>CM040121.1:165905186-167353357 GCA_022559845.1 Amorphophallus konjac
CCATGAGTGACGATTTTATTATGCGCTCATTTTTACCCATGTCGGGCGAATGTGAGGTTCGGTCGGGACCAGCAGTCCGCCATACCATAAAGGTTATGGCGTTAATTACATCCCCCACGAGGAGGGAACACCTTTGATTAATTGTCGAGATATCAGGCTGTCAAAGCCGGAATAAAGGGTATAGAGCAGGCAAGTGATCATGCAGGATGATACGATTGACTACACACGATTTATTAGGGTGGACCCTGGTACACGGCGGAGGACTTAGGCTCGAAGGCCACCTTCACGCGTAACAAAGCCTCCAATCAGGCGTAACCTGACCTTCTGGCAATGTTATTTGATATACCAAAGATGCACACATTCGGGCATGCATTAACGTGACATGAACACTCGGACCAAGACGTGACGGTAAGGATTCGAGACATATCGATTCAAGCTTGAACATGCTAATTTTATTAAGTTTATTTGGTTGAGGAGCTTGCATCCTTCTGTGATTAGCATGGGAAATCATCCCATGAGTGGGAAAAGGGCTAGAATGACGTGACGACACGATTCGGAACGAAACCGGTGCAGTGCATGCGAAGAAAGGGGCTAAAACGCTTGAAACGGCACCCTGAAACGTAGGTAAAAGGTTTAAAACGGCGCCAGAACCGTAGGTAAAGGGGAAACCGTGTTAAAATGGCATGGGGAGCTGGGGCGCGCCGGGAAGGGCGCACCGGAAAGAGCGCGCCGGGAAGGGCGCGCCGTTTTAAGGCGTTATCGCGCATGAACGCGTCGAATTAACCCGATTTCATGGAAACAGGAACTTCGTCAGTTTATTCATGGGTTTATTAAAAGGTTTTTGGAGGATTTTGAGAATTTATTGAGTTGATTATTCATCGGATCGGTCCCGAGTCATCCAAAGGTCAAATCACGGGCTCGCGCGAGGTCCGGACTCGAGCGCGGCGATTGTTCCAAGTTTAGACTCGTTCGAGCCGGAATTTCGGCAGCATCTCCCCATCCCAAAGGATTATCGGGGAGACGTAGGGAGTACTCACGTGGCGGAGTAAACCCCTAAAAGCCGGGTGGCGTAACGGCGACCGGCAGACCCAAACGGATGGGAAGACCCCGAGGGCTAGCCTGCTAGGGGCACCGAGTCCGTGGGTAACAGTGAGTGAGTGAGGCGACTCGATATGGGAGTGAAAACCCCGAGGGCTAGCCTACGAGGGGCACGCGACCCGAGTCACCACAACACTCGAATCGGGACGACCGATTAGAGAAGGAAACCTCGAGGGCCAGCCTACGAGGGGCACACGGATCTCACGGCCACCACAAAGTCCATTAGGGACTGTGGATTTGAGATGTCGGGATTAACCCGTTTACTATTCACTCATTAATCCATAGGAGATTCGTCACTGCTGGACGGCCCCCGGTGGACAGAGTGCTATCAAAACGGAACAGTGGGGGATGTTCCCCCTCCCCGGGTTACTGATCCACACTAATGAAACAGTAGAACGAAGCTGTGAGGTCATTCGCATAACCGGCAGGCCAAAACTAATGCCTGTAGATATACATACGTTCATGCATATGCATGTTCACAAGTCAGAGAAATATTCATCAAGAAATGTTCAGAAGATAATAACGGGAATGTGGGGGCGCCCTTATTTCCCTCTGTTCATAGTCGAGAACAAAAAGGGTATTACGAGGGCGGCCCAGACAGGTGGGAGGAACCCATGTATTGACCCACCTTACACGGTGAAAAGTCCTAGCATTCGATCGGAAGAGAAAACCCCCGGGGAGGGGAATCAATGTAGCCCTTGCCATAGTAGGGCATGAAGCGTCGGGAAGACGAGACAGGAAGGAAATCATTCAGACAGAAAACCCACGGTGCTCTGCATTCATCCTCCACGGCGCCGGCATCATCGCACGGCACCGTTTCACCGGCTGTAAGGAATAAGGGGAGCCAACAGGGAAGAAGGAGAGACGTGGCATCGACCAGAGACTCACATTCCATTCATTCATATGAACGATACAGATAGATAGGTAGAGAATATACATTCCGGCGCCGGCGTTGTCGCTCGGCCGCCGTTTCCGTTAACAAAGGGAACCCATTACAACGAAAAGAGAAAAAAAAAGATCCTCGTGAGGGAGGGGAGGTGAGGCTCATATCATCGCCCCTCCCCTCCTTCACTTACATTATGCCAGAGGAAGAAAACCCAAAGCGGAACAGAGGGATTCACCGGATGAAACACGGGAAACCCACCTCGATAGATAAGGAACAGATGCTCTCCTTCTCCGATTCCGGGAGACTCGGGTGGAGCAGGGTGAGGGCCGCCGAGAGCTCAGACGGAGGCCTCTTCAGATCGAAGAACCCCCTCCGACTTTTCCCTGGACCTCCCCTCTTTCTTTCTAATTCTCTTTTTTCTTTCTTTTTGATTCCGCCTCTTCTCCGATCTCTCTGTTGATCTCTCGCCGAAAGTAGGCTATATATAGCCTTGTGATTAATTCGGCGCCCCAGGAAGAGGCGCGCCGGGTTGACGGCGCCGGGGAGGGGCCCCATTTGGCCTTTGCGCGCCGGTTCGACGGTGCCGGGGAAAGGCCCCATTTGGCTTTTGCGCGCCGGTTCGACGGCGCCGGGGCAAGGCCCCATTTGGCTTTTATGCGCCGGTTCGACGGCGCCGGGGAACACCCACTATTGTTCTTGGCGCGCCGGTTTGGCGGCGCCGTTTTAACCTGTTCACTTGGCGTGTTCAGTCCGGTGGGCCCGGAGATGATTCCGAAAGCTCCCGTCGACTGTTCCTCTTGCCCTGGCCATCGAAGGGCCTTGATGGGGTGTTGGCGAAGCTCTTGATGGGACGGACGGCCTTAAACAAGACTTCGTGTGTGTCTGGTCCGAGCACACGGGTGTCCTGCTGATACAGCCTTCGACACTCTGATTTGCGCTTCTGGTTGAGACGGACTCGTGCTCGAAGCTTCCTTGCAGGATGACGTTACATCTTGGATAATTCCACCTTGGACGGTGATCAATCGGCCACTAACGGGCCCACTATGGCGAGAAGCCGAACCCGTGCCGGGTAATTGGGGTCTTCTGCTGACAGAACCTTCGGCCCCTTGTTGCGGATGACCGGGGACATTCTTCCTCCTTAGGAGAGTCATTGGGTAGACCGTTGTCCTTGGTCGGGCGAAGGATGCAGGGTAGCGGCATGACGAGGTCGATGCCGGATCATTGGGCAGGCTTGATCGCGCTGCCGGTTGGTTGCGGGTTCACTTCGACTCTCCTGAGGTAAAGTCCCCGATGTTCCCTTCAAGGTGGCTCAGGGCTTCGTCAGCTTGAGGGGTTCTCTTGATAAGTTGATCTTTATCGGCTTCTGTGCTTCAGTGGGCCGTATCATTCATCTTTGCGGCTTGGTTGCCAAAGGATCATATTTTGAGTGCCAACACATCTGCATCAGATTTTCCTTCTTACATCTTTGAGTTGATTGCAAATCTGACTCACGGTAGATGAATGCTTAGGCACGGTTCTATTGCATAGTTTTACTGAGTTTGCTGGGTGTGTAGGTTAAGTGTTCGAGTGTGTGTAGAACATCTGATCAGCCAAGCCTATCTTATTAGAACAACCGTTTTACTGAATCATAGAGTTTAATTCCGCATAAATTTTATAAGTATAGTTTTATTTGGGCAAAGTTTTTAAAAGGGATTCATTCACCCCCCCTCTGAATTCGGTTTGCACCATCACTTAGATTCAACAACTATTTGTCATTCTGGGATTGTGTTATCATCAAAATAACCCGGAGAAACTCAACAACCTCCCCCTTTTTGATGATGACAAAACTCTAGATTAATAAGTACATTGGCATGCCTTTAAACAAAATTGGAACTTGCAAAACAATGCAATCTATCCATGCAAAGATCCACATGATTCTTGTACGAGGCGGAGTTTATACTCACGCATAGTGAAGAATTTCAGACTGGCTGGCCTGTCCTTCATCCGACACCATTTGATATACATAGAACCAATATGAAGATAGGCAAAGCCAACAATCCACAAGGCGATCAATCTATGTAATCATTTCTTTAAGCCAAAGCAACACAAGCCATTCAAACATGTTTGCCAAATAGAGAGGAAATGAGAGACAAGAGCCAATCATATAATGTCCAATACCAAAAGCATTCATTTCATCATTTCACTTCATTAGTTCAGTACAATGTACATTGATGCCCGACATCTACTAGATACAAACCAATGCAAATGACTCACTAATGAACCTCACAAATGAACATTCACACAAACATAGGGACACACATGCATAAGCTATATAGACCTGCACTAACTACTTCTCCCCCTTTGGCATCATCAAAAGAGGGGATGGGATAGAGGAAAAGTAGACCAAATGAGATACAGGACTCAAGGACAAAACACTGAAGGGAGGAAACAAAAGATCCTCAGTGGCCATCTACAGGAGGCTGATCTTCAGAAGGCAGCTGATAGCCAAGGCAGCGTCAGATATCCTCAAGAGTGTGGTCTTGAAACTGAAGGCGGTGCTGAAGATTAGCAATGGTGTTATCACGAGCCAAGTCACGGCGTTGCATGTCAACAAGAACGCGGTTCATGATGTGAAAAGCCTGGCTAGAGTCTTCATGGCTGGTGGTGAGGGTGGTCATGTGAGTGGACAAGGTGGTCATTTGGGTGGACAAGGTATACAGGACTGTGGAGAAGGAATCTATGCGGTCAGACATAGTGTCAAGCATATCGCCCATGGTGTCTATGTGACCCCCAAAGGTAGAGAGTTGGTCCCCAAAGGTATCCACGCGAGTTTCCAGCCCAGCAAGATCCCTATCAAAAGTCTCAGAATCTACCCAAAACACTCTTGTCAGCTGTGAAGCATACGGCAAGGATCTCTGCAGTTGGGTACGGCATGTCCCAATCAAATCTACCATGAGCCGACCCATGTTGATTAATATCCCATTCATAACATAGTAAAACAAGAATTTATGAACTTCTGTCACTTCATTTCGGCTTCCACTCTTGGGATAGATGAATGCAGTAAACATGTGGTGCAAGATTTGCTGTAGTGGTGGAAAATAGTTGGCATTCAATGTGATCAAGTCACTGACACCATGTACATATTCACAACTGGTCATAGCAAGAAAGGTGTCCTCAACGGCACCATGACCAAAAACCATGTCTGCACCCCTGGCTGAAACTCCTAAGGCTTGTTCAAAAAGGGCCGGAGTAATAGTGATCTCAACGTCTTGAACAACCGTATATAGACGTTCAATCCATTTAATCAGATTGCCATAAAATTGATGGACTAGGTTGGGGTAGTAACGGGGATATCTTATGACAAAGTCAACCCAACCCTCTTGAATCTCAAATATTGCACATAGATTGGGAAGAATATCATTCACCTCATTGAAATCGACAAGTCGAGGGTCGATTATTGGCCATGGAGGCAACCGCGGTGCACGAGGAGGTGTAGGAGCCCGCGGTGGTGGAGGAGCCGGGGCCTCACGTCTCCGAGCACTAGATTCCCCCTGGGTAGAATGCCGAGAACTTCTTCTAGGCGGCATCCTAGACTTAAAAACCCGCTGTGAAAACCCTTGAAAAGGATTGAGCTCTTCCCTGAGGATGTAAATGGACCGATAGACACACCTAAGGCTTGAAAAGATCTTCTTCACAATCTGGAACTTAGGGAATAGCTTCAAGGTTGCACAAACCGTCGCGGAGGTTTCGTCCCGAAACCGTGACGAACAAACCGGATCTTGTGCGGGTGGGAGAATGGGGAGGTTTATGGGCTTGAGAGGTGGAGTTTTGGTGTTCTAGGGTTAGGGAATAAGGTTGGAGAGAGAATGGGGGCGATGGAATGTAGGAATGGGGTGAGAAGACCGCTTATAAAAGAGTTCGGATGTTGGTTCGGCCGGTCCGGTTTGCCGAATTCGGTCGTCCGGACTCGGGGCGGCGGTCGACCAAAATGGTCGACCTAGCCTTAATTTCTCCTTTTTTAAAAAAACTTCTTCAACCCCCCCTTTTTTTATTGAACCAACACCTTGGTGTAGAGAGAGGCAATGACCTAGAGAAAGGGCTGATGAGGCATTTGAGAGAAAAACTTTTGACTCTCCCCCTCAGAAAGTGCCTCAGATCCCGAGGTCACTTGGTCCACATTAGTTTAATCAAGGAATACTTGGCCTTAAAAAAATTTCAAGGAGGATTGTATGTATAATTACATTCAAGCATGCAAGGGTGTATATACACACAAGGTAAAATAAATACACAGAATATGCATGGCAATCTACCCTTTATGCAAGTGAGTTTTTGTTCTACATGTGCAACTCTTAACCTAAGTGCAAACCTAGGTATGTATGCTCTCACCCTTGCACATGCCAAGTTCTCTTCTTATTTTACTGAATTGTTCCTAGTTTAGGGGTTTTGTGATGATATCAGCTAACTGATTGTGTGTGTCAATGAAATTCAATTTAAAGACCCATTTTCCTACACGATCTCTCAGAAAATGATGTCGAATATCAATATACTTTGTCCTAGAATATTGTACAGGATTTTTTGACAAGTTGATTGCACTGGTATTGTCACAGAAGATTGGAACATAATTCATTTCAACATCTAAATCAAGAAATTGATTTTTGATCCAAAGTACTTGGGCTCCACAACTTCTGGCGGCTACATATTTAGCCTCGGCCGTTGAGAGGGCTACTGAATGTTGTTTCTTGGAGGCCCATGAAACTAAGCACCCACCGAGAAACTGACAATATCCACTAGTACTTTTGCGATCAACAATACATCCAGCATAGTCCGCATCGGTATATGCAATCAATTCAAAAGAACTACCGATGTGAAACCACAAGCCAATGTCTACTGTGCCAATTAAGTATCAAAAAATCCGTTTAACATCCAATAGATGAGATTCTTTAGGACATGACTGAAAATGAGCACATAGACATACGCTGTATTGAATGTCAGGACAGCATGCTGTGAGATACAGTAGTGATCCGATCATACATCGAAACAGTGTACAATCTACTATTTTACCCTTTTCATCTTTATCGAATTTCGTGGTTGTGGCCATCGGAGATGACATTGGCTTTGCATCCTTCATGTCGTATTTCTTAAAAAGCTCCATGGTGTATTTGGCTTGGTTTATGAAGATTCCTTTGGGTGTTTGTTTAACCTTCAATCCAAGAAAAAAATGTAAGTTCACCCATTAAGATCATCTTAAATTCACCCTGCATTATTTTAGCAAATTCATCACATAAAGCATTGTTAGTAGATCCAAAAATTATATCATCGACATATACTTGAACTACTAATATGTCTTTACCTGATTTTCTTATGAAGAGTGTTTGGTCAACCTTACCTCTTTTGAAATCATTTTCAATTAGGAATGAAGTGAGCCTTTCATAACAAGCCCTTGGTGCTTACTTTAGTCCGTACAAGGCCTTCTGCAGCTTGTACACATGTTGTGGATGTTTTGAGTCTTCAAAACCTGAAGGTTGTTCTACAAAAACATCCTCTTTGATGTACCTGTTAAAAAAGGTAGATTTAACATCCATCTGAAATAATCTGAAGTTAAGAGAGCAAGCATAGGATAATAAAATCTGGACTGCTTCTAATCTAGCAACCGGTGTAAAGGACTCATCAAAATCAATGCCCATATCCTGGCTATACCCTTTGGCTACAAGCCGGGCCTTGTTCCTAACAACCAATCCCGTATCATTTAGTTTAATTATTTCTGAAAACCCAACGGGTTCCAATTACGGGATGATTCTTGGGACGCGGCACGAGAGACCACACCTCGTTCCTTTCGAACTGGTGTAGCTCTTTACGCATAGCCTGAATCCAGGATTCATTTTGAAGAGCTTCATGAATATCCTTAGGCTCTTCTTGAGAGATAAAGGCCATTAAATCATCTTCTTCCACTTGCCTTAAAGAAGATCTAGTTCTTACCCCATCTTCAGGATTACCGATGAAGTTTTCAGCGGGGTGATCTTTCAAGTGTGTTAAAGCTCTATGCAAGTCAGGGTGTTGCAATGGTTGTTCTTGAAGTGTTTCAATTAAAGGATCTTCATCATTTTCATCATTGCTGGAAGTTCCTTCTGTTGGTTCATCCTTAGTTTTAGATGGTCTAGCATTCGTTAGATTTCTAGGAGCTTCATCTGCATCCAAGATTGGAACAGATTGAATGGTCAGTTTTAATTCAGATTCATCAAAAATAACAGGAGGACTTTCTTCAACAACTAAAGTCCTTTTATTAAATAGTCTGTAAGCTCTAGAGTTTAATGCATAACCTAGGAAGATTCCTTTGTCACTCTTTTCATCAAACTTACTTAGGTTAGACTTACCATTATTCAGGATGAAGCATGGGCACCCAAAGGGTTTTAAATAGAAAATGTTTGGTTTCTTACCCTTGTAGAGCTCGTATGGAGTTTTCCTCAAAATGGGCCTTACCATTGCCCTGTTGATGATGTAACATGCTGCACTTACCGTCTCAGTCCAAAAGTATTTTGGTAGGGAGTTCTTACTTAGCATGGTCCGTGCCATGTCTATCAAGGTTCTATTTTTCCTCTCCACTACTCTATTTTGTTGAGGCGTCCTTGGTGATGAGAAGTTATGTGTGCATCCCTTCTCCTTGTAAAAACTGTTGAATTCATGATTTTCAAACTCACCACCATGATCACTTTAAATTGTGGTGATAAGATATCCTGTATCATTCTGGATTTTCCTAAAAAATACTTAAAACTCCATCAAGGCATCACTTTTATTGGCTAGAAATAATACCCATGTGAATCTAGAGTAATCATCAACAATCACAAATCTAAAAGATTTTCCTCCTAGGCTGGATGTCCTAGTTGGACCAAAAACATCAATGTGCAGCAGTTCTAAAGGCCGAGCAGTAGAAACAATGTTCTTATTTTAGAAAGAGATGCGAGTTTGCTTACCTTTTGTGTAAGCCTCACAGATTTTATCACTTTCAAATTTTAACTTTGGCAAACCATTCACCAAGTCATGTCTAGACAATTTGGAGATTACTCCAAAACTAGCATGACCTAGTCTTCGGTGCCATAGCCATGCATTATCATGGTTGTTTGCTACCAAGCACACATCATCACCGAAAACATCATCAAGATCAAAAGTATATACATTGTTATTCCTTTTGCCGATGAACCTGATTTCACTAGTGCTTTTATTCATGACGAGGCAATGTGATTCATGAAAGACAATCTTAAAACCTTTGTCGCACAATTGGCTTATGCTCAAAAGATTATGATTCAAACCATTTACCAAAAGTACATTTTCAATCAGGGTTTCAGAATTCTGACCTATGTTGTCGATCTCAATGATTTTACCTTTGTCTTTTCCTCCAAAGGTAACTAAGCCTCCATCCTTATCTTGCAGCGTAGAGAACACCTTCTTGTCCCCTGTCATATGCCTTGAGCAACCACTGTCTAGGTACCATTTACTCCCCCTAGCTTCAAGGCATATCTGTAAGATACAACAATCTCATGTAATTATTTTTGGTATCCAAACTAATTTGGGTCCGAGAGTGTTAGTCCAGTTCTGTGCATATCTTTTCCTAGTCCAAGCAACATGATTTCTTTGTGTGTTTTGTTTGAACCAACAATTAGCAATGACATGACCAAATCTACCACAATGAAAGTAATTGACATTTGAAAATCTTCTTTGGAATCTGTGTGGTTTAGATTGAACATGTTTTGGCTTGGTGTGTGAGCATGATGCACAATCATTTTCTTTTTCATGCACGTAAGATGTAGTGATCTTGTGCTCAAAGGATATTTTGTTCTAGGGTATGTACCCCAATTCTTCTTTCCGGAAGTTAACTTTAACTCCTAACACATTGTCTAGATTTTGTTTCCCTTTAACAAACCTAGAGAGAGTGAACTGTAAGTCAGTCACCTCCTTATTCAAACTCACATTTTTATTCTCAAGTTCTGAAATTGAGGATGTCCGAACTTCTTTTTAATTTTTTAATTTTTCAAAAAAAATTTCAATTTTAGACATTTTACATATCAATTCCTCTATGGTTTTCTCAATATCTGAAATTATTTGAAGCAATCTTTCTTTTTCTTTCGTTAATTCAAACCATGCTTGTTCGAGTTTTTCAAACTTAACAGAAGAGTCCTCATGTGCTAAATCTTCAAGTTTCTTTTTGAGGAGTTTATTCTCTGATCTAGTTTTCCTATATTTGTTATACAATTTTTCATATTCAGATTCCCATTACTCATTTGAAATAGAATCAGAATCAGAGTTTACCTCAGGTGAATCGTCTTCATATGCCATGAGGCACATGCTTTCAACGAGTTGTTCTAGCTCCTCTTCGGACTGCTCGTCCTCTTCATCGCTCCATGTGGCGACCATAGCTTTGGACTTTTTGAACTTATCCTTCTTGAATTTTCTTTTCAAATCTGGGCACTCTCCTCTCATGTGCCTGGGCTTCTTGCATTCATAGCATATGATGTTGTTGGGCTTACTCGGCTCCCCCTTAGTTTGGGCTGGCCTTCTTTGCCCCCTTTTGAAATTTCCTTGGAAATTTCTTTTTCTTCTCAACAACTTCTTTACTTAGCGTGTCCACATTGCCAAATCTTCTCCCCTATCGCTTCCTTCGTTGGACTCCTCTCCTTGGGAGTCATCATCAGATTGGTGGGCTTTCAAGACCACCGTTTTCTTCTTCCTTGTTTCTTCCTCAACAGTTCTCTTCATGTTTATCTCATAGGTCATGAGTGACCCTATGAGCTCATCCAAGAAAAGTATGGACAGGTTCTTTGAATCTTCAAGAACTGTGGCATTTGTGTGCCACACAGGTGGAAGGGATCTCAATACCTTCCTCACAAGTTCGGAGTTTGTGTACTCTTTCCCAAGGCTTTTGAGACCATTGGTAATCTCTGTTAATCTCGTGAATATTTCTGAGATCGTCTCTTCAGGCTTCATTTTAAATAGCTCGCAGTCTCTAACCAACATATTGGCTTTGGTCTCCTTGACCTCAGAGGTTCCTTCATAAATAAGCCGCAGCTTGTCCCATATTTCTTTTGCCGATCTACATATGGAAACACGAGAGAATTCATTAGGATGAATGGCACATTGCATGATATTCATTACATTAAAATTAATAGTGGATTTCTTAGTTTCTTCGGGTGTCCATTTATCCTCTTCATCACGACGGTCATAAGGACCCTTGTCCACAACCCTCCAGACCTCGTACTCCTGAGCCCTAAGAAAAATATGCATTCTATTTTTTCAGTAGGAGTAATTCGAGCCATCAAAGAATGGAGGACGATTGATGGAGTGACCCTTAGGCATCATCCCCTTGCTGGCCATTGATCTGGATCGAACTCTAGATCGTTAGATATGAAGGATAGAGCATTAGCTCTGATACCAATTGAAGTCCCGCGATCAATATTGACACCCAAGAGGGGGGTGAATTGGGTGATTACAAATTTTAGAAAACTTTTACCAGAATTAAAAAGATATGATGAAACAACCTTTTAGAGACTTAGATCTGATGAAATAACAAATAGATCTATCAAAACGTATCACACACAGTAGATCCTTGGTACTATGGCGGAGATATAAATCAGAAGATTCTACGCACGTAAGGTATTATCTTCCTGACAAGAATGGTCTTGTCAATCCGAACCTACCTTTTGATATACCAAAGATCTAATGTAGAAATGACAAATTCTGCTAGATCTTAATGGAAAATGCAAGAGAGAGATATAGTGTGTGCTAGCACAGAACGGGGGTAGGAGAAAAGGATCAAACAACACAAAGGACAATAATTTTTAGTTGGTTTGGATGCAACGACGGCAACCTACGTCCACCCCTCACAAACTGTAAGGATTCACACACTATGTTGTAAAGGATTACAAGATCAAAACACACACACACACACTCGTGAAGAGTTCGAAACTCCCACGAAGGTACACAAGCACCGAATCACACAGAAATGTGAAGGAAAGTCACACACACACACACACACACACAGAGAGAGAGAGAGAGAGAGAGAGAGATCTGGGTAGATCCACACTGTACACACACACAGATGTTTAGAGATTACAAACACAAGACACTTGAAGCTCGAGGAATTTAGAAGAAGAAACACAGAAGAAAAACTCTGATTTAAGCTCCCCCTGAGTAGATGATGCAGACTTTGGATGCAGCTTGTATCTCTTCTTGATTTGGGGTTGATTGACTTCAGATTGATCTTGAAATGCTTGGAGTTGGATGAAGAATCTCTGGATGGAACACTGTTCACGGAGGTGTTGTAGTAGCCTTCTTTTTCTACTTGATAGCCTCCTTGATCTCCCTTTTTGTGATTAGGGTTTCTTGGCCCTAAGAGATATTTTTATAACACTTGAATGGTCAAGGGACAAGCCAAGACACAGATCCATAAATTCAGGTATGTCTGGAGACTTTTGGGATTAAAAAATCCTTAAAAGATGCTTTTCCCTCGTGAAGAAAATAAAGTCAAAAATAGGGGCTTCGAGGGGTTCGGTCGACCTAATTGTGACAGATTATGAACCATTCAATGCTGGGAGAATCGGTCGACCGGTCCTGGGCTGGCGGTCGACCGAACTCTGTAAATTTACAGAGTTCTGAGTGTTGGAAGAATAGGTCGACCGCACCATCTGAGATGGTCGACCGAACTCTGAAAAATATGCAAAAACAACAGTGTTAGCCCACAAATCATATCCTTATATAAAAGACTTTGTGTCCACATTTAGTTCCATTCAATTTGAGTTTGTTTTGGCTTATTCTTGGCATCTTGAAGCAAGATAAAGTTGAGCATTTAGCTTGGATGAAAATGGCTTTGTGAGCCCAAATGAGCTCTTATTTTTGCAATAATGAATGTTATCAAACTGTTTGTCATTCCGGGGTTTTGTTATTACCAAAATCACCTGGAGAGACTCAACAAGTAGATGCATATGGCCTGGTTAAGTATATGAGAGATGGATTAGGCCAGAGTAAGGTTGAGCTTATCGATAGCATTGTTGTAGGCCATCCCGACAAATGAAATAGTGTTTCCATGATGACAAGGTCGTGGCTTTTCGATAGTGTTGTCAAGGTTCTCTTTTCGATCGAGATCGTAGTTTTCCTGACATTAAGGTCGTAGTCCTCCCGAGGGTGGAGGTATCATTTCTTGACCGAGTGGTCTTAATATGGATTTCCGACAACATGGACGAGGTCCTCCTAGTATAATTATCATGGTTCTTCCGATGGCGTCGTGATGGTCCTTCTAGTGGTTAGTTCAGTGGTTTTTCGACCGGGGAGATCAAGGTTTCCCAACTATACGTTAGAGTAGATTAGACTATTGTGTTCCACCGACTACTGTTGCTATTGATGTTCCGTTTATTGTTATTGTTATTGTTATTGTTACAGCTGTTGCTATTGCTGTTCCGGTTATTGTTATTGTTATTACTAAAGCTGTTGCTATTGTTATTGTTATTGCCGTTGTGTTGTTGTGGGGATCTACGAGATCCCTACTGAGTCAATGAGATAAGACTCATCCCTTACTTTTTAGGTGTAGCAGTACAACATGATTCTTAACGCCAGCTTGCCAGAGTCGGGGTATGTCCCGCGTCAGTGTAGGCTCTCTTTTTTTAGTTGATTGTGCTTTATGGACTGGACTCTATAGTATATTCATTTAATTGTAAAATGTTAATTTGGTTTTGTTCTTTAATTAATAAATTTCATGGTTAATTTCTGTAATTATTTTAAATTCCAATGTACCTCCGCAACGTTAATCTAACCCGTCAGTCCCATGGCTCGTGGATGACGGGTCAAGATTTTGGGTCATGTCAGTTACTTTTTGATAGTCAGATCTTGGGTCGTTACACTATACCTAACTACGGTTGGCAAAGTTCTAGACTCTTTTCTTATGGTCAGTCCTGTCTATTCCTACGGCGCTATTGAACCATAGGTACGAAGGACAAATTACTTATGACTTTGACCACATAAGATTTTAAAAATATATTCCTCCATGAAATTGTAGGTATAGTCAAGTTGACTATGACGACCAACCTAGCCGTAGGTATCTGTGGTAGATGTAAGTTCTTCTTGGTGCAGTGGCTTTTTCCTTTTACATTCCTACCTGCCACTACCTCATTAAGGAAAATCCTAAACACCTGGTTCTCCAACTTGCGTCCTTAGGGGGGATCACCTTGCCTTCAATGACCTGCTTGGGCCAGGTTCTCCAAATTTGCCATAAATTAAACAGCAGCAAATTATCAGAGGCGGAGGGTACGTAGGGATATGCTTTCTTTTTAATTTTTTGTCTATTGGAAAAGGGAGGGGAAGCCCATTCAAAAATGCTGTCCCAGAAGCACAGACATATATGGTCAGCATCTATTCGATATATAGCCCAGTGTTCTTCGTAAGCAGACGGCTCTCCCACAAACGGGCATTTCATTAAAAAAGAAAAGAAAAGGTGTTGCATTGTTTCTACGTACCTCCTGCATGCACATGGGAATAATTGATCTTCCTGAGAGCACAGAAAACTAGCTAGCTACTTGATCAGTTTGACTCCAACTAGCAGGGCATGATTCGAGCATCTCCGGATTAAGATGATCGATGTTTTTGGGAGGAATATTAGACAAAGTAGAGTGCATGTGGAAGGAGGGATACTCCAACATTTCATCGCCGATGAATGATCTTAATCCGAGAGACCTTGGAAAGGAGGGCTCCAACACGGGATGATCCTCCATCCTTGGAAGGAGGGATAATGTGGAAGCTTAATTAATTTGGATGGATCAGCAGATGTTGTTTCTCAGATGAGATCGCATCCAGCTTCAAGCATCGCTTTCCAAACAAGGGAGTACTGCTAGCTGGTTCTATTATTTACTGACCTCCCAAAGGGCTCGATTTTTTAGATAATCGACTCCAACCACGCAGGACGGTAGTTTACCAACTTTGATGTCATGATCATGCAGGAATATATATATATATATATATATATGTAGTTTTCATAACGGCATGATCCGTTATATAAAATTAATGTAATCCTCGATGCCAAGTTCAATTCAATTCACCGGCCAGCTAGATCTTACGTGCTGTGTCATGTTGTCCCATTTGTGTACAGTTGTGGTTTATGATCGATTTGTCTGCCCCGGCCTGCCACAAGTCCCTGGGCAGATGAAAATTAAACTACATTCTGCCATTTTTTAGGCCCAAGTCTTGTTAGAGATTGTTAGAATAATCCCATATTAAGGATAGACTAAAATATAATGTGATTATAATTATGATGTCCTCTCCACTTAACAGTTTAATATTTTAAGTTGGATGACCTAATTCAGTAAACTTGGACGTGGGTGTCCCTGGTTCCTTACATATGAGAAATATTCTTTGAATTGTTAGGTTAGAATTTTAACAGTACTCTCAGCTGTGTCATGCATATATGGTGCGTATAGAAATAAAATACAAAAAATAGTATAATTAACGACACGTAAACAATATGAGATTGTGCCTTTAACTAATCGGTATGCATGCGAGCGACATGGGAGATAATTAACTCATAAATGATCATTTTTTTGATCATCATTATGCGTAGTAGATATATAATTAATGCCTACGTGCAAATTAAAGGTCGTTGAACTTCTAATGCGCGCAAAAACGTACGGCAGCCTATGAGATTAATTCTAAAAGCGTTTAATTAATATCTGTTCAACATGCATTTTGTCGAGGATTCTCACCTCACTAGTTTTAACCTTTAATTAGGATAATTGTTTTCTTATGACAGGCTCATGCATGATTCCGTACATTATTAGTGTCTTTCTTCTTTTCTTTTTTTTTTCTTTCTTTCTGATCTTGTCGCCTCCCCTTAGTTGACCCGTGAAAATTTAACGTGATAAGTGCATCATCTACTTCGTCAGCCCAGAAAACAGGACCCACCCTGTTCAAATCGCCGGGTAGAATCCGTCAAGGGACGAACCCTAGCTAGAACCAGGTGTTTCAGACTAACATTTATTGGAAATTAGGTGCAAAGATGGGGTCTTCCTTGAGTGGTAAGGGAGGTTGGACTAATCAGCTCTCTCTCTCTCTGAACTTTTTCTCTTCTTTTTTTGACGATGGATAAGATAATGGTCTACACGGAGTGCGACAAAATTGGACACAACCTATTTTCTCAAAATTAGCAAACTTCAGTGGCTTTGCATATATAGCATACTGTTTTGTTTAATTAACACACGCGTGCCGCTTTTTCAACGGGACCAGTGCCCTTACGTCGACGCCGGGGCCGGCCAACCGGAAAGGAATTCTAGCCATCTGGATTCCCAGATCACGCAAACAAACCTTCAACAACAACTTCATGGCGAAAGGAGGGAATGGACGACGTACGACCACATGAAAGGAACCCTGACTTTGATTTGCCAAGAGTACGGGGCCATCGTCAAGGATGATCGTACCATTTTCTATTTTTATATTATTTTCTTCGACCATGTGGGCATGCTTGTTGGAAGAGCTAATTAATTAAGAGTTTGATGTTTATATATATATATATATATATATATATATATATATATATATATATATATATATATGTAGAGCCCAGTGGGCAAGAGATTGCAGCAACTCCCATTCTTGCAAGTATATATGTTTCCTTTTGATCGAGCCCCCGTTTGCATATACGCTAAGAATGCTAATTAACCACGGGCGGCGTTGTTTAAACCGGATTGTTTATGCAAACAATTGAGGCGGTTCATGTTTCTGTGATCTCGTTCGCTGTGCATGTCGAGGTGACGATCGACGTCTGCCACCTCTGCTCCTCTAAACATGTTGCATGGGTCGTTCCTTCCGCCCACGCGGTGGACTTGATTCCCGTACTCGGCCTCTGGAGATCGTCCACCATCTCTTTTCAGGAAGGGCCTCTTTCATATTCGCCCCCCGGTTAGTGACATCCCTTTGTGAGGAGATCTCCGGTGGACCTTATTTTCTCTCCCATCATTTAACTATTTTCACACATCGTATTCTGTTTTCAAAGAGACGCCGAGAGAACTTTCTTGTGAGTTGTGATCTTCAGATACGACTAGCAAAGTCCGTAAAAAATAGGGGGGGGGGGGGGGGGAAGTACACAGGAGCCGGGGGAAGAGAGTGGGCGTTCCAGTCCGTCAACAAGTGGGGGGGGGGCACAATATGTGAGTTACAATGCGATGCGATGGACAGGTAATAATTAGAAGAAAAGGTCAAAAGCAAAATAAAATGGTATTTTTTATTCTCTTACATGGATAGGTATTCTACTACATGATTTGAAACAAATGTATCATTGTTTGTTCCGTGGTCTAATAGATGTTTATAATATTTATTTGTATCTAGAGTCAAAATAATCATTTGAATAATCTAAAAATATTACTCCATTAAGTCTAGACTAAACACAATGGCATACTATCTATATATAGATAACATACATCGAATGGGGAGAGTCCTAGTAAAATGAGCCGAGCAACGGAGCGAAACTAGGGGGCGACGTTTGTACAAGAAAAGTCATGATTAGCGACAGTTATGTTCGGTCGCTACTCTGTCGTTAATCAATCGCTGAATGAATTTATGACAGATTTGCGATGGCATTACGACAAAATATGTTTGACGCATGGTTTTGGTCGTACATTCGCGACAGAAACATTTTCCGTCACCACTTCGTCGCAAATTTTAGCGATGAAATAAAATCTGCCTCTAATCCGTTGCATGATTCAGACTTTCTCTCCATTGCGATAGATACTTATTCCATTACAAGTCCGTTGCAAAGCAAACATAATTAACGACGTAATATTATCATTTCAAATCCATCGTAAAGTTCCGTGGATGTTTTACGCGACAGATGGATAATCCGTCTCAAATCTGTTGAAAAATGCAAACTTAACGATGGATTTCAATGTCTCAAATTCGCCGTAAATTATTTTTAGTTAAAACATACTTATTTATTAAAAGATGTCATGATCCCGCCTAGTCTAGTGATGGAGAATAGGTTTGTGCGCTACCTGCCTTGAGCCCTGCCGCCGGCCATGGCTGGCCCTGAGGGGGGGGGGGGGCGCAGCCCTCCTCTGCCCCTCCGCTGCTCTCCCATCTGCCTTCACCACCAGTATCTGGGTGTAGGGCTACTGTTCCATTGCCGACTACAGAAACACGCCTTTCCTATGCGAAGATGCTCGTGGCATCCAATAAGGTGCCATGTCTCTCCTTTGGTGTTAAGGCTCCAGCATACACAGACAAAGGTGAGCCCGATGTTTTCTTTACTCGTGAGGAGGTTTGCCGTTCCCTTCAGCCGCTACACTTTGCCATCATTGCCAAATGCTCGTATGGATGGCCATCTATTCCTGAAGTCAAGCTCTGCCTTTCTCAGCGGCTTCATCTCTCTCATGATTTTGTAGTCAGTAGATTAAATCCTCAGCATGTTTTACTGCGCTTTGAGCATGAGCCGGATTTTCTCAAAGTCCTCCTGAGGATAAACCTTTACATCAAACATTTTTTGTTCAAATTTTTTCGGTGGGTGCGTGAGTTTGATTTTGCTTCTGATCCTCCCTCTGTCCTTGTCTGGATTGGTCTCCCTGGTCTGTCGGTTAATTTTTTCATGAGGACATGATGAAGTCGATAGCAGGCAATATAGGGACGGTTCTGCAGATTCATGATGCTACTTTGGCTCTTACGGAGACATCTAAGGCTCATGCTTGTGTTGAAGTAGACCTCTCTGCCCCCGAAAACAGAGACTCTGTATCGATACAGACGGTGATGATTTCTGGCAGAGCATCAATTATCATCGTGTTCCACACCTCTATTCCTTTTGCCACAAATTGGGTCATACGGATGCCGAGTGTAGAAAGAAGCTTCACAAATAGCAACAGCGTGCCGTTTGCTCTGTGCAACAAAAAGAAGGGGTTATCAACTCTGATCATCACCCTTCTAGACCTGTCTATCGGCCAAAGACCTCTTCGCAGCCTGCAGCAGTGTCTGTCCCTATCTCGAATTCGTTCGCTACCCTCAACATTCCCATAGTGGATGTTTCTTATGAACCGGCTGATCAGGTTCAGCATGATACCCCCCCCCCCCCAATGTCTAATACAGAGGAAGAGGATATTGACAAATAGCACAACCTCCCAGTGGAATCCTATAATTCAGAGGAAGTGGTTGTCGACAGACAGAACAACATACCAGTGGAACGCAATACCGAGGAAGAGGCGGTCGACAGAGAGCACAACATACTAGTGGCACTCCATGATACAGAGGAAGAGGCTATCGACAGATAGCACAACATCCCAGTGGTACTCAATGATGCTCAGCGCAGTTTAGCACAACACCTCCCAACTACCTACTCTGATACTCAGGCCGCTTTGGTACTTCAGCTGCTACGGTGGATCAGTTCTCTGCTGAACTTTTGACTTCGGGCAACCCAGCTATGCCTTCTGAGTGGCGGTTGACTAAAAGCAGGATTCTCATATCCTTCCAAATTATGCAGATTGTGTACTTGAATTCTCCCTGGTCATGGCCTCTTTGCTTAATGATAATGCAGTGCCTACACTAGCTCCCCAGCAACCGCTCCGCAGACCTGTAACCAGAAGTATGAAAAGCCGCCCTTCGTCGGTTGATGGAAGGCTTACACACCCGAATCCATGAATGCCCTTATATGGAATGCTCGTGGCATTTCCAATGATGCCACTATGGGAAGGCTTAAGTACTTTATCAAACATTATCATTTGTCGCTTGTAGTTATCATTGAGCCAATGACTGATATTGCCAGACTGGATTCTATTCGACGAAGGCTTCACATAGATAATGCGCTTGCCAATGAAGGTGATAGAGCTCATATATGGATTTGCTGGAAGGATACATTAAACTTTTAGTTTATCTCATCTCATAAATTCTACATTACTATCTTTGAAAGCTCAGGTATAGCAATTCAATCTATCCTCAGTTTTGTTCATGCTCCATGTTCTTATGTTGACGGCATACTTTGTGGGCGGATATCCAATCATCCCTAGCTGGAATTAATCTCCCTCTGCTTGTGGCTAGGGATTTCAATGCCATTTTGTCTCTGGATGAAAAAATTGGAGGGCAAAATGCGGACTATACATCTTTAACAGACTTCCATAATTTTAATTATCTCTGCTTTAGCCCTGCATGATTTGGGTTTCTCGGGAAGTCGCTTTACTTGGTATAATGGTTAGCAAGGCCACAACGCCATCTGGGCTCGGCTGGTCAGAGCTCTGGTTAATTCCTCCTGGATGTTATCTAGCCCCATGACAGTTACTCATCTTTCCCGTGAATTGTCTGATCATGCTCCCTTGCTTCTGTCCATGACACAAGGCATGCACAACCAACCTTCACGGTTTATATTCCAACGGATGTGGTTTCAGCATGATGGTTTTCTTCAGGCTGTGAAAACTTGCTGGGCAACTGCTCCCCTAGCTTCCTTGCCTATGCTCACTCTTCATCTCAAACTCAGCGATGAAGGGTATGCTTCAACTTTGGAACAAGGAGGTGTTTGGGAATATCCTATCTAAAGTGTTGGGTGCGGTCCAGCCCAGATGGGCCATGGGCACATGACAAGTGGAAGGGGGGTGGGGGTATAACATACCCCCACCATTCCAATACCCTAACACCTGAGACCCACCTTGATAGAAACACATGAGCAGCAAAACAAAACACAAAGCAGTAGAGAAAGCAGGCAGTGGCGGTTCTTCTTCTCGTGAGCATCCCTTGCGAGAGAGAGAGAGAGAGGAAGAGAGAAAGAGAAAGAGAAAGAGGAGTGAAGAAGAAAAGGAAAGAGGTAGAAAGAACAACCCAGTGAGCTCGGGTATTTTTGTTCTCTCATTTTGAGAATTTATCCCGGTTGAGGTAATCTTGTATCCTTCCATCCTCTTGTGTGTATACCTCAAGATTTAGGCAAATCTTGAGAGAAGAAAACCTGTGTTTTGCTATTTTCACATAGTGGATCGCTGTCGGTTTGTCCCGTGGTTTTTTCCTCTCCATGTCGTGGGAGGGTTTTCCACGTTAAAAATTCCGATGCATCTTGTGTGATTGTGTTCTTGTTGGTTTGACAATTTTTCGACTCGGATATTTACATGTGGATGCCGTAGAACTTATTGTGGTTGCACGAGGCCGCCAAAGGTGTGCAGATAGATTCTATTTCCGTGTTTATTACTCATACTACACATATATTTGTGCCTAATTTATTCTTGCAGCTCCCCAACAAGTGGTATCAGAGCATGGTTAAATTACAGACATTATTCTTGTGAGTCGAAATGTCGGACAGCGGAGCGTCTAGCATCATGATAAAATTGAATAATATAAATTAGCTTATTTGGAAGCCAAAAATAGAAGACATCATATATTACAAGGATTTGTATGATCCGATTGAAGCTGATGGAGCCAAATCGGAGGGTATGTCCGATAAAGATTGAGAAAAGTTGAATCGGAAGACTATTGGCACAGTCAGACAATGGGTAGATGACAGTGTGTTTCACCATGTTTCGAGTGAAACTAGTGCACATGCATTGTGAAAAAAATTAGAATCCTTGTATGAGTAGAAGACCGCAGGTAACAAGGCTTTTATTATTCGAAAGCTTATTAATTTGAAATTCAAAGAAGGTAACAGTGTTGCAGAGGATTTGAATGAGTTCCAGAGTTTGGTGAATCAGTTGGCTACAATGAAAATGACTTTAGAAGATGAGCTCCATGCGTTGTTACTTTTGGGATCCTTGCCAGACAGTTGGGAAACCTTGGTTGTGTCAGTTAGTAATTCTGCTCATAATGGTGTGTTGTCTATGAGTCTAGTTACTGCTAGATTGTTTAATGAAAAAATAAGAAGAAAATTAACTGGATCAGATAATGCACAGGCTCTTGTCACAGAGAACAGGGAGAGGAGTAGATCAAAAAATAATGATCAGTCAAGGGGTCAAAGCAAGTCTAGAGACAGGTCAAAGTCCAAGAGTAGAGCATGCTTTCATTATGGAAAAGAAGGTCACTTAAAGAGGAACTGCAGGGTATAGAAAAGAGACATGAAAGAGAAAAAGGACAAAAATCAATTGAAGACAGAGGATGATCAAAACACCGCAGCTACATTATTAGAGGGTGATAATATTATTCTCATAATAGAGGGAGACATTTATTTACATTTCACAGGCCATGATTCAAAGTGGATAGTGGACACTGGTGCTTCTTATCATGTAACTTCTAAAATGGAGCTCTTTACATCTTACAAGGCAGAAGATCTTGGAAATGTGAGGATGGGTAACACTAGCTACTCAAAGGTCGTTGGCATTGGTGATGTATGTTTGCAAACAAATGCAGGATATGCACTAACTTTGAAGGATGTGCGACATGTTCCTGATTTGCGTCTCAATCTTCTCTCTGGCATTTCTCTAGATAAACAAGGTTTTGAGCACCGATTTAGTCAAGGAAAATAGAAATTGACTACAGGGTCATTGATTGTTGCTAAAGGAAATGCTTGTTGTGGTCTTTACAAGACACATGCAAAAGTGTGCAAGGATGTGTTGAATGTTGTCCAAGATGATTCTTCTCTAGATTTGTTGCACAAAAGGCTAGGACATATGAGTGAAAAAGGACTGCAACTTTTAGCGAGGAAGTCTTACATTCCCTCCATGAAAGGTATGACTCTTAGTCCTTGTGATTATTGTTTACTTGGAAAGCATCATAGAATTTCTTTTCGTTCTTCATCATAACGAAAAAGTTGCATTTTAGATTTGATTTATTCTGATGTTTGTGGTCCCTTTGAGGTGGAGTCCATGGGTGAAAATAGGTACTTTGTCACTTTCATTGATGATGCCTCCAGAAAGGTGTAGATCTATTTGCTGAGGATAAAAGATCAAGTGTTTCAATCATTTCAAAATTTTCATGCTATGGTGGAAAGAGAGACAAGTAAAAAGTTGAAATGTCTCCGCACAGATAACGGAGAAGAATACATCTCTAAAGAATTTACAGATTATTGTGCAGCTCATGGCATAAGATATGAAAGGACTGAACCAGGCACCCCACAGCATAATGGTGTAGCAGAAAGAATGAATAGAACCATTGTGGACAAGGTGAGATGCATGTTGAGGATGGCAAAGCTACCAAAGAGCTTCTGGGCTGAAGCTGTTCGCACTGCTTGCTATTTGATAAACATGTCTCCTTCTGTTCCTTTGGATTTTGAAATTCCAGAGAATATTTGGTCAGGGAAGGAGGTATCCTACAATCACTTGAAAGTGTTTGGATGCAAGGCATTTGTGCATGTCCCCAAGGACCAAAGGCAAAAACTTGATGACAAAGTCTCTCCTTGTATTTTCTTAGGCTATGGAAATGAAGAGTTTGGCATCAGGTTATGGGATCCAGAAAAGAAGACAATAGTCAGACCGAGAGATGTGATCTTTTATGAAGATCAGAATATTGAAGACATCAAAGAAATAAAGTCAAAAGGCCAATCTTCCTACAGTATTCTAGATCTCGCACTCATTCCTTCTCTAGTGCAGGAGCTTATAGATGGAGAATAAATGCGATGAAGATGACAGTGATGAAATGCCAGAATTGGGTGACAGTGATGCTGAGCCAGAGCAGGAGGTTTATGAGCAGGGGGAGCATCAAGAGTTAGAGATCAGGAGGTCTTCCAGAGTGCCACAGTCATCATCAAGATATCCTCCCTCTCAATATTTGTTACTTACTGAAGAGGGGGAGCCAGAAAGCTTTGAGGAGATACAATCTCATAAAGATAAAGATAAGTGGTTCAAAGCCATGCAGAGCGAGATGATTTCACTTAAGCTGAATAATACTTATGAGTTGGTGGACCTTCCTAAAGGCAGAAAAGCATTGAAGAACAAGTGGGTTTTCAAGCTGAAAAAGGATGGCAATGTAGAGTACTTGAAGTATAAAGCTAAATTGGTAGTGAAAAGTTTTGCATAAAAACATGGAATTGATTTTGATGAAATATTTTCTCTTGATGTGAAGATGACTTCTATCATGGTGATTTTAGGCTTGGTTGCAAGCTTAAACTTGGAGCTTGAGCAGATGGACGTGAAGACTGCCTTCCTTCATGGTGATTTGGAGGAGGAAATCTATATGATACAACCAGAAGGTTTTGAAGTGAAAGGTAAGGAGCACATGATATGTAAGTTGAATAAAAGCTTGTATGGATTAAAGCAGGCACCTAGACAGTGGTACAAGAAATTTGACTCATTTATGGTGAGCCATGGGTACCATAGGACAGCTGCAGATGCATGTGTTTACTTCAGAAAATTCTCAGATGTATACTTCATCATCCTTTTGCTTTATGTTGATGATATGTTGATTGTTGGTCAGGATACTCAAGAGATTGATAAATTGAAAGAAGATTTGTCTAAGTCCTTTGATATGAAAGATTTAGGACCAGCATGCAGAATATTGGGCATGGATATCTTTTGTGACAGGAAAGTCAAGAAACTGTGGTTGTCACAAAGAAATTATATTAAACGGGTGCTTGACAAGTTCAATATGAAAAATGTCAAGTGTTGAGTTATGGTTTTGATGATTGTTGTGATTGTTAAGTTATGGCCTTGATGATAACTAAACTTAATGTGTGATTAAGTGATGATAACTAAACTTGTGGTTGTTTACTCATGCTCTTGTTATCTATGTATGGTTGAGATGGCAAATGACAACGGTTACATGGTCTTGATCCTTGGTTTGCATATGTTGGTCTTACAAGAGACAAGAGGTTTCATAACCTCTTTAATGTGAACAAGCATGATATTAACTCTGACTATCTTACTTGCAAGATTAAACTCATGACAGTCACATGGTGAACCAAACGTGTGGATAAGTACCCTGCTCCTCTACAATCCAAAACAGGTGGTATATGTCATGTACTGTCAAGAACCATTGGTAAGGCTCTTACCCTATTATACACTCCTTGTTATTGAGTGTTCCATGAGGTTATTTCATGAATAATTTACTTGGGATGATTGAGTTTTATCTCTTGATTCTTAGCCCAGAACTTGATCCTTACCTCAGAACATGTGTGTTTCAAAGTGTTCATATGCACCTAGTTCATGAGGTTTCAAGCCCTTGCAAAACTCGCCATAGTGCACCCTCGCACGCGGATCGACCTGCGCGGTCAGGTCGCAGGGATCCACCTGCTCGGTCAGGTCGCGGGGGTCAAGGGGGCAGCGCCCCTTGCGGGGGTTTCTGGGGGCGGAGTCTCCGGAACAAAATTTTGATTATAGGGAAGAGTGAGCATTGAACTTGTTTAAGACAACTCATGTAATGACAAGTGCTCATTTGCTTTAAACCTTCCCAATGCATAAACCAAGTTGAATCCAATCCCAAAATACATGGATTTTATATGGACATGAAGCTCTTGACTTATGGACATGTTTTGCTAGGCTAACAACTTATTTTTGCAGGATCTTCACTGTTCGGTTGACCTGAGGACAAGGTCCGGTCGACCTAAATTTTCAGGGATGAAAAAGCTACAAAAATCTCAGTAGCGGTCGACCGCCCCTAGGTGTCCGGTCGACTGATTTTGCTAGAACCAAAAGGTTCTATCTGCAGCAGGTTCCGATCGACCGCCCCATGACTTCTGGTCGACCGCCAGTCCCGAGGCCCCCTTTTGTTGACTTTTGTTTCAAGCTCGAGGAGAGGTCTTTCTTCCTATTTCTTTAATACTTTTGCTCCCAATCACCCCAGAGATTGTGGATCTAGTCTGGAGCCTGTAACCTAACCTTCCAAAGGTTATAAAACCTCTCTTTGAGGCCATAAACCCTAAGAGACTCCAAGAGAAGAAATCAACAAAGAGAGATCAAGGTGGCTCAAGGAAGAGGAGAATCACTGTAGCCGTGAACAATGATCCGTGGGCAAAAGCTTCATCCATAGCTGAGGGTTCAAGATCCATTTCGAAGCCTTCATCCTCCCAAGAACTGAAGAAGTAAGAAATCAGCAAGGAGAGATCGAGAGGAAAGCTATCAAATGAAGATTGCTGCAACGCTTGTGAACAACATTCCATTCAACAAGTTCATCATCCGATCGAAGCCGTTCTAGCACCAACTGAAGCCATTCAAGCATCTTCTCAAGCCAAGGAGTTCCAATCAAGCAATGGTCTCAAGAAAAGTTTAAGGGAAGGCTGTCCAAGTGAAAGAAGAAAGAAGTACTATAGCAGTGAACAATATTCCGTGCAAGAAGATCTACATCAAATACAAGGCCATTCAAGCTGAGTCTCAAGCCATTCAAGTGAAGAAGGAATCAACGCAAACATCTGGAGCATACACTCAGTGGGAGCCTAAATCAGGAGCATTCTAAACTGTGGTTTATTTATTTTGGTGTCTTGTGCTTTCAGTTTCAAATTTGTGTTTCATCATAAACTACAAGAACTTGTGTGTGTGTGGATCGTTGTTGGATCCGTGGTCGTGTGTGTGTGTGTCGTATTTGATTCGTGTGTGCGTAGGTCTTCTTAGATCTACATGTATGTGTGGTTTTATCCAGATCTTAGTATTTGCGTGTGTGGAGTGCTGCACTTGTCATAGCGTGTGTGTGTTTTGTTGATCTGCTTGTTGGATCATGTTGGAGACCTCGTCTCCGTGTGTGTGTGTGTGTTGGGGCGTGTCCCCGTGTGTGTGTGCAGGCATCGTCCTGTGTGTGTGTTTGGAGCGTCATCTCCGTTTGGGGATTTATCCCCGAGTGAAGCCTCACCGGGTTTGGTGAGGGATGGACGTAGGATTACCGTCGTTGCATCCGAACCACCTTAAAATCCATTGTGCACTATGGTTTGAATTGTGTGGTTTGGTCCTTTTCCTCTTCCTCCATTCTAAGTGAGTGTTAGTGTTAATTGTTGTTCCGGATTTATCTTCGTATATCTTGCATAATCTATATTATCATCTATTAAGTTTGATAAATCTGTTTTGTGTACAAATAGTTTTGAATCTGTTAACTAGCATTCCATCACATATTTTGGAAAGGCCAAAAGTTTTCTTAAAATTTGTAAACACCCAATTCACCCCCCTCTTGGGTGTCATTGATCGCAGGACTTCACCAAGTCTGTGAGTACTCCATTAGCAGCTCATTTCAAGCTCAGCAAGAAGTCATGTTCCCCTTCTAAGGAAGATATGGAAGAGATGGAGAGCATTCCTTACTCCTCAGTAGTTAGGAGTTTGATATATGCAATGGTCTGCACCAGGCCTGACATTGCACACGCAGTTGGTGTAGTGAGCAGATTCCTTTCTAATCTAGAGAAAGAGCACTGGGAAGCAGTGGAATGAATCTTCAGATATTTAAAAGGTAGCACTAGAGTGTGTTTGACGTTTGGGAGTTCAGAACCAATTCTAGAAGGCTTTATAGATGCTGATATGGTAGGTGATCTTGATCAAAGAAAATCTACCTCAGGGTGCTTATTTACTTTTGCAGGGGGAACAGTGTCTTGGCAGTCTAAATTGCAAAAATGTGTTGCTTTATCTACTATACTGAGGCAGAGTATATTACAACAACTGAAGCAGGGAAAGAAATACTTTAGCTGAAGAGATTTCTGTAGGAATTGGATTTGAAGCAATAAGAGTATGTGGTATTTTGTGATAGTCAGAGTGCTATGGATTTGAGCAAAAACTCCACATATCACTCCCGTACAAAGCACATTGATGTGAGATACCATTGGTTGCGAGATGCTATAGAGCAACAACGGATGAAGCTGAAGAAGATTCATACAGACAAATCCTTCTGATATAATGACAAAGGTGGTTCCCAGAGAGAAGCTAGAGTTATGTCGGTGACTGGTTGGCATGGTGGTGTGGACACCAGAGCGAGCGAGAAGTATGAACTGGCAAGCCATCGGTACCGTACGCGGAGCACCACTCGAGCTACATCAGCTTCTCTTTGACTCGGAGATAGTCTGGAGTCTCCGCCATGAGTTTGGACACTTTTTTTGTATTTATTTGTATTGTATTTGGGCTTATAATGTGTGTTTTTATTTGGGTTTTCATGTTGGGCTCTTTGTAAGGCTTTTAATAAGCCATTTGGATTAAGCCCTTTAGAGTCTATTAAGAAGTGTGGCCATATTGGACCACTAGATTTCATAATGGGTCTTTAAATATGACTTAAGGCCCAATTGGACTTCTCTCTTTCTCATGGGTTTCCTAGATTGGAAGGCCCAATTGGTTGGTCTATGGCCCAACTTGGACCAAGCCTCTCTTGTTGACCAAGGGAGACAAAGTGGGAAGAAAAGCCCACTTTCTCTCCTTAAAATAAGGGGGCTGCCCCCCTCTTTTGGCCTCATTAGGCTAAACTTATTTAATTAGGCTTGACCACAAGGGGGAAATAGCATTTGGCATCTCCTCTACGTAAACCAAGATCCATGGGTTTCATATAAAAGGGTTGTATTTCCTATTTTAATGAATTAATGAAGAGAAAAATCTGAATTTTGTTGGAGCAAGCAAGGGCTGCCCCCTATCTCTCTCCTCTCCCCCCCCTTCTGCAGTTGGGAAGACTGTGAATCAGAGGTGTGAAGCCTCTTCTATCAGTTCGTGAGTTCGTCGTTGCCGCCGTTGCCACCATCGTGCTGCCGTCGCACCACTGCCATAGTCGCCGGAGTTCTGTCCATCCAGGATAGTCTCTTCTTCCATGAATTTCTGCTCCCACCCTCGAGATCTTTTGGAGCCCAAACTTTCAGGGTGAGTTCCACAGATCATCACCACATCCTAGAAAAATTGGTGGAGCCTCTAGTTTCTATTTTCCATTTTTCCATTTTTGTTCTCCACCTTCTTTCAGATCTGCCAGCAGTCTGCCCAGATTTCCAGAACCATAATAGGTCGTTCATGAACTCACCTTCTTGTGATCCAAATTACTTGATATTTTTATTGAAGGTTTTTTACACCTATTACAACATCCACAAATTTTCTTGTGAATTTAGGTTCAAGTTCATATTTTCTAAAAATTCACTCCAGATCCCAACTCAATTCTGTCTGCCACTGTCCAGATCCGACCCCTAGTCAGTATAAAATCCCCAACAAATCAAAACCTCCACCAAACCCTTCATCAAAATTCTTTCCGTTTTCCTCTCTCTGCCCTCGACAACTTTCTTGAAGAGCTCCAAGTCTGAATCGGAGGTCTACTTCACAGTCAATGCAAACTCTCAGGAAACGTTCTTTCTGCCCGGCCAGATCTGAAACAGAGATCAGTCCAGTTCATAAATCTACCAACAAAAGTACAGTCCCCACAAATTTTTTGGAGTCACAGTGGGTCGAATGATTTCGAGAGAGCTTTCCAACGATACCTCTTGTGCGTCGATCCGACGTCAGGAGTGATCGCAGCGATAGATCTTGCCGGATCGCGCACGGCAAAACAGAAGCAGCAGATCCGTGGGCAGCAACTCCAAGACTTGGAGATCGGAGCCAATCGGCCTCCGACCGGTGTTCCAGTCCAACCGCCATCCAGGGAAGCGCGCCATCAGGTGTCACCATCACAGCGGGACCCACCCCATCAGGTCTGGAGGACTGAGTAGCACATGGGCCCCATGAACCCGCAGATCGCGCCGTCCGGACAGCACTAAAACGCGGGTTTCGGCACCGTCGGAGCGACATCAAGATGCTGCCCGTCAACCCAATTCCCGCTACTCCCGGCCCCCACATGTGACCTGTTATCTCTGTTGTGCCCCTATGGTCATTTGAGTCATCTTGCGGTCACTTGGGACATTCGACATCATCATGTGGTCATTTGAGTTATTTGACATTCTTGGTTTTGATAATGGCTAAACACTATTAGTCATTGTTATTTTTCACTCTTATATGACTGACATACGTGATGTTTTGTTCATGACAGATATGCAAATGAATGGATAAGGAATGGAGTGGAGTTGGCAAAAGTGAAAGCTCAATGACAGTTAAGGTCGATGCACAAAGAAGCATAACCAAGAGAACCCAAAGTCAAAGACTCAGTTGACACCTTCTAGACTGTCAAGGGTGATGCTACAGACATGAATGGGGTGCTAAAGGACTCAAGCGACGGAGCTAAAGAGGTTAACGGACTGACCCGGCATAAACCGGGGTCTGCCCAGCTGGCGGTCGACCGCCAGCACAGGGGCGGTCGACCGCCCCTCCCAGCAGCTCACTGGCTGACGGATTCTCAGTGGCGGTCGACTGCCAGCCCAGGGCGGTCGACCGAAAATTCCAGAAACGAACAAGCTACATATTGTCTCAGTAGCGGTCGACCTCCACCTACCTCCGATCGACCGCCAGCCCCGATGCAGCCATGTTTGACTTCGATTTCCACCTCGAGACCAGCCCCTTTCCTTGGATTTGTTTAATCAAAACTCACCTAATCTCCCATGAATTGTGGATCTGGTCTGGGGGATGTCCAAGGACCATTCAAAGTCTATAAAACCAACACTTGAGGGGTTAGAAACTCTAATGCTTCAATTGGAACAAGAGAGATCAAGGGAGGCTAGAGTAGGAGATTCGCATGTACTATAGCACCTCCGTGAACAGTGTTTCGGGCTGGAGTTCTTCATCCATTCTAAGGTGATTCAAGCTTAGATCTGAAGCAAGCAACCTCCAAAGAAGCTAGAAGCAATTAAGGTTCTCAAAGGTGATCAAAGCTACATCCATACACCTCTTCATCAACTCAAGACCATCCAAGCAAGCTCATTCTCAAAGGAGATCAAATCTGCATCATTCATCTTCTTCATCAACTTAAAGCGATCCAAGCAAGATCTCTTCACAAAGAAGAAAACATTGAAGCATCCGACTCAAGCTCCAACAATCTCAGACAAGATTTTTCTTCTTGAGCATATTATATATCTTGTTTGATGTTTGAGTGTTTTCATATTTGTTCTTTTTCATTTCATTCAAACATTTGAAACTGAAGATCGCCCCTACCGGTGGTTAGTAGGAAGGCAATCGGAAGTTGTCCGATCTGTGGTGTTGACGTCCCTACCTGTGGTTAGTAGGAAGGCAATCGGAGGTCTTTCCGATTTGCGGTTCAGTGCGTGGCACTAGTGGAGCCTCACCGGATTTGGTGAGGGGTGGACGTAGGACTGGGGATTCAGTCCGAACCACCTTAAAATCCTTTGTGTTGTGGTTTGATTGTGTGATTGATTTATTTTAGATGCATGCTTAGGTTCAATATCTGTATTGTGAAATCATATTTCTAAGCAAATCGTTTTATATGTCGCTAAGCTAGTTGTATTCCGCTGTAATTATTTTTAACTAGCTATATAGAGGGTTGCATTGCGAAAAGAGGGGCAGATCTATTCACCCCTCTCCTCTAGATCCGCTGTCCACTACACAACAAGTGGTATCAGAGTCTAATATCTCATTATGGGGTCCAACGACCTTGAGAGAATTGGTGGATCAACGTCCAAGGGTTTTCTACCTGAAGGAAATTATATGAATAGGCCTCCTTATTTTACTGAAGCTAATTATCCCTATTGGAAACATCGTATGCAGGTGTTCATTTGCGCCCAAGACTACGAACTTTGGCGAGTGATTAGCAAAGGTCCGTATGAGTTACCGGATGATGAGGACTTGTGGACCAATAAACAAATAAGGCAATCCACTGTCAACTGGAGTGCTAAACACATCATGCAATGCTCACTCCATCCAGTTGAATTCTCAAGAGTGGCTACCTGCGCATCTGTAAAACTAATGTGGGATAAGTTAGAGGTAATCTACGAAGGAACCTCTCAGGTACGAGAAATAAAAGCCAACATTTTAGTTTCTGAATATGAAATGTTCCACATGAAGCCTGATGAGTCAATTCGGAATATGTATGCTCGGTTAACCGTGCTTACTAATAGTCTAACTGATTTGGAAAAGAAATATTCAGAGCAAGAAATTGTAAGAAAAATTCTCAGATCATTAACTCTAGCATGGCACACGAAGGCGACCGTGGTTGAAGAATCCAGAGATCTCGCAACAACTAAGGTAGATGAACTCATTGGATCATTGATGACCTATGAGATCAATCTCAAGAACAAAGAGGTTGAGACACCTAAGAAGAAGTCCCTAGCTCTTAAAGCAGGACCCAGCGGTCAAGGCGCTTCTGATGAAGGTGAGGATTCGGCAAGTGAGCGAGATGAGGATGATGTAGCCATGCTCACACGTAAGTTCAGAAAATTCATGAGAAAGGAAGGTAAGAGCTTCATGAGAGGAAGGTCAAAGGTAAGAAATGGTTTCAAATCTAATTCTGAAAACTCTAAGAAATCTGATAAAATCATTTGCTATTCTTGCAATAAACCAGGACATTTCAAGAATGATTGTCCCGATAGATTCAGAAAAGCCGACAAATGGAAGGGCAAGAAGAAGAACAAGGCCATGGTGTCCACATGGAGCGATGAAGAGGAAAGAGATGACGGAACTAGCTCCTCAGACAAAGAAAAAGAAGATCTCTGCCTTATTGCCAAAGGTGATGAAGAAACTGAGATAAATTCTCCATTTGAAGATTATACAATTGATAATTGGGAGGATGCATATATACAACTCATGGAGAAATATGAAATGTACAAAAAGGAGAATAAATCATTGAAAAAGAAAATTAACTCATTTGTGCATGATCATGATATGAATGATAAGAATGCTCTACTTGAAACTGAAATTGAAGATCTTAAGAAAATGATTGAGAACTTGGAGGAAGGAAGAAAAGAAATGGCTAACTTGGAAACTAAAAATGAAGATTTGAGAAATGAGATTGATAGCATGAAGCTAAAAATGCAAACCTATGAAAAGTATAACAAATTGAGCAATGAAAAGTATGAAGCTATCAAACAAGTCAATATTCAACTCCTGTAAAATATTGAAAACTTACAAAAAGAGTTGAAGGATAAACAACAATTTTTGGAAAAATTTGTGGATGGAAAAGAAAACCTAGATGCATTGCTAGGAACTAGAATGAACCACAACAAAGATGGGTTGAGTTTTGATCCAACAAACAAAAGGCCAATTGGGCTAAAAATAGTCACATTTGTTTCCTCGTCTAAAGCTTCCACCTCAAATACAACTCCCACACAAAACTAGCAAAAACAAAAGAAGAAAGAAAAAGAAAAGGTTGAAGAAGAAGCCACTGAAATCCCCAAAAAGATTGCTCAAAAGCCTAAGAAAAGTCAACCTTCCCCACAACACAGGTCGACACCACATTGGCCATCAAACATTCATACTGCCAAATAATTTTACACAGGTCGACATTGCCATAGGTTGACACCACCATATTTTTGGGGTAATTGTGATTTTTGTATGCTTCAATCTCATAGGTGGTAAAATAATCATTTTCAACCCAAAACCAACCAACCGCCTCAATGGCTTAAGAAGCAAACTTCATCAAACTTCCACAAACTCCAACCAAGAGCCTCCAAACAGAAAGGGAATGTCAAAGCTGAAAAGAGAAATCAAATCCCTACTCTAAGCAAACAAAACATGAATGTTAGGAAGGTTTGGATTCCAAAAGAAATGGTTTCGTGTTTTGAAAATCTGAAGAGTTTGATGGGACCCAAATTTAGTTGGGTTCCAAACACAATTGCTTAATTGCTTGTACATGAGTGTCTTGCAGCCATGCATAACAGGTGGTACCTTGATAGTGACTGTTTGACACATGACTGGAGACAAATCAAAATTTTGTCTCTTGGAGGAAAAGGAAGGAGGATACGTCACATTTGAAGGGAACAACAAACGAAAAATCATTGGAATAGGTAATGTAGGTAAGAATCTCTCCAACTCCATTGGAAATATGATGTTAGTTGAAGGTTTAAAATATAACTTGCTCAACATAAGTCAATTATGTGATAAAGGTCACAAAGTGTTATTTGATTCTCATGAATGTAAAATCTTTGAACCAAAATCTAACAAAATAAAATTTTCTGGTAAGAGAGTCAACAATGTTTACATGATTGACTTAGATGATCCTGCTTATTTAAACCTTTGTCTTGCTGCACCAAAATCTGAGATTGTTTGACTATGGCATCGTAGACTAGGACATACTAGCTACAATGTCTTACATAAACTGTTAAAGCATTCAATGGTGAAAGGGTTGCTTGAATTATCATTTAAACAAGAAAACAAGTTGTGTGATGCATGTGCCCTAGGTAAACAAACAAAAAAATCTTTCAAAGGAAGATCTGAAAATACATCATCCAAACCACTCGAGCTAATTCATATGGACCTGTTTGGCCCAACCAGAACTGCTAGCTTAAGTGATAGAAAATATGGATATGTCTTGGTGGATGACTTTTCTAGGTTCACATGGGTTTTCTTTCTCACACATAAAAATGATGCTTTTGATGAGTTTCAGGCACTCTACATGAAGATAAAGTAGGACGGTGAGTTTAAAATTTTTAAGATTCAATCTAACCATGGTAGTGAATTTAAAAATGCTAACTTCTATAATCTTTGCAGGGCCGAAGGTATTTCACACCGATTTTCTTCACCAAGAACCCCAGAGCAAAACGGTGTAGTTGAAAGGAGAAACCGAACACTTGTAGAGATGACAAGAACCATGCTTGTTGAACGGCAACTTCCAAGGAGATTTTGCGCTGAAGCGGTAAACTCAGCATGTTACATTATCAACCGCTCTATGGTAAGGCCACACACTAAAAAGACTCCTTATGAGTTGTTGAAAGGTAAAAAGCCATCTCTCTCACATATGAAAGTGTTTGGATCTAAATGCTTCATCCACAATAATGACAAAAGAAACTTAGATAAATTCGAGTCCAAGAGTGATGAAGGTATATTCCTTGGATATTCTGATAGTTCTAGGGCTTATAGAATTTATAACATTAAGAGTCAAACTGTGGAAGAATCACCCCATGTTTCCTTTGATGAATATCATGATGATTTTAACAAAGATAACTCTTACAGGAAAAATGATGAAGATGGGGAATTCCTAAGCATGAAGGACAAGAGTGATTCTCCACAAGAAGAAACAAAAGAAGATGGTGCCCTACCTGAATCAAGTAATGCAAGGAATCAAGCTCCAGGAGAAGGTAATGATTCTACACACATAACTTCTTCGTGCATCCATTGAATATCCTTAGGGGGAGTTTTGTTGATTCTCTTAACCTCTTGCAATCTGCACTTCATTGGCTTACAGTCTGATTTGAGTTCGTGAGACTGACAGAACTACGACATAAGAGCTTTCTATTATATGCCCTGATGATTGTCCATCCAATAAAAATGGTTCAGATTTAATGATTTCCTTGAAGTTCTGATATATCTTTTGAAATCATCTATGTTCTGTGGTTTTAATAGACCTTAACTAGAGATTACATATTATGCTTTGAATGACTATCCTAAAATCTGAAAATCCAAACGTCATGACAATCTTGGTGATACTCTAGAGCTTAGTATTATTTCTAAACATCTTGATGAGCTGGAATTCTTAGAAATCAATTTGACAGAGTAATGATATTGTTGCACGGAAAAATATGTCACGTCATCAAATCAAGTGACGAATGATATGTCATGATGTGCCTATGTTATCTCTGTCTTAATTCATTTGGACTCTAGGCAGAGCAATGGCATAATTACTGAGAAATATATCTTCTCATCAAAGAAATGAGATTGGATATGTCATGATGTGACTTTGCTATCTCTGTTCATTTTGAAGCATAACAGTCAGTCTTACCAAATACTTAGGGATACTGGCGTCTAAACAACATATATTCTTAAGGCTAGGAGGCATGTATTAGATTTGATTGCTCATAAAATATGAGTCATGTGCCGTCAAATTCAAAAGATATTAAAAATTAAATTTGTTGCACTCATCAAATTCCATGCTTTAGTCATGATTGTTTAGCCTCAATACTAATTTTTGTGTTATTCCCTTTGTAGTTATTGAATATGGATATATAAGACAAGGGAAGGTTAAACACTACCATGATATGCACTTTTAGTTCATTTCTATTACAACATAGATGTAGATGCCTTTCAAACTCTGTTGATGATCTCGGATTTCATTAGCTTTGACCCATATATGTTGCTCGCGGTATGTTTCAGGTTTGCATATAATGGCTTACTATCCACTCTCATTCACCTCTGGTCTCTCAGACATTAGTCACCTTCTCTATCTAATCCCTCCTTTTTGCTGCTGTCAAAGGGGGAGAATATTTTGTTGTGAGTCGTCCTTTACTTTGTGAGTTGTAATTAGGGGATGAGTGAATTGTGGACGAGGGAGAGTCAAAGGGGGAGAATCCTTTGTGCGCTTTGTATATCTCTTATGTGTATGTGATGGGGTTTTCATAATTGCATAGCACTCATATCTGCATTCACAATTGCATTCACATGCTGTTACTATCATGGATCTTGAGCTGCACTTGTTGCATATGTCATAAACTTTGCCATCTTGGATATTACTGCCAGATAATGACTCACAGTGTTGCCATCATCAAAAAGGGGGAGAATGTTGTGCCCCTATGGTCATTTGAGTCATCTTGCGGTCACTTGTGTCATTCGACATCATCATGTGGTCATTTGAGTAATTTGACATTCTTGATTTTGATAATGGCTAAACACTATTAGTCATTGTTATTTTTCACTCTTATATGACTGACATACGTGATGTTTTGTTCATGACAGATATGCAAATGAATGGATAAAGAATGGAGTGGAGTTGGCAAAAGTGAAAGCTCAATGACAGTTAAGGTCGATGCACAAAGAAGCATAACCAAGAGAACCCGATGGGATCGGCAAGCAGCTTCAACAAAACTATAAAATAGCTATTTATGTTTTAGTTGTCTCATGTCAATTGGGCCATATGTATGAGCCTAATGGGTCATGTTTTATGTTCATAGTAATTATGTCTACAATAATCATGTAAGAGTTTTTTTTTTATTTGTGTGTCTTTTAGTCTTCCCAAGAGAGTTATGATGAGTAGGTATTAGGTGTTAATGAGTTGTCTTTTGATTTTCTCTGAAGAGTCTATAAAAGGTCATGTAACTCTTCTTTAGAATACAATGAGTTGAATACAATTTTTGGAAAGATATCCTCTGATGAGAGGTCCACACCCTTTCTATCTCTCTTTTCCCCACTCCTTCCTACTAGGGGTGCAATGCCCCTCTCTCTCCCTTTCCCCACTACTGGGTGGGATGCTCAGATCTTTCCCTCCCTTCCCTCCTCATTAAAGTCATATCCCTTCCCCATACCCTCATTCAATTATTCCCTCAACCCCTAGGTGGAATCCCCTCCCCCTAGACACCCTTTCATCTTCCCAACATATCTCTTCACTTCCCCAAGCCCCCTTTCACCCCTCCCAAGCCTACAATTCAAACTCCCCCCTCTTTCTCTCTCCCCAGCCCCCCCTTGGTCGACCTCCCTTGACCCTTCAGCTCCTAGGGTCGCCCCCCCATCTCCCCATTCCTCCTTGGCCATCTCTCTTCCCTCTCCCATTCCACCCCCTCTCTTCTGGTCACCCAGCCACCACACTGCCATCTCCTACTAGCTTCGCCCCTCCCCTTCCACTCCAGCCTCCCTCCATTGACCCTTAACCTCCATCACCCTCCCCCACAGCCATCCCTCCCCATGCCTTTGCGAAAACCCTAGTCATCCCCACCCCTTCATCCCCACCTATCACCAGCCCCTACCCCAGTTCGCAGGCAGCAGCAGGGGTACCTGTTGGAGGCTCAACTGCGACACCATCTCCAGGATTTTGCTGACAAGCCATACATTGCTGGAAAGGGCGTCCAGAGAGCTTTCCAGGCGAGGCAGTTTCGTCTCCATCCAAGCACCGAGCTGCCCGGGAGAGCCGTTCTCCCCTGATCACGCAACCCAGGTCTGGACAGTAACCTTTTTGTCTTTGGGAAGCTGCTCCAGCCTCATCCCCCATTTAATGAACAAGCCCTTTGGGGGATCCCTACTAGGGTCTTCCAGTTTTCAGTCAAAATTGGTCCCCGCAGATTTGGAGTTCCCAGTCGAGAGCACCGGCGTCAACAATTCAAGGCTGTCCTGCAGTCCACATCACTGGTGGCCAGAACAAATAGTCCACCACAGGGTGCACCACGGCCTCTACTGTCATCGTCTGCCCAAGCCCTCTAGAACACTTCATCAGAGGTCAGTCGGCTTTCAGTCAAGCTTAGTCTCGCCCCATTCTGATTTTCCCACTGGGAGTTACACCCCCGACAAGCCTCCCCTGTCCGGCCTTCGTCCTGGATAGTGCAACTTCACAAGAATCATCGGTACCAGCATCTCCCACTTCAAAACGGGGCCATTCCAGCACTGAAAGATCCCTGGGACGGCCCTCTTCGCGACAACTCCAGCCCCGCCTCGTTCCGGCCTCGGATCGGACAGCTAAACCACCGATAACGCGAGACCAGATTTCTGCCCCTGCATCCAGCTCGACCCCGTCAACATCAAGGAGTCACCACTAGCGTGATTGGGAGAATCAGGCAGAGTATTTTGGAGGAAGCACAATAGACTGAGCCCTCTTTCAGTGGGCCCTGGTCCTGCCTCAATCCGATACTCCAATTGGGAGTACGACCTCGTCCAAGCCCTCTCTGGCCTGCAACAGAGAAGCCCGGCGCAGTTCTACCGAATATGTCGTACCAGGTGCAACCGAGATCAGAAAGAGGTGAAGTTTATTCCGAGAGTAAGCTAAAGCGTCAAGCTTTCCAACGTCTTTAGTCCCATCCCCATCGGACTATCCAGCTAGGAGCTCTGTCCCCGACAAGTAGCAGGCGGCAGGCAGCAAGGACAGCAGGCCAGCTTGCCCATGTGAAATGGGTCGGCTCCCAACCACCTCCGCTCCCCACCCCGCCTGGCCTACATTTAGTTCCACATCAAATTGTTTTCGAACTCGGATGTCCGTTTCACATCAAAATGGTATCAGAGCTTAGGGAACCGGGTTGCTCCAACCAACCGGGATCCTGAGCTACGAGGTTCGAGGATGAACCTCCTCCAAGCGGAGGGGTTTGATGGGATCGGCAAGCTGCTTCAACAAAACTATAAAATAGCTATTTATGTTTTAGTTGTCTCATGTTAATTGGGCCATATGTATGAGCCTAATGGGTCATGTTTTATGTTCATAGTAATTATGTCTACAATAATCATGTAAGAGTTTTTTTTTATTTGTGTGTCTTTTAGTCTTCCCAAGAGAGTTATGATGAGTAGGTATTAGGTGTTAATGAGTTGTCTTTTGGTTTTCTCTGAAGAGTCTATAAAAGGTCATGTAACTCTTCTTTAGAATACAATGAGTTGAATAGAATTTTTGGAAAGATATCCTCCGATGAGAGGTCCACACCCTTTCTATCTCTCTTTTCCCCATCTCCTTCCTACTAGGGGTGCGATGCCCCTCTCTCTCCCTTTCCCCACTACTAGGTGGGATGCTCAGATCTTCCCCTCCCTTCCCTTCTCATTAAAGTCATATCCCTTCCCCATACCCTCATTCAATTATTCCCTCAACCCCTAGGTGGAATCCCCTCCCCCTAGACACCCTTTCATCTTCCCAACACATCTCTTCACTTCCCCAAGCCCCCTTTCACCCCTCCCAAGCCTACAATTCAAACTCCCCCCTCTTTCTCTCTCCCCAGCCCCCCCTTGGTCGACCTCCCTTGACCCTTCAGCTCCTAGGGTCGCCCCCCCCATCTCCCTATTCCTCCTTGGCCATCTCTCTTCCCTCTCCCATTCCACCTCCTCTCATCTGGTCACCCAGCCACCACACTGCCATCTCCTACTAGCTTCGCCCCTCCCCTTCCACTCCAGGCTCCCTCCATTGACCCTCAACCTCCATCACTCTCCCCCACAGCCATCCCTCCCCATGCCTATGCGAAAACCCTAGTCATCCCCACCCCTTCATCCCCACCTATCACCAGCCCCTGCCCCAGTTCGCAGGCAGCAGCAGGTGTACCTGTTGGAGGCTGGACTGCGACACCATCTCCAGGATTTTGCTGACAAGCCATACATTTCTGGAAAGGGCGTCCAGAGAGCTTTCCAGGCGAGGTGGTTTCGTCTCCATCCAAGCACCGAGCTGCCCGGGAGAGCCGTTCTCCCCTGATCACGCAACCCAGGTCTAGACAGCGACCTGTCTATCTTTGGGAAGCTGCTCCAGCCTCATCCCCCATTTTATGAACAAGCCCTTTGGGGGATCCCTACTAGGGTCGTCTAGTTTCCAGTCAAAATTGGTCCCCGCAGATTTGGAGTTCCCAGTCGAGAGCACCGGTCTCAACAATTCAATTCTATCCTGCAGTCCACATCACTGGCGGCCAGAACAAACAGTCCACCACAGGGTGCACCACGGCCTCTGCTTTCATGCTCTGCCTGAGCCCTCTGGTGCACTTCATCAGAGGTCAGTCAGCTTTCAGTCAAGCTTGGTCTCGCCCCATTCTGATTTTCCCACTGGGAGTTACACCCCCGACAAGCCTCCTCTGTTCGGCCTGCGTCCTAGATAGTGCAACTTCACAAGAATCATCGGTACTGGCATCTCCCACTTCAGAATGGGGCAATTCCAGCACTGAAAGATCCCTGGGATGGCCCTCTTCGCGACAACTCCAGCCCCGCCTCGTTCCGGCCGCGGATCGGACAGCTACACCACTGGTAACTCGAGTCCAGATTTCTGCCCCTCCAGCCAGCTCGACCCCATCAACATCAAGGAGTCACCACTGGCGTGATTGGGAGAATCAGGCAGAGTATTTTGGAGGAAGCACAATAGACTGAGCCCTCTTTCAGTGGGCCCTGGTCCTGCCTCAATCCGATACTCTAACTGGGAGTACGACCTCGTCCAAGCCCTCTCTGGCCTGCAGTAGAGAAGCCCGGCGCAGTTCTACCGAATCTGTCGTACCAGGTGCAACCGAGATCATAAAGAGGTGACGTTTCTTCCAAGAGTAAGCTAAAGCGTCAAGATTTCCAACGCCTTCAGTCCCATCCCCATCGGACTATCCAGCTAGGAGCTCTGTCCCCGACAAGTAGCAGGCGGCAGGCAGCAAGGACAGCAGGCCAGCTTGCCCGTGTGAAATGGGTCGGCTCCCAACCACCTCCGCTCCCCACCCCGCCTGGCCTACATTTAGTTCCACATCAAATTGTTTTCGAACTCGGATGTCCGTTTCACATCAGAACCCAAAGTCAAAGACTCAGTTGACACCTTCTAGACTGTCAAGGGTGATGCTACATACATGAATGGGGTGCTAAAGGACTCAAGCGACGGAGCTAAAGAGGTTAACGGACTGACCCGACATAAACCGGGGTCTGCCCAGTTGGCGGTCGACCGCCAGCACAGGGGTGGTCGACTGCCCCTGCCAGCAGCTAACTGGCTGACGAATTCTCAGTGGCGGTCGACCGCCAACCCAGGGCGATCGACCGAAAATTCCAGAAACGAACAAGCTACATATTGTCTTAGTAGCAGTCGACCGCCACCTACCTCCGGTGGACCGCCAGCCCCGATGCAGTCATGTTTGACTTCGATTTCCACCTCGAGGCCAGCCCCTTTTCTTGGATTTGTTTAATCAAAACTCACCTAATCTCCCATGAATTGTGGATCTGGTCTGGGGGATGTCCAAGGACCATTCAAAGTCTATAAAACTAACACTTGAGGGGTTAGAAACTCTAATGCTTCAATTGGAACAAGAGAGATCAAGGGAGGCTAGAGGAGGAGATTCACGGGTACTGTAGCACCTCCGTGAACAGTGTTTCGGGCTGGAGTTCTTCATCCATTCCAAGGTGATTCAAGTTTAGATCTGAAGCAAGCAACCTCCAAGGAAGCTAGAAGCAATCAAGGTTCTCAAAGGTGATCACAGCTACATCTATACACCTCTTTATCAACTCAAGACCATCCAAGCAAGCTCATTCTCAAAGGAGATCAAATCTGCATCCTTCATCTTCTTCATCAACTCAAAGCGATCCAAGAAAGATCTCTTCACAAGGAAGAAGATAACATTGAAACATCCGACTCAAGCTCCAACAATCTCAGACAAGAGTTTTCTTCTTGATCATATTCTATATCTTGTTTGATGTTTGAGTGTTTTCATATTTGTTCTTTTTCATTTCATTCAAACATTTGAAACTGAAGATCACCCCTACCGGTGGTTAGTAGGAAGGCAATCGGAAGTTGTCCGATCTGCGGTGTTGACGTCCCTACCTGTGGTTAGTAGGAAGGTAATCGGAGGTCTTTACGATTTACGGTTCGGTGCATGGCACTAGTGGAGCCTCACCGGATTTGGTGAGGGGTGGACGTAGGACTGGAGATTCAGTCCGAACCACCTTAAAATCCTTTGTGTTGTGGTTTGATTGTGTGATTGATTTATTTTAGATGCATGCTTAGGTTCAATATCCGTATTGTGAAATCATATTTCTAAGCAAATCTTTTTATACGTTGCTAAGCTAGTTGTATTCTGCTGCAATTATTTTTAACTAGCTATATAGAGGGTTGCATTGCGAAAAGAGGGGCAGATCTATTCACCCCTCCCCTCTAGATCCGTTGTCCATTACACAACAACCTCCCTGCGTAGAGTGGGTCAAAACTTTGTACCGCTGTAAAAATTTGTTAACCGGGAGTATGGATTTGGCCGGGGTTGTCTTCCCCACGCCAGGTGCATGGAGGTATGGTCTTAACTTCTTGGCATTACGCTTGCTTAGCTAGTATATGGTCATATGCCACTGTGAGTGCATTAGGATTCTAGCCGGTGAGTTCATGTCACCGTTGTGAGCGAGAGAGTGACCAGTCCCGTAGCTCGATCCGAGCACGGAAGTGAGTCGACCACCCTTGACTCTGCCAGTTTCTCAATCGCGCGGATCCGCGTTTCCCCTTGCCTGGGACGACGAGTGAGCTTGCATTTCTGTTAGTGACGTATAGCCCATAGGAACTCTTACTGTCGGGCCAAAGTGTCTCCATTGTTGTAAGTTGCTGGTCGCGTCCGCATTTAGAGTCCGAGGTCCACATCACGTAGAGTCGGTCCCTATGTCCGTCCCGCATCAGTTTGGTATCAGAGCCAGGTTGAGTCTAGGGTAGTCATTCATCATTGCTTAACAAAAATATAAAAAAAGAGTCATTTAAGTCGAGTCTAAGTTTAAGTCGGTCCAAGGTTGCATCGCATACCTTTATTCGGTATATTAAAAGGTGTTGTCCGAATGATAGGTTACGCCTATCGGGAAGACTGCACACTTGCGCGAGAGTATCTTCAGATCCCGTAACTCTGCCAATGTATCGGATCTTGGTTTAAGTCTAGGGTCCTTAGTGTGCATTAGTTAGTGCATTCCAACCTTGCATAATCGTGTCTAGTGTCTTATCCAAGTGTCAGCATGTCCGTCTTGTAGTTCCCCATTTCCAATGGAATCTCGATCGCCCAAGCGATATGACCGTTGGCACACCCATGGACTTGGCAACCACCCTCTCCACTTCCGTAGGCCCGAAGCCTCGGATTTTTATGGCTCCAATGACCCGGGCGACTACCTCAAGTGGGAGGCCGCCATGGACACATACTTTGATTGTTATACCATGTCCGAAGCCGGTCAATTCTATTTCGCCAAGGAGAGGCCTCTACACGAGGCCGCTGAAAAGTGGGACCACATTGAGCGCTTGAGAGAGGTTAGGAGGTAATGGCCCATCGAGTCATGGTGGGACATGAAGAGAGAGCTTTGAAGGGTCTACCTTCCCCATCCGGTCCCTTCCAACCCGTCCCACCCATTTACTTCCAACCACTTGGGTCACACATCTAGCCGACCCCACCAACTCACTTCCAACCAAGTGGGTCCTACCCGGAGGCAAGAAGCCCCTCATGTCCCCAAGCCTAGGCCGGTTGATTACGGGCGAGTCCACCGCGATACCAGTATTCCAACCCACACCGTTGCCGAACTCATGCAAATGATTTCAAATCAGGTGGATAGGAGATGTGCTTATTTTGAGTCGCTGGTCTCCCCTTGCCCACCTTCGAGTCCGAACATAGCCACCACCAAATCTATGGAGGTCATAGCAGGTAGTCCCAACCCGGCCCCACCTACGGGGTCCCAAGGGCCTCTTCCCCTCCTAGTGGACAGCCCTTCTCCTAGTGCTCCTTTGCCACCCATTTTTGATCCTCACCTGGTGCCATTTCATTTGGAGTCATCTCAGCCAGAGCTACCCGTGTTTCTAACGGGAAAGCTACTCATAGCAGAGCCACTCTTTAGTTGGCTTAGGACAGGTTTGGTCCCTGCCCCATCTTACTACCCATCCATGGACCCCGCACTACAAGTAGTGCCCGTCAACTCCTTCCACACAACGTTTCAGTCTAGTCACCACATAGATACCTTGGAAGACCTTCTCCAGGGATTAGACTGCCAATGGAAGTTGACGCATATGTTGGCCCCAGGCTTCGACCGACCCACAGGTCGTAGCTTCACCCATTCCGCTTTGGGGTCCATTACCTCCGTGTACACCGTGGGCCATATCACCACGGAGGTTCTTTTATTCCTTCCCCTACCGCCCGAGCCTCACTTTAGTCCATTTGTCCCAAGGGAGGAATCCTATATCCTATACACCGTCCCATCTCCCTTCATGGATGAAGGAGATCAACAACACCTTCTAGACTTCCACACATGGGACCTTAAGATGAGGGAATCCATATCGAGGGGTCACACATTCTTTGATCCCTTCGATCCCTTTCTTAGTGGGCTCCTTGGTCCACAATCTCCATTCCACCTCTTCAGGGGAGTCCACCATTATACCCCTTCCCCACGGGCCGGGCCATCGACACCCACCGAGTCCGTTCACGAGCGAGAGACACCCAACCCTCCTGGCCCACCCAAACCTCCCAAATCCAAAGGACCATCTTATGAGTGTACCGACATTCGGTCACACCTAGGGTATGCATGGCACATATTCGGATGTCCTGAACCACCTTGCATATGATTGGGTCGGACTAACCGTAGGGTTGTTTAGGGTCGTGTGTGCATCCGTGTGTTTTTCTTTTGCTAAGCATGTTAGGAGTTTGCATGACGACGTCCGTCGTCACATTGAGGCCAGCAATGCACGGTATAAGGAGTTAGCCAATGCCCATCGACACCACCGTGAGTTCCAAGAGGGTGAATATGTCATGATCAGGGTAAGACCTGAACGGTTTCCCTCTAGAACCGTAAAGAAATTGTTAGCTCGCGGAGCCGGTCCATTTAGAGTGTTGAAACGCGTTGGATCTAATGCATATGTTGTTGACCTACCCGAGGAATATGGTATAAGCTCAACTTTCAATGTGTCAGATCTAGTTGCATATAGGGACCCAGCGGTGATCCCTAGTGAGCCTTTTGAGCCATCTCCTCCCATTGAGAGTGATCCCACACCTGAGTGTACACCACCGGCCCCATTTCCACAGCAGTGAGAGCATATCGATCATATACTGGATGAGCAGGTGACAGTTACCAGGAGTGGATCCTACCCGTGCTACCTAGTGCATTGGAGAGGGCGACCCGCCACCGAGGATACTTGGATCACCCGTGGAGAGTTGCAGCGGATAGATCCGGACCTACTGGAGTGCTACCAGAGCGATGCAGACCCTTACTCGATATGGTCGAGTTTCTCCCACCTAGGGAAAATTGGTGCGGAGACCAGAGCGAGCGAGAAGCACGAACTGGCAAGCCATCGGTACCGTATGCAGAGCACCACTCGAGCTACATCAGCTTCTCTTTGGCTCGGAGATAGTCTGGAGTCTCCGCCATGAGTTTGGACACTTTTTTTTGCATTTACTTGCATTGTATTTGGACTTGTAATGTGTGTTTTTATTTGGGTTTTCATGTTGGACTCTTTGTAAGGCTCTTAATAAGCCATTTGGATTGAGCCCTTTAGAGTCCATTAAGAAGTGTGGCCATATTGGACCACCAGACTTCATAATGGGTCTTTAAATGACTTAAGGCCCAATTGGGTTTCTCTCTTTCTCACGGGTTTCCTAGATTAGAAGGCCCAATTGACTCGTCTATGGCCCAACTTGGACCAAGCCTCTCTTGTTGACCAAGGGAGACAAAGTGGGAAGAAAAGCCCACTTTCTCTCCTTAAAATAAGGGGGCTGCCCCCCTCTTTTGGCCTCATTAGGCTAAACTTATTTAATTAGGCTTGACCACATGGGGGAAATAGCATTTGGCATCTCCTCTACGTAAACCAAGATCCATGGGTTTCATATAAAAGGGTTATATTTCCTATTTTCAAGAATTAATGAAGAGAAAAATCTGTTTTGTTGGAGCAAGATAGGGCTGCCCCCTATCTCTCTCCTCTCCCCCCCCCTTCTACAGCTGGGAAGGCTGTGAATCAGAGGTGTGAAGCCTCTTCTATCAGTTCGTGAGTTCGTCGTTGCCGCCGCCGCCGCCATCGTGCCGCCGTCACACCACCGCCATCGTTGCCGGAGTTCTGTCCATCCAGGATAGCCCCTTCTTCCACGAATTTCTGCTCCCAGCCACGAAATCTTTTGGAGCCCAAACTTTAAGGGTGAGTTCCATAGATCATCACCACGTCCTAGAAAAATTGGTGGAGCCTCTAGTTTCTATTTTCCATTTTTTTCATTTGCGTTCTCCACCTTCTTTCAGATCTGCCAGCAGTCTACCCAGATTTCAAGAACCCTAATAGGTCATTCATCAACCCACCTTCTTATGATCCAAATGACTTGATATTTTTATTGAAGGTTCTGTACACCTAATAACACATCCATAAATTTTCTTGTGAATTTGAGTTCACGTTCATATTTTCTAAAAATTCACTCCAGATCCCAACTCAATTTTGTTTGCCACTGTCTAGATCCGACCCCTAGTCAGTATAAAATCCCCAACAACTCTAAACCTCCACCAAACCCTTCATCAAAATTCTTTCTGTTTTCCTCTCTCTCCCCTCGACAACTTTCCTGATGAGCTCCAAGTCTGAATCGGAGGTCTACTTCACGGTCAATGCCAAGTCTCAAGAAACTTCCTTTCTGCCCGGCCAGATCTGAAACAGAGATCAGTCCGGTTCATAAATCTGCCAACAAATGTACAGTCCCCATAAATTTTCTAGAGTCATAGAGGGTCAAAGGATTTCGAGAGAGCTTTCCAACGATACCACTTGTGCGTCGATCCGACATCGGGAGTGATCGTAGCGACAGATCTCACCGGATCGTGCGTGGCAAAATAGAAGCAGCAGATCCGTGGGCATCAACTCCAAGACTTGGAGATCGGAGCCGATCGGTCTCCGACCGGTGTTCCAGTCTGACCGCCGTCCAAGGAAGCACGCCACCAGGTGTCACCATCATAGCGGGACCCACCCCGTCAGATCCGGAGGACTGAGCAACACATGGGCCCCACGAACCCGCAGATCGCGCCGTCCGGACAGCACTAAAACGCGGGTTTCGGCACCGTCGGAGCGACATCAAGATGCTGCCCGTCAACCCAATTCCCGCTACTCCTGGGCCTCACATGTGACCTATTACCTCCCTGCGTGGAGTGGGTCAAAACTTTGTACTGCTGTAAAAATTTGTTAACCGGGAGTACGGATTTGGCCGGGGTTGTCTTCCCCACGCCAGGTGCGTGGAGGCACGGTCTTAACTTCTTGGTATTACGATTGCTTAGCTAGTATATGGTCATATGCCGCTGTGAGTGCGTTAGGATTCTAGCCCGTGAGTTCATGTCACCGCTGTGAGCGAGAGAGTGACCCATCCTGTGGCTCGATCCGAGCACAGACGTGAGTCGACCACCCTTGACTCTGCCAGTTTCTCAACCTCGCGGATCCGCATTTCCCCTCGCCTGGGACGACGAGTGAGCTTGCGTTTCTGTTAACGACGTATAGCCCATAGGAACTCTTAGTGTCGGGCCAAAGTGTCTCCATTGTTGTATGTTGCTGGTCGCGTCCGCATTTATAGTCCGAGGTCCGCATCACGTAGAGTCGGTCCCTATGTCCGTCCCGCATCACATGGACTCCCGGTGAGGAGTCATTTTAGTACTACCCCCCACCATGGGCTGGAGGGGGAGATTGTTGGGTGCGGTCCAGCCTAGATGGGCCATGGGCACATGACAAGTGGAAGGGGGGTGGGGGTATAACATACCCCCCGCCATTCCAATACCCTAACACCCGAGACCCACCTTGACAGAAACACATGAGCAGCAAAACAAAACACACGGCAGCAGAGAAAGTAGGCAGCGGCGGTTCTTCTTCCCGTGAGCATCCCTTGCGAGAGAGAGAGAGAGAGAGAGGAAGAGAGAAAGAGAAAGAGAAAGAGGAGTGAAGAAGAAAAGGAAAGTGGGAGAAAGAGCAACCCGGTGAGCTCGGGTATTTTTGCTCTCTATTTTGGGGATTTATCCCAGTTGAGGTAATCTTGTATCCTTCCATCCTCTTGTGTGTATACCTCAAGATTTGGGCAAATATTAAAAGAAGTAAACCTGTGTATTGCAATTTTCACATAGTGGATCGTTATCAGTTTGCCCCATGATTTTTCTCTCTCCATGTCGTGGGAGGGTTTTCCACGTTAAAAATTTCGGTGCATCTTGTGTGATTGTGTTCTTGTTGGTTTGATAATTTTTTGACTCGGATATTTGCGTGCGGATGTCGTAGAACTTATTGTGGTTGCACAAGGCCGCCAAAGGTGTGCGGATAGATTCTATTTCCATGTTGATTACTCCGACTACACATATATTTGTGCCTAGTTTATTCTTGCAGCTCCCCAACGTAAAGCTCAAACGGCTGAGGACAATGTGTTGACTGTTCAGTACGAGTATGATTCAGACAAATATGAGGCTCTTTTCCTGGCTCTGGAGGGCAGGAGGACCGAACTGGCCATGTTGTACCCTCAGGAGGAGCTTTCTTGGAAACAGAAAGCGCGCCTGAAATGGCTGGCTGAGGGGGATCAAAACACATGTTTTTTCATTCCACTGTGCTTGATCGCAAGTCCAGAAATCTGTTCTCTCAACTCAAGGGTGATAATGCCAATTGGGTGACTGATCCTGTAGCTCTTCAACATCTTGCAGTCTCTCATTGGCAGACAGTTTTTGCTTCCCAGCCACATTCTATCCCTCCTGCCATCCTTGAGCATATTCCAGCTCTGATATCTAATTAGGAAAATGAGATGTTATGTACCATTCCCTCGGATGAGGAAATCAAGTTAGTGGTTTATTCTATGTCGTCAGATAGTGCACCAAGCCCAGATGGCTTCACAGGCTATTTCTTTCAGGCATGTTGGGATTTCATTGCAAGTGAGGTTTGTGCTACTGTTTGGAACTTTTTCAATGGCTGCGCTATGCCTCGATACTTGTCTTCCTCGATTATTGCTCTAATTCCAAAAGTCACTAAGCCGGCCAGTATCAAGGAATTCAGACCTATTAGCCTTTGCAACTTCTCCTTTAAAGTCATCTTCAAGATCCTTAATGATGGACTTGCCTCAATCCTCCCCCAGATCCTCTCTCCTCAACAGGGCGCTTTTATTAAAGGATGAGCTATTGTGGAAAATATTTCTTTAGCACAAGAGATGGTTAATATGATTGGCAGGAAAGCCAGGGAAGGTAATGCTATTCTTAAACATGAGATGGAAAAAGCATACTACAGGTTGGAATGGGACTTTCTTCTAACCGTTTCGTAGAAATTTGGCTTTTCACCACTACTCTATGCTTCCATCCAGAGGCTGATTTCCAATTCCTGGTTTTTGGTCATGTTTAATGGCACTCTATCTGGGTATTTTAACTCTTGAGAGGTCTCCAACAAGGTGACCTAATTGCTCCATCTCTTTTCATTCTGGCAGAAGAAGCTTTGAGCCATGGTATCTCTAATACTTTTGCCTCTTCTAAAGTGGGATACTTCTCTACTCCTCGAGGTTGTCCGCATATATCTCTTCTTTTGTATGCTCATGACACACTAATTTTTGTGAATAGCAGCAAAAAGTCAATTTGTAATTTAATGGATTTTCTGAAAAGCTATGAAGCTTCCTCTGGCCAATGCATCAACAAAGCCAAAAGCTCCTGCTATGTGCATACAAATGCTCCTCCCACCTTAAAGAAAAAGATCTCTACTTTGACTGGTTTCCTAATGAAGGATTTTCCCTTACTGTATCTGGGAGTTCCTCGCATTTCTGGTAAGAAAAAAATTGCTCATTTCACTGGTATCCTCTCCAGAGTTCAAAATAAATTGAGGAGTTGGAAATCTTCACAACTATCCCAAGCTGGCTTCCTCTGTCTCATCAAACATGTTCTCAGTGCCATCCCACTGTACATCTTATCATGTACTTCTCCTCCACATACTGTATATAAAAATCTAAATAAGCTGCTTGCAGACTTTTTCTGGGGGAGCTACAATGGTAATAGTAAGCGCCATTGGGTATCCTGAAAATCCTTGTGCAGGCCTATGGCTAACGGTGGTCTTGGCATTCCATCGCTTTCTGAGATGCACATTGCGCTCAGAGCAAAGCTGTGCTGGAAGGCTTTCACAAATGAACCTTCTTTGTGGTCTTCATTCTTCAGATCAAAATACTTGAAGACAGCCCACCTGTCACTAGCCCAATTCAAGTCCATGCCTGCTGTTCAACGGGTTTCATGGCTGCAAGCGAGAGATTTGGTGTCTTTGCATTCACGTATTCTCATTGGGGATGGCGGGGCTTCAATCTGGTTGGATTCCTAGTGTAGTGATTGTCCTTTGCGTAAACTTCTCTCCGACTCTCAGTGGCAGATGATGTGTAGGTATTGTTGATCTAGAGGGGAGGGGTGAATAGATCTGCCCCCTTTTTTACGATGAACGCAGCGAAAAATAAAAGAGCTTTACACACAGGAAGAACCTCACATGATAGATACAAATGCAAATATGTAAACCGGCCTAAGCAAGCATCTAGCGAGAGACAGACACAAAGGAAAATCACTGAGACAAGGATTTTAAGGTGGTTCGACTTAACTCAGAGTCCTACGTCCACCCCTCACTCAACAGAGTGGGGCTTCACTAGTGCAACTGCACTAAACCATAGATCAGAGCACACCCTCTGTCTGTCTTCCTATTACAACCGGTAGGGACGGATCACCACAGACTAGAGCACAACCTCTGTCTGTCTTCCTATTACAACTGGTAGGGACGGTTCACAACAGACCAGAGCACAATCTCTGTCTATCTTCCTACTACAACCGGTAGGGATAGTTCACAGATTCAACAAAGAGATGTTCAAAGTGAAAAAGAGATAACAAAACACAAAAGCTCAGACAGGACGTGGGAAAGTCAAACACAATGTAAATGTCCCTATCTGAGATGCCGCTCTTGGCTTCTCCTAGATTAGTTGCTTCCTCAGAGAATAGCTTCTCCTTTGCCACAGGAAGCTGGAGATGAAGCCTTTTCTTCTCGCAGGATGAAGAAGATGTCTGGATGAAGGCTTGCACTTCAGGCTTCAAGGTTCGCAGCTACTGGCTTACAGCTCTCCTCCTTTTCTTTTTTTTGCTTTCTTCTACTATTTCCCTTCTCTTTTCATTGCTACACACCTCTTGTTTGAACCTTCTATTCTATCTGCTTGTCTCTAGAGGATGTTCCCCACGCGCTGCTTTTTTTCCAACATATCCTCTCTTTTTACATGCAAGGTACAGGGTACATAGTTCTTGATTCAGTAGGAAGAAATCTGGGCCGTCCAGATCCACAACATACTTCCAGATCTTGAGAGGAATGGCCTCTAATTGGCTCGATGGTGATGAGGTACGCTGGCTTCCTATTGGCTTGCCAATGAGCTTCATGTAGTACACAACAGATTGAGAGTCCTTGTTCGTCAAGGCAAAACCCGTTTCTAGATGAAACCCTCTCTAGGAGTTCTGCAATTGGTCCAATTGTAAGGATGGGAATATCTTTTGTCAAAGGTCTTCTAGAACCTTGAACCATCGAAACACGTCCGTTTCAATCATTTGGACTTGGACTATTAGGCCCAATTCCTTCTCACGTGCAAGTTCGCAGAGGACGCTTATGGAGTTCATGCTGAGTGCGTCGACGCATTGCCCATGTAGAGTCGAGCATCCTTCTTCGCACTGGCCACTACTGCTACTGAAGCCGTTACTACGTTGACGCAATTGCTCCACTGCGTCGACGCCTCCTTCTTCAAATAGCCACTTGTTACCGCTAGGCAGAAGAGCCGTCGCCTTAATCTATTTGTCACTCTTAGGTATATATTCTTCACCCTTAGGTATACATTTTTCACCCTTAGGCGCTGGTCAGCCGTCGCCTTTGCTCTGCTCTCCTTTTCTTCAGCTTCAACTGGACTGGAGTCGACTCGAGCATCTCGTGGAGTCGACTTCCCATCTACGGTTTCTTTCATTTCATCCAGCCCACGTATTTTTCACCCTTAGATATATATTTGTCACCCTTTGGTATCTATTTGTCACCCCTAGCTGGGTATTTGTCTGCCTTAAAGTCCTTTGTCATTTATGTTCTTTTGTCTGTTTCATGTGTCCACTATAGCTGGCCAAAACTTGACTGGAGCTTGACTGTACCTTTGAAGCATGCAAGAACTTGACTTTGACTGTGTCAACACTGACTTGGTCAACATGAAGTTTAAGCTTGGCTGGGTCACTTTGACAATCGATGAGTTTGACCAAGGTCAACTTTGACTAAGCTTGTTTGACTATGGTCAACATCCTTTTGGCAGACAGAGTCCACTTGCTTCTTCTTCTTCAGGCTTCTCATCCTTTTTGATGCGGGACGGACATGCGACCTGGGACTCTAGCTCGCGATCGCCCCTAAGCGAGGGAAGACGTGGATCGTGCGCGGTTGAGAAACCGACAGTGAGTCTCGGGTATCGGCCTTTCCGCATTAACTCGGGTCGAGTCATGGGACGGGTTACACTCACTCTCTCGCCGCGGTGATACAATTGATATAACGGGCTAATAACCTATCACATGTAGTGGCATATACGAATAAATACAAGTAAAGCAAAGCCTACGAGGAGGGTGGCGAGTGTACCTCCACGCTCTGGGCATGGGGAAGACGTTCCCGGCCAAGTACGGTAACTCCCGGTAACAACGGTAAAAGTTAATTACAACAGTGAAATCTATTGCCCACTCCACGCAGGGAGGTAAAGGGCTACAAGTGGGGCCTGGGAGGACCGACCCTAGGTTGACGGGCAGCAATCTGGAGGTGCGTACGGCACGAACTCGGCCTGCTGGTCCGACTCAGCACTATTCCAACTCGGTGCTGCGCCAACTCGGTTGCTAACTCGCTGGACAGCAAGCAACGGTTTCCAAAGGAACGCTATCTTCCTGAGATCTTCCGGAGGCGCCGCTTGGCTGGGACGATGGCAGGGCGTCCCTGAACGACTCCCTAAAGGGGCGGCTCCTGAAGTTGATTTTTGATATTTATTTCTGAATATCTTCTGGACTGTAATTTCGGACCTACACAGGGAACAAATCTGCAGACCTCGGCGACACAAATTACGACGCTCAGATCCGGAGGCCGATCGAGACGTGGCTGGTACCGTTGGAAAGAGCACTCATAGATATACAACATATAATTTTGACAGCTCCATCCACCGAACGGATTGAAAATGAATATGACTGTAACACTGTTTTTGTTTCTGACTCGGACTGACAGACACACAGGGCAGAGATGGATCTGCCTAAAACAGACCTTTGACTGAGGGCTAAATGATTTTTTTAGACTCAATGAAAATTATGGTGGAAGGGGGTATATGTGAGGAACACTGAGTAATGTTTTGGGATTTTTTAAAAATTTGTAAGGGGGTGGGTAAAATGCGACAAGGTGACCTTGTCCCTTAGATCTGCAAAAGGGCAGATTACTGAGAGGACAAATAAAAATATGGGAAAAATACCAAATGACTTTCAAATGACACGAAACTCGAACTAGAGGTTAAGGGAGGTGAACAGAACAAACCCTCAAAATTGGGGCTTGATCAGACAACAAGAAAAAAAGATAAAATTTCGGAGATGTGGTTCTGTCCTGATTTGGACAGAACTCCGACGATGGCGGTGGCGGCGCGATGGCGGCACGAACGGAAGGCGGCGGTGGCCGAAAGTCGCATCCAGCGGAGGTGGAGTTCTTGGAGTCACACCAGGATGAGGGTTTCACACCCTAAAATGGGCAGCAATCATAGCTACAAGGGGGAGAGGAGAGACACAAGGGGTGCCCTTGGACTTGCTCTTGGTAAAAATACTTAATTCTTCATTAATTTCTCTAATGACACTATACATAGACTTATATAGAGAATGGCAAGGGGTGGGGGGCTGAAAATTTCATGGGAGAGAGGCCATTTTCTTCCCCCATGTGGTCAAAAACCCAAAATAAATAAATTACATATGAATGGGGCACTCCTTTGAAAGGAAGGAAGACATCTTGGACTTTTTAGTCCATTTGTCCCCTTTGAATGTCAAACAATCTAGAAGCCCACCTTGGACCTTTGACTAGCCCCACATGGACCCAAATGGCTTAGGTGGACCAATAGGGAAGGAGTGAGGCCCCCCTTGCTGGACCTACTGATAATTTGCATAAAAACTCAAACAATCCAAGGGAATGACACATTGGTTTATAAAGCCTTACAATTGCACATATACTTTCCCAAGGATATAAAAATAAACTAAAAGATAAAAATACAAAATAAAATGTTAATGCTCTTGCTCTGATGTCCCCATCAATTCTCCTCGGGTGGGAAGAACTCGACCCCGTCGAGTAAGGGGTGCGGCTGCTCGGGTAGCTCCGGCGGATGTGTCACCGAGTCTGGAAGCGCAGAGTACGCTCCACTCCAAGTAATCGACACCTGCTCATCCCGTATAGATTCGATATGCACACGCTGTTGGGAGGAGGCTAGAGGTGCACACTCCAGGGTGGGGTCACTCTCAAATGAAGGAAGCGGCTCAAAGACTCACAAGGAATCACCGATGAGTCCCTTAAGTGACTAGATCCGATATGAAGTAGAACCGATCCCAAAGTCCGACCAGTCTCGAACTCGAAAGGGACTAACAACGCGAGCGTACAAACTGACTCGACTTGATGTATGCACAAACACACGACAGACAAACGAAACAAAGACTCAAAAAGACCCTAAACAAACCTAATGTTAGTCCGACCCAGACACATGCAAGGGTGGACCAGGACACCCGAATGTGTGCCATGCATACACTAGATGCAATCGGAGGTTGATGGAATGTGGAAGGCATCCTATAGTGATCCATTCATGCACGGACGGCTAGTTAGATTTGGGAGGTTTGGGTGGGCCATCTTCTACATCATCCCGATATGTAGGTGTATCGTGAAGGGGCTTGGTGGGTGCAGATGGACCGGCCTTTGGGGAAGGGGTGTGATAGTGGACTCCCTCGAGAAGGTGGAGTAAAGGTGGTGGGTCAAGGGGTCCACAAGAGAATGGATCGAAGGGATCAAAGAAAGTATGGCCCCTCGAACTGGGCTCCCACAAATCACGGTCCCACATTTGGAAACCTAGAAGGTGTAGGTGGTCACCTTCATGTATTGGGGTATAGGGGACGGTGATCTCATATAGGAGGTAAGGTTCCTCCCTCGGGGTAAATGGTATGAAGTTAGGCTCGGCCGGTAACTGGAGGAGTAGGAGAACCTCCGTGGTAACATGACCCACGGTGTACACGGAGGTGATAGACCCTAAAGCGGGATGAGTGAAGCCACGACCTATGGGTCGGTCGAAGCCTGGAGCCAACAAGTGCGTAAAAGTCAGTTGCTGGTCTAACCCTTTAAGAAGGTCATCCAATGTATCCACATAGTGACTAGACTGGAAAGTGGTGTGAAATGAATTGATTGGCACTAGAGGTAGGATAGGGTCCATGGATGGGAAGGGAGGTGGGGCCAAGCTATTCTTGAGCCAGCTAAGTAGTGGCTCGGTGATGAAAAGCGTGCCCGTTAGAAATACGGGTGGCTCGGGCTTTGGTGGCTCCAAATAAGACGATTCCGAATAAAGTTTGGAAGTAGAGGGTGGTGACATTGGAGCTCTTGTGGGTGGTGAAGGAGGGGCCTTCATGATGGGGAGAGGGCATTGGGGTGGCACCTTAGATGGCATCGGGTTGGGGCTACCGGTTGCTACCTTCTTAGGCTCGTGTTTGGTTCCATTCTGTCTAGGAGGTAGGCAAGGGGAAACTAGAGACTCGATATAAGCACACCTCCTATCCACTCTATCCGAAATGATTTGGAAGAGTTCAGCAATGGTGGGGTTTGGAGTAGGAGCGATGTGATGGACTCTCCCATATGAACTCGGCTTAGTCGTTGACCTAGGCCCTTCTACATGCGCGGCGATTTGCCTCCGATTATGGCCCACTTGGGTGGAGGTGGTTGGGTGGGGTCGGTTGGAGGTGACTGGGCTGGATAGGTAAACCATCCTAAGTTCGCCCTTCATCTCATGCCACGACTCGATGGGCCTTTGCCTCCTAACCTCTCTCATGCGCTCAACGCTCTCCCATTTCCAGGCGGCTTTGTGAACAAGCCTCTCTTGGGCAAAACTGACTTGCATGGCATCGGACATGGTGTAACATTCAAGATATTTGTCCATGGCGGCCTCCCACTTGAGGTAGTCGTCCGAGTCATTGGAGCCATAAAAATCCGAGGCTTCGGGCCTACGGAAGTGGAGAGGGTGGTTGCCAAGCCCATGGGTGGACCAACGGCCATATTGCCCGGGTGATGGGGAATCCATAGGAATTTGGGGGAACTACATGCTAGACATGCCAACACTTGGACAAGACACTAGACCGACTATGCAAGGTTGGAATGCATGCACACTAAGGACCCTAGACTTAAACCAAGACTTGGCACGTGGCGGAGATAATCGATCCGAAGATCACTCGTGCAAGTGTGCGGCCTTCCCGATAGGTGTAGCCTAACGTTCGGACAATACATTTTGATATACCGATTAATGGGATGCAAGTGCAACCTAGAACGACTTAGACAATGGCTAATGACTAGACGTAAATGACACTCTTTTTTTTTGATTTTAGACACCCTAGATTGAACTGACGCTTTGATACCAAATTGATGCGGGACGGACACGCGACCTGGGACTCTAGCTCGCGATCGCCCCTAAGCGAGGGAAGACGTGGACCGTGCGCAGTTGAGAAACCGACAGTGAGTCTGGGGTATCGGCCTTTCCGCATTAACTCGGGTCGAGTCACGGGACGGGTTACACTCACTCTCTCGCAACGGTGATACAATTGATATAATGAGCTAATAACCTATCACATGCAGCGACATATACGAATAAATACGAGTAAAGCAAAGCCTACGAGGAGGGTGGCGAGTGTACCTCCACGCTCCGGGCGTGGGGAAGACGTTCCCGGCCAAGTACGGTAACTCCCGGTAACAACGGTAAAAGTTAATTACAACAGTGAAATCTATTGCCCACTCCACGCATGGAGGTAAAGGGCTACAAGTGGGGCCCGGGAGGACCGACCTTGGGTTGACGGGCAGCAATCTGGAGGTGCGTACGGCACGAACTTGGCCTGCTGGTCCGACTCTGCACTATTCCAACTCGGTGCTGCCCCAACTCGGTTGTTGACTCGCTGGACAGCAAGCAACGGTTTCCAAAAGAATGCTACCTTCCTGAGATCTTCCGGAGGCGCCGCTTGGCTGGGACGATGGCAGGGCGTCCCTGAAAGACTCCCTGAAGGGGCTGCTCCTGAAGTTGATTTTTGATATTTATTTCTGAATATCTTCTGGACTGTAATTTCGAACCCGCACAAGGAACAGATCTGCAGGTCTCGATGACACGAATTACGACGCTCAGATTCGGAGGCTGATCGAGACGTGGCTGGTACCGTTGGAAAGAGCACTCATAGATCTACAACATATAATTTTGACAGCTCCATCCACTGAACGGATTGAAAATGAATATGACTGTAACACTGTTTTTGTTTTGACTCGGACTGACAGACACACAGGGCAGAGATGGATCTGCCTGAAACAGACCTTTGACCGAGGACTAAATGATTTTTTTAGACTCAGCGAAAATTATGATGGAAGAGGGTATATGTGAGGAACACTGAGTAATGTTTTGGGATTTTTTGAAAATTTTTAAGGGGGTGGGGAAAATGCGACAAGGTGACTCTGTCCCGTAGATCTGTAAATGGGCAGATTATTGAGAGGACAAATAAAAATATGGGAAAAATACCAAATGATTTTCAAATGATACGAAATTTGAACTGGAGGTTAAGGGAGGTGGACAAAACAAACTCTCAAAATTAGGGCTCGATCAGACAACAAGAAAAAAAGATAAAATTTCAGAGATGAGGTTCTATCCTGATTTGGACAGAACTCCGGCGATGGCGGTGGCGACGCGATGGCGGCACGAACGGAAGGCGGCGGTGGTCGGAAGTCGCATCCAGCGGAAGTGGAGTTGTTGGAGTCACACCAAGAGGAGGGCTTCACACCCTAGAATGGGAAGCAATCACAGCTGCAAGGGGGAGAGGGGAGACACAAGAGGTGCCATTGGGCTTGCTCTTGGTAAAAATGCTTAATTCTTCATTAATTTCTCTAATGACACTATACATAGGCTTATATAGAGAATGGCAAGGGATGGGGGGCTGAAAATTTCATGGGAGAGAGGCCATTTTCTTCCCCCATGTGGTCAAAAACTTAAAATAAATAAATTACATATGGAGGGGGCACTCCTTTAAAAGGAAGGAAGGCATCTTGGACTTTTTAATCCATTTGTCCCCTTTGAATGTCAAACCATCTAGAAGCCCACATTGGACTTTTGACTAGCCCCACATAGACCCAAATGACTTAGGTGGACCAATGGGGAAGGAGTGAGGGCCCCCTTGCTGGACCTACTGATAATTTACATAAAAACTCAAACAATCCAAGGGAATGACACATTGGCTTATAAAGTCTTACAATTGCACATATACTTTCCCAAGGATATATAAATAAACTAAAAGATAAAAATGCAAAATAAAATGTTAATGCTGTCGCTCTGATGTCCCCATCACTTTTCCTTCATTCAATCTATTTGTCACCACTATCATCCCTTTTATCACGGTTGATAGTCTGATTTTCACCCTTAAGAAGCTATTTGTCTCCCTTAAGGGTGTATTTTTCACCCTTAATCCGCTGCTAAAAGCCTGTTTGCATCTTGAGAGTTTCTTTGATTTAGGAGTCAACTCCAGAGCCTTCATGAGTCGACTCTTCTTCTTCGCTTTTCAAGCCTTCAGCGTTGTCAACCATTTTTCACCCTTAGAAGCCATTTTACACTTATACAAGTCTATTTTTCTCCGTTACGTCTCTATTTGTCACCGATACGGCTCCATTTGTTACTGATACGGGGGCATTTTACACCCTAGGCCTGGCGGTGCTGCCTGCTTGGCAAAGTCGACTTCTGAAGCATTTGAAGTTGACTTGGCTTCTTGATTTTCATGCAACTGACTTGATGTTGTTCATTTGGCCATTCTTTTGTTCAAAAATGATTCTGACTTCACAAAAACTCATGGATGTTCATTGATTAACATTATCAAAAATATTTGACAGCATCACAAACATATGAACCTCAAGAATCAAAACGTATGAAACTCAAAGAGCAAAAAATGTATGAAACTTAAGGATAAAAAACACATGAAGCTCACTGATAAGTCATAATGTTGACATCATCAAAACATAGGGGCACATCAATCTCCCCCTTTTTGATAATTACAACACTGTGAGTCATTATGATCAATTTGATTCAATGTATGCACAATATGCCTCGATGCATATAATGACTCTCAAACTATTCTCCTCCTTTGACATTATCAAAAAAAAAGTTTGACATCATATGGGGGAATTTGAAAGATTGAATCAAGAAGGCCCTAAAAGTTGAATGTCAGATGCAAGAAAGAGTGATGCAACAGTAGAAATACATAGCCAGATTGCAGCAAAGAAACACATAGCCAAGGTGAATGCAGCAAAGAGTGATTGCAGCTGATTACAAGGATGAAGCCTATCAAAGTTTGTAAGAAAAATTCTCAATCTGATACAAATATTATAAATCAGAAATGGGTTAAATTTAAACTCTTCCATTATGACCAGCTTATGATATGTGCCTTATTTAGATGTATGGTTCAAATCTAATGAGTCCGGAGTTTATCAATGAAGTTTCTTTGAAAAATTTTTGCATTCAAGTTTAATAGAAATGAATCAAGATTTCATACTTGAATCCTATTTAACCTTCTATTATCTTACTTACTCAATTACAATGACTGCCTTAGGAGTTACTCAGATAGTATTGAGCTTAAACAACAAGATTTTCTGATCTCATTTTTTGGAATCAACAATTTTCTTTTTGTTCAACAGAATTTTAAGAACAATCAAGTGTAGTGCATACTTTGTATCTAGGGGATACACGTTGTTTAGACACCAGTATCCCTAAGAACTTAGTATGACTGACTATCATGCCTCTTTTACAACAGAGGTAGCTTTTTCACCTCATGACATATCTCAACTGATTTCATTGATAAGTGAGATATATTTCTCAGTGATCCTGCCATTGCTCTGCCTTGATTTTGTAAGAATTTTTTACAGAGTTAACAATGGCACTTCATGACACAGTCCACAAAATTTCAAGGTCAGGGGGCATGGTTTCTCAGTGGACCATTGTCATTGCTCTGTCAATATTGACCCTTCAGGAATTTTTAGATTTTTTGATGTTTAAAGACAATACTTAAACTAAGTACCTCAACCAAAATTGCTATACAATATGAGTTTTCAGATTTTAGAAAATTTACCAGGGTATAACAAGCAAAAGATGGTTAAGGCCTATTAAAGCTAAACCTAGAATTTTTTAAGTCATTTATCTTTAAACTCAATGAAGTCATTAAACTTAAACCAGCTAATTATTCTGAACAATCATAAACATGGATAATAGAAGATTCCTCATCTAAGGTGAATTCAGATTTATGATCATGGCACACAGATTGGAATCTTACTAAATGTTGGTAGAACAATTTCAATGATGTTCAAGGATTATCAGCAAGCAAAAGGTGACTTTTGGACATGACAAGTGGGTAGCAAGAATATAGCTTAGCAGCAAGTAAATGGTGACTCCAAACTGCAATGGACACAATAATGAGCAGACAACAGATGAAGTCGACTTGGGAGGCTGTTTAAGTCGACTTGAGTTTTAAAGAGAAGATGTTGTTATCTGAGTACAGCTGGGAAGTCGACTTGAGCAATCTACAAGTCGACTTGAGAATTTTCAGAAAAGACTCCCCCTCAACAAACAAGTGTATGCATTGACCCCCCCTCACTAAATGCAAACTATGGATAAGGGAAATGCTCATCAAATAAGACGCTTACTCCCCCTATCTAAATGGCCTAAAATGAAATATTGATCTATGGTACAGGGCGGAGGTATGTCCTCACACATAGTGAAAGTTTCCAGGCAAGTCTACCCTGCCTTTCCACAAGTCACCATTTTATATACCATAGTCGTGCATGAAGATGCATCTACCAATGCAGTACAATGCAATATGAACAATGGCCTTTCATATTATTCATGACAGTGCAATTCAATATGTACAAATCGAAAAGAAAGCATATGCATGAAATTTTCAATTTTGTTTTGAAAACAAACTTCCTTTTTAAAAAAAATATATCAAACTCCTCATGAAGATGATTCAGTAAATTAGCAGAGCATTTCAGAAACAGGTGTTAATGCAACAATCATACCAATGACAAAAGACATAGACAGTAAGAGAGTTAGCTCAAACCTGATTATGTTGAGGTCTACACAGACTTAGCTCTCTTCTTAGAGTAGAAAACCTATCATTGCACAATGGCTTGGTGAAAATATGAGCAACCTGATTTCATGATTCAATAAAGAGCAATTCAAAGTTTTTATTAATAACTTCATCTCTAATAAGGTGATGTCTTATATCAATGTGCTTTGTCCTAGAGTGCAGGACTGAATTTTTAGCAAGGTTGATTGCACTTGTGTTATCACACAAGATCGGAACACATCCAAGATCCACTAAGTAATCTTGAAGTTGGTGTTTAATCCACTACACTTGAGTGCCACAACTCCCTGCAACGACATATTCTGCCTCTGCAGTAGAGAGGGCAACCGAGTGTTATTTTTTGGAGGCCCAAGAGACTAAACACCCGCCCAAAAATTGGCAGTATCCACTTGTGCTCTTGCGATCCAGCTTGCATCCAGCATAGTCCGCATTTGAATAATAAATGACAGATAGATCAGAAGATGACGGATACCATAATCCTAATTCTTGAGTCCCAGCAAGGTATCTAAAGATACGCTTGACGTCAGTCAAGTGAGATTCTCTAGGACTGGCCTGAAAGAAATTCCTTAGGTCGACAGACATTCAAGTCTTTATAAGCATCAAAGGCCAGCATATGTAGGACCTCGCTTTGGATGGAAAATTTCTACAAGGCTAGCAAGAATCAACTCAGCAACAACATCAAGCAAGCAAATGCCAGCAACAATAGTAGCAGAAGCAGCATAAATCGTGGGCATTGACTGCAATATTCAGAAGCAACATAACAAAACTAGTAACGCACAGCTGAAGCCTTGCCAGGAATAATCAACAGACCTTGCAAGCACAACTCAGCTGACTTTGAGGAAAATTAGTCGACAGAACTGCAAGTTAGTCGACTGACTTTGACTTGGCCGTATCAACACGTGCAACTTAAGTTGGTCATGTGGCAGTGAACTCCAATGATTGGCACACGTCTCCAAGACACATAGCACTGTTTATAGAAAGATTCAAAGATAGAATATTCCACTTGTTTGACGTGGACCAATCAGAAAAAGCTTGAAATGGAATATTATCCATTTCTTATCTGCTAGTCACATGAGCTTTGCATGAGCATCTTTTGCAGGCCAATCAGTGGCTGTTGGACCTCAGATCTGGAACCTTCTAAGGATCTGAACGACCGAGATTGATTCATTCAATGATCAAAGGCTCAGATTTTCTCACTCCTCTATAAATATTATGCGATCACCAACAGGGAAGGGTTGACGAGCATTTTTCAGACAAAGCAAAAAATTAGAGGGAGAAAAGATTAGCTCGTCAAGAAAAAGAGAGAAGCAGTAAGCTACCAGAGAGCATCTGAGAAGAAGAAGAAGAGATTTGGCGACAAAGAAAGAGAAGAGAAAGGAGAGAGGAGATCATCAGTGTGTTGCTGGAAAGCAGAGCACCGGATTTTCAGTCAAAGTGCTTCTTAGGAAGCTACATTATGTTTCTTCATTTCCGTGCTTCACTGAGTTTTGTTATCCATTCATCTTGAAGTTTATTTTTCTTTGTCTTATCATTTCATTAAACTTCGTTTCTATCTGGCCGTGCTTGGAAGCATGGTGGGTGTTTGTGCACAAAACTCCGCTGTGCACGTGGTTGTCTGGTGACCAGAGCGTGAGGAACTTGTTCCTCGTGTGCTGCTGTTAAGCATTATTTCTGATTGTGCTACATTGCACGATCAGGGTTGTGAGCGGTTGGGTGTTGTTCATGGTTTGTTCTAATAGCTCAGAGCGTTGAGGAGTGTTCCTCATTTTGCTGCTGTGAGCAACGGTTCTGATTGTGTAGGTTCGCATGATCAGGGTTGTGTACAGCAGGTTGTTGTACAGGGTTGCACTCTGTTAATTCAGAGTGTGGGAGGAGAGTGTTCCTTCGGGTTAATCTATGGAATTAGTGTTTGTAGCGAAGTTTTTCTCCACGGTTCTTGCTTGTACAAGGGAAGTCTCAATCGGTTGAGTGAGGGGTGGATGTAGGTCTGCTGGGTGTAGACCGAACCACCTTAAAAATTCTCTATGCAGTGATTTGCCTTGGTGTGATTGTTTCCACTTCTTCTATCTCCCTTCACAAATACACTCTAATACACTTCACACTGTTTAGTTGCTCACTGTGCACATTTACTGAATCTTCGCCAACTTTGTGAAGTCTTGTTCGATTTTTTAAATCACTCACTGCTACATGCTTTAAGATTGGTCACAAGTCTATCTGTAGTTTGATCAAGTATCTTAACACACACCAAAGATCGTTTCTATGGTATTCTCAGTTTACTTCAGATGACACTAAGTGTTTAAAATAATTCTACTGTATGTTTCATCTGAGGTTCAGCATTTATTTGAACTCTTCAGCATCTCAAGCTTTGCTTTAGTGTCAAGTTGATCTAACTTTTTTTTAAAATTGGGCACAAGTTTTAGAGGGATTTATTCACCCCACTCTAAATCCTTCTTTATGCACTAAGAGACCTAACAATTGATATCAGAGATGTCACGCCGAGAACCGATAGCAGCGGAACGTGTCGTTTGTTCAGAATGTGGCAGTTAAACAGTCGAGTCGATCATAGCAAAATATAATTGGACACACATAATTGAACAAAATAGAATTTCATATCAAATATAAGTTTATTACAATTTGGACCCAAAGTAAAGAAAGACTCAATAAAGGAAAAATTACAATGAGACAACTGACTAGACTTAACATAAGACACCATGTAACTAGACTAGACGGTTCATCTAGATGTCGGAGCACTCTCACTCTTGCCTTTGCCCATCTTGTTCGGTCTCGTCACCACTACGGTCGTTACCTGAAAAACATGGAAATAAACTGGATGAGCGAATGCTCAGTAGGACTTAATATCTCAAGCTCCAAGCTAGCTTTAAGTCAATTACAATTTAACATGTTCATGCAGGTCATGCAAGATATAGAAATCGAGAACGATAATGGCACGGGCTAGAACATTAAATCGGAGATAACTCAAAACCATCAAGACGAGTAAGCAAGATGACAGATTCATTCATGGAGTGTAGAGACAAGATAAACATGAGAGCACATTCATGACGAGATATCAAGTACTTTCATAGGGTAACTCAAGAGCATTCATGAGGAAATAATAACAATCATCTCTCTATGACGAACACTATCACGAGAGCTTTTCATGTAACTAGCACAATCATCTCTCCATGATGAACACTATCACGACAGCTTTTCATGTAACTAGCGCTATGAAAGATTGGCCACACTCTTAGGGGTTCTCACAAACTGTATGATTGCCCCTAATGGAAATTGTCATAGACAGTTTTAACTATATTTGGTGAATGCCAGCACCCGATCATTCATGTTACCGGTACACGTTTGGACTTTACCTCGCCCGTGGGATCAGATCAGGACCCCTTATTGTTATATACACTAGCATTAAAATGTCATTTATTTGAGACCCATAGCCCCTGACATTATCTAGACCAAATTCCATTTTTTTTATGGCCAAGAGTTCCAAGGATCAAGCATGTAGGGTCATAAGGTAGATCTCATAGAATAGGAATTCAAGAACAGACCTTGACGAGTATAGTACGATGACACATGAAACCGAATGAAATCTTGGTAATTGGCGACTAATCAGAATGTCGCAGATAACAGAATTCGCGCCCACTTTGGTGGTCACCCATTTTGTGAACAGGACACATGGTTGAAGAATTTGCGCCTAACATGACGGTCGCTCCTTTTGATAAGCGCCCGCTTGTAAGGTCGCTAATCACTTGAACGGGAACAAGCTCACGGCAAGAAATGACGACAACTCATACAGTCGCTACATCAATTAGCGCCTGATGACAAAGTCACTTATTCAGAGAGAGACAGACTTCTCATAGATTCGCCAAACAGCGCTCTATGAGAGCCGAGTGTCATGCTCCTTGAGAGTCACATGACAAAATAGGGTTCCATGATTTTTATGGTATAACCAGCTCAGTCGGTCTTGAGGGAATCTAAGGCTACGAGGAGACTTACGGAGGTCCCAATGATGAACTCGTCAGTCGGAAGGAAGTAATATCTCGCGGAGGGCTCATTCGTCACCGAGAGTTAGTACGTGATCGATCAAAACAGGGACTCCATCTACAGACTGAGATAAGAGTGCCAATAGATCCAGCGATATAGGATCAAAACGCGATAAAAATTGAGAGAGAAGAATTAGCGTCTATTAAGAAGTCGCTATATCCAGAAATAGCGGCTCTCTGAAGGGTCGCTCAATCTTATATTTTAATAGAATTTCACAAAAATAATATTAATTAGCGACCTTGTAAAAGGGCACTCAATCTTAAAATAGCGTCCTTATGTGGAGGCACCAATTCTTATAGTGTATTTGGTCTTTAATTTAATCATGATGAACAGTAGTCTTTTTCAAATAAAAGAAAATTGTTGGAACTAAATACATGACAATTAAGAGAAAATTACAAGGATCACAAATATATATTTATTGAAACCTTTACTTACTTTGATCATAAGGTATGAATTTCCTAAGATTTAAATATGATTTATTGAATTTAAAATGAGTGAATGTCACGTTAATTTAACAGAATCACTACTAAAAACTTACACATATAAGGCAGAAAATAAAAGGCAGAAGTAAATTGTGACTTATATATTAAACGTTAAAAGGCAAAAGTAAAATCTGCCTTCTATTAATATTAAATATCCTTTATTGAAGGCAGAATATTAAATAATGCCTTATAAATTTTAATAATTAGACTACACTATTAAAATTCTGCCTTTTATTCACCTTTGGAAACACCACCGATTTTTAATTTCCCTCCTAATAGAATTTCTTTCCCCCGCCTCCTCACCTCCCCAACTAACTCTCTCTCTCTCTCTCTCTTTCTCTCTCTCTCGTCTTCCCCTCTTTCCCATCGTGGAAAGGTTCTTCCCAACACAGCCACGGTCATAATCATCGTCGCCGGTAGCAGTCGCCTACCTGCTTCCCCGCCCACCGACAGCAGCGCCCTAGTTCCCCGCCTCCGATAGCACGGCTACCTGCTTCCCCGCCATCCGGTAGCAACGGCCTATAGCGCCATCCGCCGGTAGCAGCCGCCGACAGCCCCGCCCACCAATAGCAGACGTCGGCTTCCTCGCCTCCAGTAGTAGCTTCATCTTCCCTGTCACAGCTTGTAGCAGGTGCTCCTTCACCGCCTCAGGTAGCAGCCCCACCAAGTTCCCCTGCTTCATAGGTAAATGAAGTAACTGTGCTCAATTTTTTATTAGGTTAAACAAAAAAAGTTTGTAAAGGCCAACACGCTCCTATACCGAGAGGCCAAATAGCAGAGACAAAAAATGACCCTCCTATGCTATGGTACTGCTGGACATACTTGATAACAAACTGCGGATTCGGACAGCCAATATCTTAGTGAGAAAGCTATCTTCGGAAGCAAAATTAGAACAAGCAACATTCTTTTTTCATAACATGGGGACTATTTAATCTATGCTGCTTTTGTAAATGCATGCTATGACAACAACAAATACTCAATTGCCACAGATTTAATAGAGTGGATCTCAAGTGTGGTTTAAAGAGCCCTGTGTGCAGTATGCAGTCATAGGGATACCTCTCATCTGCCATTTTTATCGGTCGTTTATAGAATTTGATCAGTCCGAAAGTGAAGATGATTGGAATTTACAGTATTATAGGAATTGATTTGTCATATTTATATATAGAGATCAACTCAACATGTAGAAGACAGGATCATCGATAATAGGGGTTGGTAATTAAAGTGGACATTCATCATCTCTGTTTAAGCACTATTAATAGCGCATGCAATAATCTAATTACATTAATAACCACCTGACTATATATATATATATATATATATATATATAAGTAAGTATGCATGCAATATAGGCAAAGCTCATATATAATTATCCAATTAATCTTCCATTCATGTCACGTGTGTGTTAAGAATGGAGGTGGCTCCTCATCATGCATGTAGAAAATGGATAACCTATCCCTTAATAGGTTTAGTGATTCCTTCGTAGTTCCTTTATCTGAAAATTCATAAGCTAATTAATAGCATCTGTCTCGTGGCGTAGATTAATTATAAGGTCAGTCTTAATTACACACTTAAACAATTTGAATTGACATAAACAATGTTTCAGAATTGTTCATCGAGTAGCTGGACAGCTGTCAATGGGTACGTGCATGGAGGCCGAGCAGACAAACGTAAAACTGTGAAACTGGATCCAATCAATAGGAATGGATTGTGTTACATTTGGAATCAGAATTTCCATCAATTAGATCCTAGAATTAGTCAATAAATGGATTGTCGGATGCTAGATTTTCTTATGTCACTGTAAGTATTTTATAAATTTTGTATAAAATGTGTCTATTTCATAGTAACTTTTCTAATGTCTTTTTAAAAATTGTTGTTGATCTTTTTGTAGGTACTTTCAAGAGAAGATGATGAAGAATGCTTATAAAGTTATGAAGATTATGTGGTTGATTTGGATAGTTGTGGACATTTTTTTGAAGATGTATAAATAGAGTTGTGTATGTCAAATGCACTTTGAGTGCATATTATCAGAATCATATGGATATCATATTGTGGATGTCATGTTACGAAGAGTTGTGGACTTCTGACTTTGTATCTTTTTGTCATTTGATATTATATTTTAAATTTTACAATCTTCTTTTGTGAGAGAATAGTTTCATTCTATATTTAGAGAAAATTTATATTTGTCATCAAATTTTATTTATGAGAATTTTTTAAGAAGAACTATCATTAAATATAACAGGTTATATGGAGAAAAAAACTCCTTTTAAAAGATAATAGTTTATATTTTGAAGTTAGTATAGAAGGTGGAAAATTTTACCTTCTAGTGACTTATTTTGACAACTTATAAGGTAAAAAAAATTGCCATCTAAAAGAAATAGAAAGTAAAAATATGTCATCTATATAGATCTTAGAAGGCAAAAATTAGCGACTTCTAAAAAATAATAGAGGGCGCATATAAATGTCTTCAATCACGAGTTTATAAGGCAGAAAAGAATTACCTTCTAAAACTTTCATTTCTACCTTTTAAAGTTTCTGCCTTCTAAAATTCACTTTTCGCCTTATATTTATATAGAAGACAGTGGCATAGAAGGTAGAATATAATCCGCCCTCTTTTCGCCTTCTAAGACTTTAAAAGACGAATTTTGACACTTTAAAAGGTAGAAAATTTTTACCTTATATTAATATTTTTCTAGTAGTGAATGAGCGCCTTTAAAAAAATGGTGGCACATTAGTATGTATATATATATATATATATTGAAAGAATAAGGGCAGAGATTAAGCTTTAAACAGAATGAGGATGAGAGAGGGTAGATAAATAGGGCATAAAGTGAATAAGTCTTTTGATATATTTTTTTTTTAAATTTATATTTCACGTGAATGGACGACCAAGTATGTGTCGTCCATTCTTTAACATGAATAGTGCCCACTTCGTAAATAATAAGAATTTATGAATTAAAATATATAAAAAATAGGAGAAAATTATAAGGATTTTAAATATATATATATATATTAATTTTTATTTTACATGATTTTATAGATATAAATTTTCAAAGACGAGAGTATAAGATATTTAATAAATATTATGTTATATATATATATATATATATATATATATAGAAGAATTGACGACAACTTATGTTATGGTTCATTCGTAAGATGAATAGTGCCATTACTATTGAACGGTGCCATTTTTAATATAATAAAAATTTTATGAAATAAAATATCCGATAATTAGAAGAAAAATATCAGGATTCTAGTCATGTAATGTCATGATTTTATTACATCTATTTTTAAAGATAAAAATCATTGAATATCGTGCGGAGTTTTAACCGAATAAACGGAGTCACTTTTAAATTGATAATTTTTTATGGATCTAAATATATACAAATTAGTAGAAAAATGTGAGGATTTCAAATATATATTTTTCGAGAATTTTGGTTACAGGATTATATGATTATAAAACATTTAATCATAATTTACCTTTACTCATTTAATGATTTCCTATTTAGAACATGCAGGAGGTCATGGCATCAAACGTATAAAGAACATACACGGTGATTAATAGAATTTGGCTTGGAAGAATGTTTACCTCTTTACGTTGCTTTAACGGTGTGAAGAAGATGACAGAAGAAGAAGATGCTAATAACGGCCGTTGCAATGGGATGAGATGAAGAGGGAAGAAGCTCTTCCACGTACAGCCGCACGGCTACTGCAACAGCAAGGGAAGAAGGTGGACGAAGAATAACTGCAGCGACAGCAACAGTTCGCCCATGCGATAGGAGGAGGTCGATGCAACGGCAACTCAAACGTAGGAGCCAATAGCAACATCAGCGGCTACGCTCGAAGGGTCTTATTTATAGAGGTTTAATATCATTTTTCTAATGAAAACTAACCTCCTTTAATTATGTCCCTGTTAGGTGTGAACTTCCCACGATCGATCTCGTCCTCCCTATCATATAGTCGCCTGCTATGTTTGTGTTAAAACCCTAAAGCTAATCCCTTAGCTGGCTCGCTCGAATGAGCATGTGGGCGTACGTTAAAAGGGACTTGATGTAACGAGAAAGCCCACATATGTGGGTTGGTATGTTCGAATGGCCTGTGGCTTCTCCTTTACATTAATGGGTTTGGGGTTGTCTCGAAGGGTTACATGGTCATGTCCTTGCCGTGCGGGTTTCATATCAAAACCCATATATATATATATATATATAAAACTCACATATATTATATGCCCAGCTTAAGTAGCCCACGATGCCTTCATATATGTAAGTGTGTATCTTAGCCCATTTAGTTCTAGGGAATTTTAATAATGTCATGTATATTCTTTGAAAGGCCCAATAATTATCATTAAGGCTCATTATTCTTTTCAAAACCCAATAAATATAACTCTTAGCTTAACATTATTGGGTTGGTTCTATATATGTACAAAAATTAATGTAGAACTTGATATGGGGATTTTTATTCCTTATAATTTTATTAATTTTTACCGTTATCTTGGGTATCAGAGTCGGGTTCGATCCTATGAAAGTCTTTATATATATATATATATATATATATATATATATATATGTATTGAAATGATATTCTTAAAATACTTGAATTGCATTTCCAAATTAGGCCACAGGTAGATCAAAGGATATATTAGATTTTCATTTGTCAATTATTTTTTTATGCTCATTAATTAACATTTATGCCTATTAGCTATTTAAGCTAATTTCCACTTTTCCTTTATCAAAATTTTATTTTTCATAATTTTTTATAACTAAATTTTATAATTATAATTATTTATTATATATTTAAATTTTCGGGGTGCTACATCCTCTCCCACTTAAAAGAATTTGGTCCCCAAATTCACATGGTTTTCTTCCAAAATTAGTGGGGTAGAATCACCATATCCAAAACATATGTTCTAACTACACCCATTCTCATAGCATGTTAAGTACTTAAGATCATATCCGATTCATGCAGTTTTGGAAGAAATAGGTTTATAGAGTTACCTTCCAAAGCTTGGGGCGCTTCTTCCTTTAACAGTGGACATCGAGTAATTTTATGATCTTCGCTTCCGCAACGGACGCACTTCCAGAGTTTATACCAGCACTCGTTCGGGTTGTGCCTTCCTTTCTTGCAATGCTCGCATTTTTCCTTGGCCGGAACAATTGATTGATCATCATTCCGGGGTTTCTTGTCCTTACGGAAACCGTTTCCTCAATCGGGCCTCTTCTTGTCATTTACGGGTTCCGTTTTCTTGGATCTATTTGCTTGCTCCATTTTGGCGATCTTTCCTTTGACTCGTTCCATCGTATCCATGGCATCCTTCAAGAGTTGTGCATTTCTAACCATCTCCGTATATGTTTGGATTTCTAGTGGAGCTAATTGAGGAATAGGTTCTACCTTCAAGCCGTTCATAAATCTTCTCGCTCTCATTTTCTCCGTGCAGACTAAGTGTGGTGCATACCGGGCCAATCTAGAAAACTTCACTTCGTACTCTGCTACGGACAGACTACGTTGTTTCAAAGCCGCAAACTCCATGGCCTTCTTCTCACGGATCCTTTACGAGAAATACTTCTCATTAAAGTGTTCCAAGAATTCGTCCCAAGTCACTTGACCATTGGGCAGAACTGCTTCCACCGATCTCCACCATACTCAAGCATCCTTTTCTAGTTGGTAGGTTCCCAGTAATACTTTTTCTTCATCGGTGCATTGCATGACCCTAAGGGTTCTTTCTATTTCTTGCACCCAATTCTCTGCCTCTTCCGGGTCGGTGGACCCGTTAAACTTCGGGGGATTCATCTTTTGAAATTTTCGATGCAGATCCCCACCTCCATGATGGATTCCGCCTTGTGCAACTTGTTGTAGTGCTTGTGTCAGCCCTTGAACCGTACGTTGCATTTCTCTCCATTGGACTCTCTCGGCGGCCATCTTAGCCTACAAGAACAAGGTCTGAATTAATTATTACTCTTATCTTGGCATTTATATGGCGCAAATGTAACATATTTTATTATTTAACCCATAGCTTTACCCAAATCTCATGGTGTTCCTATAGGATAACTGACAAGGACGACTTAATCTAGGACTTGGACTTGATGACATAGGGATTTAGAAAGCCTAGGCTCTGATATCACCTTCTGTCATGCCGCGAACTGATAGCAGCGGAACGTGTCGTTTGCTCAGAACGTGACAGTTAAACAGACGAGTCGATCAGAGCAAAATATAATTGGACACACATAATTGAACAAAATAGAATTTCATATCAAATATAAGTTTATTACAATTTGGACCCAAAATAAAGAAAGACTCAATAAAGGAAAAATTACAATGAGACAATTGACTAGACTTCACATTAGACACCAGGTAACTAGACTAGACAGTTCATCTAGATGTCGGAGCACTCCCACTCTTGCCCTTGCCCATCTTGTTCGGTCTCGTCGTCACTATGGTCGTTACCTGAAAAATATAGAAATAAACTGGATGGGCGAACGCTCAGTAGGACTTAATATCTCAAGCTCCAAGCTAGCTTTTAAGTCTATTATAATTTAACATGCTCATGGAGGTCATGCAAGATATAGAAATCGAGAACTATAATGGCACGAGCTAGAACATTAAATCGGAGATAACTCAAAACCATCAAGACGAGTAAGCAAGATGACAGATTCATTCATGGAGTGTAGAGACAAAAGATAAACATGAGAGCACATTCATGACGAGATATCAAGTACTTTCATAGGGTAACTCAGGAGCGTTCACGAGGAAATAATAACAATCATCTCTCTATGACGAACACTATCACAAGAGCTTTTCATATAACTAGCACAATCATCTCTCCATGACGAACACTATCACGAGAGCTTTTCATGTAACTAGCGCTATGAAGGATTGACCACACTCTTAGGGGTTCTCACGAACTGTATGATTGCCCCTAATGGAAATTGTCATGGACCGTTTTAATTATATTTGGTGAATGCCAACACCCGATCATTCGTGTTACCGATACACATTTGGACTTTGCGTCGCCCGTGAGATCAGATCAGGACCCCTTATTGTTATATACACTAGCATTAAAATGTCATTTATTGGGGACCCATAGCCCCTGACATTATCTAGACCAAATTCCATTTTTTTATGGCCAAGAGTTCCAAGGATCAAGCATGTAGGATCATAAGGTAGATCTCATAGAATAAGAATTCAAGAAAAGACCTTGACGAGTATAATACAATGACATATGAAACCGAATGAAATCTGGGTAATTGGCGACTAATCAGACCGCTGCAGATTACAGAATTCACGCCAACTTTGGTGGTCGCCCATTCTGTGAACATGACACATGGTTGAAGAATTTGCGCCTAACATGACGGTTGCTCCTTTTGATAAGCGCCCGCTCGTAAGGTCGCTAATCACTTGAACGGGAAGAGGCTCACGGTAGGAAATGACGACAACTCATACAGTCGCTACAGCAATTAACGCCTGGTGATAAAGTCACTTATTTAGAGAGAGACAGACTTCTCATAGATTCGCCAAACAGTGCTCTATGAGGGCCGGGTGTCATGCTCTTTGAGAGTCACATGAAAAAATAGGGTTCCATAGTTTTTATGGTATAACCAACTCAGTCGGTCTTGAGGGAATGCAAGGCTACGGGGAAACTTACGGAGGTCCCAATGATGAACTTGGTAGTCCGAAGGAAGAAATATCTCACGGAGGGCTCATTCGTCACCGAGAGTTAGTGCGTGATCGATCAAAACAGGGACTCCATCTATGGACTGAGATAAGAGTGCCAATAGATCCAACGATATAGGATCAAAATGCGATAAAAACTGAGAGAGAAGAATTGGCGTCTATTCAGAAGTCGCTATATCCAGAAATAGCGGCTCTCTGAAGGGTCACTCAATCTTATATTTTAATAGAATTTCACAAAAATAATAATAATTAGCGACCTTGTAAAAGGGCACTCAATCTTAAAATAGCGTCCGTATGTGGAGGCACCAATTCTTATAGTGTATTTGGTCTTTAATTTAATCCTGATGAAGAGTTGTCTTTTTCAAATAAAAGAAAATTATTAGAACTAAATACATGATAATTAAGAGAAAATTATAATGATCACGAATATATATTTTTTGAAATCTTTACTAATTTTGATCGTAAGACATGAATTTTCTAAGATTTAAATATGATTTATTGAATTTAAAATGAGTGACTGTCACGTTAATTTAACAGAACAGAATGAGCGCCCGTAGAAAAACGGTGGCACATTAGTATGTATATATATATATATATTGAAAGAAACAGAGATTAGGCTTTAAACAGAATAAAGTGGGAGTGGGTATATAAATAGAGCATAAATTGAATAAGTCTTTTGATATGGCTTTTTTTTTAAAAAAAAGTATACTTCACGTGAATGCACTACCAAGCATGCGTCGTCCATTCTTTAACATGAATAGTGCCCACTTCATAAATAATAACAATTTAATGAATTAAAATATATGAAAAATAGTAGAAAAATATAAGATTCCAAATATATATATATTAATTTTATTTTGCGTGATTTTATAGATATAAAATTTTAAAGATGCGAGTATAAGGTATTTAATAAACATTACGTTATATATATATATATTCAAAGATGAGAGTATAAGGTATTTAATAAACATTACGTTATATATATATATATAGAAGAATTGACGACAACTTAAATTGTCGATCATTCGTAGGATGAATAGTGCCATTACCATTCAGTTTAAGTGTTACTGTTCATTTAAGATATGAACAATGTTACTTTTAATATAATAAGAATTTTGTGAAACAAAATATACGATAATCTGGAGAAAAATACAAGGATTCTAGCCATATAATATCATGATTTTATTCCATCTATTTTTAAAGATAAAAATCTTTGAATATCATGCGGAGTTCTAACCGAATAAACGGAGTCACTTTTAAATTGATAATTTTTCATAGATCTAAATATATACAAATTAGTAGAAAAATGTGAAGATTTTAAATATATATTTTTCAAGAATTTTGGTTACAGAATTACGTGATTATAAAATATTTAATCATGGTTTACCTCTATTCATTTAATAATTTTCTATTTAGAACATGCAGGAGGTCATGGCATCAAACGTATAAAGAATATGCAGGGTGATTAATCGAATTTGGCTTTGGAGAATGTCTACCTCTTTACGTTGCTTTAACGATGAGAAGAAGATGACAGAAGAAGAAGAAGATAATAAGAGCAACTGCAACGGGATGAGATGAAGAGGGAAGAAGCTCTTCCACGCACAGTCGCACGGCTACTGCAGCAGTAAGGGAAGAAGGTGGACTAAGAATAATTGCAGCGACAGCAGCAGTTTGTCCATGCGATGGGAGGAGGTCGACGCAACGGCAACTCAAACGTAGGTGGCAATAGCAATAGCAGCAGCTATGCTCGAAGGATCTTATTTATAGAGGTTTAATACCCTTTTCCTAATGGAAACTAACCTCCTTTAATTATGTTCCTATTAGGTGTGAACTTCCCACAATCGATCTCGTCCTCCCTATCATATAGTCGCCTGCTATGTTTGTGTTAAAACCCTTAAGATAATCCCTTAGCTGGCTCGCTCGAATGAGCATGTGGGCGTATGTTAAAAGGGGCTCGCTGTAACGAGAAAGCCCACATACGTGGGTTGATATGTTCGAATGGGCTGTGACTTCTCCTTTACATTAATGGGTTTGGGGTTGTCTCGAAGGGTTACATGGTCATGTCCTTGCCATGCGGGTTTCATATCAAAACCCATGCTTAGTATATATATGTATATATATATTGAAGAGGCGAAATCTCACGCTGGTTCCTGAGCTGGCTGGTAATCACCAAGATGATGAACTGCAAGACAGGGAAACGGGTCAGAGGGCTCAGGGGGATTCCCTGGGATAAAACCCTCCGACGCTCAAATCAGTAGAGCAATGGTGGGCGCAGCGATAGGGAGGAGAAGGTGAGGGCGCGAGATCCCTCTCCACCAATGGGGTGAAGTGATCCTTGCTCAGGAGTTGGGGGTGGAACAATACCCTTCTTGACTTACCTTTTGCCGGAGGGTATCCCAGGTTTTTATAGTGCGCCGCCTTCTGGAGTCCTGCAGGCTGAGAGGTCTCCGGTGGAGGTTACGTCCTCGTCGTGGGCTTTGATGGCCTCATCGTGGGGGCGTTATCCTCGCGGGGAAATCGGAGCTCCTGGACTTCTTAGCGTTTGGCCCGCTGTGGACTCTAACGGCTGCAATGATGAACATTTCATCGGTCGTCCCGAGCTTAAGGGGGCCGGCCCTATCGGGCGATAGGCCTAGCTCGGTGAGGAGATGGGTCGGATAGACCGGCTAGCGCTTTCCCCCCTCGGGCGGAGGGGTAGCTCGTGCGCGGGTCTTCCTGTGACCTGACCGAGGCTCGGGCTCTCCGAGCCTTGGGGCCGCCTAGGAGAGTTGTTTCCTCGAGCATTGTTTTATTGGGCTTTTCCGAGTGGGCCCTGAGGGCTGTCACTTGGGCGAGCTTGCCTCGTTAGGCCTTGTTGGGCCTAGTTGGGTCTGCTCTTTGAGTGGGCTGCATGAATCCCCCTCTCCACTTGTCCCCCTCCTACTCCCGAGCCAAGGAGGCTCGGTTGAGTAGTTTTTTGAGGCTTTGGACCGGCGTGGCTCGGGTGGGTGGAATCCTGTTGGCATGATGATGCCACGTGTAGTGGTCGCCTGGGCCTATAGTAATAATGATCTTGACGGATTTTGAAATGAAGGGGCCCCCTTTTTCTCGGAGGTTGAAACGGCGCGCCGCCTCCCGCGAAGGTTTATAGGCGTAGGGCGCTGCTCGTTCCTCCCAGTCTTTTCAGGGTTATCGGCCTTTCCTCCATTTCTCTGCTTCTGGGACTCCTTGATGCGCCGTGAAGATACAGCGGGGGAGCAAGCTCTTGCGGCGGCATTTGAGGAGCTGGCGCGTGTAACCGCGGAGGTGATCCGGCGGCTTCCTTCTCCTCCGGAGTCTTCGAGCTCTAGTGAAGGTTCTTCTTCCAGCTCGATGGCGGATCTGCGCTCGGAAATCGAGCAGGTGAGGCGAGAGCCCGTCCCCAATGGTAGCGAGTTGGGGGAGGCTGACGTGAAGAAATTGGAGCATCAGTTTCACCTGCCTCTCCGGTATAGCTTTGTAGCTGCTGCCCCATACGAGACGAGCTTGGACAGTCGTACGGGCCATATTTGTACTTTTCTCCTGGCGTGGAAGAGCGGATTCTGCCTCCCCTTCGAGCCTTTCGTCTTGAAGCTTCTCAATTTTTTCGTGTTGGCGCCTGTTCAGCTGGTGGCCAACTCGTATCTCCTGCTTTCTGCCTTTCGGATCCTCTGCCGCCTGCAGGGGGTTCCCCCGTCGCTGGATCTCTTTCATTATTTCTTCGAGCTGAAGGCACATCCGTCGGCGGGGAAAGGCTTCTATTTTATCCAGGCGCGCAGGAATCGGAGTTGTATTCCGCTGGCGGCGAAGGATTCTTCGCACAAAAGGTGGAAGAGGCAGTTTTTCTGGGTGAACGCGGAAGCAGTGGACGAGTCCTGGAGGTGCCAGGTTATGCCAAACTTCCATCCGAATCTTCCCCCGCGCCAGGAGAAGTTCCCCGCCGACATGGAAGAGTACGCCGCTCTCCTGTTGACAAATCGCCGGTCGACTGAGGAGTTGGTGGCGCTGGAGAACGTGGAGCGGTATCTGCTTACACAGCTCAAGCCATCAGGTGCCATTCTTCGGATTCTGCTGCGGGGTCGGAGAGTCGACTTTTCGTTTTCTAACCGAATCCTCTTCTTCATTGCAGACATCCGGCGGGAGCCCTTGGAAGAGGTCACCGAGGTCATCGATCTTGGGGATGATTCGGCGGCCGATGAGCCTGTTGCTCCCGCGGGTCGTTCCCAAGCCCGGGATAAGGGCAAGGGGGCGGCCTCCGAGGGATCTTCGCGATCAAGCGGGGCGAAGCGCAAGGATCCCCTGGAGGGGAGATTGCGGGAAGCCGCGAAGGCCAAGAAACGGACCAAGAAGGCCGGTCATCCTACCGCCGCCGGGGGTGATTCAGGCTCGACAGCGCTCCTCTCTCGGGGACAAGATGGGGCCGACCCTTCAGGGCCAGCTCCCCCACCTACCAGGCGAGAGGGGGCCGAGGAGACCAGGGGCCCCTCAGAGGGCGGAGATAGGTCGGTTCTCCCCTCCCCGGGGATGGAGGGGACTGGTGCTGAAGTAGCCGACATCGAGACCGGGAGACCGGTCGAGGTCGGCGATGTCTCGGGCGGCGAGGCGCGGGCCGAGACAGATAGGGATGGGGGTTCACCCGCGAGGGCGTCGCAGCCCCAAGTGCTCGAAGTTCCCAGTGCGGTCGATCCTGCGGCGTCGGTCGAGGTTGGGGGTTCGCCCGGGGAGGCGTCGCAACCCCAACCGACCGCGGTGTGCGGGGCGGTCGGCCCCATTGCTCGAGCCGAACCTTCTGGCGGGGCGTCCGGTGGGGAGCGGATCTCCATGTCAGAGGCCTTGGAAAGGCTCGGTGTTTCGGGCGACCTGTATCGGGTTTACCGAGAGGTTGCCGCAAAGACGAGGTGGGGAGACAAGCGCTACTCCCCCTCCGGAGTCCTCGACGTCCTCATGGAGGGCGGCCTAGTCATGGCTCGGATGGCGGCCTTGATGGCGGAGACGTACGCTCGGGCGGAGGCGGAGCGGTCGAATCTCGCCTGGGCCCTCGAGGGGTGCGAGAGGAAACTGGCCCGCCTCAGCGAGGAACATGAGGGGCTCTGACGGGAATTCTCCGCGATCAGGGACTCGGCACGGGCGAGCCGGTTAGAAACCGAGGCGCTGACTGAGTAGTTGGCTAAGGCTCGGGAGTCGCTCGAGAGGAAAAGTAAACTCTTGGAAGAGGAGCGTCTGCGTCACCTCAAGTTGGACGGTCGCTGGGAGCTCGAACGGGCCGAGTTACTGGACCGGGCGGAGGTAGCGGAGCGCCTTCGTTCCGTGGCCGAGGCAGACCGAGTCCGGGTGGAGAGGCGGTCGAGCGAGGCCGAACGAGGGATGGTCGCGGCAGAGGAACGCCTGGCGGGAGCAGAGGAGCGTGCGGCCGAGGCGGAGCGGGCTCGAGTCGAGCTCGTTGGAAGGACGGAGCAGATCGAGGCGGAGGCGTTCGAGCGATATAAAAGCTCGGACGCTTACTCAGCCGACCTGGAGAGAGCCGCCCTACCATATTACGAGGTAGCGCTTCTCCGTGGCGCCCGAAAGGGGTTTAAGCAGGGTTATCGCCGGGCGGTGGACTACGCCTTCGATCGAGACTCCGGGATCGAGTTCCCTTTGGGCCAGGCTTATGACTCGGATGAGTTGGTTTCTAGCTCCTCTGCGTCGAGCGGGGAAGATCCAGAGGGGTCTCCTTCGGCGGGGTCACCAACTCCGGACGCCTCGGGAGGGCTCGCGACCGAGACAATTCTCGCACAGGCGAGGTCAGTGCCCGGGTCGGCCGTCACCGAAGGTGCTGGGGGTGATGCGCCTACTTCCGTTGCTTCCGAGCTTCAAAGTGGGCCCGAGGCCTGGTGTATTTTACCTTATTTTGCCCCTTTCTCTTGTTTGTCTCTCTTTCCTCCTTTAGGGAGTTTCCTCTTTATGAGATAATAAATGACTTACTTGTTTGATCGCCATCCTTGCCGTGATTTGGTTGGCGTATCTGAAGTAGTTGGAAAGTGCCGATATGTCCTGCGTGATTTTCGCATGTTGATTTGGTAGGCTTCTGACGGGGCGTCCTTCCGTTCCCTCATGCTTTGAATGTCAGGCCGCTTCGTGAATCCCGCTAGGGCGGGAAACGAGGAGTTGGAGGTGACTGTTCAGGGGAGAAATCCTTTGGCGTGTTTTCGAGGGGGGGGGGGTCATTTAAGGCGTGTAGCCTCCTTTGGCCTATAAGAAGGACCAAAAGGCGCCCTTTCCTCTTTACCGCTTGGGATTTTCTCTAACAGTCTTTCCTCACTCCTTCTTCTTCACTCTGCGTTGTGCCGTTGCATTCGGAGCATGGAGGATCCTTCGGAGGGCGACGCCGCCGACGACGGGGAGCAGAGGGATCTTGCCATCCCAGCTTGTTGGACGGGTCCCACGGTCGCCGCGCGGGTTTGAGACGGGTCCGACGGTCGCCGCGCAGATCTGGAGAGGGCTTCGACGTGTGAGGGCACGGCTCTTGCCCTTTCTCAGTTCTGGCGTGGCTTCCGGGCGGGCGCCGAGGCGGAGGACGGATGAGGGTATTAGGGAGGCCTGCCGCCACTCCCCCTCTGCATGGGGGGGGGGAGGCGCATCAAGTTCCCTCCTCACCGAAGCCTTCCTCCGTCTGCAGCCTCTTTTTCCCTCTTCTACTCTTCATTTCTTTCACTTTTCGGAGGCTGCTTGCTCTCTGTTCCCTTCCAAGGAGTTGGCAGGTTGGGAAAAAAAAGGGGTCTTCATGGTGCTCCTTCTCCCTAGCCTCCATCAACTTGGAAGGTAGCCTTCTCCGACTTTAGAAGGTGGCTACCTTCTCTGCAGTCCCTCTGTCACCTTTGGGGGTCGTCTGAGCCAACTGGATCGGCCCCCTCTTGTCCGAGCCAGTTTCTACGCGAGGCAGAGTTAGTGGCTGGACGCGAGGAGATCGAGATCGAGTCAACCGAGCGATGCCCCCTTGCAGCGGTGTTAGATGAATTTTCTTACTTTTTGTCATGCAATGTACTGGCCTTTGCCTTTCTGATGTATCAATAGTTTGGAATGAAAAGAAAAGTGATTTATTTCATCCATCTTGCTGTACAATTTTAAAAATAGAATTTGCGTAGTGCGGCTACGTTCCATGTCCGAGGAATGGGTTCCCCTTCCATTGTTGCTAACCTGTATGCACCTTTCCCGAGCGTCTCGACCACTCGGTAGGGGCCTTCCCAATTAGGGGACAGCTTGCCCGCCGCCTCTAGTGGTCGAAAGGCTTCGGCTTTTCTGAGGACAAAGTCTCCCGGTCAGAAGTGTCTGCTTCGGACTCTGGTGTTGTAGTATCGAGTGAGGCGTCGCTGGTATTCCGTCGCTCGGATGCTAGCAGTATCCCGGAGTTCATCGGCTAGGTCGAGGTTCTCGAGTAACTTTTGGTTATTTTCCTCGGTCGAGTAGCGGATGACTCGGAGAGACGGGTTGGCGATCTCCAATGGAATGACGGCCACAGTGCCATACACCAACTGAAAAGGACTTTCACCGGTTGCCATCCTGGGAGTCGTTCGGTGTGACCACAGTACGTTAGGCAATTCCTCGAGCCAACCACCCTTGGCTTTGCCGAGTCTGGTCTTTATGCCTTTCAAGATAGTCTTATTGGCATTTTCGACCAGCCCGTTGGCCTGAGGGTGGGCGACTGAAGTGAAGTGGTTGCGGATGTTTAGGTCGGCGCATCTGTCTCGGAAATATCAAGAATCGAATTGCCGAACGTTATCGCTCACTATCACTCGGGAAATGCCGAAGCGACAAATGATCGATTTCCAGACGAAACTCCAGATGACTGTCTCGGTGATCCTTGCAGTGGCTTCGGCCTCGATCCATTTAGTGAAGTAGTCGATGGCGACGATGATGAACTTTTTCTGGGACTGAGCCGTGGGGAATGGTCCGAGAATGTCGATCCCCCACCGAGCGAAGGGATAAGGCTCGGCGAGGGTGACGAGTTCTGTGGCCGGCCGATGGACCAAGTGGTCGAACCGCTGGCATCGGTCGCACTATTGAGCATAGGCCGAGCAGTCGCGCTGCAGGGTGGGCCACCAGTACCCCTGTCGTAACAGGATTCTGGCCAGTGACCTTGCCCCTGAGTGCGCTCCGCACAGGCCTTCATGAACCTCTCGAATGGCTCGGCTGGCATCGTCGGGGCCGAGGTACTTCAGGAGAGGGCCAGCGAAAGACCTTCGGTAGAGTGTGTCGTCCAGGACGATGAAGCACCGGGCTTGGTACTTCATTCGGCGTGCTTCCCGAGGGTCGGAGGGCTCTTGGGAGTCTCAAAGCCAAGACAGGTAGGGGGTGCGCCAGTCGCTCGGGACGGCCGAGTCAACAACGAGGAGCTCCGAGTCAATGCTCGGGCACTCTGGCTCTTCGAGGAGGACCGATCGGGTACCTTCTGGGTCTAGGGAGGAGGCCAATCGAGAGAGGGCGTCTGCTCGGGAGTTTTCTTCCCGGGCTATTCGGACTACCTCGAATCCCTCGAATCGTTGGGCCAAGCTCCTGACCAGCTGAAGGTATTTGATCATGGGTGCCTCTCGAGCTTCGTACTCGCCGTTGACCTGGCTCGCGACCAGTTAAGAGTCGGTGTGGATCCTGACTCGCTCAGCCCCCAACTACCGGGCCATGCGTGCTCCCGATATAAGGGCCTCGTACTCGGAAGCGTTGTTGGACGCCTGGAAGTTGAATTTCAAGGCGTACTGCAGCTCCACTCCTTCGGGGGATCTTAGGAGGATCCCAGCACCGCTACCAACCGAGTTGGAAGAACCGTCGACGTATAGTTCCCAGGTTGGCCCGGGCATGGTCAGTAGCCTCCCTTCGGTCAGGATGGTGCTTTCGGCGATGAAGTCGGCGAGCGCTTGACCTTTTATAGCTGAGCGTGGGCGATACGAGATGTCGTAGGCCCCAAGCATAAGGGCCCATTTGACGAGTCGCCCTGAGACCTCGGGGTGGGCCAAAATCTTCTTCAACGGCTCGCCGGTTAGCACGGTGATGGGGTGCCCCTGGAAGTAGGGTCGGAGGCGTTTCGCGGAGGTAACCAGCTCTAGCACGAGCTTCTCGGTTGTGGGGTACCTCCTCTCGGCCTCGCTAAGCACCTTACTGGTATAGTAGACTGGTCTTTCGATTCCCGAGTCATTTCTTACCAGGACCGAGCTGACCGTTGATGACGTCGCCGAGAGATAGAGTAGCAAAGCTTCGCCCGGCACGGGCTTGGAGAGCACCGGGGGCGAAGCCAGGAACTCCTTAAGCTCAGCGAACGCTTTCTGGCATTCCTCATCCCATGCGAACGTAGCAGATGCCCACTTGGGCCCCTTTAACAGTTTAAAAAAGGGCAAGTATCGTTCGATCGCACGGGATAGAAAACGGCTGAGAGCGGCGATACGCCCTGTCAGACGCTGGACGTCCTTGATGCAGGCAGGCGGGCGCATGTCCAGGATGGCCTGGACCTTGTCGGGGTTAGCTTCGATCCCACGCTGAGTGACCAGGAAACCCAGGAACTTCCCGGATCTTACTCCGAAGGCGCACTTGGCGGGATTGAGCTTCATGTTGTACTTCAGGAGGATGCCGAAGGCTTCGACGAGGTCGGTGAAGTGGTCTTGGGCCTTGGGGGTCTTGACGAGCATGTCGTCAATGTAGGCCTCGACGTTCCGACCTAGCTACTCCTCGAACATGTGGTTGACCAGTCTTTGGTATGTGGCTCCGGCATTCTTCAACCCGAAAGGCATCCGGGTATAGCAGTACACGCCGTAGTCGGTGATGAAGGTGGTCTTCTCGATGTCTTCAGAGTTCATTCTGATCTGATGGTAACCCGAATAGGCGTCCAGGAAGCTGAGCATCTCATTGCCCGATGTCGAGTCGACCAGTTGGTCGATGCTGGGCAAGGGATAGCAGTCTTTAGGGGTCGCCTTATTCAAGTCGGTGAAGTCCACGCACATCCGCCACTCGCCGGAAGCCTTTGGTACGAGGACGACGTTGACTAGCCACGTCGGGTACAGGACCGGTCTAAAAAGACCAGTCTCTTACCCCTTGGTGACCTGCGCCTTGATGATCGTCTGTTTCTCTGGTACGTGCTTCCTTCGGTGCTGCTGCACGGGCTTCATGGTGGGGTTGAGGTTGAGTCGGTGCAGCACGGTCTCCTCTGGTATCCCAGGGAGCTGATCGTCGGATCAAGCGAAGACTCGGATGTACTCAGAAAGAAAATTCTTATATTGCTGTTGTTCCTTGGGTGGTAGGTCGGCTTCGATCCTTACTCCTAGGGTCGGGTCGTCGTTTAGGAAGATTGTCAGCAACTCGCCACCTAGCTTAGTAGCTGCGGATTTTTCCTCGACTTCCCGGGGGCCCTTATTATTCCCGTCCGGCCGCGTGGCCTCCACCGAGATGTTGTAGCACCTTCGGGCCGTGGCCTGGTTACCTCGGATTTCCCCTACTCCGTTCTTGGTGGGGAACTTCATTTTTTGGTGATAGGTAGATGGTACTGCCTTGATCCGCCTGAGGATTCCCCGGCTGAAAATGGCGTTGTACGCTATCATCCCTTTGATCACTATGAAGTCTACCATGACCGTAACGGTTTTGGGTGGGGTGCCGAGGGTAACCGGCAGGCTTAGGGCTCCCTCGGGGAGAGTGGCCAGGCCATTGAACCCACAGAGGGGCGTCCGGATCGGGCGGAGTTTGGATGGACCCTCTCCCATTTTGAGGAAACAGTCATAAGACAACACATCAGGGGCACTTCCATTGTCCACAAGAATCCGATCTACGTTACAATGGTTTATAGTGGCCGAGATTACGAGGGCGTCATCGTGCGGGGTGCTCAGCCCCTCCAGGTCTTGATCGGAGAAGACTATGACCTGGGGCGGGGCCTTGGGTGGCTCTGGGGCTCGGCTAGCCCGCTCGGCATGACGCTTCCTTCCACGGCTGTTGTCGCCTCCTGATGCTATTCCTCCAGAGATGACGTTGATGTGGACCCCTCGGGGGGCGTTGTCAATCTTCTCTGCGGCGCCTTGATCTTCTCTGCGCTCGGCAGTGAACCGAGCCAGTTGCCCCAGGCGGATGAGGCGCTCGATTTCGTCTTGGAGCTAGTGGCAATCATCGGTGTGATGCCCGTGATCACCGTGGAATAGACAATGTCTGTCTCGCTTGCAGTTCTTCGACCTCATCGGCTCGGGCCTACGGAGAAGTCCCGAGTCTTTGACGTCTTCATAGATTTCATAGACCGGGGCGGTTAACGGGGTGTACCGCTCGTACTTCCGCTTGCGCTCTCCATCTCGATCTCGCTTCTTTCCCGAGCTAGGATTTGACTCGGGGCCCCGCTTCTTGTCCCCCTCCCGACCCGAGCCGGTTGCGTCTCGGCAAGCGCTGAGCACTTCTTCGCACTCGGCGTGGCGTAGAGCCAGAGTCACTAGCTCGGCAAGGGTCGAGGGAGGGTGGAGGACGAGTTCGCGGCGGAGGTTCTCATCCCGGGTACCCCCGGTCAGTGCGGTTGTGGCCGAGACCACATCCAGGTGGGAGATTCGGAGGGCTTCCGATTTAAACCGGTGGACGTAAGCCCGGAGCCTTTCCCCTTGCGCCTGTTTGAGGGCCAAGAGCCCTGCTACCGACCTTGGGGGGGCACTTCCGGCGAAGCTCTCCTTGAAGATTCGCCCGAACTGCTTGAAGTCTCGGATGGATCCGGGGGCGAGAGCCCGGAACCACGCTTGAGCGCCCTGGACCAGAGTGGTCACGAAGGCTCGGCACTTGATGGGGTCCGACGCTCCGTGTAGAGTCATCAGGGCGTCGAAGCTATCGTAATGATCGGCCGAGTCGCCTTGGCCGTCGTAAAGCTTGAAGGTTGGTATGGGGGCTCTGGGAGATACCTCCGCCTTCAAGATATACTCGGAGAACGGGGATTTCTCCTCATCTTCCGGGAAGAGGCCTTCTGCAGGGCACGAAGGGCGCGCTCCTGCTCAGCAAAGCGCCTTTAGAAATCTCGCAGCCGGAGGGATAACTCCGGTTGCTGTCGTGCCGCGAGGCTAGGGGGGTGCCTTGGCGGTCTCCGGGAACATCGGCTTCCGGATCTGGCCGTTGCGCCCCCCGCCTTCCTTTCCTCGGCGTGGAGGAGGCCTCTTGCTCCAGAGGTGGAGCTTGCGAGGGTCCTCCGACCCTGTTACGGATGAGCTGCTGGCCGCGGAGGGTGAAGCGGCCCCCAGCTGTGTGCTGGGACGTACTCCTGCGGGGGGGGGGGGGGGGGGGGGGGCTCCCTGACGGGGCACAGGACCTTGCATCCCTGGCCGCCTGGGTCTTCATGAGATCCACGAGGACATCCAGTTTGGCATTGAGGGCCTGGAAGGCTTCGGCGCCACCATAGGGGGGTAGCCCCGCCGCCGCGGGGGGGGGGGGGGGGGGTGGTGGTCCGTCGGCGGGGACGCTGGCGTTGGAGGGAGGGTTCTGTGAGGCCCTAGAAGGGCCATCCCCTGCTGCTACCATGGCCTTACCCCTTTCGCCAGCGGACCTCCTCCCTGAGCTCCTTCTCACCATGTTAGCTCTTTGTGCGTTTCCCACAGACGGCGCAAGATGAAGAGGTGAAATCTCACGCTGGTTCCTGAGCTGGCTGGTAATCACCAAGATGATGAACTGCAAGACAGGGAAACAGGTTAGAGGGCCCAGGGGGATTCCCTGGGGTAAAACCCTCCGACGCTCAAGTCAGTAGAGCAATGGTGGGAGCAGCGATAGGGAGGAGAAGGTGAGGGCGCGAGATCCCTCTCCTCCAATGGGGTGAAGTGATCCTTGCTCAGGAGTTGGGGGTGGAACAATACCCTTCTTGACTTACCTTTCGCCGGAGGGTATCTCAGGTTTTTATAGTGCGCCGCCTTCTGGAGTCCTGCAGGCTGAGAGGTCTCCGGTGGAGGTTACGTCCTCGTCGTGGGCTTTGATGGCCTCATCGTGGGGGCATTATCCTCGCGGGGAAACCGGAGCTCCTGGACTTCTTAGCGTTTGGCCCGCTGTGGACTCTAACGGCTGCAATGATGAACATTTCATCGGTCGTCCCGAGCTTAAGGGGGCCGGCCCTATCGGGCGATAGGCCTAGCTCGGTGAGGAGATGGGTCAGATAGACTGGCTAGCGCTTCCCCCCTTTGAGCGGAGGGGTAGCTCGTGCGCGGGTCTTCCTGTGACCTGACCGAGGCTCGGGCTCTCCGAGCCTTGGGGCCGCCTAGGAGAGTTGTTTCCTCGAGCATTGTTTTATTGGGCTTTTCTGAGTGGGCCCTAGGGCTGTCACTTGGGCGAGCTTGCCTCGTTGGGCCTTGTTGGGCCTAGTTGGGTCTGCTCTTTGAGTGGGCTGCAGGAATCCCCCTCTCCATATATATATATATATGTATCTTAACTCACATATATTATATGCCCAGCTAAAGTAGCCCATGATGCCTTCATATATGTAAGTGTGTATCTTAGCCTATTTAGTTCTAGGGAATTTTAATAATGTCATGTATATTCCTTGAAAGGCCCAATAATTATCATTAAGGCCCATTATTCCTTTCAAAGCCCAATAAATATAACTCTTAGCTTAACATTGTTGGGTTGGTTCTATATATGTACAAAAATTAATGTAGAACTTGATATGGAGATTTTTATTCCTTATAATTTTATTAATTTTCACCGTTATCTCTGGTATCAGAGTCGAGTTCGATCCTATGAAAGTCTTTATATATATATATATATTGAAATGATATTCTTGAAATACTTGAATTGCATTTCCAAATTAGGCCACAGGTAGATCAAAGGATATATTAGATTTTCATTTGTCAATTATTTTTTTTGATGCTCATTAATTAACATTTATGCCTATTAGCTATTTTAGCTAATTTCCACTTTTCCTTTATCGAAATTTTATTTTCCATAATTTTCTATAACTAAATTTTATAATTATTTTTATTTATTCTATATTTAAATTTTTGGGGTGCTACAAGAGAGGTCTCTAACATTCTCAGATCTAACGATCTATAGAATAGATCCTAGTGCTTTTTCATCATGAGTCCCTTTGTTGAACCAGTTTCAATGATTTCACCACCTGTTTTAATGGCTCTAATTTTTCCTTGTGGCTAGGCAAAATGTGTAGGTTTGTTAATTCTATCAATCCTAACCTCTGGAAGCTGATCTATCATGGTACTAATCAATTGCCTCTAGATGAGAGTAATTGGTCTTATGAGGATAAACTGAAGAACCAAGATAATCTCATAATTCTGAATATCCTATAGGCTGCAGTTAATGCTAACACATTTCCTATGTTTCTACTTGCAGCACAACAAAAGAAATTTGGGATGGATTGATTATACTTCATAAGAAGAAGGTGGAATAGGAATGTTTGATGGCTAACAACAATGATCGGATCAGTGAAGAAAGTCAAGAGGTAATTTTTTGAAACTGAAGAAATTTCATTTGAAGAATTAATGGGTCTCTATGATGAACTGCTAGGAAGATGCAAGAAAATAAAGTCTAAAAATAAGAAGATCAAAAAGAAACTTGAAAACACTTTTAATGGAAATATCTCTTGTGAAAAATGTTCACAGTTTAAGGAATTGAGTCTTGTATGTTTGATGTTAATGTTCATAAAGAAACCATTTCGTCTTTGAGAAAAGAAAATGAAACCCTTCTGAATAGAATATCTGAACTTCAAGAAAATGAAAAAGAGCTGAAAGAAAAATTAAATTCAATAGCTGATGACCAAAAATTGCTTGATAAATTGGTCGAAAATAAGAATCTCAGTGAAGAGAATGAAAAACTAAAACAATTAAATATAGCCATGTCGGAGAGATTGCTCACTCTTGAAAAAGGAAAATGTTTGGACGTTGATGAACTTGAAAAGGTGCATGTTCTTTTACAAGAAATTGAAAATCATAAAACTGTTAATGGAATATTAAATGACAGGATTGCTGAGTGTGAAGAAGGAATGGCCAATTCTGAGTTGCACTTCTCATCTTTGGAAACTGAAATCAAGGACCTAAATGGAACCTTATCAAAATTTGTTGGAAGAAAAGATAACCTAGCTAAGATGTTGGGGACTAAGGTGAATTTTCAAAGAGAATGACTAGGGTACGATCCTAGTAAAAAGAAAGTCTTCGGTCTGAAAACTCAAACCTCCTTTATGCATGCTTCCTGTCCTTCTAACATTTCAAATGCTTCCCCTATTGAGAAACCAAAATCTAAATTTCAGGCTCAACCAAGGACCAAGAAATCTAATACTTCACCGAAATGTCAAAATGGTCCTAAGCGTCAAAATAAGATATCTGATGCTCATAAGGGTCACATGCAGCATGTACATATCCGAAAAACTTCAATTTTCATTTGTTTTTATTGTGGTAAACTTGGCCATGTGATGGAGAACTGCTATGCAAAGCAACATGATGGTTTTCATGCTATAAATGTTAAAAAGATTCTCAAAGAAAATTCAGTAATAAACATGTTTTTCATGGAAAAAAGTTTACATCTTATAAGAGAAATATGTTGGGAAAAACTCACTCACACAATGAGAGATCATTGAGTAAATCTACATCTGCTTGTTGTTTCCATTGTGAGAAGTATGGACATGTCATGAAAAATTGGAATGACAACTTTCATTTTTCTACAATGATTGATAAACTCGACTGTGCTGAGCTTAAAGTCTTTGCAAATAAAGGGAATGTGTTTAATAAATCTCATGTGCATAGAGAAAAATCTTTTGTGAAACCTGTTCATACTCAGTGCTTTTATTGTGAAAATTATAGACATATCTTTGAAGACTGTAAAATCATGAGAAAGGATGATTTGAATGCATCCAAGATGAAAAGAACACTTGGTAGAAGTGTCACTAACCATGTAGGATCCAAGAAAACTTGGATACTTAAACCTTTTAAATGAGAACTTTGGTCGCAGGAATGCCTTAAGGCTAATGAAGAAATTGAGAAAATAAAGGTCTCTCAAGACAAAGGTAGGAAAATAAAATTTTAATTCATGTTAAGTTCTCCTTGAATGATTATAGTTAATTCTTCTTGCTTTTAATAAAGTTTTTCTCAAACTGAAATTTCCTCTTTGAATTGTTGAAAATCCTCCTACGATTGAATGTGAAGGTCTGACTGGCTTATCTGATTGATGTCTTAAACTATCTGAATTCTCTGATATATCAAATGGTGATATGTGAAATGACAGATTAAGTCTGTCAGGAAGCTATCACTAAGCGTGAGGTGATCCTCGGATCTAAGTTCTCCGCCTTGTACTAATATTCATAAATTGAAGTGTCTGACTTATGAGGAAACGTTTATTCTGAGTGAAATTAATTTTCAATATTTTGCAATGTTTTCAAGTTGAACCTGCAAATTTTCCTGAAAAGTCAAAAATTTCTGAATTGCATTGAATCAAAATTGGGTCTGATTCTGTTGCTGATGATGTTGTGTTTAGAACTTGATCTTTCTCTCTAAATCAATTAGTCATGCATTGAGGGGGAGTTACGAGCTAAATGATTTGAATTTGAAGTCATTGCCAACAACTTGCAAATTGTATCTTCTATTGCCATTTGCACATTGCAAATTGATTATTGATATTGCTAATATCTGATTTCTGTGATTTGTGCAATAGTCATTCATGATAGGATAGATCAAGTCTGTCCAGCTGTCAAGGGTTCATAGAGTCACAAAGTGAGGGGGAGTAAGTAGAGTCAGTTTATTGATGAGACAAGTTTAGAAGTCACCAGGTTAAGTTTGCTGTAATCTTTCTAAGTCGACTTCTCCTGCTAGAAAAATCTACAAAGTCCCAGATTTCAGTTGACTTGATATCCAGCTTATGAACATCCAATTTGATATTCTTTTGGTCATCTGATATTCACTTGTGAACATCTAAACCCTAAATTGTTTCTAAGTTACTTTCTGAATCTATCAAAAATTCTGTCTATTTTTGAAATTCCTTGTATAATGAGCTAGGATTCAGGGGGAGATCTTTATCTAATCACAAGCTGCATATCTCAAAGAAAACTAAAATGGAATTCCTCTTTTATAAAGCTCTATGAATACCCTATATAATCTGAAGGTTTAGGGTTAATAATCTTATGAGTGCTTTGCTAAAAGGCTTGGAAATGTCTATATACAGATTTAATGAACCTAAACCAGCCTTGAAAGTTTTTGTTCTAAAACCTTCTCTAAACCTAAAACTCTAAAGTACAGAGGCAATCTTGAGGATGTACTTTATACTAAGTATTGCTGTTAAACATTAGAACAAAATGAAAAATCCCAAGGGGAGCATCTGATAGAGCAATGACAATGGTCCATTGAGAAACCATGTCCCATTACCTCTGAAGTTAAGTGGACTGTGTCATGAAGTGCCAAAGTCAACTCTGCTTTAAAATATGAAAAATACAAAAAGGCAGAGCAATGGCATAAGCTCACTGAGAAATATGGTTCTCTCATTAATGAAGTAAGATAAACTATGTCATGAAGTGACATGCTACCTCTACTCGAAATGAGACAGGATAGTCAGTCACACAAAGTAGCTGGGGATACTGGCATCTAAACAATGTGTATCCTTATGATGAAAGGTGTGTGCTAAACTTAAATGTTCTTTAAAAGAAATGAAAGGAAGAAGAAAAGTTAGAAAAGGGTAGCAAAAATGAAAAAGAAACATAAATGCTGAACCACACAAGGATAAAATCAGAAATTTTAGAAAACGTTTAACTTATATACTAGGTGAAGTAAACTCTAAAGAGGCCACTAGAATCATAAGTAAGGGATAAAGAGGAAGTATAAGACAACAATTCGAACAGATTGGATTATGTTTTTTAAATCTATGCAAAGTGCTTCTTTTTGAGTCTTTTTATGATAAGCTCTGGGTTTATTAGCTTTAAACTAATCAGACAAATATAAGGGATTTTTTTCTTCATGTGAAGCTTTATAACAGAAGAATCTCCGAGATGGGTGTTCTAATTTTATGGGCATGGGTCAAAAAAAATTTCCATTATGAATTTGAGCTCAGATACTCTCGTTGGCCAAGAGCACATCTTTTTGGTTTGTTAACTGTCATCCTTTTTATTCTCAGAACCAGTTGAACTAGCAAACCAAGTTGGTAAAGTTTCCCCTACTTTCAAAAATAAATCGGGGCTGGTCTAGGGAGTTAGGAAAACCCTATTTAAAAAGGGAAGCCTCTTCAATTTCATCATTGGCACTCCACCCGTTCACCCTCTCCTTCTGGAAACGTCTTTCTGCGGAGCTCAATTTCTACCCTAAGCTCCGATCTTTCTTCCCAGAAGCTATTACTATTCATCTCACGCTCCACTCTTGTTCTACTTTCAGCTTATTCAATGGCCACACACTCCAAGAAAAGGAAGTATCACGAGCCCTCTACCGCGAGGAAGCTTCTTCCACCGCGGTGGGTTAACTTCAGAGATAAGGAGTTCCTAGAGATGTTTCTTGAACTCAAATCACTCTTCGACGATCAAGGTTGGATTCATTTCCTCTCTAAACATCGAAAGTTCTATCCTTCGCTAGTTCAGGAATTCTATTCTAACCTTCGTTATCAACGAGATAGCCTTGTCACTACTATGAAAGGCAAATCATTCCGAGTTGATGTTTCTCTGTTTGCCCGTGCATTAAACCTTGAATCTGAGGGAGTTACTCTTGAGACCAATGATATTGATTATGCACATGCTTTTTCTTACATGACTGATGCACTACCTACTTCTGAAAAACTCAAGATAACATCTCTGAATGCAAATACATTTCCACCCCTACAACGCCTTGTTCATCACATCCTTTCCATAACTACTTATCCTAAGGTTGGGGGAAATGAACAAGTCAATAAAATGCATGTTTTTATGTTCTACCATCTGTTTGAAAGAGAATCCATTTCTCTTCTTCATGTCATGTTTGATATGGTTCACAAATGTCATAATGATCGTCGTCGAAACCTACCCTATGCTTGTCACATCAATTTTCAAGCTTCAAGACATTGATCTTTCCTCTGAGCTCTCTAAGACAATTCCTTCCTTCAATGTCTATTCAACTCATACTATTCAAACTTTTATGAAATTTAAAGTGGAGGGTAATGTTGTAACAAGGTCACTTCACTCAAAAACTACATCTGAACAGCCCTCATCTCCTGTTCAGTCTGAGCATTTTTCATCTCCCAGTCCAGCTTAGTCTCTAGCTGCCTCTTCTGAGTCTTCTCCAGGAGCTACACCCATTCCTAGCCCGATTCAATCTCCTATTGCAGATTCCGAATACACTCCTATTGCAACTTCCAGTGCTGGCTTTACTGGCAACCAATTTGTTAGCTTGGAATAATCATCTTCAAAATCTCTTCAACAATCCGAGGATGCTCCTACTTCACCTCTTGGTGAGCAACATCAACTTTCTTCTACTGAAATCCCTCATCAAGCAAGCGACTCTACTCCTATTTGGTCTTCTCCTGCTGCACCATTTCCAGTCTCTCCACAGTCACCATCAAAAACTCTTGCTGCAGCTGTACCTTCTCAGCAAGTTGGCCCGTCTTAACCATCCACTGAAGGAGGCATGCAATGCATGTGGTTTCAGTTTATAACAGCTAACTTTGTAGCTCCTTGGACCAGTTTTGATGCCATATCTTCAAGTTTCAATGATTGCATAAGTCAACTTGAATCAACACTTGAAGATAGATTGCTCCATGTTGAATCTGAGTTAGCTCTTCTCAAGAAGCATGTTGAAGATTCTTTGGAAAATCGGATCAGTAATAGTCTTAATGATCTTCATCTTCAGATAACAACTTTACGACTGTCACACAATTCCTTTGTTCAGAAGGTCGAAGTAGCTTTTAAGCCATCGGCACTCCATGCACCAGAACAACCTCTTCCATCTAGTTCTAGTTCACAAGAGGAACCTCGCGCTATTCCTAAGGCTGGAGCTTCTTTTGAGTCTACTCTTGTATAAGTTGCTGGGCCAACTCCTTCTCTTGTAGCTTTTGAGCAACATGTTTATTCGAGATTTGATCAGTTGCAGACCAGCATCAACAATTCTCAAGAGCAATTGTCTGTACTCATCGATGCGATCAACACAAGAATTACCAATGTTGCTCAGCGTGTGGTTGAAAAAGGCTCTTCACAGCACAATCTACAGGTAGCTCTTGATCACATTGATTGCACATTGATTTTTCTAGAGTCTAACAGCTATGCTCTTGTGAGAGAAGCCCAACATCTATTTGAGCAGCGCTCAAGACGCCCTATGTAGATCATATATTTGCTCCCCAAGTTCATACTTGGAGATCCAGGAGGCAATTTCAAGTTGGACCCTCTCAGCAATTTTAGCAGCCAGCAAGATTACTGGAGCTCCCATCTCTAGATTTGGCTCCTTTTGATTATTCAGAATGATGTTTACTCTCCTTCTCTTTTGATGATGTCAAAGGGGGATAAGTTTGTATGAGTCATTGGGATGGGTAGTAGGATTGATGGGTAGGTCTGTGATGTGGTATGTGATGTGTATGAGTGTTTGAGCAGATCTGAGTCAATGTTAGTTTGTTAGTTGTTGTCTATTTGAGTAGATCTGAGTCTAAGTCAGTGCTAGTCGTTGTTTCTACCATGATGTCTATATGTTGATACTTTTGAATGTGAAATGAAATATTCTTCAATTCAAATCAAAATGTGCTTACTATGCTTACTGTGATATGGTTGGATGCATATTTTCTTTATTATACTTTCTCTGTTCTGACGTTTGTGCAAGGATATGGATAAAGTTATGCTGAACATGTTTAACAAATTTTACCAGCTACTTAAGTATCACAACATAAAATTAGACACCTAATGATCACTGATGAAAATGTTTCACATTGCTAAATAAGATACATGATGACTCATAGTTGCCATCATCAAAAAGGGGGAAATGTTGTGTCCCATGTTTTGATGATGTCTAACTATGACTCATGAAGCATTGAGTCTGATCTTGTGCATGAAATTTGGATAAACAAGTCAAAGGTCAGGACAAATGAAATGTTCTGACAAATGAGCTAAGTGTCTGACTTTTAGGAACTCTAAGTCGAAGGATATCAAAAGAAAAGAGCAGGGAAAAATTTGATTATAACAAATCACAGTGGGGATGTGTTGGATCCCTGAGTTGATTTTGGTGATTTAGTTTTAATGATGACAAATCGTGTGTGCATGTGTTGTGGAGATTGTCCATTGATGCGTAAGGACCTCATATTTTGATAATCTTGCATTGCAGGAACAAATCTATGGTGGACAACTTGTGGAGCACAAATATATGCATGAATGAGTATTTTGGTGTTTATGTTTCAAAACAGGTGGTATATGTCTTGCCTACTCTCCAAAGTCCATTGGTAAGGCTTAAATTTCACAAAATCTTTCATTAGAGGAATTACTGGGTCAGTGGGAAATAGGTGTCGACACTCAATGTCGACACTCTTTGACATAGGCTATTTTCCCTTCAGCTGTGTCAACCTGCCTTTGGTGGTTCCCTTCAGTGCATCGACCTCATCTTAATGAGTTGCACTCATTTCGTTCGGGTTGTTGAAGACTTATATGCATAAGTTTTGAATGCATAAATCGTGATGAAGTTGCTTTGAGTTCGCTCATACATTGCATGAAAGCATGGCTACTTGGTCCCTATCTTGAGTTGAGAAAATTTGATTCATGCTTATTTTACATGGGACCTTTGAGGTAGAAGTTTTCTTAAGAGTTGTTACATAAATCCTGTTGAAACTGGTGTGAATGATGACTATAAAGCTCATATGCATGTCTGAATAATTTCATCTTTAGTTCAGGTTTAGTTTGCTTGAGAGTGTTTACATGCATATCTTTAATTAGTTCTTGATGCTTTAAATGAGTTTCATGGATTGACTAAATGAGGTTTTTGGGCCTGTAAGATGCTTAACCCATTCATCTTACCATATGTTGGAATGTGGTTTAAAATATGCCAATACCTTGTTTCAATGCATGTTTATTTGATTTTAATGTTTGAATGAGAAAATTAGATTTTCAATTGAATTTATTGAGTTTTCATTCATGTCAAAAAAAGTGTCAACTCACAGAGTCGACACTTATTCTCCTCTGCTCTACCTTGCGTTGTTTCTTCAAACCAGGCAGAAAGTGTCGACTCTGTGAGTCGACACTTGTTGTCCTGGGTGCTTCTTTTGTTGAAGACAGAACTTCAAGCAAAAAGTGTCGACTCTAAGAGTCGACACTTATTGCATGGGCTTTGTTTTTTGTTGCAGGCAGAACTCTATGTAAAAAGTGTCGACTCTAAGAGTCAACACTTCTTTTGGTTAGTCCAGAACGGGTTTTCCATAAAGGTTTCGAAACCCATTAAATCTATCCCATTTGTTCCCAAACTTGACCCCTTTACCCTTAGGGTTCTCATACACGTTTCTGAGGGGTTTTGTGAGGATTTTAACATGGTCTTTATTGCATCTCATCTTGCCCATTTATTAATGCTGTGATTTCAGATCTGTAAGAAGTAAGAGTAAGAGGGTTTGGCCGCAAGGTTAAGAAGGAGAGGGTTTTCTGAGAGTTTCACTCGCGTTTTCATCTTGCAGGAACGTTCTTGGTCGAAGGGATTCAAAGCTTCATCCCTTCCATCAAGCCTTCACATGCCGAAGATGCTAAATCTACAGAAACAAGTTCGTGGAGCTTGATACCGCTGGAGTTCGACCCTCCCTCACCTTGAAAGCATCATAGAGGATCATCTCAAGGCCATCATACATGAGGATATATTTCTCTTACCCTCTTGAGTTTATCTTAATCATTCTTCTTTAGTTTATATAGAGTTTGGGGCTATATTGAATATCCTTTATTTTTTGAACCTTGAATATTTGTGTGTGGAGAACCGTCTGCGAACGGTTATGAGCATGTGTGGATTGCTACATCTGTAGCAGCTTGTGTGTGTGTGTGCTGCGGGGGCAGCATTCTGGGGTCAGGCCCCGTGAGTGTGGATTGCTACAGAAGCAGCATGTGTGTGGTGTTGGGGGTTCGTCCCTCTGGTTGCTACAGTTCATAGCGTGTTAGTGAAGCCTCGCCAGATTTTGTGATGGGTGGACATAGGCGGACTGATAGGTCTGGCCGAACCACCTAAAAATCTCTTTATTCCTTGTGGTGTGCCTGTGTGTTTGTCCATTTCTCCTATCTCCGTTCATAAGTCCTTTTAGAGATTTTTATTCCCTGCATCATCACACATTGCTACGTCTGCTATCTGTGTTTAGTGAAGGTTCTTTCTATATTTGCATAGGCTATTCGTGTGAGATCGGAGAGTTCGAGTGAACTTGCTTGTGTAGAGCAAAAATTTGCTTTCACTATACTTCTTGTTGGTAGTTTATTTTATTCCGCTGCGTAAATTTAAAAACTACCACTGCGTCTAAAGGGGACAATTTAACCCCCCTTCTTGTCTGCCATCTATCTGGGCCAACAATTGGTATCAGAGCGAGGCCTCTGATTTTATTCAACTTCACAGTTGTAGAGGATGTTAGCGCATCGAAGAGTGATATAGAAGGGGGGGGATGAATAGATCACTCCCAATTTGAACAACTTAAGCGGAAACTCACTACTTCGAAATACAACCCTTCAGATAAGGCTAAATAATGCAGCTAACGTAGTGAGAAACTAAGACAAGATAATAAGGTCCGATTGGAAGAGCCCATCCACACACAAACACAATGCCGAACAGAAGGAAAGCACAACAATAATACCAAGCCACAAAGGAGACGAGAGATTTTAAGGTGGTTCGATTGTAGTCCACAATCTACATCCACCCCTCACTCCAACTAGAGTGAGGATTCCACTAGCCACTGCTAGAAAACTGTAGACTCAGTCTGAGAATAATGTGCTGCCACACAGCTTGACACCTGGACCTGCTACCAGCAAGACCAGAACCGGAGATGCCTCTCCCTTCCTCCAACCCGGAGGGAATCTGCTAATGACAACCCGTCACTGGCAAAAACCAGAGATCACAGATCTCTCTTCCTCTACAGCCCAGAGGGGAACCGGAGTAACTCTCCCTTCCTCCAAACACCGGAGGGTAACAACTCAAAATCAGATATATGAAGAAATAAAAGGAAAAACAGAAATGTAAATAAGACCAACGATGAACACAAATCGTTTCAGAAAAATCAAATACAAATGTAGCTTCCAAAGAAGCAAATTGGACTCTTCTCTCTCACTCAGACTTTTCTCTCACAGCAATACTCTCAAATCTTTTCTCTCTATCTTCTTTCTGGAACGGGGAGGCTCTCTCTCTTTTCTTCTTCTGGGATTTTGCTCTTCAGCTTTTTCTCCAGTTTTTTTCATCTGATCGCAGAAGGCACCTTTTTATATGGCATTCGACCTGAGTTTCAGGCCTTCACACGAGGGAGTCTCGTTCCCTCCCTTTCCAGAGCATTTTTGAATCACGTGCTAGACATCATCCTCAGTTCATGTGCCCAATCATTGACTTGAATCATCTGCAGGCAGAGACAAAGAATTGTTATTAGTTAGTTCAGTCAGATACGAATGTTTATACTTTAGGATAGTAGATGAGTAAGTGTGTACACTGAGGGAGTGTATAGACTTGAAAGTCCCCATGCGACCTCAGTGTATAGACTAGCTGAATAATGCATTAGCACAACAGATGAAATGTGTGGACTTCTGTGAAGTGTATGAGGCCCTCGAGTGCATAGACTCAGGGATGTCAAATAGGCAAGTGTGTCAAGTGTGAGAGTGTGTAGAGTTGAAGTTCTTCATGCGAGCTCAGTGTATGAACTTGTAAGTGTTCATTCGATCTCAGTGTGTAGACTTCATTCAGCAGGCTAGACAATGGATGTATAGAGTTGGTCGTGTGAAGGAGGATGAGTGTAAAGAGTTGTAATGAAGAGCAGCAATGTGTAGACTTGAAGCACAACAGTATGCACTGTATGGACTTCAATGTATAGACGTTGATGTATAGACTTCGAAGAGAACAATGCATGAAGGCATCGAATGTGTAGACTTAGAAACAACAATTAAGCAAGTGTGTCAACTTGAGAGTGTATAGACTTGCAGGCGATATCGAGTGTATAGGGTTGAAGGATAACTGAGTGTCTAGACTTAGAGATGTGTAGACTTCCCAAAGAGCTGGACGATGTATAGACTTGAACAAGTAAAGTCTGTACAGACTTGAAGGTTCACAGTGTGTAGACTTTGGCAAGGCAATCGTCAGTGAAGTTCCCAGTGTACAGACTTACTGAGCTGAGCATAGGAAAAAGATATGAGGAATTTATAGACTTACTCAGTTCAGTTCAGAACGTAGGTAAAAGTCCCAATGTGTAGACTTTCCCTGAGAATGCAACCGCTGTACAGACATGCTCAACCAGTCCGATGTACAGACTTGGAATATCAACAGAAGGATGTACAGACTTGGAAAACTAATGCCAATGTACAGACTTCACCTCGTTCAAGCTATAGTGAATGAGTGTATAGACTTAATGGTCTCTCTGGCTGTACAGACTTGATCACAGGCGGAACAGTCGAATGTATAGACTTGCTTCCACCGACCAATGTATAGACTTTGTAAGCGTGAGACGCTGAGTGAGACGGTGGCTGAGACGATGTACAGACTTCAGGTCAAACGATGCAGCTACAATGCAGTGTAGACTGCCAAACTCTGTACAGACTTGCAGCTTGAGACAGTGATGTACAGACATGGAATCAATGAAGGCGTTGGCTATACAGACTTTGATGAATGCCGCTCGCTGTACAGACTTCGAATCAAGGCATGAATAGTGAATCAATGTCTAGACTTTGATGCCCAAGCCAATGTATAGACTTGTGCGGTGCAGCCAGTGTGTTGACTTGTATAGTGACTAGAGGCTGTACAGACTTTGGGTCATGATGTGTGAGACGAGGGACAATGTATTGACTTTGAGACGGGAGACGATGTATAGACTTGTGGTTCAACAGAGTGTGTATAGACTTGGAGTCAACTGGATGTATAGACTTGGAAGATGAAGGGCGATGTGTAGACTTTGAAATGAACGGGAGAATGTATAGACTTGACCCCTTGAAAGGTTGTATACACTTCAGATGCAATCTTCAGTGCCGTTGTATGGACTTGAACTCAAGGAATGGCTGTACAGACTCTGAAGGCTTACCGGAGGGTGTACAGACTTTGAATATTAAGATCAATGTATGGACTTCAGGTGAAGACCAATGTACATACTTTGAATATGAAATTCAATGTATGGACTTGGAGAGTAAAGGAGGCGTCGACCCATCAGTGCTGGAGCGTCGACCCATCTGTGTACAGACTATGCAGACAGTGTGTAGACATGATCAAGTAGTGCAAGTTTATCTGACAGCCATATGAACTGCACAGTCCTACATGATGAAGCATGAATTATTCTAGAGATAGAAGATTGATTTATAGTGTGAGACATCATCAAAACCGTAGGGATGCAACAATCTCCCCCTTTTTGATGATGGCAACACTATGAATCAAACAATATCAAATCTTAACAAGAAATTAACTGCAGTTTCAACAATCAAAGCAAATTCAAGACAAGTGAAAGCACAGCCAAATTAAGCACTACTGCAGAATCACTTCTTTCTCCAAAACCACTCCCTCTCAGCTCCCTTACAGCCCATTCTCAGATAAAGCCATCACATGACTAGGTAATCTCTTCTTTAGCTCATGAACAATGGTAATCTCCCCCTTAGCTCATGAACAATACTCCCCCACAACTCATGACAATACAGGATCTACTGGTATTGCATAACCTCTTCTCCCCCTTTGACATCAGCAAAAGGAAATGTAGAACATATGAAAGTGCTGGAGACATGAATAAGAAGTACAGGAACTTCTTAGTGCAGAAAGACACAAGCAAGTCTTAAGAAAATAAGTGAGGTGCTAAACTCAAGTGAAGATTCTCGAACTCCAGTACACACTAGAGAGATAGAATGATAGAAAAGTTTATCTGCATACATAGAGTATAATTTAGAGCAGGTGTTAACAAGTATGGCCAGATATAGCTGAACTGTCAACAATCCAAAAAGACAACAAGAGACAAAGTCAGAGAGGTGTTCTCAAGGTATTGAGGACAAGCAATCCATTAGTTGCAAAAAAACAAGGAGTTTTTTTTTTTGAGATGATTTTCAAGAAGATCAATGAGTAGGTTGGTGATTCACTCTTTTGACATTAGGGAGACACCTTTATCAGAGGCCTGAATCCCCAGTTACTCAGAGTGAGTACCTCATTACTTCCTCCCTTTTTTTATTATTAAGGAACAGAGTTAGTAACTGTGGCTTTTGACATTAGGGAAGCACCTTGATTAGAGGCCAGAGTCCCCAGTTACTCACCAGCTAGCCACCATTGCTCTGCCATGTCTTTTCCATTCATTTTAAGTGTTTGTCACCTCATGACATAGGAGAAATATTCATTTCATTGATGAAGCTCCCAGTTTCTCAGTGAACAAAACTAGACATGTTTGTTTAGTTAAGCCCTTGTGTTGAAGAGATGGAATGATTGAAAACAATACCAGAAGGACTATTACTTGAAGTGAATCTTGAAGTCCAGATTTTAAGCTGATTGGGTCAGATATCAAGACATACAGGTTTTGGCCTGAACCAGAATCATTGACAATGTAGGAAGATATACTTTTTACAATTAATCCAGATATCTGAAGGAATACCAGAGGAAAGATTCTAACTGGACTTTAGTATCACTGACTTATAGACTTAAGAATTAAGTGACATTCTACTGTCTGAGAGAACCACACTAGATCTGTCATGAAACCAGCAAAGACATACATCTAGTCAATCTTTTTGAATTTGTCAAAGAACACTTCTTCTCACAGCTCAACCAGCTCCCCCTCACTCACAGCATTTCTGAAAGCTAACCAACTGTCATACAGAACTCCCCCTCACAAAAAGAACAGACTACACAATTAAGACAATTTGTATAAGCCTAATTCTTTTCTTAGTGTTGTGAATTTTTCATTATCCAGAGGTTTAGTGAAGATGTCAGCAATCTGATTATCTGTGCCTACATGAATCAGTTCAAAATTATTTTTAGAAACCTCATCTATTATTAAATGATGCCTTATCTCTATGTGTTTGGTGCGTGAATGCAAAATAGGATTTTTGGCAAGATTAATGGCACTGGTATTATCACAATAGATAGGTGTGCACCCCAGGTCTACTTGGTAGTCCTGAAGCTGGTGTTTAATCCAAATGACTTGTGTTCCACAACTCCCTGTAGCCACATATCCAGCTTCTGCAGTGGAGAGGGCCACATAATGTTGTTTCTTGGAACCCCAAGACACTAAACACCCACCCAAAAATTCACAATGACCACTAGTGATTTTCCTGTCTAGTTTACATCCTGCATAATCAGCATATGTGTATGCAACTAAGTCAAATGTGTGTGATGCAGGAAACCATAAACCAAGAGAATGAGTAGCTGACAAATATCTGAAAATTCTTTTCACTGCAGCTAAATGTAATTCAGTAGGTCTAGACTGATACCTTGCACACATTCCTACACTGAATCGTATATCAGGTCTGGAAGCTGTTAGGTAAAGAAGAGATCCAATCATACCTCGATAGAGCTTGGCATTTACTTCTTTACCTGTCTCATCTGCATCCAGTGAGGTATTGGTACCCATGGGTGTTGTAATGTGCTTCAGGTTTTCCATACCAAACCTCTTGAACAGTTCCATTGTGTATTTGGTCTGGTTGATGAAGCACCCATCCTCTAGCTGTTGTACCTGCAAGCCAAGGAAGTACTTTAATTCACCAACCAAACTCATCTCAAATTCAGCAGACATCATTTTAGAGAATTCAACACATAGTTCATGCTTAGTTGATCCAAACACAATGTCATCTACATATACCTGAACTATGAGGAGATCTTTATTTGTACCTTTGGTAAATAAAGTTTGATCTACTTTACCTCTTTTGTAGCCCTTGCTGATCAGAAATTGAGTCAATCTTTCATACCATGCTCTTGGAGCCTGCTTTATGTGGATCATGGAAAATCAACTCTTAAAGGGGAATAATAAGAGTGATAATAAGAATATGAAGAATAATAAGAAGAATAATGAAAGAGGGGGTAAAAGAGCACGTGGTGCTAATAAGGAGAGTGATCGCTGTGAGCGACGTCACGCGGTTCGGGGTGTGAAGAGGACGCGGAGCGCGCGGGCTCCTCTTTTGTTTGCTGCAACACAGAAATAAGAGAAGAGAGAAGGGGCCACCACGGGAGATTACTCCGGCGGGGCGAGCGGGACAAATGTAATATAGCAAGATATGGGGGTTAAACGGCCATAGCGGGAAGTGACTCGCCGCGACCTCGGGGGGACGGGAATGGTGCAGAAATTAAATAGCAAGAATTAAAATGGCCATTGGCGAAGTGACTCGCCGCGGCCTCGAGAATATGAGCAGATAAGAATATAACAGAATATAAGGAGAATATAAAGAGCGGGAATTTAAACGGCCATTGGGGAAGTGACTCGCCACGGCCTCGAGAACATGAATAGATAAGAATATAATATATAAGAACGGGAATTTAAACGGCCATTGGGGAAGTGACTCGTCGCGGCCTCGAGAATATGAATAGATAAGAATATAACATATAAGAACGGAAATTTAAACGGCCATTGGGGAAGTGACTCGCCGCGGCCTCGAGAATATGAGCAGAATACAACAGAATATAAAGAGAATATAAGAATGGGAATTTAAACGGCCATTGGGGAAGTGACTCGCCGCGGCCTCGAGAACAAGATGTGATCGCCAGTGGCCAAAAGACCCCAAATAAAGAAAGTGATCGCGCCTACCTCAAGAGCGGGAGATGGCGGGTTGCTTCTTCCTCCCCCTTCGACCGGCCGACGGAGAGGGCTTTCCTTGGTTACCCTTGTAAAATAGTAGACAATAACGAACGGAATTAGAAAATGGCAGTGTAGTAACAATTCCTTGCAATAAAAGTAACGAGATCGTGACCTGACACACACCTGGTTGGTGTGGTTTTAAACCCCTCTCGGACTCGAGTAGGAGGAAAATACGATGATGAATGCAAGAAGTATGCAAGAGACGGTGCCCTTATGTAGGGAGATAGAGGATGCAGTATGATGAATGTAAAGAGCTATGGAGAAAAAGGGGAAGAAAAGGCTTATTGGAGGAGCCGATGGTGAAATCCGGCGGAGCTCCGGCAGCGTGGGGACGACGTGGAAGCGCGGTGGATGAAGACGACCTTCCTCTCGCGAGCGTGGGCACCCGAGAAGCCGGCAGAACCTCCACCTACAAAAGACCCCACGGGTTAGAAATGACTCCGGTAGCCTCTGGGCTCCGGCAGCCTATCGGATCTCTTAGAAGCTCTCCCAGAACTTAGGGGGTGGGCCTCTATTTATAGGGCTCCGGAGGGTGGAGGCGTCCAGGACCCTAGACACCTCCATCAGGGCCGAACTAATATTTTATTCTATTTTTATTTATTTTTTTCAGAATATTTTTGTGGAGGCGTCCAGGGCCCCGGACGCCTCAAACAGGTCCACCGAATCCCACCGACGGCCGCACGCGGTTTGACACAACGCGTGGTTTTGTGAGCGGCACCTCGTGATTTTGAAATGGGCGCGTCCAGCTACCTGGACGTCTCCACAATTTGGATTTTTTCACACACGACAAACCGTCGTTCGGTGGGCGGCGCCCGTGAGGGAGTTGATGGAGGCGTCCAGGGTCCTGGACGCCTCCAAGAAAATATTTTTTATTATTTTTGTTTTGTTTTTTATGCCAAAGTTGGCACATTAATTTTTTATACTTGTTTTTATGGAGGCGTCCAGGGGCCTGGACGCCTCCATTAATATATTTTTTTATTTTTTGTTTTATTTTTATGCCAAAGCTGGCATTTTATATTTTTTTATACTTGTTTTTATGGAGGCGTCCAGGGTCCTGGATGCCTCCATTAATATATTATTTTTTATTATTTTTTATTTGATTTTGGGATGTGAAAAATAAATTAAAAGAATGGGGGCGTCCAGGGGTCTGGACGCCCCCATAAAGACCCACCCGGGTCCTCAGTTCAGGCGTTGGTGGCTGCCCGGTAGACACCCTTCTTGGTTCCGGAACCTCCTGATGCGTCTGACTGGTGTTGATGCCGTCCGAATGCTGTGACGAGACGATTCCGGATGCCGAAAAGGGCGGAAGAAGACTCAAGAAAAGAAAGCACTCAAGTGATTCAAAACGCGTAAGCCGTCGCGGGGCGTTGTATAGTGATATGAGACTTTCTCAGGAGACGTCAGGAATAGCGTGTCTACACTTTAGACCATACAAGGCTTTGTTTAACCTGAAAACTTAGTCAGGTTGAGGAGAAAATTAAAATCCAGGGGGTTGTTCAACAAAAACCTCTTCTTTAATGACTCCATTTAAAAAGGCACTTTTAACATCCATTTGTTGTAGTTTTATGTTCTTTGAGCATGCAAAAGCAAGCAACAGTCTTATAGCCTCCATCCTAGCAACAGGTGCATATGATTCATCGAAATCTACTCCAAATTCCTGACAGTAGCCCTTGGCTACTAATCTGGCCTTATTCCTAGAAATGATTCCATCTTCATTCATTTTATTTTTGAACACCCACTTAGTTCCTATGATATTGACATTGTCTGGTCTTGGAACAAGTTCCCAGACATTATTTCTTTCGAACTGGCCTAATTCCTCACTCATGGCATTGACCCAAGCTTGATCAGCCAAGGCCTCTTCTATTGATTTGGGTTCAATTTGTGAGACTAAAGCAATTAAGTCTTCATTATTCACATTCCTAAAATGGGACCTAGTCCGAAGAGGATCTTCAGGATTACCTATGACATTATCTATCGGATGATCTTTAAGAAATCTAACATTTATTGAAGACTCACCTTCTTCTCTTGGCTCTTCCTGGTTGGGAGGATTTGCTGTTCCACTTGGCTGAGTGTTCTCTTCTTCTTGGTCTTCTAGGAATTCCCTATCATGATTGGAATCCCTGTCAAGATTTTCATTGTTAGAAACACCTTTCTTTTCACTAAAAATAATGTGTGGAGACTCTTCAACATTTTTGTCTGTTATGCTGAAGACTCTATATGCCCTAGACACTTCTGAATATCCCAAAAATATTCCAGGGGAGCTTTTAGGTTCAAACTTGTCTAAATCTTTCTTGTCATTATTGTGAATAAAATATTTTGCTCCAAAAATTCTGAAATGAAACAAGTTTGGTTTCTTACCTTTTAGAAGCTCATAGGGTGTTTTCTTGTGAATGGGTCTTACCATGGCCCTGTTGATTATGTAAGTTGCTGTATTGGCCGCCCCTGCCCAAAACCTCCTTAGTAATTGACTTCCAATTAGCATGGTTCGGGCCATCTCCACCACAGTTCTATTTCTTCTCTCTATAATTCCATTCTGTTCAGATGTCCTGGGAGAAGAAAATCTTTGTGTTAGTCCCTCTCTTTCACAAAGATCAGAAAACATGGAGTTTTCAAACTCACCTCCATGGTCAGATTGAATAGAACAGATCTTGTGTTTTCCTTCTTGTTTGACCTTATTGAAAAATAGATTAAATTTTTGAAATGCATCACTTTTATTTGCTAAGAAAAAGATCCATGAATATCTAAAGAAGTCATCTATGATGACATAGCCAAACCTGTTCCCATTAAGACTCTGAGTTCTAGTAGGACCGAAGAGGTCCATATGGAGGAGTTCCATTGGTCTAGAGGACAATGGCTCAGATCTTAATTTGAAAGAGTTCCTGGTCTGTTTGCCTAGAGCACATGCATCACATGATTTTGAAATAGAATTGAATTTTATTCTAGGCATGCCTCTCACTAAATCATGCTTGACCAATTTATTTAAAGTAGTAAAGCTAGCATGACCTAGACGTCTATGCCATTCAAAAGCATCATCTTCAGAATTGACAGATAAACAAATATTAGATTCAGATTCCTCATCTAGGTCTACCATGTAGACATTATTAATCCTGTTGGCTACAAATTTAACCACATCAGAATTTATTTCAAAGATTTTACATGAGTTATCATCAAACACAACCCTGTGACCCTTGTCACATAACTGACTAATGCTAATCAGGTTGTGTTGAAGACCTTCCACAAGCAGAACTTTTTCAATGGAGTTTGTGGAAGACTTACCTACTGTACCAACTCCAATAATCTTACCTTTGTTCTTTCCTCCAAACTTTACCAGACCCCCTACCTTCATCTCTATCTTGCTGAACTTGGATCGGTCACCTGTCATGTGCCTGAAATAGCCACTGTCGAGGTACCACTTGTTGTCTTCAGCTGCCAGGCCGACCTACACAAATAACATCAAGCAGAGTGATTTGGAACCCAAGATAAGTTGGATCCAAGGACATTATTCAAATCTCTAATCAAGTGTTTAGGAATCCAAATTTGCTTCAGCATGGATTTCCCTGTCACCTTTATTTCTGGTTTATTGAAATTAAGTCCAGCTGGTCTGGAGAAGTAAGTTCTATTCCATTCATTAGGCCTGCCACTCCTAGGATATCTTCTGTAAGTTTGTTGATCAACAGATTTTTGAAGATAATGATCATTTCTCCAGTAGGTCCTCTTTGGACCCATCTGATTGTAGTAATTCCAGCTTTTCTTCTGATCCACTTGCTTGGTCCACTTACCATTTATGTTCTGATTGGTAGGCTTAGTGAGATTCTTCACAGAATTCATTCCCATTTTAAATGGTTGACCAGTACTGTTTTTAGGACTTTCCTTCTGACCTTGAGTTCCCTTACTGCTGTTTGAGCTGGATGGTGTGTCCAGCTTTTCCTTTCCCTTCTCTGGGCAGAAGGTAATGGTTTTGAATTGTAAGGATCTTTTGTTAGTTGGGTCGTAGCCTAGACCCTCCTTATTGAAGTTAACCCTAGCCCCCAGTATAGCATCCAGACTAGATTTTCCTTGGACAAAGTTTTCCAAAACTTTCTGTTTGTCTTCCAGCTCCTTTTGAAGGGACTCAGAATTTTTTAGAAGTTCACCATTGACTTTCTTAACAGCTTCATATTTTTCTGAGTTCACTCTACTTTCATTCAAGCTTTCTTCAATTCTTATTTTGAGTTCATTGAGCTGATTTTGACTTTCTTGGTTTTCTCCCTTGAGCTTATCATTTTCTCTTCTTAGTGAGGTCATTTCTTCTAGTTGCTCTTTTAGTTTCTGATTTTCCTCATAGACCTGGGTTTGTTCTTCAGCATTAGTATTAAATTTTCTTTTCAGAACCCTATGTTCTTTACTAAGAGAATTGAATTTATCTAATAACTAAGCATAAGCATCTTCCCAGTCATCAATCGTAAAATTTTTAAAAACATTGGTTACCTTCTCTTCACTATTTGCCATAAGGCAAATTGCTTCTTCATGCTCCTCTGAGGAAGTATCTTCAGAATCTTCTTCCTCCTCGCTCCATGTGCAGACCATCGCCTGTGGCTTCTTCTTCTTCTGCACTTTTGTGTTCTTCTTCTGGAAGTAGGGACCCTTCTTCTGATGATCTGGGCATTCACCTTTCATGTATCCCTATTTGTTACAATGATAACAAGTCAGTCTCTTAGGATTTCTATCCCTATAAGTGGTAGATTCAACATTCTTGTTAAAGGAGTATGACTTTTTCCTCCTAAAGGTCTTCCCCTTTCTCCTTAAAAATTTACTGAACTGACGAGTGAGCATTGCCTGCTCCTTCTGGTCGAGATCTGAGAAGCCATCAGACTCACCGCTACTGCTGCTGCTGCTGCTGCTGCTACTGCTACTCTTGTTGCGTGATGCCTTGAGAGCTACATTCTTAGCCTTCCTATCACTTCCTTCACCACCTCCTTTGAAATTCATCTCATAGGTCATGAGGGATCCTATGAGTTCATTCACTGTCAAGGTCGTCAGATCTTTTGACTCTTCAATCACGATGGCCTTAGTGTGCCATGCTGGGGATAAGGATCTAAGAATTTTCCTGACTATGTCTGCCTCAGCTAGATCCTTCCCTAGCCCCTTAAGTGTGTTCGTGATCAAGGACAACCTGACATACATTTCGGTAATATTCTCCTCTACATTCATCCTAAACAGTTCATACTTAGAGGTGTAGAGGTTTACCTTCGAGGCTTTCACTTGAGTTGTACCTTCGTAGATTAATTGCAGCTCATCCCACATTCGCTTGGCAGTCCTGTAGGCAGATATACGGGCATATTCCACTGGGTGAACAGCACACTGGATGATGTTCAGGATCGTCCAGTTGAGTGAAGATAGCTTGACATGGTCATCTGTCCACGCGTCCTCGTTCGGTGGCAGATCATACGGGCCAACCGTGATTACCCTCCACAGCTTGTGGCTCTGTGCTCTGATAAACACTTCCATCCTGTTCTTCCAAAACAGATAATTATTACCATAAAAAAATGGAGGGCGACTAATGGATGGACCTTCAGCCATGAAGCTTCTAGGACCATTAGCATTTCCCAGACCGTTCGTCCACATGATGCAAACCTGGCTCTGATACCAAATGTTAGCGCAGCGAAGAGTGATATAGAAGGGGGGGATGAATAGATCACTCCCAATTTGAACAACTTCAGCGGAAACTCACTACTTCGAAATACAACCCTTCAGATAAGGCTAAATAATGCAGCTAACGCAGTGAGAAACTAAGACAGGATAATAAGGTGAGATTGGAAGAGCCCGTCCACACACAAACATAATGCCGAACAGAAGGAAAGCACAACAAGAATACCAAGCCACAGAGGAGACAAGAGATTTTAAGGTGGTTCGATTGTAGTCCACAATCTACATCCACCCCTCACTCCAACTAGAGTGAGGATTCCACTAGCCACTGCTAGAAAACTGTAGACTCAGTCTGCGAACAATGTGCTGCCACACAGCTTGACACCTGGACCTGCTACCAGCAAGACCAGAACCGGAGATGCCTCTCCCTTCCTCCAACCCGGAGGGAATCTGCTAATAACAACCCGTCACTGGCAAAAACCAGAGATCACAGATCTCTCTTCCTCTGCAGCCCAGAGGGGAACCGGAGTAACTCTCCCTTCCTCCAAACACCGGAGGGTAACAACTCAAAATCAGATATATGAAGAAATAAAAGAAAAAAAAGAAATGTAAACAAGACCAACGATGAACACAAGTCGTTTCAGAAAAATCAAATACAAATGTAGCTTCCGAAGAAGCAAATTGGACTCTTCTCTCTCACTCAGACTTTTCTCTCACAGCAATACTCTCAAATCTTTTCTCTCTATCTTCTTTCTGGAACGTGGAGGCTCTCTCTCTTTTCTTCTTCTGCTCAGGGATTTTGCTCTTCAGCTTTTTCTCCAGTTTTTTTCATCTGATCGCAGAAGGCACCTTTTTATATGGCATTCGACCTGAGTTTCAGGCCTTCACACGAGGGAGTCTCGTTCCCTCCCTTTCCTGAGCATTTTCGGATCACGTGCCAGACATCATCCTCGGTTCACGTGTCCAATCATTGACCTGAATCATCTGCAGGCAGAGATAAAGAATTGTTATTAGTTAGTTCAGTCAGATACGAATGTATATACTTTAGGATAGCAGATGAGTAAGTGTGTACACTGAGGGAGTGTATAGACTTGAAAGTCCCCATGCGACCTCAGTGTATAGACTAGCTGAATAATGCATTAGCACAACAGATGAAATGTGTGGACTTCTGTGAAGTGTATGAGGCCCTCGAGTGTATGGACTCAGGGATGTCAAATAGGCAAGTGTGTCAAGTGTGAGAGTGTGTAGAGTTGAAGTTCTTCATGCGAGCTCAATGTATGGACTTGTAAGTGTTCATTCGATCTCAGTGTGTAGACTTCATTCAGCAGGCTAGACAATGGATGTATAGAGTTGGTCGTGTGAAGGAGGACGAGTGTAAAGAGTTGTAATGAAGAGCAGCAATATGTAGACTTGAAGCACAACAGTATGCACTGTATGGACTTCAATGTATAGACGTTGATGTATAGACTTCGAAGAGAACAATGCATGAAGGCATCGAATGTATAGACTTAGAAACAACAATTAAGCAAGTGTGTCAACTTGAGAGTGTATAGACTTGCAGGCGATATCGAGTGTATAGGGTTGAAGGATAACTGAGTGTCTAGACTTAGAGATGTGTAGACTTCCCAAAGAGCTGGACGATGTATAGACTTGAACAAGTAAAGTCTGTACAGATTTGAAGGTTCACAGTGTGTAGACTTTGGCAAGGCATTAGTCAGTGAAGTTCCCAGTGTACAGACTTACTGAGCTGAGCGTAGGAAAAAGATATGAGGAATGTATAGACTTACTCAGTTCTGTTCAGAACGTAGGTAAAAGTCCCAATGTATAGACTTTCCCTGAGAATGCAACCGCTGTACAGACATGCTCAACCAGTCCGATGTACAGACTTGGAATATCAACAGAAGGATGTACAGACTTGGAAAACTAATGCCAATGTATAGACTTCACCTCGTTCAAGCTACAGTGAATGAGTGTATTGACTTAATGGTCTCTCTGGCTGTACAGACTTGATCACAGGCTGAACAGTCGAATGTATAGACTTGCTTCCACCGACCAATGTATAGACTTTGTAAGCGTGAGACGCTGAGTGAGACGGTGGCTGAGACGATGTACAGACTTCAGGTCAAACGATGCAGCTACAGTGCAGTGTAGACTGCCAAACTCTGTACAGACTTGCAGCTTGAGACAGTGATGTACAGACATGGAATCAATGAAAGCGTTGGCTGTACAGACTTTGATGAATGCCGCTCGCTGTACAGACTTCGAATCAAGGCATGAATAGTGAATCAATGTCTAGACTTGGATGCCCAAGCCAATGTATAGACTTGTGCAGTGCAGCCAGTGTGTGGACTTGTACAGTGACTAGAGGCTGTACAGACTTTGGGTCATGATGTGTGAGACGAGGGACAGTGTATTGACTTTGAGACGGGAGACGATGTATAGACTTGTGGTTCAACAGAGTGTGTATAGACTTGGAGTTCAACTGGATGTATAGACTTGGAAAATGAAGGGCGATGTGTAGACTTTGAAATGAACGGGATAATGTATAGACTTGACCCCTTGAAAGGTTGTATACACTTCAGATGCAATCTTCAGTGCCGTTGTATGGACTTGAACTCAAGGAATGGCTGTACAGACTCTGAAGGCTTACCGGAGGGTGTACAGACTTTGAATATTAAGATCAATGTATGGACTTCAGGTGAAGATCAATGTACATACTTTGAATATGAAATTCAATGTATGGACTTGGAGAGTAAAGGAGGCGTCGACCCATCAGTGGTGGAGCGTCGACCCATCTGTGTACAGACTATGCAGACAGTATGTAGACATGATCAAGTAGTGCAAGTTTATCTGACAGCCATATGAACTGCACAGTCCTACATGATGAAGCATGAATTATTCTAGAGATAGAAGATTGATTTATAGTGTGAGACATCATCAAAACCGTAGGGATGCAACAGAGGATTGATCATTTGCAATGAAAAGCAGGGGAATGCTTCCTGAGGGACATTCTATACATAGGCCACCATTTTTTGATGGCACGAATTACCCTTATTGGAAAAATAGAATGACAGTGTTTTTGCATGCTCAGGATTATGATAGCTGGAGAGTTGTTAGTAAAGGTCCTTATCAATTGCCAGATGATGAGGACAGTTGGACTGATGAACACATTAAAAAATCATGTGCAAATTTCAGAGCTATGAATATTGTTCAATGTGCTATACATCTGAATGAATATTCAGGCATATCTATGTGTTCCTCTCTGCAAGAAATGTGGGAGAAGCTCCGACTCATATACGAAGGAACGTCGGAGGTAAAGGAGACAAAAGTAAATCTATTGGTCTGAGAATATGAGCTCTTCCTGATGAAGCCACATGAGACCATCTCAGAGATGTTTGCTAGGTTAAGTAAGATCACTAATGGTTTGAAAGCGCTGGAAAAGGAGTACACAAATCAAGACCTTGTGAGGAAAGTGCGGCGGTCCTTGTCACCACAATGGCATACGAAAGAGACCGTGATAGAAGACTCTAAAGATCTCTCCACACTTACGCTGGATGAGTTGATTGGGTCCTTGATGACCTATGAAATCAACATTAAAAGGACAAAGGAGGAGAAATGTAAGATGAAATTAGTTACATTTAAGGCTAACCCACAGCCTTCTGGAGAAAGTGATGAAGGGTCAAGTCTTGATAGTAGTGAGGAAGAACTGGTGGACCTCATCACTAGAAGAGCCATAAAATTTTTAAGGAAGACCAAAAGGAATGGCACTTCTCCTAGAAAAGTTCAGAAAAAGCCATTGAAAAAGAAAAGAGAGATTAGATGCTATGAATGTTACAAGGTCAGACACATGAGAAATGAATGTCCAGATCTTGAGAGAAAATTCAAGAAAGGTAAAGCTAAGAAGCCAAAGGCAATGAAAGCTATTTGGAGCGACGAGGACGAGAGCGAGTCCAAATCCGAGAAGGAGGATGAGCTGGACGAGTAGGTCCAAAATCTATGTCTGATGGCTGATGAGGAGAACGCCACTGAGGTAAATTATGATAACGAAAACCTTACTTGTGAAGAATGGCAAATTGCTTATGCTGGAGTGTATGAAATGTTGGAACCCTGATTTTAATAATGACATTACTATGAATCATGTGTAGTTTAAATCATGATTCATGGTTCATTTGTGCCTGAATATGCCAAGGGTTCATATGATGTGTTGATACAGTTCATATGTGCTTGTGTGCATCCAAGTCTACGTGAGTCAGTGTTTGTCTTTAGCGCATGTTCTGCCTTTAGCGCATACAACATCTGTGCACATTTTTTCCTTCATGCATGTTACGTCAGTGCACATCACTGTAGGATGCATACATGTTGGCCAACATCGGTGCACATTTGGTGTTAGCTTGATAAAGTCGGTGCATATTCAATGTTGAGCTTATTAGAGTCTGTGCAGAGTTTGTGTTAACCGTTTTAGCGTCGATGCACATTTACTTTAGGCTTTCTACAGGTCCGAGCACATTTGTTAGGACAAGTCAGAGCATATATTTTTCAAATAGCATTACGTCGATGCGCATCCTGCATCATGCACACAAAAGTCCGTGCACATACTGTTCAAGTCTGTGCACATGTGATTTGAGGTCCAAACACATCCGCTAGGACAGGTCTGTGCACATTTGCACACTGCACCATTAAATACATCACATGTTCATAGGAATGTCGGTACATCTTCTACTTTATGCATATAGGTCTGTGCATATATGCTCACTAAGTCTGAGAATGATCACATAGAGGCCGGTGTGAGTTGTGTTCTGAGCCAAGCAAGGTCTGTGCATATCATGCCTGTGTAGGACTTAGGTCGGTGCTAGTTTCACCTTGTGCATGCTAGGGTCGGTGCTAGCTGCATAATAGGTCTGTGCTAGTTGCACCATGTGCATGCTTTGCATCACATTGCATATAAGGTCGGTGCAATATACTGTAGCACACTCAATCTTCCATATTAGGGTCGGTGCATGTTTCATTTCATGCAGGTAAGTCGGTGCAACTTTTGTGTTGTGTATACCAAGTCGGTGCAGGTTCTGTTTTGCGCATACACAAGGTTAGTGCATGCACTGCCTACGCACACACAAGGTCGGTGCATCCTTGTTCATACCATCTAAAGTCTGTGCATGTTTCTCCTGAGATGCATTAGGAAGTCCGTGCACTTCATTGTTTAGGTCTGTGCACATTATCAGTGCTTATTTTTCAAAGGGATAACACTTATGACTGTGTTTCTGCCAGATGAGTTACACGGTTGAACACTTACCGAGCAAACTGCACGCGTTACTTAAAGCACCAAGTCAATGGCTCGTGATCCAAGGCAAGGTCTGTAGATCCTAAGAAATCCACTTAGAAACAAAGAAGAAATAATGAATAAATAAGCATGAAGTAGCATTAATAAGCACGAGGTGCTAAGATGGAGTTTGTGATCGCCAGAGACACGAGACCTCAAAAGATATAACAAATAATAAACATGGAGGGATCGCGAAAAATACCTTGAATGCGGGGATGTGAGTGCTCCTTTCTCTTCCAATCGGCCGGCCGATGAAGAGAGTTCTTCAATTTGATTACCCTTGCAAAACAATCAAACACCAATAAAGAATATGAAATTAGAACATGGTGAGTGTAGCATCAAATTCTTAATAGGATGAACATGGAAAATTGTGTAAGAACCACCTTATGGGTGGTTGCCCTTAAACCCCTATGCAAAAAGGGTATGGGATAATATGATGAATGAAGATGATATGCAAAATAAGTGAATAAAAGAAGTGCTAGAGGTGCACTGTGGAAAGCCTCAACACGGTTGAGAATAAAGAAAATCTATGGGAGGTGAGCATGCATGCAGAAGTATGATGCAAATAAACAGAAGGAATAAAAAAAAATAAAAAGAGGAGGAGCCTGTGCGTTGGCTTTGATGTTCAAGGGGGGAGGAAGCTTCAAAAGGATGCAGATGGAGTTCGCAGCTTCTCCTGAGCCAACCGCAGCAGAGCAACCTATAAAACAGAAGAAAATAGAAGAAGAAGAAAAGCGGAGGGGAAGGAAGAGAACCGAACCTAGTTAACAAAGACCTAAGTCTCTATTAATAGGTTGAAGAGAAGATAAGAAGGGGCAAGAGTCCTACGGAGGCAAGACTCCAATCCCAATCGAAGAAGGTGACCAACGAAGGCAATGACTCTCTGGGAAAGGGCTGCGTTCGTTTAGAACACGAAAGCTGAAACACGACCTGGAAAAGGGCGTCAATTCATAAATTGACGACCTGCAGAAGGGCGTTAATTTAAAACGCGCCTTGAACAAATGCGTCAACTCATGGATCATTTTTAGAAATAAATATTTCTCTTTTTTTTTGAAAATTGTGAAACACGCCTCAACCAAAGGCGCTAATTAAAAACGCGCCCTACCAAGGGTCGTTAATTCAAAAATAATCAAAATAGGGTCAATTTTTATTTCTCAATATTATTTTCCCATTTTTTAGGTGGAGATGCATCTCATTGTGCTGATTCCAACGACTATTTTTGTGTATTTTTCTGATATCAGGAAGGCCACCAAATCACCTCTCAAAGGGGTTAAAAAATAATATTAAAATAATCAATTGAAAAGTGACGCCCAGACTATATGTCGTTAATTCCATTTTTTTAATTTTTAATTTATTTAAAATAAAAGTAACGTCTTATGATAGGTCGTTAATTCTCAAAAAAATCTGAAAAAATCCTAGAAAAATCCAGAAAAATAGGAATTTGAGAGAATGGACGCCCTTCACTGTAGTCGTCAATTTTCCTTTTTATTCTCTTCGATTTTCTTAAAAGAAATGACGCCCCTCTCCAAGTCGTTAATTCTGAAAAATTCATAAAAATAGAGAAAAATACCCAGAAAATTCAGAAAAATCCAGGAAAATAGAAAAAAAATAAGAAAATGGTGAAAAAAAAGGAGAAATCTAAAAAAAAGCGAGAAAAATCACTCAAACAAAGGTAATTTGAGGGTCAAATTAGGGCATTACAAGGTAATATGAGATGTGCTCACAGTAACGTCAATTTTGGCGTGTCTACAAGGTCCAGAACAGATGATCCAGCCACGTGGACTACGACAGCACCTCGATTCTGACACGTGGAACCAAAGTGGATCAGATCTGATTGAAAGTTGGGCGGGAAACGTCCCCACGCGCCCATCGTCTGCCTATAAAAGGGGATCAAAGACTGGGAGAGAAGGATGCTGAACATAGAAAAAAGAAGAGAAGACGGGTGAGCATCAACCAAAACTGGAAGTGAGAATAGAGAAAGATCCATAGAGTGAAAAGAAAAAGGGGAAGAGGAAAGTTGCAGAACAAAGTGCGAAAGAATAGAGAGCAGAAGAAGAAGAAGAGAGAGTGAGAGTCTGAGAGGAAAGAGTAAGAGTGAGTGCTTCAGAGAAGAGAGCTATTGTTAGAGTGCAAAGAAAAAGAAGAAGAAAAAGAGTGAAGCAGCCAGAGCTAAGGAAGAAGAAGGTCTCATAGCCTCTGGATTAAATCCAAGCTACGATTGCTCCATTGCGAGCTACAGTGCTCCTCAGTGAGCTATATTTTGAGCTTTAATTGTTCAGCTTTCTGTTGCTATTTTCTACCATTATTTTTCATTTTCCATTTCCTTTTCCAAGATGTGTGTCAGCGGAGGCGAAGCTGTAAGGTCCAGCGAAGCTGTGTATCAGCGGATGGCAAGCTGTGTCGCCCAGCAGATGTAGGCAAGCTGTGATGCCCAGCGGTTCAAGCTATTAGTCAGCGGAAGCCACACTCAGGTTTGAGTGTGGGGTGGATGTAGGTCTGGAGGACCGAACCACCTAAAAATCTTCTGTCTACTGTGGTTTGATTTCTTATCTGATTTTCGCTAGATGAATGCCTAGGTGCGTTTCAATTGATTGTTCTGTCTGAGTGCTTTAATATTTCTTAGTGTGTGTAATCTACTTCTGCAAACCGTTTGAAGTTGCTGAGCAGTTCATTGCTTTCGCTGATCATCTATTTGACTATGTGCCTCATCATAGCCCAGAGTCAGCTATCATCTGATTAGTCCATGTTTCATTATAGCTCACATTCAGTTAAGCTAATCAGTCTTTAATTCCGCATAGCTTACTATTTGTAGCTTAATCTGTTAAACTAGCTAGAATTTTTGATGGGGATTCATTCACCCCCCTCTGAATCCGTTCATAGCACCTCAATAATTGGTATCAGAGCAGGTCTCTGATTGTCCAGATCCAACGATCTGCAGAGAATCCTGCCATCTTTTGGTGCAATCTTTGGGCCGTGGTTTATCGGTTTGAACTCACTGTTTTGAATTGTCTTTGATCTATGTTAATGGCGCATCCTCTAGTATTCTGTGGTTCATGTATTAAATTATGGCTATGTCTAATGCGCAAACATGTTAACTCTGTTGATCCTCAACTGTGGAAGGTTATCTCACACGGTCCTCATAAAATCCCTAAGGATAAGTCCAAGTGGACATACGGTCACAAGATGAAAAATGATGATAATGTGAGAGCGCTAAATCGAATGAAGGCTGCAATTAACCCTGATGATTTTTCTTTTATCTCAGGCTGTAGCACTGCAAAAGAAATATTGGATGAACTGCTTTGTATCCACAGCGGAGAGGATGAAGAATGTCTCATGGCAAGAAGAAGTGATCACAACTCTGATCAACAGGAGGAAACAACATCCCAGGTAAGCACTGAATCAGAAGATTTTTCTTATGATGAATTAGTTGAGATGTATGATGATCTGCTTGATAAGTATAAGAAAATCAAATCTGAGAATAAGAAATTAAGGAAGAAGATTGATCAAGATAAATCTGACTTGTCTTGTGAAATCTGTCCAAAACTGAGACAGTCATATGATACATGTTTGGCAGATGTTCACAAGCAAAAGGAACATATGATTATGATGAAAAATGAGAATGATGAATTATATTCAAAGATTTCTGAATTGGAGGATAAATTGAACTCATCTGATAATCATCAGAATTTAAATTCTGTAGATAATGAGAAATTGATAAAAGATCTTGATCATGTTAAACTGAAACTGAGTGAATTTAAATCTGATAATAATGAACTTGTTGTTAAGAATTCTGAACTAGAAAATAAGTTGAAATCATTAGGAGGTGATCGTGTCCTAATTAATGAACTAGTTCAGAATGAACAATTGATAAAAGAAAATGAAGAACTAAAGCATCTGAACTCTGCTATGTCTGAAAGACTTCTAGCCTTAGAAAAAGGAAAAACTATTTGTTCTAAAGATTCTGAAAAACTGAGCAATTTAGAACAAGAAATTGAGAAATATAAAACTGCAAATAAAGTGCTAAGTGAATGTGTTAATTGTAGTGAACAGGAGATTACCAGTTATGAATTACATATTGTTTCCCTAGAAAATAAAATTCATGATCTGAAAAACTCATCATCCAAATATGATAAAAATCAAGAAAAATAGAAAGAGGTTACTAAAGATGAGGCTCATAAGAAGAAAGGCTGTAATTCTCAACTCAAGTAGGCTATGAGGAATAAACTTTACACTACTTTTATGTGTAGCACTGATTTAGCCAGTACCTCTGTCTCTCCCTCAAAACTGCCTGCTAATAAGAAAAATAAATAGAAAAAAATGTGAAAAAGAAAAAAATGAAAAAGAAAAGAAACAATTTGAATGCTGAAAAATTTCAGGCCAAGATGTTCTCTGTTAAAAGAAAGAATGTTAAACATTTCTATTGTGAAAAATTTGGTCATGAGACAGATGATTGTTTTATCATGAAGAAGGATGAATTGAAATCTGATAGAATTCATGTTATGAATTCTAATATGAAGAAACCTTCTCATGTTCAAAACAAGAGAATTAAATATTTTTACTGTCATAAAGTATGTCATATCATGCATGAATGCAAATTAATGGAACATGATGACCTCAATGCTAGAAAATTGCATGATAGGAATGTTCATGCTAAAAATCATGCAAATCATAAGAAGAACATTCAATGAGTTCATTGCGGCAAATTGGGTCACATTGCTGCTCAATGTTGGCTTAATCAGGGAAAGAAATTTCATTCTAGATTTGTTAATTTCCCTGTTAACAAAAATATTTTTGAAAGAACAAATTTTGGCTCTAAGGGAAAGCACATTAGGTGCTTTGAATGTGAAAAGCCAGGCCACAAAGTTGTTAATTGTTGGATGGCTGGTTTAAGTAAATAGAATGCCCATTTTGTAAACATAAATTTTCATGAAAATGCTCATAGATTCCATGATTACAAGAATGTGCATAGAGAAAATTTAAAAATTGCTGCATCATGCCATTATTGTTGTCAGTTTGGACATTCTATGTCTGACTGTTTCATGATAAAATTTGATGATTCTTATGCTCAAAAACTGTGGAGGGCAGCATTCAGAGGTGCTACTGATCATGAAGGACCCAAGGATTCTTGAGTTCCTCAACATACAAAATGAGGTTTAGTGTTTTACAGGAGTGCCTTGGAAGCTGATGAATAAATGGGTAATACACCAAGGCACCCAAGTTGGTAAAACCCCTGATTCGGGACGGACAGAGGGACCGACTCTAAGTAATGCGGACCTCGGACTCTAAGTGCAGACGCGGCCAGCAACATACGAACAATGGAGATACTTTGGCTCGACACTAAGAGTTCCTATGGGCCATATGTCGCTAATAGAAATACAAGCTCACTCATCATCCCAAGTGAGGGAAAGTGTGGATCCGCGCGGTTGAGAAACTGGCAGAGTCAAGGGTGGTCGACTCACTTCCGTGCTCGGATCGAGTCACGGGACGGGTCACTCTCTCGCTCACAGCGGTGACATGGACTCACGGGCTAGGTTCCTAACGCACTCACAGCGTCATATGACCATATACTAGCTAAGCAAATGTAATGCCAAGAAGTTAAGACCGTACCTCCACGCTCCCGGCATGGGGAAGACAACCCCGACCAAATTCGTACTCCCGGTTAATAAATATTACAGCAGTACAAAGTTTCGACCCACTCCACGCAGAGAGGTAACAGGTCACATGTGGGGCCCGGGAGTAGCGGGAATTGGGTTGACGGGCAGCATCTTGATGTCGCTCCATCGGTGCCGAAACCTACATTTTTGTGATGTCCGGATGGCGCGATCTGCCGGCTTGTGGGGACCACGTACTGCTCGATCCTCCGAATCTGACGGGGTGGGTTGCACTGCGATGGTGACACATGGTGGCATGTTCCCCTAGATGACGGCCGGGCTGGAACACCGGTCGGAGGTCGGGTGGCTCCGATCTTCACTCGTGGGGGTTGCTGTCCACGGATCTGTAGCTTCTACTTTACAGCGCGCGACCAGACGAGATCTGTTGCTGCGATCAGCACCGACGTCGGATCGGTGCGAAACCAGTGCCGTTGGAACACTGACTTGAAATCCTTTGACCCTCTGTGGTTCCTGGAATTTCGTCGAGGCCGTAATTCTGATGGCATATTTTTGAATAGGACTGTGCTCAGTCTCAGATCTGGTCAGGCAGACTGAGATCTGACTGAGAACCAGCGTTGACCACGATGTAGACCTCCGAATTGATGTTGAGCTCTTCACAAAAGTTGTAGAGGGGAGAGAGAGAAAGATATAGATAATTTGTGTGAAGGGTTTGGTGGAGATTTGGATGGGGAAAAGTATTTTCTAGCACCGGGTGGTTGGATCTGCATAGTAGAGATAGAACTGAGTTTTGGATTTGACAGTGATTTTCAAAAATAGGTTGGGGACTCTAGAAAATCCAAGAAAATTCATGGATGAAGGATTAGTTGGACAGAACCCCCAATAAAAATATCAAGTCATTCAGACCAGGGGAAGGTGGGTTCATGAATGATCTATTTGATTTCTGGAAAACTGGACAGACTGTAAGCAGATCTGGAAGGAGGGGGAGAACGAAAATGCAAAAATGGAAAACAAATGCTAGTAGTCCCACCAATTTTTTTGGAACGTGGGTTGAACCTCTAGAACTCACCCTGAAAGTTTGGGCTCCAAAAGATCTCGTGGCTGGGAGCAGAAATTCTGGGAAAAGGGGGCTATCGTGGGTGGACAGAACTCCGGCGACGATGGCGGTGGTGCGATGGCGGCACGATGGTGGTGGCAGCGACGATCTTTACACCAGATAGATGAGGCTTCACACCTCTGAATCATAGCCTTCCCAGCTGCAGAAGGGGGAGAGAGGAGAGAGATAGGGGGTGGCCCTTGCCTTGTGGAACAATTTCTAAAATTTCTTTGCATTAATTCTACTCAAAATGAAAATACAAGGTTCTTATAGAAAATACAAAAAGACTAGTTCTATCCCTAGATCTAGGATTGGTGGGGGGTAAAAGAGGGAGTCCACATTTTATTCTCCCATGTGTTTTGACTCAACTAAAATAAAAATACAAGACCAAATAAAATACATTAAATAGGGGGCGCCCCCTTGACTTGGGTGGTTCCACTTTGGACTTTGAATACCCATTGTGCCCCCCTTGGTCCAACTCTTCTAGAAGCCCACATTGGAAGGTTGACTGACCCCACATGGGCCCTAGAGATGAGGTGGATCAATGGGAGAGGGGTTAGGGGGCCCGCGGGACCCAGGTGGTCCCAAATTACAAATAAACCCATATGACAACCCGAATTACAATCCGAATAAAACCCAAATAAACACATATTACACACAAAGAAAATCCCAGTAAATATGATAAATACTAAGACTCAAGGGGGAGTCTCCAGACTATCTCCGAGCCAGATGGAAGCCGATGTAGCTCGAGTGGTGCTCCGCGTACGGTACCGACGGCTCACCGGTTCATGCTTCTCGCTCGCTTTGGTGTCCGCACCAATTCTCCCCGGGTGGGAGAAACTTGACCCTATCGAGTAAGGGTCTGCATCACTCTGGTAGCGCTCCAGTAGATCCAGATCTAGCCTCTGCAACTCTCCACGGGTGATCCAAGTATCCTCGGTGGCGGGTCGCCCTCTCCATCGCACTAGGTAGCGTGGGTAGGATATAATCCTGGTAACAGTCACATGCTCATCCAGTATATGATCTATATGCTCTCGCTGCCGTGGAAATGGGGCTGGTGGTGGACACTCAGGTGTGGGATCACTCTCAATGGGAGGAGATGGCTCGAAAGGCTTACTAGGGATCACCGCTGGGTCCCTATATACAACTAGATCCGACACATTGAAAGTATAGTTTATACAATATTCCTCGGGCAGGTCCACAACATACGCATTGGATCCAACACGTTTCAACACTCTAAATGGACCGGCTCCGCGAGCTTGCAATTTCTTTACGGTTCCAAAGGGAAACCGTTCATGTCTTACCCTGATTATGACATATTCACTCTCTTGGAACTCACGGTGGTGTCTATGGGCATCGGCTAACTCCTTATACCATGTATTGCTGGCCTCAATGTGACGACGGATGTCATCATGCAGACTCCTAACATGCCTAGCAAATGACTCTGCAGACTCAGACACTCGTGCATGAATGGGCATGGGGACAAGATCCACTGGCTTCCTAGAACTACGACATGTGACAATCTCAAATGGACTCATACCCGTAGACCTGTTGACCAAATCATTATATGCAAATTCTGCCAGTGGTAATATGAGATCCCAATCCTCTACACGGTCCCTGACAAGACACCTCAAAAGGTCACCCAGACTCCTATTGACCACCTCGGTCTGACCATATATGTCTGGGGATGATATGCAGTAGAAAACTTGAGGTGAGTACCCAACATATGCCACAGTGTCTTCCAAAAATAACTGGTGAACGTAACATCACAGTCAGACACTATGGTACGAGGCAACCCGAACTTGCACACCACATGAGTAAGGAAGAGGCTGGCTACCCTCGAAGCATCCGAAGTCTTCGAGCATGGAATGAAAAGGGCCATCTTTGAGAACCGATCAACCACCACATAGACCGAATCATGCTTCCTAGAGGTACGTGGCAATCCCAAAACAAAATCCATACTTACATCATGCCACGGAGCATCAGGAGCGGGAAGAGGCGTATAGAGGCCCGAGCTTTGCTTCTTCATTTTGGCCGTAGCACATGTACGGCACTAGGCCACAATATGAGCAACATCTCTCTTCAAACTCAGCCAATAAAATCTATGCTCAACAGCCTCGATAGTCTTATTCCGACCAAAGTGGCCGGCTAGACCTCCCGCATGTAGTTCCCAGACTAAGAAGTCTCGAACCGAAGTTCGGGGAACACAAAGCATGCCTCCTCGAAAGAGGTAACCCTCCTGAAGCACATAATCATCATGGTCTCTCGAGGGTCCGGCCTAGAGAGTGGTATAAATCTGACCGAAGTCAGGACAGTCAACATAGGCCTCTCTCATCTTCTCTAACCCTATGACCTCGGCACTCATGGTAGTCAGCAGACATGCACGCCGACTCAAGGCATCAGCCACCTTGTTCTCCACTTCAGCCTTATGTTTAAGCACAAATGTGTACTGCTGGAGATAATCAACCCATCTACTGTGACGCGCATTAAGCTTCTTTTGGGAATGGAGGAACCTCAAAGCCTCATGATCGGATTACAAGACAAACTCCTGATGTAAAAGATAGTGCCTCCAATGCCTAAGAGCCTGGACAACTGCGTAGAATTCTTTATCATAAGTGGAGTATCGCAGTTTCACGTCATTCAGCTTCTCACTGAAGTATGCGATCGGGTGGGCCTCCTGACTCAACACTCCTCCAATCCCTACACCCGACACATCACAAGAGACCTCAAACACCTTCGAGAAATCTGGCAATCGAAGGATCAATGTCTGGGTCATGCACTCCTTGATGTCCTTGAAGGCAGCAGCAGCAGCCTTCGTCCATAAAAACGTGCCCTTCCGAATACAGTCCGTGATCGGGGCAGTGACTGAGCTAAATCCACGGATGAAATGATGATAGAATGTCGCGAGGCCTGGAAAGCTGCGGACATCATGGACCGTACAGGGTTCCGGCCACTCAACAATTGGCCGGTCCTTCTCCAGATCAGCGGAGACCCCAGTACTAGACACTATAAAACCCAAGATGGTAAGCTAAGGTGTCATGAAGGCACACTTCTGTGGGTTCGTAAACAACTACTCTCACCTCAAAAGTAGACAGACCTGCCGTAGATGATCCAAGTGGTCCCCTTTAGTGTGACTATATATAAGGATATCATCAAAATACACAACCACAAAGACTCCAATGAATGGTTGAAGGACCTGAGTCATGAGTTGCATGAAGGTGCTAGGGGCATTGGTCAACCCAAAGGGCATAACCAACCACTCATATAGACCATCCTTGGTCTTAAATGCGGTCTTCCACTCATCACCTGGCCTAATCCTCACCTGGTGGTAGCCACTCTTAAGATTGATCTTTGAGAAGATAGTGGCACCGGCCATCATGTCTAGCATATCATCTAGGCGGGGAATAGAGAACCTGTACTTCACGGTGATTTTGTTGATGGCACGACTATCAATGCACATTCTCCACGTGCCATCTTTCTTTGGGGCGAGCAATGCGGGAATAGCACACGGACTCATGCTGTCCCGAACAGACCCTCTCTGCATCAGCTCATCGACCTGCCGCTTTAGCTCGGCATGTTCCGTGGGACTCATGCGATAGTGAGGAAGATTGGGCAATGAGGAGCCCGGAATTAGGTCGATAGCATGCTAAATATCCCGCATGGGTGGGAGTCCCTCGGGAAGCTCCTCGGGAAAAATATCAGTGAACTCTTGCAGAATAGGAATGACATCGGGTGGGAGCTCACCCTCGAACTTTGGCTCCACCTCTCGGACCGTAATAGCAAACACATGGCTGCCCCTACTAGCCTCCCACTCCATTTCTCGGGAGCTAATCATCATCAACCTCCAAGAAGAGGCTTCGCCTGTGCTCGACGTAACGGTCATGGCCCTAGCTGGGGATGGGGTACTGGGTCCCGGGACGGAAGGCTCCGGAGTACGAGGACCAGTAGGACCCCTAACTGAAGGCTTCTTGGGCTGAGAGAGGTGGAGGGTAATCTGCTGGCCATCATGGTCGAAGGTACAGGTGTTCGACCGGCCATGGAGTGTGACATCCTGATCAAATAACCACACTCTACCAAGAATAATATTGCCCACCTCCATGGGGAGGACATCACACTAGATCTCATCACGGTAGGCATGGAACTGCAGTGGGACCAAACACCGCAGCCTGATCGGAATGGAGGTGGAATCTACCCATGATACTCGATAGGGGAGAGGATGGTCCACGGGAGTAAGACCAAGACGTGAGATAGTGCCCGTGGAGATTGCATTGATACAACTCCCACTATCGATAATCACCTTACACACTTGCCCGCCCAGCCTATAGTATGTATGAAAGATGGTGGTCTGACGCCAGTCATCACTGGCCTGTGGCTGGGTGAGAATACACCTGACGACCCCCAAGTGGGTATCGTCCGAATGCTGGGCATCCTGGCCATCACCTTCAATCTCATAGAACTCGTCAGCTAGCTCCGGATCTGCTTCATAGCTGACTAACACAAGATCTGAAGAGGTAGCATCCCCGACCTGTGTGTCCCCAATGACAAGAGACTGGCGAGTGGGACACTGGAAGGCAAAATGGCCAAACCCATTGCAGCGATAACACTGTTGCCGTGATGCACTAGGCTCCCCAATCAAAGGTCCTTTCCCCTTATCCTCCCGACAGATAGGAGGTGTAGGCAATAAAGGACGAACAACGGGTGCGGGTGCCGGTGGACGGACCGTGGGTGCCGTGGGTTGGGGACGAGGAGAGATATCCCTCGGAGGTGGAAGGCGAGGCCTAGGAGCGAATGGCTCGGGACGAGTGGGCTCTTGAGGTCGAGCCATGGGGGCCCTCGGATACGTGCCTGAAGAGCCACGAGGCTCGACACTACGAAGGGGAAAGGGGCCCAACTGATGGGTAGGCTCAAACTCGGCCTCGAATTGCTCCAATTCGAGAGCAACCTGATACGCCTGTTCCAAGCGGCGGAAAAGTTCATATTGGTAGTTCGGCCACAGACCTCTTCGAAAGCATGAGATGGTCATGGTGCTCTCTTCCATAACACCACACCGTAAATAATACTCATCAAACTCGGCGGTGTACTCAGTCACAGATCGGTTCCCCTAGGAGAGACTTTACCATTTATCTATGAGACGCTGGCGGTATGTGGCAGGAAGTTATTTCTACCTCAACTTGATTTTCAAGTCATCTCAAGTACCGATTGGGGGTTGATGTCGCTGCATTAACAGGCTCTCCACATTTATCCAATAAGTTTGGGCCTGCCCGTGTAACTTCATCTTCGTGTACCGAACTCTTCGGTGGTCCGTCATCTCAAACCACTCAAAGTACCGGTCCATGCCGGCCTCCCAATCTAAGTAGACCTTCGGGTCTAGAGACCCGTTAAATAGGGGAGGGTCCGCACACATGCTCCTAAGAACGCGGTCATCATCATCATCATGATTCCGTCGTTGGTTTCAACGATCACGACCATAACCCCCTTGCTCATTGTCAGATGCATAATCATCCACCTCATGCACTGGATGCCTCCCAACATCTACCCCATGAGCCTTTGGCGCAGCAGGTTGCTGAACCGGCTCTTGTTGGCCATTTGTCGGCACGGGTTGCGCCGCCACTGGGGCCCTCTCAAGGACAGCAATCCTCCCTACAAGACCCTAAATGGACTGGTCCGATGCTTCGGCCCGATCCTCTAGGGCTTTCATCCTCCCTTCTAGATGCATTCCTAAGCTATCTAGACCCGTATTAAGGCCATCCATACGCGTATCGAGACGATTTATGAGGGCTCGGAACATCTCGACCGTCGAGGGCTCATTGGAACTACGGGCTCGGGAATCCGCCATAGGTGGTGGTGGCGAGTATTGGGTGCCTCGACAAATGGGCATGCAAAGACACACGGACTATGAGACACAAACTAATGCAAACATAGACTAATGCACCTAGACTTAACCAATATCCGGTACGTGGCGGAGGGTCGACCCGAAGATCTCCTCGACGCGAGTGTGCGGCCTTCCCGATAGGCGTAACCTAACGTTCGGGCGACACCTTTTAATATATCGAGTTATTAGGATGAAATGCAATTTTAAAACATTTTTTTTATTTTGAAAATAATGATGATCCTAGACTCGACTTAGACCGTGCAAGACTTATGCCATGACTACCCTAGACTCGACTCGCTCGGATACCAAACTGATGCGGGACGGACAGAGGGACCGACTCTAAGTAATGCGAACCTCGGACTCTAAGTGCAGACACGGCCAGCAGCATACAAACAATGGAGACACTTTGGCCTGACACTAAGAGTTCTTATGGGCTATACGTCGCTAACAGAAACGCAAGCTCACTCGTCATCTCAAGCGAGGAAAAGTGTGGATCCACGCAGTTGAGAAACCGGCAGAGTCACGGGTGGTCGACTCACTTCCGTGCTCAGATCAAGTCACGGGATGGGTCACTCTCTCGCTCACAGCGGTGACATGGACTCACGGGTTAGGTTCCTAAAGCACTCACAGCGGCATATGACCATATACTAGCTAAGCAAATGTAATGCCAGGAATTTAAGACCGTACCTCCACGCTCCCGGCGTGGGGAAGACAACCCCGGCCAAATCCGTACTCCCGGTTAACAAATATTACAGTAGTACAAAGTTTCGACCCACTCTACGCAGGGAGGTAACAGGTCACATGTGGGGCCCGGGAGTAATGGGAATTGGATTGACGGGTAGCATCTTGATGTCACCCCGTCGGTGCCGAAACCTGCATTTTTGTGCTGTCCGGATGGCGTGATCTGCGGGCTAGTAGGACCCACGTACTGCTCGGTCCTCCGGATCTGATGGGGTGGGTCCCGCTGTGATGGTGATACCTGGTGGCGTGTTCCCCTGGATGGCGACCGGGCTAGAACACCGGTCGGAGGCCTGGTGGCTCCGATCATCACTCGTCGGGGTTGCTGTCCACGGATCTGCAGCTTCTATTTTACAGCGCGCGACCCGACGAGATCTGTTGCTGCAATCAACACCGACGTCAGATCGGTGCGAAACCAGCACCGTTGGAACACTGACTCGAAATCCTTCGATCCCCTGTGGTTCCTAAAATTTCTTCGAGGCTGTAATTCTGATGGCAGATTTTTGAATAGGGCTGTGCTCAATCTCAGATCTGGTCAGGCAGACTAAGATCTGACTGAGAACCAGCATGGACCGCGATGTAGACCTCGGAATTAGATGTTGAGCTCTTCACAGAAGTTGTAGAGGGGAGAGAGAGGAAGACGGGGATAATTTGTGGGAAGGAGTTGGTGGAGATTTGGATGGGGAAAAGTATTTTCTAGCACCGGGTGGTCGGATCTGGACAGCAGAGATAGAACTGAGTTTTAGATCTGACAGTGATTTTTAAAAATAGGTAGGGGACTCCAGAAATTCCAAGAAAATTCGTGGATGAAGGATTAGTTGGACAGAACCTACAATACAAATATCAAGTCATTTAGACCAGAGGAAGGTGGGTTCATGAATGATCTATTTGATTTTTGGAAAACTGGACAGATTGTAGGTAGATCTGAAAGGAGGGGGAGAACGAAAATGGAAAAATGGAAAAAAATGCTAGAAGTCCCACCAATTTTTCTGGAACGTGGGTTGAACCTCTAGAACTCACCCTGAAAGTTTGGGCTCCAAAAGATCTTGTGGTTGAGAGCAGAAATTCCGAGAAGAGGGGGCTATCTTGGGTGGACATAACTCCGGCGACGATGGCGGTGGTGCGATGGCGGCATGATGGCGGTGGCGACGGCGGTGACGATCTTCACACCAGATAGATGAGGCTTCACACCTCTGAATCATAGCCTTCCCTGCTGCAGAAGGGGGAGAGAGGAGAGAGATAGGGGGCGGCCCTTGCCTTGTGGAACAATTTCTGAAATTTCTTTGCATTAATTCTACTCAAAATGAAAATACAAGGTTCTTATAGAAAATACAAAAAGACTAGTTCTATCCCTAGATCTAGGATTGGTGGGGGGTAAAAGAGGGAGTCCACATTTTATTCTCCCATGTGTTTTGACTCAACTAAAATAAAAATACAAAACCAAAAAAAATACATTAAATAGGGGGCGCCCCCTTGACTTCGGGGGTTCCACTTTGGACTTTGAATACCCATTGTCTCTCCCTTGGTCCAACTCTTCTAGAAGCCCACAATGGAAGGTTGACTGACCCCACATGGGCCCTAGAGATGAGGTGGATCAATGGGAGAGGGGTTAGGGGGCCCGCGGGACCCAGGTGGTCCCAAATTACAAATAAACCCATATGACAACCCGAATTACAATCCGAATAAAAACCAAAGAAACACACATTACACACAAATAAAATTCCAGTAAATATGATAAATACTAAGACTCAAGGGGGAGTCTCCAGACTGTCTCCAAGCCAGATGGAAGCCGATGTAGCTTGAGTGGTGCTCCGCGTACGGTACCGACGGCTCGCCGGTTCATGCTTCTCGCTCGCTTTGGTGTCCGCACCAACCCCATTCTGGTACTTTTCAGGTAGTATCTGCATTCTTCACATTTGTTCAGTTGAACTTCTTAGAAATCTACTTTAACTGCATATCATATTAAATCTGTTCAGTCAAAAGTGTCATGCATGCAAGATCATTATATGTTTTGTCATTCGCATTAAGCTACATGAGCTCTGAGATGTGTGTGCACATATTCATTGAAGATATGCTGAATTCATTTCCAACCTGCATGTATCTAGGTTTTAACTGTGCTTCAACTGGTTCAATGTTTGAGAGGGAGATGAAATCAATTTTAATGCATGAAATTTCATGTCTGCATACATTTTCACATATGCACATTCAATTGAACTATCTTGCATATTCTGAAACTGTTATGTATTTTCATGAATGATTTCATAGTATATCAAATGGTTTGACACTGAAGGTCAGATTAGGTCTGTCTAGAAGTTTTAATCATGTGTGAGATGATCTCTTGACTAAGTTCTCCACCTAGTACCATGAGTCAAATGTGCACATAAAAAGTTTAGAAACTCATGAGCAAGAGTCTGCATATTTGTTCATAGGTGAGAATGAAAAAAAATTGGATATCTTTCATTGAAAAATCAGAATTTTTTGAATGTGATGCATACAGTTGTCAATTGCATTTGTTTGATATTTGTCATCATGCAAAGACACCGAAAATAAATTGCTAGTCTCAATGGTATGTATACACATATGTTTGGCATAATTCATTGAAAATCTATTAGGACTGCACTTGCATCACATTGACATGAATGACCCAAAGGTATATCAAATGGAAATTGCTAAAAGACAGATGCAATATGTCTGGAAGCTCTGACCATGTGTGAGGTGGTCTCTAGACGAAGTCCTCTGCCAAGTACTATGGGCAACGTTGTACATAGGGCAGTCCAGTCATAAATCCCCATGCTTAACATTCATTGCACATATTGCATAAAGTCAAGGGGAGTTTGTCAAACAAATTTTTGCAATTCATGTATGGTGGATTAATGTATTTTGTGAAAAATAGTCAATGCATATTTATACATAGTTCATTGTATATCATCATTATTAAAAATACCAAAAAGGCAGAGTGATTGCTCAATTCCAATAGAACATTTTCATTCCATCTCTGTGCAGTTCGGTCGACCAACATTTTCCATTCTGGTCAACCGATGTTCAGAGGTCTCATCTGAATAACTGATGGTTTGCTTCTTAAGTTTAATTCACATTTGCTGAACTCTGAATGATAACTCTCTCCAAACACTGCAAGCCTGAACAATTTGATTATCTGCTAATCTCTCTCATCATTCACAAATCTGCTTAGTTGTATTTGCTGAGGGGGAGCATCAAAAATTCCCAAACTGTTTGGCTATTCTTGACCATATTGATTATCTTTGCTCTTCCAGCAATCTCTTTCAAACATTGATATCAGTTAGTCTCTTTTGTCTTCATCTGATCTCAAGTCCATTAAACAATTGACAATTCAACTGCAATTCTTTGTGAACACTGCTCCTGAACTTACTGAAGGGGAGACTCAACTTGAAATTCAGTTGACTATTTTCCACATGAAATGTCTTGAAATCTCTGTCATGTGTTTGGAATTTTTGCTATTCCTATTATTGTTTCTGAAATATCTGAATTTCAGGAAGACTTCAAGCTATATATCTTGCTCATAAATCTGAAAAATCAATTCAATAAGGAATCTTCTATTATACAGATTTATGAATGTCTGAAAGATCAAATTGGTTTAAATATAATGTATTTATTTAGGTTGGTCATAAATGCCTTGAAAATATCTGAATCAACTTTAATAAACTTTAACCAACTGGTTCATGTTAAGACTTGTCAAATCTTCTGAAATCTGAAAATGTTGAAATCATGACTTTATTTGGCTGAAGTACATGAAATCTGTATTGTCTTTAAACATCTGAACCATCTAAAAATATCCAAGGGTCAAATATGGTAAATCTTGCAAGAGTAATGACTTTGGTCACTAAGAAACACATGTCCAAAGGACTGTGTCATGAGGTGTCTTATTTAACTCTACTTAAAATCATTAAAAAATAGGCAGAGCAATGGCTGATACACTGAGAAACATATCTCACTCATCAAAGAAATGAGAAAAGGTATGTCATGAGGTGAAAAGTTAACTCTGTTCAATTTTAAAGCATGACTGTTAGTCACACTAAGTACTTAGGGATATTGGCGTCTAAACAACGTATATCCTTTAGCTACAAGGTGTGTACTGAACTTGATTGCTCGTAAGATTTAATAGCAAAAGTTATCCACTTGATAAAATGAAAAATCTGAAAAAGAATGCTGAGGATAAATTACTATAACCCTTGATAAAATTAAATGGTTTCATGATTGTTTAACCTCAATACTTATGAGTGTAATTCTTAAAAAAGTCACTGAAATTGATTGAGTAAGATGAAAGGAGGTTAATCAAGATGTTAATATGAGTTTTGGTTCATTTTTATTAAATCTTGATTTCAAATATGAGTACAGAACTTTATTGTCAAACCATGTACACATCATCTTTAAATCATGTAGTCTAATAAAGTTCATTCATAAACCTTTATAATGGGAGACTCTGAAAAATTTCCTATATTTGGATTTATGAAATTGGTATACTTTTTGAAAATCTTGCTGAATGTGTTTAATTCTCACTGTTCTTGAGACTTTCAGAATGTGCTTAATTCTTATTGCTCTCATTTGATCTCACTATTAAATCATTGAAATCAATCTGTCTTAACTATCCACTCTAAATGTCCCTGTGGTTCACTACTCATTCATTTAATTAAACTCCATCTTCTCTGAAGATACAAAGAAGCATCTGTTCTGGGGGAGTTTCTTTGTTAGTGAATCATATTGCATACTAATTCAAAAAGGGGGAGATCATGTCAGCATCCTTCATGTTCCCTCCTTTTTGCTGTTGTCAAAGGGTGTCATTGCTAGTTGGTAATCATATGTTGATTATTCTGAAGATTTATTACTGCAAGGGTAGTAAAAAGGGGGAGAAACAGTCTGATTTTAATCGTATCTGATAATCTGGTTGATATCCATGTGATCCTTTCTCACATTTCTGACATACTTTACTTCTTCAGGGGGAGTAGGGTTATTATCTCTATTACTTTTCAAAAGTGGAAGATAAATTCTGGAATTCATACCGGTCTGCATCTTAGTTCATTCCTTCCCTTTTTGATCTTGTCAAAGGGTGAGAATACTTATGAGTGTGAGTCATTAATTCTGTCTGACAGATGTTGCATTGCATTCATTTTTCATAGGGGGAGAAGCATGTTACTCTTGCTACCATATTAGGGGAGAATATGTGAAGTCATGTGTCATATGTGGAGTTATATGCTTTTGAATTAATTCTTTTTGATAATGACAAAGGGGGAGAAATTGGTATAAGTCATATGTTATGTTTAGGAAGCTGTTTAGAAGATGCTGACTGGAACTTGTTTGAATGAAATACTTGCCTGCTATGAAATGGTTGTTATTGGTCTCAGCTCTTGACTGAATGCTTGGAGTATTTGAGTTGTGTGAATAAGCACACATGACTCATAGTATTATCATAATCAAAAAGGGGGAGAATGTTGGAACTTTGGTTTTGATAATGACATTACTATGAATCATGTGTAGTGTAAATCATGATTCATGGTTCATTTGTGCCTGAATATGCCAAGGGTTCATATGATGTGTTGATACATTTCATATGTGCTTGTGTGCATCCAAGTCTACGTGAGTCAGTGTTTGTCTTTAGCGCATGTTCTGCCTTTAGCGCATACAACGTCTGTGCACATTTTAGCCTTCATGCATGTTACGTCAGTGCACATCACTGTAGGATGCATACAGGTTGGCCATCATTGGTGCACATTTGGTGTTAGCTTGATAGAGTCAGTGCATATTTAGTGTTGAGCTTGTTAGAGTCTGTGCAGAGTTTATGTTAACCGTTTTAGCATCGATGCACATTTACTTTAGGCTTTCTACAGGTCCGAGCACATTTGCTAGGACAAGTCAGAGCATATCTTTTTCAAATAGCATTACGTCGATGCACATCCTGCATCATGCACACAAAAGTCCGTGCACATACTGTTCAACTCTGTGCACATGTGATTTGAGGTCCGAACACATCCGCTAGGATAGGTCTGTGCACATTTGCACACTGTACCATTAAATCCATCATGTTGAGTCCCGGAACGTGGCAATCAAGAGGGGAGAGATGAATTGATTCCCAATAAAAATTAACTATCTAATAGAACTCTTATGAAAAATACATTAACAAGCTCTTATCTCTCACGAGCATGAACACACTTGTGGAAGCGTATGCAACGGGTGTGATTGATAGAATAAGTGGTGTATGCTCAACTCACCGCGAAGCCCACTTGACAAGTAAACGTAGGCAAACCACAAAGGACACACGGGAATTTTTAGGTGGTTCGGGTACACTGCCGTGTTCCCTATGTCCACCCCTCACACGGAGGATTAAGGCTTCACTATGAGTGAACCACACACACACACACGCTGTAAGGACAGCAAACACACACACATTCGTGTTACCGAACACGAACACAACACACACATGTTCGTGTTACCGAACACGAACTCAACACACAAGTATCTGAGATAATGTTTACAGATGAATACTCAAGCTCGAATCAAATGAATCAGAATGGAAAGGGTGAGGAAAGAATGAAATTATCCTGGTTGGAGCTCCCCCTTTCTCTTCTCGGAATTTAATCGAACACTTGTGCAGCATGAAGATGTTCTTGACGATCTTGAATCGGATGAGCTTGAATCTTGATTTCACTTGCAGCCAGCAGTAGAGGGTTGATTGGAACTTCGAATGCTCCTTCTTCCCTTCACTTTCACGCACAAACACAAGAGGAACAAGGGCTGGAGGTGGCTGCTGCGACCTGCACAAAGAAGGGTTAGAAAGAAACCCGAAAACAGTGTATATAAAAAACCACTTAGGGTTTTCACCCTTAACAAGATGATATATACTCCTAGACTAGTCAAGGGACGTTCAGGGGACCAGATCCATGTATTATGGAGTGATTCTCGGAGTCCCTAACAGCTGTATAAGCCCATGTGGCTCGAAACCACCAAGTCAACAAAGCCGGCGCCGCCCAGAACAGAAGGGTCGACCCTTGGGGTCGACCCTCGTGCTGTGCTAGAAGTCTAGAAGTCATGGGTCGACCCAGGGGTCGACCCTCTCATAACCAGGTTCTGGCTCAACAAAAAATAGCAAGAGGTCCTGTAGGGGTCGACCCTTGGGGTCGACCCTTTCAGTTGGGCTAAAAAGCGGCCAACGGGTTTTTTAATTGATTGCCAGGGGTCGACCCTTGGGGTCGACCCTTTCAGCAAGGGTTCTTGGGTCGACCCTTTCAGCAGGGGTTAAGAACCCTTGCTAAGTTGCTCCGATTGGCTTGGGGATCGCCCCGATGGGTCGTCCCACGCTCCACAACAATCACAAACCATAATTCTAAGTCTAAGAACACATCTAGATATTTTATGATGGTTTATCAAAATAAACATGATTAGCATGAAACATAAACCATTTGACATACTTAAAATCTTGGATGCTTTCTAGATAAATGGACTTATGGAAATAAAGGAGTTCAAACCACATTGCCATGATTCAAAAATGATTAGATCTCACCCATCGTCTTGGAGTTGTAGTCGACTATGGCCATTGTTGATTGTCCTGTCAAAATAGTTTTTGAATTTGATTTCTTTCATGAATTTCAAATGATAAACACTTACCCTTGATGAGAAGTCCTTCAACTGTCCAAAACCTTATATGTTGCAGCACTTTCAAAGTCATTAGAGAATCTCATTTTCAGTTGAAGAAATATCATTTGGTCATCATCAAAATATATAAGGCATGATACAAGAGGAGGGGGTTCAACAATTTCCCCCTTTTTGATGATGACAAAATGCTATTAGAGTGTCATTCCATATTCAATTGAAACCTCATTTGCATTAATCATTTCAACATGAGTCAATTCAGTTCTCACACAGGGCAACATAATATGTAAGATTGATTAGCATTGCACACTGTTTTGCCGACAACAAGTGGATGGAAGGCAAGTCTGAAATGCAGTTAACAATATGCCATAGCTAAAATGCAATGTCTGATGAACTGAAATACAACAAAGTGAAATGAGATGCAACACACGCATGCATACACACAATACATATAATAGCCGAGATAGTCTTTCTCCCCCTTTGGCAACATCAAAAAGGAGGGGGTGAAACAAGGTTAAGAGCTATGCCATAATGAAGAGAGAGAGAGAGAGAGACTAATCGTCATCCTCGTCATCATCCGGAGTAGAAGAGCCCGGTGGATGCCTAATATACTCCGAAAGATCGGCTAGCAGTTGGGCTTGGTGGGCCAAGGCGTCAGTGACATAGTGAGAATGCTCCTGATGGGAAAGTTTCAGATCGCGTAGATCACGTTGCAACGCTGTCATAGTCTCCCCATACTTGTCCAACCGGTCATCAATGGTGTCCAATCGGTCCATGAGAAGCTGAACCGCCTCAGAAGGCATGTCGGCAGCAAACAGTGGTGGCGGCAGATCGGCCTGTGCATCATCTTCATCGTCTTCAGCTGAACTAGTATCATGGGCATCACTCTTTAAGATGCGAATCAGAATACCATCATGTAGCTCATATCCCATATTGTGGCAGATGGAGTGGATAGTAAAGGTATCTGCGTCCCGGATGTCTTGAGATGGTTCTTTTGACAGATTGATATCCAAACAAGTAAATATAGCAGATAATGCGGCAGCATAAGGAAGAGTATGGTGCTTGTGCTTCATGCTTGTGCACATATGGGCTAAGAAAATAGCTGGAAAGTTAACCGGAATTCCACCCATAAGGCAATAAAATAGGAACATGTGATTCTCGGTTACTTTGTCATGACCGCCTCCTCTAGGCAACAAAATTGTAGTGATCATGCGGTGCAAAATATGCTGTACGGGAGGAAAGTGGTTGGCATTTAAGCCAGCAAGTAATCGACCTCCACGTTCTTCACCGGTCATCATTTGATACACTACATCATCCGGAACAACTATATCTCCAAATGTGAAACCTTCAGTCGGAAGATGGAAAACCATTCCCAAAAATTCAGTGGTGAGAATTATTTGCTGTCCATTAACTGTAGTGGTCGGATGCTCCCCGGACAAAATAAGATTGCCATAAAATTGATTTACCAACCGTGGATATGTGCGGCGATAATCAGACATAAAAGAATCCAGGTTGGGCTGACTGCATAATATATCAACGAGACTCGGAAGATGGCGGTTCAAGTTGATAAATGATACCACACGAGGGCGTAACACCTTCCGATCCAGAACTTTGCTTGAGGGCGCCGAATCGCGCTCATATGCAGCCGGTCGTCCACGACGTGCCGGGGCCGCACTTGACTCGCCTCGGCTGCGAGGGATGCGCTTCTTGGGGGCCATCTAAACACAAATCAAAAGAATCCATAGATGGGGAAGGATCTCGATGGTTTGACTAAGGGAGCATGCTAAGATGTGAAGCTAGGATCCTGCACAAGCATCAAGAACATACCTCAAGAATGGAGAGAGCAAGGGATCGACACCTTGAGCTCCAAGAAGGCAGGCGCGCGCGGATGCCACCGGGAGAGCCGCGCTAGGGCTTGGAGGGTAGAGAGCCAAGGGAGGATTTTAGGGCTTGGAAGGAGTGGTGGCAAGGCTAGAAGGGGGGGGGGAAGTGTTTTTATAGCCGGAGGAAGGTCCACCTTAAGGGTGGAACCAAGTAGAAGGCGGCTAGGGCACCAAAAGGGGCCATCCGCCGGTTTGGGTCGACCCCTGGTTCGGGTCCCCCATGCGCCCGAACTGGCACCGCGAGGGTCGACCCTTATGCTGGGTCTGCGAGGGTCGACCCTTGGGGTCGACCCGTTCCTTGTTTTGCAGCCAAAAAAGGAGAGAACAAGAGTGCTGAGTGTCAATAAGTGTCCGGCTCGAGTCCCCAAGTGAAAAATACATGAATTCAAGGAATTTGAGTAAAATAATGGAATTTAATTCATTGGGGAAGTGCAGTCGAAATATGGAGATATGCTAGACGTGTTGAGTCCTGTGATCCGAATTTTTGACTTTGAGCAGATTAGCTCTTCTCTTGGCAATGTGTATAAGTCAAAGGTGATTTCGGCCATAGGAATTTCAAGCAACAGTGTGTATTTATAGTAAACATAGAAGGCATGCAGGAACACACAAGAAATTTTTTTTTTCTTTTTAATTCACACAGTATGATGCAAGTGCATGACAAGGAATTAACTAAATGCTCAGTATTTGATGCAATGACATGTAATGCAATGACCTAATTATGCATTGATGCACATGACTGTTACTCAGACTTTTCTATCCTACAAACCCCTAGTTCTCTTCTCAAAGATGTGAACCTATCTTCACTAAGAGGTTTGGTGAAAATGTCGGCAATTTGTCGATCTGTTTCAATGAAACTGATATCAATATCACCCTTGCTCACATGATCTCGAATGAAATGATGCCTAATTTCAATATGCTTAGTGCGAGAGTGATGAACTGGGTTTTTAGACAGGTTTATGGCTGAAGTGTTATCACAAAGAATTGAGGTATTTTTAAAGGATATGCCATAATCAATCATTTGCTGTTGGATGCATAACACCTGGGCAACACAACTACCGACAGCCACATACTCGGCTTCGGCCATTGATAATGCCACTGAATTTTGTTTCTTGGAGGCCCATGAGACCACGCATCCTCCAAGAAACTGGAAATACCCACTAGTGCTTTTCCGATCCATTTTACAGCCCGCGTAATCAGCATCAGAATATGCAACTAGTTCAAAACATGAATTTCGCGGAAACCACAATCCCAAGTTAACTGAACCAGCAATGTATCTAAAAATTCGTTTTACAGCTGACATATGTGATTCTTTAGGATTTGATTGAAATCTTACACACAAGCAAACTACAAACTGAATGTCAGGTCAGGCCTACTGGCAGTTAAATACAATAGTGAACCTATCATACTTCTAAAGAGTTTCTGGTCCACTGATTTACCTGTCTCATCTTGATCTATTTTCATTGAAGTTGACATTGGTGTTGGTTGAGATTTTGTTGATGCCAAATTAAACTTTTTCAGCAACTCCATTGCATACTTCTTTTGATGAATGAACAACCCATCTACCGTTTGATTGATCTGTAATCCCAAGAAGAATGTTAGCTCTCCCATAAGACTCATTTCAAACTCACTTTGCATCAATTTTGTAAAGTCTTTGCTGAGAGCATCATTAGTGGAGCCAAAAATAATATCATCAACATAAACTTGAACAATTAGGATTTCCTTACTCTTTAATTTTGTAAAGAGGGTTTGATCAATGTTACCTCGTTTGAATTCATTTTGAGTGAGGAAATCGCTTAATCGTTCATACCATGCACGGGGTGCCTGTTTCAACCCGTAAAGTGCCTTGTCCAATTTGTACACGTGATCTGCATGCATTGTGTCTTCAAACCCCGGTGGTTGCTCCACATACATGTCCTCCTGAATATAGCCATTTAAAAAAGCACTCTTAACATCCATTTGAAATAATTTGATGTTATGACAACATGCAAATGCTAAGAGAACCCTCACAGCCTCGAGTCTTGCTACTGGAGCAAAAGACTCATCAAAGTCTATACCCAACTCTTGGCTATAGCCTTTGGCAACAAGCCTGGCCTTGTTCCTAGTAACCACTCCTTGATCATTTGTTTTGTTACGGAAAACCCATTTTGTTCCTATCACGGAGTGATTCTTAGGACATGGAACGAGGAACCACACTTTGTTCCTTTGGAACTGGTGTAATTCCTCTTGCATGGCCAAAATCCATGACTCATCACCTAAGGCTTCTTCTATGGATTTGGGTTCAAATTGAGAGAGCAGGGCAATATAGTCTTGATTTTCAACTTCATTGAACGAGGCTCGTGTCCGTACTCCTTCTTCAACATCGCCCATTACATTGTCTGACGGATGGTCCTTTGGAAAACTCCATTGAATTGGTGGCTGCTGTTCAGCTTGATTTTCTAGATTAGCCTCAACTTCTTGTGGTTCTTCTTCTTGTTTCTTTTCATCTTTTTCACGTGGTTCTTCATCTTCTTGTTGTTCCTCCACTTTTCCTTCTTTCTTCTCGATATCTCCAATATCCAACTGATCATCCTGCAAGACAGGTTTGTCATTAGTTTTATTTGGAGATGATTCATCGGTAATAACATGGGGGCTTTCCTCAACAACAAGAGTTCTCAAGTTATAGACTCGATATGCTCTTGAGCTCAGTGAGTACCCAAGAAAAATACCTTTATCACTTTTGGGATCAAATTTCGCCAGGTCTAACTTACCATTGTTGTGAATGTAGCATGTTCAGCCAAACGGTCTAAGATGTGAAATGTTTGGCTTCTTACCTCTGTACAGCTCATAGGGGGTTTTCTTTAACAATGGTCTTACCATGGCACGGTTGATTATGTAGCAGGCCGTGTTCACTGCTTCAGCCCAAAAGTACCTTGGCAGATTATTCTCATTTAACATCGTTCTTGCCATTTCAATCAGGGTTCTATTCTTCCTTTCAACAACACCATTCTGCTCGGGGGTTCTTGGTGCGAGAAGTCATGAGAATAGCCTTGAGCCTTGTAAAAAATTGCTGAACTCATGGTTATCAAATTCTCTGCCGTGATCACTCCACACGGTTTTGATGCAAACCCCTTTATCATTTTGTACCACCCTGCAAAATGCTTCAAATTCCGTCAAGGCATCATTTTTATGTGAAAGGAAGTAAACCCAACAAAATCTAGAATAATCATCCACAATTTTTTTTATAGAAAGCCCTGCCTAGTGGTGATTTAGAATGTGGAGCCAGTTCGGAACCCACAGTCTAGATCACAACCAGGGGGTATTTTATTGATCATAAAAAGAATAGAACTTACAGCACTCTAATGCTAGGCGTACCTAGCTTATCTAGTATAGCATCACCCTTAGTAACATTGGGGAGATCATGCTGTGAGGTAAAAAAAGAATTACAATGTGTTTGACAAGCAAAATTAGCTAAAGAGTCCGCTGCTTGGTTGGCTTCTCTGAATATGTGGGAGAAACTCTTGATTTGAGGAGAATAGCTCCAGATTTCTCTGATAAATGGTAGAATCTCCCATGGACAGTCCATTTTCTTGTTCAGCACTTGAATTAGAAGAAGGGAATCACTCTTAACCAGAGCAGAGTGAGAGGAAATCACACTGAGATATTTTATTCCATCAGCCAAAGCCCTAGCTTCAGCCACGAGGCTTGGACAGTTCTCATAATAGTGGGAAAAAGCCAACAAGGTGTGGCCTTGAGAATTCCTGATAATACCGCCTCCACCAGAGTGTCCTACTTGTTTATGCGCACCATCAGTGTTGATCTTGAGGAAGGGCCAGGGAGGGCAGGACCATTTAACAATTTTTACTAAGGGAGGTGCTCGAGTAGTAGCAGAAATGCCAAATTTTCCAAGGATGGTGCGGCTGAGCTGCTGATCTTCCCGAAGCTTGGCTATACTGATCACCTGTTTAACTTGAGAAACAGCTTTGTGGAATAATCCTTGAGGTGAGATGAGTTTTCCATCATACCTGGCTGCATTTCGGGCAAGCCAAAGCTCCCACAATCCAAAGCCAATGGCAGCTAGTTTGAATAGACCAAACAAAGAGTGAACATTGGAATTCTGGATAATGTTGAGAATCATGGAATTAATAGTATGTCCTCTGAAATCACAGCTATTTCTTTGAAAAGAAGACCAAAGATAGCTAGCCCAGTCACTTTTCAGAAATAGATGATTAGCATCCTCCACTTTATATTGCTTGCAGTAGTGGCATTTTGAAGGAAGAGGGATCCCAATAGATTTCACTCTGGAGTCAGTCGGGATGCAATTGTGAAGAATCCTCCACAAGTGGATAGAGATTTTAGTGGGAATCCATTTGGTCCATAGCCGATCATAGGGAAGACTGTTCAGATCAGAAACTTGCCTGCAGGTAGTAGCTTTATAAATAGAAGAGGTTAGGCAATTTCCGGAGGAAGCAAGGCTCCATACCTCCTTATCCCGATAGTGATTCAAAGTGGTGTGCCGGATAGCTGTTGTAATGCCAGGTGGGAGGGTTCGGTCAATTAAGGATTTATCCTCTGGTGCTGGGTTCAATAAAATGTCCTTGACAGTAGCCTTCGGTTGGTGAACTTGGGCAGAGGTGATGTAGGATATCAAAGGCTTGTCCCCTAGCCAAGTGTCCTTCCATAAATTGGTAGAGCATCCATCACCCACAATGACTTTTTTGTATTGTAAAATCAAATCCTTAGCCTTTGTCCAGCTTCGCTTAGAATGACCCCTCATTTCCTTGAAATGTACCTCAGAAAGATGCCTGCCCCTTATGTATTTTGCCCTGAAATAAGCAGCCCATATGGAATTAGAGTGGATGGCCTTCCATAGCATTTTGACCCTAAACGCCAACTCCAGCTGCCTCAAGGAGAGAATGCCAAGTCCACCCCTGTTGACAGGTTTGCATATAGTGTTCCAAGATAACCAGTGCCTCTTGTTTCCTTGATTAGAGGAGCCCCAGAAAAAATTAGCAAATGAGCGGTCTAAAATCTGGTGGGTACCAGCATGCAGAGGAGATGATGCTAATGAATAAATTGGAATAGAAGTGAGAATGTGTTTCAGCAGAACCACTCTAGCCCCTTGAGCTAGATAAGTAGCATTCCAGCCTTCTAATCTCTTCTGGATGGAGGTTACAATACCAGAAAAATAAACTTTCTTGGATCTGCCATAAATAAGAGAAAAACCCAGGTATTTGTGAGGGAAAGAATGGTGAGAATAACCAGTGATATCTCGAATCCTCTTAATAGTAGAAGCCTTTGCCTTTGGATGTGTGAAGAAACCACTTTTGCCCACATTAACTAACTGGCCGGAGGCTCTTTCATAGGATTTAATAGTACCCATCAGATTTCTAATAGAAGAAGCATTGGCCCTGCTAAAAACTAATGTGTCATCAGTAAACAAAGCCGTATAGTTTACCACCCAAGCTATTTGTCCTGCTTGGTCCAAAGAGATCAATGTGGATGGCTTCAAGAGGCCTCGATGTGGTCACATCATTCTTGCTTTTGAATGACGTCCTTGTCTGTTTTCCCATGCTGCACGCCCCACACACTTCGTCATCGACGGCCTTCAACTTGGGCAGTCCAATAACAAAGTCATTTCTGGACAATTTCAGCAGTACGTTGAAACTTGCATGCCCAAGCCGGCGATGCCATAGCCACGCATCATCCTTGTTCCTTGCAATCAAACATAAACCCTCATGAGAAGCATCATTTAAGTCTATCATATAAACATTGTTATACCTGAATCCAATGAACTTAACCTCATGAGTGTGTCTGTTCAAAATAGTGCAGTGATTAGAATCAAAAACAACATTGCATTCTTTATCACAAAGTTGACTTATGCTTAAAAGGTTGTGATGCAAACCTTTCACAAGCAACACATTTTCAATGGTGTGATTTTGATTCTTACCAATCTTACCTTCTCCGATGATTTTTCCTTTGTCCTTACCACCGAATGCTACCATTCCACCATCCTTTTTATGCAGGTCCACAAACCAGTCCTTGTTTCCCGTCATGTGCCGAGAGCACTCGCTATCCAAGTACCATTTGTTCTTCTGAGCTCTCGTGTGGACCTGCAATATAACCAAGGTGCTTATGAAGATTTTGGTACCCAAGCAAGCTTGGGTCCATGGTGGTTAGAGGCATGATGCACGTATGATCTGTTTCTGACTTTAGCAAACTTTTCTTCATCATATTTAAGAATTCTACAGTCATATATGTCATGACCCATTCTTCCACAATAAAAGCAAATGATATTTTCATCTCTTTTCCTCCTTCTACCAACATTGGAATAGGAGTTATGCATGTGTTTCTTGGTTTTGGAGGAAGCTGAATTTGTGGGAGCCCAATGGGTGGTTTGAATTTTTGATTTTTCAAGAATGACAAGAGCATCCTCAAGTTCTTTTATTTGAGCCAATTGAGATTGGCTCTCTTCTTCAGCATTCACCTTGGCTTCTTTACAAGCAATACTTGCAAGCTTTTCTTGTTCCAATTCATTCTTTAAATGTTCATGCATTTTCAGAAATGTAGATTGTTCTTCTCTCATGCATGAAATCTCTTCCTCAAACAATTCAATCTTTGAAACAAGAATTTCATTTTGATGTTTCATGCTTTCATTTTCTGATTTCAAAGGATGGCATTCTTCACATGATTTGTTTGTATGAACACGAAGATCAATTTTCTTTTTCAAATTTCTATTTTTAGATTTGTATCTTCTATATTTTTCATAGAAAGACTCATATGCGATTTGCCATTGCTCACAAGTGAGAGTTTCAAATTCAGAATCTACCTTTTCATCATCATTGGCCATGAGGCATAGATTTTGGACTAGCTCGTCAAGTCCATCCTCAATGCCGGAGTCATCCTCATCCTCGTCGCTCCATGTGGCCATCATGGCCTTGGGCTTCCTGAATTTACCTTTCTTCACTTTCTTGATGAGGTCGGGGCACTCACCTCGCATGTGGCCAGGTTTCTTGCACTCGTAGCAAATTATTTCTTCCTTCTTGCTACTTTCTCCTTTGTTTGGTCCTTGCCTTCTTGGACCCTTCCCGAACTTCCTTGTTCCTTTGACGAACCTTCTTGCTCGTCGTGTGATTATGGCAACCAGTTCTTCATCTTCTGTGTTGCCAATAGAATCATTATCACTGCCCTCGGAATCCGGTGAATTCACCTTTAGGGCCAGTGGTGTGACAACCTTCTTTTTCTTGTGATCTTCCTCGCTTCTTTTGATGTTTATTTCGTATGTCATCAGCGAGCCGATCAACTCATCGAGAGTTAGGATGCTGAGGTCTTTGGAATCTTCAATTACAATGGCTTTTGTATGCCACTGTGGAGAAAGGGATCTCAAAACTTTTTCTACGAGCTCCTTGTTTGAATATTCTTTGCCAAGCGCCTTTAGTCCATTTGTAATTTCTGTTAGCCTTGCAAACATATCAGAAACTGATTCTTCTGTCTTCATTTCAAACAACTCATAGTCCCGAACTAAGAGATTGGCCTTTGTTTCCTTGACTTGCGATGTTCCTTCATATATAAGCCGCAGCTTATCCCACATCTCCTGCGCAGAGGAACACATAGATATTCGTGAGTATTCGTTAGGATGAACGGCACATTGAATTATATTCATAGCCTTAAAGTTCGTTGAACACTTCTCTATATCTTCTTCATCCCATTCATCTTCTTTTTCAGATAAAACATATGGACCCTTACTTATGACACGCCAGACATCGTAGTCCTGGGCACGTAGGAAAACATACATTCTATTTTTCTAGTAAGGCTAGTTCGATCCATCAAAGAACGGAGGTCTTTGAATGGAATGCCCTTCAGGCATCATCCCTTTGTTTGCCATTTAAAGGGATCTGCTCTGACGACCGTGAGATCGTAAATCAACCAGAGACCAACGCTCTGATACCAATTGTTGAGTCCCGGAACGTGGCAATCAAGAGGGGAGGGGTGAATTGATTCCCAATAAAAATTAACTATCTAATAGAACTCTTATGAAAAATACATTAACAAGCTCTTATCTCTCACGAGCATGAACACACTTGTGGAAGCGTATGCAACGGGTGTGATTGATAGAATAAGTGGTGTATGCTCAACTCACCGCGAAGCCCACTTGACAAGTAAACGTAGGCAAACCACAAAGGACACACGGGAATTTTTAGGTGGTTCGGGTACACTGCCGTGTTCCCTACGTCCACCCCTCACACGGAGGATTAAGGCTTCACTATGAGTGAACCACACACACACACACGCTATAAGGACAGCAAACACACACACGTTCGTGTTACCGAACATGAACACAACACACATACGTTCGTGTTACTGAACACGAACTCAACACACAAGTATCTGAGATAATGTTTACAGATGAATACTCAAGCTTGAATCAAATGAATCAGAATGGAAAGGGTGAGGAAAGAATGAAATTATCCTGGTTGGAGCTCCCCCTTTCTCTTCTCGGAATTTAATCGAACACTTGTGCAGCAGGAAGATGTTCTTGACGATCTTGAATCGGATGAGCTTGAATCTTGATTTCACTCGCAGCCAGCAGTAGAGGGTTGATTGGAACTTTGAATGCTCCTTCTTCCCTTCACTTTCACGCACAAACATAAGAGGAACAAGGGCTGGAGGTGGCTGCTGCGACCTGCACAAAGAAGGGTTAGAAAGAAACCCAAAAATAGTGTATATAAAAACCACTTAGGGTTTTCACCCTTAACAAGATGATATATACTCCTAGACTGGTCAAGGGACGTTCAGGGGACCAGATCCATGTATTATGGAGTGATTCCCAGAGTCCCTAACAGCTGTATAAGCCCATGTGGCTCGAAACCACCAAGTCAACAAAGCCGGCGCCGCCCAGAACAGAAGGGTCGACCCTTGGGGTCGACCCTCGTGCTGTGCTAGAAGTCCAGAAGTCATGGGTCGACCCCAGGGGTCGACCCTCTCAGAACCAGGTTCTGGCTCAACAAAAAATAGCAAGAGGTCCTGTAGGGGTCTACCCTTGGGGTCGACCCTCGGGGCATGGGTCGACCCTTGGGGTCGAGCCTTTCAGTTGGGCTAAAAAGGGGCCGACGGGTTTTTTAATTGATTGCCAGGGGTCGACCCTTGAAGCTGGGGGTCGACCCTTTCAGCAGGGGTTAAGAACCCTAGCTAAGTTGCTCCGATTGGCTTGGGGATCACCCCGATGGGTCGTCCCACACTCGACAACAATCACAAACCATAATTCTAAGTCCAAGAACACATCTAGATATTTTATGATGGTTTATCAAAATAAACATGATAAGCATGAAACATAAACCATTTGACATACTTAAAATCTTGGATGCTTTCTAGATAAATGGACTTATGGAAATAAAGGACTTCAAACCACATTGCCATGATTCAAAAATGATTAGATCTCACCCATCGTCCTGGAGTTGTAGTCGACTGTGGCCATTGTTGATTGTCCTGTCAAAACAGTTTTTGAATTTGATTTCTTTCATGAATTTCAAATGATAAACACTTACCCTTGATGAGAAGTCCTTCAACCGTCCAAAACCTTATATGTTGCAGCACTTTCAAAGTCATTAGAGAATCTCATTTTCAGTTGAAGAAATATCATTTGGTCATCATCAAAATATATAAGGCATGATACAAGAGGAGGGGGTTCAACACATCACATGTTCATAGGAATGTCGGTGCATCTTCTACTTTATGCATATAGGTCTGTGCATATATGCTCACTAAGTCTGAGCATGATCACATAGAGGTCGGTGCGAGTTGTGTTCTGAGCCAAGCAAGGTCTGTGCATATCATGCCTGTGTAGGACTTAGGTCGGTGCTAGTTTCACCTTGTGCATGCTAGAGTCGGTGCTAGCTACATAATAGGTCTGTGCTAGTTGCACCATGTGCATGCTTTGCATCGCATTGCATATAAGGTCGGTGCAATATACTGTAGCACACTCAATCTTCCATATTAGGGCCGGTGCATGTTTCATTTCATGCAGGTAAGTCGGTGCAACTTTTGTGTTGTGTATACCAAGTCGGTGTAGGTTCTGTTTTGCGCATACACAAGGTCAGTGCATGCACTACCTACGCACACACAAGGTCAGTGCATCCTTGTTCATACCATCTAAAGTCTGTGCATGTTTCTCTTGAGATGCATTTGGAAGTCCGTGCACTTCATTGTTTAGGTCTGTGCACATTATTAGTGCTTATTTTTCAAAGGGATAACTGATGGGAATCGACGTCGAGCACTGAATTTTACTCTTTCATTTGAGTCCTTTTAGTTTGTTTTTATATCCTTGGGAAAGTATATGTGCAATTGTAAGGCTTTATCAGCCAATGTGTCATTCCCTTGGATTGTTTGGGTTTTTGTGCAAAATATCAGTAGGTCCAGCAAGGGGGCCCTCACTCCCTCCTCATTGGTCCAAGTGGCACCATTTGGGTCCATGTGGGGCTGGTCAACTAGCCTAGGTGGCATCTAGAAGGTTGGACCATTCAAGAGAGACAAATGGACTAAAAAGTCCAAGATGCCACCTAACTTGGCCCCTTGGTCAAGGGGCGCCCCCTCCCTTTTTATATTTTATTTTTTTTTTCAAAATTCACATGTTAGAACTAATTAGTTCTATCCCTTATTTACCCCTCCCAATTCTAGATCTAGGGTCATTTTGAGTCTTTTTACATTTATTATATAAGGCTTGTATTTCCTTTTTTCATGAATTAATGAGAAGAAAAAATTGTGAACGCTTGGAACAGATTTACGCTCCCCCTCTCTCTCCCTCTGGTTCCATCTTCCTCCTTCAGCATTTCAGGATATAGACCCATTCTATCTTAGACCCTCTACCTCTGATTTCTATCTCTGCCGCCGCCGCCATCGTGCCGCCATCGAGCCGCCGAGAAGCAAGTTCTGAAGTGCTGTCCTGGGTTCTATTTTACTGGACAGGGGTTCACTCCGGGAATTTTAGCTCCAAACTCCGACATCATATGGAGCTTAGATTTTTAGGGTTGGTTCCTCTCTTGATTCCCAACCTCCAGTACAAAAATCACATCATTTAGATTTCGTTTTATAATTTTCCATTTTCATGCTTTCCAGTCCACCAGATCTGCCAGATCTCAGTCCTATGTCACAACCACTCTGATTTTCACCCTTTCGACCAACCTCTTGATTTTTGTTTGAATCCCCAAATTCATTGGAGGTTCTGTCTACCATCCCCATCCATCACAAATTTTCGTTGAATTTTAAAAGCCTTCTACCTATTTTTAGAAATTGTGTCTTTCCCATAAATTCAGATCTATTTCTGCTGTCCAGATCCGACCACCCGGTACTAGAAAATACGTTTTCCTGGTCAAATCTCCACCAAACATTTCATAAAATATATCCCCATTTTCCTCTCTTTGACCTCTACCACTTTGATGAAGATCTCAACATCTGAGTCAGAGGTCTACATCACGATCAATGCCAACTCTCAGAAAAATTTAGTTCTATCTTGAGTTTTCGGGTCCTATCAACCAGCAGCTTGAAAATTCGACGAAGGCTATCAACGGGAAATTCAAATTTATTTCTCTAGCCATAGATCGAAGGATTTCAAGTCAGATTTCCATCGGTACCTATTGTGCATCGATTCCACGTCGGGAGTGACCGCAACAGCGGATTTTGTCGGGACGCGCGGGTCTAAAACAGCAGTTCAGATCCGTGGGCAGCAACTCCGACGAGTGAAGATCGGAGCCTCCCGGCCTCCGACCGGTGAACCAACGTACCACCATCCCAGGGAGTGCCCCTCCAGGCGTCCCCACCATAGTGGTGCCACCCCGGTCGCACACGGCCCCTCGGACCAGCACGTGGGCCCCACGGTCGTGAATACGTGTGCCGCCGAAGCAACACACAAAGCCGCCCGTCAACCCGAAACTGCTACTCCCGGATCCCATCGTGTCGCCCTTTACCTCCCTGCGTGGAGTGGGCAGTAATTTATCTTGCTGTAATTATTGTGTATTTACTGTTCCGGTAGTACAATATCAGCCGAGAAGTCTTTCCCACGCCCGGTAGCGTGGAGGTATCGTATTCGCTCACATCTCGGCATTTACTTTATTTCGTATATATTTCTTTATGTCACTGCTAGAGAGCATGCTAGGATCGTAGCTCGCTATACTTTTTATATCACCGCTGTTGCGAGAGAGAGCGAGACCGTCCTGTGACCCAATCTGGGCACGAATTTATGAGTTGACCACCCTAGCTCTTTGCCGGTTTCTCGACCGCGCTCGTCCGATGCTTCCCTCGTTGGGGATGATCACGAGCTTGCTTAGAGTCCGAGGATCGCATTTCCAATTGGAGTCGAGTCGCGTGTCGGTCCTGCTTCAATTTGGTATCAGAGCGCCAGTTGAGTCTAGGGTGTCTAAAATCAAAAAAAAAGTGTCATTTACGTCTAGTCATTGTCTAAGTCGAGTCTAGAATCATCATTATTTTCAAACCAAAAAAAGTGTTTTTCTGGGTCGCATTTCATCCCAATAACCCGGTATATAAAAAGGTGTTCTCCGAACGATAGGTTACGCCTATCGGGAAAGCCGCACACTTACGCGAGTGATCTTCAGATCGATTAACTCCGCCACATACCGAGTCTTGGTTTAAGTCTAGGGTCCTTAGTGTGCATCAGTTAGTGCATCTCAACTTTGCATCGCATTTTGAGTCGTGTTTAGGTGCTTGTATTAGTTTGTACAAATTTTGCCTACAAAAATAAAAAAAAATGCCCTTGCATGTCCATTCCTAGGGATCCATTCCCATCTTTTGGCAACTATGGCCAACCCATGCCGACCCGTCCAAGGTGATCGGTCCGTGTCCGAGTACATTCGGGACTATGAAAAGTACCGGATGGAATATGGAGTTGGAGAGAAGAGCATCACGACTGCCTTTGAGTTCCGGAGAGGTTTGCGGCTTCACTTCCAAATTGAATGTCTTCTCCGTGACATGTTCTCTCTGGCGCAGTCTTATAAGGTCGCTCTAGAGGTCGAGCCATTTGAGTCTCGGTTTTCTCGTTCTAGAGGTCGAACCCTTCGGCAAGCATCTACCTCCCAGCCGAGTCCCTATCCGGTCGGACTGCCTACACCATGGCCTTCCCCACCTCAGTCGGGGAACCCCTTTCCTAGAGCTCCATTGCCGTCTACATCCGAACTTTATTTGGAACCTTCTTATTTGGAGCCACCAAAGCCCGAGCCACCCGTGTTTCTAACGGGTACGCTATACATAGCTGAGCCGCTTCTTAGTTGGCTCAAGGATGGCGTGGTCCCACCTCCTTACCCATCCATGGACCCTACCCTACCTTTGGTGCCCGTCAACAAATACCATACTACATTCCGATCTAGCCACCATGTTGACACAATGGGTGACCTTATTCTTGGTTTAGGTTGGCAATGGAAGTTGACGCATATATTGGCCCAAGGCTTCGACCAACCCGCTAGTCGTAGCTTCACCCATCCAGCCATAGGGTTCATTACCTCCGTGTGCACCGTGGGTTGTGTCACCACGGAGATTCTTCTATTCCTCCCGATGCCGGCCGAGTCCGACTTCGTTCCCTTTTGCCCAAGGGAGGAATCCTATTTTCTAGACATGACCGTCGTCCCACCGATCACAATGTATGACGGTGATTATGAATTCTTAACTTGGGACCGAGTCATGGGGGAACCCACTTCATGGGGTCATACCTTCTTTGACCCTTTTGACCACTTCACTAGTGAACCTCCCGAGCTATCATATTCACTCCGCTTCTTCCAAGGAGTTCACTATCCCACCCCTACCCCTCGGTCTAGCTGGCCAGCCGTACCTACATCTAGGGGTAATGACGAAGGTAGTTTTGGATCTCCTAGCCCTGCCCCACCCAAATCCCATAGGTCGCTAATGCATGAGTGGTACATCTTAGGGTGTCAAGGAGTCCTCCATTCTGTCAACCATCGAGTACATCTAGTGTATGCATGGCACATATTCGGGTGTCCTAGTCCACCATCGCCTATGCGTAGGTCGGACTAACATTAGGTGTGTCTAGGGTCTTGTGTGTTTGTGCATACATCGAGTCGAGTTGGTTTGTACGCTCACGTTGTTAGTCCCTTTCGAGTATGAGACTTGTCGGACTATTGGGACCGGTTCTACTCCACATATCGGATCTAGTCACATAAGGGACCCGCGGTGATTCCTAGTCTGTCTTCGAGCCGCCTTCGCTCCTTTGAGAGTGACCCCACCTGGAGTGTCCACCTCTAGCCTCATTCCCATGGCAGTGTGTGCATATCGAATCTATACGAGATGAGCAGGTGTCGATTACTTGGAGTGGAGCGTACTCCGCGTTTCCAGGTACGATGACGGATCCGCCAGAGCTTCTCGAGCAGCCGCACCCCTTACTCGACGGGGTCGAGTTCTTCCCACCCGAGGAGAGTTGATGGGAATCGACGCCGATCACTGACTTTTACTCTTTCATTTGAGTCCTTTTAGTTTGCTTTTATATCCTTGGGAAAGTATATGTGCAATTGTAAGGCGTTATAAGCCAATGTGTCATTCCCTTGGATTGTTTGGGTTTTTATGCAAAATATCAGTAGGTCCAGCAAGCGGGCCCTCACTCATTCCTCATTGGTCCAAGTGGCACCATTTGGGTCCATGTGGGGCTGGTCAACTAGCCTAGGTGGCATCTAGAAGGTTGGACCATTCAAGGGAGACAAATGGACTAAAAAGTCCAAGATGCCACCTAACTTGGCCCCTTGGTCAAGGGGCGCCCCCTCCCTTTTTGTATTTTATTTTTTTAAAAATTCACATGTTAGAACTAATTAGTTTTATCCCTTATTTACCCCTCCCAATTCTAGATCTAGGGTCATTTTGAGTCTTTTTACATTTATTATATAGGGCTTGTATTTCCTTTTTTCATGAATTAATGAGAAGAAAAAATTATGAATGCTTGGAGCAGATTTGCGCCCCCCCTCTCTCTCCCTCTAGTTCCTTCTTCCTCCTTCAGCATTTCAGGGTATAGATCCCTTCTATCTTAGCCCCTCTACCTCTGATTTCTATCTCTGCCGCCGTCGTGCCGCCATTGAGCCGCCGAGAAGCAAGTTCTGAAGTGCTGTCCTGGGTTCTGTTTTGCTGGACAGGGGTTCACTCCGGGAATTTTAGCTCCCAACTCCGACATCATCTGGAGCTGAGATTTTTAGGGTTGGTTCCTTTCTTGATTCCAAACCTCCAGTAAAAATCACGTCATTTAGACTTCATTTTATATTTTTCCATTTTCGTGCTTTCCATTCCACCAGATCTGCCAGATCTCAGTCCTGTGTCACAACCACTCTGAGTTTCACCCTTTCGACCCACTTCTTGATTTGTGTTTGAATCACCAAATTTATTGGAGGTTCTGTCCACCATCCCCATCCTCCACAAATTTTCGTCGAATTTCAAAAGCCTTTTACCTATTTTTATAAATTGTGTCTTTCCCCTAAATTCAGATATATTTCTGCTGTCCAGATTCGACCACCCGGTACTAGAAAATACTTTGCCCTCTTCAAATCTCTACCAAACCTTTCATAAAATATATTCCCGCTTTTCTCTCTTCGACCTCTACCACTTTCATGAAGAGCTCAACAGCTGAATCGGAGGTCTACATCGCACTCAACGCCAACTCTCCAGAAAACTTAGTTCTGTCCTGAGTTTTGGGGTTCTATCAACAGCAGCTTGAAAATTCGACAAAGGCAATCATCGAGAAATTCAGATTTCTTTCTTTGGCTATAGATCGAAGGATTTCAAGTCAGATTTCCACCAATACCTCTTGTGCGTTGATCCGACGTTGGGAGTGACCGCAGCAGCAGATTTTGTCAGGACGCTCAAGTCTGAAACAACAGTTCAGATCCGTGGGCAGCAACTCCGATGAGTGAAGATCGGAGCCGCTCGGCCTTCGACCGGCGAACCAGCGTACTGCCGTACCAAGGAGCGCCCCTCCAGGCATCCCCACCACAGTGTTTCCACCCCGGTATCACACGGCCCCTCAGACCATCACGTGGGCCTCACGGTCGTGAATACGTGTGCCGCCGAATCAACACACGAAGCCGCCCGTCAACCCGAAACCGCTACTCCCGGATCCCATCGTGTCGCCGTTTACCTCCCTGCGTGGAGTGGGCAGTAATTTATCTTGCTGTAATTATTGTGTATTTACTGTTCTGGGAGTACGAGATCGGCCGGGAAGTCTTCCCCACGCTCGGTAGCGTGGAGGTATCGTATTCGCTCACATCTCGGCATTTACTTTATTTCGTATACATTTCTTTATGCCGCTACTAGAGAGAATGCTAGGATCATAGCTCGCTATACTTTTTATATCACCGCTGCTGCGAGAGAGAGCGAGACCATCCCGTGACCAGATCCGGGCACGAATTTATGAGTTGACCACCCTAGCTCTTTGCCGGTTTCTCAACCGCGCACGTCCGACGCTTCCCTCGTTAGGGACGATCGCGAGCTTGCTTAGAGTCCGAGGATCACATTTCCAATTGGAGTCGAGTCACGTAGCCGTCCCGCATCAATTTGGTATCAGAGCACCAGTTGAGTCTAGGGTGTCTAAAATAAAAAAAAGTGTCATTTACGTCTAGTCATTGTCTAAGTCGAGTCTAGGATCATCATTATTTTCAAATAAAAAAAAGTGTTTTTCTGGGTCACATTTCATCCTAATAACCCGGTGTATAAAAAGATTGTGTCCGAACGTTAGGCTACGCCTATCGGGAAAGCCGCACACTTGCGCCAGTAATCTTCAGATCGATTAACTCCGCCACATACCGAGTCTTGGTTTAAGTCTAGGGTCCTTAGTGTGCATCAGTTAGTGCATCTCAACTTCGCATCGCATTTTGAGTCGTGTCTAGGTGCTTGTATTAGTTTGCACAAATTTAGCCTACAAAAATAAAAAAAAATGCCCTTGCATGTCCATTCCTAGGGATCCATTCCCATCTTTTGGCAACTATGGCCAACCCATGCCGACCCGTCCAAGGTGATCGGTCCATGTCCGAGTACATTCGGGACTATGAAAAGTACCGGATGGAATATGGAGTTGGAGAGAAGAGCATCACGACTGCCTTTGAGTTCCGGAGAGGTTTGCCGCTTCACTTCCAAATTGAATGTCTTCTCCGTGACATGTTCTCTCTGGCGCAGTCTTATAAGGTCGCTCTAGAGGTCGAGCCATTTGAGTCTCGGTTTTCTCATTCTAGAGGTCGAACCCTTCGGCAAGCATCTACCTCCCAGCCGAGTCCCTATCCGGTCGGACTGCCTACACCATGGCCTTCCCCACCTCAGTCGGGGAACCCCTTCCCTAGAGCTCCATTGCCCTCTACTTCCGAACTTTATTTGGAACCTTCTTATTTGGAGCCACCAAAGCCCGAGCCACCCGTGTTTCTAACGGGTACGCTATACATAGCTGAGCCGCTTCTTAGTTGGCTCAAGGATGGCGTGGTCCCACCTCCTTACCCATCTATGGACCCTACCCTACCTTTGGTGCCCGTCAACAAATACCATACTACATTCCGATCTAGCCACCATGTTGACACAATGGGTGACCTTATTCTTGGTTTAGGTTGGCAATGGAAGTTGACGCATATATTGGCCCAAGGCTTTGACCAACCCGCTAGTCGTAGCTTCACCCATCCAGCCATAGGGTCCATTACCTCCGTGTGCACCGTGGGTTGTGTCACCACGGAGATTCTTCTATTCCTCCCGATGTCGGCCGAGTCCGACTTCGTTCCCTTTTGCCCAAGGGAGGAATCCTATTTTCTAGACATGACCGTCGTCCCACCGATCACAATGTATGACGGTGATTATGAATTCTTAACTTGGGACCGAGTCATGGGGGAACCCACTTCATGGGGTCATACCTTCTTTGACCCTTTTGACCACTTCACTAGTGAACCTCCCGAGCTATCATATTCACTCCGCTTCTTCCAAGGAGTTCACTATCCCACCCCTACCCCTCGGTCTAGCTGGCCAGCCGTACCTACGTCTAGGGGTAATGACGAAGGTAGTTTTGGATCTCCTAGCCCTGCCCCACCCAAATCCCATAGGTCGCCAATGCATGAGTGGTACATCTTAGGGTGTCAAGGAGTCCTCCATTCTGTCAACCATCGAGTACATCTAGTGTATGCATGGCACATATTCGGGTGTCCTAGTCCAACATCGCCTATGCGTAGGTCGGACTAACATTAGGTGTGTCTAGGGTCTTGTGTGTTTGTGCATACATCGAGTCGAGTTGGTTTGTATGCTCACGTTGTTAGTCCCTTTCGAGTATGAGACTTGTCGGACAATTGGGACCGGTTCTACTCCACATATCGGATCTAGTCACATAAGGGACCCGCGGTGATTCTTAGTCTGTCTTCGAGCCGCCTTCTCTCCTTTGAGAGTGACCCCACCCCGGAGTGTCCACCTCTAGCCTCATTCCCATGGCAGCATGTGTATATCAAATCTATACGGGATGAGCATGATGGGGACATCACCTCTCATGCCCACGTTTACCGTTCGTCTCCTCACCCCGGTTGCATCCGGCACGGTTTAGTCATTTAATTTTGGGTCCTATGTAATTTTATTTGAGTTATTTGATGTATTTTCCCTTTTATTTGAGTCATGTTCCTAGGTCTTGCATTTATTTTCCTAAGTTTGAGTGTCATTAGATTGTGTAATGCGCTATTGGGCCCAATTCTTCGGGCTTGGCCCATGAGCCCCCCCTACCCCTTCGGTTATTTGTTATTGAGTCTTTTGTAAGGGACTTTTGTAGAAATGTGGGTTTCCTATATATAGGACCACATTCCCCCCATTTCAACTTAATGAATGAAATCAATGAAAAATGCCATTTGAGTATCCAAAGCTTAGTTTAGTGGAGTGATTCCAACATTTTTTGGGTGAGAAACCCTAGGGGAGAGATTCCCCACCCTTCCCTCTCCTAATCCCTCTTTTTCACTCCACTATCTCTCTCCTCAACACCCAATTTAAAATTTTCTTCTCTCTCCCCCTTTCCCAACCACCTCAACCCCCACCTACCATCATTAAAGCCCTCCACTTCCCCATGGCCTCCATTACTCCACCCCCCTAGTCACAAGGAGATCCCTCACCATTCCAACACCATCCTCCACATTCCAACTCCACTTTCCCCATTCCAACACAATCAACCCCTTCCCCACACAACCCCACAACTTCCAAAGCATATTTGAATTTGAAATCCACCCTTCCCTCCACTCACTTGTGCCCCCCCTCACCTTCTCCTCTCACCCACCTTCCCAAATTCATAGCTCCTCCTCCCACCACCTGTTAGACCCCCTTCCAGACCCCATTCTTCCCTTCCCCCACCTTAGAACACCCCCTCCTAGACCCCCTCACAGCCCGGGCTTTCCCCACACTCATCCACCCCCATTTCCCCTCCCATATACCCAATTTCCCCCCATCATCATCAACCTACAGCTCTCAACTGAAGATCTACAGTAGAGCAGTAGCTTGCAGAGGCCACCACGATCACCTCCGGATGAGTTTGAAGACCCAACAGCCATCTTCGGAAGCGTCTGCCAGTCGCCTTCGCAACAGAAGTGGTTTCGTCTTCTTCCGATCTCCGAGCCATCCTAGAGGTCCATTCTTCCACAGCTGAGTGGTTTTACCTCGGCTAAGGACCTGAACCAGTTTAGAAGCTCTGCCACGATGGACCCTCAAGGAATCAGTCTTCAAGTTCTTCTTCAAAGTTCCTCTTTGGCCTGTCTAGTTTCCGATTCAAGAAGCGGAAGTTCATTCAGCATCCGGGAGCTGAAGTTACCAATTTTCTCCCCCGAATGTGCGGTTCTGCCACTACAGTCTGCACCGACCCCTCCTCACTCTTCTGGTTCCACAGATTGTCTCCGACCTCTTCTGGTGTCCCCGTTTCTTTTGCTGCAAAGAGGACTCACCCACATTTCTAACGGCACTGACGGCATCAAATGTGGAGTTCGGGAGCGGCCAGGACAGCCTCTGCATCCTACTATTGGTGACCTGCCCCTGCTAGTCCGAGAAACAAGGCCCTATTCAAGCTCCTACCCCGACCAGCAGCGACTCCAGAAGAAATTAAGAAAATTCTGAGGCATTCCCCTTCCAGCTACGAAGGTTTTCCCTCTGGTTTCGTCATCAACAAAATTCTGGATCAAGATCTACAGTAGAAACACCGACTCTCTGTCCCGGCTAGCAGACAGCAAGCAGATTCGGCGTCCACCCTTGTTCCTCGTTCTTTGCTTTAGTTTCCCCACCCCGCTTGACCGGCTAAAGGTCCCTCTCTGTGTGGAGGTAGTATTGATTATAATTTCTATTAACCCCCACCCCAAGATCCCCCTCCTACGTGAGGTGTAGTGTTGTAACTTGTTTGGGTAGGTCAAGCGACACCGCCGCGGCGTGTGGGGATCCACTCACCTCCCCGTTCACCCTCGTCTCCGACCGGGACCAGTTTCTTCAATCCGGTCGAGTAAGTGCTCAAACCTTCACTCCACTTAGTGCTTGTCTTTCAATATTAGTTCTAATTCCGCTGGTTATGCGAGTGAGAGCCCGATCCTCAAACCCATAAACTTGAGTGATCACCGTGGGAATATTACAACCGGTGCCTTTGGCACTTTGTCGGCCCCCTTGATTTGGGCATCCCCACCCTTTGGGAATCAAGTCTTGGCCTTGCTGGCCCTCTACCAGCAAGGGCCCAACCCCACATCCTCCCCTTGGCATTGCCAAGTCACCCAGGGCTTGGGTGAGTGACGACAGAGCGGTGGCCCAATTTGGCCCGTTTTGAATGCGATTGTGCTTGCTTGCATTAGGTCCGAGGTCGTGTCACATCAAGTGGTATCAGAGCAAGTCTTTGACTTGTCTCTACAAGTCAAGTCCTAGGGCATGCTTGCATTCTTGTCCGAACCGTACATTATCAACCCATCATTGTTAACATTGAGTCTTGGGTCACATGGCTCCTCTCCCAATCATATCCCATGCATGCTTACCTAATGGAAAGCCCGTAGAAATTGATTTCATTGACCTAGAATCTGAAAATTGGGTGTCCCCCGATATCGTTACCTCTCTTTGTAGGACCAGACAAATTGTGCACAATGGAGACCAAGTCTTTATTGAATTCCATAAATGGTTCGGGAAGATTAAGTATTTGGATGGGGCTTGGTGTCAAAAGGGAACATTGGCAGGTCCATGTATAATCCTAGGTAGTAAATGGTTAGATGAAAGGAATGCCAACATCGACCCAACACGTCGGACTTATCTTGTGCGTCCGCCACACCTTTCGGGAACCTTTAAATTCAACAACCTTTTATTCTCCCACCCGCGGGAATCCCACCCTCGTTCACCACCCCGGGTGCACCATACTCCGGCCATCATCACCCCACCATCAAAGAACCTTCCCACTCCATTAGTTTTGGAAGAAGTAGTCCACCCGCTTTGCCACATGAAGATAAATATCCCTCGGGAACCTATCCCCTCCATAGAGAGCACCCATGTCCTAATTGAAGAGGAAGCCTCGCACAAGGATCTTCACCCTACACCACCCCCTCTAGATAAGGCCGAATTCATCTTAGAAGAGTCCCTTGTTAGGTGGCTAAGGAAGAGCTTAATTAGAGAGACCTCGACCCATGTTTGCCCTCCCATAGAACAAAATTTTTCCCTAGTGCCCATCTTCTCCTATCACACCACAATCCAAGCATCATATCAAGTGGAGACCTTAGAGGATTTTCTTAGGGCCTTAGCATGGAAAATTGAGTTCACTAGCATGTTGACTCCTATGGCCGAACAACCTAGGAGCCTTAGCCTCCTACACCTATGCATTGGGTCTATCACCTCGGTTTGCACCAATGGTTGCTACACTAGTGACCTCCTTTTATTCCTCCCTACACCGGATGAGCCCAACCTTCTCCTCGATTTAGAGCTTCTTATCTCGGGTAGAAAGCCAAGCCCTCCACTCATGGCCGACCCACTTGTCAAGAACATTGGCCCAACTATCATAGGAAAGGATGACTTAACACCTTTTAAGGATCTTGAGGACATGGAGTTCCTCCCCATAAGTGACCTATTTTACGATCCATATGATCCCTTCCAATGGGAGTCAAGGGACTCATATGACCCAACCATCTTACCAACCACCCACCCTGTCCTACCCTCACTCATCATATTAGGCCAAACCCACCTCATCCATGACCCGGGCTGCACCTTGGGAGCCATAACCTTGCACCATATATCCCTAGGGAATAAGGTGGTGCCCCACCCCATGATGACCACCTTCTTAGATCCATTCGATCCTTTCCAATGGGAGTTCAAAGGTTGTCCCACACCTATGCACATGGAAGTCACTTTTGGGAAAAGCATGCATGTGTCTAGGCTTTCCACACCCCTTGGCATGAACACTATGTTGGGTCTATTCATTCATATCACTCACATGTCAAGTAGAAAGCATGAGTGGGCCACATTCGGATGTCATGGTCCTCCTTCATTCATCATGGATCTTAAGCATGTCAAAAGCATCTACGGATGTCTGGGCCCCCCCACATTCATAACCACTTTACATGATAGGTTCACCTACGGTTGCCCCGGCCCACCTAGGCCCACCAAAGTCTACATGACAACATTGCATGATAAGTCCACAAATGGTTGCACCGGCCCACCAAGGTTCATCATGGTCCATCTGGCTCATCGCAGGATAGGTCCATCTATGGTTGTCCAGGTCCACCCATAACCACTAAAAGGATAGCATTCACAAAATTGCATGAAAACCTTTGCAAGCACATCAGCAAAAAGAATGAGGCTTATAAAAGGCTGGCCGACTCTCATCGGCATCACCAAGAATTCCAAGTGGGTGACCTTGTGATGGTAAGGATGGAGAGGCTCTCCCCGGGAGCCAACTCTAAACTGAGGCCACGTGGGGCTGGTCCCTTCCAGGTCTTGAGACGCATAGGTGCAAATGCTAACGAGTTAGATCTCCATGAGGTGTATGGAATAAGTCCCACATTCAATGTTGCCGACCTAGTGCCATATAAGGGACCCACGGTGGTACCTAGTGAGGAGATTGAGCCTACTTCTTCCCTTGAGAGAGCACCCACCCATGATGATAAACCACCAGCCAAGAGAGCCCAGCGTGAACAAATTGAACAAATATTGGATGAACAAGTCACTACCACTCGGAGCAAGGTATATGAGCGCTATCTCGGCAGGTGGATGGATCGGTCTCGTTCGGGAGACTTGAGGGCGGTACCACTTCTACACCCTCCAAGGAGGGAAGGACACTTACTCGACAGAGTCGAGTTCTCCGCACCCCGGGAGTATGATGGGGACATCACCTCCCATGCCCACGTTTGCCGTTCGTCTCCTCACCCCAGTTACATCCGGCACGGTTTAGTCATTTAATTTTGAGTCCTATGTAATTTTATTTGAAGTATTTGATGTATTTTCCCTTTTATTTGAGTCATGTTCCTAGGTCTTGCATTTATTTTCCTAAGTTTGAGTGTCATTAGATTGTGTAATGCGCTATTGGGCCCAATTCTTCAGGCTTGGCCCATGAGCCCCCCCTACCCCTTCGGTTATTTGTTATTGAGTCTTTTGTAAGGGACTTTTGTAGAAATGTGGGTTTCCTATATATATGACCACATTCCCCCCATTTCAACTTAATGAATGAAATCAATGAAAAATGCCATTTGAGTATCCAAAGCTTAGTTTAGTGGAGTGATTCTAATATTTTTTGGGTGAGAAACCCGAGGGGAGAGATTCTCCACCCTTCCCTCTCCTAATCCCTCTTTTTCACTCCACTTTCTCTCTCCTCAACACCCAATTTCGAATTTTCTTCTCTCTCCTCCTTTCCCAACCACCTCAACCCCCACCTACCATCATTAAAGCCCTCCACTTCCCCATGGCCTCCATTACTCCACCCCCTAGTCCCAAGGAGATCCCTCACCATTCCAACACCATCCTCCACATTCAAACTCCACTTTTCCCATTCCAACACAATCAACCTCTTCCCCACACAACCCCACAACTTCCAAAGCATATTTGAATTTGAAATCCACCCTTCCCTCCACTCACTTGTGCCCCCCCTCACCTTCTCCTCTCACCCACCTTCTCAAATTCGTAGCTCCTCCTCCCACCACCTGTTAGACCCCCTTCCAGACCCCATTCTTCCCTTCCCCCACCTTAGAACACCCCCTCCTAGACCCCCTCACAGCCCGGGCTTTCCCCACACTCATCCACCCCCATTTCCCCTCCCATATACCCCATTCCCCCCCATCATCATCAACCTACAGCTCTCAACTGAAGATCTACAGCAGAGCAGCAGCTTACAGCGGCCACCACGATCACCTCCGGATGAGTTTGAAGACCGAAGAGCCATCGTCGGAAGCGTCTGCCAGTCGCCTTCGCAACCGAAGTGGTTTCTTCTTCTTCCGATCTCCGAGCCATCCTGGAGGTCCATTCTTCCACAGCTGCGCGGTTCTGCCTCGGCTAAGGACCTGAACCAGTTTCGAAGCTCTGCCACGACGGACCCTGAAGGAATCAGTCTTCAAGTTCTTCTTCAAAGTTCCTCTTTGGCCTGTCTAGTTTTAGATTCAAGAAGCGGAAGTTCAGTCAGCATTGGGAGCTGACGTTACCAATTTTCTCCCCCTAACGCGCGGTTCTGCCTTCTACAGTCAGCACCGACCCCTCCTCACTCTTCTGGTTCCACAGATTGTCTCCGACCTCTTCTGGTGTCCCTGTTTCTTTTGCTGCAAAGAGGACTCACCCACGGTTCTAACGGCACTGATGGCATCAAATTTGGAGTTCGGGAGCGGCCAGGACAGCCTCTGCATCCTACTGTTGGTGACCTGCCCCTGCTAGTCCGCGAAATAGAGGCCCTATTCAAGCGCCTGCCCCGACCAGCAGCGACTCCAGAAGAAATTAAGAAAATTTTGAGGCATTCCCATTCCAGCTACGAAGGTTTCCCTCTAGTTTTGTCGTCAAAAAAATTCTGGATCAAGATCTACAGCAGCAACACCGACTCTCTATCTCGGCTCACAGACAGCAAGCAGATTCGGTGACCACCCTTATTCCTCGTTCTTTGCTTTAGTTTCCCCACCCCGCTTGACCGGCTGAAGGTCCCTCCCTGTGTGGAGGTAGTATTGATTATAATTTCTATTAACCCCCACCCCAAGATCCCCCTCCTACGTGAGGTGTAGTGTTGTAACTTGTTTGGGCAGGTCAAGCGACACCGCCGCGGTGTGTGGGGATCCACTCGCCTCCCCGCTCGCCCTTGTCTCCGACCGGGACCGGTTTCTTCAATCCGGTCGAGTAAGTACCCAAACCTTCACTCCACTTAGTGCTTGTCTTTCAATATTAGTTCTAATTCCGCTGGTTATGCGAGTGAGAGCCCGATCCTCAAGCCCCATAAACTTAAGTGATCACCGTGGGAATATTGCAACCGGTGCCTTTGGCACTTTGTCGGCCCCCTTGATTTGGGCATCCCCACCCTTTGGGAATCAAGTCTTGGCCTTGCTGGCCCTCTACCAGCAAGGGCCTAACCCCACATCCTCCCCTTGGCATTGCCAAGTCACCCCGGGCTTGGGTGAGTGACGACAGAGCGGTGGCCCAATTTGGCCCATTTTGAATGCGATTGTGCTTGCTTGCATTAGGTCCGAGGTCGTGTCACATCAAGTGGTATCAGAGCAAGTCTTTGACTTGTCTCTACAAGTCAAGTCCTAGGGCATACTTGCATTCTTGTCTGAACCGTGCATTGTCAACCCATCATTGTTAACATTGAGTCTTGGGTCACATGGCTCCTCTCCCAATCATATCCCATGCATGCTTACCTAATGGAAAGCCCGTAGAAATTGATTTCATTGACCTAGAATCTGAAAATTGGGTGTCCCCCGATATCGTTACCTCTCTTAGTAGGACCGGACAAATTGTGCACAATGGAGACCAAGTCTTTATTGAATTCCATAAATGGTTTGGGAAGATTAAGTATTTGGATGGGGCTTGGTGTCAAAAGAGAACATTGGCAGGTCCATGTATAATCCTAGGTAAGAAATGGTTAGATTAAAGGAATGCCAACATCGACCCAACACGTCGGACTTGCCTTGTGCGTCCGCCACACCTTTCCGGAACCTTTAAATTCAACAACCTTTTATTCTCCCACCCGCGGGAATCCCACCCTCGTTCACCACCCCGGGTGCACCATACTCCGGCCATCATCACCCCACCATCAAAGAACCTTCCCACTCCATTAGTTTTGGAAGAAGTAGTCCACCCGCTTTGCCACATGAAGACAAATATCCCTCGGGAACCTATCCCCTCCATAGAGAGCACCCATGTCCCAGTTGAAGAGGAAGCCTCGCACAAGGATCTTCACCCTACACCACCCCCTCTAGATAAGGCCGAATTCATCTTAGAAGAGTCCCTTGTTAGGTGGCTAAGGAAGAGCCTAATTAGAGAGACCTCGACCCATGTTTGCCCTCCCATAGAACAAAATTTTCCCCTAGTGCCATCTTCTCCTATCACACCACAATCCAAGCATCCTATCAAGTGGAGACCTTAGAGGATTTTCTTAGGGGCTTAGCATGGAAAATTGAGTTCACTAGCATGTTGACTCCTATGGCCGAACAACCTAGGAGCCTTAGCCTCCTACACCTATGCATTGGGTCTATCACCTCGGTTTGCACCAATGGTTGCTACACTAGCGACCTCCTTTTATTCCTCCCTACACCGGATGAGCCCAACCTTCTCCTCGATTTAGAGCTTCTTATCTCGGGTAGAAAGTCAAGCCCTCCACTCATGGCCGGCCCACTTGTCAAGAACATTGGCCCAACTATCATAGAGAAGGATGACTTAACACCTTTTAAGGATCTTGAGAACATGGAGTTCCTCCCCCTAAGTGACCTATTTTACGATCCATATGATCCCTTCCAATGGGAGTCAAGGGACTCATATGACCCAACCATCTTACCAACCACCCACCCTATCCTACCCTCACTCACCATATTGGGCCAAACCCACCTCATCCATGACCCGGGCTGCACCTTGGGAGCCATAACCTTGGACCATATATCCCTAGGGAATAAGGTGGTGCCCCACCCCATGATGACCACCTTCTTAGATCCATTCGATCCTTTCCAATGGGAGTTCAAAGGTTGTCCCACACCTATACACATGGAAGTCACTTTTGAAAAAAGCATGCATGTGTCTAGGCTTTCCACACCCCTTGGCATGAATACTATGTTGGGTCCATTCATTCATATCACTCATATGTCAAGTAGAAAGCATGAGTGGGCCACATTCGGATGCCATGGTCCTCCTTTATTCATCATGGATCTTAAGCATGTCAAAAGTATTTACGGATGTCCGGGCCCCCCCACATTCATCACCACTTTACATGATAGGTTCACCTACGGTTGCCCCGGCCCACCTAGGCCCACCAAAGTCTACATGACAACATTGCATGATAAGCCCACAAATGGTTGCACCGGCCCACCAAGGTTCATCATGGTCCATCTGGCATCATGGCAGGATAGGTCCATCTATGGTTGTCCAGGTCCATCCATAACCACTAAAAGGATAGCATTCATAAAATTACATGAAAACCTTTGCAAGCACATCAGCAAAAAGAATTAGGCTTATAAAAGGCTGGCCGACTCTCATCGGCATCACCAAGAATTCCAAGTGGGTGACCTTGTGATGGTAAGGATGGAGAGGCTCTCCCCGGGAGCCAACTCTAAACTGAGGCTACGGGGGGCTGGTCCCTTCCAGGTCTTGAGGCGCATAGGTGCAAATGCCAACGAGTTAGATCTCCATGAGGAGTATGGAATAAGTCCCACATTCAATGTTACCGACCTAGTGCCATATAAGGGACCCACGGTGGTACCTAGTGAGGAGATTGAGCCTACTTCTTCCCTTGAGAGAGCACCCACCCATGATGATAAACAACCAGCCAAGAGAGCCCAGCGTGAACAAATTGAACAAATATTGGATGAACAAGTCACTACCACTCGGAGCAAGGTATATGAGCGCTATCTCGGCAGGTGGATGGATCGGTCTCGTTCGGGAGACTTGAGGGCGGTACCACTTCTACACCCTCCAAGGAGGGAAGGACACTTACTCGACAGAGTCGAGTTCTCCGCACCCCGGGAGTATGATGGGGACATCACCTCCCATGCCCACGTTTACCATTCGTCTCCTCACCCCGGTTGCATCCGGCACGGTTTAGTCATTTAATTTTGAGTCCTATGTAATTTTATTTGAGTTATTTGATGTATTTTTCCTTTTATTTGAGTCATGTTCCTAGGTCTTACATTTATTTTCCTAAGTTTGAGTGTCATTAGATTGTGTAATGCGCTATTGGGCCCAATTCTTCGGGCTTGGCCCATGAGCCCCCCCTACCCCTTCGGTTATTTGTTATTGAGTCTTTTGTAAGGGACTTTTGTAGAAATGTGGGTTTCCTATATATAGGACCACATTCCCCCCATTTCAACTTAATGAATGAAATCAATGAAAAATGCCATTTGAGTATCCAAAGCTTAGTTTAGTGGAGTGATTCCAACATTTTTTGGGTGAGAAACCCTAGAGGAGAGATTCCCCACCCTTCCCTCTCCTAATCCCTCTTTTTCACTCCACTTTCTCTCTCCTCAACATCCAATTTTGAATTTTCTTCTCTCTCCTCCTTTCCCAACCACCTCAACCCCCACCTACCATCATTAAAGCCCTCCACTTCCCCATGGCCTCCATTACTCCACCCCCTAGTCCCAAGGAGATCCCTCACCATTCCAACACCATCCTCCACATTCAAACTCCACTTTCCCCATTCCAACACAATCAACCCCTTCCCCACACAACCCCACAACTTCCAAAGCATATTTGAATTTGAAATCCACCCTTCCCTCCACTCACTTGTGCCCCCCCTCACCTTCTCCTCTCACCCACCTTCCCAAATTCGTAGCTCCTCCTCCCACCACCTGTTAGACCTCCTTCCAGACCCCATTCTTCTCTTCCCCCACCTTAGAACACCCCTCCTAGACCCCCTCACAGCCCGGGCTTTCCCCACACTCATCCACCCCCATTTCCCCTCCCATATACCCCATTTCCACCCATCATCATCAACCTATAGCTCTCAACTAAAGATCTACTGCAGAGCAGCAGATTGTAGCGGCCACCACGATCACCTCCGGATGAGTTTGAAGACCCAACAGCCATCGTCGGAAGCGTCTGCCAGTCGCCTTCGCAACCGAAGTGGTTTCGTCTTCTTCCGATCTCCGAGCCATCCTGGAGGTCCATTCTTCCACAGCTGCGCGGTTCTGCCTCGGCTAAGGACCTGAACCAGTTTAGAAGCTCTGCCACGACGGACCCTGAAGGAATCAGTCTTCAAGTTCTTCTTCAAAGTTACTCTTTGGCCTGTATTGTTTCAGATTCAAGAAGCAGAAGTTCATTCAGCATCCGGGAGCTGAAGTTACCAATTTTCTCCCCCGAACGCGCGGTTCTGCCTTCTACAGTCTGCACCGACCCCTCCTCACTCTTCTGGTTCCACAGATTGTCTCCGACCTCTTCTGGTGTCCCCGTTTCTTTTTCTGCAAAGAGGACTCACCCACGGTTCTAACGGCGCTGACGACATCAAATTTGGAGTTCGGGATCGGCCAAGACAGCCTCTGCATCCTACTGTTGGTGACCTGCCCCTGCTAGTCCGAGAAACAGAGGCCCTACTCAAGCTCCTGCCCCGACCAGCAGCCACTCCAGAAGAAATTAAGAAAATTCTGAGGCATTCCCCTTCCAGCTACGAAAGTTTTCCCTCTAGTTTCGTCATCAACAAAATTACTGATCAAGATCTACAGCAGCAACACCGACTCTCTATCCCGGCTCGTAGATAGCAAGCAGATTCGGCATCCACCCTTATTCCTCGTTCTTTGCTTTAGTTTCCCCACCCCGCTTGACCGGCTGAAGGTCCCTCCCTGTGTGGAGGTAGTATTGATTGTAATTTCTATTAACCCCCACCCCAAGATCCCCCTCCTACGTGAGGTGTAGTGTTGTAACTTGTTTGGGCAGATCAAGCGACACCGCCGCGGCGTGTGGGGATCCACTCGCCTCCCCGCTCGCCCTCGTCTCCGACCGGGACCGGTTTCTTCAATCCGGTCGAGTAAGTGCTCAAAACTTCACTCCACTTAGTGCTTGTTTTTCAATATTAGTTCTAATTCCGCTGGTTATGCGAGTGAGAGCCCGATCCTCAAGCCCCATAAACTTGAGTGATCACCGTGGGAATATTGCAACCGGTGCCTTTGGCACTTTGTCGGCCCCCTTGATTTGGGCATCCCCACCCTTTGGGAATCAAGTCTTGGCCTTGCTGGCCCTCTACCAGCAACGGCCCAACCCCACATCCTCCCCTTGGCATTGTTAAGTCACCCCGAGCTTGGGTGAGTGACGATAGAGTGGTGGCCCAATTTGGCCCGTTTTGAATGCGATTGTGCTTGCTTGCATTAGGTCCGAGGTCGTGTCACATCAGAGCAGGTGTCGATTACTTGGAGTGGAGCGTACTTCGCGCTTCCAGGTATGATGACGGATCCACCGGAGCTTCTCGAGCAGCCGCACCCCTTACTCGACGGGGTCGAGTTCTTCCCACCCGGGGAGAGTTGATGGGAATCGACACCAAGCACTGACTTTTACTCTTGCATTTGAGTCCTTTTAGTTTGCTCTTATATCCTTGGGAAAGTATATGTGCAATTGTAAGGCTTTATAAGCCAATGTGTCATTCCCTTAGGTTGTTTGGGTTTTTGTGTAAAATGTCTGTAGGTCCAGCAAGGGGGCCCTCACTCCTTCCTCATTGGTCCAAGTGGCACCATTTGGGTCCATGTGGGGCTGGTCAACTAGCCTAGGTGGCATCTAGAAGGTTGGACCATTTAAGGGAGACAAATGGACTAAAAGGTCCAAGATTCCACCTAACTTGGCCCCTTGGTCAAGGGGGCGCCCCCTCCCTTTTTGTATTTTATTTTTTTTTTCAAAATTCACATGTTAGAACTAATTAGTTCTATCCCTTATTTACCCCTCCCAATTCTAGATCTAGGGTCATTTTGAGTCTTTTTACATTTATTATATAAGGCTTGTATTTCCTTTTTTCATGAATTAATGAGAAGAAAAAATGTGAATGCTTGGAGCAGATTTGCGCCCCCCTCTCTCTCTCTGGTTCCTTCTTCCTCCTTCAACATTTCAGGGTATAGATCCCTTCTATCTTAGCCCCTCTACCTCTGATTTCTATCTCTTCCGTCGCCGCCATCGTGCCGCCATCGAGCCGCCGAGAAGCAAGTTCTGAAGTGCTGTCCTGGGTTCTAATTTGCTGGACAGGGGTTCACTTCGAGAATTTTAGCTCCCAACTCCGACATCATCTGGAGCTCAGATTTTCAGGTTTGGTTCCTCTCTTGATTCCCAACCTTCAGTAAAAATCACGTCATTTAGACTTCGTTTTATATTTTTCCATTTTCGTGCTTTCCAATCCACCAGATCTGCTAGATCTTAGTCCTGTGTCACATTCACTCTAAGTTTCACCCTTTCGACCCACTTCTTTATTTTTGTTTGAATCCCCAAATTTATTGGAGGTTCTATCCACCATCCCCATCCTCCACAAATTTTCGTCGAATTTTAAAAGCCTTCTACCTATTTTTAGAAATTGTGTCTTTCCCGCAAATTCAGATCTATTTCTGCTGTCCAGATCCGACCACCCGGTACTAGAAAATACTTTTCCCTAATCAAATCTCCACGAAACCTTTCATAAAATATATCCGCGTTTTCCTGTCTTCTACCTCTACCATGTTCATGAAGAGATAAACAGCTGAGTCGGAGGTCTACATTGCGGTCAATGCCAACTCTCAGGAAAACTTAGTTCTGTCCCAAGTTTTTGGGTCCAGTCAACCAGCAGCTTGAAAATTCGACAAAAGCCATCAACGGGAAATTCAAATTTTATTCTCTGGCCATAGATCGAAGGATTTCAAGTCAGCTTTCCATCGATACCTCTTGTGCATCGATCCGACGTCAGGAGTGACCACAACAGCAGATTTTGTCGGGACGTACGGGTCTGAAACAGCAGTTCAGATCCGTGGGCAGCAACTCTAACGTGTGAAGATCAGAGCCGCCCGGCCTCCGACCGGTGAACCAATGTACCGCCATCCCAGGGAGCGCCCCTCCAGGCATCTCCACCCCAGTGGTGCCACCCCGGTCCCACACGGCCCCTCGGACCAGCACGTGGGCCCCACGGTAGTGAATACGTGTGCCGCCGAAGCAACACATGAAGCCGCCTGTCAACCCGAAACCGCTACTCCCAGATCCCATCGTGTCACTCTTTACCTCCCTGTGTGGAGTGGGCAGTAATTTGTCTTGCTGTAATTATTGTGTATTTACTGTTCTGGGAGTACGAGATCGGTCGGGAAGTCTTCCCCACGCCCGGTTGCGTGGAGGTATCGTATTCGCTCACATCTCGGCATTTACTTTATTTCGTATATATTTCTTTATGCCGCTGCTAGATAGCAGGCTAGGATCGTAGCTCGCTATACTTTTTATATCACTACTGCTACGAGAGAGAGCGAGACCGTCCCGTGACCCGACCCGGGCACGAATTTGTGAGTTGACCACCCTAGCTCTTTACCAGTTTCTCAACCGCGCATGTCCGACGCTTCCCTCGTTATGGACGATCGTGAGCTTGCTTAGAGTCTGAGGATCGCATTTCCAATTTGAGTCGAGTCGCGTGTCCGTCCCGCATCAATTACACTTATGACTGTGTTTCTGCCAGATGAGTTACACGGTCGAACACTTACCGAGCAAACTGCACGCGTTACTTAAAGCACCAAGTCAATGGCTCGTGATCCAAGGCAAGGTCCAGAACAGATGATCCAGCCACGTGGACTGTGACAGCACCTCGATTCTGACACGTGGAACCAAAGTGGATCAGATTTGATTGAAAGTTTTGCGGGAAACGTGATACCCACGCGCCCATCGTCTGCCTATAAAAGGGGATCGAAGACTGGGAGAGAAGGATGTTGAACATAGAAAAAAGAAGAGAAGAAGGGTGTGCATCCAGTAAAACTGGAAGTGAGAATAGAGAAAGATCCATAGAGTGAAAAGAAAAATGAGAAGAGGAAAGTTGCAGAATGAAGTGTGAAAGAATAGAGAGCAGCAGAAGAAGAAGAGAGAGTGAGATTCTGAGAGGAAAGAGTAAGAGCGAGTGCTTCAGAGAAGATAAGAAACTGAGAAGAAGAGAGCTATTGTCAGAGATCAGAGAAAAAGAAGAAGAGATAATATTTTGCAGGGGTGCCTTGAGACCGAGGTAAATAATGGTCTCTCAAGGCAAAGATAAGAGAGTTCAAGTTCTAAAATCTTCTGTTAAATGATTCAAACATACACTTGGTTGGATCTTGTTAATTTGACCTACTTCAATCTTGTTATTACCTTTTGTTGATTTTGGAAGTGATAAAGAGATTTGTTGTTGAGATGAGTAACTTGCATACACACTTTTATTTATCTTCTTGCAAACAATTGTTCAGTTTTTCATACATTCAAATCATACTTTTGAATTGCACATATGCTTGCATATTTGTGAATAGAAATGAATTTTCATCATCTTTTTAGTTACATGCATATACTTATGCATACTTTCTATCCTTACCTGCTTGAATGCCATGATTATTCGGTATCTCAAATGGTGAGTTATGGAAGGGTGGATTACGTCCATCTGAAAACACTCTTGATACGTGAGTTGGGTCTTTGGACCTTCACCTCCGCCACATATCAGAAATCATCTTGCATGACGTTACCTTCAAATCCTTGCTTGAATGCATGTATATATGTCTAGAAAACTATTTCTTGAAAATCTTCTAAGACCCCACCTCCTTGTTATATAAAATGCAGTGATTTTGATCATATGTGAAAATTGACATATACAAAGGAGGAGGATTTATTTTCATTTGTGCATACATTTAGGGGGAGTCATATCTATCTTGTGATAAATTTATTTTCAAAATACAAAGTAATTACCCACACACTGTGCACAAAATGATGCATATGGCTTTGATCGATAAGGATTTTAGAAATTCTTTTCAACACTTTAAGGGAAATAAATTTTTACATGGAAATGAAGAGTAATCGTGAGGGAAAAGTTACCAACCCCACAACAATCAATAAGTGAAATGTGGAACCGAGCAGTCGGTAATCCCCACTGAAATAAATGAGGAAACTCGCGTAGGAAAGTGAAGCTAAAATGTACAAGATTCAAAATTGTGATGAATCCTAGTAGTCGAAAAATCCCATTGAGACACATGAGTTGACTCGCGCCGAACGGTGAAATTCAATAAAAAGAAAACAAACAAAAAGGGGTTGTGCGAAGCTACAGAAAGTCGAGAATCTAAAATGGAAGTGTAGAGAGGAAATAACCCTCTAGTGTTCTTTAGAAATTATGATCATATCTATATATTTTTGAAGTTCATTGCTCATTGTCGCAGTTTTCACACTTGGGTATTATTGTGATGAATGTGTATCTTAAATTTATTCTTATCATGCTTTATGCAGTGTCTCTAGCATATGCATGCACTACCTTTTTTTGATTATGCGTCATGTGACACAATTTGATTTTAAATATACTGTTCACTTGATATCCTTTTACCCCATTGAGGGGGAGCTATAGATTACTACATGCTTGCTTAAGTTTCATGCTTGTATGCTTGAGTGCTTGAACTTATACTTCATTTCATTTACATTTCTACGTTATACATGTAAATACCTTTCATACATAACCACAATGTCAATCTGCTTTTTGTTAATGACAAAAAGGGGGAGAATAGTGTGCGATTCAAATCATGTTGAAATCATGTTGTGCATTTGCATTTCAGTCACATACATAGTTTTCATACATAGTGTTCATGCACATGTCACTTATTTTGTCATCATCAAAAAGGGGGAGATTGTTGGATCCCCGAGTTGATTTTGGTGATTTAGTTTTAATGATGACAAATCGTATGTGCATGCGTTGTGGAGATTGTCCATTGATGCGTAAGGACCTCATATTTTGATAATCTTGTATTGCAGGAACAAATCTATTGTGGACAACTTGTGGAGCACAAACATATGCATGAATGAGTATTTTGGTGTTTATGTTTCAAAACAGGTGGTATATGACTTGCCTACTCTCCAAAGTCCATTGGTAAGGCTTAAATTTCACAAAATCTTTCATTAGAGGAATTATTGGGTCAGTAGGAAATAGGTGTCGACACTCTTTGGCAAAGGCTATTTTCCCTTCAGCTGCGTCGACCTGCCTTTGGTGGTTCCCTTCAGTGCATCGACCTCATCTTAATGAGTTGCACTTATTTCGTTCGGGTTGTTGAAGACTTATATGCATAAGTTTTGAATGCATAAATCATGATTGTAGACACGTCAAAATTGACGTTACTATGAGTACATCTCATATTACCTTGTAATGCCCCAATTTGACCCTCAAATTAGCTCTGTTTGAGTGGTTTTTCTCACTTTTCTTGGATTTCTCCATTTTTCCTCTCTTTTCTTATTTTTTCCTATTTTTTGGATTTTTTGGGCATTTTTCTCTATTTTTATTAATTTTTCAGAAATAACGACTTGACGTGGGGCGTCTTTTAAATAACGACTTAGACTTGAGCGTTTCTTAAAAAATTGACGACATATATGAAGGGCGTCAATTTCACTCATTTTCCATTTTTCTGAATTTTTCTGGGAATTTTTTAGATTTTTCGGGAATTAACGACTTAACAAAAGACGTTATTTTGAATTTGAAAAGAATAAAAAAATCAAAAATCAAATTCACGCCCTATACACGGTCGTCACTTTTTCAAATTGATTATTTTAATATTATTTTTAACCCCCTTCTAGGGGTGATTTGGTGGCCTTCCGGGTGTCAGAAAAATTCACAAAAATAGTCGTTGGAATCAGGACGATGAGATGCACCTCCACCTAAAAAATGAGAAAATAATATTAAGAAATGAAAAATAGCCCTATTTTGAATATTTTTGAATTAACGTCCTTTGTTAGGGCGCGTTTTTAAACACGCCTTTGACTCAGACGTGTTTCACAATTTTCAAATAAATTCTAAAATTTGATTTTTGAATTAACGCCCTGATCTAAGTCGTGTTTTTAAAAGACGCCCTCTGGCAGGTCGTCAATTCTTGAATTGACGCCTTTGTCCAGGTCGTGTTTCATGTTTGTGTTCCAAACGAGCGCAGCCTTTCCCCAGAGAGTCCCTGCTCCGTTTGGATACCCTGCCCATTCTTATCCTTCCCTCCTTGGGCTCTTGCCCATTCTTATCCTTCTATCTATGAGGTTCGATCCTATTTTATAGAGATTCTTCATCTCTGTTAGGTTGGTTCGGAGGTCTTTCTTCTGTCTTGGGTCTTCCTATTCTTCTTCTTCTTCTGTGTGTTTTCTTCTTCTGTCTTCCTATTCTTCTTCTTCTTCTGTGTGTTTTCTCTTCTTCTCCTTCCATCTTCTTCTGTCTTTTTCTTCTGTGTTATTCTTCTTCTCCTTCTTCTCCCGTTCTGTCTTCTTCTTCTTTTTCTTTTTCTTTTTTTCTTCTTTTACAGGAACCGAAGGCTGCTGCTTGGCTAAGGAGGAGTCTCCCACCTTCAAGTCTGCATCCTTTGAGAGCTTCTCCCCCTCGAGCATCAAAGCCAAAGGAGCAACAAATAGATTTTTTATCTCAACTCTTCTTCTTTATCCTTTATTTTAGTTCATAATTCATGCATCATGCATCATATATTTCATCATTGTTTTTATTGATTTTTCTCTTCTCAACCATGTTGAGAATCTCCCCTTAGTGCATCTCTTGCACTCTTTTATTATTTGCATTCATTCATCATATTTTCCACACCCTCTTTACATAGGGGTTTAAGGGCAACCACCCTTAAGGTGTGTTCTTCTCTAATTGTTCATGTTCACATTTTTATTAAGAATTGATGCTACACTCACCATATTTCTAATTCATATTATTTTGGTGTTTGTGTCTTTTTTGTAAGGGTAATTAATTGAAGAACTCTCTTCATCGGCCGGCCGATCTAGAAGAGAAAGGAAAGCACTCACAATCACCCGCGTTTCAAGGTATTTTTCGCGATCCCTCCCATATTTTTATTGTTATATCTTTTGAGGTCTCGTGTCTCTGGCGATCACAAACTCCTCTTGTGCACCTCGTGCATGTTTTTCTCCACATTATTGATTATTGCTTGTTCTTAATTTTCCCTTAAGTGGATTTTCTTAGAATCTACAAATTGGCGATCACGGTGGGACCCTTTGTGTTCTTCTTTCATTACCCCTTTCCCCTTAGGCACCCGCGTGTGCCATCTCCCTTATTTGCACCCTCGGTGCGTCTCCCTTTTGTGCCCCTCGGGCACCCTCTATTGTGCTTTGCACTCTTCCCTAAGTGATTGGTCAGTTTGTTGTTGTTTTTCTTTAGAATTCCACTTATTCAAGAAATTGATGAGCATGCTTATTCTGTTGATTGCCATGATCACGTGATTGTGAGTGTTTGTCGTTTCTGGCCGGGGAAGATTTTCTGGAAAAGAGTGAATTAACGCCCCTGTCAGAGGCGTGCTTTATTTAACGCCCTAACCAAGGGCGTCTTATTCATATTTTACGCCCTCTGACAGGGCGTTTTCCAGCATATATCCTGATTTCTCTTGGTTTTATTACGCTGCCTTTGAATTCATGCCCTTCTCCAAGGCGTTTCTTTATTGATTAGCGCCGCACATTAAGGCGTTTCTTGTGATTTGACGCCCGCTGGCAGGGGCGTCCTTTTATTGATAGCGCCTCAGTCTAAGGCGCGTTTGTCTGCCCCTGGCCCCTCGCTTTGATTCACGACAGTCACATCGTCGTGTCTTTGGTTAGTAGCGCCCCCAGCCAGGGCGTATTTTTACTGTGGGTTTTTTCATGCTGATTGAGGCCTATATTTATTGATTGATCATATTGTGCTGATTGGCTTATTTTCCCTGCTGCATTCATCTTTGCATCGGTTTGAGAGACCTCCTCTCTCTTCATTAGGATTCCACACACCCTCTTGGAATCGGGACGACCCTCCATTGAGCATTCCGTCTCTTTGGACCGAAAATCCCTTTTCCAAGCCTCCGTAAGTCCCCGCACCCGTGGATTCCCTCACGGACGCCGGGCAGGTTGTACCCTTTTCAAGTCCCGAGTTAGTTGGCCTATGCGTGGTGAGAGAGGATCCCTAGTTGGCATTGGAGTTCAACTCATATTGAAACTAGGTTCCCCCCTTGTGTGAATCATTCCAAACTTTGCTAAAATTCATTAATTCACCAAGGTTTAAACAAATAAAAATCAAGGTAACCATTCCAACTTGTGTGTTTCTTTGCAAATTGTTTGCACATTATTTGGATTACATAATGGCTTACTTTGATAAACAAAACAACATGTTTAGTTCAATTCATGAGGATGATCAACCTAGCACATCTTATAATCCTCAATTTCAATATGTTCAACATAATTCTCACCTTTCTTTTAAAGGACCACGTCCTCATTTTTATGGTCATGTCCGGCCCATGGGCAATGTCCATTCTCATGGTCCTCCTACTCAATTTCAGGCCACTATTCCCTCGGGACCGTCTCCTCCCAATGACGAGAAGGTCTCTCGAATCATCCATGCATTAGATCATCTTACCCCTCAACAGATCCAAGCCCTTAAGGCGGCCGTTGAGGATGCATCTCCTTCATCTCCCCCTTCCAATCCTAATCGGGTGGCCCATCACCCATCTCCCTCTTCTATTCACGACCCTCCACGGGTGGCCCATCACCCACTTCCCTCTTCCACTCATGTTCCTCATCGGGTAGCCCATTACCCATCTCCTTCTATTCACACTCCTCCTCGGGTGGTCCGACACACGTCTCCCTCTATTCCTCCTCCATCACGGCCCCGAGGCCCATTTACTCCTTGTATTTCGGCCTGTCCGGGTCCTTTTACGGGTCATCCCGTTAACTCCCCTCCACGGCCTTTTTGTGCGGCCCCTCCTCCTTCAAGGCTCTGCCAACCCTCGGTTGTTCAAGTCACACCCCTCCAACAATCTCTGCTTGATAAGATTACTTTGATGGAGGAACAAATAAAGAGGGTCACGGCTCCTCCTACTCCAGTCAACCCTCTCCATGCCGCTTTGGACGAAATTACAAAGATGGAGAGAGAATGGAAAGACAGGAGGGATGATTACGGCGTCGGCGGTTCAAGCAAGCAAGAGCCGGCATTCAAAGAATCCGAGGCAGTATACGATGATGATGAAGCTCTGCAGGCACCCCTTCCGAGTTTCCTTAACTTTCCACTTCCCCCACTTTCATTCGATGAACCCCCTGCTCAGGGGGAAACCACTCCTAATTCAACCCCTGTTTATGAGACTAGTTGGTGTTACGATAATGGGTCGATATTCCAATCGCCCGCGCCGGCGCCTATTGAGTCTCTTCCCATTCCCACTCCCACTCCTAACACCGCTCGCCCCATTCGGCATTTCCTACGCACTAAACCTTCACCCATTAACCCTCCACCAATTACACCTCCACCCACTATACCATCAACCTTCATGACATCAGCCTCCACTACAAGAAAAATCGCGGATAGCGACCGACCTAGCGGTCGCTATTCAGTCGTAGATCGGTCGCAAATATGCATTGCGACCGAACAGATACTATCTAGCGACCGAATATGTCGGTCGCTATATAATAGTCGCTATATCGCGACCGACATAATTCGGTCGCAGTATTAGTCGTTACCAGAGACCGATTATAATCGGTCGCCTGAGCGGTCGCTAATAATTCGGTCGCCATTCAGTCTCTATTCGGTCTCGAATTATGTTGTATTTTTAAAAATAAAATTAACCTATCGGATTTATTCGGTCTCAATTCGGTCGCCAGTCGGTCGCTAAATTTGTTGTATTTTTAAAAATAAAATTAACCTATCGGATTGATTCGGTGGCTAGTCGGTCGCCAGTCGGTCGCCAAGTATAATTATTTAATAAAAGAAATATAACGTATAGTCGCTATTCGGTCGCAATTCAGTCTCCATGCGGTCGCTAATTTTGCATTATTTTTTTTTAAAAATTTATTTAAACTGATAAATAAATTACCTGATAAATAACAAATTCATAACATAAATATAAAATCAACTACACAGACAACAATATCGACAAATCTCAAATTCATCACATACAAACACCTGATAAATAACAATTTCATAAAACAATAATAAATCAACTACACGGATCACAATCTCCACGAACCTCAAATTACACACAATTAAAATAAAATCACAAATTAATCATACATCCATAATAATAAAATGACAACATACACAACTAAAATAAAATCACAAATCCTCCACATATGTCTCATCCTGGTCGTCGTCTCGTCCAACATCATCCTGGTCGTCGTCTCGTCCAACATCTCGCGACGGATGATCCTGTATATCATTTAAAAAAATTATAATCAAATCCTTAATAAAGAAATCAAGCATTAACAAGACTTAATAAAGAAATCAAGCATTAACAAGAGTATGCCAATAGTTTAAGCCAGCTCATTTTCATATATATAAATACACACACACAATATAAGTTCACATTTCATCTTGTATTTTAAAAATGAAGTTTGAGCGCCGAGCTCAAACCGGGCATCCGATTTGGATTCCGTCAGTTCTGACAAGTCACTTTCATCTCCCCGGTCGTATTGGAATGATCGGCACGGCCATCCGACCGGTATTTCGAATTTTAGACCCCCGGACCCGTCCTAACAGTTCATTTGAACTAAGTGTATTTTAAAAATGAAGTTTGAGCGCCGAGCTCAAACCGGGCATCCGATTTGGATTCCGTCAGTTCTGACAAGTCACTTTCATCTCCCCGGTCGTATTGGAATGATCGGCACGGCCATCCGACCGGTATTTCAGATTTTAGAACCAAATGCCCCGTCCTAACAGTTCATTTGAACTAAGTGTATTTTAAAAATGAAGTTTGAGCGCCGAGCTCAAACCGGGCATCCGATTTGGATTCCGTCAGTTCTGACAAGTCACTTTCATCTCCCCGGTCGTATTGGAATGACCGGCACGGCCATCCGACCGGTATTTCAGATTTTAGACCCCCGGACCCGTCCTAACAGTTCATTTGAAATAAGTGTATTTTAAAAATGAAGTTTGAGCGCCGAGCTCAAACCGGGCATCCGATTTGGATTCCGTCAGTTCTGACAAGTCACTTTCATCTCCCCGGTCGTATTGGAATGACCGGCACGGCCATCCGACCGGTATTTCAGATTTTAGAACCAAATGCATAAGTTGCTGCTTCTCGCTGCCTCCATTCAGGTTTGTTAATGTTTTCTTCTATGAATGGCATAACAAGAGGCACAATGTCATCTCCCACGGTCCGTGCAACCAAACCCAAGCATGTTCCTCCAGCCATTGCAAGATTCCAAACTCCTTCATCCTGATCTTGGTCGTCTTCTTGCTTAAGGAGTGTCTCCAACAGCATAGGGACAAGCGCAGGTAGTGCCTGCTTGATAAAATAAAAGCAAGGGGTGTCAGAATCAGCAGAAAAATCCCCTCCATATTCATCTAAGATGTCAATCTCTTCATCGCATATTGAGCTCCAGAATTCAATAGCTTGTAGAGCAACAGGTTCCTCATCTTCCCTCACAGCTTTTGCAGTGATGTTAAATATGTCCTGCATATACGATGCAAGCTTCTCATAATACATGGAGGATATGGAGACCAAGCATTCGAATGCAGCCTGCCGTATCTTCACCTCAGGGGACAGAGTAGCTTCACAAATGACTCTCATGATATAATCCCTCTCCATATCATTCCCGAAGTTTGCCTGAGCAAATCCCAAAGAATTATGCAGAGCTCGAGTTGCAGCCAGCCTAACATCAATGTTTCCCTCAGAAGCACTCATGCCTTGAACAACCGCTGTCAATATCTTATTGACTTGCTCTTGATCAACTTCATCAGGGGAGACTTCTTCACACATGTAACCTAGGGTGTCCAAAGTTGCTTGCTTAACATCTGGCTGAAGTTGGTGAATATTTGACAAGAGAGAACTGATAAGTTCAGGCCATTGATTTTGAGGCAACTCAATACCAGCAATCTTTGCAACAACTTGAGATGCAGTAGATCTTGCATCAATCACCGGTGAAGAGAGAGTCTGTAGTAAACATCCTTTGACCTGGGCCCTAACAGCTACATCCAATGATAACCATCTCTGCACATGCTCAAATTTTCTGTGTTGCTCCTTTGCATCCAGGGCATTTTTGAGAATCAAGCCTGCCAATTTACGGCTAACAACAGGCTTGTCATTATTTGCTAATTCACTCGAAAGAGATAGCAAGAACCCAGTAACATTTTGATCCTGAAATTGTTTTAAACTTTCCTCAGCATGCTTGCGAACCGCTGAATCTATTGACTGTGCATTCAAAAGAACTTGGGTAACTTCCATAGCCATTTCTGTATGGTATCTTCTCCGCCTTTCCCTTGCAGGGATACGCCCCAATGGCGGCCGCCGCCGACTATATATAATATCCTTCACTTCTTGTAACTTATGACCTATGCTCCTTTGTATGAACTGCCCTTCCTTTGCTTAGAGGTGCTGTTCCTGGCTTCCTGCCATGACAGTTACCAGACTTTGGGGAGATCTTTTCACCTAAATTGGCATATTTTATTCATGTCTACATGTTACTTTCCTTATATTATTCTAGCTTTATGAATATTTATAGATCTGTATCCTCCCCCACTCAAGTGAATAGAATTTATACATATCTTTTCACTTTCAGTTCTAACCAAAATCTCTATACACCTATGGAAAATCCTGCAGAACAGTCTGCCTGTTGATTCTAATATCCAGAGGATAGGTGTAAGATGATATTTAGAGTTAAGAAAATGATATTTTCCCCTCCTCAATCTAAATTCTTATATTTTGTAAGATGATATTTAGAGTTAACAAATAGAAAATCAATCAAATAAAATACTTACCGGAGGCTGCTGTGCAGGAGGTGCAGGAGGTGCTCTACTACTATCAATTCCCAAGGATGTGAGCATCTGGGAGACGGTCTGAGCGACGATGGTTGAGATATTCTGAGAGATATTCTGAGAGACGGTCTCGTTGACGATCTGCCTAAACATATCTGGAGTCATGGTCGGGGCGGCACTGGAAGAACCATCTGGGGCTGCTGGTGTGGTAAATGGAGAGGTCGCATGTGAGACCGAACTCGAGCATGATGATAACACCCTAGTCGTGCCCAAGCTATGTCCAAAACCATAAACATGTCCTTTCTTGGGTGCCCCAGATGCTGCAACCCAAATGGCAGGATCCAACTCTGGACGCTGACTGTCATCCCCGTACCTCTCATCCATTCGTCTACTATATGAGTCCTGCAAAAACCAAAAAAAAACAAAACCAAATTATTCTACAATTTAATCTTAAATGAAAACATTGCTTGACCAACTATAAGACAAGCTTATCCTATTCGCATGAAGAGCATTCTGCACTTCTGGAAGGTTGAAATAGAAATGCCTTTCATAGGTCATACAAACATCTACTCCATTACTCTTCTTAGTAGCCTTCAACACAAAAGATGAAATTACATAAAACCTTTCAAGATGAAAATCACATGCTAAAAATTTCATTCATGACTTGAAATTAAACTATTTTTTATGAGAAGAAATACATACATATTTTCTCAATCTTAGCTCCTGCTGCATGATTGATGGGTAACCGACATCTAGGATTACATCATATGGACTGATCTAATCACCAACCACATCATTTGCATCTTTGATAGCATTGTTGCATTCTTTGAAATCAAGAAATTAAATGCCTTTCATATTTTTTATGACAGGAAATTTATCTATTCAAATCAAGAAATCTATATATGAAAGCCACATCCAAATGCATAGTTAACACATGAATCTACCTCGAGAAGTGAAGGCCATGTATCTGAGCCAGCTAACTCCTGAACTGGACAGGTTGACTAAGGGGTCACCATTTTAAAAGGCAGCAACCTATGTGCCTTGTGCCTTGGCGGCCAGCCTTTGAGGAAATCTGGTCCTATCAGCAAGCAGTTCAAATGCATTATGATTGGAAAAGCCTTCAACCTAATAATGATTAATGAAAACAATCTAAGAACAGACACATTTATAGACTCAAATGCAATGTTTAAGTGAGGCAATTAATCAACGCAGAAACCTACCTGGACAAGGACGTTCCCTTTGTATTTCTGCTTCACAGCAGTCATGAATTCATGCAAAGTTTGACAAACTCCTATATTGAGTCCCAAGACCAAACATCAGTACATAGCATAATTTTAGCAAAAAGATTTAAAAATAATTTTCCACTATCTTGGTGTATATACCAACCTGTGCGGTTGCTGGGCTTTGCCTAAGCCCGATGAGGATCTTACCAATACCTTTCACTAACAATAGGAAAATGCTAAGATTCTAATTCATTGTATGCCACTTTAGCATCACTAAAATTAGCCTGCCATGATACTCTTCTTGCAAACAGAAATCATCAAGGAGATAAGATAAAACTTAGCAAAAACAAGAAAGCTTTGGAATTCTTTCACTAAAAGGGAAGTTTAGTACAAAATGGCGTATTCCTCGAAGAGCTATATACAAAGCAAGTTTTCCAAAGGGAACTCCCATCCCCTAGACTTTATACTTGATCAAGTCAATAAAAAATGGAAAAAACAAATGTGCATGATCAATCTTTCAATTTCCAACTCTCATTTCCCTAGCTAGGCTGCCCAACAAACGTCCACGGTCTCCAAGCCCTAAGATGCATTCACCATCAGTGACCGCAATAACTTGGATGCTTCCCTCGGGCCAATTTTTCAATACCTCAAGAATCTTCCCTCTGCATGCAGAACACCCAAAATGTAGCAAACATGAACACCTTTGTAAAATGTTGATTATTATGATCAAATGCATGTTAGAAATAAGCTGAGTAATGTTAGAAATAAATGCATACTTTTGCTTCAAACTGATATAAAGACCCTGTGGGTGCCTGAAGATGGTATCATATTTCTGCATGCCTCACCAACAGTTGGTGTGTAGATGATGGGAAGCAACTACTCAGCATTATAGATAAGAAGTCTGTAGAAGAGTCTCATTTCTCCCATGAGAATAGATGTATATGGATAATTTACACACAGTTAGAATTCATACTTACCATCCCAAGCAAATGAAACAAAATACACTATAAGGATAAATGATCAAGACATCCAATGCTAGGAGTTCCATCATCGCAATGTAACACTGAAGAGGATATTGATACTGGCGGAGACTGCACATGAGCTTCTTCTTCTGGGAGATGGTAGATTTCAGTAGTAAGAGGAAGATATCCAGAGAGGGAAACATGCTTGCTAATGCACTGGTGATTGCTATAAGTGACCTGAAGCTTCTTAGAGATGCATGTAGGAGGCAAGAGTGCACAAAGGTATTGAGCGCCCCGTTCTTTCTCGGTGAAGACATGCCCCTTGTTATTGTGGAAATCACTGAAGGTATGCCCTCACTTTTCTTGTTTGTTTGGCAATGGCACTCAACCTACGAAATCACAATGCCTTCAATGTAATATACCCTATGTGCAAATGAGGAATAGATAGCTCATATTTCCATGAATTTACTATTATGGATCTCCATCTTAGTTCAAGGCCTTAAAAATCATGAAAATTATCTAAGGGAGTTGGTGCAATAGTGATGTTCGAAAATGCATTGAAATTTTGTTCATTCATGAGCTTACCCCATCCACCACATTGGATCATTTTAGTTCATGGATAGAGATGTGTACTCTCGCCCTTCACCTTCTTAAATGGTGGCACTATCTTTGAGCTTTGTTATGGTCCCAATGAAGTTGCCCATTGGGGGGAGGGGAGGGGAGGGGAGGGGAGCAAGCCGGCGACGGGGCCGCAGGGGGGAGGGGAGTAGGCCGGCGGGGGAGGGGAGCAGGCCGGTGACGGAGGGGGAAGGGAGAGAGAGAGAGAGAGAGAGAGAGAGAGAGAGAGAGAGAGAGAGAGGTACCTGCGGAGGGCGACGACGGCAGGGCGAGCGGCGACGGCGACTCGACGCGAGCGGCGCGGCGACGGGCTCCGGCGGAGGGGGGCTCGGGCGGGAGGCAGCACGGGGAGGGGGGCTCCGGCGGAGGAGGGGGGCTCGGGCGGGAGGGCTCGGGCGGAGGGGGGGCTCCGGCGGAGGGGGCTCGGGCGGGAGCGGGGAGGGGGGCTAGGGCGGAGAGGGGGCCGCAGGGGAAGGGGGCTCGGGAGGGGGGGCTCGGGCGGGAGGGGGGGGGGCTCGGGCGGGAGGGCTCGGGCGGGCGGGGGTCGTAGTAGGAAGTATAACGGCATCAGCGACCGACTGGAGACCGAAGTTAATTCGGTCGCAATAATAGCGACCGATTAGCGACCGATATACATGCGGTCTCTGAAACGGTCTCGGTTATGCGACCGATTATTTCGGTCTCCGAATTGGTCTCTATTTGGGACCGACTAGCGACCGATTAAATCGGTCGCTAATTCGGTCGCTATAGCCACTTTTTCTTGTAGTGCTCCCCCGAGCCTTCCACTATAAAACCTCTACATATTGAGCCTTTAGCCTTCACCGAGCCTACCATTAAACCTTCCCCAATTCAACCTTCCGTTATCCCATTATCACCGCCTCAACCCACCTTACCTATTCCCCCACTTAACCCTTCATCCTTACCTATGGTTAATCCTGAGCAGGATCCACCACTTTTTGCACTCGAGCTAACCCCGACCGCTTGCAAGCAAAGGGAGAAACTCGATGTGTTTGAACCTCCGCCTCCACTTATGCCAACACTTTCCATTATACCTCCACCATTCATGGAGCCTTCCGCCTCCGCTTCACCTCCCCTTACTACTCGGAATGGGGGGCCTTCTACATGCACAGGTGCCGAGGACGATCAAGAGCCGGGCAGCAAGGATTTGGCCGCGCCATTCAAGATTCAAGAATTCATTTGCAGGATGCCAATCCGGGTTATTGTGCCAAGCACGGTCGAAGAAGCCAAGTCGCCGACATGCCAAGCATTGATGCTGTGTAAGGGCCTGGGCAGGGCACCCTTTGTTCCAATTTTCAAATTTTGAATCTTTGGGCAACATAGTGCTTCCGAGCCCAACTTTCCAACTCCCTCACACCATTACTTTGCACTCTCCAAGGGAGTTGACATTCACCATTGAAGCTTTGGCAGGGGCTATTTCTCATACACTTTCACTGCCGTGGAGGGGCAGTTACCTTAATGCTAAGGGGCCATCCCTTATTTGTTCCACTTTCTATTCATCCATCTCTATCACTTTTTCTTCATGGGCCATTCCCAGGGTTAGGAGGAGGATCTCATCCTCTCGCCCTTCACATTCTTTATATTCTTTGCATTTCATGCATTCATCGCATCCATCCCATTGCATGCATTTGCACCTCCTGCTTCCCGGGTTTCCAAACCCGTATCTTCCCCGCCTTCCGGTACCGCCGGATATTCCGCATTTCCCATCTTATTCATATTCATCGTTTTGTCCACTCTCCTTGGGGCATCGCGTCCCTTTTCCTGCTATCTCCCTGGAACCTCCAGGAATTTTATTCCTCTCTCTTGGGCATCGCGCCCCTTTCCATTCTCCTCCTCCGGAACCTCCGGACCTTTCTCTCGGGCATCGCGCCCCTTTCCACCTTCCTCCTCCGGAACCTCCGGATTTTCCCCTTGGGCATCGCGCCCCTTCTCATTTGCTACCTCCGGAACCTCCGGATTTTCCTCCTGATCCTCTTTCATTCCTCTCTCTTGGGTATCGCGCCCCTTTCTATATCCTTCCTCCGGAACCTCCGGATTCTCCACCTGATTGTCTCCATCTTTTCCCCGGGCATCGTGCCCCTTTCCATTTGCTTCCTCCCAAACCTCCGAATTCTCCGTCTTATTCTCTCTATCATCCTCCCTGGGCATCATGTCCCTCGGCATTTTCTCCCTCCGGAACCTCCTGACCCTCCATCTTTCTTCCGATTCATCTTTCTAATCTTCCTGAACATCACATCCTTCATTTTTTTCTTCCTTTTCCATCATCTTTTTCCCTATTTCGTCTCAGGGCATCGCGTCCCTTCTTTTGTCATCCCTCCGGAGCCTTCGGATTTTTCCTCTCATGATTCTCCTCTGCCTCCGGACCCTCCAAATCCGCCTCTTTCCATCTATCAATTTCTTCTTCTGATTCCTCATGATCTTGGGTCCGACCCAACTTCTTCCACATCCACTGCCTTGGGCATCTGCCCATTCTTTCACTGCTTTCGAGGCTTTAGTCCTCACTCATCCTTCTAATTCTTCACTTCTTCTGTAGACTGTTCCATGTGATCAGGGTCTCCGCGCCTTAGTGAGGGAGTTCTAGCCCTCGCCTCTCTTCCCTTTTCTCCTTATTCGTCTGAGTCTGGTTTGAGCACCACTCATTCTTGTTAAGCCACTCCCAAAATCCTTTGCTTCCAATCCTTTTGACTCCCAAAGAGGACAAATCCCATGATGATCAACCTCGCCTCTGACAGCTGCTTCTACAAAGGTTGCAAGGTAACATATTGGCGTAAGTATGCATTTTAATGATATCATTTTCTCATTACTTCACGCATGATTTTCAAAATCAAGTGCTTCTTAACGAGATTAAGAGTGGTGTTTTAAACCTTTATCTTAAGCTTTTGTTTAATTGAAATCATTCTCAAAAGAGTCCTTTAGGCTTGTTTTTTTGCAGCACCTCTGGTTAATAAAAACCCGCGCTGGGAATTCAACATTCTCTCCCCGCTTGTTAAGAGCAACCCTTAGTTGGGCACCGCACACACTTCACGGCGTCCTTAGCTGGCTCCTTTGATAAAAACACCGTTGCTATCTTGGCCATGCCATGAGAATATCTGAAAGTCTTTTCTCTTCTTTATTCGGCCACATGCAGGGGCAAGAGGTTGACGGATGAGATGACCAACCTAGGTAATCCCCAATACGAGAGGAGTCTCAAATAGGGGCAGTCTTGACCCAAAATCAAAATCAATATGAGTTTTCATATGAGTTTTCATGATATACATCTAGCCAAAAGGGCTATTATGAAAATCAAGTCAGAATTTCGATAAAAGCAAAAGTATGAATTATGGCATGACAAGAGTGGCAAAGTCCCCGCAGGGAAAACCCTGGTCGTATGCATGTCAAGGGTCTAAAAATCAAAGGCACAAAGCCCCGGCACAACAGACTACCTCTTTGAAGGGAACACCTTGGAAAGAATTCAAGTCCCGATGTCTCCCATCCTGCACAAAGCTTGTCACAATTATTCTTCTCTTCTCCCGCTAAGACCGAATGTTTCTCGGGTATGGCCTTGGTAGGGGCACCGTTGATCAAGGGCGGTCGGTTATAGGGCGTCACCCTTCAATGCACGTCCAGCTTTGGGCAGTTTTAGCGAAAATGGAAGGAGCAAGGACCCCTAGCCAGTGGTTCAAAACAACCCTTTGATGCTGCATTAACAATGTCTAAACCAAAATCTAAAAAAAAAATTGAATATTTCCCGATCAAAATCCCAACAAAAATTCAAAATATTTTCCAAAAATCTCCATAAAAATTCAAATATTTTCAAAACTCATAAAAATTTGCATATTCCAAAACTCATAAAAATTTGCATATTTCCAAAATCCAAAAATTTGCATTGTATTTTCTGATGGTGTTTTGCAGGAACAGGTTTGCAGAGACCAAAAGCACGGGATGAGTCCTATCTCCACTCATTGCTATCAATCTATTGATTCTCCCGATATTCTCATGACATGCCACCCTGGGCATTTTTGGTTATCACCTCCTTATATCATTTTGGTTATATCTCCTGATTATCATTCTAATTATTCATCTCCAGATCTTTCAATCAACTCCTGCTAATTTCTCTGGATCAATTCTGCCGATGGGCATTATCAGATCTTGATCATTCAACTCCAAAACTTGATTAGCCAGATTGGCATCCTCATGACAAAATAACAAACAATGATGCTTTGCAATATCATGATTCAACTCATAATGGTTACTATGTTGTGACATGCAATTGATTCATGCTATGCATGCTATGATTAAATGCCTTATTCATTGCTTGTTATATCTTGGCTAATGAAATTTTGAGCGCAGGATAAGAAGCTCTTGGTCCCGCCGGCAGGGCTTCATCACTCAAAGTCCCACGGTGCTTGCAGCTCATTTCTCAGTTCCCATACTTATTGCTCCACCATCTCTCCCTGTATGCATTTTTACTATATGTTACATACGCTACTAGATTATATCAAGCACCTTGTGGCTTTGGTAAATCTGGGATTTGAGTTCCCCTTCATCAAAAATAATGATGATTCCAGAGAAGTCTTAGTCACACGGATAGGCCGTTGAGCCGTCCAAGGCTGGGGACGATGGTTCCCTTTTGCGAATTGGTGCGTGGATAAACGGGCTTCGGCTTAGTATCAGCTCGCGAAATTGGTTTCTTGACCCAGTCTTGGCAGTTTAACATTATTATCCTTGATTATATTATATCTTTATTTGTTATTTTCCCTTTAAACCCAGCATGCATTCATGTAGGACTTTGAATTAACATTGGAAAATCATTCTGATGAGCTGACTTTGAGGGTTGAAGTTGATCTTAATCTTTCCAGATATGAGATATTCCATGCCGAATTGAGTCATCAGTTCGTTTTATCGCTGTTTTGGGTCTTTTCTCGAAAACTCCCTGTTTGGATTTTTATCATCTTATTTTTCAAACTTTCTCCTTTGATCCACCTTGGCTGCAGCACGTCCACATGGCTGGTAACCGCTCCCCAATGGTGAAATCTACAGGTTTGTGACCTGGGGTACTTCCACCGCGCTGGAAGTTGATCATTTTTTATCTCCTTCGTGCACCGCGTGCACATCTCCCCATTTTATCCAAACATTGTTGATTTCGATGAATTTTCCGAGATTTGCTTCATCTCGAGCTTTTGATTTCATTTCTCATCAAGTGATGTTGATTGCGTGTCTCATCACACCTTGGCATCTACTTTTCAGTTTACTCTGCTCCCTTGCAAAGCAGACACCAAGGCGAGGCAGCTGTAGACACGCCAAAATTGACGTTACTATGAGTACATCTCATATTGCCTTGTAATGCCCCAATTTGACCCTCAAATTAGCTCTGTTTGAGTGGTTTTTCTCACTTTTCTTGGATTTCTCCCTTTTTCCTCTCTTTTCTTATTTTTTTCTATTTTTTTAGATTTTTCTAGATTTTCTGGGCATTTTTCTCTATTTTTATTAATTTTTCAGAAATAACGACTTGACGTGGGGCGTCTTTTAAATAACGACTTAGGTTTGGGCGTTTCTTAAAAAATTGACGACATATAGGGAGGGCGTCAATTCCACTCATTTTCCATTTTTTTGGATTTTTCTGAGAATTTTTTAGATTTTTCGAGAATTAACGACTTAACAGAAGACGTTATTTTGAATTTGAAAAGAATAAAAAAATCAAAAATCAAATTCACGCCCTATACACGGTCGTCACTTTTTCAAATTGATTATTTTAATATTATTTTCAACCCCCTTCTAGGGGTGATTTGGTGGCCTTCCGGGTGTCAGAAAAATTCACAAAAATAGTCGTTGGAATCAGGACGATGAGATGCACCTCCACCTAAAAAATGAGAAAATAATATTAAGAAATGAAAAATAGCCCTATTTTGAATATTTTTGAATTAACGTCCTTTGTTAGGGCGCGTTTTTAAACACGCCTTTGACTCAGACGTGTTTCACAATTTTCAAATAAATTCTAAAATTTGATTTTTGAATTAACGCCCTGATCTAAGTCGTGTTTTTAAAAGACGCCCTCTGGCAGGTCGTCAATTCTTGAATTGACGCCTTTGTCCAGGTCGTGTTTCATGTTTGTGTTCCGAACGAGCGCAGCCTTTCCCCAGAGAGTCCCTGCTCCGTTTGGATACCCTGCCCATTCTTATCCTTCCCTCCTTGGGCTCTTGCCCATTCTTATCCTTCTATCTATGAGGTTCGATCCTATTTTATAGAGATTCTTCATCTCTGTTAGGTTGGTTCGGAGGTCTTTCTTCTGTCTTGGGTCTTCCTATTCTTCTTCTTCTTCTGTGTGTTTTCTTCTTCTGTCTTCCTATTCTTCTTCTTCTTCTGTGTGTTTTCTCTTATTCTCCTTCCATCTTCTTCTGTCTTTTTCTTCTGTGTTATTCTTCTTCTCCTTCTTCTCCCGTTCTGTCTTCTTCTTCTTGTTCTTTTTCTTTTTTTCTTCTTTTACAGGAACCGAAGGCTGCTGCTTGGCTAAGGAGGAGTCTCCCACCTTCAAGTCTGCATCCTTTGAGAGCTTCTCCCCCTCGAGCATCAAAGCCAAAGGAGCAACAAATAGATTTTTTATCTCAACTCTTCTTCTTTATCCTTTATTTTAGTTCATAATTCATGCATCATGCATCATATATTTCATCATTGTTTTTATTGATTTTTCTCTTCTCAACCATGTTGAGAATCTCCCCTTAGTGCATCTCTTGCACTCTTTTATTATTTGCATTCATTCATCATATTTTCCACACCCTCTTTGCATAGGGGTTTAAGGGCAACCACCCTTAAGGTGTGTTCTTCTCTAATTGTTCATGTTCACATTTTTATTAAGAATTGATGCTACACTCACCATATTTCTAATTCATATTATTTTGGTGTTTGTGTCTTTTTTGTAAGGGTAATTAATTGAAGAACTCTCTTCATCGGCCGGCCGATCTAGAAGAGCAAGGAAAGCACTCACAATCACCCGCGTTTCAAGGTATTTTTCGCGATCCCTCCCATATTTTTATTGTTATATCTTTTGAGGCCTCGTGTCTCTGGCGATCACAAACTCCTCTTGTGCACCTCGTGCATGTTTTTCTCCACATTATTGATTATTGCTTGTTCTTAATTTTCCCTTAAGTGGATTTTCTTAGAATCTACAATGATGAAGTTGCTTTGAGTTCTCTCATACATTGCATGAAAGCATGACTACTTGGTCCCTATCTTGAATTGAGAAATTTTGATTCATGCTTATTTTACATGGGACCTTTGAGGTAGAAGTTTGCTTAAGACTTGTTACATAAATCCTGTTGAAACTGGTGTGAATGATGACTATAAAGCTCATATGCATGTCTGAATAATTTCATCTTTAGTTCAGGTTTAGTTGGCTTGAGAGTGTTTACATGCATATCTTTAATGAGTTCTTGATGCTTTAAATGAGTTCCATGGATTGACTAAATGAGGTTTTTGGGCTTGCAAGATGCTTAACCCATTCATATTACCAAATGTTGGAATGTGGTTTAAAATATGCCAATACCTTGTTTCAATGCATGTTTATTTGATTTGAATGTTTGAATGAGGAAAATTGGATTTTAAATTGAATTTATTGAGTTTTCATTCATGTCAGAAAAAGTGTCGACTCCAAGAGTCGACACTTATTCTCCTCAGCTCTACCTTGCATTGTTTCTTCAAACCAGGCAGAAAGTGTCGACTCTGTGAGTCGACACTTGTTGTCCTTGGTGCTTCTTTTGTTGAAGACAAAACTTCAAGCAAAAAGTGTCGACTCTAAGAGTCGACCCTTATTGCCTGAGCCTTATTTTTTGTTGCTGGCAGAACTCTATGTAAAAAGTGTTGACTCTAAGAGTCGACGCTTCTTTTGGTTCGTCCGGAACGAGTTTTCCGTAAAGGTTTCGAAACCCATTAAATCTATCCCATTTGTTCCCAAACTTGACCCCTTTACCCTTAGGATTCTCACGCATGTTTGTGAGGGGTTTTGTGAGGATTTTAACTAGGGCTTTATGGTCTTCATTGTATCTCATCTTGCCCATTTATTAATGCTACGATTTTAGATCTGTAATAAGTGAGAGTAAGAGGGTTTGGCCGCAACGTTAAGAAGGAGAGTGTTTTATGAGAATTTCACTCACGTTTTCGTCTTGCAAGAACGTTCTTCGTCGAAGGGATTCAAAGCTTCATCCGTTCCATCAAGCCTTCACATGTCGAAGATGCTAAATCTGCAGAAACAAGTTCATGGAGCTTGATACCGCTAGAGTTCGACCATCCCTCGCCTTGAAAGCTTCATAGAGGATCATCTCAAGGCCATCATACATGAGGATATATTTCTCCTACCCTCTTGAGTTTATCTTAATCATTCTTCTTTAGTTTATATAGAGTTTGGGGCTGTATTGAATATCCTTTATTTTCTGAACCTTGAATATTCGTGTGTGGAGAAACGTCTGCGAGCGGTTATGAGCGTGTGTGGATTGCTACATCTGTAGCAGCTTGTGTGTGTGTGTGCTGCGGTGGCAGTATTCTGGGGTCAGGCCCCGTGAGTGTGTATTGCTGCAGAAGCAGCATGTGTGTGGTGTTGGGGGTTTATCCCTGTGGTTGCTACGGTTCGTAGCGTGTTAGTGAAGCCTCACCGGATTTGGTGAGGGGTGGACGTAGGCGGACGGATAGGTCCGGCCGAACAACCTAAAAATCTATGTGTTCCTTGTGCTGTGCCAGTGTGTTTGTCCATTTCTCCTATCTCCGTTCATAGGTCCTTTTAGAGATTTTTATTCACTGCATCATCACACATTGCTACGTCTGCTATCTGTGTTTAGTGAAGGTTCTATCTATCTTTGCATAGGCTATTCGTATGAGATCAGAGAGTTCGAGTGAACTTGCTTGTGTAGAGCGAAAATTTGCTTTCACTATACTTCTTGTTGGTAGTTTATTTTATTCCGCTGCATAAATTTAAAAACTACCACTGCGTCTATAGGGGACAATTCAACCCCCCCTTCTTGTCCGCCATCTATGTGGGTCAATAATTGGTTTCAGAGCGAGGCCTCTGATTTTATTCAACTTCACGGTTGTAGAGGATTGATCATTTGCAATGGAAAGTAGGGGAATGCTTCCTGAGGGATATTCTATACATAGGCCACCATTTTTTGATGGCACAAATTACCCTTATTGGAAACATAGAATGACAGTGTTTTTGCATGCTCAGGATTATGATAGCTGGAGAGTTGTTAGTAAAGGTCCTTATCAATTGCCAGATGATGAGGACAGTTGGACTGATGAACATATTAAAAAATCATGTGCAAATTTCAGAGCTATGAATATTGTTCAATGTGTTGCACATCTGAATGAATATTTCGGCATATCTATGTGTTCCTCTGTGCAAGAAATGTGGGAGAAGCTCCGATTCATATACGAAGGAACGTTAGAGGTAAAGGAGACAAAATCAAATCTATTGGTCTAAGAATACGAGCTCTTCATGATGAAGCCACATGAGACCATCTCAGAGATGTTTACTAGGTTAAGTGAGATCACTAATGGTTTGAAAGCGCTGGAAAAGGAGTACATAAATCAAGACCTTGTGAGGAAAGTGCTGCGGTCCTTGTCACCACAATGGCATACGAAAGTGACCGTGATAGAAGACTCTAAAGATCTCACCACACTTACACTGGATGAGTTGATTGGGTCCTTGATGACCTATGAAATCAACATTAAAAGGACAGAGGAGGAGAAAGGTAAGATGAAATCAGTTGCATTTAAGGCTAACCCACAGCCTTCTGAAGAAAGTGATGAAGGGTCAAGTCTTGATAGTAGTGAGGTAGAACTAGTGGACCTCATCACTAGAAGAGCCAGAAATTTTTTAAGAAAGACCAGAAGGAATGGCACTTCTCCTAGAAAAGTTTAGAAAAAGCCATTGGAAAAGTAAAGAGATATTAGATGCTTTGAATGTAACAAGGTCAGACACATGAGAAATGAATGTCCAGATCTTGAGAGAAAATTCAAGAAAGGTAAAGCTAAGAAGCCAAAGGCAATGAAAGCTGTTTGGAGCGACGAGGACGAGAGCGAGTCCAAATCCGAGAAGGGGGATGAGCTAGACGAGCAGGTCCAGAATCTATGTCTGATGGCTGATGAGGAGAACGACACTGAGGTAAATTCTCATCACGAAAACCTTACTTGTGAATAATGGCAAATTGCTTATGCTAAAGTGTATGAAAAATGCAAGAAGTTGAAACATGTAAATAAAAGCCTAAAACAGAAGTTTCATGATATTACGCAGTCTAGTTCATCTTCATGCATTAAATGTAGTTTGCTTGATTTGGAACTTACAAAAATGAAAGATGAAAATGAAATGTTGTTGTCCAAAGTCTCTCTATTTAAGGATGAAATTTCATGCTTAGAGATTGAAAAACAACATGCTTATGAGAATGTGAAAATCTTAAAAACTGAAAATGAAGAAGTGGTAAAGGAGTTGGATGAAATCAAAGTGAAGCTAAGCGAATGTGAAAAATCAAAGAAAGAAATGGAAACCAACTTCAATACCATGCATGATGAATTGAAGAAAGTGAAAGATGTTGTTCAAATGGAATGGAAAGGAAAACAAAAGATTGGTGAAACTAGCAATGAAAATGCTAGAAATGAGAAGAGAGTTGTGGGACACTCACCCACAAAGAAAAATTCATTTGTGAGAAATTAATTTCAGAAATCCGTTGATTCATGTTGTTATTCTTCTGCTAATCCTTACATGAACTCATTTGTAAATCCTTCAAACATGCATAGGAAAAATTATTTCAGAAAGCCAAATGCTACTTGCTTTTATTGTGGTATATTTGGCCACTCCATATATGTGTGTGATTTGATGACGGCCGATGATGAGTGGTTTGAAAGGAAAATTAGGATGTATTTTGCTCATGCTGGAACTAACTCTAAGGGATCCAAGAAAGCTTGGGTATCCAAATCTATAAAGTGAGAAATTTATTTTGCAGGGGTGCCTTGATACCGAGATAAATAATGGTCTCTCAAGACAAAGGTAAGAGAGCTCAAGTTCTAAAATCTTCTATTAAATGATTCAAGCATACACTTAGTTGGATCTTGTTAATTTGACCTCCTTCAATCTTGTTATTACCTTTTGTTGATTTTAAAAGTGATAAAGAGATTTGTTGTTGAGATGAGTAACTTGCATACACACTTTTGTTTATCTTCTTGCAAATAATTGTTCAATTTTTCATACATTCAAATCATACTTTTGAATTGCACATATGCTTGCATATTTGTGAATAGAAATAAATTTTCATCATCTTTTCAGTTACATGCATATACTTATGCATACTTTCTATCCTTACCTGCTAGAATGCCATGATTATTCGGTATCTCAAATGGTGAGTTATAGAAGGGTGGATTACGTCCATCTGGAAACACTCTCGACGTGTGAGTTGGGTCTTTGGACCTTCACCTCCGCCACGTACCGGAAATCATCTTGCATGACTTTACCTTCAAATCCTTGCTTGAATACATGCATATATGTCTAGAAAACCATTTCTTGAAAATCTTCTAAGACCTCACCTCCTTGTTATATAAAATGCAGTGATTTTGATCATATGTGAAAAGTGACATATATAAAGGAGGATGATTTGTTTTCATTTGTGCATACATTTAGGGGGAGTCATATCTATGTTATGGCAAATTCATTTTCAACATACAAAGCAATTACCCACACACTGTGCATAAAATGATGTATATGACTTTGATTGATAAGGATTTTAGAAATTCTTTTCAACACTTTAAAGGAAACAAATTTCTACATGGAAATGAAGAGTAATCGTGAGGAAAAAGTTACCTACCCCACAACAATCAACAAGTGGAATGTGGAACTGAGCAGCCGAGAATCTCCACTGAAATAAATGAGGAAACTCGCGTAGAAAAGTGAAGCTAAAATCCACAAGAATCAAAATTGTGATGAATCCTAGTAGCCGGGAAACCCCATTGAGACACATGAGGTGACTCATGCCGAACGGTGAAATCCAATAAAAAGGAAATAAACAAAAAGGGGTTGTGCGAAGCTATAGAAAGTCGAGAATCTAAAATGGAAGTGTAGAGAGGAAATAACCCTCTAGTGTTCTTTAGAAATTATGATCATATCCAAACATTTTTGAAGTTCATTGCTCATTGCCGCACTTTCACACTTTGGTATTATTGTGATGAATGTATATCTTGAATTTATTCTTATCATGGTTTATGCAATGCCTCTAGCATATACATGCACTACCTTTTTTTGATTATGCGTCATGTGACACAATTTGATTTTAAATATACTGTTCACTTACTATCCTTTTACCCCATTGAGGGGGAGCTATAGATTACTACATGCTTGCTTAAGTTTCATGCTTGTCTGATTGAGTTCTTGAACTCATACTTCATTTCATTTACATCTCTACGTTATACATGTACATATCTTTCATACATAACCACAATGTCAATCAGCTTTTTTTTAATGACAAAAAGGGGGAGAATAGTGTGTGGTTCAAATCATGTTGAAATCATGTTGTGCATTTGCATTTTAGTCACATACATAGTTTTCATACATAGTGTTCATGCACATGTCACTTATTTTGTCCGTTCCATCAAGCCTTCACATGCCATGATGCTAAATCTGCAGAAACAAGTTCATGGAGCTTGATACCACTGGAGTTCGACCCTCCCTCACCTTGAAAGCTTCATAGAGGATCATCTCAAGGCCGTCATACATGAGGATATATTTCTCCTACCCTCTTGAGTTTATCTTAATCATTCTTCTTTAGTTTATATAGAGTTTGGGGCTGTATTGAATATCCTTTGCTTTCTGAACCTTGAATATTCATGTGTGGAGAACCATCTATGAACAGTTATGAGCGTGTGTGGATTGCTTCATTTGGAGCAGTTTGTGTGTGTGTGTGTGCTACGGTGGCAGCATTCTAGGGTCAGGCCCCGTGAGTGTGGATTGCTGCAGAAGCAGTATGTGTGTGGTGTTGGGGGTTCATCCCCGTGGTTGCTACGGTTCATACCGTGTTAGTGAAGCCTCACCGGATTTGGTGAGGGGTGGACGTAGGCGGACGGATAGGTCCGGCCGAACAACCTAAAAATCTATGTGTTCCTTGTGCTGTGCCAGTGTGTTTGTCCATTTCTCCTATCTCCGTTTATAGGTCCTTTTAGAGATTTTTATTCACTGCATCATCACACATTGCTACGTCTGCTATCTGTGTTTAGTGAAGGTTCTATCTATCTTTACATAGGCTATTTGTGTGAGATCGGAGAGTTCGAGTGAACTTGCTTGTGTAGAGCAAAAATTTTCTTTCACTATACTTCTTGTTGGTAGTTTATTTTATTCCACTGCATATATTTAAAAACTACCACTGCATCTAAAGGGGACAATTCAACCCCCCCTTCTTGTCCGCTATCTATCTGAGCCAACAGGATGGAAAAAGAAACTCATAATGACAAAGTATGAATGAAGATAGGCAAAGGGTTATCAACTACTAAAAGAAAGTGCAAGGACAGGCTAGTTAAGTCAACAGACAAAGAGAAAATCAGTCGACTGACTTTCAACTTAGTCGACAGATATTTCAATGTTTAGTCGATCGAAGCGGCTTCTAGTCGATAGATTTCTGCTTGTAGTAGCAGGCCAGCCAGCTGCCTTCAGTCGAAAGGAAGAAGTTTATTTGAGGGTATGTGGATGCACTTTTGGGATTCATCTATTTATTTGTTTCTTTGTTTATTTATTTCATTTTTTAGTGCGTGGGCATGCCAGTCACAACGTGACAGTTTATTCGGGCTCTGAAGAAGCCACTGGTGCGCACCGTCTGACTGATCAGACGATAGTGAGTGTCGTGTTGAGACCAAAACCCGCCGTGCCATAAGGGTCATGGCGTTAATTACATCTCCCCGGAGGGGAGAAAATGCTTGATTGATCGTCAGGAAAAGGGGCCTTAAGGCCTAAACTTAACATTAATGGAATTGTAGACATGCCAAAATCGATGCTAAGATGAGTATGTCTCATGTCACAACATGACGCCCCAAAGTGAACTTCATTGCTAGCTTAATAAGAAGATTTTTTATATTTTTTGGACTTTTAAAAATTTGCATCTGACATCATGGACGCCAATTATTTTATTGGCGCCTTCTCAAAGTGATGCAGATTTTTCAGCTTAAGTTGACTCAAGCTTCCGTTATGTCGACCCATAAGAATTGGCGTCTCTTTGCACGGACGTTAATTCTAGCTTTTATGATTTTTAATTGAATTTTAAATCGATGAATTTATGCCTCTTCAGGAAGGCACTAATTAATTAGCACCTCTTTGCATGGACGTAAATTATGATTTTAATTTATTTCTGAATTTGTGTCCAAGAATTCACGACGTCGGCACTAGTCGCCAATTTCTAAGTTGCAGGAGGTTGAAAGTTATTTTACAGTGAGCTTTTCAATCTACAGAAGTTTTTATTTTGAGAGCTATTGGCCAGGGCAATGTCGGTCATGACCATATCGGGGTGGTCCCCGTGGTACAAATCTGACTTAGTGGGGCATCATTTATGTTCCCTTCACACCGGGTCTGGGGAAGTAGGGGTTCTGGAGCGGATATTGTTATTCTTGTTGTTCGGTTGCTCGTTTTTATTTAGATGCATGTGTGCATTTTTTTATGTAACCATGTATATATGTTATTATTCGTTTATATATTTTTTTTTATGATAATTTCCTTTGATTATATCTCTCCCTTTTTGTTATCCTTTAGCCACCAATTATTTGTTCAGTTGTCATCTTTTTATTTTTTTTGTTGTTGTTAGATTATTTATCACCTTTTGTTGATTTTTTGCTTTGTTTTTTTTTGTTTATTTTATATCCCCCCCCCTTTTATTGAAATGAGAGAGGGGATGGCTGTGATCTGGCGGGCACACTACCGTAGGATCACTTCCCACTTCTCTTCACTTTTTTTTTAGATATGAGGGAGGGTGAATCGGCGGGAAGAGAGAGAGAGAGAGAGAGAGAGAGAGATGTAAGGTGAATCGGCGGGGGAGGGGGGATCCGGCGCGCACACTGCCGCCGGATCTCCTCTCCCATCCCACCTTTTTTGTTTTTGTTTTGTTTGTTTGTTTTAATGGGGGAGGGTGATTCGGTGCGGCAAGCCGCCGGATCACTTCTCCCATCTTTATTTCCTTTTCACTTTTCTGTTGCTGTTTGAATAGGGCTGCGTCGATGCAACATACCCCCTACGTCGACGCAGGTGCCTGACTGAGCGCCAGATAGAGCCTGGCAAGGGGTGGGTCGACCCACGGGGTCGATCCATTGCTACACAGAGCCTTGGGATCTTCTTTCTTTTGGTTCATTTGATAGATTTTTTTTTTGTTTTCAGGCTATTTGTTGGCCAAGATAGAATGCATGCATTGCTCCCTTTATTTTATCTTGTTTCTTCGATTAGTTTCCCTCTCTTTTTTTGCTTCATGCCAATGACATGCAATGCGCTTAAACTGAATTCATGGGTTATTGGTTGGTCAAGGAAGGCATGCAACCCTGGAAAGTGCAGGAAAAAGCTTTGCAGGCTATTTGCACATGATATGGAGTGTTTGAGGAAATATTCGTAGAGAGTGACATCCAGTACTAGGCGGAGTATGTCACTCACACATAGTGGCGGCTTCCGGCTGGACGTGATCCAACTATCCACAAGTCACTATTTTATATACCGAGGAGCCATACCCACGAAATGCAATATGCATGAGACTCAACTTATGTGCATGATAGATGCAAAACCAGATGTGCATGCAAAGGGGTATGCTTGATATGCTCACACTTACAACGAATGCAGGGAGTCTTCTGTTTGTTCTTTCATTACAGTCATTGCCATATTGCATGATTCTAAAATTTGTCCATTACAGCAATCGTTTGATGATTCAAGGGTCCTTTTATTAATTTTTTTTGTTCAGCCTTATTCTCATGGTTAACATTATTTGGTCGTTTGTTTCTTTTATTAGTCGCGTTCTTGGTAGAATTTCAGTGGCATCTCCCCCTGACCCGGAGCGTTTGGGGTATGAGCATAGAGGCTCACCCACGGAAAGGATCTGAGACGACCTCAAAAAATTGGGTAAGCTGAGGATAGTTACCCCATGGCCCAGATTGGGCATGGAAACCCCGAGGACTAGCCTACGAGGGGCTCTAATGACCCATGGGCAGTGATATCTGAAATTTGGGACATGGATTTATCATGTTGCCCGACCTTTGGCCATTGTTGTTCACTTCTCGAATGGGGTTCCCCAGGGACCACACTATGAAGGAGCAAGCTCCTGGGGGCCAGGACTGACCACCGTAAAAAAATGAATAGCAACACCTTGACGGATGAAGGAGAGATATAAATTTTAACAGGTCTGAGAGAGATGACGAAGTCCCCACAACTCATGGGTGCGAGTGAGAGGGCAAACGATCGTCTCCATAGAAGGCATATTATGTATCCATAGAGCACAATAGTACACGTCTACAGAAACGGGAAGAGCTGCTTGAGCTAGAAGAAGGGGACAAGGTGAAGGCCATAACATTTCTCATAATTGGAGCTTTTATTCACTCTAAGAGCAACAAGTACAAGAGAGGCATACATCATGGTAAGGAAAGGAAATAGAGCAGAAAAACTCAAGAAATACAACAATGGGGGTGGACGGAGCATTGGCTCCTCCCCCCTAAACCTCACCTCTCTTCCTCTACTCTCCCTCTTTTTTTTCTTCACTCTGCAACGTAGGCGGCAACTTTTCTCTTCTGCCTTTTTTTTCTCTTCCAGCCAGTCTCTTCTCTAACAGCCAGCCCTTCTTTCATGGGCATTGCGTCCCTTTTATAGGGACGGACCTAGAGGCTTTCGAACTCCCCACTTCCCCTTCTTGCTGGTTGCTATGGGAGCCTATATGTAGGGAGAGCGCAGAGGGTATCAGGGTGTCCTCCCGAGATTGGCCGATGTTGGCTTATGTGGCACTAGTGCCGTCGGTAGGGGCCTAGACCTACCGTGTACCGATTCCCAATGGCTCGCTACTTCCAAGAACCTGAGGTGACTGGACGATGGCAGATGTTTTACCAAATGACGATAGACGTTTTGCCGTTCGAACGCAAGTGCAGAGATTACCATTTTAGGCACCTAAGGTCTTGTAGCTTTAAATGCTCGCAAGGGCCGCACTTTAGCCACCGGTTAAAGGGAGGATCTCCCATCACATGGGGTCTCCAAATGGGGGCCTCAACCCCTCTCACTTTCTTCTCCTCCTCTTTTCTTCTTCCCCTTTTCTTTATTGCTTTGCCTGAGGTGTTTCGGAGGGAACCCTGCCGATCCGACGCGAAACAGAGCCTCGCGATGGAATGAACAGTATTCCGAAGTAGCATGTCTCAATTCTTGTCTTCTTCTGCCGTCGGATAAGGGTGGTTGTGAGCCCGCCGGCTCAAGAGGGGTAGCCGCCGATTCAATAGGGGGAAAGGCCGCCGATTGACTCTCTTCCTCTCTTCTTTTTCATTTCCTCATTTTCCCTTTTGTTTTTTCTGCCGCCGGTTCAATGGGGAAGTGTGGAGGGCCGCCGATTCATGTTGGGTTGGGGGGGGGGTGATCCGCGAGGGTATTGCCGTCGGATCACTCCTCCCTTGCCCACTTTTCTCTCCTTTTTTTTTTGGTCTGTCCCCTTCTGGCACTGGTTCAGTGGGGAGGGCACGTTGGATCAATGGGGGAGGCAACGCCGATTCAACGGGGAGGCCGCCGATCCAGTGGGGAGGTCACCGGTTCAGTGGGGAGGCCGCCGATTCACTCCCACCCCCTTTCCTTTCTCTTTTTTTATTGCTTTCTTCATTTTCTTTTTGTTCTCGCATGCGTTGTTGACGCAACCAGGGGTTGCATCGACTCAGCTTGTGAGGCGCGTCGACGTACTTCTTCTTTCCTTCCTCCGTCACCCTTGTTATCCTCGGAGGTGCTTGATGCTCTTGATGGTGAATTTTTGGTGTCCACAAATGCCACCCACCCGCAGGTTGCGCAAAAGAGGGATGAGTGTGTGGGGCCCGCGGGTGTAAACTTTTCATCATATCATTTCACGAGCCAGTAGGCCACCAATCCGGTGTAAGCTCATGGGAAAGCGCTCACCTCTTCAGTGAAGGGATGAGGGGTTCGCTTCACCTTAGTGGGCGCACGAGCTGAGGAGTTTAGCCCTAGAGAGGTTTAGTCATTGGCATGGGGTCAATGTTGAAGCAACGAGGTAGGTTTTCATGCGTCGACCTTGATGGAATGTCTAAGCCGACGGGGTAAGGTCAATCCCGGTGGGACTGGTGGTTAGTGTTGGGTTAGAGAGGATTGTTTATTCATTGACTTCAGACGGGTGGTCTGAGTAAAAGGTTTATTCGTCATTGCGGAGAGGGAGTCCGAAGATGATGTGATTAATTCATTGACACGGGGGTAAGTGCCAGAGTAAAGGGGTCTTTTGTTCGTGGCTTTAGAGGGAAGGCTTGGGCTGAACAAAAGAGGACTTTTATTCGTTGACTTGGACGGAAGGTTCGAGTCAAAAGATTTATTCATCATGCCGACAGGGTGCCAGAGCTGATGTAGTTAATTCATTGACACGGCGTGAGTGTCAAAGCAAGGGGTTTTTTTATTCATGGCTTCAGACGGAAGGTCCGAGTCACATGCTTATTCGTCGGTGCCGACAGGGAGTCAAGAGCTGACGTGGTTTATTCATTGGCAGGGGGTGAGTGTCAAAGCAAAGGCATCTTTTTGTTCATCGACTCCAGACAGAAGGCCTGGGCCAAAGGAAGGAGGTCTTTTTATTTTTTGACTTGGACGGAAGGTCCGAGTCAAAGGTTTATTCGTCAGTATCGACAGGATGCCGGAGGATCATGTGGTTTATTCATTGACATGGGATGAGTGTCAAAGCAAGGGTCTTTTTATTCATCGACTACAGATGGAAGACCTGGGTCGAAGGAAGGAGGTCTTTTTTTTCGTCGACTTGGATGGAAGGTCCAAGTCAAAAGTTTATTCGTCAGTGCTGACAGGGTGCTTGAGGCTGATGTGGTTTGTTCATTGACACGGGATGAGTGTCAAAGCAAGGGTCTTTTTGTTCATCGACTCGAGACGGATGGCCTGGGCCGAAGGAAGGAGGTCTTTTTGTTTGTTGACTTGGACGGAAGGTCCGAGTCAAAAGTTTATTCATTAGTGCCGACAGGGTGTCGGAGGCTGACGTGGTTTGTTCATTGACATGGGATGAGTGTCAAAATATGGGTCATTTTATTCATCGACTCTAGACGGAAGGCATGGGCCGAAGGAAGGAGGTCTTTTTGTTCATTGACCTAGATGGAAGGTCCGAGTCAAAAGTTTATTCGTCAGTGCCGCCAGGGTGCTGGAGGCTGACGTGGTTAATTCATTGACGTAGGGTGAGTGTCAAAGCAAGGGTCTTTTTATTCAACGAATCCAGATGGACGGACTGGGCCGAAGGAAGGAGGTCTTTTTGTTCGTTGACTTGGATGAAAGGTCCGATTCAAAAGTTTATTTGTTAGTGCTGATAGGGTGCCGGAGGCTGACGTGGTTTGTTCATTGACACGGGATGAGTGTCAAAGCAAGGGTCTCTTTATTCATCGACTCCAGACGGAAGGCCTAGGCCGAAGGAAGGAGGTCTTTTTGTTCATTGACCTGGACGGAAGGTCTGAGTCAAAAGTTTATTCATCAGTGCCGCCAGGGTGCCGTAGGCTGACGTGGTTAATTCATTGACACATGGTGAATGTCAAAGCAAGGGTCTTTATATTCATCGAATCCAGACGTAAGGTCTAGGCCGAAGGAAGGAGGTCTTTTTGTTCATTGACTTGGATGGAAGGCCTGAGTCAAAAGTTTATTCGTCAGTGCCACTAGGGTGTCGGAGGCTGACGTGGTTTGTTCATTGACACAGGATGAGTGTCAAAGCAAGGGGTATTTTTGTTCATGGCTTCAGACGGAAGGTCCGGGCGACATGTTTATTCGTCGGTGGGACAAAAGGTTGTAATGTCGATCTGTATTTGAGGCTTTTGCTACTACATGGGGTGCAGTTTTTTTTTGATCATTCGGCCAAGATGGATAGTCTGGGCTGGAGGAGAAATTTTGAATTCTGGTGGGACTTGATGAATTGACATCCCCCGATGACTTTGATGATTTTCTTTTCTACTTTTTCCTCTCCCCCTTTTTTTCTTTTCTTCTCTTTTTTTCTCTCTCTTTTTTTCTCTTTCTCTTTTTTTCTTTTTTTTGAGTGGATATTGCATAGTCTCATGGGAGATCTAAGAAACATGCTTGCTCCACTTGAGGTGTGGGGTTTAATTGTTCATCGAATTGGGGAGGTGGTGCATAATATATTTGCAAATGCTTTCCATTAAGAAGTGAAAATTGAGTTCCCCCTATGGTTGACAACGACATATGCACCTCCTTCGTTAACCTTTTGAACAACATAGGGACCAAGCCAATTTTCATTTAATTTACCTTTAGGGTTGGCATCCATGACCACTCTTCTTTTGACCATAACGAGGTCATCTTTCTTGAATTCACGGCCTTTGACAAGCTTGTCGAAGACGTGAGATATGCGGGCCTGATAGACCTGTATGTTTTGTTGAGCCTGGAGTCGCTTCCCTTCTAGGTCGGAGAGCACTTCCAATCTTCACTCTCTGTTCGTTCGGTCGTCTTTGACCAATTCATGCTGAATTACGACCCATAGTGAGGGTACCTCTAGCTCGATAGGGACGACTGCCTCCGAGCCGTATACCAAAGAGAAGGGTGAACATCCCGTTGGAGTTTTATAGATGGTACGGTAAGCCCATAATGCCTCGTACATCTTATCTTCCCAGTCCTTCTAGCTAGAACTGACAGTCTTCGCCAGGAGGGTGTGGAGGGTTTTATTGAATGCTTCAGCCAACCCGTTTGCCTACGGGTTGTACGGAGTGGATGTTCTCCCTTCAATCTTGTATTTTTTGGCCAGCTTGTAGACCTTTTGATTCTGGAAATGGCTTCCGTTGTCTAAAACGATCCGGTTGGGGATGCCGAATCCGAATATTATGGTTTGTCAGATAAATCAGCTACAATTTCTCCTGTGACTTCTTTCAGGGCTATAGCCTCTGTCCAACGGGAGAAATAGTCTGTTACTGCCAGGATGTATTTGCATCTCGAAGAGGATGCGGGCAGTGGGCCTACGACATCTATACCCCATTGGGCAAATGGCCAACTTGGTGTTGTTTGATGCAATTGTGTTGAAGGTCTCCTAGGGACCGTTTCGTGCTCTTGGCACTTTCGACACGAATTAGCATATTTGCAGTAGTCATCAAACATCGTCGCGCAGTAATAGCCCAGCTTTTTAATTTCGATCTTCATCTTCAGCTTGGCTTGGGGTGCCCCAGCTGACCCAACATGAATTTCTTTCATGACTCTCCCAACTTCCGCCACAGAGAGGCATCGAAGTAGTATTTTCTTTCTGGAATCTACCACAATTCAGAATAAAATTCAATTTCTGATTTCGAAAGAATCTTTCATGTTGTGCCCCTGTGGTTTTGATGATTGGCTTTGATGTGAGTTAATCATTTGATGATTGGTTTTTGTTGTGAGTTAATCACTGTGAGTCATCTTGCTGTATGAGTCATCTTCATATGTTCAGTCAGTCTGCTGTTCTGTTAGTTTATCAGGTCTAAAAGCATTGCATATTTGATGTTCAGCCATGTTATCTGCTTCATGAAGCATTCATATACACATTCATCAGTTGCTTCACTCTGCTTGTTGAATTCTGTTCAGGCTAAACATCCTTGCATCATCACAGTCAACTTAGTGTAGGTCGACCCCCCTTTCTAGATGGGTCGACTCCCCAGATAAGTGTAGTCTATACACTCTTCGGTTGGCTTCAACTGAAGTCTATACATCAGCTTGCATGAATTCAAAGTGTGTACATTGAATAGCATGCATTTCATGAAGTCTGTACATCATGTGTCTCTGTTAAGCTTCAAAGTCTATACATGGCTCACCGTCTCATGCATAGTCTTCACATCAATTTTTCAAGTATGTACATTGGCACATGCATTACTTGTTCAAGTCAATACATTGGCCTTAGCTCTCATACTCTGTACATTGGTCTTCATATTCAAAGTATGTATATTGGTCTTCACCTGAAGTCCATACATTGGTCCTCATATTCAAAGTCTGTACATCCTCCGCTTAGCCTTCAAAGTCTGTACAGTCATTCCTTGAGGTCAAGTCCATACATCGGCACTGTAGCTTGCTCAACTGAAGTCTATACATCCTTCAAGGCGCCAAGTCTACACATCGCCTCATTTCTTCAGAGTCTATACATCCACAGTGGAACCCCAAGTCTGTACATCGCTTGCATCTTCAAAGTCCATACAGAGTCTTCTGTTGCATTTGAAGTCTATACATCCTGTGAACCTTCAAGTCTATACATCGGCCTTTGCAAATCAGTTTCCAAGTATGTACATCGACTTCAAGCCTTCCAAGTATGTACAGCCTAAGTCTATACATCCGATTGCCTTTGCATTGCTCAAGTCTGTACAGCCCTCTCGTTGGCAAGTCTATGCATCGGTCTGTTTGAGCAAGTCTATACAGCGGTTGCATTCATTGGAAGTCTATACATTGGCAGCACTGTGCAAGTCTATACAATCCTAGCCTTTACCTACGTTCAGAACTTCAAGTCTATACAGTGGTAAAGTCTGCACATTGTGCTCTGAAGCTCACCAAGTCTATACATTGCTGAGCCATTCGTCAAGTCTGTACATTGGCTTCGGTTCTTCTAGTCTGTACACCCTTCAAGGGCCTCCAAGTGTATACATCGTTCACAGCACACACGTTCAAGTCTGAAGTCTGTACAGCCAAGGCATGTGCTTCGCAAAATCTATACAACGCTCAAAGTCTGTACAGCATGCTTCATCGTTCAAGCTTTCAAAACTCTATACATCGCTGTTGAGCTAAAGTCTGTACAGCCGTTTCTTGTGCCAAAGTCTACACATCATGAAGTCTATACACTCGACTGCCTTGCTTTGCTTAAAGTCTGTACAGCCCTTCCCTCAGCAAGTCTATACACTGGAGTCGTCAGCTGCAGGGACAACATGTCTGTACATTGGGTTCTCATGCATGTTAACAGCAAGTCTATACACTGCATTCATGCATTGTTCTTCACAGCAAAGTCTGTACACTGCGTTCTCTTGCACGCAATCAAAGTGTGTACAGCATGTGCTCGCATTGGTAAGTCTATACATGCTTTGCTATTCATCGTCTGCTACATGCCACTTCAAGTCTGTACATCCATTTGTGCAGTGTGCATTGATCAAGCCAAAGTTTGTACATCGATATGTTGCTTTGATGCCGTTGCATAGTCTATACATTGTTGAGCTTCACACACATATCTTCATAGTCTATACATTGCATCATTGTGCACGCATTGCATTCATTGAAGTCTATACACTGCATACAGTTATGCTTCACAAGTCTACACATTACTGTTCTTCACAGCAAGTATATACACTCTCTCACGTTGTACACACTTGCCTAATTAATGTCTCTAAGTCTATACACTCGATGGCTTCTTACATTTCACAGAAGTCCACACATTCCCCCTTGTTATGATAATGCATTTTTCAGCAAGTATATACATTGCGGTCGCATGAAGACCTACAAGTCTATACACTCTCTCAGTGTACACACTTACTTATTTACTGCTTCTAAAGTATATACACTCGTTGTTATAAGCCTGAACTAACTAATTCGTTTCATTTCATTTTGTCTCTGTCTGCAGATGACTCAGGTTAATGACTGGGCGCGTGAACCGAGGATGATGCCTGGCACGTGATCCGAGGTGCTCTCTGGGCAGGAACCTGAAGGACACACGCCCTAGCACCTGCTGAAGCTGATATAAATAGAAGCCTTCGTCCACTGAAGAGAAAGAATGAGAATAGAAGAGGGATGATCGAGACTGTGAGAAAAGAAGCAGAGAGCAGAAGAAGAAAGAAGAAGAAGAAGAAAGAACAAGAGTGCGAGAGCAGCAAAAGAAAGAGAGAAAAGAAAGAGAAGCAGAAAGAAGAAGAAAGAAGAGGAAGAAAGGAAGAGAGGAGAGAGTGCTATTGAAGATCTGTTCAGTCTGTTCGTGGATCAAATCCAGAACCACTATGCTCATTGAGAGCTATATTTCTTGTGTTTCATTTCTAGCTTTTGTCGCTGTGCTTTTTATGTTTTCTTGTTTTTCCTTTTATTACTCTGGTTACTATTGTTCTTCCGATTCTCAGTAGTGAGGTCGGGTTCCTCCTGTGGACTCAGGAGAAGGGAGGATTGGTCCTCCGGTTCTGAGCTTGTGGGTTGCAAGTTCAGGGGTCCCTCCTGGTCTGGAGGAAGAGAGGTCTATGACCTCTGGTTTGCTGGTGACGGGGAGTCACTGGTGTGTTCCCTCCTGGTCTGGAGGAAGAGAGACTGTGTGTCTCTGGTTTCCAAGTGGCTGGGAGTCACTTGGGGTGTCCCTCCGGCTGGGAGGAAGAGGGGAGATTGTTCCCCTGGTCAAGCTGTGTGGCAGCACCTTGTTCGCAGACTGAGTCTGTAGTTTTCTAGCTTGTGCTAGTGGAAGCCTCACTCCGGTTGGGAGTGAGGGGTGGACGTAGGTCTGTGGACCGAACCACCTAAAAATCTCTTGAGCAGTGGTTTGTCTGGTTGATTACTTCCGCTAGATGATTAGATAGGCGCGCTCCATGTGTTTGTTCATAAGTTCAATTGAATTAGTTTTATTCTGGAACTGTGTTTAGCTTTTGAGTTTTAATTTGGGTATTATTTCTAGAGGGATACATTCACCCCCCTCTGTATCCGGGCCTAGCACTCTATCAATTGGTATCAGAGCAGTGTCTGCATAGAAGGTCCAGCGACCTGCAGATCCGATCCTGCTGTCTTAGGTGCTTATTTGCTTTTGGTGCATCAATATTCCTGTTACATTATATCTGTTTGTTTCCATGGGTGATCCACCGGTTTTCAACGGCTTTAATATTAATGTGTGGTTTGCCAGTTTGCGCAAATATGTTATGACAGTTAATCCTGATCTGTGGAAGTTAATTTCACATGGTCCTCATAAATTACCAAAGAAAAAGTCCAAATGGACTGACAGTCACAGATCAATGCATGAAGAGAATCAGATAGCTATAAATCTAATGAAGGCAACTACTAATAGAGCTTTACATTCCTGCTTTCATGATTGCAGTTCTGCTAAGGATATTTTGGATATGCTGAAGCTAGCTTACAGGATAGATGAGGACAGCTGCATGATGGCCAACAGAAGTAATCAAAGTGGCAGCGATCAAGGCAGCAATCAGAATGAAGACGATAATGATGATGAGGTAAATCCCTTTGAGAACTATACTTTAGATGATTGGGAGAATTCATATGCTGAATTATTAGAGTCACATGAGAGGTTAAGAAGTCAGTATAAAAAATTGAAAAAGGGTACTGGGTCAGAAAGTTCAAGTTCTTCTTGTAGAAATTGCTCAAAGCTGAAACAATCTCATGATGCATATAAGTCTGATAATCAAAAGCTGTTGGAACAAATTAGATTGCTAAAAATGGAAAGTCAAGAACTTACAAATGAGATATCTGAACTCAAAGAGAAACTCAGTTCAAATAATGATAATCAGACTCTTGACCAGTATAAGGAATTGATGAAAAATTTTGAAAGTGTGAACTCGGATTTGGATAAGCTGAAGTCTGAAAAAGATTCCCTCAAAAAATTCTCCAAAGAAAATGAAGAAAATTTAGAGAAACTTAAACGAGAGAATGATTTGATGATTGAAAAATTCAATGCAATAAAATCTGTAAAATTTAGAATTACAGAAAGATCTGGAGAAACAACAAAAAGAATTGAAGGAATTTTGGGCTGGAAGAAAGTATGAAGTCAACTCAGAAGACCAGCTTCTAATAAATGAATTGGTTCAAAATGATAAGCTTAAAGAAGAAAATGAGAAGTTAAAAGTGCTGAACTCCACTATGTCTGAGAGACTGCTAGTCTTAGAAAGAGGAAAAAATGTTTGTGTTGAAGACCCTGAAAAACTGAGCAATCTGGAACAAGAAATTGAAAAATACAAAATAACTAATAAAGTTTTGAATGAAGCTATGAATTGCAGTGAGCAAGAGATTGCTAGTTATGAGTTACACATTCCCTCTCAAGAAAATGAAATTCAAGATTTAAAAAACTCTGTGTCTATATTTGTTAGTGGGTAAGATAATCTGAACAAACTGCTGGGAGTAAAAGTCAATTTTCAGAAGGAGGGGTTAGGCTATAACCCTGTAAATAAAAAGAATTTTGAAGATAAAATTCATACATCCTTTGTTGCTAGCTCTACTTCTCACACTTCTCAGAAGTCACCTGTTTCTCAGTCTACTGTTCATAGAACCGAAAAATAAATTGAAAAGTCGAAAAAGGTTGATGGATACAAGCTGAACACTATTCTCGTTAAATCATCTGAACAGGAAAATCCTTCTACTTCATCACCACCTCAGTACAAGGCTAAGAAAATAGAAAAACAAAATAAAAATTATAAAACATCAAAAACTCAAAGGAGCAGTCTGCATGATAAAAACTCATCTGATAAATGCCATGTTTTAAAGAAATCAAATGGTTCCTGTCATTATTGTGGTAGGCATGGACACTTTATGAATAACTGTTTTGTGATGAAACAAGATGACAAAAAGCATGCTAAAAAATCTGTATCTGGTCAGAAAAAGAATGTCACATGTTCTAATTGTGATAAAGTAGGACACACTACTGCTCATTGCTGGTTTGCAAGTGGTAAGGGAAAATCATGTTCAAATCATACAAAATACTTTTCAAATCAGCATGTTTTTAATAAGAACAAATCTGTTTCAAAGAACCAGCTCATCATCTGCTTTAACTGCAACAGAACTGGTCACAAGGCCTCTGAATGCTGGTCAAGTTCTTATAGAAGAAATTCTCTCAATTGCTCTCATTGTGGAAAGCATGGCCACACAGTCAAGGACTGTTGGCATGCTCAAGGGAAAAATTTCATCTCTGAAAGGTTTAAATTCCCTACAAGTACAAATGCTCTCAGAAAGAACAAAGTTGTTTTTAAAAGGAAAAACTTTGAATGTTTTGATTATGGAAAACAGTTTGGTGATGCAAATAACAGAAATTTCCATGCCAATGCACATAAAATTCATATTCATAAGAATGTGCATAAATCAGATCTGAAAACTGCTGCTTCTTGCCATCATTATGACAAATCTGGACATTTGATGGATGGTCATCCTCTGATGAAATTTAATGATCATCAAGTTAAAAATGTGCTGAGAAAATATGCTAGGAGTGATATTGTCAATTCAGGACCCAAGACCTCTTGGGTACATGTTTGTGCAAAATAAGCTTTGTGTTACAGGTATGCCTTGGAAGCTGAAGAATAAAGAGGGATAACAATCCAAGGCACTCAAGAAGAAAACCCCTCCTAAATCTTGCAGGTAAATTTCTTAGACTTCTTGTTCTTAGTCTTATTGCATAGCACATTAGATCTAATTTTGCATTTTCATTCATCATCTGCCATTTGTATCATTTTCTGATCATACACTTGCTGAGTGTTCTGTGTAAATATCAGATTAAAAAGGGTTGTCTGCATCTGATGCATACATATGCCAATTGCAATTGTTTGATAATTGTTGTTATGCATAATCTCTAAAAACAAATTGCATTCTAAAATTTCTAAAAAATCTGAACTGCATATGAATGTGGTTTGAAATTTGTCTGTTGCATAGCTCACTGAAAATCTGGATTGCATATAGGACTGCATGTTGAATTATCATGATTGACCTCTATGGTATATAAATGGTAAGCTACTAAAAGGCAGGAAAATCTGTCTGGAGGTTCTTGCTATGTGTGAGGTTATCTTTTAGACCAAGTGCTCTGCCTGGTACCATGGGTCATTTTGCTTAATAGGGCAGTCTGATTGAGCATAAGTCACATTGTCATATGTTCAGTCTTCAGTGCAAATCATTGCATATTTTTCAGGGGGAGTTAATTGCATGTCTTTGCATAGCATTCAATGTTGAGTGTTTGCATGTCCTTGCATACATATAGTGCATCGCATTTCCTTACATTGAAAAATGCCAAAAAGAGTGACTGAATGCATATTGTCAGGGGGAGTCAATGCATTGCATGTCGGTTGTCAAATGCATACTCATGTGAGAACTTATTGCATATCCTTTCTTATTGATTTTGTTGACAAACCTTGATCACAATTTGAAAAACACTGGGCTTCAAAATCTCCTCTATCATTTGATATCTGAATTTCATCAGTCTTTCATGAAGATTTCAATGGGACTATCTCGATCATAAATCTGAAAACACTTGAACTAGGAATCTTCTATTATACGATTTTATGAATGTCTAAAATAACTTATGTGGTTTAAGCTTAATGTATTCATGGAGTTTGACTTTAAAATCTCTTAAAAATACTTGAATCATGTTTAATAAACTTTAACCATTTGTTTCATGCTGTGTCTTGTAAAATCTTCTGAAATCTGCACTATTGAATACATGGCTTTATTTGGTTAAGTACATGAAATTATTATTGATTTGAAGCAAATGAATTTTTCTGAAATGTCTAAAGGGTATTTTCTGTCAGAGCAATGACTTTGGTCACTGAGAAACACATGTCCAAAGGACTGTGTCATGAGATGCCATAGTTATCTCTACTTAAGAATGAGTGTTAATCAGGCAGAGCAATGGCATGCACACTGAGAAATACAACTCACTCATCAAGAAATGATTTGTAGTGTGTCATGATGTGTAAATGCTACCTCTGTTTATATAAAGCATGACTGAGTCACACTAAGTGCTTAGGGATATTGGCCTCTGATCAAGGTATATCCTCTAGTTACAAGGTGTACACTGAACTAGAGTGCTCGTAAAATTTGTAGCATGAAAATTGTTGAACAAATTGAAATATCTGAATATTGATGCTAAAATCAAATTGCTACAACCCTAGATAAATTCACATGACTTTATAAATGCTTGATCTCAATTCTAGTGCATGTAATTCCGATTGAAGTCAATAAATTTGATTGTGTAAGAGAAAGGGAGGTTAATCAAGATAAAAATGAGGACTTGGTTCATTTTTATTAAACCATGGTTTTAGATATCAATACAGAACTTTATTGATAAACTCTGCATACATCATGTTTAAACCATGCTGATCAATAAATTTCATTCATAAGCCCTTATAATGGAAGACCTTGAAAAATTATATTTTAGATTTATGAGATTGATATCTCCTTGAAAATATTGCTGAACTTCTTGTGCTTGGAGCTTCTTTGAAGATCTGTAATTTGAAACTCTTCTGCTTACTGTCCTTGATTCATTGACCTGAACTTATCCTTGAATGCCTCTGTGGTCTCCCTCTCACCCATATCAATTGGGAGAAATGCAACAGATGCATATCAATTGTCATTTACTCAGGGGGAGCTTCCTTGTAATATTGAATCATGTTCATCTCAATTGGGAACAATTGTGTCTTTGCATTCATATATTTAGGGGGAGGTATTGCACTTCTAGTTGCATCTGCATTTTTGCATTCATATCTCTCCATGGTTCATCTTGTTTATTGCAAGGAGGAGAAATTGACTGTATTTTAAACATGCTTTAACTTCTCAAACTATTTTCTTTTTGATGAAGTCAAAGGGGGAGAATAGTTTGTGTCATCAGACATCAACCACGGTGTAGTGTTGCCATCATCAAAAAGGGGGAGATTATTGTGCCCTTGTGATTTTGATGATTGGCTTTGATGTGAGTTAATCATTTGATGATTGGTTTTTGTTGTGAGTTAATCACTGTGAGTCATCTTGCTGTATGAGTCATCTTCATATGTTCAGTCAGTCTGCTGTTCTGTTAGTATATCAGGTCTAAAAGCATTGCATATTTGATGTTCAGCCATGTTATCTGCTGCATGAAGCATTCATACACACATTCATCAGTTGCTTCACTCTGCTTGTTGAATTCTGTTCAGGCTAAACATCCTTGCATCATCACAATCAGCTTAGTGTGGGTCGACCCCCCTTTCTAGATGGGTCGACTCCCCAGATAAGTGTAGTCTATACACTCTTCGGTTGGCTTCAACTGAAGTCTATACATCAGCTTGCATGAATTCAAAGTGTGTACATTGAATAGCATGCATTTCATGAAGTCTGTACATCCTGTGTCTCTGTTAAGCTTCAAAGTCTGTACATGGCTCACCGTCTCATGCATAGTCTTCACATCAATTTTTCAAGTATGTACATTGGCACATGCATTATTTGTTCAAGTCAATACATTGGCCTTAGCTCTCATACTCTGTACATTGGTCTTCATATTCAAAGTATGTATATTGGTTTTCTCCTGAAGTCCACACATTGGTCCTCATATTCAAAGTCTGTACATCCTCTGCTTAGCCTTCAAAGTCTGTACAGCCATTCCTTGAGGTCAAGTCCATACATCGGCACTGTAGCTTGCTCAACTGAAGTCTATACATCCTTCAAGGTGCCAAGTCTGCACATCGCCTCATTTCTTCAGAGTCTATACATCCACAGGGGAACCCCAAGTCTGTACATCGCTTGCATCTTCAAAGTCCATACAGAGTCTTCTGATGCATTTGAAGTCTATACATCCTGTGAACCTTCAAGTCTATACATCAGCCTTTGCAAATCAGTTTCCAAGTATGTACATCGACTTCAAGCCTTCCAAGTATGTACAGCCCAAGTCTATACATCCGATTGCCTTTGCATTGCTCAAGTCTGTACAGCCCTCTCGTTGGCAAGTCTATGCATCGGTCTGTTTGAGCAAGTCTGTACAGCGATTGCATTCATTGGAAGTCTATACATTGGCAGCACTGTGCAAGTCTATACAATCCTAGCCTTTACCTACGTTCAGAACTTCAAGTCTATACAGTGGTAAAGTCTGCACATTGTGCTCTGAAGCTCACCAAGTCTATACATTGCTGAGCCATTCGTCAAGTCTGTACATTGGCTTCGGTTCTTCTAGTCTGTACACCCTTCAAGGGCCTCCAAGTGTATACATCGTTCACAGCACACACGTTCAAGTCTGAAGTCTGTACAGCCAAGGCATGTGCTTCACAAAGTCTATACAACGCTCAAAGTCTGTACAGCATGCTTCGTCGTTCAAGCTTTCAAAACTCTATACATCGCTGTTGAGCTAAAGTCTGTACAGCCGTTTCTTGTGCCAAAGTCTACACATCATGAAGTCTATACACTCGACTGTCTTGCTTTGCTTAAAGTCTGTACAGCCCTTCCCTCAGCAAGTCTATACACTGGAGTCGTCAGCTGCAGGGACATCATGTCTGTACATTGGGTTCTCATGCATGTTAACAGCAAGTCTATACACTGCATTCATGCATTGTTCTTCACAGCAAAGTCTGTACACTGCGTTCTCTTGCACGCAATCAAAGTGTGTACAGCCTGTGCTCGCATTGGTAAGTCTATACATGCTTTGCTATTCATCGTCTGCTACATGCCACTTCAAGTCTGTACATCCATTTGTGCAGTGTGCATTGATCAAGCCAAAGTCTGTACATCGATATGTTGCTTTGATGCCGTTGCATAGTCTATACATTGTTGAGCTTCACATACATATCTTCATAGTCTTTACATTGCATCATTGTGCACGCATTGCATTCATTGAAGTCTATACACTGCATACAGTTATGCTTCACAAGTCTACACATTACTGTTCTTCACAGCAAGTATATACACTCTCTCACGTTGTACACACTTGCCTAATTAATGTCTCTAAGTCTATACACTCGATGGCTTCTTACATTTCACAGAAGTCCACACATTCCCCCTTGTTATGATAATACATTTTTCAGCAAGTATATGCACTGAGGTTGCATGAAGACCTACAAGTCTATACACTCTCTCAGTGTACACACTTACTCATTTACTGCTTCTAAAGTATATACACTCGTTGTTATAAGCCTAAACTAACTAATTCGTTTCATTTCATTTTATCTCTGTCTGCAGATGACTCAGGTTAATGATTGGGCGCGTGAACTGAGGATGATGCCTGGCACGTGATCCGAGGTGCTCTCTGGGTGGGAACCTGAAGGACACACGCCCTAGCACCTGCTGAAGCTGATATAAATAGAAGCCTTCGTCCACTGAAGAGAAACAATGAGAATAGAAGAGGGCTGATCGATACTGTGAGAAAAGAAGCAGAGAGCAGAAGAAGAAAGAAGAAGAGTGCGAGAGCAGCAAAAGAAAGAGAGAAAAGAAAGAGAAGCAGAAAGAAGAAGAAAGAAGAGGAAGAAAGGAAGAGAGGAGAGAGTGCTATTGAAGATCTGTTCAGTCTGTTCGTGGATCAAATCCAGAACGACTATGCTCATTGAGAGCTATATTTCTTGTGTTTCATTTCTAACTTTTGTCGCTGTGCTTTTTATGTTTTCTTATTTTTCCTTTTATTACTCTGGTTACTATTGTTCTTCCGATTCTCAGTAGTGAGGTCGGGTTCCTCCTGTGGACTCAGGAGAAGGGAGGATTGGTCCTCCGGTTCTGAGCTTGTGGGTTGCAAGTTCAGGGGTCCCTCCTGGTCTGGAGAAAGAGAGGTCTACGACATCTGGTTTGCTGGTGACGGGGAGTCACTGGTGTGTTCCCTCCTGGTCTGGAGGAAGAGAGACTGTGTGTCTCTGGTTTCCAAGGGGCTGGGAGTCACTTGGGGTGTCTCTGCGGTTGGGAGGAAGAGGGGAGATTGTTCCCCTGGTCAAGCTGTGTGGCAGCATCTTGTTCGCAGACTGAGTCTGCAATTTTCTAGCTTGTGCTAGTGGAAGTCTCACTCCGGTTGGGAGTGAGGGGTGGATGTAGGTCTGTGGACCGAACAACCTAAAAATCTCTTGAGCAGTGCTTTGTCTGGTTGATTGCTTCCGCTAGATGATTGGATAGGCGCGCTCCATGTGTTTGTTCCTAAGTTCAATTGAATTAGTTTTATTCTGGAACTGTGTTTAGCTTCTGAGTTTTAATTTGGGCATTATTTCTAGAGGGATACATTCACCCCCCTCTGTATCCGGGCCTAGCTCTCTATCATTTCATCCTAATCTTCTGATCTTTTCTTCCCTTTGCTTGGGTAGGTGCTTGTCTTTAAACCATTGCATGAGGGCCTCTCGCTAGTCGAGTGAGCCGATCACTTTTGCGGTTGCTATTTCAGGTTCTTCTTCACTTGGCTCTTCTTCTATCATGTTGGGGACCTGTCATCGGTTTATCACTTGTATGTTGAGAGATTCGTTTGGTGGGATTGCTAGTGAGCTTGCTAGCTTTGCTAATGCATCGACCTTTGCATTTTGACCTCAGTCGACATGGTTTATTTCAATAAAGTAGAAATGCCCCATGAGTTGCTTTGCCTTAGCGTGGTAGGGGAGTAATTCAGGTTTTCAGACTTCAAATTATGCCTGGATTTGCTTGACGATCAACATTGAATCCCCAAACACTTGCAACATTCGGATCTCCAAGTAGAGAGGAACCTGGAGACCGATAATTAGAGCTTCATATTCTGCTTCGTTATTTATGTATGCTTTGTTGATTGAATAAGAGGTATGCAGCACCTCTCCGTTGGGGGATTTGAGGATGACGCCTGCCCCTGCTCTTATTCTTGTTTGTCCCTACAGGGATGCTTCTATTCTTGAAGCCCCATCGAAGTATAACTTCCAGGTGGCCTATTGGACTTAGTCCACTTTTAGAGTCTCATCTTTAGGGAGCTCCGTAATCAGCGGGGAATGTTCAGGCACTGGGTGCGTTGCTAAGAAGTCTACAATGGCCTGGCCTTTGATGGACTTTTGCGACAAATAGATAATGTCGAATTCCATGAGGATGACAGCCCATTTGCCGAGTCATCCTTTTTGAACTGGCTGGTAAAGTATATATTTGACTGGATCGGCCCTGGATATTAGCTGAACTTCGTGTGACAGCATATAGTGCCTCATCTTCTTGGTTGCGAAGACCACCACGAGGCAGACCTTTTCAATAGGCGTATATTTTCCTTCAACCCCGACCAATCTCTGACTGAGTTAGTAGAGGGCTTATTCCTTTCCTTCTTCATTCTTTTGGGCCAGCATTGGCCCCATAGAGTATTCAGTGGCAGCTATGTACAGGATTAGCGGCCGCCCTTTGACCGGTGCCCCCAGCACTGGCGGGGTCTTCAAGTACTCTTTAAGCTGGTCGAAAGCTTTCTGACATTCTTCACCCTAGTGGAAAGGTGTATCCTTTATCATTATCTTGTGGAACGGCTGACACCGTCCGGACAGGTTGGAGATGAACCTACGTATGTAGGCTAGCCAGCATTACAATGACCGTAGTTTTGTTAGGTTTCTTGGAGGAGGCAGCTCCTGAATAGCTTTGATCTTGGCGGGGTCTATTTCAATCCCCCTATATCTGACAACGAAGCCCTGGAACTTTACACTCGAGATGCCAAAAGCGCACTTTATTGGGTTCATCTTCAGCTATATTGTCGCAGCCTTTAAAATATAATTCAGAGGTTAGCCAAGTGATCCTTCCTCTTCTTTGTTTTGACAACTAAGTCATCAATATAGCATTCGACCTTGTCATAGAGCAACTCATCGAATATTTATGTCATCATCCTCTGATAAGTGGCACCAGCGTTTCTGAGGCCGAAGGGCAATCATTTATAATGGAATATCTCTTTAGGCGATCGGAAAGCAGTGTGAATTCTTTCATGTTTGGCTATCCAAATTTGATTAAAGCCGAATGACCCATCCATAAATGACAAGGCCTCATGGCCGGTAGTTGCATCGATCATGACTTCAGTGATGGGCACCGGAAAATCATCCTTCGAACAAGCATTATTCAAATCCAAGAAATCCACACAAATCCTGATCTGGCCGCTCTTCTTCTTAACCGGCATGATGTTGTCCAGCCATGTAGTGTATTGATTTTCCACCATGAAGTCAACATCTATGAGCTTGTCGACCTTTTTGCAGACCTGGCTTATCAATTCTAGCGTCATTCGCCGAGGTGGCAGCTTCACTAGCTCAGCTTTAGGGTCAATGGCCAGTATATGTTGGGTGGCTGCAGGGCTGAGGCTTGGCATTTCTTTATAATTCCAAGCAAAATAGTCTCAGAATTCTTGGAGTATCTCTATGTATTCCCCCTATCTTCGGGTAGTAAGAGGGCACTGAGAAAAGTCGACCTGGGGTCATCCTTTGTGCCGAGGTTTATTTCGACCAATTCATCAACAATGGCTTGCCCGCCATCTTCTATTTCCGGGGGAGCCGGCTATAATTCGATGAAGTCCACATTATCTTCTTCATCTTCGAGGACATCGTAGACGTATTCTTGTCTTATTTCCCCTAACGGTGGGACTTCGGCTTTGCCTCCTTCTGAGCCATATGGCTGTCGACTGTGCTGGAGAAGCAGCCCTGGTGTTGGTGGTGTAGATTATGTGTAGCCTAGATGCCGACTTATGGGTGTAGCGCCCTCGAGGGCGGAATGACTCTCTTCAGCTTTCGACTCTTGTGAGTCGCCATTGTAAATTGTAGGTGCTTCCATAGAGATGGACTCCCAGCACCTGCATGAGGCAACAACTTCTTGGTCAACATGCGCCCGTAACTGAGATGGACGACAGCTCTTCGACTCAACGGATGGTCCCATCGGTTCGTAGTCCCCCAAGTATTCATCATAGATTGCCTCGAGGGAATCTTCGCCTGTCGAGGTAGAGATGGAGAGCATATTGACTTCATAATAGTCTTCTACAGAGAAGCCCAATCTTGGGTGTTGAGTAATTTGTAGCAGTTCTCTGTCCATATTTGGCAGATACCATAATTCTTTGAAGATTTTCTTCTGATTGGAGGGCTGGCAAAAGGAGATCTGCTACTTTCTGACCAACTTAATCACACGGCTAGTTATATGCGGGAGTCCCATAATTGGGATAAGTGGGTCATGCGTCTCTTCGGGGAATCTGTAATCATCATCCCGTTTTGTAGGCTGCTCTTTGGCCACATAAAACATAGTAGGCTGGCCCTCAGGGTTAGGGACCTCTATGGTCTTTAGCAATTCGACCGTTTGACAGTCTGCATCAATTATGGGCTTGATGATCCCTGGCAGGACCTTGACATCCCCAAGTACTTCGAGTTCTAATGCCCCCGGCTTAGGGTAAATGATGGACTGAATTGCTCTGAGCTCTCCTTCCTCCTTAGATATGAGTGACACCTCTGGGGGGGCCACATAGTCAGGCGGCGGCAGAGGGAACTAGTCATCGGATTCTAATTTCTTTGTCCCCTTATCCTGAGCTGGGTGGGGAGGCTTCTTCGGATTCTCTAGATACAGAAATGCATTGAGAAGGTGGCATTATAACACCTCGAAAAGGTGTAAGTCCGTAAAAATCTTTTCTTCTTTCCCATTCTGGGGGTACTTTATGCACTGGTGGAGGGTAGAGGCACCACCTGATTTTGATGTAGCCATGGCCAACCCAGCAATGTCTTGTATGACATATTGGAGTTTATCACATGGAATTACACTTTGGTAGTGATGTCACGGAGTGAGAGCTCAAACTCCGCCACGTCCATAGGGACTTCAAACTTCTGGTTGAAATCAGCAATTCTCATATCCCTGACCTCGATCAGGTGCACATCAAAATAATATTTTTGATATACTCGATCGGGGAGTTTGTTCACTGTAGCCCCTAGGTCAATCAAAATTCTGCTTATCGGCTGGCCGTTCAGCTGCCCCCTCATGTAGAGCGGTCTATTGTGGCTGGCGAAGGCAGAAGCATGTCTTCCTCCGTGAAGGTCAAAGCCACCCCCGACTACGCCACGACAAAATAGCTCTCAAAGTGTGTCGGGGTTTGTAGAGTTGGGATAATGGCTTGTCTGGTTTCTTCGTCGAGGGAGAGTATCTCCCAGACAATGAATCTTGCAAGCATTCTTTGTAGCTGCTTCATTATTCTATTGCTGGCCCTAACATTGGCCAATTTCATTTCTTCAGCTTTATTACGCCTGCCATCATCGTGTACTTGAGGAGCTGGCTCAGAAGGCAGCTCATCTTTTCCTTCGGGCACTGCCTGGACCTGTTGTGCCTGCTCGATTGTCTCCCTCTCTTGCATGAATTTGGTGAGGCTTGGAATGCCCGCATGGTCTTTATTTGCTAGAGGAGAGACTGTTGAGGGTAAGATCGGAGCATTCTTGGCCTTCGATTGTGGCTGCGGGCATGACTGCTTGCCCTTTTGAGATGACAGAAATTCAGCAAATGAGGGAGCCTCTTGGCTGCTTGCATGTTCAGGGTAGAGCCCCGCCGGAGGGGGAATTTCTGCGCCTTTAAATTCAGGCTGGGGGACTTGGTATGGCTGTTCACCCCGGAACATGATGTTATGGTTAGCCTGGGGAAGGCGCCCCCATTTTCTTCCGAACCTAGTAGTATGTTGGGAGGAGGAAGCTTCAGCTTGATTTGCCTCCGCCGGTGTGAGGCATACTTTTTCATCATCCTCTTCAGAGATTCAAACTGTGTCAAACAGGGTCGAAAGAGTGTTACAAGATATGGCAATGCCTTTTCTTTTGTCCTTCGACTTTTTCTTCTTTTTCTTTCCCTTCACAGTCGATGGCTGCTCCTGCGGAGGTTCATCCCATAAGCCTGGTTCTTCAGCTTCAACTTCAGCTTCTTCTGCTAATTCTAGGGACTCGAAGTGTTCCTAAGGGATACAATCCTCCAGCTGGACAGGCCGGATTTCGGGCTGCTCATATTCATCTAGCCTATTTATGATTTTTTGCAACTGTTCAACTACTTGACTGTCTTCTTTATGCACCCGCAGGAGGATTTGTTTCTTCCTGTTGCTGGTGATCCTTCTAAAGACCACCTGAGGAGCTATCTCATGCCAGACGGGGGTCATGGTCGGGGGGAGCCGACTGAGGTGTGACACCCCATATGTGAATTCCTGGGCCACGACAAGGTGCTGCCCTTCTTTTCATTTTTGATAGCATGGTGTGCCAATTTCCCTGATCTTTTGCCGGCGCCAGGACATAGGCCTCATAGGTGTGCTGAGTGCAGGCCTCCACCACTTATTCGGGTAGCTGCTAATACAAGGATATCATATTGATTGTTGCCCCCAGAGTGAGTATTTCATACGGGCGCGGGGATTCAACTTTGTGCTCCCCTATTTGCAGCTCCCCTTTCTTAATTAAAGACTCAATAGTGTCTTTAAAGACATAGCATTCCTCGATAGCGTGCCCAAGCATTTGATGATATGGGCCGAAACGAGGGTTATCTTTTCTTCTGAGGTCACCTGGCCTTTTTGGCTCTGGGAGAGTGATTTTGTTGTATCTGGTAGCCCATTCGAACAAGACATGAGTCTTATCTCGGGGGAATGAATATAGCTTTTTCATCTCCTCCCATAGGGAAGGGCCTTCTCGCCGCTTATCGGTTTTGGCCGGGGGAGGCTCAAGTACCCCTTTGTCTTTGTCTTTGTCTTTCTACTGCTCAAAGGCCTTGAAGTCAACTGTGTGTACTGCTTGAGACGCCAGTTGTTTATGCACTGGCTTGGTCTTCTGGCTTGAGGTGGCGGGAGTTGAAGAGTATTTTGAGAGTTATGCCTCAATTTCTGCCACGACATTATTTTGTCGATCAAACGACTTTATTTCAGTGCCTATAATTCTTTCTAGCACTTCTCTTTTCAGATTCTACTTACATATTTGAATGGCATCCTTCTGGTGTGGCGAACTTCTGCACCTTATACAGAGGTTCCTCCATCTTTTGATGTATTCCAGGGTGGACTCATTGTTCCTTTGCCTGGTTGCATATAATTCGGCCACCGTCACCTCCCCCTCGGTGATGTGAAACCTTTCTTTAAATTTCCTCTGCATGTCGGGCCAATCAATAATAGACCCAGGCTACAAGATTGAGTACCACTCGAAGGCAAGCCCCGTTCGTGTGGACCCGAAGAACTTCAGTAGGTACGACTCGTTAGTAGCCAAGTCGCCCATCACATTAGTGTAGTAGGCGATGTGCTCATGTGGAGACCCTTGCCAATTGAAAATTTCAAATTTCAGAGGCTTATTGATGCCAGCGGGCAGCCTCTTGGCAGCATGGTGGGGTGGGTATGGTACCCTATATACATCAAAGGAGGTGGAGTCACCATCATTTCTTTCCGCTAGCTTCATCTCTATCATTTGCCCGACCATGAGCTTGTTCACTACTGCCGGATCAACCAGACTTGGGTAGAAGTGAGCTTGTTGCATATGCGGCATTGTCAACACTGCCACATGAGGCGCTGTAGGGGGCCCCTAAAATTGGAAGATTCAGGGATGCGGCGTAGCCGTAAGTTGTTGTTGCGGGAGAGGGATGCCCCCGGTATAGTTGGGTGTCGGTTGTGAAGCGATTGCCTGTGGCGAGACTTCAAATGCCTGGCTGTTGCTCCCTGATGTCCCGGGTGGAATTTTGGCCTCCCTGGGAGTAGAGACCTGGGTATCTTTCTCACTTAGTTACTTTTTTAGCGCTTCAATTTCCTGCTGGTATTTCTGTAGCAACATCAGCAAGGTTGGGCCATTGATAGAGGGGCTGGGGAGGTTACCCCTATCCTCAGCTGGTGTTTCTTCAGATGATGTGGATGGCACCCCACTGTCATCTTCAATTGTAATTACATTGGCAATCAGAGCTGCCATAGTCTTCTCTGGCCTTGTGTCTTTTGTGAGGATCTGCAACACCTCGCTAGCAGCTTCCTTTCTTCTTATAAGAGGACACGGCCTCTCGACAATCCTGACAACTTCTTCGGGCTCGCAGGCAAAGCCCCGTAGCGGCCGGCCACTCCAGCCATGTGACAAGTGTAAACTTGGATATTCTCATTTCTTCGCTTTACATGTCGGGTCGGCTAACCTAGGAAGGTTAATCTTTCAAACACTGAGACTCTCGGCATAGGCTTCTCATTGAGGGGAGGCCCATAGCACCCCGATTCTACATCTTCTATGTTATCTGGGTCGGTTGGATACCCTCAACCCATTTTAGCAGCGGTCATTGCCTCCCTAGAGAGGTGTTCCCGAGACCACGGAGATATCTGCGCACGGCCTGGGTGATATCTTCTTGTTCATCGGTCGGGTGAGCTGCAGGCCACAGTACCCTTGCTCGTGCTGGGGGCCACAGGCGGGCTGGCCCATCCTAGCAATCGTGCCATGATTCTCAGTCTGTGAAGGGACATTTGCCGATCGTACGCAGGCTTGGATGGTTGACTTGCAAGACGCCCCTACCAGCATCTCATTCTTCTTTCTTTTCACCTCTTCCTTCCTGCGCCTGCCATCCTTGGTAGATCCCAGCTTAGTTGGCACTGAGACCCAAGTTGGCTTTGGTACCCAGACTTGTTTGGTTTTGACTGGCCTTAGGGCCAGCTCATTCTTCGACCGACGGGCCGCTCCAGCATTCTTCTACTCGATTCTTCCCAGTGTTTGGAAATAATTGTGCACATGGACATTTGGTATGATCCTCTTGGGGATCCCTTCGGCCATTAAGGTGGCCTCTGATGCCTCCGATCAGAACAGATTTGTCGGTGTTAGACACCTGGCCTCTAGAAGTGGCAGCAACATTTCTTTGGCTCCTTCTTTGGCGGGACGCCGACTTCATGCTGATGGAACTAGTGTCCAGACAGACATGGTGGACAAGACAGCCCATGGTTTTGACCACCATGTGGTCAACAGTAAATGCCAGTGAGTCGTCGGTAGCAGGCTTGGAGGCAACAATCCACATGGCGGGGACGTTGGCTTCGACGGGCTCGGATCCCTCGGTCTCTAGTAGGTTGATGAAGGCTACCCCTAAAAAGTTGGGGAAGCCCACCACCGGAGGGAAACTCCCAAACCGTGTTGGCACCACCAGGTAGCCGTGCCTGTCATGGCTTGAGACAACTAGTGGTTCGAAAGTGACAGCCATTGTAATCGTCAAAGTGTGACCTGCAATTGCAAGTTAAACAGTTAGAATTTCAAGAGGAGGCCGTAGGGCCCCTACTCCCGAATAGGAGATGAAGGGAAGTTCTGTCCCACCAGGTGTGCCAGACTTGTGGACGCACTTTTGGGATTCATCTATTTATTTATTTCATTTAATTAGTGCATGGGCATGCCAGTCACAACATGATAGTTTATTCGGGCTCCAAAGAAGCCACTGGTGCATGCCATCTGACTGATCAAACGATAGTGAGTGTCATGTCAGGACCAAAACCCGCCGTGCCGTAAGGGTCACGACACTAATTTCATCTCCCCGGAGGAGAGAAAATCCTTGATTGATCGCTAGGAAAAGGGGCCCTACGGCCTAAAATTAACATTAATGGAATTGTAGACATGCCAAAATTGATGCTAAGAAGAATAAGTCTCATGTCACAACATGACGCCACAAAGTGAACTTCACTCCTGGCTTAATAAGAAGATTTTTTTCTATTTTTTTGGACTTTTCCAAATTCACGTTCGACATCATGGACGCTAATTCTTTAATTGGCGCCTTCTCAAAGTGACGCAGATTTTTCAGCTTAGGTCGACTCAGGCTTCCATTGTGTCGACCCATAAGAATTAGCATTTCTTTGCGCAGATGTTAATTCTAGCTTTTCTGATTTTTAATTGAATTCTAAATCAATGAATTAACGCCTCTTCAGGAAGGCGCTAATTAATTAACGCCTCTTTGCGTGGACACGAATTATGATTTTAATTCATTTCTGAATTTTTGTCCAATAATTCACGACGTCGGCACTGGACTCCAATTTCTAAGTTACATGAGGTTGAAAATTCTTTTACAATGAGCTTTTCAATCTATGAAAGTTTTTATTTTGACAGCTATTGGCCTGGGCAATGTCGGGTCATGGCCATATCAAGGTGGTCCCCAACCTCCAAATCTGACTTAGCAGGGCGTCATTTATATTCCCTTCACACCGGGTCTAGGGAAGCGAGGGTTTCGGAGCGGATATTATTCTTCTTTTTGTTCGCACTACAAGAAATTTGACCTATAGCCACGAGTTTTACCTATGTTTCAATAAAACGTAGGTATATATGACTTATTGCTACATTTTTAAATTTTCGAAGTTAACTTTCCTACGTTTCATTATAGCATAGGTATATACCCACCTTTTTCCGACGGTTTGATGAGAAACGTAAGAAAAGTTGAGCTATTCCTACATTTTTTAGGAAACGTGAGAATATAACTTATATATTATTTCATTTTTAATAAAATGTAGGAATAGAATCATTTAAAAAATAACAAAAAAATTAAAAACATAGGAATTACATATTAACATGATGGCGCCAATGCACAGTGTATTTGGGGAGCCCGATAGATTTTGATTCCCCCCCCCCACTTTTTAGCCGCCCCATCCTCAAATATCTCTCTTCCCATCTCGACCTCCTTCACCCCATCTACCGATGAACTCCCTTCTTCTCCGTCTCCGGTGATCTCCCTGGATGGTCGGCATCCCCACAAAAAAGATCGAAGGGCTCACCAGTGGGAGTCTAGAATGCCGCTCGAGGCATCTGTCCCACGACCGGTAGGGACTCTGGCGCCACCATCTGTGGTGTCCGATATAGTCGCAGGCGGCCTCCGACGACATGCTCTGCAGGGACTGGCTGAAGGGGTTTTTGACCAGACGAAGGACGGTGGGTGCTCTGGCATGACCATCTGCTATGTCTGGTGCAAGCGGCTCCGGTGGCACGCCCTCTAGCATGCGGTGCAAGGGGGCGGTGGATCCGGCATTTGTGGCCGACGAAGGTGAGGCGGGGGAGGGGCTCCGCTTCGGCACTAGTTAGTCGGGGCTCCGAGGTCGCGTTCGTCGGTGTCTAGTGATGAAATAACCAGTGTCGGGCCAGGTGATTGTAGGGTGGCCCCTCCTACCTTCTCCTCTGTCCCCTCTCTCCCTCATTCTCGATAGAGCATGCGGCCAGGGTTCTTGCAAGCACAAATTAATTTTGAAGTTGAAGGCGGCACTGGGCCAGAGAGAAAGAATTGAAGAAACAGAAGGTGGCACAAAAGGCAGAGGCTGCCAAAGTCCAGGTAGTAATAGAATTCATCTACTGGGGAGTCGGCAAGCACCCGAGAGTTGCCCTTACTGCGGTGGGATGGTGATGGCCACGGACCTGGAGAGCCGCCGGTGACTCTTCTTCCTGCCCCTCTGCCTATCGCGATACTCCTCCAACACCTGCTCCAAGCGCCTCATCCTCTAACCAAAATATCTCCTCCCCCCCCCCCCCCAACTACAACGCCGGCACTAGAGAAGATGCATCAGTTCTTCTCCCAGTTCCTCCTCTCTGTGCTACGTGATGGGGATGGGTCATGGGTCTGGGTCGGTGACCATTAGAGCTGCATTCTTTGAAATGGTTATTTTTTTTTATTTCTTTTCTTTTCTTTCCTTTCATAGGAGAACACCATTACAAAGAGATGATGGATGCATCAGTTATGTGAATAGTGCTTTGTATGTTTGTGTAGGGAGTGGGGATTTTGCTATTCTTAACTATGTGGTTGCTGGGTTTCAATTCCATCGATCGTTACTTTTCTCCTTCTTCTCCATTTACTTCCCCTCCTCTCCTCTGTGGATGGACACATTTCTAGATATGTTGTGTAATACTAGATGCTAATTCTGGGTTTACTCTTTGTGCTCCTGAAGGTCTTTACATCCAAATGGAATTAGAAGTTCAATTTGGGCAGGATCAGAACCCCAGATATGATTGTCTGGTCTTCGGGAAGTGCTTTCTTCCTCCTTTGCCCCGGAATTTTCTTTCTTCTTTTTTCTGTTTGGACTATAGCGGACACACTTAAATGTTCTCTGTTCTTTGAAAATGTTTAGATCTTGACGACACCATGTATCCCTCAGCTCGTGAATTGCAACTCAATGCTGCAAAAATATGGAAGGTATATGGTCACCAAGAACTTGGTATTGGTTGTTTGATATCTTAAGCATCCCCGCTTAGACCCTAATCCAATAAATTATTGTTTTTAAATCGTTCTCTAGATTTTATGGTTGTGAAGCTTGGAATTGAGGAAAGCAAGGTGCCCGAATTATGTCTAGAATTGTACAAGTGTGGAATAACAATGGTGGGCTTCAGGGTATGCCTCAATTGTTTGCCATTTGTTGAATATTTCTAGAGGGCAGTCAAATTATCATCACAGTCATCATGTTTATGTGATCACATGTTTACAATTACTTATGGTGCTTGCATTCTACTTATTATTCTTCTTGGACAGGCTGTTGGCTATGAATTCGAATATGATGATTTCCACGGGTTCTAACCTTCCCCTTCCCCTTCTTTTTCCCCGTAGTTCGATGTGTATTCTCTGAAAGATTTTAATGGCGGATTAAACTGTTCCTGACAGCCTATTTTCTATCCCACAGCTTTGTTCATGGAAGGTTGCCAAACGATGATAAGCTGAAGCCTGATCATGTCCTGAGGAATGTGTTGCTCAGCCTATCTAATCGAAAAGTGGTGAGTTTTTAAGATGCTTTCCTATTGTTAGTGAAAGATATTGGAACAAACAATGAGAAGTTCCTAGAGGATGAGTTCCTCATCGGGCTTAGGCAAAGCTGAGCAACTGCACAAGTTGGTATTTACACCAAGATAGTTGAATATTATTTTTAAATCTTTTTGCTAAAATTATGTTATGTACTGAAGTTTGGTCTTGGGACTCAATATAGGAGTTTGTCAAACTTTGCATGAATTCATGATTGCTGTGAAGCAGAAATACAAAGAGAATGTCCTTGTCCGGGTAGGTTTCTACGTTGATTGTCTCACTTAAATATTGCATTTGAGTCTATAAATATGTATGGTCTTAGATTGTTTCATTTAGTATCAGGTTGAAGGCTTTGTCAATCATAATGCATTTGAACTGCTTGTTGATGGGACCAGATTTTCTCGAAGCCCGGCTGCCAAGGCACAAGCACATAGGTTGATGCCTTTTAAAATGGTGACCCTTTAGTCAACCTGTCCACTTCAGGAGTTAGTTGGCTCAAACACATGGCCTTCACTTCTTGAGGTTGATTCATGTGTGAACTATGGATTTAGATGTGGCTTTCATGTATGGATTTCTTTATTTAAATAGATATTTTTTTTTGTCATCGATTGCTAAAAGTAATTGTTTATAAAATATCCTTCTTCAACGAGTGATACTTTTTGGAACTCAGGTTGACTTAAGTTCATTAGACCCCAAATTGAACCCATTCTGCTGTCAAAAAAGCAACGGAGTGTAAAGTTTCCATTTACCACGTGAGACACTATTTTTCAATTCAGTAAGCTTCAATACTGAAATGAGTAATATGTTAAAAGAAGACTTAATTGTGATGTTGCTGGCTGTTAAGGCTATTCATAAACTGCCACATATCTTGAGGACTGGTAAAAGATAAAGATATCCCACTGAATTGACTATACATCTTTTTCACATGTTTGCTGAGCCTACATGTAAAAAATAATTGTTGAAGGTCTCCCTTCTTAATCATATAAAAAGAACAGACTACATTACTCTTAGGTACCCATTTTCTCCTGTAAACTTTCGCCATGAACTCTTGCTGTGTAAGAAGCCACATAAGAAGCTTTGATTTCAAGGGGCACTTCTACTTTCAAGACTTAATTGTTAAAGTGACATGTTGGTAGACTGCCTTGTGTACAATGATTTAACTGAGATGAAGTGCCCATTGAATTTCCAGGTTACCTTGTCTTCTTTCTGCAGATTGAGATACCAAAAAAATAAAAGAGGTAGCAGAGAAATGTATTCCGTAGGTTCTTCATCCTTAAGGGCTCACCTTACATCAATTTGTCAATGTCGACTAGATGAGCAATGCACATAACAATTTTGAACCTTCACCTATTTATTAATCACCAGTCTGAACATAGTGGGACAGTCATCTTTAAGACAAAAATCTCTTGTTCACCTCTCCCACTTTAGGAAAATAGTTGACCCATTATCAATCATTATCTTAATAATGCAATGTAGTATCATCTCACAAATTTGTCAGGCGAGAGACACAAATGGATGAATCTGATCTGAGGAGGGAGAAATGGACAGGTGGCATTTTAGTATGGCAAGATTGCATATTTGAAATAGATTCTAGAAACTGTAGGGTTCAGAACTGTTCTGCTGATTTTTCAGCTGCTTGTGCTAATTTTGATGGTTCAAGGTTGTCTGGTGATAAGTGTACAACACAGAGCTATTCAAATGAAATGACATGTCCAACACATCTTAAAGAGCACTAAGGATGGATACAAGTCAATAATGAAGAAAAGTGCCACCAAGGTAAATTCATGTTCATATATCTACATGTATATGTATATATCTTATATCTATATGTAAATTTGTATATAGGAACATACACATATAAGGTTTATATAAGTGGATTGGCTATATTGAAACTCATTCCAAGTTTAGCACATATGGTTATGCATTTCTGATGGCTCCGTAAACCCATCATGTTTGGTTCAGTAGGACTCATCTCTATCTTTGGCAAATGGTCATTCTGCATGTTTGTATAGTTGTTTGTCTGCCTAAGCTCTATTAATAGTTCATTCCTGCAATTGCACTATCTCATGCCATGAAATACTTGACTATCTCATTGTCCAGTCACTGGTGCTGCTGGCATGTTTCCCTTTAGTTTTGAGATAAATTTGCTCCAGGCAGCTTGGCATTACGGTAATTCAACATGTAGTTTCTTGTAGCACTTTGCAACCCTGTGCAGAGCAGTAGTCAAGGAAAATTTTCAGTGTGACAATGAAGCTGAGCCCTAATGTGCGATGTCCATGGATGTATATATGATCTTTAGCAGTTCTCATATTCATGCTTATCTTGTTTTAGAAAAGAAAAATTTATTTCCCGTTAAACTTACATGAGGTTAATATGAATTGACATCATTTCATTTTTCCACTGGAACCGAATTCTTTAGACTATCTGTTGTGGCTACAACTGACTATTCTTCCTGTAGTTTTATTGATTTCCTCAAAATGTCATAGACACTATGCCAATTGTCATTGAAACTATTGTTGTTCCTCTCTCCCATGTTGCCCATAAAACTACAACCACACCATCTCCTAGATCTTCATCTCCTCTTTCACTGGTTAGCTTCTTTCCATTCCTGCAACATTTCATCCATACTGCTTTGATTCCACTAAATCTTAGGACTGTCATCAGTGGGGTCTTCTTACCTCTACAACTCCACATTTGAGAAGCAAATGACCTGCTCACTTGGTTTTGGTAGCACAAAATATGGTGTGCACACATTGAGTAAATTTTAGCCTATCCTTGGTTGGCAATCTGCTGAGAGCAATGTTCCCAGAGGAGCACATTCAATTTGCTTGAACTTTACTCCTCCAAACCATCTTATCCCACAAGACAGCAACCTCCACTGATATTCTCTGCAAAAGATTTCACCGAGAAATTCCCATTATTTCCCATTGCCAGATTCTTCTCTGCTCAATTTCAGGATTCAACTGAATTCTATCAAGGAGTATACATAACTGAAAGAATTGCATTCCAGTAAGCTCTCTTCTCAAGAATACACTCCAACCGCCTCCAATTCATAGATGCTTGATAGAGAAATCTATTGTTCCCCAGAGTTTAGCTCATAGATGAAACTGAATTTCTTACACTGTGTCATCTGCAACTCATCTGAACACCACTGATCCTCACAAAACCTGATGTTTCTTCCATCTCCAAGCCTATGGATAATCAAGCACATCATGAAGACAACACTCTCACATTCTCCTCTCCAGTCTTGTGACCTGTTGGTTTTGCTCAAAGGATTAATACACGATTTACCACAAGTCCTGTAGTACTTCACTCTGACTATCTGGCACCACTTGCCTCACCATGAATCTTCATCTATCCCAAGCTTTGATATCAATGTTTCTTGTAATGCTTTATTCAAGTTTGGTATCCTGAGTAGATAGGCTGCCCCAATTAACCAGATGAAGTCCTATTTTATCTTGATTGGCCCATCTTCAGAAGAGCACCTTTCTAATAGTCTCAATTCTGTTTTCACTATTATAGGCATCTGAAAAATAGAGAATTAAAAAAATTGCTATACTGGATAAGACAATCTTGGACTATATCCATTTTCCACTACTTGATAGGAGCTTGACCTTCGGAGTGTTCCAACCTTCTGTTCCTCTATTAAATTTCTGATTAATCTGACTCAGCCTTGCATCTTGATAGGTCCCCCCAACAGAGGAAGTCTAGGATAATTTGCAGGCGGTCTGTATATTTTCATCCCAAAACTCAGTTTGTTCCTTTATCCTCCAAGAGATTCACCATAGTAGCTCTGATTTAGCAAAATCGATCTCTAGTCCCATCATGTTTCAAAAACCCTTTTGTTTAAGTAGTGTAATTTTCAATGTCAATCAATTGTCCATTTAGCTTTTAGAGCTATGGAGAGCAATTAGTGTTGCACACAATTATGCACTATACTGACTAGGTTCCATGAATTGCATATTCTTTTGTTCTTATTTGCTCTATTCAAGATTTGGTTGGTTCTTAACCAAAACATTAGTCTCTTTTCTATCACCTATTTCTGTGTTATATATACTTCAATACAATTACTTTTTTGGTGTATATATATATATTTTTCTCAATGTCTAGCTTATCGGAAACTGGCTAGAAGTTATCATCCTGATGTGAACAAGTGCGTGCAATGCTCATGTTCACCTCTAGTAGATTAGGCAATTTTACCTCTTTAACATAAAAGTTCAAATTCATTTACTGGTATTGCAAACACTGTTAGACAATGCACTGCTAATCTAAAAAGATGATCCTTCTGACATAGGTGATTTCATTCAACCAATTTAGCATGTGTGAACAGTACTTTGTCCTGTGAATTACTTGACCCACACTTTTCTTTTCAAAGATTTTCTTGTAGCACCTGACCTTTTTCTTTGGAAGCCGGTGCCTTCTTCTATGGGTCAAGTGGACTCTAGCTCTTGTTTGTAACTTCTCGACTTTTAGAAACCAATATGAATCGTAATTGAAAATATGTGGATCACTTCTCCCTGAGGCACTTGATAGCCTGGTACACAGCTTTTGAGAACCTCGTTAGAATTTAGCGATGAAAGTATACTACATGCATTCATTTTTAAAATTACCTCTTGAATTTTGTTTTTTTATAGAGATCTAAGGGCTGAACAGAAATTTAAGGAGATCAATAATGCATACGAGCTTTGGTTTTCTGCCTAGTCATGATTAATTGTTGAAAGAGGAGGATTAGTGTCTTTAAAGTCAACTGAAACATGATGTGCCATCTTGCAGGTATTGTCTGATGATGAGAAGCGATCTTTTTATGATAAGTATGGGGGGGCTGGATTGAAAGGTGCTGGTATGGGCATGGGGGTAACTTTCTTATGAGAGGAGATTAAATTCAGTGTGTTGCAAGGTATACTTGCAAATTCCATGGTAATTATGGACTTCCCTTCTTCATGCAGGACTTTAGCAATCCTTTTGCTCTCTTTGAGTCATTATTTGAAGGCATGGGTGGAATGGGGGATGGGAGGAGCCAGAGCTGCTAGAAACAGGCCAATGAAGGGTGATGATGAGTCCTACAATCTTGTCCTAAACTTCAAGGTGGCAGTTTTTGGTGTGGAAAAGAAGATTGAGATTACCATGCTCGAGACTTGCAGAACATGTGAGGGGTCAGGTGCAAAATCCGGTACCAACCCTACGAAATGCAACACTTGCGGTGGCCAAGGTCAGGTTATTTCCTCAGCAAGGACACCTTTGGGTGTTTTCTAGCAGGTAATGACTTCAAAGATTTCTTGGTCTATCATCATCATTTCAACTTTTTCTTCATTATCATTGGTGATTGTCCTTTATTTATGGCAGTTTGTTTGATTCAAGTTGTGACGACCCAGGGTCCGGATACCGGGTAAACCCGATAACACTTGGATCCTGCGAGGCCTCCCAATAGCGGAAAAGCTCCAAAGGGATATAAGGAGTGTGTGTAGTACATTGAAGTCCCAGATAAAGTAGTAAGCAATTCATATTTCATTGATTAGGTTTACTAAAGTAGCAGAAATAAAAATTACATTTTCAATTAATAGTTTAATTAACAGAGTCCAGTCCAAATTAAAGATAAGTACATACCAACAGAAATTAAAACGTACACTGAATGTCAGGGGAAGCCCGACGCAGAGAACGCTGACAACGTTGGCAACTACAACATGCGCTCCGCACCACGAACCACGAGGAAGAAGAAGACCACACCTAAAAATCAGGGGTGAGCCTCATGTCACTGGCTCAGTAGGGGTCACACAGATCCCCACTGGAAACAACGTAGTAACAGGCTAAACAGCGCTAAACAGAAAAGTAGGAAGAATAGGAGCAACAATAGTAACTACAACAGTAAAGATGTAAAAGCAGGAGTAAGCAAAAGAAAGAACAGCTAATAAGAGAGGGAAGCCGTACTAACCAGAAACACGGCCACTGACCAAACCACGGTCTTCTAAGCTACTCCAAACAGCAACAGAAAGGCGAACCCTAATCTCACAAAGTCAGGCGTCACCGATCCGTCAACCAAACACAAACGCCAAAGCTAGAGCCTGACAAAACAGGCAAAAGCCCAATAAAAGACCTACACAGTCAAAGACACGAACATACACAACTAGATCATCGTGTACGCTACACAAGACTGGACCTCGAGTAAAGCCACATACAGGCTACTCGGAACTCAATGGTGAAAAGACACGTCACGAGACACGAGAATCACTAGAGTCATGCGTCAAGGGACAGGAGCACCTCCTCACTAGAAGAACAGCCAGATGTGTCCACTAACGTCTTACACTGCACCATGAGTATCTCCCATACGTCTGGAACGACGGTAACTGAGATACTCACAAAACCAAGTATGAGGAACAACAATACCAAGTATAAGGAGCAACGGTACCACAGAACCAGGAACAAGGTACCTCAACAACGAGTGACTAGTCAGGGTCACGTCCATCGGCGTCCAACTACCCCTGACCACGTGTGCACACACAAGCTCAATGCCTTGAGCCAGGCCTCTAGCTAGATTTCTCCTCCAGTAGGACGCTACTATAAGGCAAGGGAGCCCACATAAACTAGCTTACGAACCGTCTATCGGGAACTGCCCCGCCACCACTCCTAGGTGGGCCGACACACTGGAACGCGTGAGTCGTCAGGCTACGACTAGTGGAGGCTCACTAGACACAGAGACTCCAAAACACTAGTGCTGAAGTACGGACGGGCTAAGCACGCACTATCGCTTGTACTATGAAGCACCAGACACAAGACACGAGGTAGCATACCAGACTGCCACCGGACTCAGGACAGGCAACTAGACCTGCAAACACAGCGATCCTTGAGTCAGAAGACTCGAGGTCAAGATCATCGTACTAAGTGGTAACAAGCCGCCAATCGGTCTAATCCCTAAGCCACATCACGGTAAAACACCGATAAAGGAAACGACATAGGATCACCTGATCCACACCTCCGCATAACACAACTACAGAGACTTAAGGGATCCCCGAGACCCTCAAAGCACATGGACACGTAAATCGATGTAAGATGACCCCTCTAGGTGTCCAAAATCATGTCTCGATTCATACCAGATCACCGAGACAACTACAAAGTTATATGTCAACCACTGGGTCACACCGGGTTGACCAGACACTAATAATGACTCTAAAACGGTACGGAACACCGCGGAATATAATGGCACTCCCAGCTACCTCACAACATGGTCATCACCCTCATAGTACATCCAAGATATCCATGGGACAACGGGAAAAACACAGGGTAAGGCTAAGACAAATGGAGGCCAAATATCAAGAAAATATATATCTAGGAAGTAATGGTCGTATGCCAGGCCGCTAGGTAAACCAAGCAGTCAGCCACGGAACCGCTACCTCACACAAACAATACAAACACTGGGCGGTCAAGAGAGAGCCGCACCAAGACAACCGGCTTCTAAACAAGCCGTCTCACTAAGTTAGGCGGTCCAGGCATGGCCGCTTCACTCAGAGACTCAAACAGACAAAACTACAATCAACAGGGGCAAGCGGTCTATCGCAGGACCGCCAGAAGACTGTATCGGTCAAGGACATGACCGCTAGACCTAGTAAAACCCCCTATAGTGAAATCGACTTAAACCAGTCAAACGGACCCTAGCGGTCTAACACTAAACCACCAAAAGCCACCAAGCGATCGGAGCTAGGGCCGCTAGCTCAACCGACTTAAGAGCCTCGAACCGACATAAACGCTACCTAGTAGTCTAACTATGAACCACCATAGCTAGTCTCGCGGTCTATCGTAAGGCCGCTTGGCCAAACCGACATAATACTAAGACGTAGCAGTCTAACTTTGTACCGCCACATGAGGCTTAGCGGTCTAACTATAGGCCGCTAGCCGACACAAACGGTCGATCGCGTGACTGCGAAGACCTGAACCGACATAGAACCGACTCGACACCCAACGCAACCTAGCGGTCATACACTGGGCCGCTAGAAAAACCCTTGCGGTCACTGAAAGGACCGTTAAGGCGACACGGCGGGTAAAATAGGGGAATGGCCGATCCCGACCGTTCCACGCCCCAATCGCTACTAAACGAAGGGGAAACAACCCTAGATGCGAATAAAGCCTTCCACATACCGGAAGGGGTCCAAACAACACCAAAAACAACAGAAACGGGTGATTCTACCGAATCGACCCTAAATGGGTCACATGGGTTCCCGGGCTTCTACCGGTCCCGAATGACATCCAATCACGATAAAACCAGTGGGAATGGAATGCTGACATGCCAGGGAATCTAATAAGACTAATTAGGCTTGAAATCATCGCCCGAAACGGCGAACACGTCTCGCACCCCCCAAAGAATGCTTCACCCAAAACAAGATAGAACCCGCTCGTTCTCGCACCGAATAGCGTGAAATCACAGGACAACGTAGAATAGGAGTAGGGCATCCATCTCCCTACCTCCATCGGAGTTCTTGCGCACCGAAGTGACTAAACCACGCCGAAAATTATCTCACGAGCTCGACACGTCGGCTTTGAATCCACCGAGGGATCGCGCCAATGCCACACTCAATCCTTTGCCCCATCACGCGCCAGGTCAACTCCACGATGTCCCTGCCTCAGCCACCTCGCCACGGTCATGCGCCCCGCGGAGAGAGGAGAAGAGAGGAGAGAGAACGTGAGGGAGAGAGTGAGCGACAGTGAGGAGAGAGGAAGGAGAGAAAAGAAGAAATAGAAAAGAAATTAGGAATTTTCCTAATTTCCAAAAAATCTAATTTTCAGCCCAAAAATGCACTAATTCAGAAAAATATAGAAAAATAGCCTAAACGATCCTCGGAAAGAATGCAGCGCAACTATAGCATCCTCGAGTCGATGAATTGAATAATAAACTCGCCACGGGATTCCGTAACTAGTACGAGAGAAGAACCCACGGGGATCATAAAACACAACTCAGGACCCACAAAAGTGATCCGAAACTCTCCGATAAAGATCCGAAAGACTCAAGGTCTTACACAATTCATGGTGGCTCTTATGGGGATGAATTCTTGTCAATGGATCCACAGATTCAGTTATTTGCTTCACATGGTGCCATCAAGTTTCCACTAGAGCAGTCAGATGTGTGGACAGAAAAGGTAAATCTTATTTGGTCTGTTAGCGTGGAACTTTTACTGTTGAAGCTAATTTACTCTTCATCTCTGCCTGCAGATCAAAAGACTTGACCTTATGCTTACCCTCAAGTTGACAGCTGCTGAAAATCCACTTGACAGCTACTGATACTGTGATCTTTTATGAGAGTGACTAGAATCCAACATTATGAGAGTGATAAGGAAGTAAGATCCATCTCATTGTTCAACCATTTTGTATGCATTTCTGAAAATAATAGGATGTGTTGTTGTTGTACCCGGACAATTTCCCAGTAAAATATTAAGAAATAAGGGTTTGAGAATTTCCCCGAACACCTTTAAGGCGTGGGCTACCCAGCACCTCCTATGGCCCACCAGGCCCAACCAAGGGTCCCAACCAGCTAGCCGTGACCCACGGCGCCGTCAGCAATTGATTGGGGTTAGCCCCGATCACTCAGTTCGCGGGTTCACCCTCGTTCTACACGGCCCCCGACGACAGGCCACGACATGTGGCACCCAACAACGAGGCTGGGATCTACCCCCAAGATGTCTCAATCTAGCTTTCTAAGGTCAAAGGGAGACTATCTTGGTCAACCACGGGCTTTAGAATTCCATAGCACCCGTATGCATACACGCGTGTTGGGAATTCTCCCGAACACCTTGCGGGCATGCATATCCCAGTCGTTCTACAACAAGCCAGGGGCCAACCCGCGGCTCCATCACTCTAGCCATGTCCTATGATAACTCTCCAATAGGTCGGGGCCACCCTCGACCCTCAGACACGCGGCAACGAGCCATTTGTTTTCAACTCTCGGGCCAACCCGGGGCCCGACAACCCGCGTTATAACGCGGCACATGTCACGAAAGTCGAGCCCACATGCCCGTGAGCCACTCTCTCAGCTCTTATGAGCCCCTGCCCTCAGTCCAAGGCCAAATATAAGGCCCACCAATCACTCACCCAAGCTGATCGACAACTCGAGGTGTGTCAGGAATTTCCCCGAACACCTTGCAAGCGGCAATGATAACGCGAGATCGACAAGCCCCCATGGGCCAATCCCAGCATCTCCAAGCACTCCGTCCTTCAAAGGACATCCCCGGATGACAAAGGAAGACCCCTGGGGGCCCCCCTTGGGGTCACGGCTCGCCCGGGGGAGAGTTCACCGCTGGGCGCGGCCGGGCCCCAGGGAGGGCGGACCCCCATTGAGGGGGGGGGGGCGCCCTCCTCCCGGCCCGATGGCCCACGGTCATTCTCCAGCCCAGTATCTCCCAGTTCCCTATGAAATCGACTAGCATACCGTGCATGGAAGGATTCGTCGATGAAGAACTCAACGACGGAGCCTCGGGAGTGCAAAGTCACACGTTGGGATCCACACGCCCAAGCAATCAGCAAGTCAGTCTAACTCTAGTATCCTCCAGTATCCTTTTGTCCTCTTGCGGTCGTAATTAGTCAAAGTGGGACAAAAATAGCAAAAAAATGGGATTTTATAGAGGTGGGGACCGCCGCCCTCTCTCCCTCCCTAAGAGTTGCTCCGCCTAAACCCCTGCTTCAATATAAAAAAAAGTTTTTTTATAAAAAAAACCCTTCCCAACCTCGGTCCGCATGCCAACACCCTTGGGGTTTAGGCGGACCAGACTGGAGGCCCAACCTGGTCTGCCTAAACCCTAGGTTTAGGAGGACCAACCCAATCCCTGTGGTGGGTCCGCCTAAACCCCATCTAGTCAAAAAAAATATTTTTTTTAAAAAAATGTAATTTTTGCTCCACGTAAAGTCCTCCAAGGATTAGGTGGATCAAACCCAGCCCTTGGGTTGGTCAGCCTAAAGCCTCCCTCCCCCACTCAGTAAACAAAAAAATTTATTTTTTTGCAAGGGTTTATGCTGACCAAGTTTGGCCCTCAACTTGGTCCGCCTAAACCCTCCCTGACCCTTCATATTCCCCTATAAAAGCCCCCTTGGGGGCGCAAGAGGCATAGATGCAGGCACGAAGACAACAACCTCTGATCTAACTACTGCACCCTCGGACTTCTGCAGGCATCCAGCAAGGATCGAGGATGCAAGGAGCTAAGTGTGCCCACGTGGTTGGCTTGTTGATCGGCTCACACACGCCGAGGGTACGTCGCTCGCACTTCCCTCATATGGCGTTTAGCCATCGCACACAAGCCCACCCCCGTTGCATGTAAGGCATTATGACAACGGCAAACACACCTACATCCAAGGTCTGCCCGCACACGGCAACCTTCGACGGCCACATATGCACCATGAGGCCGCACCTACCTCCGTCGCGGAACTGCGTGCCCATCACTCGTCCCAAGCTGGCCGCCGACCACTCTGACCGATGACTCGAGTTAGCTGGACCCTGGCCCGAAGATAGCATCGCCGGGGCCGGCCCAGACTCCCCAGTCGGAAAATACTCGCCTCTCAGGACCACTTGTTATGACCACCAATTTGGGCACTGGCCCAATTGAGAATAATTCGGGCCCATGAACTTAATGAGCTAGAAATATGGACAAGTTATTGAAGGATCCTTAAGAAATTGGTAACTTACTATAGGGAGGTTAGACTTATATGAAACTAAAGCCCATTCAACGACTATTAGATAGGGAACAACTCTGATGAAGAGTACAACTTCTAAAAAATGGGCCTAATAGGAGATAAGAAGGAGTTATGATAATGGGACAAAATTATTATAAAAAAACACAGTCACCCGTTAAAATAAGGATATCTCTGTCCACAGTCAACCAAATGGGATGAGACTAGGCTCATTAGAAAGCTTGGGCCCTTATCCGAAATTCTTCTGTTGACATGGAAACCCAATTCGCACTAGAACCCAAGGTCTTTAGCCCATTTGCTGCCAGCTGTCACGAAGAGGTGTGACTGTTAGGAGAACTCAGATGTAATTAATGGGAAATTCATAACTTCGTCTGTGGCTAACGAAATGACCTGAAACCAAGGCCATAATTCTGAGTGAGATGTTAGCTACAACTTTTATGTTGAGGTCAAGGTCAAATACTATTTGGATGCTAGAGCAATACCCGGATTACCTCGGGCTACTGAAAGGTCGCCACTAGAATGAGGGAGAATAAATGATAATATTGCAAAAATCATAACTTGGGCTAGGAATGAGGAAATTCGATGAAAGCACCTCTGAACATTAGATCTGTAAGTCCTCATGATTTGATCTGAAGACATCCCAATCCCAATCCCAACATAAGAGTACTCCCACTAGTATTTATGCCTAGGTAGACGAAGGGTCGCGATTGGAATAGAGGAGAAATAACGTTAATATTGCGAAAATCATAACTCAGGGTAGAGTAAATGAACATCAATGACACCATGACTGGAAGTTATATCTAGACGTCCTCTTTATTTCATATGAAGACATCTCAGTCCAAATCTTAACAGGAAAGCACGCCCATTCATACTTATGACCGGGTAGACGAAGGGTCACCTCTATTCAAACCCAAGGGGTGCTTAGCATTAACCCCCTCTTTAACCAGCGACCTTGGGGGCTGGACTGAGCCTTGCTGGACATAGGAAATGCCATTGGAGGATTGAACCTATATAAGGAGGTGGGTTCCAAGGGTGGTCAGTCTTTAGCAACACCCATTCTCAACTTTCCACCATCTACGGTTCCTCTTGAGAGAGAAGAGAGGTGAGGGACCTTGGCCCTGCGAAGGGGGCGAACTGGCAGTTCCTAGAAGGAAGTAGAAAGTCTTGGAGAGGATCTGGGGTGTGGATCTCATCTCCGGATCGAAGGATAAAACTGAGGAGGTTCTAGGGTGTTGATATTATCCCTGGATCATCGGTTAAAAGGTAGGCACCTAACGTTAAACTTTAGGGGTCGATGATGTATTAGAATGGTTTTAAAACAAATTTTTTACACTCTAAAAGAGGGATTAAGGGCATGTGGGGACCACTATCATGTTCATTTTGATTCTGTCATTCATTAAGTTATCTTGGGTTTCATAGTCCCCACAGCCCCTAGGTAAAAGGGGTCGATGTGTTGTTTGTAAGGTCTGTGCATTATTTACAAGGTCTGTGCATTGTTTGTATGGTCTGTGCACTTTTGTCCATACGTAGGTAAAAGGGGTCTGTGTGTTGTTTGTAAGGTCTGTGCATTATTTACAAGGTATGTGCATTGTTTGCAAGGTCTGTGCATAGTAAGGTATGTGCATTGTTTGTAAGGTCTGTGCACTTTTGTCCATACATAGGTAAAAGGGGTCTATGTGTTGTTTGTAAGGTTTGTGCATTATTTACAAGGTCTGTGCATTGTTTGCAAGGTCTGTGCATAGTAAAGTCTGTGCATTATTTACAAGGTCTGTGCATTGTTTGCAAGGTCTATGTGTAGTAAGGTCTGTGCATGTTTTATAAAGTCTGTGCATGTTTATGGTGTGTGCATGTTTTATAAAGTCTGTGCATGTTTAAGGTATGTGCATGTTTTAGTAATGGTAAGGTCTGTGCATGTTTTGTAAAGTCTGTGAATGTTCTAGTAATGGTACGGTCTGTGCATATTTTGCAAAGTCTGTGCATGTTTTAGTAATGGTAAGGTATGTGCATGTTTTGTAAAGTCTGTGCATGTTTTATAGTACAGTCTGTGCATATTCCAGTGGGGTCGGTGCATGTGCTAGTGAGGTCGGTGTAGGTTTAGTTCAAATCATAAGTAAAGTCTGTGCATGTTTCAGTGAAGTCTGTGCATGTCTGTGCATGTTCTAGTGAGGTCGGTGCAGGTTTAGTTCAAAGCATAAGTAAAGTATGTGCATGTTTTAGGGAAGTATGTGCTTATTCTAGTGAAGTCGGTGTAGGTTTAGTTCAAATCATAAGTAAAGTCTGTGAATGTTTCAGTGAAGTCTGTGCATGTTCTAGTGAGGTCGATGCAGGTTTAGTTCAAAGCATAAGTAAAGTCTGTGCATGTTTTAGTGAAGTCTGTGCAAGTTCTAGTGAGGTCGGTGCAGGTTTAGTTCAAATCATAAGTAAAGTCCGTGCATGTTTCAGTGAAGTTTGTGCATGTCCTAGTGAGGTCGGTGCAGGTTTAGGTCAAATCATAAGTGAGGTGTGTGCATGAAGTCTGTGCATGTTCTAGTGAGGTCGGTGCAGGTTTAGTTCAAATCACAAGTAAAGTCTGTGCATGATTTAGTGAAGTCTGTGCATGTCCTAGTGAGGTCGGTGTAGGTTTAGTTCAAATCATAAGTGAGGTCTGTGCATGTTTCAGTGAAGTCTGTGCAAGTTTTAGTGAGGTCGGTGCATGTTTAGTTCAAAGCATAAGTAAAGTCTGTGCATGTTTTAGTGAAGTCTGTGCATATTCTAGTGAGGTCGGTGCAGGTTTAGTTCAAATCATAAGTAAAGTCTGTGCATGTTTCAGTGAAGTCTGTGCATGTCTAGCCCTGGCCACAAGCAGGGTCTGTGCATGTTCCAGTAAGGTCTGTGCATGCTCCAGTGAGGTCTGTGCATGTTTTAGTGGGGTCGGTGCACATGCTGCACAGACTCAATTTTCAAAAACTGAGAAAAGGAGAATTTTGAGGGGGCATATTAATTCATAAAAATCTGAAAAATTAGAAAATGGTAGAAGGCTAAGTTAGTAACCCACAATAAAATTTTCATGCCCACAGAAATTCTGTACTTCCAAGTATAAATCATTTTCTATGCATGTGTGGCCTAGAAGAATAGACATGTTCTTTTCATATAGGAACTTGAACATGACCGCAAGTGTATTTAGCCCTCTTAAACTATAGAAGCACATCGGTGAGCATGTTTAGACTACTAGAAGCACATCTGAGAGCATGTTTAGAATATTAGAAGCACGACTGTGAGTATGTTTAGCCCACTTAAATCATTGAAAGCATGCTTGTTATGATAAAGTATCATACTAATATGTGTAAAATGGGTATGTATGTGAATGCGAATACGATGTAAATGATATAAATAGAAACAATAGCCTTCTGTGAGATAGGACTTCGGTCCTTGTGGGGGGGATGGCCCTGGTTTAAAATCCTATTTGTTGTGTCCCGAATGGTGGCAATCAAGAGGGGAGGGGTGAATTGATTGGCCAAATAAAAGTTATTTACCAAATGAGATGCTTGTTGGAATTTTTAAACTACAAGAAGAAGATGTTCTAGACACACAAGCACTCAACCTCACCCGAACAAGATCTCTCTCGTGAGTACTCGTAGATGAAAGTATGCAATCTATGACGGAACTAGAGAACACTCAGCTAAGGGTGAAGCCCACTCATTACAATGCACGATAAAATAAACCACAATAGAAGCACAAGATTTTTAGGTGGTTCGGGTACACAAACGTGTCCCCTACGTCCACTTAATGCTCCACTATGAAGTGAGCCACACACACGCTGTAACGATAGCCAACACACACACGGCAGCCTATCTTGGCCACCACCACACACACACACTCGTATCACAGATCACGAGCACACACACATGAATGTGGTTCAAAATGTTCAAGGATTACAACAAATATTCAACTCAATCAGCAAAGACTTGAGAAGATTAGAGTAGAGAAGATTTGTAGTGATTTAGAGCTCCCCATTTCTCTCTTTTGAAGGTATTTGAATGCTCCTGTAGTTTGAGGACGGTTCTTGATGGAAGATGAGTGATTTTTGCACGAACAATGGTTGTAACTTGATTTCCCCACGCAGCTTCTAGTAGAGGATCGATTGGAGCCTTGAAGTTTTCTTCTTCCCTTCACATTCAAGCTCAGAACTCCGTGGAAGAAGCCCTGGGGCAGCTGCTTGCATCCTGCACTAACATAGGTTAGAGAAAATGAAAACCAAAAATAGATCTCACTTCTTGATTAGGGTTTGAGGCCCAAAGAGATGGTTTTATGCTTCCAGGATGGTCAAGGGACACCCCTGGGACAAGATCCATGAAACCTAGAGTAATACAAGGCGGATGGATGGGAGTGGGTGGACATTTGGTCTGAGGATGCAAAAGTCCTATTTCACGGCGTTGCATAGGTGTCGACACCTGGTGCCTTGCAGTATACAAAAACCCCAGCCAGAAAGCCTGGACACTAGGTGTCGACACCTGGTGTTCTGGCTTGCTAGAAATGCAGCCAGCCAGAACCAGTTCAGATTGGTGTCGACACCTGGTGTCGACACCTTCTGGACTTGATTCTGGAATAAGTCCAGGAGCAAGATGTCGACACCAGGTGTTGACTCTTGCTCAGATAGAAAGCTCAATGACCCATATTGCTAAAAATAAAGAGAACAAACTCCACCATAGTTTGGCATGATTAAAAAGGGTTGTGAGGAGTTCTTCCAGCCTGCAAAACACCAAGTACAAGTCAGTTTGCTTCAACATTGACCTCACAAATCAACCATTACATTTCACCCTTTTTTAATGGAAGTATGGTGACTTGAGAAATTATAACTATGTAAAGCTTATCCAAAACCGTTTCCATTTGCCATTCTAAGAATGAAGAATGAAGGAGGAGTGAAATATCCATATCAAACCACATCTCAACATTTACCTTATCGTTTTACCTGAATTCACCTTTGGTCCTCAATTGCTTGCTCATTTGTTGAAATACCCATTCAAGAACCATTGACTATGAACTATTAATCACCATTGCATGATAAAATAGATTTGGAGTTCATAAGTGTACAGAACCAGTTCACTCAAAACCATGATCGCACATTGCATTTTTTTTTTGTAAACTAAGTCATCTAATGGGTCAAAGGGAGAGTGCACCCCCATTCCAAAGGAAGGGAATGTTCTCACTCCACCTTCTAACCACTAGATGCTTTTTTTATTGATATTTCAAAAAAGAATACATCTTCACAGAGAGGCCAACCTCTGAAGTACAAAGAAAGGGAAAAAAGAATTAAATCTATACAAGCTTTCTACGAATGTTAGTTATGCCATTAGCATCAGCTATGGCATAACCTTTAGCAAGCAGAGGTAGCTCTCTAATAGAGGAAAACTCCAAATTACACCCCATGTGAACTGCATGATTTGCCAATGCATCCGCGAGCTGATTAGCTTCTCTGTATGAATGAACAATGGAGCAATGAGAGTATGATAATAATTGTTGTAAAGGCTGCCACCAAGGAAGAAGTGACCACGGAGGGTCTTTATTGCTGTTCAACAAATCAACCAATACCATTGAATCAGAGTATATAATTGATATGGGAATTTTATGCAACTGTGCCAGTCGAAGACCATCAAGTAAAGCCCGCCCTTCAGCCACCAGGTTGGAGCCAAGACCATAGTAATAAGAGAAACCCAATATCAGCTGACCAAGAGAGTTTCTGAAACACCCACCACCTCCGGAACGCCCGAAATTTCCTTTACTAGCGCCATCTACATTCAAGGAAATTTCTGTAATAGGAGCCATCCAGCGAACAGTAATGCAAACTGGGCGATTATTGTTAATTATAATTCCATATCCCTGCAAAATCTTCGAATAGCTAGAACTGGCCCCTTGTTTAAACCTGAACTGGCTGACTGTGTGCTTGATCTCAGCAAGGATCTGATCCGAAATTCTTAGGAAATTAGTGTACTGGCCTTCATACCTTGCACGACATCTAAATTTCCATACTTCCCAAACTATCATAATAGATGCCATTATAGATATGAATCCTTTAGGTTTGTAGATAACAACTTCATTTATGGTAGAACTCAGCCTACTAGTAATAGAAGTTTCATCCAAACATGTACTGATGAGTAATGGAGCAAACCTATTCCATAAGAATTTAGCCAAGTCACTATGTACAAATAAGTGGTCTTCATCTTCAATATTATGAGAAGCACAACAACAAACACAGCATGAGGCCCGGTTAACACCACTGCTTTGAATCCGACTGTCAACTGGAATAGAATTTCTCAGAGTTTTCCAACAAAATAAAGTTGCCCGCGGGGGAAGTTTTTGATTCCAAAGTTTGCTCATCATTAAACCAGAATTAGTTGCCACTGTCTGTCCTTTAATAAATTTGTAGGTGGATTGGATAGTAAATTTACCTGAGGTTGTAAGGGACCATATGGGTATATCATTCCCTATTTGCATTCCAAAGCTTTGAATTTCCTCTCGCAGCTGATGATCCTCCAAACTCTGCCAGACAGGATGAAGATGATTTGCCAAGGCAGCTTGGACAGAGTAATTTTCAACCTGAGGAAGATTCTGACTTGAGAGATGGTCAAGTAAAGCCTTGTCCTTGAACCAAATATCTTTGAGAAAGTTAGTGTTTGCACCATCTAGCACTATCATTCTAGATTCTGACATTAATATAGATCTAGCTTTCTCAAAATGAAGCTTTTTTATTCCAGCTGGGAAAGGGATTTTGCAGTCAGATATATGTTGGCCATGACAGTATTTGCTTCTTACAAACTGAGCCCAGTGAGAGTTGCTGTGAATAGAGTTCCATAGCTGTTTGACATAAAAACGGATCTGAGTATCTGATAAGCCACGAATGCCCAGCCCTCCTTTTGAAACAAGACTGCAAATTTTATTCCAAGATACCCAATGTTTCCTATGAGTTGTTTAAAAGCCCTGCCAGAAGAAGTTTGCACAAATTTTCCTAATTTGCTTAAAAATTATGTAAGGAACAGAAGCAGCACTAGCAGTATACAAAGGAATAGATGCTAGGACCGACTGAATCAAGACCAGTCTTCCTGCTTGAGATAGTAATTTGCTTTGCCAGCCAGCTAACTTGGTACTTACTCTGTTTAACAAATATTTAAAATGAGGAGCTTTCACTCTACCTTTAAAAAGAGGGATGCCCAGATAATTGATGCAACCAGTTTAGTGATGATAGCCAGATAGTTGGCATATGCGGTAAATAGAGCTTCGGGGCATCTGTTTAGCCACTACAAAACAACTTTTATGTGCATTTATCTGCTGGCCAGATGATTGTTCATATCTCCCCAAGAAGAGGATAAGTTGTTTAATAGATGACACTCCACCATTCATAAAGATGATTGAATCATCCGCATAGAAAATGTGGGAAATAGGCTGAACACCACAAGGAAGATGATAATACTTGCACATACCAGACTGAAAAAGATGGCTGAGACCCCTGCTTAGAACTTCTTCTGCCAGAATAAACAAAGCAGGGGCTAAGGGGTCTCCTTGTCGAACCCCTCTAGTAGATTTAAAAAAGCCATGGGTCTGCCCATTTAAAGCTATGGAAAACCAGCAATTGACTAGCATTTGGGCAATCAAAGAAACAAATCTATTGGAGAAACCAAATTTTTTTAGGACCATAAAGAGAAAGTCCCACTCTACACGGTCATAGGCTTTTGCCATATCTTGCTTGAGGAGCATATTATGTCCTCTAACAGGTCTATCCATTTCCATTAGAAGTTCATTTGCCAACAGGAAATTATCTGTAAGATGTCTGCCACTTATGAAGCCACTTTGCTCATCAGATATAATCAGGGGCAAAATTGGACGCAGCCGATCACATATAAATTTGGACACAATCTTATATGTAAAATTGCAGAGGATGATAGGTCTAAAATCAACATAGGATGTTGGATTTTTTACCTTCGGAATCAAGCAAAGGATGGTGGAAGTAACCCCCCGGGGTAGACCCCATCCTTGAAAGAAACTTTGGACAACATATATGACATCCATTCCAATGATATCCCAACAGTGAGTGAAGAAACCCCCAGTGAAGCCATCTGGCCCTGGAGAACTATTACCAGATAAAGAAAATACTGAATTTTTGACTTCTTCTTCTGAAGGAACAGAGCATAAAATTTTATTCTGATCTTCATTGATCATCTAAGGTATAACATTAAGCATGCTCTCATCAATAATATGATCTTCTGAAGTTAAAAGAGCTTTGAAGTATTCCACTGCACCATCAGAAAGTAGCTCCTGGTCTTCTTCCCAGTGACCATTAAGTTTCAGTTTGTGAACATAATTCCTTTGCCTTTTGACCTTAGTATATTGGTGAAAAAATTGGGTGTTCCGGTCTCCACAGGAAATCCATTGCACTCGGGATTTTTGATACCAAAAGATCTCTTCACGAGATAAAATAAGTGTTGTATAGTGGACAACGGATCTAGAGGGGAGGGGTGAATAGATCTGCCCCTCTTTTCATAATGTAACCCTCTATATAGCTAGTTAAAAATAATTACAGCGGAATACAACTAGCTTAGCGACGTATAAAATGATTTGCTTAGAAATATGATTTCACAATATGGATATTGAACCTAAGCATGCATCTAAAATAAATCAATCACACAATCAAACCACAACACAAAAGATTTTAAGGTGGTTCGGACCGAATCCCCAGTCCTACGTCTACCCCTCACCAAATCCGATGAGGCTTCACTAGTGCCACGCACTGAACCGCAAATCGGAAAGACCTCCGATTGCTTTCCTACTAACCACAGGTAGGGACGTCAACACCGCAGATTGGACAACTTCCGATTGCCTTCCTACTAACCACCGGTAGGGATGATCTTCAGTTTCAATCGTTTGTATGAAATGAAAAAGAACAAATATGAAAACATGCAATCATCAAACAAGATATAGAATATGCTCAAGAAGAAAAATCTTGTCTGAGATTGCTAGAGCTTGAGTTGGATGCTTCAATGGTGTCTTCTTCCTTGAGAGATGATCTTCCTTGAGTTGATGAAGAAGACTATGGATGTAGCTTTGATCTTCCTTTTGATCTCCTTGAGTTGATGAAGAGTTTGATGCAGTTTAGATCACCCTTGAGAGCCTTGATTGCTTCTTGGTTCCTTGGAGGTTGAGATGGCTTCAGATCTAGGCTTGAATCCCTTGAATGGATGAAGAACTTCCTCCCGGAGTACTGTTAACAGCTACAGTACTCGAACTCCTCTCACCCTTGTAGCCTCCTTTGATCTCTCTTGGATTCACAAATGATCAACTAGGGTTTCTAACCCTCTTGCATGTGTTTTATAACATTTGAATGGTCCTTAGACATCCCCCAGACCAGATCCACAATCTATGGAAGATTGGGTGACTTTGGGGTTAAACAAATACAAGGAAAGGGGCTGGCCTCGAGGTTGAAATCGAAGTCAAACATGGCTGCATCGGGGCTGGCGGTCGACCTGCAGCTTCTGGCGGTCGACCGCTACTGAAACACCTGTAAACGGATGGTCCCTGGGAATTTCGGTCGACCGCTACTGGCTGGAGGTCGACCGCCACTGAAAGAACTGCAGACGGTGGGCTGCTGGCTGGGGCGGTCGACCGCCCCTGTGCTGGCGGTCGACCGCCAGCTGGGCAGACCCCAGGCTTTCCCGGGTCAGTCCATTAACTGCTTTAGCTCCATCGCTTGACTCCTTTAGTAGTCCGTTCACGTCTGTGGTATCACCCTTGACAGTCTTGAAGATTTCTGTTGATTCACCGGGCAGGTCGATCCCCGCGACCTGACCGCGCAGGTCGATCCGCGTGCGAGGGCGCAACATTAAGCTTTCACTTGTCCATTCATTTGCATATCTGTCATGAACACAACATCACGTATGTCAGTCATGTAAGAGTGAAAAAAAATAATGAATAATAGTGTTTAGCCATTATCAAAACCAAGAATATCAAATAACTCAAATGACCACAAGATGATGTCGAATGACCCAAACCACAGGAAGACTCAAATGATCACAGGGGCACAACAATAAGGTGCCATTCAACATTGGCTTTGTGAAGCTTCATTCGATTTTCCACTGTGGGGTTAGCATCATAACATGTTTGAGCTTGCTCAACCAGAGTTTCAGCTTTGTTTTTAGCCCAATGAATGTTACCAAAGATTTCTTTATTCCATTTACTTAAGGTAGACTTCAAGTGTTTGAGCTTTCTTTGGAGCATATGAAAAGGGTGGACATCCACCTGGTTACATTTAATCCACTGATCTTTCACAAATTCAAAAAAACCTTCATGTGTATGCCACATATGCTGATACAAAAATCTCCCCGGGGAAGATTGTTGGATGGAATTCATTGACAAAAGCAAAGGGGCGTGATCTGAGGGACCTCTGATTAAATGCCTGACAGACAGGTTATGAGGTGATTGGGCCCAGTAAGCATTGTATAATACCCTGTCAAGACGAGCTCTTATGTGTGAAGACCCAGTTTGATTGTTTGTCCAAGTAAACTCAGAGCCTGAATAGCCTGCATCAACAAAACCAGTTGCTGACATAAAACCTTGAAAGTCTAGCATGGCAGCCATGGAGGTAAAGGAACCACCAATCTTTTCTTCTGGGGATGCGATAGAATTAAAATCTCCACCTATAATCTAGGGTATATCAACACCTTGGCTGAAATCCATTAAGGAGTCAAACATTGCCCTGCGATTATTTTTAGAACATGAGGCATATATTGCTGTGAAGTACATAACAACCAAATTATTTTCCTTAAGTGCAACAGTCAAATACTGTGAATGAAGTTCTATAACATCAAGACAAATGTTAGCTTTGTGTAGAAGCCAAATTTTAGAGGAGTCACCGTTATTACCAATGATAGACTGCAAATTAACCCTCCGAGCCATATCCTGGGCACGATTGAAATCTATACGGGGTTCTGAGATAGCAACCATACAAATGTTATTGGCTTTTATGTGCTGAGTGAGACTTTTGACAGTGGCTTTGTTGCCAATTCCTCTAACATTCCATATCAGGATTGAGTTAAACATGATCAAGAGAAGAGTATGAGTAAGCAGCCAGAACCTTGGCTTTAGCCCTTGTCAGTCGGGCATCACAAAACAACACACCAGGCAGAACAGAAACCTCATCTGACTTCAATTCTTGAGGGTGTTTTATAGTGTTATCATTTGCTTGGCAAAGCATCCTAGAGTTCTCCAAAGCAGACAGGTTTGAAACAACATCTAAACTAGAGATTTTAAAAGCTTTCAAATCTAACATCTGGATATTAGATAATGGGGACGAGTTTATTTCCTGAAGTACCTCCGTATTACAATGGATTGAAGGTAGCTCTTCTGAATTTGAGATCTCCTCTATTGTAGACAAACCTGTTGTAGTCATTTTTGTAGAGTCATTTATACAAACATCTAATGAGGACCCATGATTATCTTGCAGCTCCGAGCTTCCAGAAGAAGATGCAATGAACTGATAGTGCTTAGAAGCTTCAAAAATTTCATTATCTCCAGGGACTTTTTTATCCTGAACATTATTTTCTTCGGAATCTGTGTCATCAGATAATAGGCTCAAAGTTGAGAATTTGTTAATATCATTCCCTATCAGTATAGACTTGGATGTTTGAACCATCAAAACTCATTACTCCACACACCATAACCTCGGGGGCAAATAATCTCCCCCTTTTTGATGATGACAATAATGCTATGTGCTACGATTTAAACAAAGTGACTAAAGTGTGTTCTTTGTTGTGATTCGCTAACATGCATCTCATGTAATTGTTATTCATGCAATGAATCACAGGCATAACCACAAACATAAATATTAATTGATCGGAATGACATTCACAACCACAAGCGGATTTCCACAGCCATACTAAAATGCCTTTTTAATTGTTTTGGATATCAAAATACAAAACACCACACAAAACACTATAACCATGCAATGACTGCTACATAGACTTAAGACTCATGACATACTAACCTTAAGACTCAATAACAAAATGAGATCATACAGGCATGCAACCACCAACGCATGCGACACACAATAACAAGAAAGTAACATAACATAGCATATAACTATATAACTCTCCCCCTTTGTCATCAACAAAAATAAGGGGACCCGGGACGACGAGTAGCATGTGCCAACTGGAAGTAACAAGACTCAATCAGACCCGGAGGATGGCGGAGGAGGAGGTCGGCGAATATAATCCGTGATGGCTTGGAACTATTCGGTTTGATCATCCATGGGGGTTTTGAGATAGTTAAGGGAGGTGTTGATGGACTCGAATGCTTGGAGATATGTGATATGATTAAGTTTTAATTCTGCCACATCCTGAGTAAGAACATCCACTGTCTCCCTTAGCTCACCCACATCACCACTCAAAGTCTCCACAGTCAATTGTATCCCATTAACATCCGTGGAGGCGGCTGAAGTGCTGGAGGTCCCGCCCTGTGCAGGCTGAGCTTCGACTTCTTCTTCTTCCTCATCAGAATCAACCACAGGTTCTTTGTCTTTCACAGATTTTAGATGCCGAACCAAATGACCTTGAGCATTTCTCTCATAGCCCATATTCTTGCAAATGGAATGAACGGTGTAGATATCACTTTCTCTCAAAGTTTGACATGGTCCCTTGCTCAAATCAATGGCAACCTTACGGAAAATAGCAGTCAAGGCGGCGGCATATGGAAGAGTTTGATTCCAATTATGGAGACATGCAGTGATATGAGCATAGAAAAGGGCAGGGAAATTGATCTGCTGCCCTTGCAGCAGATTAGCAATGATAAATGTTTGATGGTCTGTGACTTTTTCCCTTCCTCCTGCCTTTGGAAGCAAGATAGTGGTCACCATATGATGGAGAATACGCTGCAAGGGGGAAAGTGATTGGCGTTTAGGCCACTAACGGTTCTATCTTGCATTTCTTCCCCGGTCAGGATTTCACATGCCACATCTTCATCAATCATAGCCTCCTCATGAAGTTCGCCAACATTAGGCATCTTAAAGACATTAGCTAACTGTTCTTGTTAGATGCCAAGAATTTGTCCATTCACCACTATCATGTATTTGTTGTTCTTGATAAACATATTTCCATAGTATTGAAGGACAAGGGAATAATATATCTTCCGGTGATCAGCCATAAACGAAAGAAGGTTCGGTTGATTCTTTACCAAAGGGAGCACTTCAAGGAGTCCTTGGTGTAGATCGTTGAAATCAACTGCTCATGGTCGGAGAACCTTCCGATCCATCATTTTGACCTGCACGGGAGTGGGTTTCTCTAGAATGGCTTCATGCTCTTTGTGCTTAGCCCGAGCTTCCCTCTTTCGACTGGACTCCACAGCGGGTTCCTTGCCCAGCGCACGTCGTTTGGGCGCCATGAGGGAAACAATCTCGCAGGAAGACGAAGGAGGAGATGATGAGATGATTTGGGGTGACAATGTGGCCCTTACCTCGGATGGGAGGAGTCTCCACAAATCATCCACGCTCCAGGGAACAAATGGCCGAAGAAGAGGCCACGGATGCTCGTCCAAGGTGAGGGCGCGGGTGCCACGGCGCCGTCCGCTCTCTCTAGGGCTTGAAGGTGTGAAGGGAATAGCAAGAAGAGGACTTGGGGACGAAGGGAGTGCAGCACTAGTAGACGAGGGGCATTAGGGCGTATTGAGGACTGGGTTCAAGAGGTTTGGAAGGGGTTTAAAACCCTTATGAACCGGTCCGCAAAAGGGCGCGGCCGGTAAGTGTCGACACTAGGTGTCGACACTTGGGTTCACCCTTTTTTGCCTGAAAAAAAACAACACCCAGGGCCGGGTGTCGACACTAGGTGTTGACACCTCCCTGTTGTCCAAGAAAATGGATGTTTTAGCAGGGATTTTGGATTCCAATGATCAAGGCTTGAGCCCCAAATGTCTGTAGGAATAAATTGACCAAGGCAATAGGGATATTTTGTGGAATTGTCAATTTGGGGTAGTTCTGAGCCAAATTTAATCATATAAAGCCTAACTCCATAACCGATTTCTCGGACATGTTTCATCTCGAACTTCTAGTGGCAATGCATTATTTTCCAAGGAGTATATAGTCATAGAAAATCAAGGGAGGTTGAATTTGTTTGGGTTTTTCAATATGGTATATATCCACACACACCAAGCATTTGGATTTTACATACAAGCATGCAAAGTGCAACACACATAACAATCATGATGCATATGCATGAGCCAAGGAGATTACACAGACAAAAATCTAGTGGTGAAATGCAGATGCAAATGCATGAAACGAACTAGAACAAGTACAAGAAACTCACTGACTTTCTAGACGACAAATGCCTAACTCTCTTCTAAAAGAAGTGAATTTATCTTCATTGAGAGGTTTAGTGAAGATATCAGCAATTTGATTATTTGTATCAACAAATTTTATTTCAACATCCCCCTTGCTTACATGATCACGCAGAAAGTGATGCCTAACCTCAATATGCTTTGTGCGAGAATGATGCACTGGATTCTTTGATAGATTTATTGCAGATGTGTTATCACAAAGAATGGCTGTGTTTCTTAGTGTGATGCCAAAATCAATCAATTGTTGTTGTATCCAGAGCACTTGGGCAACTTAGCTACCTACGGCCACATATTCGGCCTCGGTAGTTGATAATGCCACATAATTTTGTTTCTTGGAGGCCCATGAAACCAAGCAACCTCCAAGCAACTGACAATACCCACTTGTGCTCTTTCGGTCTATTTTTCAACCCGCATAATCAGCATCGGAATAACCAATTAATTCAAGACCTGAAGTACGCGGAAACCACAAACCCAATTCACAAGTACCAGCAATATATCTAAAAATACGCTTCACGGCCGACATGCGAGACTCTTTAGGATTCGATTGAAACCTAGCACACAAACATACTGCATATTGAATATCGGGCCTGCTGGCAGTTAAATATAACAAGGATCCTATCATGTTCCTGAAAGGGGTTTGGTTGACGGATTTACCTTGGTCATCTTGATCAAGTTTCAATGATGTGGACATGGGAGTTGGTTGTGGTTTGGTTATTGTCAAATTGAATTTCTTGAGCAGGTCCATAGCATATTTCTTCTGGTTTATGAATAAACCATCAACTGTCTGAGTCACCTGCAATCCCAAGAAAAATGTTAGCTCTCCCATAAGACTCATTTCAAACTCACTTTGCATCAATTTAGCAAAGTCTTTACTTAGAGCATCCTTAGTGGAGCCAAAAATGATGTCAACTTACATACACTTGAACGATTAGAATTTCCTTACCATTCAATTGTGTAAAAAGAGTTTGATCAACATTACCTCATTTGAATCCATTTTGAATAAGGAAATCACTCAACCGTTCATACCATGCTCGGGGTGCTTGTTTCAGACTATAAAGGGCTTTGTCTAGCTTATACACGTGGTCTGGATGCTCCGTATCTTCAAACCCCGGTGGTTGCTCCACATATACGTCCTCCTGGATATAGCCATTCAGAAATGCACTCTTAACATCCATTTGAAACAATTTTATGTTATTGCAGTATGCAAATGCTAATAAATTCCTCACTGCCTCGAGTCTTACTACAGCAGGAAAAGACTCATCAAAGTCAATCCCAAGCTCTTGGCTATAGCCTTTGGCTACTAGCCTGGCCTTGTTCTTAGTTACCACTCCTTGATCGTTTATTTTGTTTCAAAAAACCCACTTTGTTCTGATCACTGAGTGGCTTCTAGGACATGGCACGAGGAACCACACTTTGTTCCTTTGGAACTGGTGTAGTTCTTCTTGCATAGCCATGATCCATGACTCATCTTTCAAGGCCTCTTCTATGGAGTGAGGTTCAAACTGGGAAAGTAAGGCTATGTAATCCGTATTTTCAACTTCCCTGAAGGAGGCTAGTGTTCTTATTCCTTCATCTACATTGCTCGTCACATTCTCCGGCGGATGGTCCTTTGCAAATGTCCATTGCCTTGGTAGCTACTGTTCAACTTGATTTTTCTGATTTGCATCATCTTCTTATGGTTCTTCTATTTCTTGTTTCTCAGTTTTTCCTTCCATCTTCCAGGTATCACCAACATCCAACTCTTCATCCTACAAAATAGATTTTTCATTAGTTCTTTTGGAAGATGATTCATCAATGATGACATGGGGACTTTCCTCAACTACAAGAGTTCTCAAGTTATAAACTTGATAGGATCTTGAGCTAAGAGAGTACCCAAGAAGTATTCCTTTGTCACTTTTGGGATCAAATTTTTCCAGGTCCACCTTACCATTGTTATGAATGTAGCAAATGGAGTCAAAAGGTCTGAAATAAGAAATATTTGGCTTCTTACCTCGATACAGCTCATAGGGTGTTTTCTTCAACAATGGTCTTACCATGGCACGGTTGATTATGTAGCAAGCAGTGTTTATTGCTTCAGCCCAGAAGTACCTCGGTAAGTTGTTCTCATTCAGCATGGTTCTGGCCATTTCAATCAATGTCCTGTTCTTTCTTTCAATAACTCCATTCTGTTCAAGGGTTCTTGGTGCGGAGAAGTCATGCATATAACCTTGAGCCCTGCAAAAATTACCGAACTCGTGATTATCGAATTCCTTACCATGATCGCTCCGCACGATCTTGATGCAGCACCCCTTTTCATTCTGAACTTGCCTGCAAAATCCTTCAAATTCCATTAGGGCATCACTTTTATGGGAAAGGAAATATACTCAACAGAATCTTGAGAAATCATCCACAATTACAAAACCATAAAGTTTATCACCCAAGCTATGTGTTCTACTTGGTCCAAAAAGATCAATGTGGATTAATTCAAGGGGCCTCGATGTGGCTACATCATTCTTACACTTGAATGAAGTTCTTGTTTGCTTACCCCTGCTGCACGCCTCACAAACTCCTTCATCAACGGCCTTCAACTTAGGCAAACCAACCACCAAATCATTTCTAGACAATTTAAGCAAAACATTAAAACTGGCATGCCCAAGACGGCGATGCCAAAGCCAAGCATCATCATTGTTCCTTGCAACCAAGCACAAATTATCATGAGAGGCATCATCCAAATCTATCATATATACATTATTATGCCTAAAACCTATGAACTTTATTTCATGAGTTTTTCTGTCTACAACAGTGCAGTGGGTAGAATCAAAGGTCACGTTGCATCCTTTGTCACATAGTTGACTAATGCTCAAGAGATTGTGATGCAACCCCTTTACAAGTAGAACATTTTCAATAGTGTGAGTTTGATTCTTACCTATCTTACCTTCTCCAACAATTTTTCCTTTATCTTTTCCACCGAATGCTACTATCCCACCATCCTTTTCATGCAGGTCTGCGAACATCTCTTTATTTCCCGTCATGTGCCGAGAGCATCTGCTGTCCAAGTACCATTTATTCATTTGAGCTCTCAAGCAGACCTGCAAACACAAGAAGATCACTTATGCAAATTTTGGTACCCAAGCAAGCTTGGGTCCACGATGGTTAGAGACATGAGATATGTATGATTTGTTTCTCATTCTAGCTAAACTTTCATCATCAAATTTCAGAATTCTGCAATCATACATGTCATGGCCTAACCTTCCACAATAAAAACATGTAATGGCTCTATCCCTGTTTCTCCTCTTACCAACATTCAAGAATGAATTATGCACATGTGTTTTTGACGATGATGGAGATGAACTTCTGGGAGCCCAATGAGTTGAATGTGTTCCTGATTGTGATGTTTTTCCTTTTTCAAGGATAGCAATAGCATCCTTCAGATCATTTACTTCATGCTTTATTGAATGAATCTTGTTTTTAGCCATTTCTTTGGCTTGAATGCATGCACTTCTTTCCAGCTTTTCTTGTTCTAAACCTCTTTTTAAGTCTTCATGCATTTTGGTAAAAGTGGCTTGGTCCTCACGCATGCATGAACTCTCATCTTCAAACAACTCAATCTTAGACACAATAATTTCATTTTCATGTTTCAACTTTTAAGTTTCAGATTTTAAAACATGACAATTTTCACATGACTTAGCAGCATGCACAAAATGATCAATTTTCTTTTTAAGATTTTTGTTTTCAGATTTTAATTTTTTACATTTTTCATACAGAGATTCATAAGCAATCTGCCATTGTTCACATGTAAGAGATTCGGTTTCAGAATTTACCTCATTGGCATCATCTTCATTTGCCATGAAGCATAAATTCTGAACCAGCTCATCCATTTCATCTTCATTGCCAGACTCTTCTTCATCTTCATCACTCCATGTGGCCACCATGGTCTTTGACTTCTTGAACTTTCCTTTCTTGAACTTCTTCATCAGATCGGGGCACTCACCCCACATATGACCGGGTTTCTTGCACTCGTAGGAAATGACTTCTTCTTTCTTGCTACTCTCACCTCTGTTAGGACCTTGCCTTCTTGGTCCTTTTCTGAATTGACCACCGAAGTTCCTTGTTCTTTTGACAAATCTTCTTGCTCTTCTAGTGATCATAGCAACCAGCTCCTCATCCTCGGTGTTGCCCGTAGAATCATCGTCACTACCCTCTGAATCTTGTGGATTCACCATCAGGGCCAATGGTGTGACTACCTTTTTCTTCTTGTGATCGTCCTCGTTCCTTTTGATGTTGATTTCGTAAGTCATCAATGAGCCTATCAACTCGTCCAGAGTCAAAGTGCTAAAATCCTTTGAGTCCTCGATTACAGTGACCTTTGTATGCCACTGTGGTGACAGAGATCTTAGTACTTTTCTGACGAGTTCCTTGTTGGAATACTCTTTATGAAGACCCTTTAATCTATTCGTGATTTCCGTCAATCTTGCAAACATATCAGAAATGGACTCCTCTGGTTTCATCATGAACAACTCATAATCCCGGACTAACAAATTCAGCTTTTTGTTTCCTTTACTTCCGATGTTCCTTCATAGATCAACCGCAGTTTGTTCAACATATTCTGCACAGAGGAACACATACAAACTCGTGAGTATTCGTTAGGATGAATGGCACACTGAATTATATTCATAGCTTTAAAATTTGCAGAATACTTCTTTATCTCATGTTCTTCCCACGCATCCTCATTGTCGGGTAGAACATATAGACCTTTACTAATGACACGCCACACATCATAATCCTGGGCTCGCAGGAAAATATACATCTTGTTTTTCCAATATGGGTAGTTAGATCCATCAAAGAACGGAGGCATTTGAATCGAATGCCCTTCGGGCATCATCCCCTTGTTTGCCATCTAATGAGATCTAGCTCTTCGACCGTGTGGTCGAGTTAAACAGAGACCAAAGCTCTGATACCAATTGTTGTGTCCTGAATGGTGGCAATCAAGAGGGGAGGTGTGAATTGATTGGCCAAATAAAAATTATTTACCAAATGAGATGCTTGTTGGAATTTTTAAACTACAAGAAGAAGATGTTCTAGACACACAAGCACTCAAACTCACCTGAACAAGATCTCTCTCGTGAGTACTCGTAGATGAAAGTATGCAATCTATGACAAAACTAGAGAACACTCAGCTAAGCATGAATTCCACTCGTTACAATGCACGATAAAATAAACCACAATGGAAGCACAAGATTTTTAGGTGGTTTGGGTACACAAACGGGTCCCCTATGTCCACCCCTCACACGTGAGGATTAATGCACCACTATGAAGTGAGCCACACACACGCTGTAACGGCAGCCAACATACACACGGCAGCCTATCTTGGCCACCACACACACACACACACTCGTATCACTGATCACGAGCACACACACATGAATGTGGTTCAAAATGTTCAAGGATTACAATAAATATTCAACTCAATCAGCAAAGACTTGAGAAGATTAGAGTAGATAAGATTTGTAGTGATTTAGAGCTCCCCATTTCTCTCCTTTGAAGGTATTTGAATGCTCATGTAGTTTGAGGACGGTTCTTGATGGAAGATGAGTGATTTTTGCATGAACAATGGTTGTAACTTGATTTCCCCACGTAGCTTCTAGTAGAGGATCGATTGGAGCTTTGAAGTTTTCTTCTTCCCTTCACATTCACGCTCAGAACTCCGTGGAAGAAGCCTTGGAGCAGCTACTTGCGTCCTGCACTAACAAAGGTTAGAGAAAATGAAAACCAAAAATAGATCTCACTTCTTGATTAGGGTTTGAGGCCCAAAGAGATGGTTTTATGCTTCCAAGACGTGTTGTGCCCCTGTGGTTTTGATGATTAGTTTTGATGTGAGTCAAACACTATGAGTCACCATGTGATGCTCAGGCATTAACATTTTGTCAGATCTTAAAGCATTCATATGTTCAGTCATTCTGTCAGATCATAAAGTCTGCTTGTGGAAGTCCTGCACATTGCATTCTGCATACATAAAGTCTACACATTGCCTGTGCATTCACTTGTCTGGTTGCATGAGACACTAAGTCTGTACATGGTCCAGGAGCTCGCAAAGTCTTTACATCGGCTTGGCGCTCGCAGAGTCTGTACATCGACTTGGCGCTGGCAAAGTCTATACATTCATGAGCCATGGCTGTACATCGTCTGTTGCATGCCACTTCAAGTCTGTACATGGTCTTGGCATATGCATTCACAAAGTCTGTACATCCCTTCGTGGCATACAAACTCTGCACATTCCTTTCTGTTATGTTTGTGCATTGCATGCATTTATGGTCAATGCGTGTTCATTGTGCATGTGTGCAACATCTCTCAAGTCTATACAACTCCTGCTTCAGGCATGAACACACGTCTGCACATTCTAGTTTCAGGCATGAACACAAGTCTACACACTCTCTGCTGATATGTTTGTGCATGTGATAAGCCAATGCATTTCATGTCTCTCGTGCATTTTCAAGTCTATACACTTGTTAAGATTCATCTCACTTAGCGTCTTTGAGCATGGAGCATTGAAGTCTGTACAGCCTTTGCATTGCACTTAAAGTCTATACATTGTTTATTCAGCACACACATGAAGTCTGTACACACTTCATTGTGCATGCATGCATCATCTCATTAAGTCTGTACATCCATTAGCTGATAGCTGAGCAAGTCTATACATTCTTTAGCTCAGTTCGCAGCTGAGTCTGAAGTCTGTACAGCCTGTTCTTCATACAAGTCTGTACATGCATTAACTGTGAGCATGGCAAAGTCAGTACATTATTCGTTGCAAGCCATTGTGCACGCATGACTAAGTCTGTACATTGTCTTTGCTGCAACACACAAGTCTCTACATAGGTTGCAAGTCTATACAGCTAGTGGCAAGTCAGTGCATCCATATTCATTGTACATACTTTCTCATGTGCACAATGCATTTAGTGTATCATGTCTATACATCATTCTAGCATACACGCACTCAAGTGTATACATTCCTCAATGGCTGGGCATCGTTCGTTCAGCAAGTCTGTACATCGCCCTAGGTTGCATTATCAAGTCTGTACATCCACCGTCTCATTCAAGTCTATACGTTGCTTCTAGCATTCACACACACACCCAAGTCCATACATTGCATCGTCGTGAGACTAAGTCTGTTCACCACCGTCTTACTTAGCGTCTCTGTGCATACCTTCAAGTCTATACATTGTAAGACCAAGTCTGTGCATGCATCATCTCATGCATCGTCTCATGCATCATCTTTCAAGTCTATACATCGTGTGCTTCGAGCATTCAAGTCTGTACACTGGTGTCGTCATTTGCATGATCAAGTCTATACAGACTTAGTCCATGCGTAAGCACAGCAAGTCTGTACATTGGTTTTATCATGCACATAAATGTCCAAGTCTATACATTATCTGATGATATCTTTGTGCATCATTTCACAAGTCTGAACAATGTCTAGTTGCACGCCACACGACATAGCAAGTCCATACATTCTTCGGATGGCATCAACTAAGTCTGTTCATTCGTTATTTTAAAGTCTGTACATGGCTCTGCACATTGTATACAAAGTGTGTACACTCGCTTGGTGGCATGTCTGAGCACCCATCGCCAATGTATATACTTTCTCATATGCATTCAGAACTTCACACCATCAAGTCTGTACATTGCATCGTTTGTTCATGCATTGTCTCAACAAGTCTGTACACTCGTCCATTGCTTCACTCGACCAACTCTGTACAGCCATGCACTACCTTGCTTGCATGAATGAAGCCTGTACAGGGTCTTACTGACTTTAGCTGATATTGTCTTCGACTGATAATTTGACAGGTGAACAGCTCGTGGATAAAGGGGCAAACGATTGGCACGTGATCCTAGGAAAAGAAACTTATATTCCCTGACACGTGGACCAGTGGAATTTCAGTAGACTGCTGCTGCTTTATCCACACGAAGGCCCTGTTCCTATAAAGAGCCTCTTTACCCCTTCGATGGCTGCTGCTGGTACTAGAGGAAAGGTCTCCAGAAGAAAAAGAGAAGGTTATCCAGCCGAAGAAGAAGAAGAACAGAGAAAGAGATTGAGAGAAGAAAAAGGAGAGCAGGAGAGATAGAAGAGAGCTCGAGAAGAAAGTTGAGAGCAGAGATCGAGAGAAGAAGAGAAGTGCAGCAGAGAAGAAGAGAGATAGAGAGAGAGATAAAGAGTTAAAGGAGAAGATTTAGAGGAGAAGAAGGGAAGCTGCTTGAAGATCTGCTCCTGCTGGACCGTGGATCAAATCCAGGCCAGTCAGCTCCATGGGAGCCACATCTTGTTATTATTCTTTACAGCTTTCAGTCGCTGTGGTTCTATCTTTTGTTTTCTTTTTCCTTTTCATTTGATCACTATGTTTTCTGATTCTTTGGTTTGAGATCGGGGTTCCTCCTGTGGACTCAGGAGAAGGGAGACATTGTGTCTCCGGTTGCAAGTGGCTAGGAGTCACTTGTGGGTTCCCTCCTGGTTTGGAGGAAGAGAGACTTCATCTCTGGTTGCAAGTGGCTGGGAGTCACTTGTGGGTTCCCTCCTGGTTTGGAGGAAGAGAGACTTCGTCTCTGGTTGCAAGTGGCTGGGAGTCACTTGTGTTTTCCCTCCGGTCTGGAGGAAGAGGGGAGGTTGTTCCCCTGGTCAAGCTGTTAGGCAGCACCTGTTGCAGACTGAGTCTGCGTTCTAGCTGTTGCTAGTGGAAGCCTCACTCCGGTTTGGAGTGAGGGGTGGATGTAGGTCTGGAGGACCGAACCACCTAAAAAATCATTGTGTAGTGGGTTGATTGATTTCGTTTGCTTCAGCTAGATGATTGCTTAGGCGCGCTCTAAGTGTTTGTTCAACGTTTATTTGATTTGTTTTTATTCCGCGACTGTGTCTAGCTACAGGATTTAATTTGGGCAATTTTGAAGAGGGATACATTCACCCCCCTCTGTATCCAGGCCTTGCACCCTATCAATTGGTATCAGAGCGGGTGTCTGCATAGAAGGTCCAGCGACCTGCAGATCCGGTCCTACAGTCTTCGGTGCTATCTCGATCTTGGTGCATCATTATTCCTGTTACATTAATCTGATCTGTTTCCATGGGTGATCCACTGGTTTTCAACGGTTCTAATTTTAATGTGTGGTTTGTCAGTCTGCGCAAATATGTTAAATCAGTTAATCCTGATCTGTGGAAGTTAATTTCACACGGTCCTCACAGATTGCCAAAGAAAGAGTCCAAATGGACTGACAGTCACAGATCAAGGCATGAAAAGAATCAAAGAGCTCTGAATTTAATGAAAGCAGCTACTGACAAGGCCTTGCACTCTTGCTTCCATGATTGTAGGTCCGCTAAGGACATTCTGGATATGCTGAAGCTAGGTCAAAGGAGAAATGAGGACAGCTGCATGATGGCTAATGGCAGAGATCAAGGCAGCAATCAGAATGAAGATGATGATGATGAAGAGGTAAATCCATTCGAGAATTTTTCTTTAGATGATTGGGAGAATGCATATGCTGAGTTGCTTGAATCTCATGAACATTTAAGAAAACAATGCAAGAACTTGAAAAAGAAAAGTGATCAGGGTAGTTCAAGTTCTCCATGTGAAAATTGTTCAAAGCTGAAACAATCTCATGATGCATATAAGTCTGATAATCAAAAGCTGCTGGAACAAATTAGATTGCTAAAAATGGAAAGTCAAGAACTTGCAAATGAGATATCTAAACTCAAAGAGAAACTCAGTTCAAATAATGATAATCAGACTCTTGTTAACTATCATGACCAGTATGAAAAATTGCTGAAAAATTTTGAAAGTGTGAACTCAGATTTAAACAAGCTGAAGTCTGAAAAAGATTCTCTCAGAAAATACTCCAAAGAAAATGAAGAAAAATTAGAGAAACTTAAACGAGAGAATGATTTGTTGATTGAAAATTTTAATGCCATAAAATCAGTAAATATGGAATTACAGAAAGATCTTGAAACACAGAAAAAAGAATTGAGAGAGTTTGAAGCTTGGTGAAAAAAGTAAGGTTAACTCAGAAGATCAGACTCTTCTTGATGAGTTAATTCAAAATGATGCTCTGTCTAAGGAGAATGAAAAGTTGAAATAGCTGAACTCTGCTATGTCTGAAAGACTTGTAGCATTAGAAAGAGGAAAGTTTGTTCACATAGAAGAATCTGATAAATTGAGCAATATGGAACATGAAGTTGAGAAATATAAAACTGCTAACAAGGTGCTAAGTGAATGTGTGAATTGCAGTGAGCAAGAAATTGCCAGTTATGAGTTACAAATTGCCTCTCTAGAATATGAAATCCAAGACTTGAGGAACTCTTTGTCTAAGTTTGTGAGTGGGCAAGAAAACCTAGACAAGCTACTAGGTGTAAAAGTCAATGTCAGGAAGGAAGGGTTAGGCTACAACAATGTCAATAAAAAGGCTCTCAAAAACATGCTAATGACATCGTTTGTCACTTCATCAAATGTAGCCACCACCTCAAAAGATAAATAGCCCATTGTTCAGAAAATGCAGAAACAAACTGACATTCAGAAACGAAATGAAAAAGTGAAAAAATATGTCCATGTGAAGAATAAGCAAAGAAACACTCATGTTGATGCTGTGCATGTGACACATGACTTAAACACACACACACATGCACACAAAAGGAAAATGTCATGCCACTATTGTCATAAACCTGGTCATCTGATGCATGAGTGCAGGTTGATGGAGAAAGATGATATGAGGGCCAGCATAATGAATGCTAGGAAGTTTCATGATAAAAATCCTTCATCTCAGAAAAAGAAAATTGAATGTTTTCACTGTGGCAAATTAGAACACACAATTACACAATGCTAGTTTATAAGTGGTAAGAAAACATATCATTCATATCATGCTAAATTCCCTGCAAGCCAACATGCTTTTAATAAGAACAAATTTGTTTCAATGAACCAGCACATCACTTGTTTTAACTGTAACAAGACTGGTCACAAGGCCACTGAATGCTGGTCAGGCTCGTTTAGAAGAAATTCTCTCAAATGCTCTCACTGTAGAAAGCATGGCCATACAGTCAAGGACTGTTGGCATTTCCAGGCTAGGAATGTGAATTTTAAACTTGCTAAAATCCCTGCAAAAAGACATGCATTTTATGAGAATTTTAACAGAATGAATTCTTCTCTATGTTTTGAATGTGGAAAGCCAGGTCACAGGGCTGCAACCTGTTGGCTGGCAGAATACCAAAGCCAGACTGATTTTGGTAAACAGAATTTTAATTCTGTTAACAAAAATTTTCATGCATATGCACATAGAATTCATGCTAATAAGAATGTGCATAAATCAAATCTGAAATCTGCTGTTTCATGTCGTTATTGTGGTGGCTTTGGGCATTCTATGAATAATTACTCGGTAATGAAAACTGATGATCTATTTGCCCAGAAAAAGTTAAGAGTGCCATTCAAGGGGATCACTATCATTTCAGGACCCAAGACTGCTTGGGCACCTGTTTGTGCAAAATAAACTTTATTTTGCAGGAGTGCCTTGGCGTGAGAATAAGTTGGGGAAATAAACCAAGGCACTCAAAAGAAAACCCCTTTCTGAACTTTTCAGGTAAATTCTTTGCACTTCATGTTCTTAGATTTACTGCATAGCATGTTAAATCTGTTTTTGCACATCCCTTCATGTTCAGCATTATCAGATTTGAATTCTCTGAACTCTCCTCATACATGATTTGCATATTGATGATTGTCTGAAATTACATATGCATAGATATAGTGGACTGCATTGCATATCACTTTTTGAAAATTCCAAAAAGAAGTGACTGACTACATATAGAACTGCATTGGGACTGCATTGTCAAGCATGACCATCATGGTATATTAAATGGAACAGTGATGAGGGGTAGATGGAGTGTGTCTGGATGCTATTACCATGTGTGAGGTGGTCCTTGGACCAAGTCCTCCGCCAAGTACCATGGGTCAAGTTGCATAATATCTTTGTTAGACCTGCACACATATTGCAAAATGAATACATTGTTTTATGAATTCAGATTATAGTGTCTGAACATCATTGCATGTTTTCAGGGGGAGTTTGTTGAAGTCTTTGCATGTCTTTGCATACATGTAGTTAATTGCATTACATTTCATTACATTAAAAATGCCAAAAAGATTCATTGAATGCATATGGTCAGGGGGAGTCAATGCATTGAATGCAGATTGTCAAATGCATACACTTGTCAGAATTCATTGCATGTTATCCTTGAAAATCCTGAAACATGCCAGACCTCCTGTTATCTTGCTTGGTGTGCATATCCTCTTTATTGATTCTATTGATAAACCTTGATCATATCAGAAAACTTTGGGCTACAAAATCACTTATTTTTACTGGATTTCTTCTATCAGTCATTCATGAAGATTTCAATGGGACTTGTCTAGATCATAAATCTGAAAAAACTTGAACTAGGAATCTTCTATTATACGATTTTATGAATGTCTAAAAAAACTCAGGTGGTTTAAGTTTAATGTATCCATTGAGTTTGTCTTTAAATCTCTTAAAAATATCTGAATCATGTTTAATAAACTTTAACCAACTGATTCATGCTGTGTCTTGTAAAAACTTTTGAAATCTACACTATTGAATACATGGCTTTATTTGGTTAAGTACATGAAATTAATATTGATTTGAAGCAAATGAGCTTTCTGAAATGTCTAAAGGGTAAATATTTGTCAGAGCAATGACTTTGGTCACTGAGAAATCATGTCCAAAGGACTGTGTCATGAGGTGCCATAGTTAACTCTGCTTTAGAATGATTGATAATCTGGCGGAGCAATGGCATGCACACTGAGAAATACATCTCACTCATCAAGAAATGAGTTGAGGTATGTCATGAGATGTAAATGTTAACTCTGTTAATATAAAGCATGACTGTTAGTCACACTAAGTGCTTAGGGATATTGGCGTCTGATCAACGTATATCCTCTAGTTACAAGGTGTGCACTGACCTAGAGTGCTCGTAAAATTTGTAGCATAAAAATTTGTTGAACAAATTGTAATATTTGAATATTGATGCAAAAATTAAATTGCTATAACCCTAGACAAAATCACATGACTTCATAATTGCTTGATCTCAATACTAGTGAATGTAATTCTGAAAGAAGTCAATAAATTTGATTGTATAAGAGAAAGGGAAGTTAATCAAGATATAAATATGAGGGCTTGGTTCATTTTTATTGAACCGTGATTTTAGATATAAATACAGAATTTTATTGATAAACTTTACATACATCATGTTTAAACCATGCTGATCAATAAAGTTCATTCATAAGCCCTTATAATGGAAGACTTTGAAAAATTATGTTTTGGATTTATGATATTGGTATCTCCTTGAAAATCTTGCTGAATTCCTTGTGTTTGGAGCTTAGTTGAAATTCTTTTCCTCACTATCCTTGATTCATCATGACCAGAACTTATCCATTTATTCAGGGGGAGCTTCCTTGTCATATGAATCATGCTGCATAGAAATTCTTAAAGGGGGAGAATTGTGTGCTTGCATTCATACATTTAGGGGGAGTTCTTGTATTTATTGTTGCATCTGCATCTCTGCATTCATACCTCTCCATGGTTCATCTTGATAATAACAAGGGGGATAAATTGGCTGAGTCATAATTATGTTTGAACTTCCTTCTCAAACTATTTTATTTTTTTGATGAAGTCAAAGGGGGAGAATAGTTTAAAGTCATCAGAATGACTCACAGTGTTGCCATCATCAAAAAGGGGGAGATTGTTGTGCCCCTGTGGTTTTGATGATTGGTTTTGATGTGAGTCAAACACTGTGAGTCACCATGTGATGTTCAGTCATTAACATTTTGTTAGATCTTAAAGTATTCATATGTTCAGTCATTCTATCAGATCATAAAGTCTGCTTGTGGAAGTCCTGCACATTGCATTCTGCATAAATAAAGTCTACACATTGCCTGTGCATTCACTTGTCTGGTTACATGAGACACTAAGTCTGTACATGGTCCAGGCGCTTGCAAAGTCTTTACATCGGCTTGGCGCTCGCAGAGTCTGTACATCGACTTGGCGCTGGCAAAGTCTATACATTCATGAGCCATGGCTGTACATCGTCTGCTGCATGCCACTTCAAGTCTGTACATGGTCTTGGCATATGCATTCACAAAGTCTGTACATCCCTTCGTGGCATACAAACTCTGCACATTCCTTTCTGCTATGTTTGTGCATTGCATGCATTTATGGTCAATGCGTGTTCATTGTGCATGTGTGCAACATCTCTCAAGTCTATACAACTCCTGCTTCAGGCATGAACACACGTCTGCACATTCTAGTTTCAGGCATGAACACAAGTCTACACACTCTCTGCTGATATGTTTGTGCATGTGATAAGCCAATGCATTTCATGTCTCTCGTGCATTTTCAAGTCTATACACTTGTTAAGATTCGTCTCACTTAGCGTCTTTGAGCATGGAGCATTGAAGTTTGTACAGCCTTTGCATTGCACTTGAAGTCTATACATTGTTTATTCAGCACACACATGAAGTCTGTACACACTTCATTATGCATGCATGCATCATCTCATTAAGTCTGTACATCCATTAGCTGATAGCTGAGCAAGTCTATACATTCTTTAGCTCAGTTCGCAGCTGAGTCTGAAGTCTGTATAGCCTGTTCTTCATACAAGTCTGTACATGCATTAACTGTGAGCATAGCATAGTCAGTACATTATTCGTTGCAAGTCATTATGCACGCATGACTAAGTCTGTACATTGTCTTTGCTGCAACACACAAGTCTCTACATAGGTTGCAAGTCTGTACAGCTAGTGGCAAGTCAGTGCATCCATATTCATTGTACATACTTTCTCATGTGCACAATGCATTTAGTGTATCATGTCTATACATCATTCTAGCATACACGCACTCAAGTGTATACATTCCTCAATGGCTGGGCATCGTTCGTTCAGCAAGTCTGTACATCGCCCTAGGTTGCATTATCAAGTCTGTACATCCACCGTCTCATTCAAGTCTATATATTGCTTCTAGCATGCACACACACACCCAAGTCTATACATTGCATCATCGTGAGACTAAGTCTGTTCACCACCATCTTACTTAGCGTCTCTGTGCATACCTTCAAGTCTATAGATTGTAAGACCAAGTCTGTGCATGCATCGTCTCATGCATCGTCTCATGCATCGTCTTTCAAGTCTATACATCGTGTGCTTCGAGCATTCAAGTCTGTACACTAGTGTCGCTGTTTGCATGATCAAATCTATACAGACTTAGTCCATGCGTAAGCACAGCAAGTCTGTACATTGGTTTTGTCATGCACATAAATGTCCAAGTCTATACATTCTCTGATGATATCTTTGTGCATCATTTCACAAGTCTGAACAGTGTCAAGTTGTATGCCACACGACATAGCAAGTCCATACATTCTTCGGATGGCATCAACTAAGTCTATTCATTTGTTATTTTAAAGTCTGTACATGGCTCTGCACATTGTATACAAAGTGTGTACACTCTCTTGGTGGCATGTCTGAGCACTCATCGTCAATATATATACTTTCTCATATGCATTCAGAACTTCACACCATCAAGTCTGTACATTGCATCGTTTGTTCATGCATTGTCTCAACAAGTCTGAACACTCGTCCATTGCTTCACTCGACCAACTCTGTACAGCCATGCACTGCCTTGCTTGCATGAATGAAGCCTGTACAGGGTCTTACTGACTTTAGCTGATATTATCTTCGACTGATTATTTGACAGGTGAACTGCTCGTGGATAAAGGGGCAAACGATTGGCACGTGATCCTAGGAAAAGAAACTTCTATTCCCTGACACGTGGACCAGTGGAATTTTAGTAGATTGCTACTGTTTGATCCACACGAAGGCCCTGTTCCTATAAAGAGCCTCTTTACCCCTTCGATGGCTGTTGCTGGTACTAGTGGAAAGGTCTCCAGAAGAAAAAGAGAAGGTTAGCCAGCCGAAGAAGAAGAAGAACAGAGAAAGAGATTGAGAGAAGAAAAAGGAGAGCAGCAGAGATAGAAGAGAGCTCGAGAAGAAAGAGAGAGAGATCCTTTGAGAGCAGAGATCGAGAGAAGAAGAGAAGTGCAGCAGAGAAGAAGAGAGATAGAGAGAGAGATAAAGAGTTAGAGGAGAAGATTTAGAGGAGAAGAAGGGAAGCTGCTTGAAGATCCGCTCCTGCTGGACCGTGGATCAAATCCAGGCCAGTCAGCTCCATGGGAGCCACATCTTGTTATTATTCTTTACAGCTTTCAGTCGCTGTGGTTCTATCTTTTGTTTTCTTTTTCCTTTTCATTTGATCACTATGTTTTCCGATTCTCTGGTTTGAGATCGGGGTTCCTCCTGTGGACTCAGGAGAAGGGAGACATTGTGTCTCCGGTTGCAAGTGGCTAGGAGTCACTTGTGGGTTCCCTCCTGGTTTGGAGGAAGAGAGACTTCGTCTCTGGTTGCAAGTGGCTGGGAGTCACTTGTGGGTTCCCTCCTGGTTTGGAGGAAGAGAGACTTCATCTCTGGTTGCAAGTGGCTGGGAGTCACTTGTGTTTTCCCTCCGGTCTGGAGGAAGAGGGGAGGTTTTTCCCTTGGTCAAGCTGTTAGGCAGCACCTGTTGCAGACTGAGTCTGCGTTCTAGCTGTTGCTAGTGGAAGCCTCACTCCGGTTTGGAGTGAGGGGTGGATGTAGGTCTGGAGGACCGAACCACCTAAAAAATCATTGTGTAGTGGGTTGATTGATTTCGTTTGCTTCCGCTAGACGACTGCTTAGGCGCGCTCTAAGTGTTTGTTCAACGTTTATTTGATTTGTTTTTATTCCGCGACTGTGTCTAGCTACAGGATTTAATTTGGGCAATTTTGAAGAGGGATACATTCACCCCCCTCTGTATCCGGGCCTTGCACCCTATCAAGACGGTCAAGGGACACCCCTCGGACAAGATCCATGAAACCTGGAGTAATACAAGGTGGATGGACGGGAGTGGGTGGACAGTTGGTTCGAGGACGCAAAAGTCCTATTTCACAGCGCCACAAAGGTGTCGACACCTGGTGTCGACACCTGGTGCCTTGCAGTATACAAAAACCCCAGCCTAAAGCTTGGACACTAGGTGTCGACACCTGGTGTTCTGGCTTTCTGGAAATGCAACCAGCTAGAACCAGTTCAGATAGGTGTCGACACCTGGTGTCGACACCTTCTGGACTTGATTCTGAAATAAGTCCAGGAGCAAGATGTCGACACCAGGTGTCGACTCTTGCTCAGACAGAAAGCCCAATGACCCCTATTGCTGAAAATAAGGAGAACAAACTCCACCACAGTTTGGCATGATTAAAAAGGGTTGTGAGGAGTTCTTCCAGCCTACAAAACACCAAGTACAAGTCAGTTTGCTTCAACATTGACCTCACAAATGAACCATTACATTTCACCCTTTTTTAATGGAAGTATGGTGACTTGAGAAATTATAACTATGTAAAGCTTATCCAAAACCGTTTCCATTTGCCATTCTAAGAATGAAGAATGAAGGAGGAGTGAAATATCCATATCAAACCACATATCAACATTTACCTTATCGTTTTACTTGAATTCACCTTTGGTCCACAATTGCTTGCTCATTTGTTGAATTGTCCATTCAAGAACCATTGAGTATCAACTATTAATCACCATTGCATGATAAAATAGATTTGGAGTTCATAAGTGTACAAAACCAGTTCACTCAAAACCATGATCGCACATTGCATTCATTAATTATTAAAACTCTTTAATCCACACACCATAACCTTGGGGGCAAACACTATTGATTCAGTCTTCGGTCCCTGGGGGGGGCGGCCTTTGTGATGTGGTGTTACATAATGCCTCGAGGCCACCAAGAATCTAGGTGGGAGTTCGCTCTCGGGTCTGCGCAGTACTCTTTCGTTCGTGGTGTGTGTGTGGGCCTCCTATGATTGTGGCAGCTGTTTGTTTCCATAAATAACAAAATGTGAAAATGTGGAAATGTGAAAATGTGAAAATGTGAAAATGTGAAATGTGAAAATGTGGAAATATGATATGTGAAAGTGTGAAAATATGAAAATGTGATAATGTGTAAATACTTATTCACCGTGGTTTTAGCGCATGCACGCGTACCTTATATGTCATCTTAAGAATGTGTATTTTCCTCTTATGAGTTATTTTCAGCAGACTATAATGAATGGATTATGCTATTATTAACATTTGAATTATGTATATAATTCGGTTATATAAATCTAAGTTAACCCCGGTTTGTTTAGGCTGCCTACCGAGCGTCACACTCACCCCTTTTGTGACACACGTTTTTAGGAGACATAGAGAAGGAGGTTGAGGAGGAGGCTGTAGCTGAGGAGTAGTGTTAGTGTGTAGTTCGCCTGGGTATGCTATGGATGAAGGTCTCTCTTATATGTATAGCTATAAGGCAGTGAGCATGTATGGGCTCAGGTTTATTTTGGAACAATGGTCATGTACTCTTTTTTGGAAATTATGAATGGTTGAGATGATATTTACATTTTTGTAACTATGGTTTCTCTCTCTCTCTCTCATGCGAATGTACGCATGTTTATATATTGTGCTTCCACGATACGTACGAAGTAATGGCTCAGGGTCCGATGAAAGAAAAAAAAACCCATAAATTGGGAATCGGATCCCGAGGCGTTACAGAGTGGTATCAGAGCACGAGAGATAAATCATGGTTACAACCATTCCAATTGCTCAAGTAGTAGAAGAGGTAGGCTAGATTGAAAAAGGGTAGAGTATATTTAGAACCCATTTCAAAAAGACAAACCCTCATAGGTAATAACCGAAACCTTAAATATTTTAGGGACATATTAAGTTAGGTTCTAATGAATACATATGTATAGGTCCACTAAGGAGCAGAAGACGATGGGCAAGAGGCCTAGGTAGGCAAAAGGAAGGCAGGATAAGGAAAAGGTGGCACGTCAGGAGCTGGTACCAAGGAACAGACTGGGGGTTCCATTATGTGTCCATTGTAAATGCACCCATCTGGGGCAGGAGTGCTGGAGGACAAAGGGTAAGTGCTATGGATGCGGCGAGGCTGGACATATTGCAAGGAACTGCTCTAAGAAGACTCAGCAAAGCTAGTACCACCGCTGGAGAGGATTCGGTACAGAGGGCGAGTTTATACACTAATGCAAGAGGAGGTAGACAATAACCCTACCGTGACTGAAGGTATAGAGCAATGACCCATTTTTGTTGGCAAGTCGCATAACAGGCTGAACCTCCGAATGTAACTGATAAAAACCCTCAAAGCATACACTGTGTGGCATGAGTTGTAGGTTACAATTATTTTAAGTAAGATGATATTTAATGAGCCCTTGAAAACATAGCTTGTGCATTACATGTGAAAGCTTCTTCTCTATGTCAGAAGAAGGTCAACTAATCATTGATGACTGGATTAGGAAGTATGACGGGCAATCTTAAACCATCTGGCTGGAGAAGGCTTTATGGATAAATTTCTCAAGTTAATTTTGAGGATTAAATTATTTTAAGGGGGAGGGGATGTTACGACCACCAATTTGGGCACTGGCCCAATTGAGAATAATTCAGGCCCGTGAACTCAATGAGCTAGAAATAAGGACAAGTTATTGAAGGATCCTTAAAAAATTGGTAACTTACTATACGGAGGTCAGAATTAGATGAAACTAAAGCCCATGCAATGACTATTAGGTAAGTAACAACTTTGATGAAGAGTATAACTTCTGAAAAATGGGCCTAATAGGAGATAAGAAGGAGTTATGATAATGGGCCGAAATTATTATAAAAAAACATAGTCACCCGTTAAAATAAGGATGCCTCGGTCCACAGTAAACCAAATGGGATGAAACTAGGCTAATTAGAAAGCTTGGGCCCTTAGCCCAAACTCTTCTGTTGACATGGAAACCCAATTCGCACTAGAAACCCAAGGTCCTTAGCCCCTTTGCTGCCAGCTATCACAAAGAGGTATGACTGTTAGGAGAACTCGGATGTAATTAATGGGAAATTCATAACTTCGTCTGTGGTTAATGAAATTACCTGAAACTACAGCCATAATTCCGAGTGAGATGTTAGCTACAACTTTTATGTTGAGGTCAAGGTCAAATACTATTTAGATGCCAGAGTTATACCCAGATTACCTAGGGATACCAAAAGGTCGCCACTGGAATGAGGGAGAATAAATGATAATATTGAAAAAATCATAACTCGGGCTAGGAATGATGAAATTCGATGAAATCACCTCTGAACATTAGATCTGTAAGTCATCATAATTTCATCTGAAGACATCCCAATCCGAAGCCCAACATAAGAGTCCTCCCACTCGCATTTATGCCTAGGTAGACGAAGGGTCACGACTGGAATAGAGGAGAAATATGTTAATATTGCCAAAATCATAACTCAGGGTAGAATTAATGAAATTCAAAGAAACCATGACTGAAAGTTAGATCTAGATGTCCTCTTCATTTCATATGAAGACATCTCAACCGAAATCTTAATAGGAAAGCACACCCATTCATATTTATGACTGGGTAGACGAAGGGTCACCTCTGTTCAAACCCAAGGGGTGCTTAGCATTAACCCCATCTTTAACCAACGACCTTGGGGGCTGGACTGAGCCTTGCTGGACGTAGGAAAGGCCTCTAGAGGCTTGAACCTATATAAAGAGGTGGGTTCCAAGGGTGGTCAGTCTTTAGCAACACCCATTCTCAACTTTCCACCATCTACAGTTCCTCTTGAGAGAGAAGAGAGGTGAGGGACCTTGGCCCTGCGAAGGGGGCGAACCGACAATTCCTGGAAGGAAGCAGAAAGTCTTGGAGAGGATCTGGCGTGTGGATCTCATCCCTGGATCGAAGGATAAACCTGAGGAGGTTCTGAGGTGTAGATATTATCCCTGGATCGTCGGTTAAAAGGTAGGCACCTAACCTCAAACTTTAGGGGTCGATGATGTATTAGAATGGTTTTAAAACAAATTTTTTACACTCTAAAAGAGGGATTAAGGGCATGTGGAGACCACCATCATGTTCATTCTGATTCTGTCATTCATTAAGTTCTCTTGGGTTTCATAGTCCCCACAGCCCCTACGTAAAAGGGGTCTGTGTGTTGTTTGTAAGGTCTGTGCATTATTTACAAGGTCTGTGCATTGTTTATATGGTCTGTCCACTTTTGTCCATACGTAGGTAAAAGGGGTCTGTGTGTTGTTTGTAAGGTCTGCGCATTATTTACAAGGTCTATGCGTTGTTTGCAAGGTCTGTGCATAGTAAGGTCTGTGCATTGTTTGTAAGGTCTGTGCACTTTTGTCTATACGTAGGTAAAAGGGGTCTGTGTGTTATTTGTAAGGTCTGTGCATTGTTTGCAAGGTCTGTGCATAGTAAAGTTTGTGCATTATTTACAAGGTCTGTGCATTGTTTGCAAGGTCTATGTATAGTAAGGTATGTGCATGTTTTATAAAGTCTGTGCATGTTTAAGGTCTGTGCATGTTTTAGTAATGGTAAGGTCTGTGCATGTTTTGTAAAGTCTGTGTATGTTTTATAGCATTGTTTGCAAGGTCTATGTATAGTAAGGTCTATGCATGTTTTATAAAGTCTGTGCATGTTTTAGTAATGGTAAGGTCTTTGCATGTTTTGTAAAGTCTGTGCATGTTTTATAGTAAAGTCTGTGCATGTTCTAGTAATGGTAAGATTTGTGCATGTTTTGTAAAGTCTGTGCATGTTTTATAGTAAAGTCTGTGCATGTTCTAGTAATGGTAAGGTCTGTGCATGTTTTCTAAAGTCTGTGCATATTCCAGTGGGGTCGGTGCATGTCCTAGTGAGGTCGGTGCAGATTTAGTTCAAATGATAAGTAATGTCTGTGCATGTTTTAGTGAAGTCTGTGCATGTCCTAGTGTGGTCGGTGCAGGTTTAGTTCAAATCATAAGTGAGGTCTGTGCATGAAGTATGTGCATGTTCTAGTGAGGTCGGTGCAGGTTTAGTTCAAAGCATAAATAAAGTATGTGCATGTTTTAGTGAAGTCTGTGCATATTCTAGTGAGGTCGGTGCAAGTTTAGTTCAAATAATAAGTAAAGTTTGTGCATGTTTTAGTGAAGTCTGTGCATGTTCTAGTGAGGTCGGTGCGGGTTTAGTTCAAAGCATAAGTAAAGTCTGTGCATGTTTTAGTGAAGTCTGTGCATGTTCTAGTGAGGTCGGTGCAAATTTAGTTCAAATCATAAGTAAAGTCTGTGCATGTTTCAGTGAAGTCTGTGCATGTCCTAGTGAGGTCGGTACAGGTTTAGGTCAAATCATAAGTGAGGTCTGTGCATGAAGTCTGTGCATGTTCTAGTGAGTCGGTGCAGGTTTAGTTCAAATCATAAGTAAAGTCTGTTAATGATTTAGTGAAGTCTGTGCATGTCCTAGTGAGGTCGGTGCAGGTTTAGTTCAAATCATAAGTGAAGTCTGTGCATGTTTCAGTGAAGTCTGTGCATGTTCTAGTGAGGTCGGTGCAAGTTTAGTTCAAAGCATAAGTAAAGTCTGTGCATGTTTTAGTGAAGTCTGTGCATATTCTAGTGAGGTCGGTGCAGGTTTAGTTCAAATCATAAGTAAAGTCTGTTAACTAGGTGCGATTGATAAACACTGATCCAGAGGGGGGGGTGAATGGATCTATCAAGGAATTCTACCCAATTTAAAATTTGCATGAGATGATAACAACTAGATCAGTGGATAATTGATCAAACAAGATATACAAACTCAATTAAACTCTAGGATGTAGATAATCAATTAAATCACGGTCCTAGCATGCATCTAGCGGAAGCAGGTAATCAAACAAACCACTGCACAATGATTTTTTAGGTGGTTCGGTCAACCGACCTACGTCCACCCCTCACTCCAAACCGGAGTGAGGCTTCCACTAGTAACACTAGCACAGCAGACTCAGTCTGCAACAAAATGCTGCCAAACAGCTTGACCAGGGGAACAACGTCCCCTCTTCCTCCCAACCGGAGGGAACCACTAGTGACACTAGTCACTAGCAAACCAGAGACGCAAGTCTCTCTTCCTCCAGACCGGAGGGAACACCTAGTCTTGCAACCCACAAGACTAGAACCGGAGGACCAATCCTCCCTTCCTCCAAACTGGAGGGGAACCTAGAGACCGAAGTCTCTCTTCCTCTGAACTCCAGAGAGAAACACAAGTGACACTAAGTCACCTGCAAACCAGAGGTCTCGGACCTCTCTTCCTCCCAACCGGAGGGACCCCTGGACTTGAATCCTACAAGCCCAGAACCGGAGGACGAGCCTCCCTTCCTCTAACCAGAGGGAACCCACAAGTAGCACCCAGCTACTTACAATTGGAGATAGCAATCTCCCTTCTCCTGAACCAACAGGAGGGACCCCGACCTCTCTACAGAGAATCGGAAAAACAGCAAGTAAATAGATCAAAAGAAAAATGAAACCAGCAACAGAAAGCTGAAAAGATAAAACCAAATGTGGCTCTCGCAGGAGCTGGCTGGCCTGGATTTGATCCACGGTCCAGCAGGAACAGATCTTCTGTTGAAGCTTCTATCACTCTAGCTCTCTCTTCTTCTCTATTCTTCTTCCTCTTCTTCTCTTCACACTTTGCTATCTCGATCTCTTACTCAATCTCTCTGTTTTTTTTTTCCTCACTCTCTTTCTCTTCTTCTTTTGCTTTTCTTCTTCTCTGTCTGGATCGTGGCTCTCTGTATGGACTTCACCTTTCACCAAAACGATCTGCCTTCTTCTGTGGAAGAAGGTTCATATATATAGCAGAAGCAGCAGCAGTAGCGATAGCCCCGTCATGTGACCTCCACACTTTCAGCCCTAAATATTAGGACCACGTGGCAGTCTCTCAGTAGGCTTCATTCCAGCCTCGGATCACGTGCTGCCCAGACACTGGGAAATGTTCTTCGGACCACCTTCTTCTTCTTCTCCTGCAAGGAATTAGCACGATTAGAACTCAGGGCCACAATAACTAAAGCTGCACGAGGTATGTGGTAGCAAATCTAGATGCACTGAGAACGACACGAGATACACAAGGTAACAGAGATAACACTACAAAGAGAACAACACGAAGATGATGAAAACAGCACGAAGTAAAGAACAACGACACGAGATACACAAGTTAACAGAGATAACACTACAAAGAAAAAATGACAGGAAGTATAGTGGTGACAAAAACACGCACTACACAGAGAACGACACGAGGTGGCACAGAAAGCAACACGAGGTGCTGCGATGTCCTGCACGCAATAGAACAAAAATGACACGAAGACACAACAAGGAGAACGACACGAAGTCAGTGAGAACAGCACGAGGAATGAAGAAAAAAACACGAGGTAGAATGATAACAAGGCTAACACGCCAAAGAAGGTGACACGGGGTCAGATAAGAACGGCACGAGGTGAGAGGACACAACACAGAGTGAAACAAAAGTAGAACATTCATACGAAAACAACATGAAGACAAGAAACATAAAAATAACACGAAGACACAAAAACTAAGGCAACACGGAGACACGAGTACAAGGGTAACATGAAGACAACTCGAGGATGACATCAGAAACGACATGAAGTGGTTGCAAATCAGGAAAGACACGAGGTCTAGGAAAAGCAACACGAAGACATAATACGGAAACGACACGAAGTGAAACAACACTTGAAAATATAAGAAAAACAACTCGAGCACAAAATAGCTCGAATGAACGACTCGAAGAACAACAGTAAATGACACGAAGACACAAAAGCAAACATAAAGGGGATGACACGAGATGAGCAACTAAATAAAGAAGAAACGACACGAAGTAAACTCAACACGAAGACAGATCAACACGAAGACATAAATACTAAAACAACACGAAGACGATGGTTGCTGCAGTGTAATGTCTAGATATGAAATCCAAAGCAAGCGGATGTACAGACTTGAAGAATAAGCCAATGTACAGACTTACTGTAACAGTCTGATGTACAGACTTTGAAGAACAGTCCAATGTATGGACTTGAAATCGAAGACCAATGTGCAGACTTGATTTTGAAGACTAGTGTGCAGACTTCAAGTTTAACTGTGGATGTACAGACTTGAAGCTCCTGAAGCAGTGTACAGACTTCGAAGTTCCAGTGTGGATGTACAAACTTGATGATCCAGCAATGTATAGGCTTTCAATGTGAAGACTTGAATATGTGGAAGCTACAGTGAAAGAGTGTACACACTTGACCGTGATCTCTGCAGCGAATGTATAGACTTTCAGTGAAGGGCGTTGTGTAGACTTTGGCTTGGAACGAAGGTAGGAATGAGGCTATAAAGACTTGGCCAGAACGTAGGGAAAAACACCAATGCGCAGACATGAACATCCAGCAGTGTATAGACTTCGTGAACAAAATGCAATGCTGACTGATGTATACACTTGGCAAATAGAGTAATGCATGAACAAACAATTAGCCACTACGTTAACCCAATCTAGCCATATTCATGAATTAGCTATTCAAGCAAACAGTCAGATATTCAGGCAGTCAAACAGTCATCTATAAGAATCTAACACATCTCAGTGTGACTCATGGTGTGTCAGCCATCATCAAAACCACACAGGGGCACAACAATCTCCCCCTTTTTGATGATGGCAACACTATGAGTTACACTGACTCAGATTAGATTCTTCTCCCCCTTTGCCTTCAGCAAAAAGACATGAGTTGAAAAGTGAATTAAAAGCTCCCCCTTTTGACTAAACTGCCCCTTTTACTTTAGCAAGACGAATAATTCAGAGATGTCATATGAGATGAGGACATCTCAATATCAGAAGCAATTAAATCAATTCTCCCCCTTTGTCAAACAACTCATGCAGTGATGCGTATGCAACAAATACTCCCCCTTTGACATGGCAAAAGACCCCTCTTTGACATGAGAATGAGTCATGGTTCTTAAAAATGAAGATCACCCTTATGACAATGAAACATCTCTCCCCCTATCAACATGCATGATTGACTACTCTCAACTTGAAGCACAGGAATGGACTCTGGTTATCCAATAAATCAATCTCAAATTAGCCATTACAAAGAATCTGAATTCTGGTGATAATACCACAGAATCAGAACTTATGGCAGAACAAGATGGAAGATTCCAACAGTGTGGAGAGAAATACATCTCAGGAATCAATCTGAAATCCACCACCATAAGGAATCTGAAGTTCAGAGGGCTGCAAGTGAACAAGGTAATAATGGGAGTGGCACCTCACATTTGTATGGTCAGAAAAAATGCAGAAGGAATCAGTCAACTGATAAGAGAGGAGTTGACTAAACAGTTTTTGTTGATCATGCATGAATCTGATCATGAGGGTTTTGAATGCATACATCACTTCAATAAGTCTTAAAAAATGTAGACTCTTCTATCATAAAGAGTTATGAAATAGCAACATTATCAATCTGATTTAATTTTGATGTATACCAACTTTGCCAAATTAAACTCAATACTCATATCTGAATCTAAGTTTTAATAAAAGTGAACCAAATCGTCAGAAAACACTTAAAAACAATCATCTTTTATCTTGCAAATGTGATCTCAAAAGCACCTTTGAAAAAATACACAGGTTAGTACTGAAATTAAACACCTTTTCAAGAACATGAGTTGACAGATTTTTTCAAGATAATTTTATTTGAAGCACATTATATTTTTCCTGTGCAATTTAAGTTGATCAACACCTTTTTACATGAGGCACAACAAGTCTTAGTTGAAGTGACCCAGTTACTCAGTGTGATAACTGGCATTGCCTCTCACGTTGAGAGCAGAGTTAGCAATATGAGTGTCTTTTTACATAAGAAGACACCTTTATCAGAGGCCAGACTCTCCAGCTACTCAACACAAATAAGCTATTGCTCTGTCAGGTCTTGTTTCACTAAAATTTTTATCAGAGATAACTGTGGCACCTCATGACATGAGTTACTTTATTTCATTGATAAAGAACTCAGTTTCTTAGTGACTGAGTCATTGCTCTGAATTCACAATTTTCATTTAGTCAACTTTTTCAAGTTAAAGAATAACCACAACACTCACTCTATGTATCTCTACCAAAGTAGCCTAGATTTCAAATTTTCAGATATCAGATGAGAGACTTTACGGATTACATGACACAAGAGGTTAAAGTTTATTAAGCCTTATCAACAGATATTTTTAATTCATTTAATTACAAAGCTGAGAATACATTAATCTTATATCAGTCTGATTCAGTGATAATTCTTAAACCCATATGATAGGAGTTTCTACCACAATCTCAGACTGAATTGCATGACATGCAGTTTAAGTTCCTCAGATCAGAACAATAAATTTAGCTGACCAACAACTCAATAATGGATCCAAAATAGTCACACCAGCTAAGAGGTATATGAAGGAAGAGTACAGGTTGGTGGAAGAGTCAATCAGCAAGAGAGAATAAGGTTTAAAGCCACTAGCAGAGTCAATCACTCAATACAGGTTGAAAGTCATTTCAGTCAGACAGAATGAGACACTCTTTCTTCAACAGATTGAGGATTAGCAGCCACCATTTCAGATTCAAGAGGTATGAACTCAAAATAGTCAATTGATGATTTGAAAGAGTGTAGAGAGTGAATTTCAAAAAGAGACAACAATATAATAATGCTCCCCCTTGTCTATATGCAGTGACTCACATAAGACTCAACATGATATGCAATACACTGCTCTATATGACTTAACCCATGGTACTAGGCAGAGGACTTGGTCCAAGGACCACCTCACACATGGCAGTAGCAACCAAACATACTTCATCTGCCCTCCAGCCCTGTTCCATTTCATATACCATGATGGTCATGCAAATGACATATGCAGTGCAAGGCAATCTCATTTATTTAGTGCAAACAACAGCATGAGAAGAGCATCAAAAATCAACCAAGCAAAACAACAATTTCAGATAGTGAAATTGAAACAAATTTCAGAACTGACCTGAATTGAGTCCTGGGGTTTTCTTTTTGAGTGCCTTGGTTAACCCCCTTTTATTTCTCCCTCCAAGGCACACCTGCAAGGTATTTGATCATCTTGATCCTGCAGGGACCCAAGCAGCTTTGGGTCCTGCGTTAGCCCTGACAGGTTTTCTAAACATTTTCATAGCAACATTATCATCAAATTTCATCAGTGAACAGTCATCCATAGAATGTCCAAATTTTCCACAGTATCTACATGAACTGGCTGGTGTTTGATTCTTATGATGCATATTAGCAGCAGGGTGATGTTTATAAACATGTTCATAAGATTTTCTGTTATATGCATGAGCAGTTTGATGCTTGTTCTTAACCATCCAACATTCAGCAGATTTATGGCCTGGCTTCCCACAGTTATAGCATGAAATTTTCACAAAAGGTTTTGCAGGGAATTTGACAAAATGGGGTTTAACATAGTTCTTTTGAACATACCAACAGTCCTTGACTGTATGCCCATTTTTCCCACAGTGGGAGCATGCAAAAGAATTTCTTCTATGAAAACCATTTTTACCCCAAGTAGATCTAAACCAGCACTCAGCAGCCTTGTGCCCAGGCTTATTACAGTTGAAGCACACAATGTGCTGACTAGAATTGTGTTTAGATCCATATGGATCATAAAAGTGCATGGAAGACCTGGCATGTAGTTTATTGTCTTCTTTCATGATAAAACATTCATTCATGAGATGACCATGCTTCCCACAATAATAACATGAGGCATCAGGCTTCCTAGCAACATGGTTTCTATCAAAAGAATTTCTAGAATGTAAAGTTCCACTAGCATGCTCATCCTTTAACATCAATCCACAATCCTCCATTATGTGACCTCCTTTCCCACAATAATAACATGAACCCTTTTTAATGTGAGTGTGTGAGAGATCATGTGAATTGTGTGCAGTCTTCTTTACAGCAACAGGAGTGCCTTTTTTCTTTTTCTGTGAATTTTCACCCTTTTTCTGTTTTGGAGTTTGTTCCACAGTTTTGGATTTCACAGTTGATTTTTGTGCAGTGAATTTGAAGACAGAAGGGGCAGAGGTTATGTTCTGATTGGTGGCTTTGACAAAAATAGTAGATGTTTCATTCCCATTACTCCTTTTATTTTTCGGACTATAGCCCAGTCCCTTTCTCTCAAAGTTATCACTCTTTCCAAGAAGCTTATTCAGATTGTCCTTACCTTTGACAAATTTTGATAGAGAATTTTTCATGTCTTTAATCTCAAAATTCAAATCAGCAATTTTAGCTTCATATTTGGACAGATCTGTTTCACAGGAAATGACTTGTTGATGCAAGACATCATTCAGACTCTTGAGTTTTTCAACTTCCTGTTTTAATTCTATTTCCTTGTCAGTTTTAGATAAGGACTTGTAAAGATCATCAACTTCTTGTTGAAGGGATGTGATAGTAAGCTCATATCCAGCTATTTTCTGTTCACTGCAACTGACATTTCCTTTTAACATTAAGTTGATGGGTTTTAGACTCTCAATTTCTTGTTCAGCATTTATCAACCTATCAGAATTATCCACACTCACACACTTGCCTTTTTCCATTGTCATTAGCCTATTTGTCAGCTGGGTGTTTAGATGTTTCAACTCATTGATTTCCTCTTTCAGTTTATTGTTCTGCTCTAGGAGATCAGCATCAAGCACCCATTCATCTGAGAGAGACTGACATTCATGAAACATTTCCTGTTGTTTTTCAGATTGAAGTTTGTCAAGATTTTTCTGAATCTCTGAATTTGTTACTCTATCAGCCTCTAGTTTTTCAGAAATCAATCTATTTTCTTTTTCAAGATTTATTGATTTGAGTTCAAATTCCTTGAGCTGATTATTGAGTATTTCATTTGCAGATTTCATTTTTTCCAATTCAGAGTTGACACATTCTAATTCTCTCACCAATTTTTCATTTTGAACAATATCATTGTTGTGAGCCTGATCAACTAAGCTAAGCCTTTCCTTTAGTTCAGTAATTTCACACACAAACTCTTGACGCTCCTTTTTGTGTAGAGCAACTTGTTTCATAAGAGATTATTTTTCAGATTTGAAATGATCTAAGTCTGAACTAATAGAATCACACTCTGTTATCTATCTTCTGAATATTTCATTTTCAGTTTTCAGAGTTTCAAGATTTTCACCTCCTAGTTTTTCCAGCTTCTTTTTCAGTCTTCTATACCTCTTACTCATTTTTTCATGGGAGTGTAACAGATCAGCATAGGCATCTTCCCAGTCATCTAAAGTGAAACTAGAGAAGGGGATGATTACCTTTTCAGCATCTTGGAGTTCCTCTTGATCACTGCTATGGTTGCTCTCGTTAGCCATCATGCAGTTGTTCTTATTCATCCTCTGAGCTAGCTTCAGCTGATCCAGAATGTCCTTAGCAGACCTGCAGTCATAAAAATGAGAATGTAGAGCCTTGTCAGTAGCTGCTCTCATCAGCTTAAAGGCTTTCTGATTTTCTCCATATTTTGACTTGTGACTTTTAGTCCATTTGGACTTTTCCTTTGGCAATCTGTGGGGACCTTGTGAAATTAATTTCCACAAATCCAGATTAATCATTTTCACATAATTGTGAAGACTGCTAATCCACGAGTTAAAGTTAGAGCCATTGAAAATCGGTGGAGAACCCATTGAATAAATCGGCAACTAGATTAATGCAGCAAAGGGTAGAAACAGAAATGCACGAAGGGACAACAGGATCCTCTGCAGATCGTTGGATCTGATCAATCAGAGAACCGCTCTGATACCAATTGTTAACTAGGTGCGATTGATAAACACTGATCCAGAGGGGGGGTGAATGGATCTATCAAGGAATTCTACCCAATTTAAAATTTGCATGAGATGATAACAACTAGATCAGTGGACAATTGATCAAACAAGATATACAAACTCAATTAAACTCTAGGATGTAGATAATCAATTAAATCACGGTCCTACCATGCATCTAGCGGAAGCAGGCAATCAAACAAACCACTGCACAATGATTTTTTAGGTGGTTCGGTCAACCGACCTACGTCCACCCCTCACTCCAAATCGGAGTGAGGCTTCCACTAGTAACACTAGCACAGCAGACTCAGTCTGCAACAAAATGCTGCCAAACAGCTTGACCAAGGGAACAACCTCCCCTCTTCCTCCCAACCGAAGGGAACCACTAGTGACACCAGTCACTAGCAAACCAGAGACGCAAGTCTCTCTTCCTCCAGACCGGAGGGAACACCTAGTCTTGCAACCCACAAGACTAGAACCAGAGGACCAATCCTCCCTTCCTCCAAACCGGAGGGGAACCTAGAGACCCAAGTCTCTCTTCCTCTGAACTCTAGAGGGAAACACAAGTGACACTAAGTCACCTGCAAACCAGAGGTCTCGGACCTCTCTTCCTCCCAACCGGAGGGACCCCTGGACTTGAATCCTACAAGCCCAGAACCGGAGGACGAGCCTCCCTTCCTCTAACCAGAGGGAACCCACAAGTAGCACCCAGCTACTTGCAACTGGAGATAGCAATCTCCCTTCTCCTGAACCAACAGGAGGGACCCCGACCTCTCTACAGAGAATCGAAAAAACAGCAAGTAAATAGATCAAAAGAAAAATGAAACCAGCAACAGAAAGCTGAAAAGATAAAACCAAATGTGGCTCTCGCAGGAGCTGGCTGGGCTGGATTTGATCCACGGTCCAGCAGGAACAGATCTTCTGTTGAAGCTTCTATCACTCTAGCTCTCTCTTCTTCTCTATTCTTCTTCCTCTTCTTCTCTTCACACTCTGCTATCTCGATCTCTTACTCAATCTCTCTTTTTTTTTCCTCACTCTCTTTCTCTTCTTCTTTTCCTTTTCTTCTTCTCTGTCTGGATCGTGGCTCTCTGTATGGACTTCACCTTTCGCCAAAACGATCTGCCTTCTTCTGTGGAAGAAGGTTCGTATATATAGCAGGAGCAGCAGCAGCAGTGGCAGCCCCGTCGTGTGACCTCCACACTTTCAGCCCTAAATATTAGGACCACGTGGTAGTCTCTCAGCAGGCTTCATTCCAGCCTCGGATCACGTGCTGCCCAGACACTGGGAAATGTTCTTCGGACCACCTTCTTCTTCTTCTCCTGCAAGGAATTAGCACGATTAGAACTCAGGGCCACAATAACTAAAGCTGCACGAGATATGTGGTAGCAAATCTAGATGCACTGAGAACGACACGAGATACACAAGGTAACAGAGATAACACTACAAAGAGAACAACACGAAGACGATGAAAACAGCACGAAGTAAAGAACAACGACACGAGATACACAAGGTAACAGAGATAACACTACAAAGAAAAAATGACACGAAGTATAGTGGTGACAAAAACTCGCACTACACAAAGAACGACACGAGGTGGCACAGAAAGCAACACGAGGTGCTGCGATGTCCTGCACGCAATAGAACAAAAACGACACGAAGACACAACAAGGAGAACGACACGAAGTCAGTGGGAACAGCACGAGGAAAGAAGAAAAAACATGAGGTAGAATGATAACAAGGCTAACACGCCAAAGAAGGTGACACGGGGTCAGATAAGAACGGCACGAGGTGAGAGGACACAACACAGAGTGAAACAAAAGTAGAACATTCATACGAAAACAACACGAAGACAAGAAACATAAAAATAACACGAAGACACAAAAACTAAGGCAACATGGAGACACGAGTACAAGGGTAACACGAAGACAACTCGAGGATGACATCAGAAACGACACGAAGTGGTTGCAAATCAGGAAAGACACGAGGTCTAGGAAAAGCAACACGAAGACATAATACGGAAACGACACGAAGTGAAACAACACTTGAAAACATAAGAAAAATAACTCGAGCACAAAATAGCTCGAATGAACGACTCGAAGAACAACAGTAAATGACACGAAGACACAAAATCAAACATAAAGAGGATGACACGAGATGAGCAACTAAATAAAGAAGAAACGACACGAAGTAAACTCAACACGAAGACAGATCAACACGGAGACACAAATACTAAAACAACACGAAGACGATGGTTGCTGCAGTGCAATGTCTAGATATGAAATCCAAAGCAAGCGACTGTACAGACTTGAAGAATAAGCCAATGTATAGACTTACTGTAACAGTCTGATGTACAGACTTTGAAGAACAGTCCAATGTATGGACTTGAAATCGAAGACCAATGTGCAGACTTGGTTTTGAAGACTAGTGTGCAGACTTCAAGTTTAACTGTGGATGTATAGACTTGAAGCTCCTGAAGTAGTGTACAGACTTCGAAGTTCCAGTGTGGATGTACAAACTTGATGATCCAGCAATGTATAGGCTTTCAATGTGAAGACTTGAATATGTGGAAGCTACAGTGAAAGAGTGTACACACTTGACCGTGATCTCTGCAGCGAATGTATAGACTTTCAGTGAAGGGCGTTGTGTAGACTTTGGCTTGGAACGAAGGTAGGAATGAGGCTATAAAGACTTGGCCAGAACGTAGGGAAAAACACCAATGTGCAGACATGAACATCCAGCAGTGTATAGACTTCGTGAATAAAATGCAATGCTGACTGATGTATACACTTGGCAAATAGAGTAATGCATGAACAAACAATTAGCCACTACGTTAACCCAATCTAGCCATATTCATGAATTAGCTATTCAAGCAAACAGTCAGATATTCAGGCAGTCAAACAGTCATCTATAAGAATCTAGCACACCTCAGTGTGACTCATGGTGTGTCAGCCATCATCAAAACCACACAGGGGCACAACAATATTTGTTTACAGGATCAAGCCCCTACCGTTGCGCTAAAAGCTCGAGCTGGTAGTGAAGGTTAGACCGTATTTCCTTATGGCAGCGCAGAACACCACGTCTATGACGTGCTGTGGGCGGGCATGAGGGGCTTCGCACATGAACCCCATAATCCATGCGGCGGGTTGGGCTGCCAAGCACCGATGGTCCCACGTGGGTCCCATACCCCACATGGTACACACCAAATACAAGGAGACGCTGGAAATAAACGTTGGAATAAACCAACAATCTCCCCCCCAGCGGCACCTGGGATTTGAACCCGCGACCTCGCTCTGATACCAGTTTACAGGATCAAGCCCCTACCGTTGCGCTAAAAGCTCGAGCTGGTAGCAAAGGTTAGACCGTATTTCCTTATGGCAGCGCAGAACCCCACGTCTATGACGTGCTGTGGGCGGGCATGAGGGGCTTCGCACATGGACCCCATAATCCATGCGACGGGTTGGGCTACCAAGCACCGATGGTCCCACGTGGGTCCCATACCCCACATGGTACACACCAAATACAAGGAGACGCTGGAAATAAATGTTGGAATAAACCAACAAAGTCTGTGCATGTTTCAGTGAAGTCTGTGCATGTCTTGCCCTGGTCACAAGCAGGGTATGTGCATGTTCCAGTAAGGTCTGTGCATGCTCCAGCGAGGTCTGTGCATGTTCTAGTGGGGTCGGTGCACATGCTGTACAGACCCAATTTCCAGAAATTAGGAAAAGGATAATTTTGAGGGGGCATATTAATTCATAAAAATCTGAAAAATTAGAAAATGGCAGAAGGCTAAGTTAGTAACCCACAGAAAAAATTTCATGCCCACAGAAATTATGTACTTTCAGATATAAATCATTTTCGGTGCATGTGTGGCCTAGAAGAATAGACATGTTCTTTTCATATAGTAACCTGAACATGACCGCAAGGGTATTTAGCCCTCTTAAACTATAGAAGCACATCTGTGAGCATGTTTAGACTACTAGAAGCACATATATGAGCATGTTTAGAATATTAGAAGCACGACTGTGAGTATGTTTAGCCCACTTAAATCATTGAAAGCATGCTTGTTATGATAAAGTATCATACTAATATGTGTAAAATGGGTATGTATGTGAATGCGAATATGATGTAAATGATATAAATGGAAACAACAGCCTTCTATGAGATAGGACTTCGGTCCCTGTGGGGGGGACGGCCCTGGTTTAAAACCTGATTGATGCGTTCTTCGATGGGGGGGCTTTGTGATGTGGTGTTACGTAATGCCTCGAGGCCACCAAGAATCTAGGTGGGAGTTCGCTCTCGGGTCTACACAGTACTCTTTCGTTCGTTGTGTGTGTGGGGGCCTCCTATGATTGTGGCAGCTGTTTGTTTCCATGAATACCAAAATGTGAAAATATGGAAATGTGAAATGTGAAAATGTGAAAATGTGAAATGTGAAAATGTGAAATGCAAAAATGTGGAAAAGTGATATGTGAAAGTGTGAAAATATGAAAATGTGATAATGTGTAAATACTTATTCATCGTGGTTTTAGCGATGATAGAATGTAGAGTGTGAGCTAGAAGGGGGGATGAATAGATCACACCCAATTTAAGGCAATTTGAATTACGAGCTACGAAAACCCAGTCACAGAAAGATAGTCTCCCTAATCGAGTCACGGAGAAGACCAATGAGTAGAAGCTTAACGTGAAGAGGTTGATACGGAACGAACAACTTATGAGCTTTAGGCACAATTATAGATCATCCAAACACACCATACATAAGAGATCAGACAAGCAAACCACACACATGAGATAGAGATATTTAAGGTGGTTCGATTGCAATATGCAATCTATGTCCACCCCTTACTCCACAGAAGTAAGGCTTCCTTACACTAAGCAATTCAGGAAAGGCAGACTCAATCTGCTAACAGACGCTGTCTTACAGCTTGGCCCAAGGGAACAGATCCCTTGACACTGATCCTGTAACCCACAGAACCAAAATTGGAGGATCGATCCTCCCTTCCTCTAAACCGGAGGGAAACCCACGAGTAGCACACCACTACTCGGAACCAGAGACTCACGTCTCTCTTCCTCTGAATCCACAGAGGGCAAGTCGAAGAGACACTCTCCCTTCTCCTGTGTCCGCAGAAGGAATCTCGAACTCAATCTGAGTATCAGACGAATAATGAAACTAGAAGATGAAGATAATAAAAGGGAAAAATGAACTAGCGAATAAAACTCAATGAAAACATGTAGCTTACGTAGGAGTACAACAGTTCAGGATATGATCCTAGAACTGAACTCTTCACTCTTTCTTCCTCACGAGCTCATAATCTCCTCACTCTCTCCCTTTCTTTTTCTCTCTTGCTATCTCTGAATCTTCACGTATTTGGCTCTCACTTTTTCTACTTTTTCTTCATCATCTTTTTTTCTTTTGAGCGAACAACCTCTATTTATAGGCTTCAGAGATGTGCGTGTGGAATCCACGGTTCCCGCCAAAAGGACTTGAAAGAATGCTCTCCTCAGGTGTCCACGAATCAGATTTCAGGCACTGAAGCTGTCCACGTGGCAGATTCTTCTATGCCATTCCTTCCCTCGGATCACGAGCCTTAGACCTGGTACTTTGATTTTCACGTGGAGAGGACTCCCAGGTTATAGGTTCGCCGAACACATGCTCGACAAGGTGACAGACCTGCCAAGCAAGCGAAGATGTTAGTGAGGACTACATTGACCAAGATCATGCATAGACTTGGTGTAAAATATTGCATGACAAGCACAGACTCTGTAGCAACCCTGGTAAATGAAGATTTTTAAATAAATCAAATATGAGTAAGAGATAAATAAATAAGTGAGAATAGACTAAACAAGGAGTTAAAATAAAATAAAAAGTAAATAACGCCTTAGCTTAAGGCATTAATTCTCAAATAAACGCCTTCACATAGGGCGTTAATTTAAAAAGGACGCCTGAACCAGTGGGCGTCAACTTTAGACCGACACAAGTTTAAAAAAAGGTAATTAAAAGAGACGCCCCTCGAATGGGCGTGTTTTTAATCAAGAAAACACCCTTATACCAGGCGTGTTTTAAAGACACGACGTTGAACATGGCGTCAATTTAAAATTCGACGCCCTTACCTTGGACGTCAATTCTATTCCAGTTCCGTTCGAACCAGGAACTTATCTAGGGAAAGATTATGTTAATCCAGCAAGTGTCTACATGAGTAAGGACTCTATCATGGAAGTATTACTTCCAATATACCTCTAACCCTATTAGGATTTCCAAAATCCTATAAGTACCCACCTATACGATCTGTTCGCTATTTTGGCATTCGGTTCGTCAGAGGTATGTGAAGAACTAGTAATGTTCTTCCTCTATTTTCTTTTTCTTTAGGTTATACGATTAATGATCTTCATCTTGTTTCTCTGTAGAAAAGCCTTCTTAAACCTACCGTTCTTCAAAGCATCATCGTCTTCATCACTATCATTGCCGAAGAACAGGTAAAAGTTCTTCCTCTTTCTTTTTCCCTTGCCTTTAGGTTACGTAGGTAAAGAAGATTTATGTCTTCTCATCCTTTACAGGTAGCCGTGGCAAAATCGTCCTGAAGAACGAAGGTTCTTCATCCACGTACATCATCAGTAGCGGTTTATTGATCTTCAGAGGGCTCCGTTCTAAACAGAGCATCGTTTCCATTAAAACCTTCACGTTTCATCAAAAGGTAGGTTTTCTCAAGTTACTGTAGCCCAAATAAATTAAGACAAGACTTATATACGTATTGACATGACATGCATACGGTTGAATATGGTTTTATTATGTTTCTGCAATATTTTGAAAGAGACGCCCCTGTCCAGGGCGCTATTTTACAAGACACGACCCTCACAAGGTCGTTAATTTCATATTTAACGCCCTATATACAGGCGTTAATTTCATGTAAACGTTAATCACCTATCTTAAGAACTGATTATCCATGAAATTGCATCAAATCAATAAGTGTTAGCGGTTAAAGTTAATAAACATGAAACATCGAATCTAATATACTGCATATGAATTCCTGCCAATTTTCCTGTCATGACTATATGATCGTTATCCTTGATTATCGTGCAAATCTTGCTGATTATGTAAATTCCTGGTATTTCTTGAATTCACGACCTAGACTAGGTCGTTTCCAACTATGTTAACGCCCCATCACAGGGCGTGAATTGAAAAATAACGCCCCTTCCTAGGGCGCGTATCTGTGAAATTCCTGAAAAATATATTCTGTAAAAAAATAGAATTAAAGATAACGCCCTTGCCCAGGGCATTTTTTTTTGATTTGTCAATGAAGAAACGCCCCTGTCCACGGCACGTTTTAGATAAATTATTGAAATAATGAAATTCTGCAAATATGGAAAATAGATGAACGCCCTTCTGTTAGGCGTTAATTACTTGAGAAACGACTTTACATAAGTCGTTATTTTCTGTAAACTGATTTTTTTATCCTGATTCTGTTAACCGATGGTTCCAATTATTTATATAATATATATCGGCACTATTCTCCACTCCGTGAGTATAGTCCCACGTTTCACGATTATTTTATCGATCACACTCAATTCTCATTGACATATAAGCTCTCCATTGGACATTCCGTTCCTTTGGACTAGCGAGTTAGTCATAGAGACCTCCGTAAGACTCCTCGTACCTTGGATTCCCTCAAGGTCGACTGAGCTGGTTGTACCCTAAAAACCCATTACACGATCTTTGCCATGTCAATCTAAAGAAACATGGTATACCGGCCCTTATGATTATACAAAGAGTATATCATAAGAAATTCTTAATGGGATGATGATATCATGTCATATCATGTCATTCTTGTAAACCTCAATTCTATGATAAGAATGAGGGTATCTTACCTTTGATATACTGTTCATGTGGACCTCAATTCTATATAAAGAATGTCCATATTGATTTGTCATGGTACCCAAGTTAAGGGAACCATATTCTACCTAGTTTTATCGATATCGTGATTATACCGTTATTATCGCCATTCTATGTCCTTTGTCATATTTTTGGACTCCATCCTGTCAAAGTTGTCATACATGTCTACAAGCTTGATTATTGAAATTCAAAAATTGGCTATATATACAAGAGTGGATGTCAAAACACATGATAAATGCATGCGCATATAGGGCCCGATCTGGTCCTGGGAGGAGCACCCGAAAGTACTTGTGCCCATGGGAGTTTTAATGATAAGGTATCTGGCATTATACCGAGCGCATGACTAGCTTGATTGGACATTCCACACAAAATCTTGTACTTGAATCGTACTTGACATGAAATGAAATGCGTGACCCGAAAAAGGGTAATTTACTTGCTTGCTTGATACATGATAGCCAAAGTTCTTGACATGACTTGTTAAATGTTCTTGCTTGAATATCTTGTTATCTTTTATTGAAAGTTCATGACTAGTTCAACTTGTTACCTTATTGATATATTCTCTCTCTATCTTATCATTTTATGCGAGCATGCATAGCTTTATTGCATTCATGAAATATGTAATTACTTAAACCCCTTGCTAGTACTTGAGATATAATTTCCTACTGAGCGTTCGCTCACTCCGTGTTTGTCCCTTACTTTTCAGGTAAGTCCAATGACGAGACTCAAACGGATGGGGAAAGTCCCGAGTGAAAGAGCTAGAGCTTGTCCAAGTGTCATCTAGTCTTTTTTCCTATTTTCTTGAGTCAACTATGTACTTTTCTTTTTATTAAACAGAGTATTGGATTTGTAATAGCCTATTAATAATAAGGATTGGGTTATCTTTCTATTTGCGCATCTCTGTCTTTGTGTCGAATACACTACTACTCTGATTGGCATGATTGATATAAACTCGTCGCGCATATCCGGGTATCTTCCGCGCTCGGGGCGTGACAGTTTTTGTGGTATCAGAGCCTAGGGTATTCAATTCCTAGGAAACACCCAAGTCCAAGGATAAGTATAAACCTTTTACCAGTGAAATTGGGTAGAACCAAGGGTTAAAGTTAAAAATAGAGTACTGGTTTCTAAATGTAGTCACGTACTAATATAGTTATTGTAATTGTAGGATAATGACTGCCGAACGTGCTCAATGGCACAACATGCAGCGTACCCTTCAAGGAATGACTCAAGTGCTACAACAGGTAGCACAGGGTGGTGCTCCACGAGCTGGAAGCTTACACCAAGCCTTTAAGAGCATGAATCCCCCGAAGTTTATGGGATCGACCGATCCGGACGATGTCGAGCATTGGGTTCGGGAGACTGAACGTATATTCCGTGTTATGCAATGCACGGATCAGGACAAAGTCTTATTAGCTACTTTCCAGTTAGAAAAGGATGCTAGATGCTGGTGGGAGTCTATTGAAGCAACCATTGATCCTAATCAAGTTACATGGGAAGAATTTGTAGAATATTTCAATGCTAAATACTTTTCAGACCGAGTCCAGGAGAAGAAAGCTGCTGAGTTTGCTGCATTAAAGCAACGATCCCTATCAGTAGCTGATTACGAGGCACAGTTCTCGAGATTGTCCAGATATGCCAAACACTTGATTAGCACGGAGAAAATGAAGGCTAAAAGGTTTCTTAATGGGCTCAGGCCCCAGTACATCACTCAGCTGGCGCCTATGGATATCCAAGTTTATTCTGAAATAGTACGTCGAGCTCAGCTACTTGAAGATGCCACGGAACTATCTGATAGGATCCGTGGGAAAGATAAGAAGGAGCAAGTCACAAGTTCGGGTTCTTTCAAACCCAACTTCAAGAAAAGGCCTAGTAATGGAGGTTCTTCCTCTCAAGATCAGAAATTCAAGAAGACCAAGCCCTTCTCTATCACCACTACACCTTCAAACGTAGTATGCAAGCATTGTGACAAAGCTGGTCACAAGACCGAAGAATGCTGGAGGAAATTAGGAGCATGTCTCCGTTGTGGGAGCCGCGAACATCGGATTCCCGACTGTCCGTTACTTAATGACCAAGCCGGAGACGGTAAGCGCCCGGTGACAAAGAACGCTCGACTTCATGCAATAAAGGAGACCGAGCAAGAAGAAGGTGGACTGGTAGAAGGTACATTAACAGTTTGTTCCAAAAGTGCTTATGTCTTATTTGATACGGGTGCATCGCATTCCATTATTTCTAAGAAGTTTGCCGACCCGTTACCGTTAGAACCAGAATGGATAAAAATAGTTCTAACTACTCCTCTTGGAAGTGAAAATGATATTACTCATCACTACCAAAACTGTGAGGTAATGGTTCAAGGTAGGAATTTACCTATAGATCTCATATGCCTCGATCTAAAGGAGTATGATGTTATACTGGGAGCGGACTGGTTATCCAAATACCAGGCAACGGTTGATTGCCGCAATAGCCAAATTGCTTTCAAAGATTTTCCAGAATTAGTCTTTACTCGCCCCAAGAGTCGGAGCAATTCCCCTCTTATTTCGGCCCTCCGAGCTAGCAAGCTCGTCAGGAAGGGATGTGTAGCTTTCCTTGCATTTGTCACAGTTAAGGAAACAAAGGACACTAAGATAGAAGACATTCCAGTAGTACAAGAATTCCCGGACGTGTTTCCGGAAGAGTTGCCGGGATTACCCTGGTGCTGGTCCTGTTTCAAGGGCACCCTATAGGATGTCACCTGCTGAACTCAAAGAGTTGAAGGAATAATTGATGGGACTAATTCGAAAAGGGTTCATTAGACCAAGTACTTCCCCGTGGGGAGCACCTGTACTGTTTGTAAAGAAGAAAGATGGATCCATGAGGTTATGCATCGACTATCGACAGTTAAATCATCTCACTATCAAGAACAAGTATCCACTGCCGAGAATCGATGAATTATTTGATCAAATTTCTGGATCCAAATATTTTTCGAAGATTGACCTCAGATCAGGATATCATCAGTTAAGGATCAAAGATGATGACATTCATAAGACCGCATTTAGAAGCAGGTATGGCCATTATGAATTCGTTGTTATGCCTTTTGGACTAACAAATGCCCCTGCTGCCTTTATGCAGTTAATGAATAGCATATTCAGGCCCTATCTAGATCAATTCGTGGTGGTTTTTATTGATGACATATTGATATATTCCAAGACTAAGGAAGAGCATGAGGAACATTTAAGGATTGCTTTATAAATATTACGGACAGATCAATTATATGCAAAGATCAGCAAGTGTGAATTCTGGCTTGAAGAAGTGGCTTTTCTAGGACATGTGATTTCAAAAGATGGATTATCAGTAGATCCGTCAAAGGTCGAAGCTGTTAGAAACTGGGAAAAACCGACCAATGCTAGCGAGATCAGAAGTTTCTTAGGCCTTGCAGGCTATTATCGGCGATTCATCAAAGATTTCTCTAAGATCGCCGTTCCCCTTACAAGGTTAACTCGCAAGGAGATCCGATATGAATGGAGCGAGGAATGTGAAAGAAGCTTCCAAACTCTTAAGGATCATCTCACTACAGCTCCGGTCTTAGTTCTACCAATAGAAGGAGAAAAATTCGAGGTTTACACTGATGCTTCTGGCATTGGCCTCGGATGTGTCCTAATGCAACAAGGGAAGGTTATAGCATACTCTTCACGTCAACTAAAGAAACACGAAGAAAACTACCCCGTCCATGACTTAGAACTGGCCGCGGTGGTATTTGCACTGAAGATCTGGAGACACTATCTTTATGGAGTACAGTTTACTGTATACTCCGATCACAAGAGTCTCAGATATCTCTTCTCCCAGAAAGAGCTAAACATGAGACAAAGACGTTGGCTGGAATATCTCAAGGACTTCTACTTCAATATATAATATCATCCCGGAAAGGGTAATTTTGTTGCTGATGCCCTTAATCGAAAGCCGAGAGTAATGATAGCCAATTGTATGATACAAGAATGGAAGTTACTGGAACAATTCTCAAAGCTTAATATAAACATGGACACAGATTGCAATAGTGTCACCTTATCTAATGTGAGTATACAGTCAGATTTATTATCTGAGATACAGGCACTTCAGGGTGATGACCCAGCATTGGTGGAAATAAAGGACAGATTAGAAGGACAATCCGATTTCCAAATAACTTCTAAAGGAAGATTTTTATTTAGGAACAGAACTTGTATACCGGACTGTCCCGAGTTAAAGAAGAAGATCTTAGACGAAGCTCATAGATCAAGGTACACGATTCATCCTGGATCAACCAAATTGTACCAAGATATGAAAAGGAATTTCTGGTGGCCCAACATGAAAAGGGAAATCGCGAGCTACGTATCGCGCTATCTCACATGCCAACAGGTCAAGGCGGAACACCAAAAGCCTGCTGGAAAGCTACATCCGCTAGATATTCCCAAATGGAAGTGGGAGGAGATTGGTATGGATTTCATCATGGGTCTATCTAAATCAAAAGGAGGACATGATAGAATATGGGTTATTATTGATCGATTGACTAAATCGGCGCATTTCTTGCCAATCAAGAGTCGATGGTCAATTGATGTGTTAGCTGCATTATATATCAAAGAGATAGTCAGACTACATGGTATTCCTGTCTCAATCGTGTCTGATAGAGATCCCCGTTTCACTTCTCATTTTTGGAAGGGATTACAACATTCGTTGGGAACAAGGCTCAACTTTAGTACTGCTTTTCACCCACAAACGGATGGTCAGACCGAGAGAGCTAATCAAGTTGTTGAGGATATGCTAAGAGCTTGCATCATTGACTTTGGTGGAAGCTGGCATGAACATTTGCCACTAGTGTAATTTGGATATAATAACAGCTACCAGGCAAGTATTCAAATGGCACCTTTCGAAGCCTTATACGGAAGGAGTTGCCGATCACCCTTATGCTGGAACGAAGTTGGAGAGAAACAACTGATAGGTCCAGACATGGTAAGGGATACAACTGAAAAGATACAAGTAATCAAAGAAAGATTGCAAGTTGCTCAGACCAGGCAAAAGGCTAATGTTGATACAAGAAGGAGAGATCTTGAATTCCAAGTCGGAGATCGTGTATTTCTTAAGATATCACCTGGACGCGGAATACGAAGATTTGGTATTAAGGGAAAGCTTACGCCAAGGTTTATCGGACCTTTTGAAGTTCTAGAAAGAGTTGGCGAGGTTGCTTATCGCATCGCATTGCCTCCTCAATTGTCCGAAGTACATAATGTGTTTCACATTTCTATGCTGAAGAAGTATGTGCACGATCCCTCGCATATTATTGAACATGGAGACCTGGTCATACAGAAGGATCTCACATATGAACAGAAGCCTATGAAGATCTTAGAACGTGAAATACGTGCTCTCAGGAATAAGGTTATTCCCATGCTTAAGGTGCAATGGAATAAGAACGCTGAACACGAAGCAACATGGGAGACCGAGGAGTCTATGAGGAAACGATTTCCCGAATTATTCTAAGTGGTATATACTCTATACTCTCCACATTTTATATATATACAGTCGAATTTGGGGACCAAATTCTTTTTAAGTGGGGGAGGGTGTAGCAACCCTGGTAAATGAAGATTTTTAAATAAATCAAATATGAGTAAGAGATAAATAAATAAGTGAGAATAGACTAAACAAGGAGTTAAAATAAAATAAAAAGTAAATAACGCCTTAGCTTAAGGCATTAATTCTCAAATAAACGCCTTCACATAGGGCGTTAATTTAAAAAGGACGCCTGAACCAGTGGGCGTCAACTTTAGACCGACACAAGTTTAATAAAAGGCAATTAAAAGAGACGCCCCTCGAATGGGCGTGTTTTTAATCAAGAAAACGCCCTTATACCAGGCGTGTTTTAAAGACACGACGCTGAACATGGCGTCAATTTAAAATTCGACGCCCTTACCTAGGACGTCAATTCTATTCCAGTTCCGTTCGAACCAGGAACTTATCTAGGGAAAGATTATGTTAATCCAGCAAGTGTCTACATGAGTAAGGACTCTATCATGGAAGTATTACTTCCAATATACCTCTAACCCTATTAGGATTTCCAAAATCCTAGAAGTACCCACCTATACGATCTGTTCGCTATTTTGGCATTCGGTTCGTCAGAGGTATGTGAAGAACTAGTAATGTTCTTCCTCTATTTTCTTTTTCTTTAGGTTATACGATTAATGATCTTCATCTTGTTTCTCTGTAGAAAAGCCTTCTTAAACCTACCGTTCTTCAAAGCATCATCGTCTTCATCACTATCATTGCCGAAGAATAGGTAAAAGTTCTTCCTCTTTCTTTTTCCCTTGCCTTTAGGTTACGTAGGTAAAGAAGATTTATGTCTTCTCATCCTTTACAGGTAGCCGTGGCAAAATCGTCCTGAAGAACGAAGGTTCTTCATCCACGTACATCATCAGTAGCGGTTTATTGATCTTCAGAGGGCTCCGTTCTAAATAGAGCATCGTTTCCATTAAAACCTTCACGTTTCATCAAAAGGTAGGTTTTCTCAAGTTACTGTAGCCCAAATAAATTAAGACAAGACTTATATACGTATTGACATGACATGCATACGGTTGAATATGGTTTTATTATGTTTCTGCAATATTTTGAAAGAGACGCCCCTGTCCAGGGCGCTATTTTACAAGACACGACCCTCACAAGGTCGTTAATTTCATATTTAACACCCTATATACAGGCGTTAATTTCATGTAAACGTTAATCACCTATCTTAAGAACTGATTATCCATGAAATTACATCAAATCAATATTTGTTAGCGGTTAAAGTTAATAAACATGAAACATCAAATCTAATATACTGCATATGAATTCCTGCCAATTTTCCTATCATGACTATATGATCGTTATCCTTGATTATCGTGCAAATCTTGCTGATTATGTAAATTCCTGGTATTTCTTGAATTCACGACCTAGACTAGGTCGTTTCCAACTATGTTAACGCCCCATCACAGGGCGTGAATTGAAAAATAACGCCCCTTCCTAGGGCGCGTATCTGTGAAATTCCTGAAAAATATATTCTGTAAAAAAATAGAATTAAAGATAACGCCCTTGCCCAGGGCGTTTTTTTTTTATTTGTCAATGAAGAAACACCCCTGTCCACGGCGCGTTTTAGATAAATTATTGAAATAATGAAATTCTGCAAATATGGAAAATAGATGAACGCCCTTCTGTTAGGCGTTAATTACTTGAGAAACGACTTTACATAAGTCGTTATTTTCTGTAAACTGATTTTTTTATCCTGATTCTGTTAACCGATGGTTCCAATTATTTATATAATATATATCGGCACTATTCTCCACTCCGTGAGTATAGTCCCACGTTTCACGATTGTTTTATCGATCACACTCAATTCTCATTGACATACAAGCTCTCCATTGGACATTCCGTTCCTTTGGACTTGCGAGTTAGTCATAGAGACCTCCGTAAGACTCCTCGTACCTTGGATTCCCTCAAGGTCGACTGAGCTGGTTGTACCCTAAAAACCCATTACACGATCTTTGCCATGTCAATCTAAAGAAACATGGTATACCGGCCCTTATGATTATACAAAGAGTATATCATAAGAAATTCTTAATGGGATGATGATATCATGCCATATCATGTCATTCTTGTAAATCTCAATTCTATGATAAGAATGAGGGTATCTTACCTTTGATATACTGTTCATGTGGACCTCAATTCTATATAAAGAATGTCCATATTGATTTGTCATGGTACCCAAATTAAGGGAACCATATTCTACCTAGTTTTATCGATATCGTGATTATACCGTTATTATCGCCATTCTATGTCCTTTGTCATATTTTTGGACTCCATCCTGTCAAAGTTGTCATACATGTCTACAAGCTTGATTATTGAAATTCAAAAATTGGCTATATATACAAGAGTGGATGTCAAAACACATGATAAATACCTGCGCATATAGGGCCCGATCTGGTTCTGGGAGGAGCACCCGAAAGTACTTGTGCCCATGGGAGTTTTAATGATAAGGTATCTGGCATTATACCGAGTGCATGACTAGCTTGATTGGACATTCCACACAAAATCTTGTACTTGAATCGTACTTGACATGAAATGAAATGCGTGGCCCGAAAAAGGGTAATTTACTTGCTTGCTTGATACATGATAGCCAAAGTTCTTGACATGCCTTGTTAACTGTTCTTGCTTGAATATCTTGTTATCTTTTATTGAAAGTTCATGACTAGTTCAACTTGTTACCGTATTGATATATTCTCTCTCTATCTTGTCGTTTTATGCGAGCATGCATAGCTTTATTGCATTCATGAAATATGTAATTACTTAAACCCCTTGCTAGTACTTGAGATATAATTTCCTACTGAGCGTTCGCTCACTCCGTGTTTGTCCCTTACTTTTCAGGTAAGTCCGATGACGAGACTCAAACGGATGGGGAAAGTCCCGAGTGAAAGAGCTAGAGCTTGTCCAAGTGTCATCTAGTCTTTTTTCCTATTTTCTTGAGTCAACTATGTACTTTTCTTTTTATTAAACAGAGTATTGGATTTGTAATAGCCTATTAATAATAAGGATTGGGTTATCTTTCTATTTGCGCATCTCTGTCTTTGTGTCGAATACACTACTACTCTGATTGGCATGATTGATATAAACTCGTCGCGCATATCCGGATATCTTCCGCGCTCGGGGCGTGACAGACTCTGATTGTCATGCACTGACCTTAAAGCTAATGACTTAGACACATGCACAAATCGTATCGCAAAGTATGCTCAAGCCATTAATAGAGTTTTTGCAAGATATGCACAAACTATGAGCAATGTAGAACCATATATGTACAGACCAATGTGACTATGATAGAAAGTGCATCGACTATAATATGCACTGGGATAGAAACTACATCAACTTCAAGTGCCTTAATGCAAAGATTGTACAGACTTTGGTGCGCATATGAGAAGGTATGCACAGACATTATTGCAGAAGACAAAAATAATGCACCGACTTGGTTTGTGCACCCTTAGACATTGCATGAGACACAGACTGAGACGCAGCACATGCACTGAGATGCAGAATGAGGCGCAGTGTAAGACACAATACATGCACTGAGACACAAATGCACATGTGACGCAATGTAAAATGCAACCAGCATTGTGTAAGAGAGACGCAAGCAAGACATGGACTGAGCTATGCACAGACTTAGTTGCGTGCCTCATCGACAGTTGCACCGACTTAGTCACGTGTAGCAACTAAGGTTGCACTGACTTGATGCTTGCATGCATAGACCCTATTCAGTTAAAATGTAACATATGCACGGACTCAATGCAGAATGAACTAAGTATGCACGGACTTTACTACCAAAAATCAATTCTTTCAGAGTAAAGCCAGAGAGTGCAGTATATGAGAAATGTATAAAGATAGACTATCATGATTGACTTATGGTGTATGACATCATCAAAATCGTAGGAGTGCAACAGCCTCCCCCTTTTTGATGATGGCAACACTATGAGTCAATTTATGTCAATGCAGTCAAAATGGAGTAAATTGTGTGATCAAGCAAAGAACAATCATGCATGCTTTATTACACACTACCTCTTGGCAAAACAAAACACTCTTCCCATCTCCCATCAATTGACTCTCCCCCATAAAACACTCTTCCGATCTCCCATCAATTGACTCCCCCCTAACTCTCAATTGACTCTCCCCCCTAACTCTCTCCCTCTGAAACTCTCCCCCTTTGACATCATCAAAAGGAGATGAAAGAGATATGCAGCTATGGGATTAGTGAAAGAAAAAATACAGTATTTGCACAGTTAGAATGGCCCATGATCATATCTTAAAAGATTAAGTAGGGTACTAAAACAAGCGGAGATTCTTCAAATCTAGTAATCAAGAAAGACCTAGAGTGTGAGTGAAGTTTATCTACGTACAGAAGATATGATAAAGAATCAAGGGTGAACGGTTATGTCAAGAGAGAGTTGATCAAAACTATACTAATTAGACTGCAAGAGACTGATCCTCAAAAGAGGTTCTAGGGGTATTGAGGACAAACAGTCCATATACTAGCAACAAGGGATTTGACTGAATTGTATTTTTCTTTAACGAGCAGTATAGAGATCAATAAGTAAGTTGGTAGATCACATCTTTGACATTAAGGAGACACCTTGATCAGAGGCCGGACTCCCCAGTTACTCAATGTGAGAACCGTATTACCTCTCATTTAGAGAATAGAGTTAGTAACTGTTTGTTTTTACGTGAGGAGACACCTTGATCAGAGGCCAGACTCTCCAGTTACTTACCACTTTATTACCATTGCTCTGTCATGATCAAAATTTGAACTTCTTGAACAGAGAGAATCTGATACCTCATGACTTAGGAAAATTTTCATTTCTTTGATGAAACACCCAATTTCTCAGTAATCAGACCATTGCTCTGAACATATAATTTTTGTTTTTATCCCCTTATATTTTTGATATGACGTGTTTGAAAGCAATACCTACCAGAAGCACTGATTCTTAAAGAATGTGATCCTTGAAGTCTAGGTTTCATATTTTTAGCAGATTTCATGAGATACCAATTTTGCTTGTTCCATGATCATGAAATATGTAGAGAGATATACTTCTAACACCTTATCCATGTCTCTGCTAAGTTACTAGATAAAAGATTCTAGCTGAGCTTTAGTTGTTCAGACTTAAGGGTTTAAGACAAGTATGGGATTCTACTTGCTGTGAATGAGCTTAATTAAGTCTTTCATGAGAAACAATAGCAACATACATCTCTCAAATGCTTTTGAATCAGTCAACCTTCACATACTCACCAGCTCCTCCTCACAAAATGCAAGAACTTTTTAAAGCAAAAAACTTTTCACAAAGGCAACTCCCCCTCACTCAATGAACTGTTATTCAATTATGACACATGCAAAATGTGCAGTTGCATAGACCCCTCAACTTAACAGCTTGCAAATAGACAAAACTCCCCCTCACATTATGACATGATATGCAGACATACTCATGCTAAGTGGTTAAGGACACAGAGGAAAAACATTTTATTCATGGAAGCAAAACTTTTTATTCATGAAAAAAATATTGTAAATGCTGAAAACAAAATCATGAAGACATTTTATTCAAGGAACTAAGATTTAAAAATACTTACTCTCTCCTCAGAGATGTAAATTTGTCATTATCCAGTGGCTTAGTGAAAATGTCAGCTATTTGGTTTCCAGTGCCTACATGGATTAGTTCAAAGGTTCCTTTGGAAACTTCATCTCTAATAAAATGATGTCTGATTTCTATGTGTTTGGTTCAAGAATGCAAAATAGGATTCTTGGCCAAATTAATAGCACTTGTATTGTCACAATGTATAGGTGTGCACCCCAGGTCCACTTGATAGTCCTAAAGTTGGTGTTTTATCCATATGACTTGTGTACCATAACTCCCTGCAGCTACGTACTCAGTCTCTGCAGTAGAGAGAGACATAGAGTGTTGCTTCTTGGAATCCCAAGAGACTAAACACCCACCTAGAAATTCACAATGTCCACTAGTGCTTTTTCTATCTAGCTTACACCCGGCATAATCTGCATCTGTATATGCAATAAGATCTAAAGTGTGAGATGCAGGAAACCATAAACCTAGGGTGTTTGTAGAAGATAAATATCTGAAAATTCTTTTCATAGCTACTAGTTGCAATTCAGTGGGCCTAGATCCAATCATACCTCGGTATAGCTTTGCATCAACTTCTTTACCTGATTCGTCTGCATCCAATGAAGTGTTAGTACCCATTGGTGTTGTGATGTGCTTCAGATTGTTCATGCCAAACCTCTTGAGCATGTCTAGTGTGTATTTGGTCTGGTTAATGAAGCATCCATCCTCCAGCTATTGTACCTGCAAGTCAATAAAATACTTCAAGTCACCTACCATGCTCATCTCAAACTCAGTAGACATCAAATGAGAGAATTCATTGCATAGCTCAGTACTTTTTGAACAGAAGACAATGTCATCTACATATACCTGAACTATGATGAGGTCTTTATTTAAACTTTTGGTAAACAGAGTTTCATCCACTTTACCTCTGTGGTAGCCCTTGCTGATCAGAAATTCTGTCAGCCTCTCATACCAGGCTCGAGGAGCCTGCTTTAGACCGTACAAGGCTTTATTCAGCCTGAAAACTTGGTTAGGTTGAGGATAAAATTGAAATCCGGGGGGTTGTTCTACAAATACTTCTTCTTTGATAACACCATTTAAAAATGTACTTTTAACATCTAAAGGGGCGTGATCTCGCGCTGGACCTGAGCTGGGAGGATGATCACCGAAAAGTGAACTATAAAGAAAGGGAAACGGATCAGGGGGCCCAGGGATGGTTCCCTGGGGAAAACCCTCCGATGCCTAAGTCAGTAGAGCAGTGGTGGAAGATATGGAGGGAGGAAGAAAGTGGTGCACGAGATCCCCCTACACCAAGGTGGTGAAGTGGTTCATGCTCAGGGAGTTTAGGCGTGTATTGCCCTTACCTTTCATTGGAGGGAGTCCCAGGTTTAAATAGTGCACTGGCCTCATGAGTCCCGTAAGCTGAGGAGTTTCGGCAGGGCTTACGTCCTCAACGTGGGCTCTTTACGTCCTCATCGTGGGATCTTTATAGCCTTGAGGGATCATGGGTCCCTTATCCTCATAAACTTTTGCTCATAAAGGGCTCTCAACGGCAGCGTGGATAAGTAATCGTCGGTTAAACCCAAGCATGAAGGGTGCCAACCCTGTCCGGGTGATAAGCATAGCTCGGATGAAGATAGGTCAGAGTGGGCGCTGAGTGCTTGCCTCTATCCCGGTGAGGGGATAACTCGGGCATGGGTCTTCCTCCGTTCTGACCGACGTTCGGGCCTTCCGAGCCTAAGGCCGCCGAGGAAGGGTTTGATCCTGAGTAATCTTATTGGGCTTTTTATTCCAAGTGGGCCCTACGGGACTGTCACTTGGAATGAGCTGGGCCTCATTTGGTCTTGATGGACCTAGTTCGGCTACTTTTAGATGGACTACAGAAATCCCCCTCTCCACTTGTCCCCCTCCTACTCCCGAGCTTTAGTAAGCTCGGAAGAGTAGCTATTTAGGGTTTTGGACCAGCATGGCTCAGGTGGGTGGAGATCTGGCGGTGTTAATAAGCCACGTGTCGTGGTCACCTGGGCCTTTAATAATGATGATCCTGACGGATTTGAACTGAAGGGGCCCCCTTTTCTTGGAGGTCGGAATGACGTGCCGCCTTCTGTGTGGGAATATAGCCGTTATGCGCTTGCCGTTGCTCTAGACTCCCTCCATTTTCAGGGTTTGACTCTCCTTCATGCTTGCTTTTGGGGCCCTTTGATGCATCGTGAAGGCATGACGGAAGAGCAGAGGCTTGCAGCGGCGTTTGCGGAGTTGGCTGAGGTAACTGTAGAGGCAGTCCGATAGCTTCCTCTTCCTCCAGAGTCCTCGGGGTCCCGGGAGTATTTTTCTTCAAGTCCCTCTCCGGGTTCCCTGGCAGAAGAGCGTCCGGATGCCGAAGAGTGACAGGGAGAGCATGCGGTGAGGGCGGCGGCTCCAAATTGTAGCGAACTGGGGGAGGCAGAGGTGAAACGGCTGGAGAACCCATTTCGTCTGCCTTATAAGTTTTGCTTTGCCGCGGCTGCTCCGCATGAGACGAGCTTGGACTCTCGCACGGGCCATATTTGTACCTTCCTTCTATCGTGGAAGGGTGGGTTCTGCCTTCCCTTCGAACCTTTCGTTCTTCAGCTTCTCAATTTTTTCGGTTGGCGCCCATTCAGTTGGTAGCCAGTTCTTATCTTCTTCTTTCCGCCTTTCGCATCCTCTGTCGCCAATGCGGAGTTCCTCCTTCTCTAGACCTCTTTCAGTACTTTTTTGAGTTGAAGGCGCATCCCTCGACCGGGAAGGGTTTTTATTTCATCCAGGCAAGGTGGAATAGGAGCTGCATCTCCTTGGCGACGAAGGATTCTTCGCATAAGGGGTGAAAAACTCAATTTTTCTGGGTGGGGATCTACTCGGGGGAGGAGACCTGAAAGTGCCCCGTGATCCCCAATTTCCATCCGAATATCCCTCCCAGGCAGGACGAGTTCCCTCCGTTCGTGGAGGAGTACGCAACTTTCTTGTTGAAGCACCGCTAGTCCACAGAAGAGCTGGTTACTCTAGAGAACATCGAGCAGTGTCTTCTTATGCGGCTGCATCCGTCGAGCTCAGGTGCCACAATCTAGGCTCTCCTTTGGATGTTGAGACCATTTTCCTTTTTCTGACTATGTCTTCCTTTTCGTGCAGACACCAGGCGGCCGGCTTTGGAGGAGGCCGCATAGGTGATCGACCTCGGCGATGATTCGACTGTCGATGAGTCGGTTGCTCCCATGGGTCACTCCCGAGCCATAGATAAGGGCAAGGGGGCGGCCCAGGGTGAATCCTCCAGGCTGCGGGGGTCCAAGCGCAAGGATCCCGTGGAGGGCATGATCCGGGCCGCCGCGAAGGCCAGGAAGCGGGCCAAGAAGGTCGGGGTCGTACTCGCAGTCGAAGGCGACCTTGCCGCGGCTCGCCTCTCCGCCGAGCATGATGGGGCCGACCCTACCGGGCGAGCTCTCCCACCCGCCAAGCAAGAGGGGGCCGAGGAGGTTGGGGCTGCTTCTGCGGTCGGCGATGATGTTGGCTCGGCTCCTCCTTCGGCTGGAGCCGAGGGGGCCGAGGCTGCTTCTGCGGTCGACGATAATGCTGGCTCGGCTCCTCCTTCGGCCGGAGCCGAGGGGGCCGTAGACGAGGCGGGTGACGCTCCAGGTGGTGGTGCAGTTGCCAAACCGGTCCAGGCTGGGGGTCGCAAGAAAAAGTGACGCAGCCCCGACCGACCGAGGCACGAGGGGCGAACGAGGTAGCGGCTCGATCCGGGCTGTCCAGCGGGATGCTGACCAAAGAGGGGGTCTCCATTCCTGCGGCCCTGGAGAGGCTCGGCATCCAAGGCCTTCTGTATCAAATATGTCATGGTATAGCCGCGAAGGTGAAGGGGGGAGATAGGCAGCACTCCCCTTCCGTGGCCCTTGGGGTGGTTATGGAGGGCGGCTTGGTCCTGGTCCAGATGGGGGCCACTCTGGCAGAAGCGTACGCTCGGTCGGAGTCGGAGTGAGCGACCCTGGTCTGGACCCTTGGTGGGTCTAATAGGAGGTTGGCTCGGCTTGCCGAGGCGCGTGATGGGCTTCGGCGGGAGCTTTCCTCAGTTAGGGAGCTGGTGCGGTCAAGCCAGGTGGAGGCACGAACGCTAACCGAGCAGCTAGCTAAGGCTCGCGAATCGCTCGAGAGGAAGAATAGGCTTCTTGAAGAGGAGCGCCTTGTTCGTGTTGAGCTGGATGGTCGGTGGGAGACCGAACGTGCAGAGCTAGTGGACCGAGCGGAGGAAGTCGAGTGCCTTCGGCGGCAGGCCGAGGCCGATCGGGTCGAGGCGGAGAAGCAGGTTGCGGAGGCCGAAAAGTAGACGGCTGAGGCCGAGCGGAAGTTAGCCGTGGCGGAGCGGGAGAAGGCCGAGCTCGCTGGTAGGGTGGGATCGGCCGGGGGGGAGGATCTCGAGCAGTACAAATGCTCGGAGGCTTACCGGGTCAACCTTAAGGAGGCTGCCCTTCCCTACTACGAGTTAGCACTTCGCCGAGGCATCCGCAAAGGGTTCAAGCAAGGCTATGACCGGGCCGTCTCTTATGCCGAGGAGCAGGAGTCCGAGATAATCGATTTCCCATCTGGGCAATGCTATGACTTGGACTTGTCATCCTCCAGTTCCTCTGCTTCGGCGTCGGATGAAGAGGGTCAGGGGGGCTCTTCGTCCGAGGGGTCGCCAACTCCGGATGCCTCGGGAGAGCAAGCAATTGAGGCAGTTTTCACGCCGGTGGGGTCAGTGCCAGGGTCGGTCATCGTCGAGGGTGCCGGGGGCAGACCGTCTGAGCCTTCCACTTTCGAGCTTCAGGGTGGGCTAGAGGCCTAATGTATCTGCTTTGCTTTCTCTTTCTACATGTCCTTTCCTTTTCCGAAGGAAAACTTTTCTTGTTGCGTAGGAAAAGGGTAAGGCAGTAGCATAATGATGAAGACTTAACTATTTCATATCATCATTGCCGTATTTTGCTCAGTGTATCTACAGTAGTTGGAAAGTGCCGATACTTTCTACGTGGTTCTCGCGTGATAGTTGGGCGAGCCTCTGACAGGGTGTCCTTCCATTTTCTAAATGTTTAGTCACTTCGTGTGTTCCGCTAGGGCGGAAACGAGGGGTTTGAGGTGACCGTTCATAGGGAGAGGTCCCTTTGGCATGTTTTTGAGGGGGAATCATTTAAGGCAAATAGCCTCCCTTCGCCTATAAAAGGTCTGAAGGGCGTCCCTTCCTCTCCACCGCTTAGGGTTTTCCCCGACAGTCTTTCCTCATTCTCTCTTCATGTAGCGTTGTGCCGTTATATTTGAAGCATGGAAGACACTCCGGAAGATGAGGCTGCCGATGACGGGGGGCAGAGAGTCCTTGCTGCTTCGGGTTTGAAGGAGGTTCGACGGCCGGCGGACGGGTTTGAAGAAGGTCCGACGTGCGGAGGCACGTCGTCTTCTTTTTATCAGATCCGTCAGCGCTTGCAGGGGGGTGAGATGGTGGACGGATGGAGGCATCAGGCATCCCTGCCGCTCGTCCCTCCTTGCTATCTCCATGGAGGGGAGGAGGAAGCCAATTAAGCTCCCTCCTTCCCGGGCTTTCCCCTGCCTCCTCGTCCAGCTCTGCTGGTTTCTTTTTCCCTCTCGTAGCATCTTTTTCCCTCTTCTGCTCTTCTCATCATTTCTTTCACTCTTCGGAGGGTGCCTACACTCTCTTCCTTCCAAAGAGTTGGTAGGTTGGAGGGGAGGATGCCTTCATATGCGTTCCCTCTTCCCTTTTCTCATCCAAGTTCAACTTGGAAGGTAGCCTTCTCCTTCCTAATCCCTCTGTCACCTTTGTCCCGAGCTGCCCGAGCCAACGGGGTCGACTACCCTTTATCCGAGCCATTTTTTGCACGAGACAGAGTCAGTGGCTGGACGTAGGAAGGTCAACCGAGTTAGCCGAGCGATGGGCTCATATGGCGGTGCCAGATGGATTTTTTGCTTTTTTGACATGTATTTTGTTGGCTTCGGCCTTCCTGATGTACAAGCGAGTTGTTTGAATAAAAGAAAGGAGGCTTTTGTTTTATCTCATGTTGTTTACACAATGCTCAGTATTCAGAAGTAGAACTTACGTGGTGTAGTCGCGTTCCAGGTCCGAGGGATGAGCTCTCCTTCCATCGTGGATAGTCGGTATGCTCCTTTTCCGAGCGTCTCGACCACTCGGTAGGGGCCTTCCCAATTAGGGGATAAGTTGCCCGCCGTCTCAAGTGGTCGAGAGGCTTCGGCTTTCCTGAGGATGAAGTCTCCCGGTTGAAAGTGTCTATCTCGGACTTTGGCGTTGTAGTATTGAGTGAGGCGGCGTTGATATTCCGTTGCTCAGATGCTGGCAATCTCTCGGACTTCATCTGCTAGGTCGAGGTTTTCGAGCAGTTTCTTGTCGTTTGCCTCGGACGAGAAGCAGATGACTCAAAGGGAGGGATTGCCAATCTCCAATGGGATCACGGCCTCGGCTCCGTACACCAACTGGAAAGGACTTTCACCGGTTGCCGTTCTGGGAGTCGTTCTGTGTGACCAAAGTACGTTCGGCAATTCCTCGAGCCAGCTGCCCTTGGCTTTGCCGAGCCTAGTCTTGATGCCTTTTAAGATAGTCTTATTGGCATTTTCGACCAGCCCGTTAGCCTGAGGGTGGGCGACCGAGGTAAAGTGATTGCGAATGCCCAGGTCAGCACATCTGTCTCGGAAATAACAAGAATCAAATTACCGACCATTATCGCTTACTATCACCCGGGGGATGTCGTAACGGCAGATGATCGACTTCCAGACGAAATTCCAGACGACTGTCTCGGTGATCTTTGTTGTGGCTTCGGCCTCGATCCACTTAGTGAAGTAATCGATGGCGACATTAATGAGCCATGGGGAATGGCCCGAGGATGTCGATTCCCCAGCGAGCGAAATGATAAGGCTCGGCTAGGGTGATGAGCTCCATTGCTAGCTGATGGAACAAGTGGCCAAATCGCTGGCATCGGTCACAGTGTTGTGTGTAGGTCGAGTAGTCGCGCTGCAGAGTGGGCCACCAATAACCTAGCCGTAGCAAGATCCTGGCGAGTGACCTACCTCTTAAATGCGCTCCGCACAGACCTTCGTGAACTTCTTCGATCGCTCGGTTGGCTTCGTCAGTGTTGAGGCACTTCAAGAGAGGACCGGAGAAGGATCTCCGGTAGAGAGCGCCATCCAGAGTGAGGAATCGTCGAGCTTGGTACTTCAATCTTCGGGCTTCCTGAGGGTTGGGGGGCTGTTGAGAATCTTGGAGCCACGACAGGTACGGGGTACGCCAGTCGCTTGGGGAGGCCGAGTCAATAGCTAGGATCTCCGAATCGATGCTCGGTCGCTCTAGCTCTTCGAGAAGGACCGATCGAGTACCCTCGGGGTCAAGAGAGGAGGCCAGCCGAGAGAGGGCGTCCGCTCCGGAGTTTTCCTCCCGAGCTATTCGGACTACCTCAAAACTCTCGAACTGTTGTGCCACGGTCTTGACCAGCTAGAGGTATTTGACCATTCGTGCTTCTCGAGCTTCGTAATCACCGTTGACCTGGCTAGCGACCAGCTGGGACTCGATGTGAATTCTGACCCGCTCAGCCAATAGCCGCCGGGCCATACGGGCTCCCGAGATAAGGGCCTCATACTTGAAGGCGTTGTTCGATGCTTGGAAGTTGAACTTCAGGGCGTACTACAGCTCTGCTCCTTCGGGAGATTTTAGGAGGATTCCGGCACCGCTTTCAGCTGAGTTGGAGGATTCATCAACAAACAGTTCCCAGGTCGGCCCGGGCGCGGACGAAGATCTTTCTTCAGTTGGGATGATGCTCTCGGCTATGAAGTCAGCGAGTGCCTGGCCTTTGATAGCTGAGCAAGGCTGGTACGATATATCATAGGCCCCGAGTATGATGGCCCATTTGATGAGGCGTCCCGAGGCTTCGGGGTGAGCGAGGATCCTCTTCAATGGTTCACCGGTCAGCACAATGATGGAGTGCCCTTGAAAATAGGGTCGGAGGCGCTTGGCCGAGGTAACCAACGCTAGCACGAGTCTCTCGGTTGCGGGGTACCTTCTTTCAGGCTCGTTGAGCACCTTGCTGGTATAGTGGACCGGTCTATCGACTCCCGAGTCATTTCTGACCAGGGACGAGCTAACTGTAGACGGGGTTGCCGAGAGATAGAGATGCAGGGCTTCGCCTGGGACAGGCTTGGAAAGCACCGGGGGAGAAGCCAGGAACTCTTTAAGCTCGGTGAACGCTTTCTGGCATTCCTCATCCCATGCAAATGTGGCAGATGCCAATTTGGGCCCCCTCAATAACTTGAAGAAGGGTAGGCATCGTTCGGCCGCACGGGACAGGAATCTGCTGAGTGCGGCAATGCGTCCAGTCAGGCGTTGAATGTCTTTGACGCAGGTGGGTGGGCGCATGTCCAGGATGGCCTGGACCTTGTCAGGGTTGGCCTCGATCCCACGCTGGGTGACTAAGAAGCCCAAGAATTTCCCAGACCTTACTCCGAAGGCGCACTTGGTGGGATTGAGCTTCATATTGTATTTCAGGAGGGTGTCGAAGGTCTCAGCTAGGTCGGCGAAGTGGTCCTTGGCCTTGGGGGTTTTGACGAGCATGTCGTCAATATAGGCCTTGACGTTCCGGCCGAGCTGTCCCTCGAACATATGGTTGACCAACCTCTGATACGTTGCTCCAGCGTTCTTCAACCCGAAAGGCATCCGGGTGTAGCAGGATACGCCGAAGTCGGTGATAAAGGCGGTCTTCTCGATGTCCCGCGGATTCATTCTGATCTGATGGTAACCTGAATAGGCGTCTAGGAAACTGAGTATCTCGTTGTCCGAGGTTGAGTCAACCAGTTGGTCGATGCTCGGTAATGGATAGCAGTCCTTTGGAGTAGCCTTGTTCAAGTCGGTGAAGTCCACGCACATTCGCCACTTTCCCAAAGCTTTTGGCACCATGACGACGTTAGCCAGCCACGTCGGGTACGGGACCGGTCTAAAAAGACCAGTCTTTTGCCCCTTGGTGACTTGCTCCTTGGTGATCGCCTGTTTCTCTGGCACGTGCTTCCTTCTGCGTTGTTGTACGGGCTTCATGGTTGGGTCGAGGTTGAGCTTATGCATCACCGTCTCCTCTGGTATCCCAGGGAGTTGATCATCAGACCACGCAAAGACTCAAATGTACGCGGAAAGAAACTCTTTGCATTGTTGTTGGACTTCAGATGTTAGGTCGGCTCCAATCTTTACTCCCAGGGTCGGGTCATCGTTTAGGAAAACCGCTAGCAATTCACCTCCAGGCTCGGCGGTTGCAAATTTTTCCTCGACTTCCCGGGGGCCCTTGCTCTTCCCGTCCAGCCTTGTGGCTTCAACCGAGATATTGTAGCACCTTCTGGCCGTGGCCTGGTTGCCTCGGACTTCCCTTGACCCATTTTTGGTGGGGAACTTCATCTTTTGGTGATAGGTAGAAGGCACTGCTTTCGTTCGGCTGAGGATTCCTTGGCCGAAGATCGCATTGTATGCTATCATACCCTTGATCACTATGAAGTCCGCCATAACCGTAACGGTCTTGGGTGGGGTGCCAAGAGTAACTGGTAGGCTTAGGGCTCCCTCGGGATAAGTGGCCTGGCCATTGAACCCGCACAAGGGGGTTCGGATCGGGCGGAGTTTAGATGGATCCTCCCCCATCTTAAGGAAACATTCGTAGGATAATACGTCGGGGGCACTTCCATTGTCAACTAGAATCCTATCTACGTTACAATGGTTTATCGTGGCCGATATGACTAGGGGGTCATCATGCGGGGTGGTCAGCCCTTCCAGGCCTTGGTCAGAGAAGACTATGACTTGGGGCTCACTTGGCGGGGCCTTGGGAGGCTCGATGGCTCAGCTCGCCCGCTCAGCATGACGCTTCCTTCCTCGGCCACTGTCTCTCCCTGATGCAGCTCTTCCAGTGATGACGTTGATATGGACCCCACAAGGGGCGTTGTCGATTTCCTCTGGGGCGCCTCGGTCTTCCTTGTGCCCGGCCACGAACCGGGAGAGGTGTCCCTGACGGATGAGGCACTCGATCTCGTCCGGGAGCTAATGGAAGTCATCGGTGTGATGCCCGTGGTCGCTGTGGAACAGGCAATGCTTACTGCGACTGCGGTTCTTCGACCTCATTGGTTCGGGTTGGAAGAGGAGGACTGAGCCTTTGATGTCCTCATATATCTCGTAAACCGGAGTGGTTAAGGGAGTGTACCGCTCGTACTTTCGTGACGGTTCCTTGCATTCCCCGTCTTGGTTCCGCCTTTTCCCTGGACCAGAGTTTAGCTCGGGCACCCGCTTCTTGTCCCCCTCCCGACCCGAGCCGGTTGCATCTCGGCACGCGCTGAGCACTTCTTCGCACTTGGCATGGCGTAATGCCAGAGTCACTAGCGCAGCAAGGGTCGAGGGAGGGTGGAGGACAAGCTCGCGGCGGAGGTTCTCGTCGCGGGTGCCCCCGGTCAGTGCGGTTACAGCCGAGGCGATGTCCATGCAGGGGATCTTCAGGGCTTCCGATTTGAATCAGGTGATGTAAGCCCAAAGTTTCTCCCCTTGCGCCTGTTTAAGGGCTAAAAGTCCCGCTACTGACCTTGGGGGACCGCTACCGGCGAAACTCTCTTTGAATATTCGCCCGAATTGCTTAAAGTCCCGGATGGATCCAGGGGCGAGGGCCCGGAACCAGGCCTGGGCACCTTGGACCAGGGTGGTCACGAAGGCTCGGCATTTGATGGCGTTGGATGCTCCATGAAGGGTCATTAGAGCGTCGAAGCTATCGAAGTGATCGGCCGGGTCGCCCTGGCCGTCATAAAGCTTGAAGGTCGGAATGGAAGTTCTGGGAGATACCTCTGCCTTCAAGATATAGTCGGAGAATGGGGATTTCTCCTCGTCCTCCGTGGAGGAGACTTTCTGCAGGGCGTGTAGGGCGCGCTCTTGTTCTGCGAAGCGCCTCTCGAATTCTCGCAGTCGGAGGGATAGCTCCGGCTACCGCTGTGCCGTGGGACTGGGTGGGCTGTCTTGGCGTTCCCCAGGGACTTCGGTCTCTGGGTTCAGACGGCGTGCCTCGGGTTTCCCCCTTTTCGGAGTGGAGGAGGCCTCTTGCTACGGAGGAGGGGCTTGTGAAGGTCCTCCTGACCTGTTACGGATGATCTGTCGGCCTCGGAGGGTGAAGCGGCCTCCAGCGGTGTGTTGGGACACATTCTCGCGGGGGGGGGGGGGGGGGGGGGCTCTCCGGAGGGGCGCTTGACCTTCCATCCCTGGCCACCTGAGTCCTCATGAGTTCCACGAGGACATCCAGTTTCATGTTGAGGGCCTGGAAAGCGTCGACGCCTCCGTTAAGTGGTAGCCCCACCACCGCGGGGGGAGGGGGTGGTCCTTCGGCGGGGGCGCTGGCATTGGAGGGGGGATTTTGCGAGGCTTGAGAGGGGCCTTCTCCCGCCGCCACCATGGCCTTTCCCCTATCGTCGGTGGACCTCCTCCCAGAATTCATTCGCACCATACTGGCTCTTTGGTCATTTCCCACAGACGGCGCTAGATGAAGGGGCGTGATCTCGCGCTGGACCTGAGCTGGGAGGATGATCACCGAAAAGTGAACTTTAAGAAAGGGAAACAGATCAGGGGGCCCGGGGATGGTTCCTCGGGGAAAACCCTCCGATGCCTAAGTGAGTAGAGCAGTGGTGGAAGATATGGAGGGAGGAAGAAAGAGGTGCACGAGATGCCCCTACACCAAGGTGGTGAAGTGGTTCCTGCTCAGGGAGTTTAGGCGTGTATTGCCCTTACCTTTCATTGGAGGGAGTCCCAGGTTTAAATAGTGCACTGGCCTCATGAGTCCCGTAAGCTGAGGGGTTTCGGCGGGGCTTACGTCCTCAACGTGGGCTCTTTACGTCATCATCGTGGGATCTTTATAGCCTTGAGGGATCATGGGTCCTTTATCCTCATAAACTCCTACTCATAAAGGGCTCTCAACGGCAGCGTGGATAAGTAATCGTCGGTTAAACCCAAGCATGAAGGGTGCCAACCCTGTCCGGGTGATAAGCATAGCTTGGATGAAGATAGGTCAGAGTAGGCGCTGAGCGCTTGCCTCTATCCCGGTGAGGGGATAACTCAGGCATGGGTCTTCCTCCGTTCTGATCGACGTTCGGGCCTTCCGAGCCTAAGGGCCGCCGAGGAAGGGTTTGATCCCGAGTAATCTTATTGGGCTTTTTATTCTAAGTGGGCCTTACGGGGCTATCACTTTGAATGAGCTGGGCCTCATTTGGTCCTAATGGACCTAGTTCGGCTGCTTTTAGATGGGCTACAGAAATCCCCCTCTCCAACATCTATCTATTGAAGTTTTATGTTTTTAGAGCAGGCGAAAGCCAATAAAATCCTTATTGCTTCCACTCTAGCAACAGGTGCATAGTATTCATCAAAATCAACTCCAAATTCCTAATAGTAGCCCTTGGCTACTAGTCTGGCTTTATTTCTTAAAATAATTCCATCCTCATTCATTTTATTCTTAAAGACCCATTTAGTTCCTATGACATTTGTATTTTCTGGTCTGGAAACTAGCTCCCAGTCATTATTTCTTTCAAATTGACCTAACTCCTCACACATAGCATTGACCCATGATGCATCATTTAAAGCCTCTTCAACTGTTTTGGGTTCAATATGTTAAACCAACGCAACTAGGTCTTGATTAGGAACATTTCTAAGATAAGATCTTGTCCTAGGGGGATCCCCTAAGTTGCCTATGATGTTGTCTATAGGGTGATCTTTCAGAAATCTCACATAGATTGAGGACTCACCTGCTTCATCTGATCTTACTTGATTGGGAGCGCTTGATGCTTCAGGTGGTTCAGCTTCTTCATTCTTCTTGTCCTCTATGAATTCTCCATCATTTTTCGTGCACCTGCCATCATCATCCACTTTAGTGTCATTGTTCATTTCATCAAATATGACATGAGGTGATTCTTCTACAGTCTGATCTGTATAATTGAACACCCCATATGCCCTAGTTGTTTCAGAGTAACCTAGGAAAATTCTTGGATTACTCCTTGCATCAAATTTGTCTAGGTCCTTTTTATTGTTGTTATGAATGAAGCATTTTGAACCAAAGATCCTAAAATATGAAACATTCGGCTTCTTACCTTTCAAGAGTTCATAGGGAGTTTTCTTATGGATGGGTCTTACCAAGGCTCTGTTGATGATGTAACAAGCGGTATTGATGTGGGACAGATGACGACCGGGCTAAGACGTACGACGGACTTGATGTGCGGCCAGCACTAACACGCTAAAGGCAAGTCGGACCGCGGAACATCGTGGCGTTCTCCGGGTGGAGACGTCTCTCAACAGCATTCTAACTAGCCCGACGATCGTCCCTTGCGAGGGAAACGTGGGGATCACAGCGGTTAGGGAACCACTGTCGCTTAGGGTGGTGCAGTCCGAGCTCAGTGCTCGACTGGAGCTAAGGAACGGCTCTCACTCACACGCAATCGTGGTAATTGTAGTTCGCTAATGGCCCTAATCTCACAAATGCAGCATGATAGAACATATATTAAATCAGCAAAGTGAGAGAGAATGAAGCGCATACCTCCACGACTAGGCGTGGGGAAGAATTCCCGGCCGAATTCAAACAACCCCAATACACACAAGTGTTAAATTTACAATTTCAGAACCTGATGCCCACTCCACGCAGGGAGGTAAAGAGCTGAAAACACTAAATTTGGGGTTGTTGAACCCGGGATGACGGGCTGCACTCGCAGGAGGCGAGGGACGCGAGTCAGAGCCGATCGGGTGAGCCGAATGGAAGTCGACTCGGTTCTGCCCGCGCGGGTCACCCTACGCAGAAAACTTGCGAAGGCCGGTACGCCAAGATCCCATGGCGGATCGGAGTGCCGTTTGTTGGAGAACGTCGACGACAGGATGTAGTTTGTGTACTCAGAAGGGCGCGATTAGAACCTTTCAGATCTGGGCACAGCAGTGACTGAACTCGGCGTCTGGTTTTGTGCACCCAGAACTGCACAGGAAGATAATTAATTATAGGAAAATTGGTTGCCGATGTTGGATCGAGGCGCCATTTGTGGGAGCTCATCGGAAACGTCCAGAGGAAGACACAGACCGAAGCGCTTGCACAGATCTACAAGGGATGAGGCGGGGCAGACTCGAGAAGTCGGATCTGGTTCTGAGTCGGGTCTGCACAGATAAACTTGGGCGATCCCACGAGAATCGTCGCCACGATCAGCACAGATCTCGGATCAAGACGAGATCAGAGGCAGCGCGAAGAGGACTCAAAATCCTACAATCACTTTGAAAATCAGCTCCTGATAACTTGAGAGGAGATCTAGGGAAATTTGAAATCAGTAAACTCCAGATCTGGACAGCAGGCTCGGGTAGATCTGTGTGCCGTCACGAAAAGAATTGGTGCCAGCGATCCAGAACTCCGATCGACGCAAAACCACCTCTGAAATCTTTCTGACTTGATGAAGTATCACTGGTAATTTTTGTGGAACCAGATGATAAGAGGATGGGGAGGATAGAGGGACGAGTCACACGCCCAAGATCAATCACGTCATAGGACTGGGCAGGGCATCACACCCATGGGGGGGGGGAAGAGAATCACTCTCTTAACTCAAATTTCTCTCATAAAAACTTCATTAGCCTTTGAACTAACATTATACAAGTGTTTAAATAGGGGTTTGGCAAGGGGAGGGGGCTGGGAGGTTCGATGGAACCAAGGGGAATGGGGGGGTGCGCCCCTTTGACAATGAGAGGGAGAGAGGGGGAGACAAGGGGACATGGACTCACCTACTTTCACCTACCTTTGAATTTCAAAGGGAAGGGGGGTAGGTGGCAGCCATTCTTTTGGACCAGCAGCCTTCTCCATGTTCCCTTGTGGTAAATGAGGGAGGGAAGAAAAGAAAACAAAAAAAACTAGCCTAATACATCCAAAGAAGGGGGCACCCCCTTCATGGGCCAAGAATGGGCCAAGTTTGGTCCAAGGCCACCCTTAAGCCCATTCAATCATGCATGGCTTATGGTCTTTCCCATCTAGATGGACCATGAAAGAAGGAGGCCCAATTGGGCCTTACATGGCTTATGGATCCATCATGAAGCCTAAGGGCCACTCCTCCTTAATGGATTCTAAACGGCTTGAAACTAAATGGCATTTTAAGAGCCTTACAATCAGACCAAAATGAAAACCCAAGTGAAAAGACATATTACAAGCCCAAATGTAATGCAAACAAAGGCTAAAAGTATCCAAACTCAAGCCAAATTGCCTCCATTTGAAAGGAAAGCCGACGTAGTCCAATTGGTGCTCCGTGTATGGTACCGTCAGCTCGCTGGTTCGTGCTACTCGCTCGTTCTGGTGTCCGCACCAATTATCCCCGGGTGGGAGGAACTCGACCCCGTCGAGTAAGGGTCCCGAAGCTTGAGCTCTACACGTGATCAAGGCATTGTTTATCGTGGGGCATCCTCACCAACGCACTAAGAGGTGTTGGCAGGCTCCATTCCTTGTGATGATCACCTGCTCATCCAGTATAAAATCTATATGCTTGCGTTGAGGCTGGAAGAGGTGGACTCTCAGGTGGTGTGTCACTCACAATAGAAGGATAAAGCCCGAAACTCGCTAGGGATCACCGCGGGTTCCGATATGCTACCAGATTAGAAACATGGAACGTCGAGCTGACACCATAGTCATCCGGTAGTTCAATAACGTACGCATTTGAACCCACTTGTCTCGTGACTCGGGAAGGGCGGGTATCGCGGGCCTAGAGTTGCTTTACGGCTCAAGAGGAGACCGTTCTAGTATGACCCTGATCATGACGTACTCTCCCTTGTGAACTCATAGATGTGTAGCATGCATCAGCTAATTCCTTATACATGCATGGCTGGCCTTTGATTGGGACACGACTTAATGCAAACTCCATATGCATGAAAGAAAAACAAACTACAGAAACAAACAGACACACACGTGACCTTAGATAAACCTATGGTTAGTGCAACCCAAACATATGCAAGGTGGGCCAGGACACCCGAATGTGTGCCATGCATACACTAGATGCAACCAAAGGTAGGTAGGATTATGGACTCCTAGACACCCAAAAAGACACCATGCATGCAAGGACTTCCTATCAGATATGGGTGTGGGTGGGCTAAGAGGTTCATCACCACTACATGTAGGTAAGGCATGCCATGCTTCCTAATAATCAGACTTATTGCTTTGTGGAGTTTGATTGGCCCGAGTGGGAAGAGAGTGGTAGGGGACTTCCTTGACAAAGTAGAAGGGAAGTGGTGGATCATGAGGCCCACTAGAAAAAGGGTAAAATGGGTCAAAGAATGTGTGACCCCATCAGATGGACTCCCAGATGTCACGGTCCCAATTGTGAAATTCTTGAAGGTGTGGGTTGTCACCTTCATCCATTATGGTAGATGGGACGGTGGTCTCATAGAGTAGATATGGGTCCTCCCTCGGGACGGCAATACCGTAAGAGGGGTCCAATGCAAGCTCATCGAGAATGGAGAAGAGCAACAGAACCTCGGTGGTGATAGGACCCAAGGTGTATAACGAGGTAATAGACCCCAAAGATGGGAGCATAAAGCTATGGGTATAGGGTTGGTTAGACCCTAGGGCCAATGTACATGTCAGCTCCCTTTGACATTCTAAACTCCTTAATAGATCCTTTACACATTCTATGAAGCAAAAGGACTTGAAAGTGGTGTGATAGGAGTTAATGGGGACTATTGGGAGTACTGGCTCCCAGGGTGGAGAGTAAGGTGGGGTAGGGACCAAGCCAGTCCTAAGCCAGCTAAGAAGTGGTTCGGCTACGAGTAGCTTTCCCGTTAAAAACACGGGTAGCTCTGACTGAAGTGGCTCCGAATATGATGGCTCCGAATGAAGTTCGGAAGGAGAGGATGGCAACGGAGCATTCACGGGTGATGAAGGAGGGGTATCCAAGATGGGGCTGGGTAAGGGCTACGGGCTATGGCCTCCCTAGGCTCGGGTATGGCTATAACCGATCTCGGAGGTGGGCCAAGGGAGACCAGCGATTCAATATAAGTACATCTCCTATCCACCCGATCCGAAATCATTTGCATAAGTTCGGCAACAGTGTGGGTTGGAGTAGGGAGATCATGGTGGACTCGCCCATAGTCAATCGACCTAGGCTTGGGTCTAGGCTCATCTATGTGTGGGGGTCTTTGCTTCCAACTTGGACCTACTTGGTTGGAAGTGAGTGGGTGGGGTCGGTTGGAGGTGACAGGTTGAGGAACGTAGACCTTCCTAGGCTCTCTCTTCATGTCCCACCATGACTCGATAGGCCATTGCCTCCTAACCTCTCTCAAACGTTCAATGTAGTCCCACTTTTCGACGGCCTCATGAAGAAGCCGCTCTTTGGCGAAAGAGAATTGCATCGCCTCGGACATAGTATAACACTCAAAATATGCGTCCATGGTGACTTACCACTTGAGGTAGTCGCTCGGGACCTTGGTTCCATCGATGTCTGAGGCTTCTGGCCTACGGATGTGGTGGGATTGGATTCCCCATCCTTGGTGGTGTCGCCACCATTCATATGAACTAGGCGTTTGGGAACCCATGGGACTCGGGGAGCTAATGGATGGCCATGCCGACACTTGGACACAACACTAGACACGACCCAAAAATATGATGTAAAGTTGAAATGAGACTCAACTAAACACCGAGACACTACTATGTTGGAATGCACTAACTAGGAACCTAGACTTAACCCACTATTCGGTACTAGGCGGAGATAATCGATCCGAAGATCACTCGCGCAAGTGTGCGGCCTTCCCGATAGGCGTAGCCTAACGTTCGGATAACACCTTTCGGTATACTGAGTAGAGGAATGCAAATGCAACCTTAGACCTAGATGACCCTAGACTTGAACCGACGCTCTGATACCAATTTGATGCGGGACGGATGACGACCGGGCTAAGACGTACGACAGACTTGATGTGCGGCCAGCACTAACACGCTTAAGGCAAGCCGGGCGGCTGACCACCGTGGCGTTCTCTGGGTGGAGACGTCTCTCAACAGCACTCTAACTAGCCCGACGATCATCCCTTGCGAGGGAAACATGGGGATCGCAGTGGTTAAGGAACCATTGTCCCCTAGGGTGGTGCAGTCCAAGCTCGGTGCTCGACTGGAGCTAAGGAACGGCTCTCACTCACACACAATCGTGGTAATTGTAGCTGGCTAACGGCCCTAATCGCACAAACGCAGCATGATAGAACATATACTAAATTAGCAATGTGAGAGAGGAACGAAGCGCATACCTCCACGACTAGGCGTGGGGAAGAATTCCCGGCCGAATTCAAACAACCCCAATACACACAATTGTTAAATTTACAATTTCAGAACCTTATGCCCACTCCACGCAGGGAGGTAAAGGGCTACAAACACTAAATTTGGGGTTGCTAGAACCCGGGTTGACGGGCCGCACTCGCAGGAGGCGAGGGACGCGAGTCGGAGCCGATCGGGTGAGCCGAATGGACGTCGACTCGGTTCTGCCCGCGCGGGTCACCCTGCGCAGCAAACTTACGAAGGCCGGTACGCCAAGATCCGATGCCGGATCGGAGTGCCGTTTGTTGGAGAACGTTGGAGACATGATGTAGTTTATCTACTCCAAAGGGCGCGATCAGATCCTTTCAGATCTGGGCGCAGCAGTGATTGAACTCGGATTCTGGTTTTGTGCACCCAGAATTGCACAGGAAGATAATTAATTATAGGAAAATTGGTTGCCGATGTCGGATCGAGGCGCCGTCTGTGGGAGCTCATCGGCGACGTCCAGAGGAAGATGCAGACCGAAGCGCTTGCACAGATCAGCAAGGGATGAGGTAGGGAAGACTCGGGAAGTCGGCTCTGGTTCTGAGTCGGGTCTGCACATATCAACTTGTTCGATCTCACAAGAATTGTCGCCACGATCAGTACATATCTCGGATCGAGACGAGATTAGAGGCAGCGCGAAGAGGACTCAAAATCCTACAATCACTCCAAAAGGCAGCTCCTGATGGCTTGAGAGGTGATCTTGGAAAATTCAGAATCAGTAAACTCCAGATCTGGACAGCAGGCTCGGGCAGATCTGCGCGCCGTCACGAAAAGAATTGCTGCCGGCGATCTAGAACTCCGATCGACGTGAAACCACCTCTGAAATCTTTCTGACTTTGATGAAGTATCACTGGTAATTTTTGTGGAACCAGATGATAAGAGGATGGGGAGGATAGAGGGGTGAGTCACACGCCCAAGATCAATCCCATCACAGGACTGGGCAGGGCATCACACCCATGGGGGGGGGAAGAGAATCACTCTCTTAACTCAAATTTCTCTCACAAAAACTTCATTAGCCTTTGCACTAACATTATACAAGTGTTTAAATATGGGTTTGGCAAGGGGAGGGGGCTGGGAGGTTCGATGGAACCAAGGGGAATGGGGGGGGGGGTGCGCCCCTTTGACAATGAGAGGGAGAGAGGGGGAGACAAGGGGACATGGACTCACCTACTTTCACCTACCTTTGAATTTCAAAGGGAAGGGGGGTAGGTGGCAGCCATTCTTTTGGACCAGCAGCCTTCTCCATGTTCCCTTGTGCTAAATGAGGGAGTGAAGAAAAGAAAATAAAAAAAACTAGCCTAATACATCCAAAGAAGGGGGCACCCCCTTCATGGGCCAAGTTTGGTCCAAGGCCACCCTTAAGACCATTCAATCAAGCATGGCTTATGGTCTTTCCCATCTAGATGGCCCATGAAAGAAGGAGGCCCAATTGGGCCTTACATGGCTTATGGATCCATCATGAAGACTAAGGGCCACTCCTCCTTAATGGATTCTATAGGGCTTGAAACCAAATGGCCTTTTAAGAGGCCTTACAATCAGCCCAAAATGAAAACCCAAGTGAAAAGACATATTACAAGCCCAAATGTAATGCAAACAAAGGCTAAAAGTATCCAAACTCAAGCCAAATTGCCTCCATTTCAAGGGAAAGCCGATGTAGTCCGATTGGTGCTCCGCGTATGGTACCGTCGGCTCGCCGGTTCGTGCTACTCGCTCGTTCTGGTGTCCGCACCAGGTATTAGCTGCCTCTTCCCAAAAACTTCTGGGAAGTGGACTCTCCATGAGCATCGTTCTTGCCATCTCAATGATTGTGTGATTTCTTCTCTCCACTGTGTCATTCTGCTCCGGAGTCCTAGGTGAAGCAAATCCGCGAGTTAGTCCTTCATTGTTATAGAATTCAAAAAATATAGAGTTCTCAAATTCTCTTCCATGATCAGATTGAATCATGGAAATGTTGTGAATTCCTTCTTGTTTGACTTTATTGAAGAGATGTTCAAACATCTGAAAAGCTTTATTTTTATTTGCTAAGAAAAACAACCAAGAATATCTAGTGAACTCATCTACAATTAAAAACCCAAATCTCTTCCCATTTAGACTTTGAGTCCTGTTTGGCCCAAAGAGATCCATATGCAGGAGCTCCATTGGCTTGGAAGACAAGGGCTCGGATCCGAGCTTAAATGATTAGCGAGTTTGTTTGCCTAGAGCACAGGAATCACAAGTTTTAGAAATGGAGCTGAATTTAATCTTAGGCATGCCTCTAACTAAGTCATATTTTACAAGTTTATTCAAAGAAGAGAAGCTAGCATGACCTAACCGTCTATGCCAAATAAAAGCATTATTGTCATGGTCAGCAGACAAACAAAGATTTAACTCAGATTTATCATCTAAGTCCACAATGTAGACATTATTGACTCTATTTGCTACAAACTTTACACTGTCAGAATTTATTTCCAAAATTTTTCAAGAGTCGTTATCAAACACAACTCTGTGACCCTTGTCACATAGCTGACTAATACTAATCAAGTTGTGTTGAAGACCTTCAACAAGCAGAACCTTCTCAATAGTATTTGAGGTAGACTTACCAATCATTCCTATTCCGATGATCATACCTTTGTTCTTTCCTCCGAACTTGACCAAACCCCCTACCTTCATTTCCAGCTTACTGAATTTGGATCGGTCGCCTGTCATGTGCTTGGAGCAGCCGATGTCTAAATACCACTTGTTGTTCTCAGCGGCTAGGCTAACCTGCAAAGTAACAGATCAAGCAGAGTGGTTTGGAACCCAAGATAGATTGGGTCCAAAGACATCATTCAACTCTTTAAGTAAATATTTAGGAATCCAAAACTGTTTCAAATTATTCTTCTCTTGCGCCTTATTAACAGTTTTGTTGAAACTATAATTAAGGTTCTGTCCACTTGGCTTATTGGAGTTGAGTTTGTTCTTGTTGGTGGACTGTTCATTCCTTGGGTATCTATTGTACCCAAACTGTCTAGGGGAGTCAAATTTATTGGGGTATTTCTGTGGATAGGCATGACTTTTCCAGCTTGTTTTGTACTGGCCCATTTTGTTATAGAAGTTTGATTTTCTGTTCTGACTCACATGCCTTGACTTATTTGCATTCTTGTTTGGGTGAATGGGCATTGGAGCTCGCTTAGCAAAGTTCAATCTTGGTTTAGATTGTTGTCCAGGAAGGTTTGTTGGATTCTTCTTTAGTTGCTGGACATTTTGAATATTATTAGAACTTGATGGTGTGTCCAGTTTTTCTTTCCCTTTTTCTGGACAGAATGTCACAGTCTTGAGATGAAAAGATTTCTTGTTTGTTGGGTTATACCCTAAACTCTCTTTATTGAAATTTACTCTAGCACCTAACATGGCATCCAAATTTGTTTTTCCTTGAACAAATCTTTCTAAGGTGCTTTGTTTGTCTTCCAATTCCTTCTGTAATTTTTCATAATTTTTTTAAAATTCAGAATTGACCTTCCTAACTGCTTCATATTCTTCAGTGATTAAGCTGTTTTCATTTTGACTTTCCTGAAGTTTTAACTTGAAGTCATCAAGTTGTTTCTGAATGTTGTTGTTTTCAGACTTAAGGTTCTCATTTTCCTTGTTTGTTTCAGTTTGCTCTTCAGTGGTAGCATTAAGTTTTCTCTTTAAGACCCTATGCTCTTTACTTAACACATTAAACTTATCTAAAAGCTCAGCATAGGCATCATCCCAATCATCAATTGAAAAATTCTCAAATATATTTGTTACCTCTTCATCATTGTTAGCCATCAGGCAGATTCCTTAGTCTTCTTCCTCTAACGAGTTGGCTTCGGGGTCTTCCTCCTCGTCACTCCATGTGCAGACCATTGCTTGAAGTTTCTTCTTTTGTACCTTGGAGCCTTTCTTCTGGAGTTCGGGGCAATCCCCTTTCATGTGTCCAGGTCTCCTGCAATGAAAACATGTAATCTTCTTAGTGCTCCTATTTTTATCATTGTTGGAATCAAAATTCTTACCAGAAGGATACGACCTTTTTCTTTTAAAAGTTTTTCCCTTCGTTCTCAGAAACTTCCGAAACTGACGAGTGAGCATAGCTTGCTCCTCTTGATCAAGGTCTGACAGTCTGTCAGACTCCCCACTACTACTGCCGCTGCTACTGCTACTGTTACCAAGGGACACCTTGAGAGCAATGTTCTTGCTCTTCTTATCACTTCCTTCGCTACATCTTTTGAAGTTCATTTTATAGGTCATTAAGGATCCTATCAGTTCAGTGACTATCATTTTCGACAGATCTCTAGACTCCTCTATCACTATGGCCTTAGTATGCCAAGCGGGGGATAGTGACCTAAGAATTTTCCTGATAATGTCCCCTTCTGAAACTTGTTTCCCAAGCCCACTAAGATTGTTAGTAATCAATGACAACATGGCATACATTTCTGCGATAGTCTCCTCAGCTTTCATTTTGAATAATTCATATTCAGAGGTGAGCATGTTTACCTTAGTGGCCTTCACTTATGATGTACCTTCATAGATTAGCTCCAATTCATCCCACATCTTCTTGGCTATTTTGCAGGCTGAGATCCGGGCATATTCATCAGGGTGAACCGCGTATTGAATGATGTTCAGGGCCGACCAGTTAATGGTTGAAAGCTTGATGTGATCCTCCGTCCACGCATCTTCATTTGGTGGAAGATCATACGGTCCTGTGGTGATCACTCTCCAGAGCTTGTGGCTCTGTGCTCTCATAAACACCTCCATCCTATTTTTCTAGTAAAAATAGTTATTACCATCAAAGAAAGGAGGGCGACTAATAGACTGTCCGTCAGCCATGAAGCTTCGAGGACCACTAGATCCAGAATTACCCTGTCCGTTGGACCACATGATGGGTAACCTGCTCTGATACCAATTGATAAAACGTAGAGTGTGAGCTAGAAGGGGGGATGAATACATCACACCCAATTTAAGGCAATTTGAATTATGAGCTACGAAAACCCAGTCGCAGAAAGAGAGTCTCCCTAATCGAGTCACGGAGAAGACCAATGAGTATAGGCTTAACATGAAGAGGTTGATACGGAACAGTAAACGAACAGCTTATGAGCTTTAGACACAATTAGAGATCAGCCAAGCACACCATACATAAGAGATCAGACAAGCAAACCACACACATGAGACAGAGATTTTTAAGGTGATTCGATTGCAATCTACAATCTACGTCCACCCCTTACTCCACAGAAGTAAGGCTTCCTTGCACTAAGCAATTCAGGAAACATAGACTCAATCTGCTAACAGACGCTGCCTTACAGCTTGCCCCAAGGGAACATATCCCTCTACACTGATCCTGCAACCCACAGAACCAAAACTGGAGGATCGATCTCCCTTCCTCCAAACCAGAGGGAAACCCACGAGTAGCACACCACTACTCGGAACCAGAGACTCACGTCTCTGTTCCTCTGAATCCACAGAGGGCAAGCCGGAGAGACACTCTCCCTTCTCTTGTGTCCACAGAAGGAATCCCGAACTCAATTTGAGTATCGGATGAATAATGAAACTAGAAGATGAAGATAATAAAAGGAAAAAATGAACTGGCAAATAAAACTCAATGAAAATATGTAGCTCACGTAGGAGCACAACAGTTCAGGATCTGATCCTAGAATTGAGCTATCCACTCTTTCTTCCTCACGAGCTCATAATCTCCTCACTCTCTCCCTGTCTTTTTCTCTCTTGCTGTCTCTGAATCTTCACGTATTTGGCTCTCACTTTTTCTATTTTTTCTTCATCATCTTTTTTCTTTTGAGGGAACAGTCTCTATTTATAGGCTTCAGAGATGTGCGTGTGGAATCCACGGTTCCCGCCAAAAGGACTTGAAAGATTGCTCTCCTTGGGTGTCCACGAATCAGATTTCAGGCACTGAAGCTATCCACGTGGCAGATTCTTCTATTCCATTCCTTCCCTCGGATCACGAGCCTTAGACCTGGTACTTTGATTTTCACATGGAGAGGACTCCGAGGTTATTGGTTCGCCAAACACATGCTCGACCAGGTGACAGACCTGCCAAGCAAGTGAAGATGTTAGTGAGGACTACATTGACCAAGATCATGCACATACTTGGCGTAAAATATTGCAAGACAAGCACAGACTCTGATTGTCATGCACTGACCTTAAAGCTAATGACTTAGACACATGCGCAAATCGTATCGCAAAGTATGCTCAAGCCATTAATAGAGTTTTTGCAAGATATGGACAAACTATGAGCAATGTAGAACCATATATGTACAGACCAATGTGACTATGATAGAAAGTGCACCGACTGTAATATGCACCGGGATAGAAACTGCATCAACTTCAAGTACCTTGATGCAAAGATTGTACAGACTTTGGTGCGCATATGAGAAGGTATGCACATACATTATTGCACAAGACAAAAACAATGCACCGACTTGGTTTGTGAACCCTTAGACATAGCTTGAGACACAGACTGAGACGCAGCACATGCACTGAGACGCAGAATGACACGCAGTGTAAGATGCAATACATGCACTGAGACACAAATGCACATGAGATGCAATGTAAAACGCAACCAGCATTGTGTAAGAGAGACGCAAGCAAGACATGGACTGAGCTATGCACAGACTTAGTCGCGTGCCTCATCGACGGTTGCAGCGACTTAGTCGCGTGTAGCAACTAAGGTTGCACCGACTTGATGCTTGCATGCACAGACCCTATTCAGTTAAAATGCAGCATATGGACGGACTCAATGCAGAATGAACTAAGTTTGCACAGACTTTACTACCAAAAAACAATTCTTTCAGAGTAAAGCCAGAGAGTGCAGTATATGAGAAATCTATAAAGATAGACTATCATGATTGACTTATGGTGTATGACATCATCAAAATTATAGGAGTGCAACAAGCGCATGCATGGGTACCTTATATGTCAGCTTAAGAATGTGTATTTTCCTCTTATGAGTTATTTTCAGCAGACTATAATGAATGGATTATGCTATTATTAACATTTGAATTATGTATATAATTCGTTTATATAAATGCAAGTTAACCCCGATTTGTTTAGGCTGCCTACTGAGCGTCACACTCACCCCTTTTGTGACACGTTTTCAGGAGACATAGAGAAGGAGGTTGAGGAGGAGGCTGTAGCTGAGGAGTAGTGCCAGTGCGTAGTTCGACTCGGTATGCTATGGATGAAGGTCTCTCTTATATGTATAGCTGTGGGGCAGTGAGCATGTATGGGCTCAGGTTTATTTTGGAACAATGGTCATGTACTCTTCTTTGACAATTATGAATGGTTGAGATGATGTTTACATTTTTGTAACTATGGTTTTTCTCTCTCTCTCTCTCTCTCTCATGCGAATGTACGCATGTGTATATATTGTGCTTCCGTGATACGTACGAAGTAATGGCTCGGGGTCCAATGAAAGAAAAAAAACCCATAAATTGGGAATCGGATCCCGATGCATTACACCACTACCTGACTGCTAACCCCGAGCCACGTCCAGCCCTCCTCTAGGTGATGACCAGTATCTCTCTCTGCCATCCAGTCTAGCCCTCCCCCAGTGAATTAGGCATGTCCCCAACATTGTGGAGTCTTTGTAAAAACACGCAGATATCCACTTGGTCCAACATTGACCCGGGAACCAACCCACATGTCAAAATTGTCTCGTGACTTGCGCCAGTTGTACTTTGGCCACCTTGGCACATTTGTAAAGCTCACGTGGCTATTATAATAAAACTAGTTGAATACCGCTACTCGTACCTGGGTCTCAGCTTCACCTCTACACCAGCGTGTCTCCGGTGTCTCCGCCCCCTGTCAATTAACCCTCCCAGTCAAATGCAATGGTCCCCCTATAGCTGCAGGGTACCCCCGGGCCTCTATCCACGGCTTCAGACTTATCCAGGCTCTCTTCAGCATGGAACAAAGGTGTTCGGATTAAATCCACTATAAATAAACATCGACTGCTTACGTTCGGTGGGGTAAGACATCCAGTACACGATATCCCAGAATCGCCTGCGCACTCGCACCCATGGAACCTTCTTTCTCCACGTGTCTCCCAACTTCCCGAGCCCACATGTCGCATCCTGCGATGCTTCCCCAGTCAACCTTCGGTTCCACGGGTGATTGTCAAGAAATCGACTGGCACGCCTGCATCCCGGTCTAGTAACCTTAACCCTAGAAACTTCTCGTGCCATTTGACCCCCTCTCGACCTTCCGTAAAAGGTGAGTGCCCGGTGCCATCGTGAGAGGCATACAGCTATGAAGGGAGATACTCGAGATACATCAAACTCCCATATTTCCCTTTTCCACTTTATTTCTTCCCTCACCCCGATCATCGATCCCATCCTAGCCAACGTAAACAATGATGGCACGCCCGATGGGATGTCTCCTGCCTTTCTTCTTTCTACTGAAGAGAAGCTTGTGCCAGCCCTGAAGTCGTGGTGCCCTTTTTCTGTCTGATGCGGGACGAAATGCAAATCGAGACCAATTTGATGCAAATCTGGGACTCTAGGAGATGACGCAACTAAATGGATGATGCGACCAGCAATGACGTGAACAACAAAGCTAACTCGACTCGACACCAAGAGCTCCTATAGGGTATATGCCTTCAATAGAAATACAAGCTCACAAGTCGTCCAAAACGAGGAAAACTCGTGGATCCGCGCGGTTGAGAAACCGACAATGAGTCAAGGGTGGTCGGCTCATTCACGTGCTTGGATCGAGTGACGGGACAGTCACGCTCTCTTTCTCACCGCGGTGATGGAATTTTAAGCGAGCTAGTTATCCTATCTCATGCAAGAAGTAGTATTCAAACATATACGAAATAAGCAAAGCGACAAAAGAGGAGCGAAAACGTACCTCCACGCTCGGGGCGTGGGGAAGACTTCCTGGCCAAGATGTGTAACTCCCAGTATAGTAAATATAAATAATTACAACACTGAATTTATGGCCCACTCCACGTAGGGAGGTAAAGGGCTACAGCAACAACCGGGAGCGTCAATCTTGGGTTGATGGGCAGCAAGCCAGAGGGGATTTCAGGGCGGAGGCGGGCTGCTGGTCTGGATCGGTACAGTTTCAATCTTTTGGATAGCAAGCATGTGCGGCACGTGGGACGGTGGCTTCAGGTCATCTTCTGGTAGCGGCGGTTGGCTGGGACGTTGGTGGGATGTCCCTCTTTGATCCTTGAGATCGGCGGTGGCTGGATCACAGCCGAAGGGCCGATGGGATTTCTAAACCTTAGATCTGTCTCGCAATCCTGTGACTGGGCAGATCTGTGTGACCTGGCGAAAACACTTGCTGCGCTCAGATCCGGGGGCGGATCGGAACGAAGCTAGCGCCGTTACAATGTACACTTGAGGAGCTACAACTCACTACAAGAAAAATGGGAAATACATATGGTATTTTGGGTTGACGGGCAGCAAGCCAGAGGGGATTTCAGGGCGGAGGCGGGCTGCTGGTCTGGATCGGTACAGTTTCAATCTTCTGGATAGCAAGCATGTGCGGCACGTGGGACGGTGGCTTCAGGTCATCTTCTGGTAGCGGCGGTTGGCTGGGACGTTGGTGGGATGTCCCTCTTTGATCCTTGAGATCGGCGGTGGCTGGATCACAGCCAAAGGGCCGATGGGATTTCTAAACCTTAGATCTGTCTCGCAATCCTGTGACTGGGCAGATCTGTGTGACCTGGCGAAAACACTTGCTGCGCTCAGATCCGGGGGCGGATCGGAACGAAGCTAGCGCCGTTACAATGTACACTTGAGGAGCTACAACTCACTACAAGAAAAATGGGAAATACATATGGTATTTTCTGACTAAAAAGTTTTCGTCGACAATACGTTGGAATGTTTTATCTTTCTGACGGAAATATATTATGTCAGAAATTCGTCAGTAATTACCGACTATTTTTTGACATAAATTTTTTACCGAAAATACGTCCGAAACTTTCGACAGAAAAAATTAACGTCGAAAGTAAGTCGAATATTTCGGACGTATGTCCGACCAAAATACGTTTCGTTGAAAATAAATAAATTCAGGTTAAAATATATGAATAGTTTACGACGGATAAATTTAAGGTCGAACATTCGTCGAAAACTTGCCGACGTATCTCCAACAAATTTTTATCTGTCGAAATATTTCGATATATTTCCGACTGATCTTTTGTCTGTCGAAAAATGATTAAATAGTTTTCCACCCTTCCTATTATTAATAAATATTATTATATTGTTATATTTATTAATTAGCACTTTTATGGTTTTTTGTCAGTTTTGTAATTATTTTATGGTTATTGGCAAGTGGACCAATGGGAATTTAGAAAAATAAAATATTTTATCCACTTGAATTCACTTTGATGTTGCTTGAGTCACCTTCTTCTCGTAGACACACAAAAGTCACCCTGGTTTTTCTGGTTGCACGCCCTTTCTTCTCATTTTTTTTGTCTGTTGTTTTCTCTTCATTATGTAAGCACTCCCTCTTCGCAGGGTATGGAGACCCACAGAGGTTGTTATGACAAAGAAGGACTCTTGACAGAATCCTAATAAAAAACTCTTTCATCTGCAAACATAGCAGTTTATCTGTTCAGACACTTATCAGGCACCATAAATTAGTAGAACTAGAGATAATCTCGTTCCTTGATCTTAGATGAGTTTAATCAGTGTCATTTGATGACTAGGAAAGCTTCAGATCCGTGTTGGTAGAGTTATTAGGAAGCCCATACATGGTTAAACCCTATAAACGAACTTGAGTTTCTTCAAGTTTCACTGCCATGAACTATTTGTCACCGTTACATAGTTATTTGTCACTTCTAATGGGCTATTTGTCACTCATAACGAGATATTTATCACCCTTATCCTACGCTAGGCGTCGCGTTTGTTTCGCTTCATAACATATTGTGACTTCTGTTATCCATTTATCACCCTTGAGAGACATTTGTCGACCTTGAAGCCTATTTGTCACCACTGATGACTATTTGTGACGACTATGCGGTGTTAGCCGTCGCGCTTGATTTTAGCTTATCTGACTGACTGGCTCCAAAACTTCAAAACTGTTCTTCTTTCTGTCTAACAGTGATAATTAATAAATATAATAGTATAATTATAAAAAATTAAATGGAAAAATAAAAAAATCAAAAATATTGAAAACCAAAGGTTACGATGTTGCCATCCAACTCTCTAAACAGAGCATGAAATCCAAGGGATGTGAGGGTATGCCCCTGCGAGATGGACAATACCACAAGGTGATTATGTAAACATGACAAAAGTCACGAATGAAGGAAATACAATAGAGTAGGTGGATACAAAGTAGTCCAAGTATAACAGACACACTACATTATAACAAGGTAAGAAATTGAGCAAGTTCACGAAACAGATAATAATTCGTAGCACATATACTATTAGGCCATGTTTGTTCAGCAGTTGTCACATATTTGGAATCCTTTAATAACCCACGACCTACCAACATGTCCCTCAACCTTGCATTCTGAAGACTACGTTCAGCAGCAGTCACCTTCTATTAGACTTTTATCATTATTATATTAATTGAATATCATTTTCATGGTTTGTCACAAAGTCATGTATTTATTGATTATCATTTTTTATGGATTATTATTATTATTATATTTATTTTCTATTTTGGGTTCACCTTCCGTATGTGAGAGCAACAGAGTAAAATGTATGATGAGGGTGATGAATGCATATTATTGGTGACAAATAAGTTGACAGAGGCAACAAATGCACATTAATGGTGACAAATAGGTTAACATGGGTGACAAATGCGCATGAGGGGTGACAAAAGGCTCTTAACGGTGAAAAATACACAAAGACGACGTCTCCCAGGAGCAAAGGCGATCGCTCCTGCATGCTAAGAGTGAAAAATGCCTATTAGTGGTGACAAATAGATCAACAGGGGGACAAATGCGCATGAAGGGTGACAAATGGACCCTAGCGATGAACTATGAGCATGAAGATAAGCCCTACTAATATTAGAACCATCGACAAACCCTGTTACTTATAGGGGAAGAACTCCGCTTCGTAAAGGTAACCCCTACCTACGATGGATGTTATCCATCATTTGACAGCAACCACATCACACAAAGATCAAGCATCCATCATGTAAAGAAAGGTTGCAAAAAAAGGAAGTATATTGATAGGGGGAGAGGGTACAAGCGGTTACTTGTCCTCTTTGGGATGGAACCTGTCAGGTTGGAGGCTCGACACCCCCTTGTTACAAAACAAGCGGTCCACCTTCGCCAAGGTGTCCCGCCACCTTTGCAAGTACCCCTGCTTGTATTCCTCCGAAACATCGCCGCCTTTGCTTTCCCTTGATGGCTGGTCCGACACCGGCAGGGCTTCCTTTTGGAAGCACAGACGTTTGGTGGGAACTGACTTCTCAGACGACGACATCTTCACGAGAGTGTCTTTGACTGCCAAAGGAACTCAGGATGTCCTTCGTGTTCCCCGCAGAGTCTCTATTTATAGGAAGGAGATGAAACCCCCAGAGGGCAAAAGAGTGTTCGTGCCTCCCCAACTTTGTGGAAATCGAAGCGACGGGAGTCACGGGACCGCGAAGATTGTTCCATCTCCCCCAACTTTTCTGACTCCCGGTCCTTCCTTTTTGTCGGTCATGAGATCGCTTGGACCGAGGTTCCTTTCGTCCAGATACATCAACCGCATAGTAGACGAGAGGTCGGAGAGAGATACTACAACGGCTAACATCGCATAGTGGTGACAAATAGTCATTAGTGGTGACAAATAGGCTTCAAGGCTGACAAATGTCTCGTAAGAGTGATAAATCGATAACAGAAGTCACAATATGTGATGAAGCGAAACAAAGGTGATGCCTAACGAGCAATAAGGGTGACAAATAGCTCGTTATGAGTGACAAATAGCCATTATAAGTGACAAATAGCTCTGTAACAGTGACAAATAGCTCATGGCAGTGAAACTTGAAGAAACTCAAGTTTGTTTGAAGGATTTAACCGTGCCCTAGCGATCCTAACTCTACCAACACGAATCTGAAGCTTTCCTAATCATCAAACAACACTGATTAAACACTGCCTGTCTTTCTAACTCAACCTGCCTTTCATATGTTCAGACCTAAAATTGCACATATGCTCAGATCTAAAATTACACATATGCTCAGACCTTAGTGTGCCCTCATGCACATATGCTCAAACCTTAGTGTGCAACAGTGACAATGTGCACCGATCTTTGCATGCAACATTTTGTTCATGTGCACTGACCTGAAATGCAACACTAAACATGTGCACCGACCTTAGATGCTTACATGCAGACATGCACTGACCTCCATATGAGTGCAGGACTACAATAGGTTGAGACTTCTGCCAGGAGCCACTATTTTTTCTATTTGTTAATGTCCCTCTGTCTCTCACTCACGCTCTGTCTCTTTCATTTGTCACCACTACATGCTATTTTTCATGTGTAGACACCCATTTACTACCCTTAGAAGTTATTTGTCACCCTTAGGACCTTCGACCTTACCCTTAGAAGCATTTGTCACCCTTACGACCTATTTGTCACCATTACGACATATTTCTTCCCTTAGAAGCCATTTTTTTCCCCCATCCCTTGCTTTGCCCATGGGTGCCCTACTGTAAGACCCCAGAATTTTTATAAATTATTTTTAGAATATTTAAGTGTTTTCTGGAATTTATCAAAGGACTAAATAAATTAATAAATAGAATTATAAGGCCCAATTATGTTAAATAACTAACCTAGCCTATTTAATAGAATCCAAAAGGTTAATGGACCAAGCCCATTAAGTTGGCCCATATTCTAGAAGGTTAATTGACTTATTCACGTATTTTAAAAATAAATACTATTTTTATAGATAATTATAAGGATAAACGAACAAGAGAGTTTTATTTAATTGAAACTCTATATACGTTTGGTGTAACGGTCTATCGGGCGACCGCTACAAGTATGTAACGCATCAGTCTGGATGCATTATACTCTGACAGTTCCGTGAATGAAAGAACGAGCAAAAAGATTAGACCTTTGGGATCTTATCTACAAGAGATCGACTTGGGAGAGCTTATAACATTACTAAGGACTCTTAGGGATTAGGTTCTGGCAAATTAAGGACACTAGAATCAATCTAATCTTCAAAACCCTATAAATAGGACCTAATTCTGAACTGAGCGACCCTTACTTTTGGCTCGTGAAGAATGAAGGTAAGGAGATATAATTTCGGTTAAGTTGTTTAAAAGATTTTGTTTAGTATACTTTAGACTAATAGTTCTCCAAATTTCGTGCTAGGAGATCAAGCAACTAAGGAGATTGAAGCTTCCAAAGTTGCTGGTTCGACCATAGTAACCCAAGTATCAGAGCTAAGGGCCACTGAAGATCAGGGAATTAGTACGTCAAAACAAGGTAATTAGAGTTCAGTTATTTAGAACTTTTTGTTCATCTTAGTTTCATCTTCTTACCCTCAAAATTTCACATCCTTAGGTCAAGAGGCTGAGGAGCTAGGGCAACGTGAAGTTGCTGAAAAGTCACAAAAAGAGAGGAACTAGGGCAGTCCTTGAAAGCTCAAATTAGAAGTTTAAAGCCTAGTTAAGCGGTAGGTTATCTCATAATTGGTAAAAATACCTTGTTAGGGGTAAAAGCCCTCTGATTGTGTTTGATTTCATGCATTATAGAGTATGAATTTCATGTTTTAATGGGTTCATGCATACATACATATTCTTAGCCCTAATCTAAGATCAAAGATATTATCTTGTTAATTCACTGCAACCTATGCATCTAGATGACCTTTTACTTCGTTTTGTCATAATTGGGGTAGTTAAATCTTTTCAAAACATAATATGGTTTTAAATCATAAGTCTTTTTACACTGTTAGCAGGGACTCTGACGCATCATACTAGGACCGTCAGACGACTGTAACAGTCTTACGATAAGCCGTCACAACCTCTGTTGTAGGTAAAGTTTCTCAGTTGTCTCTGACGCACCATAGCAGGAGCGTTACAGTACTGTAACGGTCTTATGATAAATCGTCACAGCCCTGTGATGTGCCCATACTAGACCGTCAGAGTGCGGTTTACTGTCAAACCAAGACAAGACTGAGGACAACCAAACTTACTTATGAATAAGCCTAGTTATCTAAGTTTTAACCTTATTTCATGACTTTGAGTTTCTTAATTGATTCATGATAGGAAATTATATGATTAAAGCATTTTGAGTTATTTTAAGTTATGTTAATTTTATTGGCTAAACTCTATAGTTTTATATTTTAAATCATGATTTTCCAATGTTGAATTGACGGGATTTTATCTTGGTTTCACATTGTTACACATTCTTTTCTATCTCTAGGGTCATTTCTTTAAGTACATGGCATATATTCAGGTATATGTCCATTAGTTTACACTTTGCACTATAGGAACACTATTCTTGGACATGAGGACCTCTCTATTGGATATTCCTTCCAATGGACTAAAAAATCTAGTTTCAAGGCCTCCGTAATTCTCCGCGAGCCTGGGATTCCTACTAGGACTCCGAGTTGGTTGTACCATTAAAACCCAAGTGATTAGAATACACTATTGAGGTTTCTGGTTATCAGTAGTGTAACGGACCTATATTGGACCGTCAGGCATATGTAACGGCCCAATATACAACCGTCACATTTAACTGAGTCCAATTACTATTTCTGGATTTAGTCGTTCTAACGCATCAACTCTAGACCGTCACGTCAACGTAACGGCCCAATACTGGAGCGTCACATAATGTAATGGCCCAGTACACGACCATCACACTGCTTGAGTATTTTAACCCAAGGGTTGACCAAGGGTTGATATTCCAAAGGTTTCTAGATAGAGTATTGATGATCTAAGACTTATCATATTGATCAAGAAAACTAATATAATGAATGGAAGATAAATAATGTACCGTTATGCTGCCGATTTATTCCTATAAGTATAACATAGTATAAGTCATTCTTGATTTCTCATGATTCTTATTAAAGCATTCATTCATTGAATTATTGTTATCAAGAGCTTATTGGAATTATACATTCTTGGCCATACTTTATTGTTACATGCGTGGAAAAAGCTTGATTTATACTTGAAGATGCGATCGAGCACTGATTGTGTTCAAGGGCTCTATGCTAGTCCTCTCGGCTGATTGTCAGAAACATACTATTATAAACAATGGGGTATGATGCTACTGGCGTCGCATTGCGCTGGGAGTACTTTCTTTATAAATAAGTGAAAATCCACAACACAGTACAATACGGCATGATTGATACTTGACTTTCTTGATATTTCACAGAAATTCACGAAGTTCTTGCTCATAAGCAAAAGATACTGGAATGATGATTATGTGGCTTGCTAGTACATTCTCGTTACATTCTTGTTCATGAAAGGCCACATCATGTTCTTATAAAATTCTTGCTAGTTCATACTTGCTCTCATTCTATCTTACATACTTTGGGTTAATCGCATGATTGATCACATTCGCATGATTTTACCTTATTCCTCTAGAGCAAAAACGTTAATTACTTTAATGATGCCTTCATGTTGATGCGGAGATACCTACTGGGTAAGTGTGCTCATTACCTATTTACATTCTTTTTCAGGAAATGGAAGTGAGTCGGGTTCGGATTCGGAATGTTCAAGTAGTGGATCCGAGGGTGATTAAAGAATGAGCGAAGACTTAGGAAGTTTACATTGTTTAGATCGAGTCTATGTAATTTCTTATTTCTTGAGTCTAGCATGATGGAAGTTGAATTAGTGGTTGTATTTGAATATGGGATTTGATTATTAATGAAAATCAAAGTTGAGTAAATATTGTGCGATTGCATTCTTATGTGTGATTGCCTTGTGCTCTGATCATTCTTGATTGTAAGAGGCTTACCATGCCGACTGTTTGCGTTTCTCGAGCGAGTCTTCCGCTGTAATAAAGGCTCGGGGCGTGATAGTTAAGTTAGTATCAGAGCCTAAGTCTCAGGACTTAGGAAGAAGAGTCATGTCATAGGACAAGTCAAAAGTTTAAGGACCCATACCTATGACCTAAAGAAGAAATTTTTACACCCATGTGAGAATTGGGTAGAACCCGAGATAAGATAGTTAATTAGTTTTAAGATTGATTTTCCTTCCAATTCCATGAGAAATAACAAGTTGTTATTTTTTTCTCAGGTACCTTATTGTTACCATGGCTCATCGCGTAAATTGGGATGGCATGCAGCAAACGGTTGTTGGCCTCACTCAGGCAATACAAACCATGGCGCAAGCTGGCGCAGGAGCAAGGGCTGGTGATTTACATCGCAACTTTCAGAGTTTAAACCCTCCGCGTTTCTATGGTTCTTCTAATCCTGACGAGGCAGAGAACTGGATAGACGAAATGAACCGTATCTTTGATGTTATCCAGTGCACCGATCAAGAGAAGGTGCATCTCGCAACCTTCCAACTCAACAAAGATGCCCGTATATGGTGGAAGTCAGTTCTGGCACCTCCGGCCGATGCACCTCATACATGGGATGGTTTTCTCACCCTATTCCATGTCAAGTACTTTTCTGAGCACGTAAAGGAACGAAAGGCTATGGAGTTCGCCGCTCTTCGGCAAGGAATGATGACGGTCGTCGAATATGAACTGCAATTCTCAAGACTTGCACCTTACGCACCGCATCTTATCAGCACTGATTTATTGAAGGCTAATCGGTTCATGGATGGGTTACGACCCAATTTCATTCAGCAGCTCGGGACCCAAAACATCCGTACTTATGCGGAAATGGTTCAACGAGCGTATTTGTGTGAAAGGACCTTAGAGAAGGTCGAGAAATTAAAAGGTAAAGGAGAAGAGTCTAGCCGACGCACAGATCGACGTTATAAGAAAGAAAAGTTCAGCATCACAGAGCCTTACAAGAGCCGAGATAGTAAGAAAAGATCAAGGAATGGGAATGGTGGAGGTTCCCATAAGCAAAAGAAAGTCAAGGAGGAGAAGGAGCAGGTCGCCACGTCTTGCACATTTTGTGAAAATTCGGCCATTCGGTTGAGGAGTGTTGGAAGCACCTTGGCGCTTGTTTACGTTGTGGAAGCAGGGAGCATCGCATGCCAGATTGCCCCCTTATAAAAGACCAATCGTCTGGTTGAGGACGTAGGAGGTAGGCTCGCCTCAATGCCGTTCTAGAAGAAGAGGAAGCACCCAGGGATGGTGGACTTATGGAAGGTACTCTTCAAATTTATTCTCGTCCTGCATTTATGCTATTTGACACTAGTGCCTCTCATTCTTTTATCTCCACTACTTTTGCAAAAACATTATCAATTGCATCAGTTCCCCTACCTTCAGACCTCACTATCTCCACACCCTTAGGTTCCGGAACAAAGCTTACCGACTATTATCCTGATAGCGAAGTGATAGTAGAAGGTCATAATCTCCCCACAAACTTAGTATGCCTTGACATGAAAGGTTATGATGCCATTTTAGGGGTAGATTAGCTTGTAGATCATGATGCTTATATCAATTGCCGAAATAGGATTATATCCTTTTGAAAGTTCGATCTTCCAAGATTCTCTTTTCTTGGCATCAAGTACAAAAAGCATCCTACTATTATATCTTCTCTTCACGCTTGCAAACTTATCTCGCAAGGATGTGAAGCTTTTCTTACTTCTGTCATTGTTACCGAATCTAAGGAGATTATCTTAGCAGACATTCCTATTGTAAATGAGTTCCCCGATGTGTTCCCATCCGAATTACCCAGTTTACCACCCGAGAGGGAAGTGAACTTCACTATTGAACTCATTCCAGGAACAACACCTATTTCTATAGCCCCTTACAAGATGTCCCCCACAGAACTCAAGGAATTAAAAAGGCAGTTGCAGGAATTACTAGACAAAGGCTTCATCAGACCTAGCACATCCCCTTGGGGTGCGCCGGTTCTATTTGTCATAAAAAAGGATGGTTCTCTCAGGCTATGCATCGATTACCGGTGACTGAATCAACTCACAATTAAAAACAAGTATCTGTTGCCGCGTATTGATGAGCTCTTCGATCAGCTTTCCGGAGCAGAATATTTTTCTAAGATTGACCTCAGATCAGGTTATCATCAGCTTAGAATTAAAGAAGAGGACATTTATAAATCGACTTTTCGAAGTCGTTATGGCCACTATGAATTCGTGGTAATGCCATTCGGATTAACTAATGCCCCGGTAGCATTCATGCAACTTATGAACAGTGTCTTCTAGCCATATCTGGATCAGTTTATCGTTATCTTCATTGATGATATCTTGATATACTCCAAGACAAAGAAGGAACATGAAGAATATTTGAAGATAGCTTTGCAAACACTTAGAGAATATAAACTTTATGCCAAGCTTAATAAATGCGAATTCTGGCTCAAGGAAGTTTCATTCCTAGGCCACATTATTTCAAAAGAAGGTATCGCTGTAGATCCTTCTAAGGTAGAAGCTGTCAAGAATTAGAGCCGGCCAACGACTGTATCAGAAGTACTAAGTTTTCTGGGTCTAGCTGGTTATTATAGAAGATTCATTAATGACTTCTCAAAGATAGCAGTTCTTGTAACTAGACTCACGAGAAAAGAAAATCATTTTGTCTGGTCAGAAGAATGTGAGAAGAATTTCCAAACTCTTAAGAATCATCTTACTACAGCTCCTATTCTATCACTACCGATGGAAGGTGGTGGATTCGAAGTATATACGGATGCATCAGGTATTGGCTTAGGGTGTGTCCTCATACAAAATGAAAAAGTAATTTATTATTCTTCAAGACAATTGAAACGTCACGAAGAAAATTATCCTGTACATGATTTGAAATTAGCAGCGGTCATATTTGTCTTAAAAATTTGACGTCATTATCTCTATGGAGAAAAGTTTACGGTATACTCGGATCACAAAAGCTTGAAATACTTATTTTCTCAAAAAGAGTTAAATATGAGGCAGAGAAGATGGTTGGAATATCTCAAGGATTTTGAATTTTCTATTCAATATCATCCTGGCAAGGCTAATGCTGTTGCGGATGCACTCTGCAAAAAATCAATGGGTATGCTATCAAGTCTTATGATTAGTATGACTAATCTTATTCCTCAATTTGCTCAGTTGAACTTAGATATTGACAGGAAGGAAGAAGATTGCTTCATGGCTAATATCCGAGCTCAACCTACCTTAATAGAAGATCTAGTCGAGTTGTAAAATGATGATCCTATATTTCTATAAATTAAGGCTAATATTGAACAATGGCCGGATTTCTCTATTACGGAGGATGGAAGATTGCTATTCAAAGGTCGAGTGTGCGTACCGGATCATGAGGATACGAAGAAATTGATCCTAGAAGAAGCACACAATTCTAAGTACACCATTCATCCAGGTGGTACAAAAATATATCAAGATCTTAAAAGAAATTTCTTGTGGCCCAACATGAAGAGAGAAAGAGCTGATTTCGTGTCTCGCTGTCTCACTTGTCAACAAGTAAAGGCAGAGCATTTTAGACCTGCAGGTAAACTACATCCCTTGAATATTTTCGAATGGAAGTGGGAAAGTATAGGGATAGATTTCATTATGGGGTTACCTAAGATAAGAGGTGGACACGATGATATATGGGTAATCATAGATCGATTAACTAAATCTACACATTTCATACCAATCAAAAGTTGATGGTCTGTGAATATTCTAGCAGCATTATACATGAAAGAAATTATCAAATTACATGGTGTCCCAGTCACTATTATATCTGATAGAGATCCCCGATTCACATCACAATTTTGGAAGGGTCTACAACAGTCACTAGGGACTATATTGAATTTCAGCACAGCCTTTCATCCACAAACTGATGGTCAGACGGAAAGAACAAATCAGGTGGTAGAAGACATGCTCAGGGCTTGTGTTATTGATTTTGGAGGTAGTTGGCTTGATCACTTGCCTCTTGTAGAATTTGCTTATAACAACAGTTATCAGGCCAGCATACAAATGGCACCTTTTGAAGCTCTATATGGAAAAAGTTGTCGATCACCAATATGTTGGAGTGAAATAGGGGAAAGATAATTCCTAGGCCCCGATATTATCAGAGATTCTACAGAGAAAATCAAGCTCATTCAAGAGAGAATGAAGATGGCCCAATATAGGCAAAAATCTTATGCTGATAATCGAAGGCGCGACTTGGAATTTCAAGTAGGAGACCATGTATATCTCAAGGTTTCTCCAAGTCGTGGTATTCAGAGATTTAGCATTAAGGGCAAACTAACTCCAAGATTCATTGGTCCATTTGAAATTCTCGAAAGGGTCGGTGAAGTGGCTTATAGACTCGCTTTACCTCCACAATTAGCAGGAGTACATGACGTATTTTACGTCTCTATGCTGAAGAAGTATGTATATGATCCTAACCACATTATCACTTATGACAATCTGGAGATTCAGAAGGATATAACGTACGAGCAAATGTCAATAAAGATTCTGGAACAGGAAGTGCGTCAACTAAGAAATAAAGTTATTCCTATGATCAAGATTCAATGGAAGAAAACATGGCCATATGAAGCAACATGGGAAACCGAAGCAGTCATGCGGAAAAGATTTCCAGAATTATTCAACTGTAAGTACACTCTCCATAATCCATGTATTAAATTTGGGGACCAAATTCTCTTAAGTGGGGGAGGGTGTAAGACCCCAGAATTTTTATAAATTATTTTTGGAATATTTAAGTATTTTCTAGAATTTATCAAAGGACTAAATAAATTAATAAATAAAATTATAAGGCCCAATTATGTTAAATAACTAGCCTAGCCTATTTAATAGAATCCAAAAGGTTAATGGACCAAGCCCATTAAGTTTGGCCCATATTCTAGAAGGTTAATTGACTTATTCACGTATTTTAAAGATAAATACTATTTTTATAGACAATTATAAGGATAAACGAACAAGAGAATTTTATTTAATTGAAACTCTGTATACGTTTGGTGTAACGGTCTATCGGGTGACCGCTACAAGTATGTAACGCACCAGTCTGGATGCGTTACACTCTGACAGTTCTATGAAAGAAAGAACAAACAAAAAGATTAGAACTTTGGGATCTTATCTGTAAGAGATCGACTTGGGAGAGCTTATAACATTACTAAGGACACTTAGGAATTAGGTTTTGGCAAATTAAGAACTCTAGAATCAATCTAATCTTGAAAACCCTATAAATAGGATCTAGTTCTGAACTGAGCGACCCTTACTTTTGGCTCGTGAAGAATTAAGGTAAGGAGATATAATTTCGGATAAGTTCTTTAGAAGATTTTGTTTAGTATACTTTAGACTAATAGTTCTCCAAATTTTGTGCTAGGAGATCAAACAATCAAGGAGATTGAAGCTTCCAAAGTTACTGGTTTGACCATAGTAACCTAGGAATCAGAGCTAAGGGCCACTGAAGATCAGGGAATTAGGACGTCTAAACAAGGTAATTAGAGTTCAGTTATTTAGAACTTTTTGTTCATCTTAGTTTTATCTTCTTACCCTCAAAATTTCACATCCTTAGGTCAAGAGGCTGAGGATCTAGGGCAGCGTGAAGTTGCTGAAAAGTCACAAAAAGAGAGGAACTAGGGCAGTCCTTGAAAGCTCAAATTAGAAGTTTAAAGCCTAGTTAAGCAGTAGGTTATCTCATGATTGGTAAAAACACCTTGTTAGGGGTAAAAGCCCTCTGATTGTGTTTGATTTCATGCATTATAGAGTATGAATTTCATGTTTTAATGGGTTCATGCATACATACATATTCTTAGCCCTAATCTAAGATCAAAGATATTATCTTGTTAATTCACTGCAACCTATGCCTCTAGATGACCTTTTACTTTGTTTTGTCATAATTGGGGTAGTTAAATCTTTTCAAAACATAACAAGGTTTTAAATTATAAGTCTTTTTACACTGTTAGCAGGGACTCTGACGCATCATACTAGGACCGTTAGACGACTGTAACGGTCTTACGATAAGCCGTCACAACCTTTGTTGTATGTAAAGTTTCTCAGTTGTCTCTGACGCACCATAACAGGAGCGTTACAATACTGTAACGGTCTTACGATAAATCGTCACAGCCCTGTGACGCGCCCATACTAGACCGTCAGAGTGCGGTTTACTGTTAAACCAAGACAAGACTGAGGACAGCCAAACATACTTATGAATAAGCCTAGTTATCTAAGTTTTAACCTTATTTCATGACTTTGAGTTTCTTAATTGATTCATGATAGGAAATTGTATGATTAAAGCATTTTGAGTTATTTTAAGTTATGTTAATTTTATTGGCTAAACTCTATAATTTTATATTTTAAATCATGATTTTCCAATATTGAATTGACGGGATTTTATGTTGGTTTCACATTGTTACACATTCTTTTCTATCTATAGAGTCATTTCTTTAAGTACATGGCATATATTCAGGTATATGTCCATTAGTTTACACTTTGTACTATAGGAACACTATTCTTAGACATGAGGACCTCTCTATTGGATATTCCTTCCAATAGACTTGGAAATCTTGTTTCAAGGCCTTCGTAATTCTCCGCGAGCCTGGGATTCCCACTAGGACGCCGAGTTGGTTGTACCATTAAAACCCAAGTGATTAGAATACACTGTTAAGGTTTCTGGTTATCAGTAGTGTAACGGACCTATATTGGACCTTCAGGCATATGTAACGGTCCAATATACAACCGTCACATTTAACTGAGTCCAATTACTATTTCTGGATTTAGTCGTTCTAACGCATCAACTGTAGACCGTCACGTCAACGTAACGGCCCAATACTGGAGCGTCACATGATGTAACGGCCCAGTATATGACCGTCACACTGCTTGAGTATTTTAACCCAAGGTTTGACCTAGGGTTGATATTCCAAAGGTTTCTAGATAGACTCTTGATGATCTAGAACTTATCATATTGATCAAGAAACCTAATATAATGAATGGAAGATAAAGAATGTACCGTTATGCTGCCGATTTATTCTTATAAGCATAACATAGTATAAGTCATTCTTGATTTCTCATGATTCTTATTAAAGCATTCATTCATTGAATTATTGTTATCAAGAGCTTGTTGAAATTGTACATTCTTGGCCATACTTTATTATTACATGCGTGGAAAAAGCTTGATTTATACTTGAAGATGCAATCGAGCACTGATTGTGTTCAAGGGCTCTATGCTAGTCCCCTCGACTGATTGTCGGAAACATACTATTATAAACAATGGGGTATGATGCTACTGGCGTCGCATTACGCTGGGAGTACTTTCTTTATAAATTAGTGAAAATCCACAACACAGCACAATACGGCATGATTGATACTTGACTTTCTTGATATTCCATTGAAAATCACGAAGTACTTGCTCATAAGCAAAAGATACTGGAATGATGATTATGTGGCTTGCTAGTACATTCTCGTTACATTCCTGTTCATGAAAGGCCATATCATGTTCTTATAACATTCTTGCTAGTTCATACTTGCTCTCATTCTATCTTACATACTTTGGGTTAATTGCATGATTGATCGCATTCGCATGATTTTACCTTATTCCTCTAGAGCAAAAACGTTAATTACTTTAATGATGCCTTCATGTTGATGCGAAGATACCTACTGGGCAAGTGTACTCATTATCTATTTCCATTCTTTTTCAGGAAATAGAAGTGAGTTGGGTTCGGATTCGGAATGTTTAAGTAGCGGATCCGAGGGTGATTAAAGAATGAGCGAAGACTTAGGAAGTTTACATTGTTTAGATCGAGTATAAGTAATTTCTTATTTCTTGAGTCTAGCATGATGGAAGTTGAATTAGTGGTTGTATTTGAATATTGGATTTGACTATTAATGAAAATCAAAGTTGAGTAAATATTGTGTGATTGCATTCTTATGTGTGATTGCCTTGCGCTCTGATCATTCTTACTTGCAAGAGGCTTACCATGCCGACTGTTCATGTTTCTCGAGCGAGTCTTCCGCTGTAATAAAGGCTCGAGATGTGACACCTACGCACCCTCCCTCTCCTCCGTGAACCAGCACCGCCGTGAGTGCTGACCAGCCCACTGTCGCGCTCCCCCTTGTAGCCACGCCGGTAGAGCACCGCTGCCCCTCCGGTGCCGTGCCGTGGTAGCTGACCGTTGTTCCTGCCGGACCCGCCCACCGGCTGCCGTCTAGCACCGCTGCAGCCGCCGTCGTCGGCCGCTCATCCCCATTCCACCACCACCGCCCGCGCAGGGCCTCTATAACATCACATCCAAGGTGTGACTGCCAGGGTTTAATCCCTCATGTCATGATTCCTAATTTCATCTCAGTTCACATGTTGGATGTATTTTTATTTTATTTAATATATTTTTTTAGGATGTTAAAAATTGTAAAATAGTCAATTTTAAGGGAGATGTTGTCGAAATTTTTTAGAATACTTGCTCCATTCAAACCATAATTTTGAAATAAGCTCTTTTCTGAAGCAGGTATCATGATCTCTCTCTTCCAGAGAATCTGCAGCAATCAGCCCATATGTGTAAACCTTCATCGTCTGTTCTGGTCTAAAGCAAGACCAATGGCTTGGCGAGATACCAAAGCTATTGTTCATGCTTTTAGACCAGCACAGACGAGGAAGGTTTACACATATAGGCTGGTCGCTGCTGATTCTCCGGAAGAGAGAGATCATGATACTTGCTTCAGAAAAGAGCTTATTTCAAAATTGTGATTTGAATGGAGCGAGTATTCTAAAAAATTACTGTCTCAGAGGCTTTTCAATCAGACGAGGGTGACACTGCAGAGTTGTGTATTGAGGACGAAGTGGATGAAGTCGATGCAACTAAGCTAAACGAAATAATTGTTGGGTAAGAGGAGTCGTCTGAGAGAGGGGATTCCTTTGCAACTGGGGATGGTGGAGGATGATCCAATGGATATTTATTGATTTGTAATTGTAATTGTAAAAAATGACACAGTTGAATTATTGTAGTTGTAATTTATTTTATTCATTGATTATTTGTTGTATGGATTTTATCGGGGGATGTGTGTTTTATGTTCAGTTGTGTAGGTTGTGTATAAATGGATAACAGAAGTAAAAGGTTTGATAGATAACAGAAGTAAAAGGCTTGTTTTGTAGTGAAACAAAGGCGACGGCTGGCTAGCGATAAGGGTGACAAATAGATATTCTGAGTGATAAATAGCCGGTAGCAGTGACAAATAACTCTGTAACGGTGACAAATATCTCATGGCAATGAAACTGGAAGAAACTCAAAGTTCGTTTGAATGGTTTAACCGTATATGGGTTTCCTAACTCCACCAACACGGATCTTAAGCTTTCCTAGTCATCAAACGACGCTGATTAAACTCATGTAAGATCAAGAAATGAGATTTACCTCCAGTTCTACTAATTTACGATGGGATCAAGCCAAGTCGTTGACAATGAGTAAAATATCCAGTACATTATTTCCCTATGCAGACAACAACAGTTATAACATAGCAACTAATATGAAGAGGAGCAACACTACTAGAGTACATAATAGAACAACAACAATACAAGGCACATTTGACATTTGTGTAGTCGTCTGTTGGCGTAGCCCGGGACTTGCATGATATGTAGGCATGGGCCTTTCCTGTAGTTGAGGATGATCAACATACGCATGGCTGCTATTGCCAACCCATTTATAGCAGCATGTGCTTCCTCTACCGAGTGAAAACCCTTATAACGAGCTCTAGGGCATCCATTCACTTGGACAAAGCATTCGGGCCAACTATAATATACACCGGGTTCACGACCAACCCATACTACATAGCATTTGAACCTTCCCATTTTCTAAACCTCAATTCCCTACATGTAAGGTGTTATAAAAGATAAAGGACAAGCGACGACAAGGGACCGAGAGGAGGATGTAGAGGAGACGGGCTCTTATGCTGGGGAAGCCACCGCAACATGCACTGATGAAGGGATGACATTACGGAGGAGCCTTAAGAACTTAAAATAGAAGAGCGGGTGTCACTGTCGGGTGACGAGCGGGATCGGTGTGTCGATTTAACACATCGCTGCAATGGAGGTGGTAACACAGCCCCTCGGGAGCAGAAAAAATGGGAACGCCAGGAGCATATTGCAGAGGTGATTGGACAAGGGAGGGCGTATGCGTAATTAGGTTCCCCAACCACCCTTCTGACGTTGCAATCTACCGTGACGGTCGCCGTTGACGTTGGCCCCGGGAACGCACATCCACTGTGACGGCGAAGGCAACAAGCTACACCAAGACTGGCATAGTGAAGCGGCAGTGAGAGTACGATGGCGGAGCACGGCGTCGAGGGTTACGTAACCCACATGGGGTACCCCGATTTATACCACGGTGTGACGATAGGCCAGTGGCGACGGGGAGTATAAGGGTGACAAATAGTTGTCTAATGCTGACAAATGTCCGATAGCAGTGATAAATAGCTGCGTAAGTCTGAAAAATAGCTTGCAGCGTTTAAATTGTGAAAACCTCAACGTCGACGCATGAAGCAAAGCTAGTGGATAAGGGTGCAAATACCCTATCAGTGGTGACAACTAGATCTGCGTAGTAGCCAAATACACTGGTAAGGGTGAAAAATAGATTCTAGAGCTAACAAATGAAAAGCAGAAGGAGCTGAAAGAAGGAGTCAAGTTCACAGGAGGAAAAAAATATGAACAGTGTATCAAGAGTTTCTAAAGCAATCAGAAGAACCACGAAGGGACTTGGTCAATGCCAATACAGTCAATGTTGACTAGTCAAGGTCAATGCAAGTCAAAGAAGTTTCCAGCCAAGCTCAACTTTTTGTTGAACAGTTATGAAGTCCCAGTCAAAGTCCAAGGTCAATGAATAGACTAGTCACCACTATGCTCCCCAGACAAAGCCAAGCAGGTAATGAAGAGAAGAGAAGGCAACGGCTGCTCATGTAGTCATGTGGTAAGAGTGATAAATATGCAGTAAGAGTGACAAATGACACTTTAGTGGTAACAAATGCACAAGTAGCTGTGACAAATGGCTAAGACATAAGGTCTGTGCATGAGGTCTGTGCACATTTACATTTTGCAAGGTCAGGTCGGTGTACATGTTAGCGATAGCATGTAAGGTCGATGCACATGTGTTAGAGATAGGCATAAGGTCTATGCACATGCGTTATTGTTAGAAGCATCAGGTCGGTGCACATGCGTTAACGATAGAAACATAAGGTCTGTGCACATAGCACTATCAGGTCGGTGCACATTCACATTCTAGTCTGTGAGGTCAGTGCATTTCTTCATTCCACTCTAGTCGACACTTGTGCAAGTAAAGCGTTCATCTTTTCACACTTCAGCCCAGTTCCTTAACCAAACTTGAATCTAGCTTCAGAAAACTCATTGATATTCATGAATACACATTATCAAGCATACATTAATGGCATTAAAACATATGAAACTTTGAATATCAAAATGTATGCAAAAACAAATATCAATCAACACATGTATGTCACATTCTGAGGTTTGAGACGTGAAATTATTTAAGATCTTCTATTTCCAAAGTTAATGAGTTGGGCCCCAAACTGGGCTCTAATCATATTACAATCACCCTCATTAAATGTCCTTGATGTCTCCATCTTCTTTGACAATTCATCAACATATTTCAGTACATAAATGGCACAGTTGAGGCTTCGATCCTCCTGTTGGGGACATTCGTTGTCGAATACAAGATCCTATTTCTCAACTCCCTTGAATTGCCCAGAGTTTTTCATAAACCCCCGTACAACTGCAGCCTACAAATGAAATATTTGACATTATTAAGGAATAACTAAAAGACACATTAAAGATATCTTTAATACAGGTACATGGATAAGAAAAAGTACCCATTTTCTTGTAGTGACATCATGGATGGCCATGCCTCTCATGAAATTGTATGAGACAAATCGGCGATTCTCCGTGTCAACAACAAGTAGATGCCACTGATTTGATGAGTGTAACACGAAGAATAAATATTTGTTCTTCTGCAGTTCGATTAATTCAACATTCTCGAAGGCACACTCCAACAATCTTAGTGCTTTTACGGAGTCAGACTCTGGGATGACATTGATGTGATTCACTAAAATGGTGGGAAAACAAACCCACTGATGAAAGATGTCAGATTCATTGCGTCTTGATTTGAGGAGGTACATCATGGCGTCGATCACCTGCAAATTAACAATCACGATTCTATTAGCAGTAGAAACACAAGTTCAGGGTAGGGCGAGGAGTAAAATTGCACAATTAATGAAAGAAAGTACAGTATCATCAATCATCCGGCCGTATAATAGATCAATGACATGACGACGTCTCAAAACTATCCCGTTCTCTAATGAAAATATGTCATCACTATATTGGACCAAAATTTAGTTATTGGTAGTCAGAGTAAGGCAAATTAGGATAATTACAGAAAGTATAAAAGGACAACTTACTCAATATCCCCCGAGACACAAGCAACAATGAATTCATTCACAGCGTTGTTATCTGTCGGATTCAGTCGGCCTTTGCAGATCCAATCAATTTCTGTAGGAGCATTCTGATCTCATCGGCTTCATCTCCCTTCTACATGTATGCCAATGTACCAATCTTAGAGTCTATACTGTAAGAAGTAGGAACAATACAAACTCACCTTCTTCTTCCCCCATCCTATTTTCTTTGGAGGTGCCCACCTTTTCCTCACGAGCTTCTCGTCCCATTGATGAAGGGACTGACAAAAGACACCTGGACGACGGTCACTATGCCCATTGGTTGCCTCCACCTGACCTTCGATATCGCCTTGCACATCCTCTTCAGGAGCTACCTTACATGGCACAGTATCATCCGTAATTTATGGAAGGGGCCTTAGAGCTGGGACATCGGCGGCAGTGTCCACCAAAGTTTGATAGATATTTTCCTCAACATTTTTAGTCTCCTGCACTTCCTCTCCAAGGGGTGGCTACGGTCGCTTGCCATCATCCGTCACCTGTTCGATGGGGCCAGGAGGTGCTGCATCAGCGGGAATGTGAGCCCCTTCCACATTAGTCAGATAGAAGGCCCTCATTTCCTCAAGTAGCTGCTGCTGGATCTTCAATGTAGCGGCAATATCCTGTAGCACAGGCATGTATCTCTCTGATGAGGATGTATAATGGCAGCTAGGTCTGGTCATCATCGTTTCATTGTACACCTTCACCCTTTCACTTGGCCCAACAAGGAGCTCTTCGATCACCTGTATTTCAAACCACATCACTCCGGTTATTCATTAATGTTGAATGACAAAGAAGAAGTTAATTTTAGTACTCATAATACATGTTGGTCTTGCAGGGATCCAATGGAGAATTTTAATTTCCTATCTACAAATGTCCCCCACCTAAATAGTCGGGGAAATGCCACCTGCCTTACTGGCTGCCACACCCGCGTGTGCTAAAAAAACCAGACCTGTAATATGAAATATATCAAGTTATTTTACAATGCAGTAGAATTAATGATTTACACATTATTACACAACAAAAACAAAAAAACTTACAACAAGTGCGGCAGAACAACCAAATATGGGGGTATAGGCCTGGGATTCATTCCCGGCTCTTCTCTTAGCATGGTAAATTGCACCTGACCACCGTTTCTGGACCGCCGACACTAATTCCTAGAGCTTGTGCATCGTTACCTGTTGCACGGCGGCTGCCCAATTGTAATCTGAAACTCTGTCAATGTCATCTAAGCATGACAGCATCTATTGTGGACAAGAAGGCGTCGACCGTGGGCAAAGGAAAGTGGACAGCAGGAGTACAATCCACAGCCGGATAGTGTCGGCCACATCCTGCTCTTCATCGGACCCAATAATTTACCGGATGAGAGAGCACACTTTCTTCCCGTCAAATGTTGCTGCAAATCCAAATCGATTATGCAACTTCGACTTCTGCTTCGTGGATCCATAATGTTGAACCGGCTGACCGGAGCAAGGTAATCCTAAAATTATGCCCACATCTTCCACACTAAATGCGACCTCCTTACTACCCATACGGAAGTAATTTCCTCCACTATGGGCACAAATAATCTCCTCCAACAATGTCATGGTGAAGAATACGCGAGAAGCATTGTCAACATATGGACCAAAGGGTGTGGTCCTCATCAAGGACTTGTGACATTCCCGATATGCCATCTGATCCCTATCCTTCATGTAAATATCCATAGAACATCGGGCCCAGATGACCCGCGTGTTCACTAGATTCAAAAAATTAATGTGTAAAGAAGAAATTCAGTTAATTAATTGACGGATCAAGAAATATAAAAAATATTAACAGTAAGACAAGGGTGACAAATGTATATATAGACAAGGGAGTTTAGGTGTGGCAAATAGGTGCTTAAGGGTGACAAATGTATGAAATACGGTGACAGGTAGGTCTAAATCTGACACAAATAGGTAGATAAGCGTGACAAATAAATAGGTCGATAGGGGGGCAAATAGATATGTAAGGGAGATAAGGAACCACAGTACCTTTAAATTGTCGTCCTGAAGTGGAGGCCTTAGAAACCTTAGGTTCCTTAAACGTTTCTTCTTCGGCCGTAGGAACCAGTACAATGTCCTGAGATACAGGTGGGACATCCACTTTACGGCGGACGGAGCGTTGCATGGGTGTCTCCTACGGCTCCATGGCTGAGAGGTCGCAAATGGCACCGCGAGGAAGACGAGACGCTGAGCATGATGGAGAGACAAACAACCTTCTGGTAGGTTTCCTAAGATGCAAGACATCGCGGGAAGGGTATATAAGGAATTGGGGATTTTTAGTTTTGAGGTCCAGTTCGGCCCTTCGGCGTCATCATTTCTGTTGATGTGGCCTGCGGCGTTGGATCGGCAGCAATACGCGAACAACACCCACACGTGGCCAATGTGTCTCCTTTTCCACGTGGGCCAATTGGAGGTTAAGGGCGACAAATGTCCCTACACGGGTGGCAATGGGTTAGCAAGGGTAAACAATACCCTGCTAACGGTGACAAATAAGGCTCAATAGAGACAAGCCCGACGCGCGTCTTTCAGGCTGTGTAGGAGTAAAGGCGATGGTTTCTGGAGGTTAGTGGTGACAATTAGGTGAGTATGGGTGACAAATGCTCAACTAGGGTAACAAATAACTTCACATTGGTAAAAAGTGAGAAGGAAGCTGAAGGTGAAAAAGAACAAAAGAGGAACTTGAGGAGAAAGAGATGTGCTCACTAGAAGAGGGTGACAAATAACTTCAACTTTATGTTGACAAAATGCACCAACACTCCAGGCAAAGTCAATAGTCAAAGTCCAACTTTTTCAACTGTTGACATCCAGTCAAAGCATGGTCAAGCCTCGGCCAGCAACGTACAGTGGACACATAAAATGACAAACGTGGAAGAACAACAGAAGAAGACTGAAGGTAACAAATACTCTCCTAAGGGTGACAAATGAAGATTCAGCGATGACAAAGAGATATATAAGGCTAACAAATGGATGTTAAGGGTGACAAATGTGGGAACAACGGTGAAAATTTGCAAGACAACAGCTACAAATCAGTCACTAAGGGTGAAAAATGAGTTAGCGCGACGGTAATGTTGCAGCACGGAAAATGCTAAGGCGATGGTTATCAGTCGTAAGGGTGACAAATAGATGTTAAGTCTGACAATTAGCCGTTAAGACTACAAAATGGGTTTGCAAGGGTGAATAATGGCTCAACACTTGAGACGTAGAGCGGGGCACTAGACTAAGTTCGTTTAGTGTATCGTTGTTAATCGTGACGTGTCGGGTTCGAAAACACAGTTCTGTCGTGTATTCATTTACTTTTTTGAATAAGTTATATTCAAAAAATTTATGGAATCCTTACGTTGAAGCTAAGATTCGAACCCAGAGAAACCCGTTCAAATGGCCGAACAATTAACCAAATGATACAAGATGTCATTTCAAATAGTTTAATTTATTCCATTATATATATATATATATATATATATATATATATATTATAGTTTTCCATATCGGTACACAAAGTACCATCCCGTCTCGAGCCGTGGCTGGGACGATCGGTTCGGCAGGGACGGCCACACCTGTCCCGAATGATGTGCACGTGACTCAAGGATGGAGTGACAAGTCATTGATTGCTTCCAAATGGCATTAATAATCCCCGCGATTGAGGAGCCCTATCTCCCGAAATGTTGGCGATATATAGACGTGATGGTAAATTCATGGCACATGAGTTTCAGGGGGGCACAGAACAATAAGGAAATGGTCAACATGTGATCGATACGGCTCTGAATACCTTTTCGCGTGCACCTCGATGTAGGGCTTTCAAGGTAGCTAAACTTTTCAACATGTTCTCTCTACTTTTTATATAATCGAATCGACTTATCGACCATGCAGCCCCATTGCTTGGCGTGGCGATTAATCAAACGTTTTCCCCTCTTATCATCGTGATCGACCATTATGGCATGGCGGGTCGCCAGTCCCGACCTGATGCCCACCATCGTCTGCTTAGTGATCAGAAGGAGCGCACCTTCGGGATGCCTAGACCATCCCAGCCTTGGAACTTGAACACATTGTCAGACACGTGATTGGCACGCCCTATCGTGAGTAAAATCGATGAAAGATACAATGATATTTGACTATTAATTCTATAATATCTTGAGTGCTTCCACGTGGCATTAAAATTCCCCGCGATCAAGGAGCCCTAGCTCCCTAAAATTCATTATATAAAGACGTGGCGGTAAATTCACGACACATGAGTGATGGGGGCATCTCTCGCCCTTCACATTTTTCCACAGCTTTGATTGCTCGTCGGCATAGCTCTATTGTGTCTGTCATATTTTTCTGAATCGAGTCATGTAATTTTCATATTTTATTTGAGTCATGTCATTGTAATTTAGCTTTTATTTGAGTCAAGTACCGAGGTCATTGAGTCATCTACCTAAGTTTGAGTGTCATTAGGATTGATTAGGTTGTTATTGGGCCCAATTCATTGGGCTGGCCCATGGGCGCCCCCCACCTTCCTCGGTTATTCGTCATTGAGTCAAATGTCAGGGACTTTTTGTAAAATGTGGGTTGCCTATATATAGGACCCCATTCCCCTCATTTTGAACTAATGAATCAATGAATGAAAAACTTGCCATTTTGAGAGTTCAAACTTCTTATCTAGTGGAGAGATTCCATTATTTGGGTGAGAGACCCTAGGGGAGAGATTCCCCACCAATCCCTCTCTTAATCTCTCTCTTTCACTCCCCTTTCTCTCTCCTCCACACCCAATTTCAAAAATTTTCTCTCTCCTCCCTTCCCAACCACCACTCTCCCACCTACCCCCATTAAAAACCACTCCCCTTCCCCACACATCCCATTACTCCACCCCCTAGTCCCAAGAGAGCTTCCACCAATCCTAGCTCCACCTCCCAACCCCCAACTACCCCACCCACTTCCCCAAGCACCCTTTCCACTACCCCAATCACCCCTTCCCTTCCCCAACACAACCCCTCCCATCCCCCAAGACCAAAATTTAATCCCACCCTTAAACCCATTTTCAAATACCCTTTCCCTCTCACCCACCTTCCCAAATTCGTAGCTCCTCCTCCCACCACCTGTTAGACCCCCTTCCAGACCCCATTCTTCCCTTCCCCCACCTTGGAACACCCCCTCCTAGACCCCCTCACAGCCCGGGCTTTCCCCACACTCATCCACCCCATTTCCCCTCCCATATACCCCATTCCCCCCGTCATCTTCAACCGACAGCTCTCAACTGAAGATCTGCAGAAGAGTAGCAGCTTGCAGAGGCAACCGCGTCTTCCTCCGGACGTTTCTGAAGGATCAAGAGCCATCGTTAGAAGCGTCTCCCAGTCCTCTTCGCAACGGCGGTAGTCCCATCCCGTTCGGAGTTCGTGATCGCCCAGGGGAGCCATTCTTCCCCGACTATGCAAAGCCTCCCTGGCAGGAGACCAGAGCCGGAGTGGATGCCCGACTGGAACGATCCTGCGTAGAATCTGATCAATATTTATTCTCGAAAAAGCTTCTACTATGAGTCTTCTTTCTTCTCCAAAAAGCAGAGCTCAATTTGGCATCAGGAACCAAGAGTTCTCAATTTTCTCCCCCGGGTGCGCGGTTCTGCTTCCCCACAGTCTACACCGACCTCTCATCAGTGATCAGAGCCCACCGGTCTTCTCCAACATCGTTTGGCTTCCCCGCCAGTTTTTCTTCGAAGAATACTCGTCAACGGTTCCAAAGGCTCTAGAGGCAATTGATTCGGAGTTCGGGAGCGATCGTGGCATCCTCTGCTTTCTGCTATTGAGATCCTGAGACAGTCAGAACTGTTAATCTGCTCCCCTGTTCAAGCTCTTACTCTGACCAGATCCGGTGCCCGAAGAAATTATCAAAATTCAGACATCATCCCGGCCAAGCTATGAGCAATTTCCAAGTGGTTTCGTCATCGGAAAAATTCTGGAGTATCCACAGCGTCTAGAGAACCAACTATTTATCATGAAGCGTAGAGAGTGGACAGCATCGGCATCGGCTACCATTCTTTACTTCTAGCTTGGTTTCTCCCCTCCCCGCTTGGCCGGCTGAAGGCCCCTCTTAGTGTGGAGGTAGTGTTTGATTGTAGTCACTGGCTTCCCTTCCCCAAGGTCCGCCCCCTTGCATGGGGTGTAGTGCATGTAATCTGAAATTTCAGGTTGAAGCTTCTCCGGCGCGGCGTGCGGGTAAGCCCACGCTTACTTGCTCGCCCTCGTCTCCGGCTGGGATCGGTGTCTTCGCACCGATCAGGTGGGCCACTAAACACTCCTCTTTGCTGGATTCCTTGGCTTAATTAGTATTGCATCTTAGTGCCGTCGGCGTTAAGAGAGTGCCCGAACCCGAATTAGCGTTTAATTGTGTGGCTACCGCAGGTGAGTTGTAAGAGTGATCATTCAACCCAAGCCTTCGGCGTGCTAACTGCCCATGAATTTGGGCAACCCCTGACCCATAGGGGTCCTCCCCAAGCCAGCCGTACCCTTGAATACCTTCGGTCCAACCTCGGACCCTCACCCTATTGCCGGTCCACCTGCGGACCCAAGTGTGCCAACGCGAGTGAGTCCGCTTATGTGACATGACCAAATCGTTGGGATGCTTGCAATTTAGGTCCTAGGTTGTGTCACATCAAATTGGTATCAGAGCAAGTCATTGACTTGTCTCTATCAAGTCAAGTCCTAGGGCATGCTTGCATTCTTGTCCGAACTGTGCATTGTCAACCCATCATTGTTAACATTGAGTCTTGGGTCACATGGCCCCTCTCCCAATCATATCCCATGCATGCTTACCTAATGGAGAGCCCATAGAAATTGATTTCATTGACCTAGAATTTGAAAATTGGGTGTCCCCCGATATCATTACCTCTATTTGTAGGACCGGACAAATTGTGCACAATGGAGACCAAGTCTTTATTGAATTCAATAAATGGTTCGGGAAGACTAAGTATTTGGATGGAGCTTGGTGTCAAGAGGGAACATTGGCGGGTCCATGTATAATCCTAGGTAAGAAATTGTTAGATGAAAGGAATGTCGACATCGACCCAACACATCGGACTTGCCTTGTGCATCCGCCACACCTTTCGGGAACCTTTAAATTCAACAACCTTGTATTCTCCCACCCGCGGGAATCCCACCCTTGTTCACCACCCCGGGTGCACCATACTCCGGCCATCATCACCCCACCATCAAAGAACCTTCCCACTCCATTAGCTTTGGAAGAAGTAGTCCACCCGCTTGTCCATATGAAGACAAATACCCCTCGGGAACCTATCCCCTCCATGGAGAGCACCCATGTCCCAATTGAAGAGGAAGCCTCGCAGGAGGATCTTCACCCTACACCACCCCCTCTAGATAGGGCCGAATTCACCTTAGAAGAGTCCCTTGTTAGGTGGCTAAGGGTGAGCTTGATTAGAGAAATCATGACCCATACCTACCTACCCATGAAGCAAGACCACCATCTAGCGCCCATCCATACTCCTCACACAGCAATCCAATCCTACTACGAAGTAGAGGGTTTTAATGATCTCCTTAAAGGTCTAGAATGGCAGCTAGAGTTGACATGCTTGTTGACCCTAGGGACGGCCCACCCAACAAACCTTAGTCTCATCCACCCTGGTGATAGGTCTATCACCTCGGTCTGCACCATTGGTTGCTACACTAGCGACCTTCTTTTACAACTCCCTATGGTGGAAGAACCCATCTCGGTCCACTCCCCTACCATTGAGATCCCAAGTGCTTTGGTCGGCCAACCCACTAACAACCATGGCCCAATTATCTTGGAGGAGGATGACCCATATTTTTGGGGCTTTGAGGATGTGGAGTTCCTCTCTCTAGGTAACCATTTCCACGATCCCTTTGACCCCTTCCTATACCCATGTGGCCCAACCATCTTACCCACCACCCACCCTTTCCTACCCTCACCCACCATATTGGGTCAAACCCACCTCATCCATGACCCGGGTTACACTTTGGGAGCCATGACCTTGGGCCACATACCCCTAGGTAATAAGGTTGTGCCCCACCCCATGATGACTACCTTCTTAGATCCATTCGATCCTTTCCAATGGGAGTTCAAAGGTTGTCCCACACCTATACACATGAAAGTCACCTTTAGGAAAAGCATGCATGTGTCTAGGCTTACTACACCAATTGGCATGAACATTATGTTGGGTCCATTCATTCATATCATCCACATGTCAAGAAGAAAGCATGAGTGGTCCAAATTAGGATGTAATGGTCCACCTTCACTCATCATGAGTCTTAAGCATGATAGGAGCATTCTTGGATGTCCGGGTCCCCCGGCATTTGTCACCCCCATAGATGACCGGATCACCTACGGATGTCCCGGCCCTCCAACCTTTGTTAGAAAGTCCATGCATGATAGGGCCACATTTGGTTGCCCCGACTCACCAAGGTTCATCAAGGTCCATATGGCATCATGGCATGATAGGTCCATCTATGGTTGTCCTGGTCCACCTTTATCCACACACATTTTCACACACCCACCACCCCGTAGTGCATGGCATGTGTATCCAAGCAAGCATTTAGCAACGAGCGGTGAGGTTCATATTGAGCGGGCAATAGCTCGTAAGCGCCACTTGGGATTCCAAATAGGCAACTTGGTAATGGTGACATTGGAATGGCTCTACCATAGGGTCACCTCCAAATCGAGGGCACGAGGACTTGGACCTTCCATGTTCCGAGTGGCTTTGGCAACCTGGCTTACGGGTTGGATTTACCGATGGGATTTTGGGATATACCCCACTTATCACGTGGCGGATCTAGCACCCTCTAAGGGCACCGCGGTGGATCCCAGTGAGCAGCTTGAGCCTACCCCAACCTTTATGAGTGACATCCTCGGAGAGCCTCCTTATATCAGCTTGAGAGTCCGACGTGTGCACACGGAGGCAATACTAAGCAAGCAGGGTACCATCGCCAGTAAGAGGGTGTGCCCGAGCCACCTTGAGAGGATGAAGAGCAGTCCCCGGCTAAGGACGTGAGGTTGAGTTTGGAGGTTGTGGCTCACCCGGAGCTGCATTGGAGGACCTCTTCCCCGGCGGACCTATACTCGACAGAGTCGAGTTCTTCGCACCCCGGGGATATGATGGGGGCATCTCTCGCCCTTCACATTTTTCCATAGCTTTGATTGCTCGTCGACATAGCTATATTGTGTCCGTCATATTTTTCTGAATCGAGCCATGTAATTTTCATATTTTATTTGAGTCATGTCATTGTAATTTTCCTTTTATTTGAGTCAAGTACCTGGGTCATTGAGTCATCTACCTAAGTTTGAGTGTCATTAGGATTGATTAGGTTGTTATTGGGCCCGATTCATTGGGCTGGCCCATGGGCGCCCCCCACCTTCCTCGGTTATTCGTCATTGAGTCAAATGTCAGGGACTTTTTGTAAAATGTAGGTTGCCTATATATAGGACCCCATTCCCCTCATTTTGAACTAATGAATCAATGAATGAAAAACTTGCCATTTTGAGAGTTCAAACTTCTTATCTAGCGGAGAGATTCCATTATTTGGGTGAGAGACCCTAGGGGAGAGATTCCCCACCAATCCCTCTCTTAATCTCTCTCTTTCACTCCCCTTTCTCTCTCCTCCACACCCAATTTCAAAACTTTTCTCTCTCCTCCCTTCCCAACCACCACTCTCCCACCTACCCCCATTAAAGGTCACTCCCCTTCCCCACACATCCCATTACTCTACCCCCTAGTCCCAAGAGAGCTTCCACCAATCCTAGCTCCACCTCCCAACCCACAACTACCCCACCCACTTCCCCAAGCACCCTTTCTACTACCACAAGCACCCCTTCCCTTCCCCAACACAACCCCTCCCATCCCCCAAGACCAAAATTTAATCCCACCCTTAAACCCATTTTCAAATACCCTTTCCCTCTCACCCACCTTCCCAAATTCGTAGCTCCTCCTCCCACCACCTGTTAGACCCCCTTTCAGACCCCATTCTTCCCTTCCCCCACCTTAGAACACCCCCTCCTAGACCCCCTCACAGCCTGGGCTTTCCCCACACTCATCCACCCCCATTTCCCCTCCCATATACCCCATTCCCCCCGTCATCTTCAACCTACAGCTCTCAACTGAAGATCTGCATAAGAGTAGCAGCTTGCAGAGGCAACCGCGTCTTTCTCCGGACGTTTCTGAAGGATCAAGAACCATCGTTAGAAGCGTCTCCCAGTCCTCTTCGCAACGGCGGTAGTCCCATCCCGTTCGGAGTTCATGATCGCCCAGGGGAGCCATTCTTCCCCGACTACGCAAAGCCTCCCTGGCAGGAGACCAGAGCCGGAGTGGATGCCCAACTGGAACGATCCTGCGTAGAATCTGATCAATATTTATTCTCCAAAAAGCTTCTACTACGAGTCTTCTTTCTTCTCCAAAAAGCAGAGCTCAATTTGGCATCAGGAACCAAGAGTTCTCAATTTTCTCCCCCGGGTGCGCGGTTCTGCTTCCCCACAGTCTACACCGACCTCTCATCAGTGATCAGAGCCCACCGGTCTTCTCCAACATAGTTTGGCTTCCCCGCCAATTTTTCTTCGAAGAATACTCGTCAACGGTTCCAACGGCTCTAGAGGCAATTGATTCGGAGTTCGGGAGCGATTGTGGCATCCTCTGCTTTCTGCTACTGAGATCCTGAGACAGTCAGAACTGTTAATCTGCTCCCCTGTTCAAGCTCTTACTCTGACCAGATCCGGTGCCCGAAGAAATTATCAAAATTCAGACATCATCCCGGCCAAGCTATGAGCAATTTCCAAGTGGTTTCGTCATCAGAAAAATTCTGGAGTATCCACAGTGTCTAGAGAACCAATTGTTTATCCTGAAGCATAGAGAGTGGACAGCATCGGCATCGGCTACCATTCTTTACTTCTAGCTTGGTTTCTCCCCTCCCCGCTTGGCCGACTGAAGGCCCCTCCCTGCGTGGAGGTAGTGTTTGAGTGTAGTCACTGGCTTCCCTTCCCCAAGGTCCCCCCCTTGCATGGGGTGTAGTGCATGTAATCTGAAATTTCAGGTTGAAGCTTCTCCGGCGCGGCGTGCGGGTAAGCCCACGCTTCCTCGCTCGCCCTCGTCTCCGGCCGGGATCGGTGTCTTCACACCGATCAGGTGAGCCACTAAACACTCCTCTTTGGTAGATTCCTTTGCTTAATTAGTATTGCATCTTAGTGCCGTCGGCGTTAAGAGAGTGCCCGAACCCGAATTAGCGTTTAATTGTGTGGCTACCGCGGGTGAGTTGTAAGAGTGATCATTCAACCCAAGCCTTCGGCGTGCTGACCGCCCGTGAATTTGGGCAACCCCTGACCCATAGGGGTCCTCCCCAAGCCAGCCGTACCCTTGTAAACCTTCGGTCCAACCTCAGACCCTCACCCCATCGCCGGTCCACCTGCGGACCCAAGTGTGCCCACGCGAGTGAGTCCGCTTATGTGACATGACCAAATCATTGGGATGCTTGCAATTTAGGTCCTAGGTTGTGTCACATCAATGAGTTTGAGGGTGGCACGAAGCAATAAGGAAATGGTCACAACATGTGACCGATACAGCTCCGAATACCTTTTCGCGCGCACCCCGATGTGGGCCTTTTTACGTAGCTAGACTTTTCAACACGTTCTATCTTCTTTTTAAATAATCAAATCGACCTATTGGCCATGCAGTCCCATTGCTTGGCGTGGCGATTAATCAAACGTTTTCCCCTCTTTTATCGTCGTCAACGACCTTTATGGCACTGCGGGTCGCGAGTCTTGACCGAATGCCCACCATCGTCTGCTTAGTGTTCAGAAGGAGCGCACCTTCGGTTAGTCCAGACCATCCTAGCCTTTGAACTTGAACACATTGTCAGACACGTGATTGGCACGCCCTATCGTGAGTAAAATCGTTGAAAGGTATAATGATATTTGACTATTATATATCCTGAGTGCTTGCACGTGGCATTAATATTCCCCGTTATCAAGGAGCCCTAGCTCTCGAAAATTCATTAAATATAGACGTGATGGTAAATTCATGACACATGAGTTTGAGGGGGGCACGGAACAATAAGGAAATGGTCAACATGTGACCGATACGGCTCCGAATACCTTTTCGCCGCACCCCGATGTCGGGCTTTCAAGGTAGCTAGGCTTTTCAACATGTTCTCTCTTCTTTTTATATAAGTGACTTATCGGCCATAAAGAAGTTGAAAAATTTTAAATTACAGATCTTTGGATCTCTAAATAATAAATAATATTTTTTTAGATGTAATGATTTTTTTTACTGAGAGAGATTTTATCCTATTAGAAGAAGTGAATGAATGACAAAGAATCACGAATGAATGGATGAAAACATGGCGCCAAATGAAAATATGGCGCCAAATAGAAAGAGACCAGAATTAGAAAAAACATCCCCTCTTCTGTCCTCCTTAGTCCTACCCCCTTCCTCCTCATTCAACCACTGCATCCCTTTCCTCTCTCACGAGTCACAATCGCACCCCCCTCTCAATCTCTCACCGGCGGGCGGCGGAGTGGCGAGGGCGGGTGGGCGCGCGGAGCTACCCAGGGACGTCGGTGAGGGGCGAGCGGAGGCAGCACCGGCAACGAGGGCGCAGAAGCGGCGATGACCTCCAACAGCGGCGGTGAGCTCCCGCCCTTTCTACCGCTCACACACACACACACACACACACACACACACACACACACACACAAACTCTCACACACGCTCACTTTTCATGCCTGGTCTACAAGACGAACCTTTTCTCCTTTTCACCTGGTGTACTCTTACAACATCAGATGAAATTCCAAGCCCCTATTTTTATTGGGAGGGTGGGAAGAGGGATGTGGATATAAATGTGTGTGCGTAAATATGGATATGACCCTTTGTTCCGTTTTTGCCTGTACGAGCCTTTTGTTATGATATATGTGATTAGTATGCTTGGATGTGAATTAAATTTGTAGACAGGTGTGGATGCCGATATGTGATATGTGAATGCGAGTATGATAATGATTTTTTCCAGAAGATGATGTCGATGTCAACGTGGGTGTGAATATGGAAGTGAAAGTGGATGTGGATATGGATGTATATGTGACCAAACAGGATGTACAAATGTGGAAAATAGTCAATATTTATGGGAGATGTGGTCGATATTTTCTTAGAAGTAGTGATAAGACATATTGATATGAATTTTTTAATTTGTTAGGTAAATATGGCTATAGTTGATCGTTCATGGATGAATCACAGAGTAATTGACGGAGTGGTGTCCAAGGAGTTTAAGGATGGAGTTGATAGTTTATTCAGTTTGTATTTGGGCATCCAACAGTAGTGGACCAACGTGGTAACATCCGATGTCCTTGTTTACGCAGTAAAAATAAGAAATTTCTTTCGCTATGGGATGTGCAAGTTCATTTATACAGAAAAGGGTTCATGAAAGGTTATATGAATTGGGTGTGTCACGGTGAGGACTTTTGGTCGAATGCGCCCGGCAATGTTGGTGGCACAAGTACCTATGCAGACATGGTAATCGATGCTGCTGGCCCTAACTTTAATGTACAAGGGGAACATGTGTACAACGAAGAACCACCAAACAAGTCGGCTGAAAGATTTTATCAGTTACTTCGGGATGCTGATGAGCCGCTGTGGGATGGTTGTGAAAATCACACTCGCTTATCTGCTGTCTCACAGTTGTTGAATTTGAAATCCGAATTTCACCTTAGTGAGAGTTGTTTTGACCATATGCTCCTCCTTATCAAGAGTATGCTGCCTATGGATGAGAAGCTGCATGAAACATTTTACCATGCAAAGAAGATGGTCAATGATTTAGCGCTTGGATACCAAAAAATAGATGCATGCCATAATCACTGTATGCTATATTATGCAGATAATGTAGATAAAATATCATCTGATATTTGTCATCATGATAGATTTAAACCTAAGAGAGTGGACAAGTCAAAGCAGAAGGATGTGCCTTACAAGTCACTGTGATACTTCCCTCTCACGCCCAGATTGTAGCGGATGTATATTTCGTCAAAGACAGCTCGGCATATGATATGGCACGCGGAAAGAGTACCTCATGTAGATGATATAATTAGTCATCCCGCCGACGGTGAAGCTTGGGCTCATTTCAGTCGTAACTATACTGCTTTTGGTCACGAGCCACGCAATGTTAGGTTAGGTTTATGCACAGACGGCTTCAACCCATTTGGAGGTTCAGTGGCATCTTACTCATGTTGGCCAGTCTTCATGACGCCGTACAACCTTCCGCCGGGCATGTGCATGAAGCGTGAGAACCTTTTCTTCACTTTGGTGATTCCAGGTCCAAAAAATCTAGGAAAAAATTTAAACATATATCTCAAGTCACTGATTGATGAGTTAAAAAAACTATGGAATGATGGAGTTGTTATTTATGATGCGTACAAAAACAAAATTTCACTATGAAGGCTTCATTGATGTGGACAATAAGTGACTTCCCTACATATGGAATGCTATCTGGCTGGAGCATACACGGGAGGTTGGCATGTTCTTACTGTATGACTGATACCAAATCCTTTGTCCTGAAATATGGTAAGAAATCATGCTGGTTCGATTGTCATCGATGGTTTCTACCAAATGACCATCCTTTCCGAAGGTAAAAGGACTCATTCATTAAGAACACAGTTGAAATGGATGAAGCAGACTTGGAACGGATGTCTGGTCGACAAATGGCATTAGAGGTGCAAAACTTACCAGACATAGTGCAATTGTTGGGTAGTACACGACATCTTCGTGGATTTGGAGAGGAACACAGTTGGGTGTTGATGTGACACAAACTAGGACCTAAATTGCAAGCAACGCAACGACTTAGCAATGTCACACAAGCGGACTCACTCGCGTTTGACACACTCGGGTCCGTAGGTGGACAGGTAATGGGGTGAGGGTCTGAGGTTGGACCGGAGGTTTCCAAGGGTATGGCTGGCTTGGGGAGGACCCCTAAGGGCCAGGGGTTGCCCAAATTCACGGGCGGTTATCACACCGAAGGCATGGGTTGAAGGGTCACTCTCACAACTCACCCGCGGTAGCCATTCAAATATAAGCAAATTCGGAACGGGTGCTCACTCACCATCCGACGGAGTTAAGAAGTAATACTAATTAAGCAAGGGAATCCAGCAAAGAGAAGTGTTCAGTGGCTCACCTGATCGGTGTGAAGACACCGATCCCGACCGGAGACGAGGGCGAGCGGGGAAGCATGGGCTTACCCGCACGCCGCGCCGGAGAAGCTTCAACCTAAAATTTCAGATTACATGCACTACACCTCTCGCAGGAGGGAGATCTTGGGGTGGGGATAAATTGTTATTACATCCAAAACTACCTCCACACAGGGAGGGGCCTTCAGCCGGCCAAGCGGGGAGGGGTGAAACCGAGCTAGAAGCTGACAAGGGAGCCGATGCCGATTCTGTCTGCTTCCTGTGCTGCAGGATAGACAGTTGGATATCTTGACGCTGCGACCACTCCAGATTTTTGTTGATGACGAAACCAGATGGAAATGCTTCGTAGCTGGGTCGGGATGATGCCTGAATTTTTTTGATTTCTTTGGTCACCGGTGCTGGTCGGGGTATAGGCTCGAACAGGGTGGCTGGTCTTCAGTTCTAACTGCTTCAGGTTCACAAAAGCAGAAAAACGAGGTTGCCACAAGCGTTCCAGAGCTCAAAATCAGACACCGCCAGAATCGTTGGAACCATCTATGAGTCCTCTTCAAAGCGAGACCAACGAGGATGCCAAACGTTGTCGGAGTAGACCGGTAGAACTCGAACAATGAGGGGGGGTCGGAGCAGACTGATAGGAAGCAGAACCGCACACCCGGAGGAAGAAAATGAGAACTCTTGATTCCGGGTGCAAAACAGAGCTCCGCTTCTTGATTCTGGAAGTAGACTTGTCTAAGAAGCTCCCGGCCAAGCCTCGTCTCCAGATCTTCTAGAGAGTGGTCGTGGTAGCTTCAGGAGTCAGCTTCAGGTAGCTCTTCAGGGTGGAAATGTGCAGTCGTAGAAGAGCAGCTCCATCGGACGACCACGAACTCAGAAAGAGATGAGGCCACCACCGTGGTGAATACAACTTGAAGACGCTTCCAAAGGTACCTCTTGGGCCTTCAGGTTCACTGGGAAGTGGATGGGGTCGACTCTGCAAGCTGCTGCTCCACTTGCACTTCAGGGCTGCGAGCTGCTCCTTCGGTGTGGCTTCTCAGGACCAAGAAAGAGGAAGTAGAAGTGATTGAGTGATGAAGGGGAGGTGAAGAATGGTGGAAGGGAAGTGTGGGGGAGGTGTTGAGGGTGGCTAGGGGTGGTGGGGAAGCTGTAGAAGGGGGAGGGAGCAGGCGCTTGTGGGTCTCTCAAAGGTGGAGGGCGAGTGAGGGATGGGGGAGATGCTCAAGGTAGATGGAATGGAGGGAAGGGGAGAGGGGGGCGACCTGCTCTAAGGGGGAGGGGAGTTAGGCGCCCTTGGGCTGGGGAGGGAAGGGAAATTTCAAATTCAAAAGGCCTAGGGAGGTGAAGGGTTGTATGGGGGAGAGGGAAAAGTATTTGGGAAAGGGATGGGGTGGTTGGTGGTTGGAGGGTGGAGTGGGGATTGGGGGGTTCTCCCTTGGAACTAGGGGGGTGGAGTAAAGAGGGTTGTGGGGAAGGGGAGTGTTCTTAATGGGGTAGGTGGGAGAGAGGTGGTTGGGAAGAGGAGGAGAGAGAGTAGGGGGCGAACCCCTTAGAGAGAGAGAGAGAAAGAGAGAGAGAGAGAGAAGGTTGGGTGGGGATTCTCTCCCCTAGGGTTTCTCACCCACTATTGGATTCACTCCACTGGGACTATGAAATTTGGACTCTCAAAGGACAATTCTTCATTCATTCATTGATTGATTCAAAATGGAGAGAGTGGGGTCCTATTTATAGGGATCCCACAACTTACAATAAGACCCTAACTTTTGGAGCATTGACAAATAACCAAGGGGAAGGGGGGGCACCCTTGGGCCTAGCCTAATGAATTGGGCCCATTAACTAATTTTATCAACCCTATGACACTTAACTTAGGTAGATGACTCATTAACCTAGGTACTAGACTCAAATAAAAGGAAAATTACAATGATATGACTCAAATAAAATATGAAAATTACATGACTTGACTCAGAAAAATATGATGGACACAATGGAGCTATGTTGGCGAGCAATCGAAGTTGTGGAAAATGTGAAGGGTGAGAGATGCCCCCATCATACCCCCAGGGTCTGAAGAACTCGACTCCGTCGAGCATGGGTCCGCCGGGGAAGAGGTCCTCCAATGCAGCTCTGGGCGAGCCACAACCTCCAAACTCAACCTCGCGTCCTTAGCTGGGGAACTGCTCTTCATCCTCTCAAGGTTGCTCGGGTACACCCTCTTGCCGGCAATAGTACCTTGCTTGACCAGTATTGCCTCCGTGTGCACACGTCGGACTCTCAAGCTGATATGTGGAAGCTCTCCGAGGGTGTCACTCACAAAGATGGGGGTAGGCTGCAGGTGCTTACTGGGATCCACTGCGGTGCCCTTAGAGGGTGCTAGATCCGCCACGTGAAAGTGGGGTATATCCCAAAATCCCATCGGTAAATCCAACCCGTAAGCCAGGTTGCCAAAGCCATTCGAAACATGGAAGGTCCAAGTCCTCGTGCCCTCGATTTGGAGGTGACCCTAAGATAGAGCCATTCCAAAGCCACCATCATAGGGTTGCCTACTTGGAATCCAAAGTGGCACTCATGAGTTTTTGCCCGCTCATTATGAACCTCACCGCTCATTGCTGAATGCTTGCTTGGATGCACATGACATGCATTACGGGGCGGTGGGTGTGAGAAAATGTGTGTGGACAAAGGTGGACCAAGATATCCATAGATGGACCTATCATGCCATGATGCCATATGGACCTTGATGTGTCTTGGTGGGCCGGGGCAACCAAATGTGGCCCTATCATGCATGGACTCTCTAACAAAGGTTGGAGGGCCGGGGCATCCGTAGGTGATCCGGTCATGCATGGGGGTGACAAATGCCGGGGGACCCGGACATCCAAGAATGCTCCTATCATGCTTAAGACTCATGATGAGTGAAGGTGCACCATTACATCCGAATTTGGACCACTCATGCTTCTACTTGACATGTGGGTGATATGAATGAATGGACTCAACATAGTGTTCATGCCAAGTGGTGTGGTAAGCCTAGACAAATGCATGCTTTTCCCAAAGGTGACCTCCATGTGTATAGGTGTGGGACAACCTTTGAACTCCCATTGGAAAGGATCGAATGGATCTAAGAAGGTGGTCATCATGGGGTGGGCACAACCTTATTACCTAGGGATATGTGGCCCAAGGTCATGGCTCCCAAGGTGTAACCCGGGTCTAGGATGGGGTGGATTGGGTCAAACATGGTGGGTTGGGATAGGGAAAGGTGGGTGGTGGATAAGGTGGTTGGGTCCCATGGGTTCTTTGACCCCCATTAGAAGGGATCAAAAGGATCGTAAAAAGGGTTATCGAGGGGGAGGGGCCCTATATTCTCAAGATCCTCAAATGGTGGTGGGTCATCCTCCTCTAATGAGACAATTGGGCCGAAGTCCTTTGTGGGTGGGTCGGCCATGAGGGGAGGGCTTGACTTTCCACCCGATATAAGAAGCTCCAAATTGAGGAGAAGGTCAGGCTCATCGGGTGTGGGGAGGAATAGAAGGAGGTCGCTAGTGTAGCAACCATTGGTGCAAACCGAGGTGATAGACCCGACACAAAGGTGTAGGAGGTCAAGGCTCCTAGATTGGTGGGCCATGGGGGTCAACAAGCCGGTCAACTCAAATTGCCAAGCTAAGCCATTGAGAAGGTCCTCTAAGGTTTCCACTTGGTAGGATGTTTGGATTATGATGTGATAGGAGGAGATGTGCACTATGAGAAGGTTTTCTTTTATGGGAAGGAAATCGTGGGCCGTGATCTCTCTTATTGGGCTCTTCTTTAGCCAACTAATAAGGGGTTCCCCTAAGATGAGTTTGGCCCTAACTAGAGAGGGTGGTGTAAGGTGAAGGTCACCACATGATGTTTCTTTTTCTACTTGGTCATGGGTGGTCTCCGTGGTAGGGATAGGGTCCGGAGTGTTCACCACTATGGGGTCGGGTATGGGTTCCTCCTCTAAAGAGGTGAGAGGGTCTTTTGGTGGAATGGTGATGAGGGTTGGTGCATGGCGCACCCGGGGTGGAAGGTAAAGGGAAACTTGGTTTGGGATAGAGAGGGGAAGTAGTGGGGGACTAGGACATGGGAGTTTTGGGGGAGGGAGTGGGAGATGGGTTGGTTGGGGTGGCTTGGGTTGGTCGGTCTTGGGGGGAGTGTCCCTTATAGGGAAAAATGGAGGGGTAGTGGTGGTCCTTATTGGGGAAACCGGGTCAGTTAGGGGTCTCTTCCCCTTAGGATCGGTCGGTTGTGGAGGGGTGGAAGTGGGGGCTAATTGGGTTTGGATAGTGAGGTTTGTGGAAGGGGATTTTGGTTGGGGTGTGGGGACCCTCATGGGGTTAGGTGGGGAGGTGGATGCTTGGATTATTTGGGTCCTAAGGGATAGGATTTGGTGGCGGAGTGTAGCGGTGATGGTTGAGAGTGGATTTGTTGGGAGTGGTGGGGGTGGAGGCCAAAAAGTGGTCTCAAGTTGGCCGGGTGGGGATGGAGGAGTGCTAGTGCTCCTCGGGCTAGGGGTGTTTGAGTAGGAGGGGTGGGAATATTTGGGGATGTAGATCTTCCTAAGTTCTTCCTTCATATCATCCCATGAAGAAATGGGTTCTTGCCTCCTAACCCTACTTAATCCCTCTATGTGTTCCCACTTACTCTTGGCTTGACCCCGAAATCGTCCCTTGGCCTTGCGGACTCTTGCGAGTCCATATACCCAAGTCTTTTCAAAATATCTTTCCATGGTAGCCTCCCACCTATCATAATCACTAGAATGTGATCCGTCAAAGGTAATATCATCATCGAGAATGAAGTCCATGGGTGGCGAGTAGGTTAAGTAGGAAGTGGCCATAAAAGATCGGGGGGAGATAAATGCAATGATCGGACTGATGATGATTCCAATGCAAGCGTGCCCCAGGACTTGACTTGTAGAGAAAAGTCAAGACTTGCTCTGATACCAATTGATGTGACACAAACTAGGACCTAAATTGCAAGCAACGTAACAACTTGGCAATGTCACACAAGCAGACTCACTCGCGTTTGACACACTCGGGTCCGTAGGTGGACCGGTAATGGGGTGAGGGTCCGAGGTTGGACCGGAGGTTTCCAAGGGTATGGCTGGCATGGGGAGGACCCCTAAGGGCCAGGGGTTGCCAAAATTCATGGGTGGTTAGCACGCCGAAGGCATGGGTTGAAGGGTCACTCTCACAACTCACCCGCGGTAGCCATTAAAATATAAGAAAATTTGGAACAGGCGCTCACTCACCATCCGACGGAGTTAAGAAGCAATTCTAATTAAGCAAGGGAATCTAGTGAAAATAAGTGTTCAGTGGCTCACCTTATCGGTGTGAAGACACCAATCCCGACCGGAGACGAGGGTGAGCGGGGAAGCGTGGGCTTACCCGCACGCCGTGCCGGAGAAGCTTCAACCTGAAATTTCAGATTACATGTACTACACCTCTCGCAGGAGGGGGATCTTGAGGTGGGGACAAATTGTTATTACATCCAAAACTACCTCCACACCGGGAGGGTCCTTCAGCCGGCCAAGCGGGAAGGGGCGAAACTGAGCTAGAAGCTGACAAGGGAGCCGATGCCGATTCTGTCCGCTTCCTGTGCTTCAGGATATATAGTTGGATATCTTGACGCTGCGACCACTCCAAATTTTTGTTGATGACGAAACCAGTTGGAAATTCTTCATAGCTGGGTCGGGACGACGCCTGAGTTTTTTTGATTTCTTTGGTCACCGATGCTGGTCGGGGTAGAGGCTCGAACAGGGTGGCAGGTCTTCAGTTCTAACTACTTCAGGTTCACAACAGCAGGAAAAAGAGGTTGCCACAAGCGCTCCAGACCTCAAAATTAGGCACCGCTGGAGTCGTTGGAACCATCGATGAGTCCTCTTTGAAGCGAGACCAACGGGAATGCCAAACATTGTCGGAGTAGACCGGTAGAACTCGAACAATGAGGGGGGGTCGGAGCAGACTGATAGGAAGCAGAACCACACACCCGGAGGAACAAAATGAGAACTCTTGATTCCGGGCGCAAAACAGAGCTCCGCTTCTTGATTCTGGAAGTAGACTTGTCTAAGAAGCTCCCGTCCAAGCCTCGTTTCCAGATCTTCCAGAGAGTAATCGTGGTAGCTTCAGGAGTCAGCTTCAGGTAGCTCTTCAGGGTGGAAATGTGTAGTCGTAGAAGAGCAGCTCCACCGGACGACCACGAACTCAGAAAGAGATGAGGCCACCACCGTGGCGAAGACAACTTGAAGATGCTTCCAACGGTACCTCTTGGGCCTTCAGATTCACTGGGAAGTGGACGGGGTCGACTCTGCAAGCTGCTACTCCACCTGCACTTTAGGGCTGCGAGCTGCTCCTTCGGTGTGGCTTCCAAGGACCAAGAAAGAGGAAGAAGAAGTGATTTAGTGGTGAAGGGGATGGTGCAGACACCAGGGCGATCACGTGACACGTCGGCGAACCGACGGTGCCATACGCGGAGCGCCAAGTGGACTACATCAGCTTCCCATCGAATTGGGGATAGTTTGGCTTCCATTTGGACACTTTTTGCATTAAATTTGAGCTTGTATTGAAGATTATACAAGGGTTTTCATATTGGGCTGGTTGCTAGACCCTTAAAAGGCCAATTGGTTAAAGGCCCTTAAGCATTCCATAAGAAAGGAAAGGCCTTGGACCAATATGAAGAACCCATTAGCCTAGCAAGGCCCAAATGGGCTCCCTTCCTACATGGGCTCTCTAAGTGGGAGAGGCCTCATACTAGAATGGGCTTCTTTTACTCTTGGGTTCTCAAGATGGAAAGGGCCTTAAGCTAGAGTGGATAGATGGGCTTAAGCCAAGACCACCAAGTGGCCCATTCTAGGCCCAAGAAGGGGGCGCCCCATTTTTTGGCTTATTAGGCTAGATGGTTGATTTATTTTCTTCTCCAATTACCACATGTGGTATTAGAAGGCTGCTGGTCAATTTTCCAATGGCTGCCACCTAACATTTTACAAGAAATTCAAAGTTAGGTGAGCCACCATTGCCCCTTGTCCCCCCCCTTTCACTATCACATTGTAATGGGTTCTCCCCCTCTCTCATTGTGTATCCCACGCAGCCCCTCCCCTCTATACCTCGTGTAATGCCTATTTAAAGGCTTGTACAATGTGTGTTTAAAGGTTAATGAAAATATTTTGTGAGAAATTGCATTAAGTGAGTAATTCACTTCTTCTTCCTTGGGTGTGACTCCCAACCCTGTCCTGTGACTGGACAGTATTCAGGTCGTGAGACTCGACCATCTACCCCCCTCTTCCTCTTACCTTATGGCTTCACCTGATTTATCCTTGATACTACTACAAGTGAGCAAGGATTCAGCTTTGGTTTTGTGTCGATCCGAGTTCGTGAGAAACAGTGGTGATTTTTCTCATGGAGGCGCGCAGATCTGCCCCAGATTGCTGCCCAGATCTGAAGGTGACTGTGTATTGAATTCTCCAGCCCAACCTTGACGCCATCAAAAGATGATTTCTAAAGGGAAATCGTAGTATTTCAAGTCCTCTTAGCGTTGCCGCTGGTTTCGCCTCGATCCGTGACCGGTGCTGATCGTGACAACAGATCTCGTGGGATCACGCGGGCTGGTCTGAGCAGGTCCGGCTGAGATCTGAGTCAACTTTCAGAGCCTGCCCCACCTTCATCCGGCGAAGATCCATGTGAGATATCTTCAGAGTATTTTTTCCTCATGGCGTCGCCGATGTTCTCCCATAAAGAGCGCCCCGATCCGACATCGACAACCATTATTTCATATTTTTACCGTGTCCCTGTGCAGTTCTGTGAGCACAAAACTAGAACCTGAGAAGTGTCATCGCTGCGCCCAAATCTGAAAGCATCTGATCACGCCCTTCGGAGTGAAGATACTACATCCAGTCGCCGACATTCTCCAACAAACGGCGCTCCTATCGGGCATCGGATCTGGTCATACCAACCACCGCAAGCTTGCTGCGCAGGGTGACCAGCGCGGGCAGAACCGGATCAGTTTTCCGTCGGCGTACCCGAGCGGCTCCGGCACGCGTTCCTCGCCTCCTGCGAGTGTGGCCCGTCAACCCGGGTTCCAGAAACCCCAAAATTGGCATTTGTAGCCCTATACCTCCCTACGTGGAGTGGGCAAATATTTATGAAAGTGTAATCTTATTGCATTTGTATATCGGGGTTGTTCAAAAATCGGCCGGGAATCTTCCCCACGCCTAGGCGTGGAGGTAAGTGCTCGTTCCGACATCTACATTTGCTGTTTAGTATACTCTCTATATTGCTGCGTTTGTGAGATTAGGGCCGTTAGCTAGTTCCAAATTTCACCGCGATTGTGAGTTGTGAGTGCCCGTTCCGTAGCTCCAATCGAGCACCGAGCGTGGATTAGCACCCTAGGCGACGGTGGTTTCTTAATCGCCACGATCCCCACGTTTCCCTCGCAAGGGACGATCGTCGGGCTCAAGAGAGTCGCTGTTGAGAGACGTCTCCACCCGGAGAATACCACGGTGGTCAGCTGCCCGGCTTGCCTTAGTGTGCTAGTGCTGGCCGCACAACGAGTCGGTCATACGTCTTAGCCCGAGTCGGTCATCCGTCCCGCATCAAATTGGTATCAGAGAGTCGTTCAAGTCTAGGGTCATTTAAGTCCAAGGTTGCATTTGCATTCCTCTACTCGGTATATCAAAAGGTGCGACACGAACGTTAGGCTACGCCTATCGGGAAGGCCGCACACTTGCGCGAGTGATCTTCGGATCGCTTCGCTCCGCCGCGTACCGAATAGTGGGTTAAGTCTAGGTTCCTAGTTAGTGCATTCCAACATCGTCATGTCTAAGTGTGTATTCGAGTCTCATGCCAACTTTGCATTAATATTTTGGGGTCGTGTCTAGTGTCTTGACCAAGTGTCGGCATGTCTAACATGTAGTTCTCCAACTTCACATGGATTCCCGATCGCCCAGGCGATATGACCGTTGGCCCACCCATGGGCTTGGCAACCATCCTCTCCGCTTCTGTAGGCCTGAAGCCTCATATTTTTTTGGCTCCAATGACTCGGGCATCTACCTCAAGTGGGAGGCCACCATGGACACCTACTTTGATTGTTATACTATGTCCGAGGCAATGCAATTCTCTTTCGCCAAAGAGCGGCTTCTTCACGAGGCTATCGAAAAGTGAGATTACATCGAAAGAGTGAGAGAGGTTAGGGGGCAATGGCGCATCAAGTCATGGTGGGACATGAAGAGAGAGCTTAGAAAAGTCTACGTTCCCCAACCGGTCACCTCCAACCGGCCCCACCCAATCACTTCCAACCAAGTGGGTTCTAGTCGGAGGCAAAGAGTCCCATACGTAGATGAGCCAAGACCCAATCCTAGGACGGTTGACTACGGGCGAGTCCATCATGATATCCCTATTCCAACCCACTCCGTTGCCGAACTTATGCAAATGATTTTGGACCGGTTGGATGGGGTGGATAGGACACGTACTCCTAGTGATGTACTCCTACCCGAGCCTAAGGAGGTCATCACCGGTAGTCTTAACCCGGCCCCATCAACGGGGTCCCCAAGCCCTCTCCTCATTATGGAGATCCCTCCTTTGTCACGCCCCAAACAAGGCGGAAATATCGGGACGTACAGTTAGGGACACGCTGGCAAGAGAGAGAACTAATCTAAAATAATACACAAGTGCTACAAGATGGAAATACTAAATGATCATTAACAAACCACAACTGATACAATAACCTTAAGTTCAACTTAATACAACTGAAATAATCAACCACTAAAACTCAATAACATGACTGAGACTAAAAGCTCTCCAAAACACAACTAAAGAAAGATAACACACTACTAACACACTAGAACTGATACACTCAAGACATCACTCCTGCCCTTCCCCATCGGTAAGCGTGTCACCTGAAAAGCCTGGAAAGGGGGGGAAACACAACTATGAGCTGACGCTCAGTAGGAAATAACAGACAGGTATAAGTGATTAACAGTTTAATTACATTTTAAAATGTCATGCTACAAATGATAAAAATAATAAAAAGATAACGGTGATATCACGAAACAGAATTCAAAGATCTTGCAAGGTCAAGAAATATAATGAATAGAATAGTAAGACAAGAATTTACTACAGGAGATAACGATAAAAAGTTGGCCATATTAAGATAATTCAAGTCATGTCAAGCACGTATGTAATTTCATTTCCACGTCCAAGTAATAAGCAAGTAAAGTAACCACAAGTAGAGTATAGAACAGTGAAGAGTGGAAAGTGAAAAGTAGTAGAAAGTAATGTAGAGAGTAGTGGAGAGAGTAGTGGACAGTCCTAGATTTAACACATGTCAAGTACTGGTGCCAAATGCCACACCTAGTCATTCACCTCCCCAGTGATACACGTAGTGTTCGGGCGCTCTTCTCAGGACCAGACCGAGCCCTTAATTGTTTGCCAGGCATTGATTTCTTTGGATCAAAGATCCCACGAATCTGGACTTCCACAGTTTATGGCCAGAATTCCAAGGTTTAAACTAAGTAGCAATAACAACTTCACGTAGGAAAGAGATTCATTTCCATAATTTTAAGGTAAGTATAATCATCAAGGAGATCGAAACCAAGTCACAACAAGAGTTAATCGTGCTGCGCTACTGTAAAACAGCAGCAATCATATAAGCTAATCAACATATTAATCCTAATCACCAAGTTAAGATATCATGATTAACCATTATCATTTGCATTAAGACAATTGCCAAGAAGCTGATTCAAGATGATAAGGCAAAGAACAACGCCCACAGGAGTGAAATAGAATGCATTAACAGAGATTTAGTTACACCATTAACCACTAATTATGTGGGTTTCTATTTAATCTTGTATGCATTGAAATGAAGATGATAAACGGTGTGTTTTTACACTAAGTTTGCATGTATGGACCAATGTTAATTGAAACTAAAAAGGGTACATGAATAGGTCATTAGTTCCTCAAAAATGTAGTTTTCAATGTGATTAGATTGAATGGATTGATTCCCCAATGATCCGGATTGATCCCCGGGTCAAAAACATCATTAATGGGGTCATATAGGGCATGGGTCGACCCATTGGGTCGACCCCTCAAAAAAAAGCTTCATGGGTCGACCCATTGGGTCGACCCCCTTCACTGGGTGCATGGGTCGACCCCATGGGTCGACCCCTACACTTCCAGAAGCGACGGGTGATTCCGTAAACCATGAAAACTCAATGATTTGGGGTCTAAATGAGTTGGGATTTTAACTAAATGCTCTAGGGTTCTTAATAAACATACTAAGGTCATAAAATAAGATATTGAAACAAGAAATTTTCTGAAAACTCAATCGAATCACAACCTATTTATGATGAATACATGAAGAACCTAGTTCTTGACATGCGTCTACTAAAACGTAGATTTCTCTCAATATACACAACGGAATTTGGGACTTTTTATATGAAAAGAAAGCTAACTTAATGATGAATCCAACCATATACTATAAGCCATATGTGGATCAAGTTATCTAATCCAAAAACAGCCTGAAAATCAAGCTTCTACTTGAAGAACATAATATACATCAAATTCTAGACATGCTCTTACTAAAAATCAAAATTCTCCAAGTATGCTCAATGAAATTTGGGGCTTCCTACGTTAAATGAAAGCTAACAACATGCTGATTACATCATGTAAGTTAATTACAGTTTGGTTGTTAGATCCTACCTCAAATCGGAGAGAGAAAACTCAAACCCTAGGATGAAGAACACTTAGATAGCACCTCACAAAAAGCTCGATTTCTCCACGGACACCTAATGAAAATTGGGGCTTTTGCCACCAATGGATAGAGCTCGATGAGAGGAACAATTTGTTATACTCATAATCAAGATTTGGTTGAGAATTCCTACCTCAATCGATGGATCAAAGAAGGATGAAGGAAAGCCAACGGCCTGCTGACCCACCTCCACAAATCGAGCTAGATCTCTCCAGATCTGAAACTTCAGCGAACCCCACAGCAGCCAAATAAAAGAAGACTCGTAGGGCTTCATTTTTATAGCTCATAGAGCTTCTGGAGCCTTCAGAATTGGGAGTATTCACTGCTGCAAGCTACGTGTTTAGAAACGGCGCCGAAATCCTTGACTTGACCAAACTATATCGGCAGCACGTTTTGGGGCTAGGTTTACCTCAAATTGATTGAGGGTAAATGTTCCTTACATTGTGGCCTTCCATTTGCCCTTGATTTCAGATCATTTGGTCGAGTATTGAGGTCGAATTTCGTGTTTTAAACTAAGGGTTAGGTATGGGTCAAAAGTGTGCACTTTTGGGTTTAAACTCTAAATAGATCTTACCACGGATTTACAATGGCCTAATGCCAGAAGGAAAAGTTGTTATCTACATCGACCTAAATTTATTTACTATTTTTACAGATTTTTCTAAGGTAGTCGGATTATTACTTATACTATTCCGTAAATAGTTAAATGTTAAGTTCGGAAAACTAAGTTCACTAATTCGGCATAATAAATGATTTTCTTAGGCTTAAATGTAGAAGACAAAGTTACTAAAAAAAATTAATTCTACAAGATGTGATTTTTGGGGATTTTTAGAAAATAGTTGAAAAATGACATATTCTATTAATTAATTAATTAATCTAATTAATTTGGATAATTCTCATTAATTCGAATAACTTCAAATAAATTACAAATAATTATAAATAACTTTCTAAATAAATTTCTAAAGAATTTGGGATCTTACACCCTCCCCTACTTAAATGAATTTGATCCTCCAAATTCACTACACTAAAACTGAGAGTAGAAAAAGATCGCTCACCTAGAATAGATCGGGATACCGCTTTCGCATAGTCTCTTCAGATTCCCATGTAGCTTCTTCGGTCCCACGCCGACTCCACTGAATCTTGACCATCGGTATCGAACGATTCCGGAGTTGCTGTTGCTTCCGGTCCAGAATCTTGACAGGTCTTTCCTCATAGGTCAAATCTTCCTTCAGTTCAAAATCCACCTGCCGAATGATATGAGTGGGATCAGACACATATTTCCGCAACATAGACACATGCAAAACATTATGTACGCCAGACAAATGCGGTGGTAAAGCCAGTCTGTATGCCACCTCTCTCACTCTATCTAGAATCTCGAATGGACCAATGTACCTCGGACTCAGCTTGCCATGAATGCCAAATCTTCGGATCCCTCTCGTTGGAGAGACCTTTAAGAACACATGCTCGCCAACCTGAAATTCCAATGCTCTTCTCCTGTTGTCGGCATAACTCTTCTGTCTTGACTGGGCTACTTGTAACCGGTCTTGGATAACACGGATGTTCTGTGATGATTCTGAAACAAGATCTGGTCCAAGCTACTGTTTCTCACCTACCTCGTCCCAACACAACGGGGAACGACAACTTCTACCATATAGTGCTTCAAAAGGAGCCATCTGAATGCTAGACTGATAGCTGTTATTGTAAGCGAATTCAATTAATGCCAAATGCTCACTCCAATTACCACCGAAATCAATCATGCAAGCTCGCAACATATCTTCCACTATCTGATTGGTTCTTTCTGTCTGTCCATCTGTCTGTGGATGAAAAGCAGTACTGAAATTCAGACGAGTACCCAAAGACTCTTGCAGTCCCTTCCAGAAATGTGAAGTAAATCTGGGGTCTCGATCAGATACTATATTCACTGGGATACCATGCAATCTCACCACTTCCTTTATATACAAGGCAGCCAATACATCAATCGTCCACTTGGACTTAATTGGTAAGAAATGAGCCGACTTTGTCAATCGATCGACAATCACCCATATCGCATCAAATCCACCACGAGTCCTAGGTAGACCCATAATGAAATCCATGCCAATGCTTTCCCACTTCCATTGGGGTATGTCGAGTGGTTTCAATTTCCCTGCTGGTCTGAAATGTTCGGCCTTAACTTGCTGACATACCAAACATCTGCTCACAAAATCTGCAACTTCTCTTTTCATATTCGGCCACCAAAAGGACCTTTTCAAATCTCGGTACATCTTAGTGCCTCCAGGATGAATGGTATATCTGGATCTATGAGCTTCCTCAAGAATTTTGTTCTTTATTGTAGCATCATCCGGAACACAAGTTCTGCCTTTAAATAATAATCTACCATCATCGGCCAACATGAAGTCAGGTCTGCTGCTCAAGCTTCCCTTGATCTCTACCAACTCGGGGTCATTATCTTGCAAGGACTTGATCTCTATCAATAATTCAGGTTTAAGTTGAATCTGAGCAATCAAGATCCAATCATTGTCAATATTAAGATCCAGACTAGATAATTGTTCCAGCAACCTCCATTCTTGTAACATGAGACTTGACAATCTAGCTACCGACTTCCGGCTTAATGCATCTGCCACAACATTACCTTTGCCAGGATGATACTCAATCGAGAAGTCGAAGTCTTTCAAGTACTCCAACCATCTCTGCTGCCTCATGTTGAGTTCCTTCTGAGAAAATAAATACTTCAAACTCTTATGATCTGAGAACACTGTAAAGGTTTCTCCATACAAGTAATGCCTCCATATCTTCAAAGCAAACACGACTGCAGCAAGTTCCAAATCATGAACAGGATAATTATCTTCGTGCTTCCTCAACTGTCTAGAGGAATAGGCAATCACCTTCCCAAGCTGCATGAGTACACAGCCTAAGCCAATACCTGATGCATCAGTATAAACAACAAATCCTCATTCACCAGAAGGTAAAGCCAAAATAGGTGCAGTAGTCAAACACTCCTTCAGAGTCTGAAAGCTTCGCTGACAATCATCTGACCAATCAAACTTATTCTCCTTGCGGGTTAATCTTGTCATAGGTACTGCAATCTTGGAGAAATCTTGAATAAATCTTCGATAATAACCTGCCAGGCCTAGAAAACTTCTAACTTCTGTCACACTGGTAGGCTGTTCCCAATTCTTCACTGTCTCAACCTTCGAAGGATCAACAGAAATACCGTTCTTCGTAATGATATGTCCTAGAAAGGACACCTCTTGCAGCCAGAATTCACACTTACTGAACTTAGCATAGTTGATGATCTCTCAACAATTGCAATGCCATTCTCAGATGTTCAGCATGTTCCTCCTCATTCTTAGAATAAATCAGGATGTCATGAATAAAGACCACGACCCATTGATCAAGATAGGGCCGAAATGCATCGTTCATCAACTACATGAAAGCCGCTGGTGCATTCGTTAGACCAAAAGGCATAACGACAAACTCAAAATGACCATACCTGCTGCGGAAAGCCGTTTTATAAATATCCTCTTCCTTAATCCGCAACTGGTGATATCCAGATCGAAGATCGATCTTAGAGAAATATTGAGCTCCCGCTATCTGGTCAAATAACTCGTCAATCCTCGGCAAGGGATATTTGTTCTTGACAGTCTGCTGGTTTAATTACCGATAATCAATGCACAGCCTCATCGAACCATCTTTCTTCCTGACAAATAGTACAGGGGCTCCCCACGGAGAAGTACTAGGATGAATAAAACCCTTCTCAAGTAATTCCATCAGTTGCTGCTTCAGTTCCCTCAATTCCGCAGGAGACATACGATAAGGAGCCTTAGAAATAGGAGCTGTGCCAGGAATAAGATCAATAGAAAAGATAACTTCCCGCTCAGGCGGAAGTCCTGGTAGTTCTTCTGGAAAGACATCAGGAAAATCTCGGACAACAGGAATGTCCTTGATCTCCATCTGCTGCTCAGGAGTTGCACAAACAAAGGCTAGAAAAGCCTCACACCCATGCCTCAAAAGCTTATCAGCTCGAAGAGCCGAGATGAGCGGTACGGAGTAATGGTGCTTGACTCCCGTAAAAGATAAACCAGAATGTCCAGTAAAAGTCACTAAGCTAGAACTACAGTGAACATTGGCCTCATACTTGGCCAACCAATCTGCTCCTAGGATTACATCATAATCCTTCATGTCCATGCAGACCAAATCTGCTGGAAAGTTCTGTTCACCAATCATAACCTTACTAGAAGGATAGAAATACTGGATTGTTGATCTAGTGCCAATAGGGGTTGAAATCTCTAACGGAGTATTCATCAAAATAGGTTCCACAACTAATGACTTAGCAAATCTCCGAGAAATAAATGAATGTGTTGCACCAATATCAAAGAGAGCAAATGCGGGTTTATCGATTATAGTAAGGGTACCTTCGACGAGTCCGCCATCATCAGAAATCCCAGTTTCATCTTCATGTAAAGCTTGAAGCTTGCCTTGTGGTTTCTTGAAGACTAGAGGTTTTACCGGTGTAGCTTGTTCCGATATGAGAGGACAATTGGGGATACGGTGCTCCTTGCTTCCACATCGCAAACAGGCGCCTTGCTTGCGCTAGCACTCCTCTATCTTGTGACCCGGACGATCACAATAGTTGCACACGCCCTTGAATGGAACAATAGGGCCAGGCTTCTTGTCTTCATGCCTCGGCATCTTGCCCTTCCACGATCCGGACCCGCTCCATGAACCATGTCCACTAACAGGCCTCTTCTTGGTATACCCGGGTTTGACACTCCCGGAACCCGTAGGTAATTCTTTCTTGGTGCCTTTCCCACGGATTCTCTCTGTCATCTCAAGAGTATCCTCTAGAACTTGCACTTTCCTTACCATCTCAGAATAAGTGGAAATCTCCATCGGTGCCAATTGGTTGATATAATGAAGCTTCAATCCATTGAGAAAGCGCTTCGCCTTCATCTTCTCGGTGGAAATGAGATGAGTAGCATAACGAGAAAGCCGTGCAAATTGAGCCTCATACTCTGCCACGGATAAACCTCGCTGTTTCAAGGCCGCGAACTCTGCCGCTTTCTTCTCTTGCACTCTATCAGAAAAATACTTGATGTTGAAGAGTTCTTCGAACTCTTCCCACATAACTTGCCGATCATCGAGAGTTGCCTTGATAGAATCCCACCAAGTACGTGCATCATGTTCCAGTTGAAATGTGGACAAAAGGACACGCTCCTGGTTGGTGCATTGCATAACTTCAAAGATTCTCCCCATCTCATCTAGCCAGTGCTCGGCTTGGTCAGGGTCAGTCGAACCAGCGAATCTAGGCGGGTTCATTCCGCGGAAGTTCCGGTATAGATCACCGGTGCCATGCGGTGCCGCTCCTGCCTGAGCTACTTGCTGAAGGGCCTGAGTAAGGCCTTGCACCGTACGCTGTAGGTTCTTCCATTCAGAACGATCAGCTGCCATCTACACGAGAAATAGATTACTTAGGTTTAATCAAGATAAATAATTACACGATTAAGAAACGATCTTAACCCAAGTTTCTACCCATTCTCACCAGGTCAGGTCCTAGACTTTTAAAAGGTTAGGGATCTAATGCACCTAGACACGACCAAAAACTCGGTACCTGGCGGAGGTAATCGGTCCGAAGACCACTCGCGCAAGTGTGCGACCTTCCCGATAGGCGTAGCCTAACGTTCGGACAACACCTTTTGATATACCGATTATTGGGATGCAATGCAAGAAAACCTAAAACTTAAGAAACCTAGGAATGTGAAACCTAGGCTCTGATACCAACTAAACTGTCACGCCCCGAACAAGGCGGAAATATCGGGACGTACAGTTAGGGACACGCTGGCAAGAGAGAGAACTAATCTAAAATAATACACAAGTGCTACAAGATGGAAATACTAAATGATCATTAACAAATCACAACTGATACAATAACCTTAAGTTCAACTTAATACAACTGGAATAATCAACCACTAAAACTCAATAACATGACTGAGACTAAAAGCTCTCCAAAACACAACTAAAGAAAGATAACACACTACTAACACACTAGAACTGATACACTCAAGACATCACTCCTGCCCTTCCCCATCGGTAAGCGCGTCACCTGAAAAGCCTGGAAAGGGGGGGGGGACACAACTATGAGCTGACGCTCAGTAGGAAATAACAGACGGGTATAAGTGATTAACAGTTTAATTACATTTTAAAATGTCATGCTACAAATGATAAAAACAATAAAAAGATAACGGTGATATCACGAAACAGAATTTAAAGATCTTGCAAGGTCAAGAAATATAATGAATAGAATAGTAAGATAAGAATTTACTACAGGAGATAACGATAAAAAGTTGGCCATATCAAGATAATTCAAGTCATGTCAAGCACGTATGTAATTTCATTTCCACGTCCAAGTAATAAGCAAGTAAAGTAATCACAAGTAGAGTATAGAACAGTGAAGAGTGGAAAGTGAAAAGTAGTAGAAAGTAATGTAGAGAGTAGTGGAGAGAGTAGTGGACAGTCCTAGATTTAACACATGTCAAGTACTGGTGTCAAATGCCACACCTAGTCATTCACCTCCCCGGGGGTACACGTAGTGTTCGAGCGCTCTTCCCAGGACCAGACCGAGCCCTTAATTGTTTGCCAGGCATTGATTTCTTTGGATCAAAGATCCCACAAATCTGGACTTCCACAGTTTATGGCCAGAATTCCAAGGTTTAAACTAAGTAGCAATAACAACTTCACGTAGGAAAGAGATTCATTTCCAGAATTTCAAGGTAAGTATAATCATCAAGGAGATCGAAACCAAGTCACAACAAGAGTTAATCGTGCTGCGCTACTGTAAAACAGCAACAATCAAATAAGCTAATCAACATATTAATCCTAATCACCAAGTTAAGATATCATGATTAACCATTATCATTTGCATTAAGACAATTGCCAAGAAGTTGATTCAAGATGATAAGGCAAAGAACAACGCCCACAGGAGTGAAATAGAATGCATTAACAGAGATTTAGTTACACCATTAACCACTAATTATGTGGGTTTCTATTTAATCTTGTATGCATTGAAATGAAGATGATAAACGGTGTGTTTTTACACTAAGTTTGCATGTATGGACCAATGTTAATTGAAACTAAAAAGGGTACATGAATAGGTCATTAGTTCCTCAAAAATGTAGTTTTCAATGTGATTAGGTTGAATGGATTGATTTCCCAATGATCCGGATTGATCCCCGGGTCAAAAACATCATTAATGGGGTCATACAGGGCATGGGTCGACCCATTGGGTCGACCCCTGGCATTCCAGGAGCCTTCCTGGGTGTGGGTCGACCCATTGGGTCGACCCCTCAAAAAAAAGCTTCATGGGTCGACCCATTGGGTCGACCCCCTTCACTGGGTGCATGGGTCGACCCCATGGGTCGACCCCTACACTTCCAGAAGCGACGGGTGATTCCGTAAACCATGAAAACTCAATGATTTGGAGTCTCAATGAGTTGGGATTTTAACCAAATGCTCTAGGGTTCTTAATATACATACTAAGGTCATAAAACAAGAGATTGAAACAAGAAATTTGCTGAAAACTCAATCGAATCACAACCTATTTATGATGAATACATGAAGAACCTAGTTCTTGACATGCGTCTACTAAAACGTAGATTTCTCTCAATATACACAACGGAATTTGGGGCTTTTTATATCAAAAGAAAGCTAACTTAATGATGAATCCAACCATATACTATAAGCCATATGTGGATCAAGTTATCTAATCCAAAAATAGCCCGAAAATTAAGCTTCTACTTGAAGAACATAATATACATCAAATTCTAGACATGCTCTTACTAAAAATCAAAATTCTCCAAGTATGCTCAATGAAATTTGGGGCTTCCTACGTTAAATGAAAGTTAACAACATGCTGATTATATCATGTAAGTTAATTACAGTTTGGTTGTTAGATCCTACCTCAAATCGGAGAGAGAAAACTCAAACCCTAGGATGAAGAACACTTGGACAGCACCTCACAAAAAGCTCGATTTCTCCACGGACACCTAATGAAATTGGGGCTTTTGCCACCAATAGATAGAGCTCGATGAGAGGAATAATCTGCTATACTCATGATCAAGATTTGGTTGAGAATTCCTACCTCAATCGATGGATCAAAGAAGGATGAAGGAAAGCCAACGGCCTGCTGACCCACCTCCACAGATCGAGCTAGATCTCTCTAGATCTGAAACTTCAGCAAACCCCACAGTAGCCAAATGAAAGAAGACTCGTAGGGCTTCATTTTGATAGCTCATAGAGCTTCTGGAGCCTTCGGAATTGGGAGTATTCGCTGCTGCAAACTACGTGTTTAGAAACGACGCCGAAATCCTTGACTTGACCAAACTATGTCGGCAGCACGTTTTGGGGCTAGGTTTACCTCAAATTGATTGAGGGTAAATGTTCATTACATTGTGGCCTTCCATTTGCCCTTGATTTCAGATCATTTGGTCGAGTATTGAGGTCGAATTTCGTGTTTTAAACTAAGGGTTAGGTATGGGTCAAAAGTGTGCACTTTTGGGTTTAAACTCTAAATAGATCTTACCACGAATTTACAATGGCCTAATGCCAGAAGAAAAAGTTGTTATCTACATCGACCTAAATCTATTTACTATTTTTACAGATTTTTCTAAGATAGTCGGATTATTACTTATACTATTCCATAAATAGTTAAATGTTAAGTTCGGAAAACTAAGTTCACTAATTCGGCATAATAAATGATTTTCTTACGCTTAAATGTAGAAGACAAAGTTGCTAAAAAAAATTAATTCTACAAGATGTGATTTTTGGGGATTTTTAGAAAATAGTTGAAAAATGACTTATTCTATTAATTAATTAATTAATCTAATTAATTTGGATAATTCTCATTAATTTGAATAACTTCAAATAAATTCCAAATAATTACAAATAACTTTCTAAATAAATTTCTAAAGAATTTGGGGTCTTACATCCTTCGTCACCCGTGAGTGATCCATTGCCATCCTCTCCTTCCGAACTTCATTCGGAGCCGTCTTGTTTGGAGCCACCTCCGCCCGAGCCACCCGTGTTTCTTACGGGAATACTTTTCATCGCCGAGCCACTCCTTAGCTGGCTCAAAGATGGCTTGGTCCCACCTCCCTTCCCGTCCATAGACCCCACACTACCTCTAGTGCCAAGCAACTCATTTCACACCACCTTCTGGTCTAGTCACTATGTGGATTCATTAGATGACCTTCTTAAAGGGTTAGACCGACTGTTGACATTTACGCACTTGCTGGTCCCAGGCTTTGACCGACCCACCAGTCGTAGCTTCACCCATTCCACCTTAGGGTCCATTACCTCCGTGTACACCGTGGGTCATGTTACCACGGAGGTTCTTCTACTCCTCCCGCTACCGGTCGAGCCCGACTTCACTCCTTTTATCCCGAGGGAGGAGCCCTATCTTCTATACACTGTCCCATCTACCATGATGGATGAAGGTGACCATCACCTTCATGAATTTCAAACATGGGACTATGTAATTGAGGAATCGGGGGGTCGCACCTTCTTTGACCCATTCGACCCCTTCTCTAGTGGGCCTCGTGCTCCACCACTTCCCCTCTACTTGGTCAAGGAAGTCCCCTACCACTCTCTTCCCACTCGGGCCAATCAAACTCCACATAGCAATAGGTCCGATTATTAAGAAGCATGGCATGCCTTACCTACATGTAGTGGTGATGAACCTCTTAGCCCACCCACACCCACATCTGATAGGAAGTCCTTGCATGCATGGTGTCTTTTTGGGTGTCTAAGAGTACATCATCCTACCTACCTTTGGTTGCATCTAGTGTATGCATGGCACACATTTGGGTGTCCTGCTCCGCCATCGTCCATGCGTAGGTCAGACTAGCCATAGGTTTGTCTATGTTCAAGTGTGTGTGTTTGTTTCTATGGTTTATTTTCTTTCATATGGTTTGCATTAAGTCGTGTCAATAAACGGCCAGTCAAAGCACATATAAGGAGGTAGCCGATGCATGCTACATATCCGAGGATTCAAAGGGAGAGTACGTCTAGAGCAAGGTCATACCTGATTGGTTTCCTCCCGGAGACCAAAAGCAACTCTAAGTCCACGATACCCACCCTTTTCGGGTTATGAAACAAGTGGGTCCGAATGCGTATGATATTGAACTACCGAGCGACTATGGTGTCAATTCGACGTTCCATGTTTCAACTGGTAGCATATTGGAACCCGCGGTGATGCCTCATGAGTTTTGGGCCTTCTCCTTCTATTGTGAGTGAAACCCCACCCGAGAGTCCACCTCTTCCAGCCTCAACGCATGCATATAGATTATATACTAGATGAGCAGGGATCACCACAAGGAACGGCGCATATCCACACGTCCTAGTGCGTTGGCGAGGATGCCCCACGATGACCAACATCTTGATCACATGCGGAGAATGTAAGCTTCGAGACCCTTACTCGACGGGGTCGAGTTCCTCCCACCCGGGGAGAATTGGTGCGGACACCAGGGCGATCACGTGACACGTCGGCGAACCGACGGTGCCATACGCGGAGCGCCAAGTGGACTTCATCGGCTTCCCATCGAACTGGGGATAATTTGGCTTCCATTTGGACACTTTTTGCATTAAATTTGGGCTTGTATTGAAGATTATACATGGGTTTTCATATTGGGCTGGTTGCTAGACCCTTAAAAGGCCAATTGGTTAAAGGCCCTTAAGCATTTCATAAGAAAGGAAAGGCCTTGGACCAATATGAAGAACCCATTAGCCTAGCAAGGCCCAAATGGGCTCCCTTCCTACATGGGCTCTCTAAGTGGGAGAGGCCTCATACTAGAATGAGCTTCTTTTACTCTTGGGTTCTCAAGATGGAAAGGGCCTTAAGCTAGAGTGGATAGGTGGGCTTAAGCCAAGACCACCAAGTGGCCCATTCTAGGCCCAAGAAGGGGGCGCCCCATTTTTTGGCTTATTAGGCTAGATGGTTGATTTGTTTTCTTCTCCAATTACCACATGGGGTATTAGAAGGCTGCTGGTCAATTTTCCAATGGCTGCCACCTAACATTTTACAAGAAATTCAAAGTTAGGTGAGCCACCATTGCCCCTTGTCCCCCCCCTTTCACTATCACATTGTAATGGGTTCTCCCCCTCTCTCATTGTGTATCCCACGCAGCCCCTCCCCTCTATACCTCTTGTAATGCCTATTTAAAGGCTTGTACAATGTGTGTTTAAAGGTTAATGAAAAGATTTTGTGAGAAATTGCATTAAGTGAGTGATTCACTTCTTCTTCCTTGGGTGTGACTCCCAACCCTGTGCAGTGACTGGATAGTATTCAGGTCGTGAGACTCGACCATCTACCCCCCTCTTCCTCTTATCTTCTGGCTTCACCTGATTTATCCTTGATACTACTACGAGTTAGCAAGGATTCAGCTTTGGTTTCGTGTCGATCTGAGTTCGTGAGCAATGGTGGCGAATTTTCTCGTGGAGGCGCCCAGATCTGCCCCAGATTGCTGCCCAGATGTAAAGGTGACTGTGTATTGAATTCTCCAGCCCAACCCCGACGCTATCAGAAGTTGGTTTCTAAAGTGAAATCGTAGTATTTCAAGTCCTCTTAGCGTTGCCACTAGTTTCGCCTCGATCCGTGACCGGTGCTGATCGTGACGAGAGATCTCGTGGGATCACGCGGGCTGGTCTGAGCAGGTCCAGCTGAGATCTGAGTCGACTTTCAGAGGCTACCTCACCTTCATCCGGCCAAGATCTGTGTGAGAGGTCTTCAGAGTATTTCTTTCTCAGGGCGTCGCCGACGTTCTCCCATGAAGAGTGCCCCGATCCGACATCAGCAACCATTATTTCATATTTTTACTGTGTCGCTGTGCAGTTCTGTGAGCACAAAACCAGAACCTGAGAAGTGTCGTCGCTGCGCCCAGATCTAAAAGCATCTGATCACCTCCTTCGGAGTGAAGATATTACATCTAGTCACCGACATTCTCCAACAAACGGCGCTCCGATCGGGCATCGGATCTGGTCGTACCAACCACCGCAAGTTTGCTGCGCAGGGTGACCAGGGCGGGCAGAACCGGATCAGTTTTCCGTCGGCGTACCCGAGCGGCTCCGGCACGCGTTCCTCGCCTCCTGCGAGTGTGGCCTATCAACCCGGGTTCCAACAACCCCAAAATTGGCATTTTTAGCCCTATACCTCCCTACGTGGAGTGGGCAAATATTTCTGAAAGTGTAATCTTATTGCATTTGTATATCGGGGTTGTTCGAAAATCGGCCGGGAATCTTCCCCACGCCTAGGCGTGGAGGTACGTGCTCGTTCCGACATCTACATTTGCTGTTTAGTATACTCTCTATATTGCTGCGTTTGTGAGATTAGGGCCGTTAGCTAGTTCCAAATTTCACCGCGATTGTGAGTTGTGAGTGCCCGTTCCGTAGCTCCAATCGAGCACCGAGCGCGGATTAGCACCCTAGGCGACGGTGGTTTCTTAATCGCCGCGATCCCCACGTTTCCCTCGCAAGGGACGATCGTCGGGCTCAAGAGAGTCGCTGTTGAGAGACGTCTCCACCCGGAGAATACCACGGTGGTCAGCCGCCCGGCTTGCCTTAGTGTGCTAGTGCTGGCCGCACAACGAGTCGGTCGTACGTCTTAGCCCGAGTCGGTCATCCGTCCCGCATCATGGGAGGTGAAGAATGGTGGAAGGGAAGTGTGGGGGAGGTGTTGAGGGTGGCTAGGGGTGGTGGGGAAGCTGTAGAAGGGGGAGGGAGCAGGTGCTTGTGGGTCTCTCAAAGGTGGAGGGAGAGTGAGGGATGGGGGAGATGCTCAAGGTAGATGGAATGGAGGGAAGGGGAGAGGGGGGTGACCTGCTCTAAGGGGGAGGGAAGTTGGGCGCCCTTGGGCTAGGGAGGAAAGGGAAATTTTAAATTCAAAAGGTCTAGGGAGGTGAAGGGTTGCATGGGGGAGAGGGAAAAGTATTTGGGAAAGGGATGGGGTGGTTGGTGGTTGGAGGGTGGAGTGGGGATTGGGGGGTTCTCCCTTGGAACTAGGGGGGTGGAGTAAAGAGGGTTGTGGTCTTAATGGGGTAGGTGGGAGAGAGGTGGTTGGGAAGAGGAGGAGAGAGAGTAGGGGTGAACCCCTTAGAGAGAGAGAGAGAAGGTTGGGTGGGGATTCTCTCCCCTAGGGTTTCTCACCCACTATTGGATTCACTCCATTGGGACTATGAAATTTGGACTCTCAAAGGACAATTCTTCATTCATTCATTGATTGATTCAAAATGGAGAGAGTGGGGTCCTATTTATAGGGATCCCACAACTTACAATAAGACCCTGACTTTTGGAGCATTGACAAATAACCAAGGGGAAGGCGGGGTGCCCTTGGGCCTAGCCCAATGAATTGGGCTCAAATTAACTAATTTAATCAACCCTATGACACTTAACTTCGGTAGATGACTCATTAACTTAGGTACTAGACTCAAATAAAAGGAAAATTACAATGATATGACTCAAATAAAATATGAAAATTACATGACTTGACTCAGCAAAATATGATGGACACAATGGAGCTATGTTGGCGAGCAATCGAAGCTGTGGAAAATGTGAAGGGCGAGAGATGCCCCCATCAGGTGCAGAAAAGTATCTTCTGGGAATTACCTTATTGGTCAGCCCTTTTGATACGGCACAACCTGGACGTCATGCATGTTGAGAAGAATGTCTTTGATAATGTGTTCAACACCATCATGAACGTGAAAACCAAAACAAAGGACAATGCCAAGGCGCGAGCGGACTTGAAGATACTTTGCAAATGACCAGAGTTGGAATTGCGATCGGTACGGGGTAAAGTTGTGCAACCTAAAGTAGCTTACGTGTTGAAAGACACACAGATCAATGAACTGTGCCAGTGGCTGAAGCAATTAAGATTCCCTGATGGATATGTGTCTAACATAGCCCATTGTGTGAATGTCAATGAGAGAAAAATATATGGATTGAAAAGTCATGACTGCCATGTGTTCATGGAGAGACTTCTGCCCATTGCATTCCATGACATATTGCCCAAGCCTATATGGGGAGCATTGACTGAGTTGAGTCAACTTTTCAGGATTCTATGTGCATCAGAACTCAAACTTGGGGATGTGCAAACTATGGAACATAATGTGGTCACGACGGTATGCAAGTTGGAGAAGATATTTCCCCCTGCGTTCTTCGATTTCATGGAGCACCTGATTATCTATTTGCCATACGAGGCCAAAGTTGGAGGACCGGTACAATTTCGATGGATGTATCCATTTGAGAGGTAATCAGTATGTATTTACTGATTAATTGACAGTAGTAACATGTGTCTGTCATTGTTACTGTATGTCATTGTCATATGAATTATTGTCATAGGTGTATGCATGACCTGAAAATGAAGGTTCGCAACAAGGCTAAAGTAGAGGGTTCGATTACCGAGCCATATATTATTGAAGAATTTCAAACTTCTGTTCGATGTACTTCGAACCCGAAATTCAAACTCGCCGCAATCAACCTCCATGTAATGATGATGGAGAAGAGGTGGGTCCATCCTACCGGTTGTCCATATTTAAGTATCCAGGTCATGCATTCGGACGTTATTCGAATCGCATATCAGAAGATAGAAAGTTGTTGGCCGTAGAGATCTATGTTCTCCTGAACTATGCTGAGATTGAACCTTATGTTGAGTGAGTCCTCAACTCCACAAGTGCTGAAATTTATAAGCATCTTGACGTTCGTCCTCCCATTTACGGTGATGTTGCATTCATCATTGCAGGCAATTTGATTTAGAATTAATTACTCGATGTCCACACCTCAATGAGTTGGAGGTTCAAAATGAACGAGAGAGATCTTTTGCCAGATGGCTTAAAGGTCAAGTAAGTGCCAATCTACCAATTCCACAAAGCTTGAGGTGTATGCAAGTTCAATTTAAAGTAACGTGGTTTATATTCATAGGTTGAAGAAGGTTATATTACTGATGAAAGAGTCCGGGTGATAAGTTATGGACCTTCGAAGGTCGCGCATGCCTATCCAGGATTTTTTGTGAATGGTTATAGATTTCACACCAGAGATTATGGACGAAATAAGTCTACGATGAATAGCGGCATATGCGTGAAAGGTAGTGCATACAATGAAAATGATCTCGATTACTATGGTATTCTTGTGGAGGTCATAAAATTACAGTATTTCGGACAACACAACCATATATTCCTTTTTAAGTGTCATTGGTTTGTTCATAATTCTATTCGAAACGACGCAATATATGGGATTGTCGATGTCAAACATATATCCAAATTGAATACCTATGAGCCGTTCATTTTGGCCACACAATCCCAACAAGTGTATTATTCATGTTATTCATCGTCCAAGAATAAAGATTGGTGGGCAATCTGTAGGGTTAAACCAAGGCTTACGCTGAATGATGAGTTAGATCTGATTGAAGCTGTCTCAGAGGATTCTAGTGCCGAATATTTTCAATCAGAACAGGGTGACACTGCAGAGTTGGTTGCTTCTAATCTTCATCTCGTCGAATCTGACGATCCACTTCAGTTGTGTATAGAGGACGACGTGGAAGAAGTCGATTCAACTGAGCTAAATGAAGTAATTGTTGGGCAGGAGGAGTCCTCTGAGGAGGAGGTGTATGAATCTAGTGAGAATGAGGAAGATGGCGAAGATGACAATGAGGTTGATATATCTTCAGCATCTGAAGATGAAATATATACTGATTGAATATTTTGTAAGAAATTTAACATATATACACTTATCATTATTACTTACCACCTCTCCTCGTTATTAGTTGTCAACTAATATGCACTACTTTAAATGTTGTCAATAATTAGATGGTTCGAGGCCGTAGCGGATCTTCGAGGAGAGGTGGTTCCGGGAGGGGTTCTACTGGTATGTTTATTTCAATTCTTAGATGAATGAGTAGTGATTATGCACTTTGTTTGGGTAACGATATTTTATGCCTCTGCACCAGGTACACAGTCTACACCGCCCCCATCACCTGCTGCGGGTATATTTATTTCAATTCTTAGATGAATGAGTAGTGATTATGCACTTTGTTTGGGTAATAATATTTTATGTCTCTGCACCACGTACACAGTCTACACTACTGCCCCCACCACCTGCTGCGGGTATGTTTATTTCAATTCTTAGATGAATGAGTAGTGATTATGCACTCTATTTGGGTAATGATATTTTATGTCTCTGCACCAGGTACACAGTCTACACCGCCCCCACCACCTGCTGCGGATATGTTTATTTCAATTCTTAGATGAATGAGTTGTGATTATGCACTTTATTTGGGTAATGATATTTTATGTCTCTGCAACATGTACAAAGTCTACACCGCCCCCACCACGTGCTGCGGGTATGTTTATTTGAAGCCTTACATAAGTGAGTAGTTAATATACACTTTGTTTTGCTAATGATATTTTCTGTTTACAGGTTTGAGTGCCTCTACATCAGGTCTACAGAGTACACCCCTTCCATCACATTCTACTGGTATGTTTATTTAAATTCTTAGTTAAATGGTAAAAATTCTATATGTTTACTTGTTGAATAATTTTATTTTTAACAATGTGTTAAATTCTGATTAACTACTTCTATTTTACTTGTAACATGTATGTCAGGCACACCACCTGTGATAGTTGGCTCGTCCGACCAGCCGGGCACACAACTAGTAGATGATGCTGTTAGCCATCACGAAGGCGAGCAGGTGGTGTTGCAAGAGGGACGCAAGCCATGTTGGGTCTCTGGGTAAATATTTAAACTCATGAATTATGTCCGTTACCTATCCAACAACTATATAATTGTTGGCTATCATTTTAACACATGTAATTGCAGGGAAAAAGTATAGCCCAGTGAGGCTTCTCATTTTATTACCAACATTATTGAGCGACATGTGACTGGCCCATATAAGTCATTTCGAAAGTTTCCTCAGGATATCTGCGATCGATTGTATGATGAGTTCCTGGTATACGATTTAATCTATTAAATTACATATTTCCCAACTCTACAATTTCAATCCACTAACTTATAAAATTTGAATTCTTGACAGCAAGGATATCAGTTTGTGAGGCGAGCTGACGTCGGACGAGCTCGACGTGTATGGGAGTTCACAACAACTATAAATTATAAGCATCATTTACATGGCAGTCGGGAACGTGCCAAGGCTCTAGCCGGGGGGAGTGAGGACCGTGGCCTTTGGAAGGAACACAGCCCCACATGGATGAGGAGGGAGCACTGGGAGGACCTCTGTGATAGATGGGTCGAGCCTAATTGGATCGCCAAATCTGCAAAAGCCAAAGCCGCACGTGCGTTACATCCAGACGTGCATCTCCATACTTCTGGATCTGTTTCCTTCGCGACCCAAAAGGAGATATTGGTAAGTAATAATCTTAATTTTATTATATTTAATTTCTTATCTGTCCTTATTTATTCTCTATAACATGTATACCAGGAAAAGAAGAGGGGTGGTACGGTCTCGTACTGCGATTTATTTGCTACAGTTCACCAGAAGAAGGGGACCGATCAGTATGTGAGCGAGAGAGCTCGCTTGGTAGTGGTAAGATTATACATACACATTTCTTTTCTATTTCAATTTTTAAATATGATTGATTAATATGAAATTTATAATATTTTTTATTCAATTTGCAGGAGTCATATGACAGGCATATGACTGAAAAGTATGGGGAAGAGGAGATGCAGCGGCCGCAGCTAGATCCTGACGCATGGGTAGCAGCAGCCGGCCCACCGAAGAAAGGACGAGTATACGATTTTGGGCAGAGCTTGGACACCAGCCCGATTCTAGCATCTTATCCGGGCTCAGCTTCGTCCTATCCCGGTAGCAGTTCCTTCTCTACTCCCTCCATCGGCACTTCTACGAGGCAGATTACATCCATCATCGAACATGCGGTAGAACTGGTCGAGGAACGCATGGAGGCACGCTTTGCTCGTGTGGTTGCTACCCTCCTGGCCCAGGCGGGGATTTTGCCTCAAGGAGCACCCTCGAGCACAACACAGCCCTCTCATGTGATTATTTAATTTAATTTTTAATTTTGTAGACTTTAGAGTTATAATAGAGGAGAATCTCTGATACCACTATTGTGTGCCGTATAGGCAATGTCAGAAGCAAGTATATGATAATGTGTGCGCAGCAGTATAGATCCTATATAAATTTTAAGCTCAATTTTTAAGCCTAAGATAATTTAACACTCAGCTATCAAACCACGAGCTTAGATGATATCTGTGAGAACAATATAAATGAAAGTGACAAGAATGCACAAACTAAGAGAATGCTACTTCACAGAATCCACTCAGATCAAATAGATATAACAGAATGCAATACAACCACTTAGCGTATAGGGAAGATCAGTTCATATGCAAACCTGTGAATGGAGGCCTAGATGATAAGGGCCAATCACACCAATGAAAATCACGGCACACAGAACTTTTAGGTGATTCGATCTGCCACACAGATCTACGTCCACCCTACACTCAAACCTGAGTGTGGCTTCCCCTTGCATCAATAATAACCGCAGACTCAGTCTCCAAACAAACGCTGACTTACAGCTTGACCTAGAAGAACACTCTCCTCTCTTCTTCTGATCAAATTAGAAGGAACCGTGAGTACCACCCAGTTACCCACAACCAGAGGACCAGTCCTCTCTTCCTCTGAAGCACAGAGGGAATCATTCTCTTCAACCAGTTTCATCATTCTTCAAATGTCAGCGACATGAGCCACTTTACACCACTGAACAGCCATTTCAAACTGCTATACAGCCATTTGTCTGCTTTGTCCACCCATTTTCACCCTTAATCCGCAGCTAAAAAGTCTTCTTTCATTCTGTGAATTCTTCTGTCAGAAGTCGACTTGTAAGCCCTCCCGAGTCGGTTTGAGGTTCTTGGATTTCAACTGCTTCACACATGCTGCCTATTATTCACCTTTGCACTGCTATTTGTCACCAATGTTGCCTATTATTCACCTAGTCTATCTATTTGTCACCCTTAAGGTAGTATCTGTCACCCGTAATGCACATTTGTCAGCCTTAAGGGATATTTTTCACCCTTATTCTTCAGTAGGTACCGAGTCTATCTTAAGCTGATATATCAGCTTGTTCCTTCAGTGATTGGAGGCTTCTTCTGCAGAGTTACTTCTAGGGCTGCTGTGACACTGTCATGCTTTTGCTTACCTGAATTCTTCAGATATTACAATTCTTCAAACAGATATTGTTCAAGCATACATACATAACAGTTCAAGCATTCATAGCATTGACATTACAACTCTTCAAGCCTTCATATGAAAATGTTGTTCAAGGCATTAGAAAACATATCGACATTAGCCAGCACACGTCAAATTCATGATAAAAAAAATCATTATCAAAATATGATTCATAGTGTTAGACATCATCAAAACCACATGGCATAACAATAACATTACTACTTAGTTCAAAGAATTCACCTTTGAGAGTGAAAGAAATCATCTTCATGTTATCTACTTTTGGCCTTAGAAAATCAAAAAGATATTTAACTAGATTTATTAATAATTATATTTATTAATATCTATTTATTATTAATTATTTGTGATGTAGGATCCTCTTGCAACCGATGATGGTGGAGATGCTACGAATGACGAATGAGGATGATGCAACGGATATCTCTTGATTTTTTTAAATGATATTATGAAAAATGATGCATTTCAATTAATGTAACCGTAACTTTTTTTATTCAAAGATTTATGTGTTGTGGACGTTCTTTATTCTAATTTACAATAGGATTTTATCCTATTCTGTGTTGTATATCTTGTTTATTGCGTGATTTATGTTGAGTTAAGTCGATTGTGGTGTATAATTGTAGCTTTAAACAGATTTTTAAAATTTTAAAAAATATAAAAAAATATGTGGAGAAAGTTTTCGATGGAATTACGATCACCTAACAATTCGTCAGAACAAATTACTCTCACTTATTTCTTGACGTATTTATTTTCCAGCGCAAATCCGTCGAAAGGTTCAGACATATTTTCGACCAACCAAATATTCGTCGGAACAAATTTGATACACATTAGTTTCGACGTATTAATTATCCGTCTCAAATACGTCGAACATTAATTTTCGACCAAAGATAGTTTTGTCGGAAGTAATTTGATTCAAACTAGTTCCGACTTATTAATTATCTATCTCAAATTCGTCGAGCATTAACGACGTATTTTCGACGCAATAATAGTTCGTCGAAACTAATTTGACCCACAGGTTTTCAACGTATTATTTATCCGATAGAAATTCGTCAAAAATTAAGGACGTATTTTGCCACCAAAATAACTTTTGTCGGAACTAATTCAACTCATATGTTTGCGACGACACAATATATCTGTCGGAAATACGTCGAAAACTTTAGACCTATTTTCAACTAAATTATGTTCCGTCGTAATGATTAATTAATTTTCGTATTATTAATTACCGACATAAATAGTCAGCATAATTTCGATGACATAGTTTCATCGGTAATTTAGGACACATTAGCGACGCTATTTTAGTACGTCAGAAATTTGCGACGAAATAGTTCCGACGTCTATATTCCGTCGTAAATATGTCGCAAATACATCGAAAATGCACATTTCGACGTATCTCCGACATATTTGAGACGGTAAATGGACGTCAAAATTTCCCATTTTTCTTGTAGTATACATGAAATTCACAACTATCCAACGGCCGGATTCTCCAAGGGAAACTCTGCACCACTGTGCTTGTGCTGGTCCGGAGTGTAGGACAAATAGTGATCTGCCTGAAGATGGTGTTTGACCGGGGGTAAACAGTAGATCTGGGTGAAGAGATTAATATGGGTGAAAGAGGGGAAAGTGAGGGACATTCACATGAAAGTTGGTGGCCATCTGAGAAGGTTTAGAGGGTGGGAAAATTGGTTGATCAAGTTGGTAACTCGCAGATCTGCAGACAGGCAGACTGCGCGGGGTGAGAAAGACACAGTTGGGAGGAGAGGCAAACAATGGCGGATCAACGTGAAATTTGAACTGGGAAGAGGTCTATCAAAAATTGAAGTTCATCAGATGGGTGGATTTGGCGGACCAACCTTTTCTTTGAGGCACTGTCCTGAATCTCGGAATTCTGGATAGCAAGCGAAAGAAGGGGTTGTGGCGGCTCGATGGCGGCACAGATGGCGGCGGCGGTGGTGGTGGCTGAGCGTCGCACCTAGCGGAGTTGATAGAACTTGGAATCACTCCAAGGAAGAGGGCTTCACACCCTAGATCTGTAGCTTTTACAGCTACAAGGAGGAAGAAAGAGAGAGGGAGAGGGTGCCCATGGCACTATTCTCATAAATTCTGAAATTTCATGTATTAATAATATCAAAATAATGTTTACAAGACATTTTATATCAAACCCTAAACCTAGGACAAAGACCATAAGTACCCTTTTGTCAAGGGGAGAGGGGAGGGCATTAAGGGGAAGAAGACTAGTCAAAACAACACATGGGGGAAAGAAGGGGGTGTTGTGCCCCTGGTTTTGATGATGACAACCATGAGATGTGAATGTTGTACTCAACTCAAATGTTGAATTAAATCTTGATTCAATAACACTTTCGTTTGATTTCATTCTTAATGCAAGAAAGGAATAGGGTCGACGCTGGAGTTCAAAGCGTCCACGCATCAGTTGAAGATGCATTCACAGATACTCTTCACTGCGTTAACTCCACGCTAAGTGCTGCGTCAAGTCATCCGCTTAAGAAGCAGAGGCTTCTTCAGAACTACTCCAATGCGTCAACGCAACAGTAGAGCAGCGTCGACGCAGCAGTTAATAAAGTAGAGTTAATGGTTCACTGGAATACCGCAGTGCGTCAACGCTATTGCATGATAGCGTCGACGCAGCAGTTGAGTCTGATGAGAATTCAGCTCTGGGTCAGTTCAGTGGGTTGACGCAGTGACCCCAGGCGTCAATGCATCATGTCTTACTATCAAAGCCATATGAGAGATTTCAAGGCTGCGTCAACCCTGTGGACTCAATGGGTTGACGCCAACGGGAACTTCCGAGATCAGTTGGGTGGACCCCAGTCGTAAGTGACGTCAAAGGCCACATCAGCCAAAAGTGATTGTGATCTATTTTTTTCCCTCGCGATTCCAGAAGGCTCTACACGGAGCAATCAGGGGGCTAACCGGAATATCTGGTTGGGGCCCACTAGATGTATATATGCATGGATCTGGAAATGAGCGCGGGAATTTTTGCCAAATAGCAGAGGAGAAGGAGCCTTTCGAAGTTTGCTGTGGACAAGGGTGAGGAAGAGAATCACGAGAGAAACAGGGAGTTTATCTTCTTCCGATGTCGATCTGCTGAAGACAGTAGTGAGATCAAGGAGCAGCGTTCTTTGGGAAGCTCGTCTACATTTTGGAAGAAGAAGATCAGACGATCATTGAAGCTTCTTCCTCCAGAACTCTGAATTCAAGGCCGAGCTTCGGCTGCTTCACAGACCTGAGTTTATTCCTTCTTTTACTAAGTGGTTTCATTTTCTTATTTGTCTTACCATTTTGAACTCTATTATATTGTTTCTCCCTCGTACTGGTTTGAGTAGAGGGAGGGGTTGATCTAGCAGACTGTGCTTGGATCAAGGGTCATTGGGCGTGTTGCCTGCAAGCTATTTGTCAGCGGGTTAGAGAATCTGTTTCTATGGTTAAGCCAAGCTGTAATGCTCAGCGGTGCATGTGAGGAAGCTTTTTCCTCGGTATAGCTAAGCTGTAAAGCTCAGCAGGGATCCTCACTGGTTAAGTGAGGGGTGGACGTAGGTCTCCACAGGGAGACCGAACCACCATAAAAATCTGCGTACACTGTGTGGTTTGATTTCTCTTATTATTCTCACTTCGTTAGATGTTTGATTAGGCACGATTCTCATTGCTGTTTAGTTATTGATCTTATCTCTATCATTCTGCACCATAATTCGTTTGTGATCGTGCATAGAATATTTTAAAGGGTCAACCTATTCACCCCTCCCCTCTAGTTTGACATTCCACCTAATCCAACATGTGGTATCAGAGCTCGGCTCTCTTGTTAAGGGTCTCACAACCCAGAGAGATTCAGTGGAATGGAAAGCAAGGGGCTCATGCCTGAAGGGTATGCAGTGAATAGGCCACCCTTCTTTGATGGCACTAACTATGCTTACTGGAGAAATCGGATGCAGGTATTTCTGAGAGTTCAGGACCATGAGATTTGGAAAGTCATGAGCAAGGGACCATATCAGATAGAAGGAGATGAATAATTGTGGGTGAAGGAGCAGATTCGGAAGTCCAATGTCAATTGGCAAGCCATGAACATCATGCAATGCTCATTGCACCCTATGGAGTTTTCACGAGTTTCCTCATGTGCCAGTGCCAAGGAAATGTGGGACAAACTCCAAGTCATCTATAAAGGTACGTCAGAGGTAAGAGAGACAAAAACCAATATGTTAATTTCCGAATATGAAGCTTTTAGAATGAAGCAAGAGGAAAACATTTCTGAAATGTATGCTAGATTAACCCTATTAGTGAATGGTCTTAGAGGTTTGGGGAAGGCCTACACTGAATATGAACTGGTCAGGAAAATTCTTAGATCCCTAACTCCAGTTTGGCACACCAAGGCCACTGTTGTTGAGGAATCTAGGAACCTTCCTACCACTACCCCTGATGAGCTTATCGGATCGTTAATGGCTTTTGAGCTGAACCTCAGAAGGACAGATGAGGATCTGAAAAAGAAAAAACCTCTTGCATTGAAGGCAGGACCAAGTAGCAAGGAGAGTTCTGATGACAGTCACTCATCTACCTCAGAAAATGACTCAGGTGAGATAGCAATGCTCACCAGGAAATTCAGGAAGTTTCTAAGGAAGGAAGGTAAATTCAGAAGCTATAGAAGACCAGAGGTAATAAAGAGTTCAAAATTCAAATCAGAAAACTCTAGGAAGTCTGACAAGGTTGTCTGTTATCAATGCAGGAAACAAGGTCACATTAAATCTGAATGTCCAGAGAATGTGAAGAAAGTCCAACAGAAATGGAAGAATAAGAAGCCAAAGGCCATGATAAGTACGTGGAGTGACGAGGAGAAAGATGAAGATGAAGAAGAAAGTACTTCTGCAGAAGAGAGTGATGTTAAGTTGTGCTTCATGGCTAAGGGAGATGATAATGATGAGGTAACTTTCTCTTCTGGAAATTTCTCTTGTAGTGATTGGGAAGAAGCATTTAATGAATTGCTAGACAAATATGATCATGTAAAGAAAGAAAATAAATCACTCAAGAAAAAGAAAAATCTGACTAGTCAAGAGAGTTCATTAAATGATAAAATCAAGTGCCTAGAAGCTGAAATTGTCAGTTTAAGAAAATCTCTTTGTGAAAGTGACCAATATAGAGATCAAGTAATAGAAACGAATAGGGAAAATGAATATTTGCTGAAAATTCAGGATGACCTGAAACTCAGAAAGCAAAAATTGGAGAATGATGTGAAAATTGCTGAAGAAAAGTATGAAGCCATTAAAGGAGTAAATCAGGAACTCCAAGAAAATTTGAAGAAACTGGAAGATGAAAATTCAAGCAAACAAACATATCTTGAGAAATTAACTCAAGGTAAAAACAATCTTGAAGCTGTCATGGGAATAAGAAGTAATTTTGGAAAAGAAGGACTTGGTTATAATCCAAACAAGAAGAAGGAACTAGGAACTAGATTTATAACATTTATTTCTGAACAAGGTACGTCTGAGCAGAGTCAAATGGATGAAAAAGAGTCTTGTGAGGAAAATCAGGAAGAAGGAAAACCAACAAATGAAATCAGAAAAGAAAAGGGCAAAGAGAAAATATATGATACCCTTAATGCCAAGCATCATAAAAATGTGCCCAAGTTCAGAAGAAAATCCTCAGGTCAGCCCATAGACCCTAGCTCATCAACCCAGCATCAAGAACATAGAAATTCATGGAGTCATAGGAATGGTACCCAACAGATGCGTCAACACACTAAGCATCATGCGTCCACTCATCCCATGTACCAAGGGTTTTACAGAAACAATGCTAGATCAAATCCTTGGGCGCGTCAACGCAGTGTCCGCACTGCGTCAACGCATACACCCTTCCCCAGTGGACATTCCTTGAGAAACATGAGAATGAGTCGACACAGCCACTTCAGTGCGTCGACACACCCTATGTACCAGAACCCATATGATAGAAAGATTAACTAGATGAGTCAACGCAATCATATGATAGGGTCTATGCAGCGAACCTACATGCCATCAAGAATTCAGTATTCCTACAGAACTTCACATCCTAGGTTCCCCAATGAGTCTTGGAGTCACAATAAATATTGGAATAAGAATGAGAACAAAACCTCATACCTCTCTAATAACAGAATTGGTTCAAAGAGGTCATTCCAAACGGTACCCCAATCTAATCAGAAGAATTTCAAATCTATGAACCCCACATCTCAAAAACCCTCAAAACAACAGATCTGGATTCCCAAAAATATGCTGTCTTACTTGACACAATCATATGGTTTGATGGGACCCAAGTGTATTTGGGTTCCAAAATCTCTTGGTTGATGTGACTTGCAGGAGTGCCTTGCAGCTGTACACAATAGATGGTACCTCGACAGTGGCTACTCAAGGCACATGATGGGCGATAAGGCAAAATTCTGTCTCCTAGTTGAGAAAGAAGGAGGACATGTCACGTTTGGGGGAAACAATAAATGTAAAATAATTGGAAAAGGTAAAGTTGGCAAAACTCCTCCTAACTCTATTGATGATGTGTTACTTGTTGAAGGTTTAGAATACAATCTTCTTAGCATAAGCCAATTATGTGATAGGGGGCACAAAGTTATGTTTGATTCTCATGCATGCACCATTATTGAAAAGAAGTCTGAAAGTGTAAAATTCTCTGGAAAAAGAATAAATAACATGTACATGGTAGATCTAGATGATCCTGCTCATAACAATATTTGTCTAGCTGTGAATAAAAGTGAACTGGCTTGGCTGTGGCATCGTAGACTAAGTCATGCTAGCTATAGTGTCATGCATAAGTTAGCCAAATTCAACATGGTGAATGGTCTGCCTGATATTTCATTTAAGCAAAATGACAAAATTTGTAATGCATGCACTCAAGGCAAGCATGCTAGAAAATCATTTAAATCCAGAATTGAAAACCAATCTTCTAGACCTCTTGAACTTGTTTACATGGATTTGTTCGGACCCACAAGAACAGCAAGTTTGAGTGGCAATAGGTATGAATTTTTTCTGGTAGATGATTTTTCTAAGTTTACTTGGGTGTTCTTTTTAACTCATAAGAATGACGCATTTGATGAATTTCAGGTATTCTTCAGGAAAATTCAGCATGATGGTAAGTACTCTATTTCATCTATCATGTCAGATCATGGAGGAGAATTTGAAAATTCAGAATTCGATGATTTTTGCAGGGCAATGGGAATATCTCACAAATTCTCGTCTCCAAGAACTCCTAAACAGAATAGAGTGGTGGAAAGAAGAAATAGAACTCTTGTTGAAATGGCTAGGACCATGCTGATTGAAGGACAACTCCCAAGGAAGCTATGGGCAGAGGCTGTAAACACAGCTTGCTACATTGTAAACTGGGCAATGGTAAGACCTATGTCTAAAAAGACTCCATATGAGCTGTTGAAAGGTAAGAAACCATCTGTTATCCACTTCAGAGTTTTTAGATCTAAATGCTTTGTTCAAAATAATAACAAACGGGACTTAGATAAATTTGAACCTAAGAGTGAACCAGCCATATTTCTAGGTTATTCAAATCAATCTAGGGCCTATAGAGTCCTAAATATCAAAACTCAATCTGTTGAAGAATCTCCACATATTATTTTTGATGAAATGAATGTCAGGTCTGAAAATGAACTATCTTGCAGGGATAAAGATGATGGTGAATTTTTTGAAGAAAAGGAAGAACAACATACTCAAGAGGAAGAGCCAAGGTCAAATGAAAATCTAGATGAATCAAGCACTAGAGGTAATGCAGATGACAATGAAGGTAACACTCTAACTAATGTTAGAATGTTAAGGGACCACCCTCTATCAAGTATTATTGGTAATCTACATGACCCGACCAGAACTAGATCTCATTTCAGAGCAATTGAAGAAATGGATAATTTGGCTCTTATATCTCAAATTGAACCAAAAAATGTAACTGAAGCCCTGAAAGATGATTGCTAGATAAATGCAATGCATGAGGAATTAAATCAATTCAAAAGAAATAAAGTGCGGCACCTTGTGCCAAGACTTAATGAACTTTCAGTAATTGGAACTAAATGGGTCTTTAGAAATAAACAAAATGAAAATAGAATTGTGATAAGAAATAAAGCAAGACTGGTTGCACAAGGATATAACCAAGAATTTGGCATTGATTTTGAAGAATCCTTTGCACATGTAGCTAGATTAGAAGCAATTAGATTATTACTAGCATATGCATGTTGTCATAGAATAAAACTCCATCAAATGGATGTAAAAAGTGCATTTCTCAATGGGTTAATAAAAGAAGAGGTGTATGTTGAACAACCCCCTGGTTTTGAATCAATAGACTACCTTGACCATGTTTACAGATTAGACAAAGCTCTGTACGGGCTCAAACAGGCACCTCGAGCATGGTATGATAGACTCAGCTCATACCTCACTGAGAAAGGATACTTAAGAGGTAAAGTGGACCAAACCCTATTCACCAAGGTGAGAAATAATGACATTATTCTGGTTCAAATATACGTTGATGATATAGCTTTTGGATCCACTAAACCTAGCATGTGTGAGGATTTCGCAAATTTGATGACCACAGAATTTGAGATGAGTCTCATGGGTGAGCTTCAATTTTTTCTAGGTCTACAAATCACCCAAAGCAAGGATGGATGCTTCATCAACCAGGCAAAGTACGTCTCTGAACTTCTGAAGAAATATAAGATGGAAACTCTTAAGGAAATCAGCACACCCATGAGCACCAATACAAGTTTGGATGCAGATCTGAAAGGTACAAAAGTAGATGCAAAAACTTATCGAGGTATGATCGGATCACTCCTTTATCTTACTACATTAAGCCCAGACATCCAATTTTCTGTTTGTATGTATGCTCGGTTTCAGTCTAATCCTAGAGAATCCCACTTGATTTCTGTCAAGCGTATTTTTCGATACCTTGTTGGAACTCGAGACTTAGGGATTTGGTATCCTGCATCTTGTACTTTTGATCTGGTATCATACTCAGATGCAGACTATGCTGGATGTAAACTTGACAGGAAAAGCACAAGTGGCTATTGCCAATTTTTGAGAGGGTGTTTGGTTTCTTGGGCATCCAAGAAATAACACTCAGTGGCACTATCCACTGCAGAGGCAGAATATGTCGCTGCAGGGAGTTGTGGCACTCAAGTGTTGTGGATCAAACACCAACTCCAGGATTATCAAACTGATCTTGGTTGTGTCCCAATATTGTGTGATAACACAAGTGCCATTAACCTGGCAAAGAATCACATCCAACACTCTAGGACCAAACATATCAAAATAAGGCATCACTTCTTGCGAGATGAAGTAAATAAAAGTAGCTTTAAATTGATCTTTGTAGACTCTGAACATCAACTTGCTGATATTTTCACCAAGCCACTGAATAATGAAAGATTCTCTTGTCTTAGGAGAGAGCTTGGTTTGTGTAATCCTCATTTTGTTACCTAAATTGATTGATTGAATTCTTCCATGAAACTTGTCTGATTAACTTTGCCTAAAAATAAATTGATTGCACGTCCTGCTTGAGTTACAAATTTCTATTTTCTAAATAAGTCACAGATTTAGGGGGATTTTAGTTTTGAGCTTATCTGCTTAATAACTCATGTTGTATAAATACCCATCATTAATAAAAACCCATCATGTCAACAATTGCATTTTCATTCATACTGTCTGTCATGAATAAATGGAGTGTTAGTTTGCATCAGACTTTACACGCTAAGGAGTGCAATTCCGTTCTGTTAGAGTCAGCTGTCTGGGTATCTGAAGATTGGTTTATGAGACTGAGTCAACACTGAAAAACATCTTCTGGAAACAGACTGAAAATTGTGAAGTTCCGTGATCAATGACACCCAAGAGGGGGGTGAATTGGGTGATTACCAATTTTAGGAAAACTTTTGGCCTTTTATAAAATATGTGATACAAAGTTAGTTAAGAGATTCAAAGCTATTTGAACACAAATTAGATTTAACAAACTTTATATGATAAGATATAAATTAAGCAAGATAGACAAAGATAAATCCAGAACAACAATTTAAACTAACGTTTATGTAGAATGGAGATAGAGGAAATGGAGCAAACCACACAATACAAGCACATGCACAGCGGTTTTTAAGGTGGTTCGGATGCACGACGGCAATCCTACGTCCACCCCTCACCAAACCCGGTGAGGCTTCACTCGGGGATAAATCCCCAAACGGAGACAACGCACCAACCACACACGTAGGATGACACCTACACACACACATGGGGACGCGCCCCAATACACACACACACGGAGATAATGTCTCCAACACGATCCGACAACCGGATCACAACATACGCTGCGACAAAAGCAGCACTCCACACACAAATACTATGATCTGAATAGAACCACACAACACACGTAGATCTAAGAAGACCTACGCACACAAGAATCAAAAACAACACACACACACGACCACGGATCCAACACGATCCACACACACACAGATTCTTCAATTTATGATGAACACAAATACAATACCCAAAACATAAATATGATGAGGATTAGTTTAGAAAACTCCTGTTTTGGGTTCCCCTTGAATGCATGTTATGGATCTTGAACATATCTTCAATCTTCACTTGAACACCTCCTCTTGATCTCCACTTGAATCCCCTTAGATGGCTTACTTGCTTGCTTCTTCTTCATTCTTCCTTGAGCAATCTTCATTTGAATCCTTGCTTCCTTGCTTGCTTCTTTTCCTTGGAGGATGTTGGCTTCAGATCTACCTTCAATAGGTTGAGGATGGATGAAGAACACTTACTGCACAGAGTACTGTTCGCGGCTACAGTACTTCTCCTCTTCCTCCACTTGGATAGCCTCTCCTTTGATCTCCCTTGAAGCCCTCTTAGTTGATTAGGGTTTTTAGCACCAAATGAGAGTTTTATAACTCTTGAATGGCCCTTTGGACAAGCCCCAGACCAGATCCACGAAATCTGGTGTAATTGGGGGCAAAAGGATTAAAGAAATGGGTGGAAAGACCACCCTTCGAACTTGAACCAAAAGTCAACAAAAGTAGGCCTCGGGGCTGGCGGTTGACCGGTGGAGGGCTGGCGGTCGACCGGAATTTTATAGGTTTCAGTCTGTTGCTTGTTGGGAAAAATGGTTGACCGCCCCTGTCTGGGTGGTCGACCGCTGCTGGCGGTCGACCGGTCCTGGACCGGCGGTCGACCGCTGGCAGGGGAAGCCGCAGGTTTCTCCCGTTCAGCCCTTTAAACCCTTAAGCAGCTCATTTACGTTTGTGGCATCAAACTCCTTCGACCTTGAGGATTTGTACTGAGTATATGGACCTGCAAACACATGGATAATTGATTAGAACTATAGCTCAAACAGCCATATGGTAAATCCTTAAACTCTATGCAAACCATTGATTATGAAATCAGAATTTATTCCGGGGGCTCCGCCCCCGGAAACCCCCGCAAGGGGCACTGCCCCCTTGACCCCCGTGACCTGACCGGGCAGGTCGATCCCCGCGACCTGACCGTGCATGTCGATCCGCGGGCGAGGGCGCACGATGGCTAGAAGGGTTTCATGTTGAATGTGAATGAATGAGGTGTATACATAAGATACACAAGGTGAGATCGATGCTAAGCATGAGATACACAAGGTAAGAGTCTCACCAAAGGTTCTTGATAGTAAATGACATATACCACCTGTTTTGGATTGTAGAGGAGCAGGGTGCTTATCCACAAGTTTAGTTCACCAGGTGACTGCCATGTTTGATCCTGCAAGCAAGATAGTTAAGGTTAATACCATGCTTGTTCACATTAAAGAGGTTATGAAACCTCTTGCCTCTTGTAAAAATAATTCAATCAAGCATGAATCAAGACCATGTACCATTGCCATTTGTCATCTCAAACACATTTAAACATGAATGTGCAATCAACCATAAGTTTAGTTATCATCACTCAATCACACATTAAGTTTAGTTATCATCAAAACCATAACGCCAACAAACATCAAAATCATAACTCAACAAATTGATCTGATTGGTTGAGTGAGTAAATGCAGTCATCAGGTTGAGTCAACGCACTGACAGAAATTTTCTGAAAACAGTTGCTAGAATTGATTGGATGTATTTAGAAGGGTACTGCAGCTCTGAAGTTTGGATCTCACATATCCTTCTCTATATTGGCGCTGGGCATCCAAGTCTATACATCCACTATTGAACCTCAAAGTCTACACATCGCCTCATTTCTTCAGAGTCTATACATCCACAGTTGAACCCCAAGTCTGTACATCGCTTGCATCTTCAAAGTCCATACATCCATAGCAAGTATATGCATTGGCAGCACTGTACAAGTCTATACACTAGCAATGTGTCTGTGTTTCAAGCCATTCGTAAAGTCTATACATCGTTCACATTGATTCAAGTCTATACAGCCATTTCCAAGTCTGTACATTGGAGAACCTTCCAAGTCTATACACTGTCCTGTGGCCTTCAAGCGTTTCAAGTCTATTCATTGATGTTTTGGCCAAGTCTGTACAGCCTTCTGTTGAAATCTTCGAGTACCTCAGCTTGTCTTCTCAACTTCTCATCAATCCTGTTGCTTCCACATTCAGTGTTTCAACTTGTAGTGAAGAACCACTCAATCTTGAGTATGAAGGAAGTTTCTTGAGATCTGAAATGTGAATTGATGCCATAGATTCAGGGGGAGCTAAAATGATAATTCCCTTATAAGATGTGATGATTATTATTGACTGTCTCTAGGCTATATTAATGGTTGGAGTTTTATAAATCTTCTGTTCTTTGAACGATACAAATTCGTGAATGCTAAAGTGATGTGCATATGGAAGAGGTTCAGAACCATTGAATAAAACTGAGAACTCCTCATTTCTTGAACTATTATGATCAATAGTGAAGAGACCTTTGTGCAAAATGAATTTAACATCTGTATTGTTCTTAAACTCAGTTCAGGGTTAATAAAAGCTTAAGAAACATACCCTATATATATACAATGATTCATATCATAAATTGTAAAGCACTGGCAAGCCTTCACTGAGAAACTGTCTCTATACACCAATGAAGTGTAAATGAGCATGTCATGATGTGGGTTGTTACCTCTATTTTAAAAGAAAAATAATTCAGTGCATAGCAATGGTTACTTCCACTGAGAAACTACCTTCATGCACCACTGAAGTGCTACAAGGCATGTCATGATGTGAGTTGCCAACTCTATTTCAGGTATGCAGAATAGTAAGCTATGCTAAGTAGCCGGGGACTCTGGTGTCTGATAAACATGTGCACCTGTGTCAAAAGACTAGCTATACTTGACTGCAACTGTTGAAAAATAAAAATTATCAATGTTCATATGGGGTTGACCTGAAGCTCAAAAATAAAATCCTTTTGAGTTTATCCTCAATTCATGTTAAATTCACAACCATAAGGGTATCTTGAAATTGAACCTTCTAGGGATATGATTTGAGAAAGTTCCATGTGTGAAAATTGTTCAATCCTCATTCCATAATCATGCTCTTCTTATTCAAGGATTTTTCTCAAAGTCTTAAGATTATCTTACTCCACATCGTTATATGGATTTAGGGCTCTCATAATCTCTCATCATAATATCTTATAGGGGAACTTGAATTTTATCGATTAAAAATCCCTGAATGTCATTTCATCTCTGCACAAGTTCTTTGTCTTAAGAATGCCTAAATACTGTGGGACTTCACTATCTACTGTTCTCTTTACACTATTTTACTTTGGTGGCGTCGACGCAGTGCCTTACAGCATCAACGCAGTCATTTACTTACTCCACTTACATCCCATTCCGGTTCAGCACAGTGAACCGGTGTACCCTTTTTGAATCGAAAAGTGAATGGTCTTCTTATATAAAACCCCGCAGCGTAAACGCTGCAGTCGCCTCCGCCTCTTCCAAAACCTAGTGGGTTTCTACCTTTCTGAATCTCTCCACCCTGCCTCTTCCGTTCTTTCTCTCAATCTTCACCCTTCCTGTTCCCATTTGTCTCTCACTGCCATGGCGCCTCCGGAACAACAGAATAAGGGGAAGAACAAGAAGGGTCTACAGAAGAGAGATCCCCTCTTTGCTACTAGCAGGATTGAGCCTCGCACCAAATATACGATGAAGGAAACACCGTCTGTGTTAGCTCCACCACCACAATAAGGAAAAGAGAAAAGCCCCCCGGCAAAGACAAGGGCAGCAAGGAAAAAGGGCAAAGACAAGGGCTTGGCAGATCCCTCAACAGAGAAACCGTCTCCTTCAGCTCCAAGGAAACGGAAAGGCAAAGAGATAGCGTTACCTCTTCGGAAACGCAGTCTTCATCCCAGCCCGCCAACCAAAAAGAGAAAGGTATCTAATGTCAGGACAGAAGAGTAGGTTCCATCTTCAGGTGCTGCGATAGGAAAGAACGGTGCGGACAACTCTCATGCAAGGTCTTCTGATCCCTCTCTTACCGTCAACATGGAAGAACCTATGAAAGTTCTTATTTCACGGTATATTGTTGCTACCGACCATGAATTGCTTGAAGTTTTTTCGCAACTATTTCCTACCTTGGAATATCAGGGCTGGTGGTCTTTTGTTACAACTCATAAGGTCTATTACCCCACCCTGGTCTGAGAATTCTACCACAATTTAAAGTATGAACCTCATATTCCAAAACTTTCATCAACTATCAAGAATGTTAGTTTCGAATTAACAAATAAATTGTTTGCCGGAGCTTGGAAAATTCCCATGAATGGGGTTCAGCTACATAGCTTTGAGTTTGATGAACATGATGCCTATGCTCTCTTGACTGATAAACCTAGTGATCCTTCAGCCGTCAGGGAAACTTACTTATCCAGTCTTAAAGCAAATCAGTTCCCTCCATTGAATAGACTGCTCCACCATATGTGCACATCAATAATCACACCTCAAAGTAGTGGTAGAGAACGGGTCACTGAAATGCAGAGATTTTTTCTATACTGTATGCTGAAAAGAATACACATTTCATTGTCTGATGTAGTTATTCAGACTATGGGTTCTTGCTTGACACAATCCAGAACACTCCCTTATGCTGCTCCATTGACTGCCATTTTTCAAAAAGTTGGAGTAGATTTTGGTTCTGAGAAGAAACTGATCGTCCCTAAAGGGAACGTATACTCCCTTTCTTACATTCAAAAGTTCATGGGATTTAAAGTTATAAATGGACAGCCAGTCAGGATTCTACCAAGTCAGAAACCAGTGACTACCTCAGTGGAGACTGGTCATGCAGCCAGAACTGAAACTCAACCCCAGCAAGAGGCCAGTCCAAACAGAATGGAAAGACCAGAAGCTAGGGCAGATAGACCTGAGACTAGCTCAGCTGGCATGGAATATCAAGAGTTCAGTAATATCCAGGATGAGTACAATGTACAAGATGATACTCCGGTGCTTCCTGTTACTTCCAGAGAACTTGTCATAGTACAAGGTCCTCTTCCGGAACCCTCTCCACCAAGAGGACCTGCATCTTCTTCTGAGGACATTCCAGCCAACTCTCAGAATGATTTTTCTGGTATCAATCCTACTCTCATTCAATTTTTGGAAACAAAATTCAAGAGTATTGACTCCTCCATAATGCACCTAAGTTCAACAACGGATATGAGGCTATCACACCTTGAACAGAAATTAGACAGCAGATGGGAAAAATTTACACGTGATAAATTCAAGTCCGACAAGAAGCTTCATGAATTTATGGAATCTCTTCTTCAAGCCTGTCAGAAAGTTGGTTCAGTCATGCGAAACTTACAAAACGTGCATCAACAATGTTTGCACAGGATACAAAGTGTACAGACATACAACTATGATGTCAGGGAAAACCAGTCCAAGTTGAACTTGAAATATTCCACCCTGATTGACAAGAACAATGAGTTCAGTGCCCAAGTTCAAACTTTGTTTGACAAGATTACATCCTTTGGTCAGGACATCACTAGACTATTTGAAAGAACCACTTTGGTAGGTGATGAGGTGGTGGATGTGCTACACATTCTAAAAGAAAATTTCCCACCCACAGTTGAAGATCAGCGTGATGTATACTGCCCTCCCCAAACTGAAGCATCCTCCTCTGCACCTGAATGGGGATCTCAGCAGAAAGCTCAGGTGGACTATCTATTTGATATACTGCACAACTGGTTTGATGGTATTTCTACTAAGCTCAAAGAATACCACAAGTTTGTGGTGAACAGAGATCAGCTGCTTTCTGAAAGGATGGACACTATGGCAGCTTCCATAGCTCAGCTTCAGCAACAGTTGGATATTGTGTCTGCAACTGTACTTCAGGCTTCCTCATCTACTCCCCTTCCTGATGATGTCAAAGGGGGAGAATCATGAACTCAAGGTGGAGTCTAGACTAGAGCTGCATTGCATCTGCATCAAATATGTTGACTGACTAAAAGTTTCCTTCTTTTTGTCTGTCTATGATGTAAAACCCTGAACTTAAATGAATGACAAAATTGATGTTTGCTTCAGTCACTGAATTGAATTCTTATTGATCTGAATTTTCTTGCTTGATCTGAATAAACATGTTTGTTTAGATACAATGGCATTCACCTCATAGTTGCCATCATCAAAAAGGGGGAGATTGTTGTGCCCCTGATTTTGATGATGACAACCATGAGATGTGAATGTTGTACTCAACTCAAATGTTGAATTAAATCTTGATTCAATAATGCTTTCGTTTGATTTCACTCTTAATACAAGAAAGAAATAGGGTCGACGCTAGAGCTCAAAGCGTCCACGCATCAGTTGAAGATGCATTCACAGATACTCTTCACTGCGTTAACTCCATGCTAAGTGCTGCGTCAACTCATCCACTTAAGAAGCAGAGGCTTCTTCAGAACTACTCCAATGCATCAACGCAACAGTAGAGCAGCGTCGACGTAATAGTTAATAAAGCAGAGTTAATGGTTCACTGGAATACAGCAGTGCGTCAACGCTATTGCATTACAGCGTCGACGCAGTAGTTGAGTCTGATGAGAATTCAGCTCTGGGTCAGTTCAGTGGGTTGACGCAGTGACCCCAGGCGTCAACGCATCCTGTCTTACTATCAAAGCCATATGAGAGATTTCAAGGCTGCGTCAACCCCGTAGACTCAATGGGTTGACGCCAACGGGAACTTCCGAGATCAGTTGGGTGGACCCCAGTCGCAAGTGACGTCAAAGGCCACATCAGCCAAAAGTGATTGCGATCTATTTTTTCCCTCGCGATTCCAGAAGGCTCTACACGGAGCAATCAGGGGGCTAACCGGAATATCTGGTTGGGGCCCACTAGATGTATATATGCATGGATCTGAAAATGAGCGTGAGAATTTTTGCCGAATAGCAGAGGAGAAGGAGCCTTTCGAAGTTTGCTGTGGACAAGGCTGAGGAAGAGAATCACGAGAGAAACAGAGAGTTTATCTTCTTCCGATGTCGATCTACTGAAGATAGTAGTGAGATCAAGGAGCAGCGTTCTTTGGGAAGCTCGTCTACATTTTGGAAGAAGAAGATCAGACGATCATTGAAGCTTCTTCCTCCAGAACTCTGAATTCAAGGCCGAGCTTCGGCTGTTTCACAGACCTGAGTTTATTCCTTCTTTTACTAAGTGGTTTCATTTTCTTATTTGTCTTACCATTTTGAACTCTATTATACTGTTTCTCCCTCGTACTGGTTTGAGTAGAGGGAGGGGTTGATCTAGCAGACTGTGCTTGGTTCAAGGGTCATTGGGCGTGTTGCCTGCAAGTTGTTTGTCAGCGGGTTAGAGAATCTGTTTCTCTGGTTAAGCCAAGCTGTAATGCTCAGCGGTGTATGTGAGGAAGCTTTTTCCTCAGTATAGCTAAGCTGTAAAGCTCAGCAGGGATCCTCACTGGTTAAGTGAGGGGTGGACGTAGGTCTCCACAGGGAGACCGAACCACCATAAAAATCTGCGTACACTGTGTGGTTTGATTTCTCTTATTATTCTCCCTTCGTTAGATGTTTGATTAAGCACGATTCTCATTGCCATTTAGTAATTGATCTTATCTCTATCATTCTGCACCATAATTCGTGTGTAATCGTGCATAGAATATTTTAAAGGGTTAACCTATTCACCCCTCCCCTCTAGTTTGACATTCCACCTAATCCAACAGGGGGCGCCCTCCTCTCTTGGTCAACAATGGCTCCTTGGTCCATTTTTCACCATGGACCAAAGACCAGCCCTTAATGGGCCCTCCAAGCTACGAGGCCCATAAGAGAGAGAGTGGCCCAATTGGGCTTCAAGTGGCCTTGATGCTGGACGGGATGCGACTCGATGCCAATTTGAATGTGAACTTGAGACTCTAGACAAACTCGTGACTCGTTCCTACTGAGGGAAGCGTGCAGATGTGCGTGGTTGAGAAATCGGCAATGAGTCAAGGGTGGTCAAACTGAATCTCGTACTCGGATCAAGTCACGGGATGGGTCTCGCTCTCTCTCACTATAGTGATTGAAATAATATAAGAGCTAATTACCCTAACACTCATGCAGCGACATATAGAAATATACGAAGTAAGTAAAATGCCTAGAGAGGGGAGCGGAAACGATACCTCCACCCTCCGGGCGTTGGGAAGACGACTCCGGCCAAGACTCCTACTCCCAGTATAGTAATTAAATAATAGTTACATGAGTGAATTTTATGCCCACACCACGCAAGGAGGTAAAGGGCTACAGTGTGACCTGGGAGTAGTGAACTCAGGTTGACGGGTAGTAAGCCGGAAGGGCTTTCAGACCGAAGATGGGCTGTTTGTCCGGTTCGGTTCTGTTTGGCCCACGGGACAGCAGGCGGGTCCAGCTACTAAGACAACGACGTCCGGGCATCTCCTTGCTACGGCGGCTGGCTGGAACGCTGCTGGGGGGTTCTGGTCTATCCCCGGGAGCGGCGGTCACTAGTTCGGAACTGAGGATTTATGGAAGAATTAACCTTGGACTGCTCTTGCTGGCCTCTTCACGGAACAGATTTGTGTGCCTCCACAAAAATGATCACCACGCTCAGATTCGGTGTCGGATCGAGGCGAGATCAGCGTTGTTGGAAAGTAGACTCAAAGATCTACAACATACATGATTTTTACATCGATCGAACGGTTTGATTTAAAACACAAAACTCTGTGCTCCACAAACTTTTCTACCTAGGAATCCAGATCACATAGGATAGAATGAGGTCTGCCTGAAAACAAATTTTGACCAAAAGGAAAATGGTGGATCTAAACTCTGAGAATTTTATGGGTGGAAGAGGGGGATATGAGGATGACACACAAATATTTTGGGATTTTTCTGATGTGGTTTGGGTGGGGAGAAAAATAAAAGAATAGGGTGCTATCCTGTAGATCGGTAAACTGGCAGATTGCTAGGGGTGGAAAGATTTGACTGGGAAGGGGGGCAAACGGGGGCTGATTGGCCAAAACATTTAATTGGAGGAAAGGGACTACGGGGGAAACCAACCCTCAAAGTTTGAGGTCAATCATACGGCTGGATTCGGAGAACCAACTTGATCTTTGAGCTTTTGTTCTGAATTTCGGGGTTCAGGACAGCAAGATGGAGAATGGCTTGTGGCGGCTTGTTGGCGGCACGAACGGCGGCTGCGGCGGCTGCGGCGGCTGCGGCTGAGCTTCACACCTAGGGGAGGAGATAGATCTTAGAATCCACCAAGATTATGGCATCACACCAAAGAAATCACAGCAGTCCAGCTGTAAGGGGGGAGAGGAGAGAGGGGTGCCCTTGGGTAAGAACACAAATTCTCAATTTTTCATCAATAATTATCTCAAAATAATGAAATACAAGGGTTTTATAACAGTAGCTAAAAGACCTAAACTAACCTCAGATCTAGGGTTCGGGAGGGACAATTAGGGGATGGGAAATTCTAATTCTACTCCCATGTGGTCAATTGACCAAAATATAAAAAAATGCTAAAGGGAAGGGGGTGCCCTCCTTAAGAGGAGAAGTGGCATTTTTATTCTTGTCTCCTTGGTCTAAGTCCAACTTGGACCACGGACCATCCCCTAGGGGCCCTAGGAGGTAGGTGGCCCAATGGGAGAAAGGGTGGGGGTCCCTCCGGGCCAACATGGCATTTTGCAAAGAAACCCACTAAATCCTAAGGACTAACACATTGGCTTATAATGCCTTACAATTGCAAACCCATTTCACTCAAGGATATAAATGCAAACAAAAAAAAATTAGTGGCCCTACTTTGATGTCCCCATCAATTCTCCCCGGGTGAGAGAAACTTGACCCCTTCGAGTAAGTGGTGCGGCTGCTCACGTGGCACCTGCGGATCCGTCATCGTACCAGGTAGCGCGGGTATGCTTCACTCCTAGTAATTGTCACCTACTCATCCCGTATATGTTCTATGCTCAGGCTGCTGTGAGAATGAGGTTAGTGATGGACACTCAGGGGTGGAGTCACTCTCAAAGGGAGATCGAACGACTCACTGGGGATCACCACTGGGTTCCTGTGGGTGACTAGATCCGAGACATCGTGGTAGAGTAGATCCCAAATTCCAACAAGCCTACAATGTATGTTGTTGACACCCATTTTAGCCCGCAAGTTGCGTCATTTCTCTTATTCATCATTTTGATGTCCCGAATTACCCGTTGTTTTGGAGCCTTTCTTGGGTGGATTTCGAGCCCATTCCACTGTTCCCTAGTCTTTGAGCTTTGGAGATCATGATTTCTTAGAGCCGTTGTGCCTATTTTATCAACTTCCGGCTTCTAAGTCGACGTTCGGCCCATTTTGGTCGACTTCCATCAAGCATTCGATTCCTCTCACTGCGTAGTTCTGAACGCGACCATTTTTCATCCCCTTCAAATCCTTATTGAACATGTGCCCTTCTTAAAAGTTGTTTAATTTTTCAAGATCTACAACTTCTTTTTCTACGCCATTAGCCAGTTCTGCCTCGATTGTGAGCTATTTGTGTTTTTCTGACAGGGTGCACTGTTCACCAGCAGACCTAAGATTTTTCCTATTTTCTAGCCCCATTTTTTCCATATTATGATCATTTTATCTTCTTGCTCTCTTCATAAAAGTTGTTCATCTTTCAGTTATCTACAATTTCTTCTTCAACCACTTTCGTTAGTTCTACACTATTTGAGAGATACACTCCGATTTCCAAAGTCGCACGTAGCCTCCCCAGAATAATCTTCCATTCAGTAAGTGGTCTACTGATAGATCGCCCCATCACTAAGTGGTCTACTGCTAGACCATCCCATCACTAAGTGGTTTAATGCAAGACCGCTCCAAGCACTAAACGTATACTGCTAGACCGTTTTCATCCTATTTTAGCCCGAACTGCCGTGGTCGCCCAGGTCTCTATTCTTCATGATAAAATCGGTCTAATGATGACCGTTTATTTCTAAAAATGGTATATCATGCAACCGTTTATATGACAGAGAGTCCATAAGACCCTGAACTCCATCTTCTTTGCCACCGGACTCTAAGGCCAAAACCTGTGCAACAGGGCCTCCTTGTTAGGGCTCTATCTTCTAAAATTCCCCACGAAATTGAGCCTCATTTGTTTCCGTGTCTTCCTCTTTGTATTATCTTGAATTTGGTATATGGAGCATAATTTTTAATTGACCAGATATCCTGGAATCTTGGCCGCAATATCAGGTTTTATAAATTTTGTGCAACGAAAACTCCTGCAGATTAGGTTCCAGAGGCTTCTTCCAAGAGCTATAACTTCCACATCCTTCCACCAAAAAGAGTCCCGTTTGTTCCTACATCTTATCTTGACTATTATCTTGAGAATGATCCAGAGATCTCGAGATTTGGTGGACTCTATCTCCTAGAATCGTGGGAGAAAGTTCGCGGTTTCACCACTTTTCTATAAATAGATGCCCAGTTCGCCTACGCGACGGGGGGCTCTTCTTCGACCTGGGGCGAAGCCATGCCGGATCGTTCACTCAAACCTTTGAGCCTAGGCTATTCAGGGAAGTATTAGCTTTAATTTAGTTCCTCATTTGCTTCATTTCATCTTCGTTTGACCTGCTAACTTCGCCTCTACTTCTTGCAAATCATCACAAGTTCTTGAACCTGTGCGGCGGGGCGCCCTTCGTCGGCTCGGGGCGGAGTCATCCGGCATCCTCTTCGTCCTCCATTGGTCCCATCCTGAAGAGGGGAGTATCTTCTTCACTTTTCATCCCTCTGGGCTCTCTATACTCCCTCCAATTTCTTATTCTCTTCTCCTACTTTTCACAAATCACCACAGTTTTTACACTTAGCTTTTGCACTATTTTCTACACGTTCATGCATTTTTCTCCATTTTGCACAACATTTTTCTCCCTCATCTTTCCACCAAACTTCGTGATTTCAAACCCTATGCATGCACAACACTCCCACCTTTCTTTTGCACCCATTTATAGGGGTTAAAAATCCTCCCCCGATGCGTTCTCCCCCATTCTTTCATGCTATTTCATCACTTCGGGGCATGTGCTACACTATCATATTCTAATGGGTGTTCTTTTATTTTCATGACTTTGTTTTGTAGGAGACTATCAATAGGACGTGAGGCCCTCTTCCTCTAGCCGGCTGGAAGGAGAGGAGGTCCAATCCCATGATTTCCCCGCACCCGTCTTCAAGGCACGATCACACGTTGTAGCGGTCACCTTCGGCCGTAATTTTCTTCTTCCTTTCCCAAGGTACGCAGTAGGTTTGTTTTCATCATAGTATCTATTTCCTATTGCTATTCCTTGGGTGGCGATCACGGATCATTTCTTTTCTTCATCGCCCCTTTGCTTCCCATTGTTTACACATCATGATCATATGCATGTTCATACGTGCGTGTTTATTAGTTCGGGGCCGGATAGATTAGCCTAAGCTTTATATTTATAATTTTTTGGCGATCATGGTGGGATACCTAGTGCCCATCACATTGTATTTTTAGTGTCTTGCCTGTTGGGTGGGTGTTCATGTATGTTTGGGTAGTCTTTTCCATGTTTTTCCATCGTTCTGTCCATTCCCGGGTTTGTCAGGGGTACACGGTCTATTGTAGGGTCGCCTAACCCTTTAAACGGCCTTTCCAAGACCGCCCCAACACTCTGGTGTTGTAAACGGTCCTCCCAGGACCGCCCAGGACCTAGGCGGTCTACCAGTAGACCGCATAGAGGCTGAAAACGGTCATCCAGGTGACCTTTTCTTGGTTCTGGCCGGGCAAGATTTCTGTTCACAGGGGCCTTATTCATTCGGGCATAACTTTGTCTTATGACGTTGGATTTGGCTGATGTTTGTTGTGTTGCATTGTCCTTTGTATTTTCTTTCCATACATATAAAGTTTGCATCATTTGGACATCATTTGCATATTTAAAAAGTGTCTCGATTTTTACATTTTCTGCATTTAGTTTGCATGCGGTCTGCGTACAGGTTCACAGGGGCATCTTTCTTGGACGATTTAATTGGCATCCCGAGGTCGGATTGCCCTGTTCTTGGGCCCATTGTGTAGACCTTTGTATTATCTTTCCATCCATAGTTTATTTTCATCATTTAAGTCACATTTTCCTGGTTAAATATTGTCATCATTTTAACATTTTGTGCATAAAATCTGCATGCACGTTCATGGGCAAACACAAAGGTACGTTGTTCTTTTATGATTTTTCCTATCTTTTGGTGCCTAGTTGTCCCTATTTCTGGTCTTGCATTATTGTTATTCATATTGTTTTGCATTTTTTCTACATTTTTGAGATGTTTGCATAATTTCATTATTGTCTTGATTTGTTAGACCTAGGCTAGAAATTGCATGCACCCCGGTGTACATAGGATCATGCATATTTGCATATTGTAGTTGCATTCCCCATGGTAAGTGATCCTCTCTCTCCCATATTCCTTGGGCTCGACTAGGTGATCTTATCCGGGACCTCAGTAAGTCCCCGCGAGCCATGGATTCCCACACGGACACCGGGCCGGTTGTACCTTTCCACCCCTTAGGCTTGCATTTGCATACGTTGTGAAGGAGTTAGTCTTAGTCAACCCAAAGTTTGGACCTTATTCCCTATAGGATACCTATCTTGATGGAATTAATCTCAATTCAAATCATTAAAAGGCCCACCCAAAACTTTGACAATAAAATACTTCCCATCATATTAACTTGTTTGACTTGGGTGAAATCCTTCATATTGTTTGTGTTGTTTGGGCTTGTCCAAGCCCACTTGTGTTATTTTGTGTTGCATCCCCCATCATCTATATAGGTTTATTGTTAGGCCCATTTAGGCTGGTCCATTCTGTGTGTCCATTCGTCTAGTCTCATTGTCCTAGGTTTCTTTTCTTTTTTTTCCTTTGCATTATTGAGTCAGCCCCCTTCTTTTATTCTTTAAGCCCTTACTCCCTCATTATAATTTCCTGATTTTCCCTGTATAAAGTCTCCATTTGCCCTCATGGAGTGCCATTTTTCTCTTGTATATTATCCTTCTTCTTCCCCGTCTTCCTATGCCCGTGTGGATTCCTCTTCCCACGCAGGCCCATCTACTCGTGGCCCCTCCGACCCGCAAGAAAATCTCGTGGCCCACTTATCATCTCTCGCTTGCCAAATGCACCCGGTCTAGGCCCAAAAACTCGCTGCTAATCACCTTAATAGGGCTCATTCTCATAACGGGCCTCATTCATCTAATGGGCCTTATTCCTTCAATGGGCCTCGCTCTTTTAATTGGCCTCATCCTTCTAACGGGCCTCCATCTTCTACTCTTAATAGACCCCCTTCCTTTAATGGGCCTTCTTATTCTCTTAATGAGCCTACTTCTCTTAATGGGACCGCTCCTTCTACTCGTGTTGCTACTGGCCCAATGGATCCTTATTCTTATGTTCATGATTCTTCTAGGCCCACATATCATTCCACTCTTGGGATGGGCTTCTCTCATTCTCAGTCCGGATCCCCTCATCTGGCCCAATACTATAATTTTGGTCTAAATTCACACTCTCTTGTTCAGACTAGCTTGCATCATTCCTGATCTCTCCCCATCGAGGAGATGATTGCTCAAACCCAACGCCAGCTTGATGAGCTTCAACGTCAAATTGATCCCAAAACTTTTTTGACTGTCTCGTTTGCATTTCAAGGTCTTCAGCTTCCACCACGTTCACAAATTCCTGCTTATCGCCGCTATGGTGGAGTCGGTGACCCCTACATGCACTTGAAGGAGTTTCTTTGTGAGTCGGCCCAATTCCGATATGACCAAGGCTTGATGGCTTATTTATTTGGTCTGTCTCTAGAAGGCCCAGCTCGAGATTGGTTCTTTTTATTACCGCAAGATCAAGTGGTGAGTTTCCAAGTTGCACAAGAGAAATTCTTTCAGTAGTATCAAGACTAGGTTGGGCCCAAATATTCCTTGGTTGATCTGGCCCATGAGAAGATGAAGCCCCACGAGGAGTTCTCTACCTTCACCGACCGCTGGCGTCGCTTGGCCGCTCAAGTACCGGGGCATATTCCGGAGGGAGAGCAAATCAAAATGATCATTTCTAATGTAATGCCCGAGTACCGCTTTATCTTAGCCTTGAACGATATCACCTCATGGCAATAGCTTTATAGCCGAGCCCGCTTCATCCACCAACAACTTTTAGGTTTTCTTGACCCCGAGTCCCCTCCACCTTCTACGCCCACATACGCCTCCTATCCATCATCTCCCATCAGTCAGCCCTCCTCGAGTCAACCCCCCATCACATATCCTTCCATTAGTCGGCCTTCCACTCCCACATACCCATATACCTCCACGTATCAACCCTCCATGAATCAACCTGCCGCCATCCATAGTCAGCCCTCTGCCATTTCATCTCCGCAAGCGTCCCCACCTCCGGTCGAGGAAACACTACACCCCAAGCAGGTGGATGCCGTCTACATACCTCCTCGCTCTGCTCCACATACGCCTCCATCGAGTCTCTTCATCAGTAGCCATGCGCCATTGCCTATGCAACCCCCGCTTCCTTCTCCACTCCCATCTCCATTACCTTCTTATACCTCTCGGCATCCACATTGCCCGAAGCGGGCTCCTTCTCCGTCATTATCAGAGTCTTTTACAGATATTTTTAGGGCTTTGATGGTAGCTCACGCGTTGCAGCTCCCTCCGGTTGTGCCTTGCCGACCCGCGGCCGGGAATGTGTTTCAATATTGTGAATTTCATCGCCAACAGGGGCATTTGGTTGAGGATTGCCCCGAGTTTCAGGAACTTATTTATGGTTTGGAAGACAAGATGATGATTGATTGGGCTACCATGCATGAAGTCATTTTACGTCTCCATAATAAGCAGTAGCAGCAAGAAGTGACGCCCAGGCAGCTGTCTCCCTTACAAGACCAGGGGCACCCCTGTGATTCTTTGATTAGCGATGCACCCGCTCTGTCGCTTGCTCCGTTATCTACCCCATCTTTTCCACCTTCTACTCCATCCCAACACCCCCCACCAACCCAAGCCTCTGCTTAGGCTAGTGCTCCCACTTCTTCTTTCTCCATTTCCACCACTGCTTCTACTCCCGATGCCGCTAGACGCTTCGTGTCGATACGTCGAAGGTGGGCGTCATGACCCTCCAATTCCTCTGCCTCACCACCACTGTTACCATCCTCACCTCCACTACCTCCTTTGACCACATCACCCTCTCCAATACCCCTACCACCATCACCATCATCTTCACCGCCTCCTCTCCCAGCGACCCCTCTTCCATCACTTCCACCATCTCCATCGCCTTTACCCTCTCCTACGCCTCCACCTTTACATTTACCCCCACTTATGCCTTCCGAGCCTTTACCCACGCCTTCCAAGCCTATTACCTCCATTTCTCCATCCCTTTCCACCCCACGAAGCGGGTGCGCGCTCCCTTTGGTGCCCCTTGGGTCTGGTCTGTTGCACTCCTACAGTTTTGATGATGTCTTACACTATAAGTCAATCTTGATAATCTATCTCAATACATTCCACTTATACATTCTTCAGATACTGCACTCTCCAGTTCTACTCAGAAAGTCCATGCATACTTAGTTCACCATGCATTGCATCCGTGCATATGCTGCATTTTCAATTGAGTAGAGTCTGTACATGCAAGCATCTAGTCGGTGCAATCTTAGTTGCTGCACGCGACTAAGTCGCTGCATTGTCTATTCATGCATTAGACAAGTTGGTGCAATTCGCACACCGTGCACATAAAGTCTGTGCACATTTCATTGCTAAGTATGTGCATTATCTCAGTGCATGCAAGTGCTTTCATCGAACGCACGTAGGGTCGGTGCACATGGTTTTCTGGACGATTGCTAAGGCAAAACGGTGCAAGCTTTGGCTCGCACAGGTCGGTGCAATTCTCGCACCAAGTTAGTGCATTTGTTGCTTACACACACATACAAGGTCGGTGCAATTTCGTGTCTTAGGCATGATCAAAGTCGGTGCAATGTCTTTACCTTGAGCAATAATGTCCGTGCATGTTTGTGATACGAAGCATTCTTAGTCTGTGCAAGTCTTACATTATCTTAACCATACTAAGTCGGTGCAGGGTTTATTTTGTGCTAATCAGGTCAGTGCACATCCTCTTGTCTTGCATACCTTCTATTATGCACATCACAGACTGTGCATTCTTTGCATTAGGGCACCTGAACTAGGTGCAATTTCTATCTCGATGCATTTCATAATTGGTGCAGTCTTTCTTGTAGAAGGGATGTTAGTGTCGGTGCTTTGCTTTGTCTTGTACAGTAATACCCGTGCAATCTTTGCATTGGGTTGCATAAGGTAGGTGCAACCTTTGTTCATGCACGCACGTAAGGCATGTGCATGTCTTGGCTTGTGCTCAATCAAGGTCTGTGCATGCTCGTGATCAGTGTAGCTTCCACTAATGTTTTCTCTTACTTGGCAGGTCTGTCACCTGTTCGAGCAGGTGTTCGACGAACCCAAAACCAGATAGGGTACTCCACGTGGAAGTCAATGTACCAGGTTTATGGGCTCATGATCCGAGGTAATAAAAAGAAAGGATGATCCTGCCACATGGAATCGAAAAGGGATCAGCTCTGCTAGAAGGAATGGGCGGGAATCGTGTTAACCACGCGCCACCATCTTGCTATAAAAGAGGTTGAAGGCTGCAAGAGAAAGCTGCTGAAGATTGAAAAAATGAGAGCATCTGCAGCCACTGCTTGAGCAAGAACCTCCCTATTTGAGAGAAGAGCCTGACTAGAATTAAGAGAGCCTGAGTGATCTTTTTTGTGTTTTGAGCTTGAAAGACTGCTTCTCAGGAAGCTACATTCTCGCTGTTTTGAGTGACTATTTTTTTTCTTTCTTTTTCTTCATTTTTGAGTTGTTTCACCAATTTCTTATACACTTTTTTGTTACCCTCTAAGTGATCTTAGAGGAAGGGAGATTGGTTCTCCAGTTGGGAGTGAAGGCATTTCGCTCGTGTGTACCCTCTAGTTTAGAGGAAGGGAGGTTGGTCCTCCGGTTTCTGATCTTGTTGAGGCAAGGTCAAGTTCAGATCCTGTGAGTTGCAGCATCGGTGCTGAGGGATTTGTTCCCTTGTGGCAAGCTGTGAGATAGCGGATGTAAGCAGACTGAGTCTACGGTGTTTTATTGCTTAGTGCAAGGATGTCTTACTCCTGTGGAGTAAGGGGTGGATGTAGATTGCTGTTCGCAATCGAACCACCTTAAAAACTCTTTGTCTCCTTTGTGGTTGGGTGCTTGGTTGACTGCTTCTGTGTGGTTCATTTTGCTGACCTTTTATTGTGGTACAAGCACGTCTGCTGTTCGATCACTGTTCTATTTCAATCCATTGTCATTTAGTTTCTACTTAGTGTCTCTCTCTGTGGGCTATTCTGAAAGATTCACTTACTGCAACTAGGATTTCATCGCTCATAATTCAAATCGCTTTAAATTGGGGAGTGATCTATTCATCCCCCCCCTTCTAGCTCACTCTTCCTGCTATCATGGTCCCTGGGGAGATAATGAGCTGAGCCAGGTTTCGATTGTGCATTTCAAGATTCAAGATGTCATTTGCCGCATGCCAATCCGGGTCCTGGTCCCTTGCTATTTTGGGGATAATGAGCATGCATTTTCAGAAATAGTTCCAAAGAAGAGTTCCCTTGCATTCGTGCCAGTTTCTTCAAAAGCGAGGCCAGTAGCAATCTCTCTACTCACCGGGAAGTTCACCCTTGATGATGTTCTTACCTCTCGCTCGATCGCTGTTTATTTCACTGGCCAAGAAGGGTTCTCTACTCGGATTATGCTAACTCATACGGTCGCCAGGAGCCTAATGGATTCCCTATTCAAGGGGCAATTGGCCGTGTCTTCAGCACTTTCCAAGGACATTCTGATGGGGACATCAGAGCAAGACCACTAACTCTTATTTTTGCATTTGTGTCCTTTTAGTTTGCTTTTATATCCTTGGGAAAACTTACGCACAATTGTAAGGCTTTCTAAGCCAAACTGTGAGTCTTTAGGTTTTAGTGGGTTTTTTTGCAAAAGTTCATGTAGTCCCTGCAGGACCCTCCACCCCTTGCTCATAAGTCCATGTGGCATCTTGGGGGTCCATGTGGGGCTGGTCAAAGTCCTAGGTGAGTTTCTAGATGGTTTGACATTCAAAGGGGACAAGTGGAGCAAAATGTCCAAGATGCCTCCCTTATAGTCAAGGGGGCGCCCCCCTTAATTAATTGTTTAATGTGGTTCCAAACCACATGGGAGAAATACTTATGATCTCCCCCATTTACCCCTCCCCAATTTAGATCTGAGGTTAACTAGGGTCATTTTGCATTTCATACAAATAGATTGTAATTCACATTTTATGGGAATTAATGAAGAAAAATTTGTGAATTTGGTTGGAGCTCCTTGAAGGGTGCGCCCCTCTCCCCTCTCTCCCTACTGTGTTTCTTCCTGCTCCAGTCTTCTAGGGTGTGAGACCCATTCTATCTCTCCCTCTTATCCTCTGATTTCTGTTTCTGCCGCCGCCGCCATCGCACCGCCATCGCGCCGCAGCCACCATCGCGGGAGTTCTGTCCAAATCAGGATAGAACCTCAACTCTAGAATTTTATCTTTTGTTCTTATTTTCTGATCAAATCCAAACTATTAGGGCTTGTTCTACCTGTCTCCCCTAGTCTCCAGTTTAAATTTCGTGCAATTTGGACATCGTTTAGTATTTTTCCCATATTTCTTGTTCCCCCCTATAATCTGTCATTCTATAGATCCACGAGAACAATGTTCCATTTTCGTATTTTTCCCACCCCTTTATCAATTTTCATAAAATCCATAAAAATTCTCAGGTGTTCCTAACATCCACCCCTTCCATCAGTAATTTTCTCAGCATCCATAAAATTCCCCTACCCACCGGTCAAAGGTTAGTTCAGGCAGATCCTTTTCTGTCCTGAGTGCCAATAATCAGATCCACAGAACAATTACAGTGTTTCAGAGCCTCCCATTTCTCATTACTTTATTGGATCGACTTACAAAAACAATATGGTGTAGCTCTGGGAGTCCTCTTTCTAACGACGCTCGTCTTACCTCGATCTGATTCCGGATCTGAGAGAATTAATTCTTGCCGCCGAGACGCATAAATCTGTTCCCTGTGCAGGTCCGAAATAGCAGTCCGGGAGAAATTCATAAATAAATACCAAAATTCAACTTCAACGATCGCCACTTCAGGGAATCGTTCAGGGACGTCTAGCCATCGTCCCAGCCAAGCAGCACCTTCAGAAGATCTCAGGAAGGCGACGTTCCTTTGGAGGCAATGGCTTGCTGCATAGCGAGTCAGAACCGAGTCGGCGCAGCACCGAGTCGGACCAGCAGGCCGAGTTCGCCCCGAGAACCCCCCCAGTTTGTTGCCTATCAACCTAGGGTCGGTCCTCTCGGGCCCCACTTGTAGCCCTTTACCTCCCTGCGTGGAGTGGGCAATAAAATTCACTGTTGTAATTAAGTTTTTACCATTGTACCGGGAGTTACCGTAACTGGCCGGGGTCGTCTTCTCCACGCCCGGAGCGTGGAGGTATCGTGTTCGCTTTACTCGTATTTATTCGTATATGCCGCTGCAAGTGATAGGTAACTAGCTCGATATCTATTTTTATCACCGCTACGAGAGAGTGAGTGTGACCCGTCCCGTGACTCGATCCGAGTACACGCAGAAAGTCGATACCCGAGACTCACTGCCGGTTTCTTAACCGCGCACGGTCTAGCGTTTCCCTCGCATAGGGACGATCGTGAGCTAGAGTCCCAGGTCGCGTGTCCGTCCCGCATCAGTTTGGTATCAGAGCGCCAGTTAAGTCTAGGGTAGTCTTTGTGTCTAAGTCCGCAAAAAAAAGTGTCTAAGTCTAAGGGTGCATTTGCATACCATTGTTCGGTATATCAAAAGGTGTCGCCCGAACGTTAGGTTACGCCTATCGGGAATGCCGCACCCTCGCGTGAGAAGTTCTTCGGGTCGAATCTCCGCCTTGTACCGGATCTTGGTTGTGTCTAGGTTGGTAGTCGAGTCTCATTCCAACTTTGCATTAGTTAGGGTCGTGCCTAGTGTTTTGTCCGAGTGTCGGCATGGCCATCCACTAGCTTCCCCGTGTCCCATGGATTACCAAGGGCCCGCATCTTATGCATGGTGGCGATACTATCTAAGACGGGAGAACCACCCGGACCACCCCCGGAGACCCGTAGCCCGGGACTTCTATGGCTCCGAAAACCCGAGTGACTACCTAGAGTGGGAAGCCATTATGGATGACTACTTTGAGGTGTACATTATGTCTAGTCCCATGCAAGTCGACTTTGCCAAAAGGTGACTTTTCTATGAAGCCGCCGAAACATGGAGGGACATCATATACTTCCGGGAAGATAGGAGGCTAAGGCCCATCGAGTCATGGTGGGATATGAAGAGAGCGCTTAGGTGGGTCTATCTTCCCCGCCCACCTACCTCCAAGCACAGGGGTCATACCACTAGCCAACCCCACCAACTCACCCACAATCAAGTGGGCCACACCCTCAACCAACCCCGCCCCTTCACCTCCATCCAAGCCCACGTAAGCACTCCCAATCAAGTGGCCCACCCAGTCGCCTCCAACCAACCTCCCCTTGGCACCTCCGTCCCATCCCACCCAAGCACCTCCAACCAAGTGGAAGTCCCACTTATAGCCGAGCCTAGGTCCACACCCGGGCCGAGAGACGAAGAGCGAGTCCACCATGAGGCCCTAACTCCAACCTGCACCTTTGCCGAACTCTTGAAAATGTTTACGGACCGGTTGGATAGGATTGAAAGGACACGTGCTCCTTCACCACCCGTGAGTGCTCCATTGCTACCCTCCTCTTCCGACCCTCATCCGGAGCCATCATATTTGGAGCCACCAAAGCCCGAGCCACCCATATTTCTAACGGGTACACTTTTCATCGCCGAGCCGCTTCTTAGATGGCTGAAGGATGTCTTGGTCCCACCTCCTTACCCATCTATGGACCCCACCCTACCACTACTGCCCGTCAACTCCTACCACACGACATTCCGGTCTAGTCACCATGTTGATACCTTGGGTGACCTTATCATGGGTTTACACTGGCAATAGACGTTGACGCACTTATTGGCCCGAGCCTTAGACCAACCCAATAGTCGTAACTTCACTCATCTGGCCTTAGGGTCTGTTACCTCCGTGTGAACCGTGGGTTGTGTCACCACGGAGATTGTCTGGTTCCTCCCTATGCCGGCCGAGCCCGACTTCATTCCCGTTTACCCAAGGGAGAAATCTTATTTTTTTCACATGACCACCGTCCCATTCACCATGATGGATGAAGGTGACCACCCACACCTTCAAGAATTTCACAATTGGGACCGTGTCATATGGGAGCACATTTCATGGGGTCATACCTTCTTTGACCCTTTTTACCCCTTCACTAGTGAACCTCCCGAGATATCATATTCACTCCACTTCTTCCAAGAAGTTCACTATCACACCCCTACCCCTCGGTCTAGTTCGCAAGCCTTACCTACGTCTAAGGGTGATGACGAAGGTAGTTTTGGATCTCCTAGCGCTTCCCCACCCAAATCCTGTTGTGCCCCTTGTGCTTTGATGATAGGGTGTTGTTGTTTTGATGATGGCAACTCAAGGAGTCACCACATAAGATGGCAAATCAATGAGTCACCACATAAGAATGATGATGATAATGATAGTGTGTGTGATGATAAAATGATGTTTCGAATGCATTATTCTGATTAAGCCCATGCACAGGTTAAGTCAGTACAGAGTTTTGCCTAGACGTGCATATGTTTGCTGCATAAACCTTGAGTCCGTGCAAGGTTGCTCACATGTCGTTAAGCTTGTACATGCATACATAAAGTCGATGCAAGCATGCAACAGAGTCAGTACATTGCTTAAGTCTGTACAGGGTTAATTGTCTAGGCTTGTGCATTTCATAACTATGTTTCATGGTGGCCATAAGTTAGTGAATGCCTAAACTCATGCATGTTCAAGGGACAAAGTCTGTACATAATTTTGCCTAGACTGCATCAACTCAAGTCTATACATTCCTTGGTGCCTAGTCTGTACAACCTTCGTTGTTTCACTCGACTAGTCAGTACAGCCAGTGCTCTTCATGCACATACATAGTCAATGCATTGATTTGTCTCGCACATACACTAAGTCTGCACATGGTTGCTTTGATGACTTAGCAAGTCTATACATTCATAGGCATAGTCAGTGCATTCGGTTGTTTCATGTCTATACAAAGTCTGTACATTCTCTGCTGATATGTCTATGCATCATTTTAGCAAAGTCTGTACATCGTCTTGTCGCATGCATGCAAAGTCTGTACACTCCTTGATAGCATGCCTGAGCATTTCTCTTCAATATGCATACTTTCCTATATGCATTTGTGCATCTTTCAAGACAAAGTATGTACACTCTTCACCATGCATTCAAAGTCTATACATTCTGTTGCATACATATGTAAGGCAGTGTCATGCACTCAAAGTCCATACATGCACACGCATAGTTTGTGCATTATGCATTCATACTTAAACTCTAGGCATAGCAAGTCTGCACATTGGTTGTACATTGTGCAGAAAGTCTGTACACTCGTTGATGGCATGTCTGAGCATTCATTTTCAATGTATATACCTTACTATATGCATACTGTATTACACTCCATCAAGTCTATACATTCTTAGTTTAAATCTCAAACCTACTCGATGCATCTTTTTCTTTTCCTTCAGATTGATTCGAACTGATATCAAGTTTTATCTAACAGGACTCATGTTCGAGAAGCTTAGTATGGACACGTGATCCAAGAATGGAGATGGATTAGGATCATGACACGTGTAATGCAGTAAGTGAAATGCTGCCACATGGTCTAGGCTCTTGGGCGGGAACTGTGGAGGACACACGCCCACCTATCTGCTACTGCTATAAAAAGAAGACTTCTCCATCTGGAGAAGATGATCGTGAAATGTGAGGAGCCTGCACTATCCAGAGAGAAGACGATGAAGAGGAGAGCAGAGTGATCGAAGTAAGGGGGTAGCCAGACAGAAGTAGAGAGAGCCAGCAGAAGAAGAAAAAGAGAGAACATAAGAGAAAGAAGAGAGCTCGAGAAAGAAAGAGTGAGCAGTAAAGAAGAAGAAGAAGAAGAAGAAAGAGAGATCGAGAGTTTATAAGAAGAAGAAGAAGAGAGTCATCTGAATCTTTGTCTATACTGGACCGTGGATCAAATCTAGGCCAATCAGCTCTTTAAGAGCCACATTTGTGTTTTATCATCTACAGCTTTCTGTCGCTGTGATTTCCCATTTCCTATTTTTCTTTTGAACTCTATTTCAAGCTGTTTGTCAGCAGAGCAAGCTGTATTGCTCAGCGGGCAGAGGAGGATTCCTCTGGACGGGTTAAGCTGTAGTCCCCAATGGTTGGCAAAGCTGTAATGCCCAGCGGTCAAGCTGTTAGTCAGCGGTTGTAGGCAAGCTGTGAGGCCCATCGGTTTAAGCTGTGTATTAGCGAAATCCACACTCTAGTTGGAGTGTGGGGTGGACGTAGGTCTGGAGGACCGAACCACCTTAAAAATTATCTGTGCAGTGGTTTGATTGTCTATTCTGATCCGCTAGATGTATGCTTAGGTTCGATCTGAATAATTTGTCTAGCGAGGAATTTATTTTCATCTTGGACATTTGACATTGGTTCTAAAGAGTGTCAAATCCACTCAAGTCATCTGAGCTTCTAAGTTGCATTCGTTTGCTTGTTTGGGTTCAGTTAATAGAGTAAGTTTGCTTAGGAGCCTGCACTCTTGCAGCTCAACTGTTTGGTCAAGAGAATCTTTGTTCTCCTTATCTTATATAGCTTAACTAGTCATGATTTCATATTGTGTCTAGTTACAGTTTTTAATTGGGAGTAATTTTTTAAGGGGAGATTCATTCACCCCCCTCTGAATCCATTGCACAGATCCAAACAATTGGTATCAGAGCGGTTGTCTGCACAGAGGGTTACACGACCTGCAGATCCGTTCCTGGATTCGGTTTCGGTGCGTTTTGGTTTGATGAGTGTTCTTATCATTGTTTTCGATCCCTTCTACATTTAAGTGTGTGATTTAATCTGAGGATGTCTCCGATGTTTGATCTCCCGAAATATGAGGGTCTAGGTTTTTATAACTGGCTCAATCAGTTCAGGGAATATGTGATGCAGACTAATTCAGATCTGTGGATGATCATTGCACACAGTTCTTATGAAGTTCCAAAGGATAAATCCTTATGGAAAACTTCAGATCATTTGAAATTCTCTGAGAACTAGAAGGCCGTAGAGATAATAAAAAGGGCGATAAATATTGATAAATTTCCTGGTATAGTCAAATGCTGCAGTGCCTCCGAAGTGGTCGAGATGTTAGCAGCCAGCAGGAGTCGGGACGAAGTGAAATGCCTCATGGCTTCAGATGAAGATCAGATTCAAATTGAAGAAACTTCATCACAGGTAAACTCTGACATTGTTAACTTTTCATTTGAAGATTTGGTGGCAATGAATGAACATTTGTTGATCGAGTATGACAGAATTAAATCTGAGAAAAGGAAATTAAAAAGAGAGCTGGACATGTTAAAATCTGAAGATAAGAACCTGAATAATTATTCAACTGGAGATAAGGGTTCGTGCAATGAATGTGCATTCTTAAAGGAATTGATCGAAGACTTAGATTTTGATGATAATATGCAGAAAAACTTAATCACTTCCTTGAAAGAAGAAAATGATTCCTTGCTGGCTCAGAAGAAGGAAAATGATCAATTTCAAGATAAGCTGATTGAAGAAAATATGTATCTTAAAGACCAAAATAAAAAGCTAATGCTTCTTAATACTATTTTCTCTGAAAGATGGTTGTCATTTGAAAAAGGAAAATCAGTTGTGAAGGAAAATGAGAACAATAATGAAATAAAGGTTCAACAAGAAAATGCAACTCTTAAGAACCTGAATGATGCTTTGCAATAGCAACTGATTGCGTGTGAATCTGAGCTAAACAAATATGAAGCTAACATTGTGACTCTTAACTCCGAAATTGAAGACCTAAAGGACTCCTTGTCAAGATTTGTAAAAGGAAAGATTAATCTGAATAAATTGCTTGGAGTAAATGTGAATGTCCAGAAAGAGGGATTGGGTTACATTCCAGTTACGAAGAAGGTTGAAGGGAATCAAATGAATAATGTTTTTGTTAAAAGCTCAGAACAAGATAAAGCTTCTACTTCATCAGTTTTCCAATTCACTGTTCAGAGAACTGAAAATGAGGATAAAAACTTGAAGAATGAAAGTAATCAGAAAAAGGCTGGAAGTAAAAGGAAAACCAAACTCTCAACTATTGCTATTAAGGCCTTTTCTGACTCTGTTAGACCTCATGATCAAGTGCATAGTACAAAACATTTCCCCATCCAGTCACATGCACACACAAGAATCACCTCATGTCATTACTGTGGCATATCTGGTCATCATATGCATGAATGTAGAATAATGGTTCAAGATGAATTGAGTGCTAAGATTATTCATGAAAAACCCCATGCATTCAATAAGAAGAAGAAGATCCATTGCTTCCAGTGTGGGAAGCTGGGCCATGTTGCGGCTCACTGCTGGCATGCCCTGGGAGGAAAAAGGAGTTCAAAACCTGAGAATATCCTTGAGAACAAAACTATCTTTAATAGAAAAACTCCTGTATGTTTTGAATGTGGTAAAGTTGGTCATCGATCCTTTGAGTGTTGGCATGTTAAAAGGAACACCAATTTGCATGGTAGAAATATCTTAACGAATGTCCACTCACAAAAATTTCATGTTCATCCTGTCAAAAGGAATTTGAACTCTGCCATTAATTGTCATTATTGTGGGAGAATAGGACATATCATGAATAACTGCCATGATTTGAATTTTGATGATAGGAAGACTTGGAAACCCTGGAGTGCACCTGCTAGAGGTGTCACTCAACTAATAAGACCCAAGAGTCTTTGGGTCCCCAAATTCGCAAATTGATCTTACCTTGCAGCTGTGCATTGGAAGTTGATGAATAAAGGGGTTAATAATTCAAGGCACTCAAGAATGAAACCCCTAGGATTGCACTATTCAGGTCAGTTCTAAAAATCTGTTCTAAATTCTGTTATCAGAAATTGTTTGCTTTAGATGCTTGCATATCAAATTAATCTATCTGTGCTTAATTGAAACCTTTTGAAAAATTGATTGATTTCGCATGATGTTCTTGCTGATCATGACCAGTCTCGCTGCATAGTGCATATATATAGTGTGATGCATTGCATATCATCTAAATTGAAAAATCCAAAAAGGAATAACTCATTGCATCTAGACAGGGGGAGTATTTGAGTCTCACTAGTCGTTCACCTCTTGAACCCTTCATGTCTAGCTATTCGGTTCACTTTCATATTTATGTGTGTTGATTTCATTCTGATTTGGGAGTTGGATTGTTTGAAAATTATCCTGTGTCAGCCTGTCATTGATTTCTGAATAAAGAATGATCTGATGTTTGAACAATTATTCTGCACAACTGAGTGTCATACGCATGCTTTGCATAGTTGATGTTTCAAATTGATGCATGTATTGCACTGAGTATAGATAGTTGCATGTCTTGCATATAGTCCATGCATCTTGTGTTCAAAAAGCATGAAGGTCGGTGCATCATAATGTCAGGAAGAGGGTAGTAATGTCTGAACTTGGTGTGTTAGGTTTTCATTGAATACACTGCATTCAGTCAGGGGGAGTAGATGGATGTCTTTCAGAAAATTCATTTAATAAGATGACCCATTGCATCCAGGCAAGAGGAGAATTTTTGACCTATTAATCCTTTTCAATCCAGACTCTTCATGTCCAAATATGTGAATTCCTCTCTTGCTCCTGTGTATTTCACTCGAATCCTTCTCTTTTGACTAATTAACAGCTGAAATTCTTGAAAATCTGTTCAAATTCTTTCATAGCAGAATTCTATGATCTGGTGTGGATAAGTTGTTCAGTTGCATTGATTGGACTGAGTTGAGAAATCTAAGTTGTGTACCTTGTTTATATGTCTGAAACCTGAGAAGAAACTTCTATCATACAGAATTAAGAATGTCCACTGATTCAAATTGGTATAAGCCTAATGTATTCTCGGATTTGAATTTGAATGATTGAAAGTATCTGAATCATAAGGTTTAATAATTTTTAACCACCTATGTCATAAAATATCTAGACTCATTCATCTGAATTCTGAAAATATGAGATCAAGGCTACTTTGGTAGAGACACATAGAATGAGTATTATTTTTAAACATTAACCTGAAAAATGTTGACTAAATTGAAAATTTGAATTCAGAGCAATGACTTGGTCACTGGGAAACTGGATACTCTATCAATGAAATAGAGTAATTCTATGTCATGAAGTATCATAGCTATCTCTGGTGAAAATCTATTGAAAAATCTGACAGAGCAATAGCATGTCTGTGTTGAGTAACTGGGGAGTCTGGCCTCTGATCAAGGTGTCTCTCAAAGTTGAGAGGCAATGAAAGTTATCACACTGAGTAACTGGGTCACTTCACCTAAGACGTGTTGTGCCTCACGTAAAAAGGTGTTGATCAACTTAAATTGCTCAGGAAAAGTATAATGTGCTAATCAAAATAAAATGTCTTGCAAAAATAGTCAACTCACATTCTAGTAAGGGTGTTTAATCTCAATTCTGCTCTGTGTGACTCTCAAAGGTGTCATTGAGAGTATTTGAGTAAGTTGGAGGATGTTTGATCTGGAGCATTGCTTGATTAGCTGGTTAATCCTTATTAAAACTTAGTTTCAGATATGAGTAATGAATTTAATTGACAGATTCAGTATACATCATGCTTAAATCAGGTGGGTAATGTAGGTTAATTCATAACCCCTTATGATAGGAGAGTCTATTCTTGCATGGACTTATTACTGGGGTACCTGCCATACATTTCTCTCTGATCAGGTTCACCTGTGACAACTTATTCATCATGTCAACTCACCTGTTGAAAATCCTGTGCCTTGCTTGATGTTATTTACTCCTACCCTTGGCTACATCTACTTCATTTACAGCATTGTCTCGCTCTCCACACTGTTGGAATCTTCCATCTTGCTTTGTAACCAGTTCTAGTTCTGTGGACTTTCCACCTGTTTCATTCTGTCCATGCATATGTGAGGTGCCTCAACCAGAGTTCAGATTACTTGTAATGGTAGATTTCAGATTGCTTTATTGGTTAACCAGAGCTCGATCTTGCACTTCAGGGGGAGTTCTGGGTCATCTGCATTTAAGGGGAGAGTAGTCAAACATTCAGCTTGATAGGGGGAGTTCTTATATTTTATTCTTCAGTGCTCATTTTGCATGTTTCTATGGGGGAGTATTGGTATCAGATTTCATACATGTCTTTCATTTCACTCGCAAACCATCTCCTTTTTGTTTATGTCAAAGGGGGAGAATTGTTTGCTGAGTCTGTGTGACTCATTATGTTGACATCATCAAAAAGGGGGAGATTATTGTGCCCCTTGTGCTTTGATGATAGGGTGTTGTTGTTTTGATGATGGCAACTGAAGGAGTCACCACATAAGATGGCAAATCAATGAGTCACCACATAAGAATGATGATGATAATGATAGTGTGTGTGATGATAAAATGATGTTTCAAATGCATTATTCTGATTAAGCCCATGCACAGGTTAAGTCAGTACAGAGTTTTACCTAGACGTGCATATGTTTGCTGCATAAACCTTGAGTCTGTGCAAGGTTGCTCACATGTCGTTAAGCTTGTACATGCATACATAAAGTCGATGCAAGCATGTAATAGAGTCAGTACATTGCTTAAGTCTGTACAGGGTTAATTATCTAGGCTTGTGCATTTCATAACTATGTTTCATGGTGGCCATAAGTTAGTGAATGCCTAGACTCATGCATGTTCAAGGGACAAAGTCTGTACAGAATTTTGCCTAGACTGCATCAACTCAAGTCTGTACATTCCTTGGTGGCTAGTCTGTACAACCTCCGTTGTTTCACTCGACTAGTCAGTACAGCCAGTACTCTTCATGCACATACATAGTCAATGCATTGATTTGTCTCGCACATACACTAAGTCTTCACATGGTTGCTTTGATGACTTAGCAAGTCTATACATTCATAGGCATAGTCAGTGCACCAGGTTGTTTCATGTCTATACAAAGTCTGCACATTCTCTGCTGATATGTCTGTGCATCATTTTAGCAAAGTCTGTACATCGTCTTGTCGCATGCATGCAAAGTCTGTACACTCCTTGATAGCATGCCTGAGCATTTCTCTTCAATGTGCATACTTTCCTATATGCATTTGTGCATCTTTCAAGACAAAGTCTGTACACTCTTCACCATGCATTCAAAGTCTATACATTCTATTGCATACATATGTAAGGCAGTGTCATGCACTCAAAGTCCATACATGCACACGCATAGTTTGTGCATTATGCATTCATGCTTAAACTCTAGGCATAGCAAGTCTGCACATTAGTTGTACATTGCGCACAAAGTCTGTACACTCATTGATGGCATGTCCGAGCATTCATTTTCAATGTATATACCTTACTATATGCATACTGCATTACACTCCATCAAGTCTATACATTCTTAGTTTAAATCTCAAACCTACTCGATGCATCTTTTTCTTTTCCTTCAGATTGATTCGAACTGATATCAAGCTTTATCTGACAAGACTCATGTTCGAGAAGCTTAGTATGGACACGTGATCCAAGAATGGAGATGGCTCAGGATCGTGACACGTGTGATGCTGTAAGTGAAATACTGCCACGTGGTCTAGGCTCTTGGGCGGGAACTGTGGAGGACACACGCCCACCTATCTATTGCTGCTATAAAAAGAAGACTTCTCCATCTGGAGAAGATGATTGTGAAGTGTGAGGAGCCTGCACTATCCAGAGAGAAGACGATGAAGAGGAGAGCAGAGTGATCGAAGTAAGGGGGTAGCCAGACAGAAGCAGAGAGAGCCAGCAGAAGAAGAAAAAGAGAGAACAGAAGAGAAAGAAGAGAGCTCGAGAAAGAAAGAGTGAGCAGTAAAGAAGAAGAAAGAGAGATCGAGAGTTTAGAAGAAGAAGATGAGAGTCATCTGAAGTTTTGTCTATACTGGACCGTGGATCAAATCCAGGCCAGTCAGCTCTTTGAGAGCCACTTTTGTGTTTTATCATCTACAACTTTCTGTCACTGTGATTTCCCATTTCCTGTTTTTCTTTTGAACTCTATTTCAAGCTGTTTGTCAGCAGAACAAGCTGTGTTGCTCAGCGGGCAGAGGAGGATTCCTCTGGACGGGTTAAGCTGTAGTCCCCAGCGGTTGGCAAAGCTATAATGCCCAGCGGTCAAGCTGTTAGTCAGCGGTTGTAGGCAAGCTGTGAGGCCGAGCGGTTTAAGCTGTGTATCAGCGGAATCCACACTCTAGTTGGAGTATGGGGTGGACGTAGGTCTGGAGGACCAAACCACCTTAAAAATCATATGTGTAGTGGTTTGATTGTCTATTCTGATCCGCTAGATGTATGCTTAGGTTCTATCTGAATAATTTGTCTAGCGAGGAATTTATTTTCATCTTGGACATTTGACATTGGTTCTGAAGAGTGTCAAATTCACTCAAGTCATCTGAGCTTCTAAGTTGCATTCGTTTGCTTGTTTGGGTTCAGTTAATAGAGTAAGTTTGCTTAGGAGCCTGCACACCTGCAGCTCAACTATTTGGTCAAGAGAATCATTGTTCTCCTTATCTTATATAGCTTAACTAGTCGTGATATCATATTATGTCTAGTTACAGTTTTTAATTGGGAGTAATTTTTTAAGGGGAGATTCATTCACCCCCCTCTGAATCCATCGCACCGACCCCAACAAATCCCATAAGCCGCCAATGCATGAGTGGTACATCTTAGGATGTCTAGGAGTCCTCCATTCCGTCAACCATCGAGTACATCTAGTGTATGCATGGCACACATTCGGGTGTCCTCGTCCACCTTTGCATATGCATGAGTCGGACTAACCGTAGGTTTGTTTAGGGTCATGTGTCAGTCTTTGTTTCGTACCGTTTGCCTGTCGAGTGCAAGTGCATACGTCAAGTCGAGTCCGTCTTTGTACGCTCGCTTTGTTAGTCCCTTTCGAGTGCGAGACTTGTCAGAATTTGGGATCGGTTATACCTCACATATCAGATCTAGTCACATAAGGGACCCAGCATTGATTCCTAGTGAGTCTTTGAGCCGCCTCCCCTTCATTTGAGAGTGACCCCACCTCGGAGTGTCCACCTCTAGCCTCCTCCCCAGCAGCGTGAGCATATCGACTCTATACGAGATGAGCAGGTGTCGATTACTTGGAGTGGAGCATACTCCGCGCTTCCTGGTATGATGACGGATCCACCAGCGTCACGAGCAGCCGCACCCCTTACTCGACTGGGTCGAGTTCTTCCCACCCGGGGAGAATTGATGGGGACATCAGAGCAAGACCACTAACTTTTATTTTTACATTTGTGTCCTTTTAGTTTACTTTTATATCTGTGGGAAAACTTATGCGCAATTGTAAGCTTTCTAAGTCAAAGTGTGAGTCTTTAGGTTTTAGTAGGTTTTTGTGCAAAAGTTCATGTAGGCCCTGTAGGACCCTCCACCCTTTGCTCATTGGTCCATGTGGCATCTTGGAGGTCCATGTGGGGCTGGTCAAAGTCCTAGGTGAGCTTCTAGATAGTTTGACATTCAAAGGGGACAAGTGGAACGAAATGTCCAAGATGCCTCCCTTATAGTCAAGGGGGCGCCCCCCTTAATTAATTGTTTAATGTGGTTCCAAACCACATGGGAGAAATACTTATGATCTCCCCCATTTACCCCTCCCCAATTTAGATCTGAGGTTAACTAGGGATATTTTGCATTTCAAACAAATAGATTGTAATTCACATTTTATGGGAATTAATGAAGAAAAATTTATGAATTTGGTTGGAGCTCCTTGAAGGGTGCGCCCTCTCCCCTCTCTCCCTATTGTGTTTCTTCCTCCTCCAACCTTCTAGGGTGTGAGACCCATTCTATATCTCCCTCTTATCCTTTGATTTCTGTTTCTGCTGCCGCCGCCATCGCACCGCCATCACGCCGCCGCCACCATCGCCGGAGTTCTGTCCAAATCAGGATAGAATCTCAACTCCAGAATTTTTCTTTTGTTCTTATTGTCTGATCGAGCCCAAACTTTGAGGAATTGTTCTACATGTCTCCCCTAGTCTCCAGTTTAAAAATCGTGTCATTTGGACATCGTTTAATATTTTTTCCATATTTCTTGTTCCCCCCTATAATCTGCCATTCTGCAGATCCACGGGATAGTGTTCCATTTTCGTATTTTTCCCACCCCCTATCAATTTTCAGAAAATCCATAAAAATTCTCAGGTGTTCCTAACATCCACTGCTTCCATCAATAATTTTGGCAGCATCCATAAAATTCCCCTACCCACCGATCAAAGGTCAGTTTTAGGCAGATCCCTTTCTGTCCTGAGTGTCAGTAATCAGATCCACAGAAAAATTACAATGTTTCAGAGCCTCCCATTTCTCATCACTTTATTGGATAGACTTACAAAAATTATATGTTGTAGATCTAGGAGTCCGCTTTCTAACGACGCTCGTCTTACCTCGATCTGATTCCGGATCTGAGAGAATTAATTCTTGCCACCGAGACGCGCAAATCTGTTCCCTGTGCAGGTCCGAAATAGCAGTCCGGGAGAAATTCACAAATAAATACCAAAAGTCAACTTCAGCGACCGCCACTTCAAGGAGTCGTTTAGGGACGTCCAGCCATCATCCCAGCCAAGCAGCGCCTTCAGAAGATCTCAGGAAGGTGACGTTCCTTCAGAGGCAACGACTTGCTGCCTAGCGAGTCAGAACCGAGTCGGCACAGCACCGAGTCAGACCAGCAGACTGAGTTCGCCCCCAGAACCCTCCCAGTTTGCTGCCTGTCAACCAAGGGTCGGTCCTCCCGAGCCCCACTTGTAGTCCTTTACCTCCCTGCGTGGAGTGGACAATAAAATTCACTGTTGTAATTAAGTTTTTACCATTGTACCGAGAGTTACCGTAACTGGCCGGGGTCATCTTCCCCACGCCCGGAGCATGGAGGTATCGTGTTCGCTCTCTTACTCGGCGTTTGCTTTACTCGTATTTATTCGTATATGCCGCTACAAGTCATAGGTAACTAGCTCGATATCTATTTTTATCACCGCTGCGAGAGAGTGAGTGTGATCCGTCCCATGACTCGCTCTGAGTATACGCGGAAAGCCGATACCCGAGACTCACTGCCGATTTCTTAGCCGCGCACGCTCCAGCGTTTCCCTCGCATATATAGGGACGATCACGAGCTAGAGTCCCATGTCGCGTGTCTGTCATGCATCACATTCTGTACTTGTTATGCAATCTCCCTTAGTTTATTGCTGAATCGGTCACGTCAACGCCACGCATTACTCTCCCTTAGTTTTGCCCTTCTCTTCTGGTAAGGGAGTTATGCTGCATGCCCGATTGCCGAGTGAAGATGCCGAATCTTGTGCTGTTAGTACCGAGTGACAAAACTCCACGGTTTTCTGATGTTCATCCCAATGAGTTATCTATCCAAGAATGTCCGCCTATGGTTAGCACTGGGTGTCTAGGGAAAACCGCCCCGACGAAGCTGCATATTCATGACCGGGCTAGGTCGTCTGCGAGATGGGCCTGTTATTTGAGGAGACATTGCAGATCAAGAAGGCCAAAGGTCCGGGTCCACACCAGGCAGGCCCGTGGTCAAGAGATTGCTGCCAAGAAGAGGCGATGATGCAAGTACAAAGGCCGCATGTTGTGCACTCGAGGGGCCACTACTTATTCTTCTCATTTCTTCCATTCATCATTTCTTCTACTCAGCTCCCACCCTTGGGTGGTGTATTTACCTTCTCCCATTCCAATTTCTGTTGTTTTCTCCTCTCTTTTCAGGTCCGCAAACCCCCATTCTTCTTTCTCCCCTCATCCGGAACCTCCATATTCTTCATTTTCTCATGATTCTAGTCCTCGGCCTATGTCATCCTTTCATCCCACTTTCGAGGCTTCTTCTGATCCTTCTCCTCCGGTATCCCCGGGTTCTACTTCTCATTCTCTTTCCCCGACCTTGTCGGGTGACCGTTATTCTTCTTCCCCGACCTTGTCGAGTGTCTATCATTTCCCTTCCCCGCCCTTGTCGGGTATTTATGCTTCTTCTTCCCTGCCTCTGGCGGGTGATCGCTACTCTACTTCTCCGACCATGTCGGATGATTCTTATTCTCCTCTTTCTTCTTACTCCTCCTCACCATTTCGGGGTTCTTGCCCTTGTTCATGCTATTTTTGAGGTTTTAGCCCACCTTGATCTCAGTTAATCTTGTTGAGTAGTGGATAGCGGATCTAGAGGGGAGGGGTGAATAGATCTGCCCCACTTTTCGCAGAACATCCCTCTTAAAAGTTAGATAATGATAATAGCAGCGGTATATAATTAGCTTAATGAAGGACACACCGATTTACTTAGCAAGATGATTACGTAATATAGAGATTGAACCTAAGAATGCATCTAACACAAAGCAATCGCACAAGCAAACCACAACACAAAGGATTTTAAGGTGGTTCGGACTGAATCCCCAGTCCTACGTCCACCCCTCACCAAACCCGGTGAGGCTCCACTAGTGCAGCGCACCAAACCGCTAATCGGAAAGTCCTCCGATTGCCTTTCTACTAACCATAGGTCGGGACGTCAACACCGCAAATCGGACAACTTCAGATTGCCTTCCTACTAACCACTGGTAGGGACGATCTTCAGTTTCAAATATTTGAATGAAATGGAAGAAGAACAAGATATGAAAACACTCAAACAAGATATAGAATATGCTTAAAGAGAAAAGATGTTGCCTGATATTGCTAGAGCTTGAATCTTCTTTTCTTCACACGATGTAGAACACCAACAGAGGCTTCTTTCTTCTTCACAAAGCTATCTTTTTGATTCAGCAACAATGGCTTCTTCTTCCTTGTGAAATGAGCATCCTTGGATCCCTTTGAGTTGAGGAAGAAGACTATGGATGTAGCTTTAATCACCTTTGAGAATCTTGATTGCTTCTAAATTCCTTAGAGGTTGCTTGATTCAGATCTAAGCTTGAATCACCTTGTAATGGATGAAGAACTTCTGCACGGAGTACTATTCACGACTATAGTACCTCTTCTTCCAACCTCCTCTTTAGCCTCTCTTGATCTCTCTTTGATTCAATTGATCAACTAGGGTTTCCAACCCTCTTGTGTTGGTTTAATATCTTTTGAATGGTCCATAGACACCCCTCAGATCAGATCCACAATCCATGGGAGATTGGGTGACTTTAGAATTAAAGAAATACAAAGAAAGGGGCTGGCCTCGAGGTTGAAAATGAAGTCAAACATTGCTGCATCGGGGCTGGCGGTCGACGGGAGGTAGGTGGCGATCGACCGCTACTGAGAAAACCTGTAGCAATTTTGGTTCTGGAATTTTCAGTCGACCGCCCTAGGCTAGCGGTCGACCGCCACTGAGAAACCTGCAGACAGACGGTCCCTAAGAATTCCGGTCGACCGCCCCTGGGCCAGCGGTCGACCACTAGCTGGGGAGATCCCGAGTTTCCCAGGTTCAGTCCGTTAACCCTTTAGCTCAGTCGCTTAATTACTTTAGCAGCCCGTTCTCATCTGTGACATCAACCTTGACAGTCTTGAAGATTTCTACTGAGTCTTTTGACTCTTGAAGTTAACAGATTAAGGTATATCGCTCCTATAATCATTGAGTTTTCACTTTTGCCATCTCCACTCCATTTTTTGGCTTATCTGTCATCAAAGAACATCAAGTATTTCAGTCATATGAGAGTGGAAAGCATCAATGACTTATAGTGTTCAGCCATTATCAAAACCATGAATATCAAATGACTCAAATGACCACAGGGGCACAATAAATCCCTATTTATTCTGTATCTGGTTCCTTGTTATCAGGGCCTTCATGCCTTAACGAGGGAGTTCTAGCCCTCGTCTCTCTTCCTTTGTATCCCTTCTTCGTCCAGTATGATGTCTGCCACTCCTCTGTGTCGAGGAATCCAATCATTTGCTCTTCTTTCATCTTTTATCTTGGCAAGCAAAGAATACAAAGCTACTCGTGCTCCTCAAAGCTTGATGATCGAGATCGCTTTAGGATGCCGGTTTCCATGCCATGGATTTGCAAAGGTATCTTTATTTTGTGCAAGAAACGTGCTTTCATTTTCATTATTTCCATTGTCTCTGCACATGGTTATAATGTTAATTCCTTAACATGATTGAGTGGCTTTAGGAGTCTTTGTTTAATTAGATCTTAACTTTGTGTCAAATAAAAAAGTTAGCTTCTGCGGCATCCTTAGGCTGGTGATACCTCCGCGCTGGGAGTCTAGTTCTTTCCTCCATCGTCGAGGGTGTCCTTTTTGCATGAGTTTTTCACACACTTCACGGCGAGCCATAACCACCGTTGCTGCTTTAGCCATACTATGGGTATGCACGAGGGCCTTTTCTCTTCTTTGCTCGGCCAAGTGCAGGGGAAAGAGATCGACGGATGAAATAACCAACCTAGGCACTCCCTAATACGAGAGAGGTCTCAAATAGGGGCAGTCTTGACCCTCAAAAGTGAGCTTTCATGCTAAATCTAGTCAATAAGGGCTGTCAAAAAAAGAAATAATCAGATCAATGCAAAATTATGAATCAAAGGCATGGCAAGAGTGGCAGTACAGTTCCCCGCGGGACATCATGAGCCCGATCGCATGCGTGCCTAGTAAATATGGGTCTCAAAATCAAAGACTCAAAGCTCCGGCACAACAGACCTACTCTTTGAGGGGTGGTGCCTTGGGAGGAAGTCAAATCCTGATATCTCCTCTCCTGCATGAAGTTTGTCCCCCATTTTCTTCTATTTCTCCCTCTTAGGTTGGGTTGAACCCCGGGTATGGCCTTAGTAGGGGCACCATTCTTTAGAGGCGGTTGGTTGTGGTAAGTCACTCTCAAATGCACGCCTTGCTCAAGGGAAGTCTTTAATGAGAGGGGGCAAGATGATGACCCCTTAGCCAGTAGTTTGATCCTGTCCTTGGTTGTTGCAGATAGCTTTACTTTCCAAATCTAAAACAAAAACAAAACAAAAATAAAATGAAAATAAAAAAATCAAACAACAAAAAAAACAAAAAAAATCAAATATGTCAAAATGTCAAAAAAATCAAATATGTCAAAAATTTCAAAAAAGATCAAACCTTCAAAAACAACAAAAAAATCAAAAAAATAAAAAAAATCTAAAATTCAAAATCCAAAATTATTTGTTCTTTGTTTCTTTATTTTGAGGACGAATATGTAATCTGTTTGCTAAGTGCGCAGGTTGCAAGTTCAAACTTTTTTTGCTCTATCTTTTGCTCTGCCTCCTGCTCATATCCTTAATATGTTCTCATCTCTTTAATCCTATCTCTGGATCTGTTCTGAAGCTCATGTCCTACTCAACTCAACTTCGCTTCGCTACATCATGTCTCCATGAGAGGGCATTGCCTCACGATTATGAACTTGACGGTTCTGCTTCTTATGATCTTGGGCTTTGATTGAAGAGCGTATCTGTCATGTCTTTGACCCGCCATGTCTGTGGTCCTCTGCATCTTTTGTTCCTCTGTGTCCTTGTCGCATATATCTATGTTCCTCCGTGCTGTCACCCGTGTTATCCCACACATGTCTTTATCCCTCCATGTCATCCCACATGTCTTTGTCCCACGCATGTTATTTTATCCCTCACCGCGTGTTGTTAGTTGTTATGCACATGTTGTTAGTCGCCCCTTTATGTCCCGTGTTTTGTCCCAACCGTGTGGTCATCCCTCATGTTCTTGTCCCAACCGTGTGTTGTCCCACCGTGTTATTGTCTTGTCACACCGTGTTCATGCATACATGGTGTTTGTTCATGCCATTGTATATGTGCTCGTTTGCCTTTGTTATGTTATGTTACATTGTCTCCCATTTCATTTGATCGTTATGTTATGTCGTGTTGTTTGTCGTTCAGTTGATCGTTATGTTATCTTCACTATGTTTATACTTGCTTGCTTGTCATATTTGTCTTATACATGAAAATTCATAAAGATTAAAAAATAACAACTCAAAAAATACCGTTTCACCTATGTAGGTAAGTCAGGTATAGCTTTCTATCCCTACTCATTATTGCATTACTATATGGTATCTATATTATTATATTATCTCGAGAATCGGCTGGTCATTCACGTGTTCCAGGATCTGATGTTCCCCTTTAACAAAAATGATGATGATCTAGGTGCACATGTTTAATCATCGGAAAGGCCGTTAGGTTAGAAAAATTAGGGAACGATGGTTCTATCATGCACGTCGTGATTGCAGATAGTGTCTTGACCCTGATTGTTCCGGTCTAGCAATATTATTCTCGAGTACTTTCTATTTTAGCTTTCTTTACATTCATTTTGATGATTTCTTTATTTTATCCCAGCATGCATCATGTCACATTATGAGCACGCACGTCTCGTGATCCGTTCAAGGTTGCTCCTCAGCAATGGTTAATTGCACTTCAATTCACTTGGATAAGAGATTCGCATTCCACTCTAAATTTGAACGTCTTCTCTGATCTTACCGCTTGGTCTGGTTGGTCAGCTGATTCTTGTCTGGATTTTATCTCAGTTATATTTCTCCTACTTTTACGTTATGTTCCTTTCCAACCCCCTCATCGTCTGTGGATTGTGTCCCCGATGAGGCTGGCCGTGTGTCCTTATTTTCCTATTAGTTTAGTTCTTCAGACATCTCTCGTTCTTGTCATCCAGTCCTGGTGGTTAGTTCGACGATTTCGGGAGAATTCCTGTCGCTTGTTGGTTAAAACGGGTGTCTTTTATCTTGATACCTGCTTATCAGTTCTCTCTGCTTCATCTCCGTGTCATCTCCATTTCACGTCGCTGTCACTTTCGCTCCATCTCCTTTCCATTTCGCATCCGCGTCGCTTTCGCTCGTTCCCTTGCAAAGCGGACATCAAGGAGGGGCATCTGTTGACACCCGGTTTAGCCCGCAAGTTGCATCATTTCTCTTATTCATCATTTTGATGTCCCAAATTACCAGTTGTTTTGGAGCCTTTCTTGGGTGGATTTCGAGCCCATTCCTCTGTTCCCTAGTCTTTGAGCTTTGGAGATCATGATTTCTTAGAGCCATTGGGCCTATTTTATAAACTTCCGATTTCTAAGTTGACTTTCGGCCCATTTTGGTCGACTTCCATCAAGCATTCGGTTCCTCTCACTGCATAGTTCTGAACGTGACCATTTTTCATCACCTTCCAATCCTCTATTAAAAATGTGCCATTCATCATAGTTGTGTTATTTTTCGAGATCTACAACTTCTTCTTCTATGCCATTAGCCAGTTCTACCTCGATTATGAGCTATTCGCATTTTTCTGACAGGCTACGTTGTTCACCTGTAGACCCAACATTTTTCCTATATTCTAGCCCATTTTCTCCATCTTTTGATCATCTTCTCATCTTGCTCTTTTCATGAAAGTTGTTCAACTTTCAGGTATCTACAATTTCTTTTTCTATAACTTTTGCTAGTTTTGCACCGTTTGAGAGATACACTTCGATTTCCAAAGTCGCGCATAGTCTGTCCAGAATGTTCTTCCATTCCGTAAGTGGTCTACTGCTAGACTGTCCCATCACTAAGTGGTCTAATGCAAGACCGCTCCAAGCACTAAACGGTTTACTGCTAGACCGTTTTCATCCTGTTTTAGCCTGAACTGCGGTGGTCGCCCAAGTCTCTATTCTTCATGTTAAAAGCGGCCTAATGATGACTGTTTATTTCTAAAAATGGTATATCGTGCGACCGTTTATATTACAGAGAGTCCAAAAGACCCTGAACTCCGTCTTCTTTGCCGCCAGACTCTAAGGCCGAAACCTGTGCAACGGGACCTCCTTGTTAGGGCTCTATCTTCTAGAATTCTCCACGAAATTGAGCCCCGTTTGTTTCTGTGTCTTCCTCTTTGTATTATCTCGAATTTGATATATGGAGCATGATTTTTAATTGACCAGATATCTTGGAATCTTGATCGCAATATCAAGTTTTACGCATTTCGTGCAACAAAAACTCCTGTAGATTAGGTTCCAGAGGCTTCTTCCAAGAGCCATAACTTCCACATCCTTCCACCAAAAAGAGTCCCATTTGTTCCTACATCTTATTTTGACTATTATCTGGAGAATGATCCAAAGATCTCGAGATTTGATGGACTCTATCTCTTGGAATCGTGGGAGAAAGTTTGAGGTTTCACCACTTTTCTATAAATAGATGCCCAGTTCGCATGCGCGATGGGGGGCTCTTCTTCGACCTGGGGCGAAGCCATGCTAGATCATCCACTCAAACCTTCGACCCCAGGCTATTGAGGGAAGTATTAGTTTTAAATTGGTTCCTCATTTGCTTCATTTCATCTTCGTTTACCCTCCTAACTTCGCCTCTACTTCTTGCAAATCATCACAAGTTCTTGAACCTGTGCGGCGGGGCGCCCTTCCTCGGCTCGGGGCAGAGTCATATGGCATCCTCTTCATCCTCCATTGGTCCCATCCTGAAGACGGGAGTATCTTCTTCATTTTTCATCTCTCTGGGCTCTCTATACTCTCTCCAATTTCTTATTCTCTTCTCCCACTTTTCACAAATCACCACTATTTTCTACACGTTCATGCATTTTTCTCCGTTTTGCACAACATTTTTCTCCCTCTTCTTTCCACCAAATTTCATGATTTCAAATCCTATGCATGCACAACACTCCCACCTTCCTTTTGCACCCATTTATAGGGGTTAAAAACCCTCCCCCAGTGGGTTCTCCCCCATTCTTTCATGTTATTTCATCACTTCGGGGACTATCATATTCTAATGGGTGTTCTTTTATTTTCATGGATTTGTTTTGCAGGAGACTATAAATAGGACGTGAGGCCATCTTCCTCTAGCCGGCTGGAAGGAGAGGAGGTCCGATCCCATGAGTTCTCCGCACCCGTCTTCAAGGCGCAATCACACGTTGTAGCGGTCACCTTCGGCTGCGGTTTTCTTCTTCCTTTCCCAAGGTACACAGTAGGTTTGTTTTCATCATAGTATGTATTTCCTATTCCTATTCCTTGGGTGGCGATCACGGATCATTTTTTTCTTCATCGCCCCTTTGCTTCCCATTATTTACACTTCATGATCATATGCATGTTCATACGTGCGTGCTTATTAGATCGGGACGGGATAGATTAGCCTAAGCTTTGTATTTACATACGCATTAGACCCGACTTGCCTCACACTCAAAAGGGAGTAATACCGCGAGCATGCATTAGACCGACTCGACTCAACGTATGCAGACTTCAACTTGATACATGCAGACTCCCAACAGACTGGATGACAACAAAAAGAAAAGAAAACAGACTCACAAATGACCCTAGACTCATACGTAATGCAATGACATTACCCCTAGGTGGACATCATCCGATTGCTGCATCCTGGGTGTTGATAGGTTCCTCTGGGTCATCCTCATAGAATTTGTAAGCTAATCTCTACTCGACCTCATAGCTGACAGACACATGCCCGGAAGGTGAGGCTTCTGCAACCCTTTTGTCCCCTAGGGCTAGTGATCTACGAGTGGGACACTGGCCTGCAAAGTGGCCAAACCCTTGGCAGCGATAACACTGCTGACGTGACCCACTAGTCTCCCCGATAAGTGGTCCCTTACCCTTATCCTCTCGATGGACAGGGGGTGTAGGCAACAGGGGTAGGGGTGGGGGTGCCGGTGGATGGGCAATGGGTGCCGGTGGGTGTGCAATTGGTGCTGTTGGTTGAGGTGGAGGTAGATTCCTTGGCGGGGGAGGGTGAGACCTTGGAGCGAATAGCTCCTGACGGGCGGGCTCCTGAGGTAGAGTTATGGGGGCCCTCTGATATGGGCCTAAAGAGCTACGGGGCTCGGCACTACGAAGAGGGAAGGGGCCCAACCGTTTGGTAGACTCAAACTCTCCCTCAAACTGCTCCAACTCGAGAGCAACCTGATACGCGTCTTCCAACTTGGTCACGTTGCGGCGAAAAAGCTCATACTGATAGTGCTGTCGCAGACCACGACGGAAGCAGGAAACGGGCATGGTGCTCTCCTCCAAGATGTCACATCGTAGAAAATACTCACCAAATTCAGTGATGTACTTAGAGACGGACCGATCTCCCTGGCTAAGACTCTACCACCTATCGATGAGTCGCTGACGGTAGGTGGCAGAAAGGTACTTTTGCCGGAGTTTGCCCTTCATCTCACCCCATGTCTCAACCTGGGGCTCTTGACGATGAAACAACATGCTCTCTACATTCTTACAATAAGTCTGTGCCTATCCCATCAGTTTCATGGTCACGAATCAGACTTTGCGGCAGTCCATCATATCGAACCAATCGAAGTACCGGTTCTTACCGGCCTCCCAATCTAAATAGAGTTTCGGATCCAAGGACCCGTCAAAAGTGGGAGGGTCCGCACAAACGGTCCTGAGGGTCCGCTGGTCCTCATCATAATCACGATTTCGCCGTTGAACATGATGATCTCGACCATATCCCCCATTCTCATTATCGGACTCATTCTTAACCACCTCGGGAACTCGACGCCTCCTATCATCTACCCCTTGAACCCTTGGAGCAGCAGGTTGCTGAACCGGCTCCTGTTGAACATTTGTTGGCGTAGGGTGCGCCTCAACCGGGGCTCTTTCTAGGCCGGTGACTCTCCCTACCAATCCCTGAATAGACTGGTCAGAATCTTCGGCCCGACCCTCTAAGGTCTGCATTCTCTCTTCCAAGCGTGTGCCTAGGCCATCTACACGAGTACTCAACCCATCCAACTTATCCACTCGTGTACTCAACCCATCCACTCGTGTACTTAACCCATCAATCTTTTCCATAAGAGTTCGGAACATGTCGGCCATGGATGGCTCATCGGGATGATGGACTCGGGGATCTGCAATAGGTGGTGGTGGTGGTGGTGAGTATTGGGTACCCCTACGAGTGGGCATGCAATGGACAAGGGGTTGGAATGCACCGACCAAGACGAAATGAAGGATGACCTAGACTCCAATATTCGGTACGTTGCGGAGGTTTGATCCGAAGATCGCACTCACGCAAGTGTGCTACCTTCCCAATAGGCGTAACTTATCGTTCCGGGAGCACCTTTCGATATACCAGATATAGAGATGCAATGTGACACCTTGGACCGACTGCCCTAGACCCTATCCATGCTTTGATACCAATTTGATGCGGGATGGGATGCGACTCGATGCCAATTTGAATGCAAACCTGAGACTCTAGGTAAACTCGCGACTCGTCCCTAGCGAGGGAAGCGTGCGGATGTGCGTGGTTGAGAAACGGACAATGAGTCAAGGGTGGTCAAACTCACTCTCGTGCTCGGATCGAGTCACGGGACGGGTCTCGCTCTCTCTCGCAGCGGTGATTGAAATAATATAAGAGCTAATTACCCTAACACTTATGCAGTGGCATATAGAAATATACGAAGTAAGGAAAATGTCAAGAAAGGGGAGCATAAATGATACCTCCACGCTCCGGGCGTGGGGAAGACGACCCCGGCCAAGACTCGCACTCCCGGTACAGTAATTAAACAATAGTTATAGCAGTGAATTTTATGCCCACTCCACGCAAGGAGGTAAAGGGCTACAGTGGGACCCGGGAGTAGCGAACTCGGGTTGACAGGCAGCAAGTCGGAAGGGCTTTCGGACCGGAGATGGGCTGCTGGTCCGGTTCGATTCTACTGGGTCCACGGGACAGCAGGCAGGAACGGCTGCTAGGACGCCACAGTCCGAGCGTCTCCTTACTGCGGCGGCTGGCTGGGATGCTTCTGGGGGGCTGCTGGTCGATCATCGGGGGCGGCGGTCACTGGTTCGGAGCTGAGGATTTATGGAAGAATTGACCTTGGACTGCTCTTGCTGGCCTGTTCACAGAACAGATTTGCACGCCTCTACGAAATTGATCCCTACGCTCAGATCCTGTGTCGGATCGAGGCGAGATCAGTGCTGTTGGAAAGTAGACTCAAAGATCTACAACATACATTTTTTTTACATCCGTCCAACGCTCTCATTTAAAATACAAAACTCTAGGCTCCACAAACTTTTCAGGCTTGGAATCCAGATCACACAGGATAGAATGAGATCTGCCTGAAAATGAATTTTGACCAAAAGGAAAACGGTGGATCTAGACTTTGGGAATTTTGTGGGTGGAAGAGGGGGATTTTTGGATGACACAAAATTATTTTGGGATTTTTCTGACGTGGTTTGGGTTGAGAGAAAAATAAAAGAACAGGGTGCTATCCCGCAGATCTGTAAACTGGCAGATTGCTAGGGGTGGAAAGATTTGACTGGTAAGGGGGGCAAACGGGGGCTGATTGGCCTAAAAATTTAACTAGAGGAAGGGGACTATGGAGGAAAAAAACCCTCAATGTTTGTGGTCGATCAGACAGCTGGATTGGGAGAACCACCAGATCTTTGAGCTTCTGTTCTGAATTTTGGGGTTCAGGACAGCAAGATGGAGAATGGCTTGTGGCGGCTTGTTGGCAGCACGAACGGTGGCGGCGACGGCGGAGGCTGAGCTTCACACCCAGGGGAGGAGATAGATCTTGAAATCCATCAAGATTATGGCATCACACCATAGAAATCACAGCAGTCCAGCTGCATGGGGGGATAGGAGAGAGGGGTGCCCTTGGGCAAGAACACAAATTCTCAATTTTTCATCAATAATTCTCTCAAAATAATGAAATACAAGGGTTTTATAACACTAGCTAAAAGACCTAAACTAACCTCAGATCTTGGGTTAGGGAGGGGCAATTAGGGGATAGAAAATTCTAATTCTACTCCCATGTGGTCAATTGACCAAAATATAAAAAAATGCTAAAGGGAAGGGGGCACCCTCCTTAAGAGGAGAAATGGCATTTTTATTCTTGTCTCCTTGGTCCAAGTCCAACTTGGACCATGGACCATCCCCTAGGGGCCCTAGGAGCTTGGTGGCCCAATGGGAGAAAATGGGGGGGGGTCCCGCTGGGCCAAAATGGCCTTTTGCAAAGAAACCCACTAAATCCCAAGGACTAACACATTGGCATATAATGCCTTACAATTGCAAACCCATTTGACTCAAACAAAAAAAAGTTAGTGGCCTTGCTTTGATGTCCCTATCAGGCCTTGAGGCCCAATCTGAAAATAAGCCCCCTAATGAACTCTTTTAATGACATTAGCCCATTTAGTACTCCCTTGACCCAAAATTAACACAAAAAAATACAAACACACACTACACACCAATTACAATCCAAAATAAATAATGAAAATTGTCTAGACTCAAGATGGAGACTCTAGACTGTCTCCAAGCCACAAGGATGTCTGCAAAGCTCAAGTGGTGCTGCGTGTTCAGTATCGACGACTCGCTGAATCGAGCTTATCGCTAGCTCTGGTGTCCGCACCAATTCTCCCCGGGTGGGAGAAACTCGACCCCATCGAGTAGGGGTCGTGGTCGCTCTAGTATCACTCCAATAGGTCCAGATCTATCCTCTGTAGCTCTGCTCGAGTGATCCATGTGTCATCAGACGTGGATCGTCCTCTCCATCGCACTAGATAGCGCGGGTAAGCTCCACTTCTAGTAATAGTCACATGCTCATCCAGTATATGTTCTATTTGCTCACGCTGCTGTGGGAATGAGGCTGGTGGTGGACACTTAGGGGTGTGGTCACTCTCAAGGGGAGGAGACGGCTGAAAAGGCTCACTTAGGAATCATCGTCGGGTCCCTATAGGCAACCAGATCTGACACATTGAAGGTAGAGCTGATCCCATATTCCTCAAGCAAGTCCACAACGTACGCATTGGACCCGACTCACCTCAACGCTTGAAAGGGACCGACACTGTGACCTTGCAACTTTCTTCACGGTTCTAGAGGGAAACCATTCAGGTCTAACCCTAATCATGACATATTCATCCTCTTGGAACTCACGATGGTGCCTATGAGCATCGAGAAACTCCTTGCATCGCGCATTGCTGGCCTCTATAGGACGACGGATGTACGGGAGACTCCTAACAAACTATACAAATAAAGGAAAAGTAGACTCACATATGACCCTAGACAAACCTAATGCTGTGCAGACCCATACATATGTGAATGTAGTGGTGGTCCAGGACATCCGAATGTGGATTTAGGGTGCATTGGACCTCTATCAACTTAGGAGGACATGGGACATCCTAAAGTCAACTAGTCATGCACGGGCTCTTGGACACTTTCAATATACAACGGAGGACCCAGACACAAATGCAAAAATGTATGTAGCACGTCCCGTATGACGTGTCTCTTCCTAACCAAGACCCAATGTGTAGGTGCATGGAAGGCTGGGGTTTGGTCAGGTATAGCAGACGTGATGAGAGGCGGGGTAAGATGGTAGGCTTCGTGGAGGGCTAGGAGGAAGACTTGTGAAGCACGGGGTTCCCATGAGAAAGGATAAAGAAAGGTTAGGGATCCGGTGATGTAGCTCCTTTTTGGCCTTGGGTATAGGTCCCCAATGTAGGTCAGCTCTTCATCAACTGAGGGCATCAAAGAGGTTGCCGACTCTTCGAGAAGTGTGGGCTTCTCTATGGGAGAGAAGGTGTCATTTGGTGGAGACTGGTGGAGCTCGTCGAGTAGAGGTAAGAACAACACGAGCTCACTGGTGTACAGACCCACTATGCATACGGAAGTAATAGGACCCAAGGATGGGTAGATGAAACCAATGCACCTAGGTGGATTTAGCCTAAGAGCCAACATGCCAGTTAACTTTAGCTATCAATCTAATCCCTCAACCAGATCGTCCATGGTCTCAACAAGGTTGAAAGATTGGAATGTGGTGTGGGATGAGTTGCTGGGCACTATTTGTAGTGCGGGGTCCATGAATGGATAGCAGCAAGTTTTGGGGACCAAGCTCTTCTTTAGCCAGCTAAGTAGTGGCTTTTCAATGATTAACTCACCCTTTAGAAGCAAGTATGGCTCTAGATGAAGTTCGAAGGGTAAAGGTTGTGGTAAAACATCTCCCTCGGATGGGGAGAGGATGTCCTCTATGATCGGGAGAGGACCTTGGGACGGCACGGGGTTGAGACTACCGGCCACGACCTCCTTAAGCCCGGGCAAGACTTCGTCCTGTCTCAGAGGTGGGCTAGGGGAATCGGTGGCCCAATACGAGAACACATCTTATCCAACCGATCCAAAAAGATTTTCAAGAGTTCAGCAAAGGTGGGGTTTGGAATAGGGGCATCATGGTGGATTCGCCCATAATCACCCGGCCTAGTCTTGGACCTAGGCTCATCTATGTGCGGGACCCTTTGTCTCTGACTATGACCTGCTTGGTTTGAGGTGATTGGACAGTGCAGGTAGATTCTTCTAAGCTCATCCTTCATTTTACACCATGACTCGATGGGCCTTTGCCACCTAACATCCCTCATGCGTTCGACGCATCCCCACTTATCGGTAGCCTCGTACAAAAGCTTCTCCTTGGCAAAACTGACTTTCATGGCATCGGACATGGGGTATGTGACGACCCAAGTTCTGGATACCGGGGGAACCTGATACCATTCGAATCTTGACCCGCCGCCCATGAACCGGGAGGGCTCGGAAGGGCTAAAAGAAGTGTGGAGGTACAAAGAAATAGGAAATAAAGTAGGAAAATTCAACAATTAAAAGAAATAAATAAACAACTACTACAATAGAGTCCAGTCCAACAGAAAGTATAGTCTAAAGTAGTAAAGCGTACCACATGCCAAGTGAACACTCGGCCTGGCGAGCTGGCAACTAAGAACCTCCGAACAGCAACCTCGAACCTCGAGGAAGAACCGCCGCACCTGAAACACAGGGGTGAGCCTCGTGTCACTGGCTCAGTAGGGATCCCACGGAACCCCAACTGAGAACAACGGCGGCACGGAAAGCAGTAACTACAAGAACAACAATAGCAGCAGGAACAATAACTCGGTGGCCGGTCAAAAGTCGACACTACAACTACTCGTACTGTACCGGTCAAGTAGAAAGAGGCATCCCGATCTCACCATCGGGAACCGGACCACACTAACACCACTCACCGAGGTAAAACTCACGGCAACCCCGCCGTAGAGGCCTGTCTCCCAGGACAAGGCCAACCTGGACACGCTGTCCCAGGTCAAGCCGCGACCGCCTCGTCGCGAACACAACACTAACAAGACACAACCTCAGTGAAGCTACTAGCACCCTGGCCACTACCTCAAAAACACCGGACGATCCAGAAAACCACGTCTCGTAGATGGGAAACGGAACCAGGAAACAGGAGAGTCACGTCTCACGTGACAGGAGTACTTGCCCACTAGAAGCAAGATCGGATGCATCCACTGACGTGTTAGACTACGCATCAGGTGTCCCCCTCGACCTCTGGTGGAACGGGGACACCATACTAGTAACCACAAAACAAGTGACTAGTTGGGGTCGCGCTCGTCAGCGCGGGTCCAACCGCCCCCAACCACGTGTACACACATAGACCGTGCATCCCTGGTCTGGCCCCCTGACCGGTTTTCCCCTCAGCTGGACTCTGGCTGGTAGACGTGGTGTGTAATACCCTGATTTATTAAAGAATAAAAATTATGTGAATATTAATAAGAAATTCCTTAAGAAATAGGATAAGTGAAAATTTGACCATTTTTATAAAAATCTATAAAAAATAGAATCTTGTAGAGGATAAAACGTTTAACAATAGTGTCTTCTATGATCGGCCCAAATAAAATTCGTAAACAAGCCGAATTGACTGATTAAGTCCCAAACCACACTTAATGTAACACCCTCAATTATAGATAAGTTGTACTCTATATCACCAAGGCGCCTTTTGAAGTATCGGCTCAGTTCTTCAAAAGAACTCCGAAGTTAAGCGTGCTTAATGGGGAGCAGTACCGGGATGGGTGACCTGCCCGGGAAGTCCTCCATTCTGGAGCCGATCACTATTAGAAATGGATAAAACCGTGAGGCCGGCAGGCCAAAGCGGACAATACCTCGACGGTATAGAGTACGGGGCGTGACAGAATGGTATCAGAGCTATACCCCAGCCGGAAGAGTGGGAACTAAGTGCCATGCAGGGCAAAGTGCTACGCTATGGGAGCCACCTCTTGAGTCCGTAATGGAGCAAAGTGCTACATAGTGGGAGCCACCTCTTGAGCCTGTAGGGGCCACCTCTAGAGTCCTACCTGCCTGGGGGCTTGATTGCGTGCTATATGTGCCCAGCGACGAGGACGTCGCCTATATAAGAGGGGTAGATTGTAACACCCTCAATTATAGATAAGTTGTACTCTATATCACCAAGGCGCCTTTTGAAGTCCTAATTGGACCTTAAAACATGAAATTGGAGCCCATTACCCAATCATTTAGGTTGAGATAGGATCCAAATGAAAGACTAGGATGAGAGGATCATTTTTCCTCTTAGTTTTCCCTGAAACCCTAACCCTAGAGAGCGAATTTTGGATTAGAAGGCGGCGGCTAACCCTATCCGCACGGTTCGCGCACGTCCAACTTGATTGGACTATCTCCGCGAATAGAAGACTCTAGACCTTGTGTGACCTATATAAATGACCCTTAGGAGCCCTATTTTCGTTTGGGTGTTGTGGCGGCCGACGAGAACTCAGGTGGAGGGAGCATTCAGGCGATCACCGGCAGGGTGTTTTTAGCACGTCGTCATCCCCTCTTCTTCTTTATTCCTTCGTTTAAGGTAGGTCATAACGAGCCAAACCTTAAGTACCCTATATGGTTAGAACCAGCATCAAGTACTCTCTCCTTTGAATGTAAAAGCCCTAAAAGTTGTTTAGTATCCTGTGAGAATTTTAGCGTTTAGTGGAAGCATGTTACATCTAGGGTTATACCTGTTCTATCTTGTTTTAAGTAGGGATTACATGCACAAATCTTAAATTGTTTATGTTATCTTGTAGAGTTTTTCGTGCTCTTTCTTTTAAGTCCAAAAGCCCTAATTTTCATGCTTTGTACTATTCGTATTAAATCGTTGATGCTAACCCTAGCCGTCCCCGCCGGCAACGGGCAAGGCGAAGGGGTGGCGGATCGATCGGGTTTGCGCGGCCTCGCGATAGACCACCCATCCAAGGAGGGCGGCTAGTTCCTGACCATTCATGTATTACGTTTTGGGTCTGTTCTCGTAGTTGCGTGGCATAACCTTAACCACCCTATCTTTAAGCGGCCTGTTCTAGACCATGCATGATCCCCAACGGCACATTACAGACCGCTCAACCCTAGCAGGCCTTCGGGCTGAAGGAGGGGTGAACGGCCTGTCATGCGACCGTTGAGGTGATTGAGCGGCTCTGACAGAACCGCCCAACCCTTCAGAATTGATTTGGCATGATTTCTCTTAATAGAATGATGGATAATTTGATAAGCTAGCAACCACATGATAATTGGAACATATTGAAGTAAAGGAATCTCGAATTTTATCAATTTTTTCACCTGATCTTTTTTCATCATGGCCCTAGTTATTTCATTATGTAAGTTCAAACATGACATCTTAAATGCTATTAGGATTGTTTGACAGTCGTTCTACTCCGGTAGAATTGACTGACCGTCATACTGGTTTCCGCTATTTTATTAGCTCTATTTCCTTGTAATGTTGGGACTCTTCGCCGGATATTTCTTCCGTCAGACTAGGACCTTCATTACGGGACCTCCGTAAGCTCCCGCGAGCCTGGGATTCCCACTTGGACGCCAGGCAGGTTGTACCATCAAGACCTGAACCTGTGTACATGATCGAATCGCTTGAATTATCGTATTATGAGTCACGGCTCGACTTGGACCCCCCCTGAGAATTACGCGGTCCGAAAGGGACCGTTTATCTCATTGGGCGGCCTCTAATGAACCGTGCATCTCTAGCCAAGTGCCATTTATATTGGTCATTTAACCTTGATCTATCTTCGACCAAATCGTGTTTGGATCGACCCAATAAGCCCTAGGTTGACCAGTGGTGAGTGGGCTAGACCCTGGTTCAGTTCTGCCCCACTTATGGCAACCCATAGCCCGTTTGGGTAGACTTCTAGTTGATTAAGTTGAACGGATCGATTAGAACCGCCCATGTTATAGAGTGGATCTTATTGGACCATCTGTCTTTTGAGAAGCTCTGTAAGGACCGTTTATCTTGTCCGTGGGTTTCCAACTCTAATAGTCTTGAGCGGCTTATTATCAACCATCCAATCCTTTGAACGGCCCTACATGGACCGTGTATCCTTGACTTCGGTGTGGCTGATCCTAAGCCCCTTTCTATTCTGAACGGTCCAGTGCAGACCGTGTAATGCTCGAGCGGCCCAGTTTTGACCGCTTATCATCCAGAAGTGATTTCCGTGATTATTCATGTTGAATCCAAGGACCTGATTGGTTCTTGATAACTTGAACTTCCTGGTCAAAGTATCTCTTCAACTTACACTTGGAATCCTCCGAGGTGAGCTATACCTTGACATCATTGGCCATTAACTTGATTAATGTCTAGACATAACTTAGGATCTTGGATCCACCAAATCAATGTCAACGTATCATAAGGGCCAGGTCTGGTCCTGGGAGGAGCACCCGAAAAGTACTTGTGCCCCGGGAAGTTTGAATGACATGGTGAGGCATTGCACCGAGTGCATGACTAGCGTGATGTCTATGACAATAATCTAATACTTGAATTTCTCTTGACTTGGTTAGTTCTTGCTTGTTGGCCAATTTCCAGCTATATCATGCTCTTGCTTTCCTTTCATTATTTTGTTACATAGTCATTTCCTTTCGTTCTTTATATACGCGTTCAAACATGCAATTAATTGGTTAATTACTTGAACTTACCTGTTATTACCTACTGAGCGTTCGCTCACCTAGTTGTTTCCCCTTTTTCAGATAGCTCAAGTGAGGACTCACAGACTGATGGGGACGGGTAAGAGTGACGATCATGGAGCGAACCAGTTAGAAGCCTGTGAAGCTAGTCCTAGTTGTGGAGTCTATTTGTGTCTTAGAATGTTTTGGAAGAGTTGTAAAATTTGAATTCTGTAAATGTAATAGTGTTAAGTGGATGTTGTCGAAGGATATGTTAAGTGAGATTATTATGGTTTGGAACATGGATTAATTGTATGTTATTTAATGAATGGAGTTGTTTTTATTTATAGTGACATGTGATCTTTTAGCTTTAGCATATCATGTCTATTATTATTAATGGTTTCTACTGCCAGTCCCGATATTCCGCGTCGGGGCGTGACAGTTAGGTGGTATCAGAGCCTAGGTTTCCTATTATTCCTAGGTTATCTAAGTTCTAGGATTCTAAGTGTTTGTCGTAGAACCTTACCCTTGTTATGAGTCAAAGGGCCAAACCTAGTGAGAATTTGGGTAGAGACTTGGGTTGAGTTAATAATCAACTCTAAACTCTTTCTCCTAAAGGGACTTAAGATAAATTATTTTCGTGCAGGACGTTCCGATGGCAGCTGAGCGTGCGCAGTGGCGGGACATGCAGCGAACTGTCCAAGGACTTACGCGGGCTTTGCAACAAGTGGCCCAAGGTGGAGCGGCAAATCATGGCGCTGGTGATCTACACAGGAGTTTTCGTGGGATGAATCCCCCACATTTTGAAGGCTCAACTGATCCCGATGAAGCTGAGCACAGGCTTAAGGAGATGGAGAGAATTTTTGAAGTTATGCAATGCAGCGACCACGAGCATGTGCTTTTAACAACCTTCCAGTTGGAACGAGATGCTAGGACTTGGTGGGAGTCAGTAAAGGTGACCCTCGATGATAGGTAGATTTCGTGGAAGTAATTCGAAGAATTCTTGAATAATAAGTACTTTTCCGACATAGTCCAAGAGAAGAAAGCGGCGGAATTTGTAGCTTTGAAGCAGTGAAGTCTATCGGTAGCGGAGTACAAAGCCCAATTTTCTAGACTTTCTTGCTATGCTACTCATTTGATTTTCACAGAGAAGATGAAGGCGAAACGTTTTCTTAATGGGCTGAAGCTGGATTATATTAACCAGTTGGCTCCGTTGGAGATTCAGACCAATGCAGAGATGGTAAGGAAGGCCCAAGTTCTAGAAGATACCCTGGAGATGACAGAGAAAATCCGTGGGAAGAATGTCAAGAAGGAGCAACCTACTGGTTCCGGGAGTGCTAAACCCGGGAATAGCAAGAAGAGGCCCAATGGCGGGTCTGGTTCATGGAAGGGGAAATTTCCAAAGAATGAAGACAAGAAGCCTGGCCCTATTATTCCATTTAAGGGCATATATAAATATTGTGACCGTCCTGGTCACAAGATGGAAAAATGCTGGCGCAAGTTGGGCGCCTATTTACGTTGCGGAAGTAGGGATCACCGCATTCCGGAGTGTCCTCTTTTATCCGAGCAAGCTACCCCGACGAAACCTCAAGGCAGCAAGAAGCAGTAGGGCAAGCTCCAAGCCCTACAGGAAGATGATGAAGGCACCACTGAGGAGGGTGGACTCGTTGAAGGTACCCTTATTGTTCATGGAAAGCCAGCTTTTGTTCTTTTCCATACCGGTGCTACTCATTCATTTGTCTCTCAGAAATTTGCCAAGTCATTAGCTGTGAAGCTGGTTTTGATGGATTCCCCATTAGAGATATCAACTCCTATTGGTTCTAGATCAGCGACTAAGTATTTTTATCCCTCTAGCAAGGTTATGGTTAATGAACATAATTTTCCGGCCGATCTGGTTTGCATGGATATGAAAGACTATGATGTAATTCTAGGAGGGGATTGGTTGGCTAAGCATGAGGCCAATGTCCATTGTAGTTCCAGTTCTGCGTCTTTTTCTAGACACCCGGGACTTTCTTTTATAGGGGTTAGGCACCATAAGTCTGTGCCACTTATTTCGGCCATCCGAGCTGATAAGTTGATAAGGAAAGGGTGTCAGGCATTTCAAGCCTTTGTTTATGTGACCCCTGAGAAGAAGATTGAGATTAAGGACATTCCCAAGATAGCTCACAAGCCGCCACATCGATTCCCCATCCTAGGGAAAAGCGAGAAACCTCCAGCCCCATGCTGGCAATTGGACTCGTAGTCCAAGGCCATACACTTGGCCCAGTCAAGAATCATCTTCTGGGTAAACCTACGAGATGCGGGGGAACCCCTCCGCACTAACACCGATACACGGTGACTCGATCGAGCGTAACATGAAAGTTCAGAACACATGGGGTGTCAGGCATTTCAAGCCTTTGTTTATGTGACCCCTGAGAAGAAGATTGAGATTAAGGACATTCCCAAGATAGCTCACAAGCCGCCACATCGATTCCCCATCCTAGGGAAAAGCGAGAAACCTCCAGCCCCATGCTGGCAATTGGACTCGCAGTCCAAGGCCATACACTTGGCCTAGTCAGGAATCATCTTCTGGGTAAACCTACGAGATGCGGGGGAACCCCTCCGCACTAACACCGATACACGGTGACTCGATCGAGCGTAACATGAAAGTTCAGAACACATGGGGTCACCCGGACCCACCACACCTACAGGCATGCTAATCGAGGTAAACAAAACCTCCGGACACCCAAAGACACGGTCACGGAACTCCACGAGGTGTCCGAGACACACACGGCCAAGGGAGGCACGATCAGCCGTAGACTACCTGCCCTGGGCTGCCCGACTGGTCGCCCTCAAGAACACGCTACCCTCATATAGCACGTTCAGATCAGAATGCGCTATACTCTTGTAGCGCGATAAAACAGAACGCGATATACATATATAGCGCGATCAGACTGGACGCGCTACCCACAGGTAGCGCGACAAGAACAGACGCACTATACACCTATAACGCGATAAGAACAGAATGCACTATAACCCTATAGCACGATAAAAACTGCCTTACTATTCATATTATCCGATGAACGCGCTTTATCGGGGTGGCATGATCTCCAAGAACGCGCCCAAACGGGGGAGCGCGTTCTCAGTCCGTGCCATAAAATGGCAAAAAATGGCGGGAAACTCATTCCACGCCCCAATCACCCCCGGGTGATGGGGAAACAAAGGGGAAACCCTTCCCCAAGCCCCTCGGCATTCAATGATGCCCTCAAACCACCAATTAACGCGTTAAAACGCTAGATCGGGCTCATACCCCAACAATATGCATTTTCCCCAAAATGCAAAAAGAACCCCACTCGGCTCGCCACGAGCTACCAAATCCGTGGGAAATGAAATACACAAGCTGAGGGTCCATCTCCCTACCTCCACCGAAGATTTCACGTGTCGTGGACACCGATCCACGAAGAAAACGCCGTGAAACCCCGCCGGTATTCCACGCTCACGAACTGGCTTCACATCGCCACCATGCCTCGATCCTCGCCCCGTCCACGCCGCTCCTCACCCCACGAGCACCGCCAACTCACCCTCGTCCATCTCCGTCGGCCGCCCAGAGAGAAGAGAGGGGGAGAGGAGAGAACGTGAGAGAGAAGAGAGAGGGAAAGAGTGAGAAATGAGAGGGGAGAGAGAGAAAGGGTTAATATATAGAAAAGCCCAAAATTACAAAAATTCAGAAAATTATGAAAAAATCATCTCCACGATCCTTGGGAGGAGCACAACGCGCCGGTACTATCCCGGAGTCAGAGAATGCCACGGTTTGCCCTGCACAGAGTTCCGAAGGCGCATCAGGGAAAAACACGTGTAAAACATAAAATACACTCCGAGACACACTAAAATGATTCGAAAAATATCCAAAAAATCCGGGGCATTACAGGGTAACAATCAAAATATTTGTCCATGGTGGCTTCCCAATGTAGGTAGTCGCTCGGGACTTTGGAGCCCTCAAATGTCGATGCTTCGGGCCTAATGAAGAAGAGGGGTTGGTTTCTAAGCCCATGGGTTCTATGCCACCATTCATATGGCTTGGGCGACTTGGAATCCATGGGAAACTAGGGGGAACTACAGGATGGACATGTGATGGAGCAAAATGCAGAAGTTGAATGAGACACCTAATGCGAGACAACTCTAGACTCTAATCAATATCCAGTACGTTGCGGAGATATTGATCCGTGGATCCAAGTCACACAAGGATGTCACCTTCCCAATAGGCGTAACCTATCGTTCAATTAACACCTTTTAATATACCAGATATAGGATGCAACACTTAAGACAAGACTACCCTAGACTAAACTTAGCTCTAATACCAATTTGATGTGAGATAAAATGCGAATCGAGACCAATTTGATGCAAATCTGGGACTCTAGGCGACGACGCGACTAAATGGACGATGCGACCAGCAATGACGCGAACAACAAAGCTAACTCAACTCGACACCGAGAGCTCCTACGGGGTATATGCCTTCAATAGAAATACAAGCTCACAAGTCATCCCAAGCGAGGGAAATGCGTGGATCCGCACGGTTGAGAAACCGACAGTGAGTCAAGGTTGGTCGGCTCATTCACGTGCTCAGATCGAGTTACGAGAGGGTCACACTCTCTTTCTCATAGCGGTGATGGAATTTTAAGCGAGCTAGTTATCCTATCTCATGCAATCAGTGGCATTCAAACATATACGAAATAAGTAAAGCGACAAAAGAGGAGCGAAAACGTATCTCCACACTCGGGGCGTGGGGAAGACTTCCCGGCCAAGATGCGTAACTCCTGGTATAGTAAATATAAATAATTACTACACTAAATTTATGGCCCACTCCAAACAGTGAGGTAAAGGGCTACATCAGTAATCCAGGAGCGCCGATCTTGGGTTGACGGGCAGGAAGCCAGAGGGGCTTTCGGGGCGGAGGCGGGCTGCTGGTCCGGATCGGTACGCTTTCGATCTGTTGGACAGAAAGCACGTGCGGCACGTGGGACGGAAGCTTCTGGCCATCTTCTGGCAGCGGCGGTTGGCTGGGACGTTGGTGGGATGTCCCTCTTCAATCCCCAAGATCGGCGGTGGCTGCATCGCAGCCGAAGGGCCTACGTGATTTCTAAACCCCAGATCTCCCGCAGTCCTGTGATTGGGCAGATCTGCGCGACTCGGCCAAAACACTTGCAGTGCTTAGATCTGGGGGCGGATCGTAACGGAACCAGTGTCGTTGCAAATTACACTTGAGGAGATACAACATACTTGAAAATCACAACCATCCAACGGCCTGATTCTCCAAGGAAAACTCTGCACCACTATGCTTGTGCTAGCCCAGAGTGCAGGACAGACAGTGATCTGCCTGAAGATGGGGTTTGACCGGGGGTAAACGGTAGATCTAGGTGAAGGGATTAATATGGGTGAATGAGGGTAAAGTGAGAAACGTTCACTAGAAATTTGGTGGCCATCTGAGAAGGTTTATAGGGTGGGAAAATTGGTTGATCAGGTTGCTGCCTCGCAGATCTATAGATAGGTAGACTGCCCGAGGTGGGAAAGACATAGGTGAGAGGAGGGGCAAACGGTGGCTGATCGACGTGAAATTTGAACTGGGAAGAGGGGAGGACGTGGGGATGAATATATCATAAATTGAAGTTCATCAGATGGGTGGATTTGGCGGACCAACCTTTTCTTTGAGGCTATGTCCTGAATCTTAGAATTCTGGATAGCAGGCTAAAGAAGGGGTTGTGGCGGCTCGATGATGGCACAGATGGCGGCGGCGGTGGCGGTGGCGGTGGCTGAGCATCGCACCTAGTGGAGTTGATAGAACTTGGAATCACTCCAAGGAAGAGGGCTTCACACCCTAGATCTGCAGCTTTCATAACTACAAGGAGGAAGAAGGAGAGAGGGAGAGGGCACCCACGGCACTATTCTCACAAATTCTGAAATTTCTTGTATTAATTCTATTAAAGCAATGTATACAAGACATTTTATATCAAACCCTAGACCTAGGATAAATATCATAGTTACCCTTTGGTCAAGGGGAGAGGGGAGGGCATTAAGGGGAAGAAGACTAGTCAAAACAACACATGCGGGAAAGAAGGGGGTGCCCCCCCTCTTGGTCAACAATGGCTCCTTGGTCCATTTTCCACCAAGGACCAAAGACCAGCCCTTAATGGGCCCTCCAAGATAAGAGGCCCATAAGAGAGAGAGTGGCCCATTGGGGTTCAAGTGGCCTTGAGCCCTAATCTGAAAATAAGCCCCCTAATGGACTCTTTTAATGACATTAGCCCATTTAGTACTCCCTTGACCCAAAATTAACACAAAAAAATACAAACACACACTACACACCAATTACAATTCAAAATAAATAATGAAAAATGTCTAGACTCAAGATGGAGACTCTAGACTATCTCCAAGGCACAAGGATGTCTACAAAGCTCGAGTGGTGCTACGTGTGCGGTATCGACGACTCGTTGAATCGAGCTTATCGCTAGCTCTGGTGTCCACACCACTGTCCTTGCCGGAGAGGTAGAGGGGCGACACATGCGCGTGTTTTTTGGTAGCTCCCAGTTCACGTTCCGACAGTCAGACTGCGCCCAGTGACCGTCTCTGACCGTCGCCGCTCCAATAGCCAGTGGTCCAGCAACCATAGCAGCCGTGACTTGTGGCCCCATCATCATCGCCACCCATGCACCGGAGGGCTACTTGGCGACGCCGATCACTTTTGGCGACTTTGCCCTTGTCATCAGATCGCCCTACTTCCTGGGTGTGATCCCTGTGGTTGTTCCATAGCCAATCCCAATTCTTGTGCCTGCTCGTCAGACCAACGCGCCGCGCTCTGCTCCAGCAGTAGTGGATTGCCCGAGCGTCTGACTCGGGGCCTCCACTACCGACCCCCGTAGGGGTCCCAGATCATCTCCTGCCCAGACAAGCGTCAGCTCTCGGGCCCAACACCAACCGACCTCCAACAAGGGCTCTATGCCTCGGACTTCGGCTTCTACTGCAGCATTTCACTCAGGTTTCCAATACCGAGTCCCTGCCAAGCCGGCACCCCCCACGAGCTTCTTGCCCTGTGATAAGTAGAAAGACAGATATAGAAGGGGGGGATGAATATGTCTATCTCTAAATTTCGAGCAAACAATGAAACACAGGCTATTCAAAAGCAAATAAGCAACATCAACACTAGATAGACAACACGCGTAGGATTGACCACTAATCAAATAGTTAGAGTGCACATTCAAAAATAATGAACTAAACTAGATGACCAAAGAGATAGCGAGAGCAAACACTCTCAGCACCTGAATGCGCCTACAAACGTGGTCACTAGTACTTGGCGGAGGTTCAATCAGTAGATCTCCTCACGCAAGAGGTAGCCTTCCAGATAGGCGTCACCTATCCTTTCAACTGAGCCTTTTGATATACCAGATTGATGTTGCAGCTCACTCTGAATGTCGAGCAAATTAACCAGCGGAATGTGGTATATAAATTCAGATAGGACATTCAAATATGCAAACCATCAGATAGAGGACACGCGGTTTTTATAGTGGTACGGCCAGACCCATAGTCTACCTACGTCCACTCCTCCACTTGAACCGAGTGAGGTTCCCTACTTAAACAAGCAACAAACACAACAGACTTAGTCTACAAGAACGGCTGTCATACAGCTTCCCCAAGGAACACGCTCTTTGCTTCTCCTGCAACCCAGGAGGAAACCTGGAGGATCAACCACCCTTCCGCTTTACCAAGAGGGAACCCAGTGAATTGCTCCCAACAATTCACCCAACCAGAAGTCACGGACCTCTCTTCCTCAGAACCTACAAAGGGGACACCAGAGTTAGACTCTCTTCCTCTTTACCAAAAGAGAACCACAAGATGAAATCACAATGCTGATGAACAGAAGAAAATAGAAAACAGAAACTAAGATTAAAACACTTAGATCGAAATAGAAGAGGAAAGCAATATAGCTTCAGATCGAAGCAATTTCGCGATAAAACCGACTGGACGAGCTTCTCTCCCTCTCCGTGGAATTTTCTCTTTTTCTTTCTCTCATAAGGATTCTCAGATAGTGGTATTCTCTCTACAATTTTTCCAGCTTCTTCTTATGAACAAAAGTGCTTCATATTTATAGAACAGAGCGTCGTTGTCTTTCTCTCTGTGATCCAGATCAGCAACAAAAACTTGATTCGTCCACGTGGATCTAGAATATTCTGATAGCAATCAGAATTTCTAGAGGACAGCCACGTGTGCTGAAGATTTTCGCGCCAATTCTCTTTTAGTACGGTCATCACGCGTTCATTCATCAAGTGATCACGTGCCTCAAGAAAGTTCTTCTTTGCGGTTCATGTTTCCTTAATTGCCCTTCACTGATGCCCAGATATCACACTTAACCCTTAACCAGCGAGTAGGACTTTAATCAATCTGAATTTGTCACAGGACAGATCATTTATAAGTTATGGAACAAGGCATATGATTGATAGGTCGAGGCATGGAGCGCAGAAGATTTATGTTGGCTATTGTGATGTCAGAGCATTGGCTTTCACTTTGGCTTAAGAGATAGGCTTGTATCTTGATGTGTTGGTGCATGATCATGATGCTTTGACTTGGTTGCCTTTTAGAATCCGAGCCTAGACTTGTGCTTTGGTGCATCACCTTGATGCGTTGACGCAGTTACCTTTGAAGGTACACAACCTGCCTTGATGCATTGGTGCATTGTTTAGATGCATAGACTTCATATGCACTCTGGCAGTTGTTCTTCTTAGTGTGTCGGGTCATCCCTTTGATTTCAACAACGCGGCTCTGGAATTCTCTCCTAAAGCTGTGAGTGCACCGAGACATCGGCTTGATTCGTCAATGCATCTGCTCTATATTTGTTGGTTGCGTCGATGCATCATGCTGAAGTTGCTTCGGTAATGTTGACTGCATCAAGGTATTTCCTTTGTTACATCGATGCAACATTCCAAATTTGCTTGAGGGTTTGTGGCTACATCGAGGTATTTGGTTGATGTGTCGATGTAACATCTTTGTCTTTACCTCATCATTTCAGATGCTCCAAGTTCTGTAAGATTCTTTTCTTAGATTTTTTCTGATTTAGATCTTTTGCAAGAATAAGGTCAGTGTTAGTGCGAAGAATACATATTATATTGACATCATCAAAACCTAGAATTCAACACCCTGGGACCCCCGCTCCTCAGAATTTCACTCGGGTTTCCAATATTGAGTCCCTACCAAGCCTACACCCCACACGGGATTCTCACCGCGGGCCCTCGGCTCCTCAGCATTTCACTCGGATTTCCAATACCGAGTCCCTGCCAAGTCGACACCCGACGTGGGTTTCTTGCCCCAGGTCCCTGGCTCCTCAGCTTCCTACTCGGGCTTCCAATCTCGAGTCCCAGTCAAGCCTGCTCCCAACATGGGCTCTTTGCCCTGGGTTCAAGACTCCCCTGCACTTTACTCGGGCCTCTCAACCCAAGCCTCGATCGAGTCGACACTCCATACGGGTTCTCAACCCCGAGTTCGAGACTCCCCAACATCCGGCTTGGGCACACAACCCCAGGTCTCATTAAGGCCGGTCCCCGATGCGGAGAGGCCGATCCCCGACACGGACTCTCCGCATCGGGCCCCTGGCCTCCTAGCCCTACAATGGGGTCTTTACCCCTACAATCCTACAATGCCGAATCTCAACGCTGTAGATCGTGATAAATCCACACATGAAGAAGAGATTTAACTATGAGAAGGCATAATAAAAATAAAGGGGGAGATGATATAATAATAAGGGAATGAAGCACGTGGTGCTACTAAGGAGGGTGATCGCTAGAGGGGTTACCTCAAGAAGAAACAAAGAAGATCGCGAATACCTGGTGGAAAATAGAACGCGGGATGGATTGTGAATTCCTCCTCCTCCTTCAACCGGCCGGCCGATGAAGGGGGTTTTCCTTTATTGATTACCTTGCAAAAAAGACAATAAAACAAGCCAACAGAAGTGGATCAGCCAAAAGTGTGTAGTATCAACTCTCAAAAAGAAAATATGATGAAGAGGATAAAAACATGCACACCTCTTTTTTGTTTGTTTTAAAACCCCTAAAGAAAATAGGGAGGGAGGAGATGTGATGCAGCTAATGCAAACGTAAAAGAAAAGAAAAACACAGTGGACGTGATGAAGCTAATGTAAAAAAAAAAGAAAATGACACAGTGATAATGAACGATGGATGAAGACAAAGCAACAACAGAATAAAAGAACCATGCTGTCCCTGACGACAGTAAAGGGAAACAAGATGGACGCGGTTGATCGGAAGCAGAGGAAGCAGAGCCTTTAAACGATCGCGCAGGAGGAAGATGAAGCTCTGTAACTCGTAAACCTCTAATCGTAAACCTGTAAACTCTCTGACCCGTCAACCTCTGCCTAGATCGACCAGAGCATCCTTTTATAGGATTTCAATCGAAGATAAGCTCAAATTCGGGAAGATAAGGATAGGCAACGATCAAAGAAGGCAGGACTCTAACTCCTACTTCAAGCAAGGAGACCAACAGAGGCAGGGAACTCTCCAGGAAAGTTGAGTTTAAGCAGAATACGGAAGGTGAAACATGACCTTGCGAAGGGCGTCAAATCACAAATTGACGACCTACATCAAGACGTTACTCAAAACACGACCATGATCAAGGGCGTCACTTCTTGGATTAAATTTTGGCAATAAAACTTACTTTATTTGAAAATTGTGAGAACACGCCTGAGATGAAGGCGTTAATTGAAACCACGCCCTGAGGAAGGACGTTAATCAATAATTTGAATTTATTTTGAATTTATTTTGAAACCGGATAATACCAGAAATTGACGCCCTGACATTTGGTCGTCCTTTCTTTGAACACGCCCTAGATAAGGTCGCTATTAAAAACACGCCCCTCTTCAGGTCGCGAATCACAAAAATGTAAAGATCAAATAAAAAACACACAAAAATAAGAAAAACTTCATATTATGAATGTATTGAAGTTCACTTTGGGGCGTCAACATAGTGACATGAGATTTGATCAACATAGCGTCAATTTTGGCGTGTCTACAGCTGCCCCGCCTTGGCGTCTGCTTTGCAAGGGAGTGAGACGAAATGGAGTGAGAGCGCAACAAACGGAATGAAGTGGAGCGAACTGATAAGTAGATGCCAAGGTGTGATGTGACACGCCTTAGACACTAAGCATTGGAAATCTTTCCAAGATTCTGAGCGAAACAACTCCGAGTGATTCCAAGGAAGTATCAATTTGCTGGATAAAGGAGATTAAACTAAACAAATAAAAATGTGCGCATGGCACGATAAGGAGACACCATTGGAGAGCGGTTACCAGCCAACGTGGACGTGCTACAACCAAGGTGGATTTGTAGAAAATAAAGGGAATTGAGATGGAGACCCAGCAAAGGGACATTTTCAAGTAATCAGCCTGAGCGGCTTCAAAAAGAATAAAGTACTCAATTTGGAATGGAATATCTCATGTCAACTCAATCAAAAGCGAGTGACCTTCATTATTGCCATAATATGAAGATTTTCAGCATGAAATTCAAAGTCCTACATGATGCATGCTGGGCTAAAAGGGAAAAAGTTAAAACAAAATAACAGATAGAAAATAACCAAGGATAATATTGCTAAGCCATCTAGATTTGGTCAAGAATCCAAGTCTCTGAGCTGACACTAAGCCGAAGCCTGTTTGTCCACGCATCAACTCAGAAAAGTGGAACCATCGTCCCAGACCTTTAACTACTCAACGGCCTATCCGTGTGATCAAGACTTTCCAGGAGTTATCACTGTTTTTGATGAAGGGGAACTCAAATTCCAGGTTCATCAGAACCACAAGGTCCTTGATATGCTATAATAGCGTAGATACCATATAGTAATAATGCTTACAAGAACAACATGATGTTACCTCCGCAGTGATCCGGACATCTCGAAACCTGCAATCTTCTGCACTCAAAAGTTCATTAGTTCTCTCAAAATTTCAATATAAATAATCCTCAATTCAAAGCATGACATGATCATAAGTGCTTAATAAGATAAAATCCTAACGAAATAACAGCACTTAAGTTCATCAAAGCATGTAGGGAAGGAAATTCGTAAGTTCACAAATTCACGCCTGCACGGAACGTCGTCAAAACATGGAAGGCGCCTTATAAGGAAGGCGTCAAAATGATAAACACGCCTTTCACTGAGGCGTTAAATTCACCAAGGGTTCAAGAAGAAAACAACCCTGGAAAGGGCGTTACACAAAACACGACCTCAGTCAGGTCGTCAATTCAAAAATTGACGCCCTAACAGAAGGCGTTAATTAAGCACGAACTTCCGTTTTCGATTCGCAAACTAAACCCAGTCCTAATGACAATCAACTTGCTAACTCCGAACAGCCTCGAGACTCCCCAGACTCCTATAAAGGAAAGGCAATTCCAATCAATCAAAGCAACCTTCGAGCTCTGTTCTGCTATTTCTTCTGTCTATTCTTCTGTATGTTCTTCTGTAGGCATCGTAACCGTCCGAGCTTCTTCTGCAAATCGAAGATGGAGAGGGCGATTAAGAGGTCCAAGTCCTCCACTCCCAGGTTGACCGATATTAACGGGCATATTAGCAGTAGAATTTCTATGAACCAGGTAAAGAGAAAAACCTTCTGTTCGTGTCTTCTTTTGTCTTTACTGAAACATTGTACTCTCTTCTGTATGCATATTCGTTCTGCTTTCTGAATTGTTCTTCCTTTCTTTCTTCCACAGGACTTCCCAAATGTCCTAGGAGCAAGGAGATTTACAAAAATCAAGTGGCTTCCTCTCATACTCTCCAAATTTTCTTCAGATATGAGAGTTTATTTAACAAGATGTCATCTTCTGGGTCTAGTCACCCATGCCAAACATTATGATCAGATTCATCTTGACTGGGCAGCTATAGGGGCTCTTGTAGAGATATGGCATCCTTCCACCCATACCTTTCTCTTCTCTACTTTTGAAGCCACGATCTTATTAGAAGAATTGGAGATAATCTTAGGCTTAAAGAGAACGAAGCAAGGAGATGAGGAAAAGGTGGCCATCATGCCAAAACCAATTGTCTCTCATGAGCTATTAACAAGCTTGGTATCTAGCCCCAACCTAGTGAATCAAATCAAGGCCACTAAAGGAATCAATCTTCTAAAGCTCGCCTCATGGGTGTACAAGAGAGCGGATCAAGCTAAAGAAGATGAAGAGATAGAGCGGGTAGCAAAGGCTTTCGTGGTGTGCTTGGCAGGAGCACTCCTATTCCCATCAACGGAGGACTTTCTAGAAGAGGCACAGTTAAGCGCCGTAGTGAGCCTATGGGAAGGAGATAGAGTGGGACCGGCCATTCTAGCCTATCTCTATAGCGGGCTTACCTCGGCGGCGATGGGAAGGCCCATCTACGGATGCATGCTAGCACTCTCTAGTTGGGTAGATTTCCACTTCAAGTTCGATCCATGTGGCGAAGCCCAACAATCCTCAAGAATCTTCTCAAAAAGCCCACTCTCTTATATGACCGGTTCACTAGGGATAAGCAATAGAGTGACGAACCGGATTCCTCAAATCAAGAAGAGAGCGGAATGGAGAGAGCACCTCAAAGTAATGCCAAAGAATCTCTTCACTTGCGCCCCGGGAATACTCAAGACTCAAGAGCTCTGTGCAAGATTTTCTCCCGGGACGGACCTTCGTCTCATAGGCGCTTCAGAATTTGTCTTGTACAATTCATATCGATGCCTCCTTCAACTCGGGCTTCCACGGCGAATATTCGAGGACCCATCACACCTCCCTCCTATCAAGAGACGGGACCTTGGCAGCCATGAAGATGGAGAAGAATGCACAACTATTCAAGCTTTATGGAAAATCAACAAGGCTCATCAACCTGTAGAGAGCTTGGAAGAAGACAGAGATGAATGGAAATCTTATGTAATAGCTCTTAAAAAAATGAGGCCCAAAGTGGCTCATTAATCATTGTAATCTATTCCTCCCAATAACTCAATGATATTTCCTTTATTGAGCCATCTTACTGTGTTTCTGATCAATTCTTCCAACGTTCTGATTCTGTTGCAAATAACGCCTCAAGCAACGCCGTGAATTAATAAAAGGATGCCTTCATCACAGGTCGTCTTCAACATTCCAGTTCACAAATTTGACGCCTTCACCAATGGGCGTTAACTAAAAAACTTCCTAGGGCAAGGCGTTAATACGATTCATATTCCAAAATATATTCGTTGAGATTCCAAAAGTAACGCCTTCAGCAAAGCCACGTTTCATATAAATAACGCCTCAATCATAGTCGTTACTCAAAAATAGTAATGATTATCCCCATCAAATCAATCAATTGCCATTAAATGCGTCTGACGACGGTTATCATTCCCCATGCAAACAAAAATAACGCCTTAAGAAATGTCGTCAATTATTAAGAAACGCCTTTATGTCAGTCGTTGATTCCACAAGACGCGGCCTTGCTTAAGTCGTTAATTCTTTTTGACCGTTCGACTTAACTTTCCCTCCTTTCTTCTTCTTCCTCCGTCCATTTCCCCTCTTTCTCTCTTTCTTCTGCAACCCTAACCGAGAACCCCCTCCCCCAATCTCTCTCAATCTCTCTCTCTATCTCTCTCCCTTCTACACCCTAGCCCTAAGCCATGGCCGGAGGAGGTTTGAAGCGCCAACGGGTGGCTGCTCCTGAAGTGGTGGACTTGGGCGATGATGCCCACGGCGAGGAAGAAGACGCCGTGGCGGCAGTTGAAGACGCACCGGCGGTGGCGGCCGGCGACGAAGCTGAAGGAGGCCAAGAGGCCAACGAAGGAGGTGAAGAAGATGCCGGAGAAGAGGGAGAAAATGAAGAGGGAGAAGAAGGCGAGGATGGTGAAGAAAGAGAAGAAGAAGATGGCGATGAGCCACCGCCCACGGCGGTGGCTCTTCCCCGTGCCGGCCAGCTCCAACGACCACGCCAACCACGGCCTCAGCCACAGGAACCCAAGCACAAGAAGGTAGGCCCCTGACCCTAATTCCCATTTTTTTTATTTTTATTTCCATTTTTATGCCATTTCCATAGCCCTCGGGTATAAACCCTGCAACCCAGAAAGAAGACGCCCTCAGGGGCGTCACGTTTTAAAAAGACACGCCCAACCCAAGGGCGTTAATTAAATTATTTTCCTGAAGAATAATTAACCCCATGAGAACACTCCCTAAAGCATGTCGCCCATTTAAATTCATATCATGCTGTTAATTTCCGTTAATTCCCATGCTTTAATTATTTCAAATATTTTTTCATGAATTTGTTTCGCATGCCATTATTTTTATTTTATTTTCTGAAAAACTTGAAAACAACGCCCCCCACTAGGGCGTTAATTCAACAATAGACGACCAAACCAGAGGTCGTCCATTCATTAATTCCTGATTAATTAACGGACCCATTTTGGAAAACGCCCCACTCAAGGGCGTGACTTGAAATATTTTTTAGGAATTCAGAAATTAACCATAGAATCACGCCCAACCTAGAGGCGTTTCTTAGATGAACAACGACCTAGGATAGGTCGCAAATTCAAAGCACACTCAGAACCATGCCCTCCTCAGGGGCGCTAATTTAGCAAACCACGACCTGAGGATGGTCGTTAATTAAAATCAAACACCAATATAATCCAAGGCAATCAATATGAGATTCAGCATGGATAATCAACATAATTAAGTGAAAATTCTATTCTTTTTCTACAGGGATTGATGAGGACACGGATCTCCTGGGTTATGGTCCGGGTAGCATACCACGGCCTCCCCGAGTTTCAGAGAGCGAGGGTAGATGCTATGGGGTTTGGGACTTTCCTTAGCATAGAGCCAGTTAGGCCAGACCTACCACTTATCTAGGTTCTACGGGAGAGATGGGACAGGACTAGCCGGGCATTCTTGATGCCATGGGGGCACATGATTCCCACCTTAGAGGATGTGGCTAGGATCACCGGGTTGAGGGTAGACGGTGAGGCTGTGAGCGGGATCACCTACCCTGACTACACTGAGTTCACCCAGAGGCTGCTAGGGCTAGAGATGGTCTACGAGACACCCAGCGAGTGTAGGACTATCTCACGTACCGACCTTACTACAGTGATGGGCTTAGGGAATGCCAGGCACAGGTCCGGGGAGACCTTAGAGCAGTTCTCGCAGAGGTTGATAGATGGAGCTAGGGTGGTCTACTGCCAGGACCCGACCGACAGAGAGAGAGCGGACCGAGACTTGAGGAGGTTCCTGCTGCTGCTACTGGGGAAGCTATTGCTCGGGACAAAGGGCAACGTCACCAACTGCCGATTCCTGGGGATACTTGAGGACCTGGAGGTAGTTGGCAGCTACGCCTGGGGAGCGGCACTGCTGGCGCACATGATGGCCGACCTGTCCACGGGGACAGGTCGAGAGACGACCGTCAGTGGCTTCTCACCTTTCCTTCAGGTATGCATTTTTCATTTTTCTTTTCTTTTATTTTTATCATGCTGGTGAATGCTTCACTAATATGATGCATGGATGCAGGTTTGGAGCCATCTATACATGCCGATGGGGCGCGCTGACCCATGTTGAGTACGGACTGACTAGATCTAGAGGGGGGGGTGAATAGATCTTGTCCCCCTTTTTCGATTTATCAAACAAAGACTAATTGGATCACGAGAAATCAATGAAGTATAGAACTACACTGATAGCAAGAATGACAGTAAACACACAAAGAGACAGACACACAACAAGCAAACCACAAGACAATACTTTTTAGGTGGTTCAGTCCCTTCCCTAGACTTACGTCCACCCCTTGCTCAATTTGAGCAAGGATTCACTATATGAGAATTTCTGATCTCATACAAACACCGCTGTCACACAGCTTGTTCCTACTGACACACAGCTTGAATCCGCTGCCTCACAGCTTGACACTAGTTGTAAAGATGAATAAAAAAGATGTAACAAGCTGAACATGGACTTTTGTAGCAGAGTAATTAAAGAGTTCAGCTTGGGACTCAATCACATAGGTAACAAGGCAAGACTCCCTGTAGGACTTCCAGCAGGATGTCTTCAGCTGCCTTGCTGCTGGAGCTTGCAACGCCTTGAGCCAGATCTTCCTTCTGCAGCACCGACGAACACTTCTGTCTTCTGCAGCTTTTTGATTGCGGGAGAGCCACTCTTCCTTTTCTGGTTAGAGAAACTTCTGATGCTGATCTTCCTTAGCTTCTTCTCTATATTCCCATATTCAGTTCTCTCTACATCATATAGCCTCTCTTTTCTTTTTGCACCAGTTCATATCAAGCCCGAAGTTGTTTCCCGCGCTTAGTGCAAAACCTGTTCGGTTACTCGCTAAAAAACAGGGAGAAGATTAAAGATAATCCTAAAAAGATTTGACCGGTTCTTAGCAAGATTCTCTCCTTGAATCCCATGCGGAATCTTATCCTCTGAACAGCCCAACAACCGGCAACAACAACCTGCAGGTTTCAAGGAACCGAAATTGAATTCGGTTGGATTTCGGTTCTGGACGCTGAACCGCTTGTGGTCGACAACGACCCTGTCTCTGGTCGACAATGAGCAGTGTCCAGACGGCTGGTTCTTCAGGCTGATGCTTGTATCGCTCATTGTTGACAATAGCCCTGTCGCTGGTCGACAAGGGGCAATGTCCAGATGACTGGCAGTTCTGTCTGATGCTCTGTCTGTTCCGTGGTCGACAACGAGCAGGGCTCTGGTCGACAACCAGAGCGCGTATAGAGGAAAAATGACTTGAGCTGTGTTTGGTTTGATTCGTTGGTCGACAATGACTACTTCTCTGGTCGACAAGCAACCTTTGACAACTTCCTCTGATCTGTTGACTTCATTAGTACTTCAGTATACCTGAAATTACTTGAACTATCAGATTTGCATTGAATTAGTTAAACACATCTTTTGTCATCATCAAATTGTCATGAGTCCATTACTTTATATTGAAGGAGCAATTAAACATATCCTTTGTCATCATCAAAACTAAAGGGATGCACAACATTCTCCCCCTTTTTGATGATGACAACCATGAGTCATTGTGGCAATTAGGAGATTATTTCAACCAGAAAATGCATTTGATATGCCATTCAGAAACTATCATAACATATATCATTATCACAGATTTCAGCCAGAAAATTCATTTGATATGCCTTTCAAAAGTATCATAACATGAATTACATGAATGACTCAAAAAAACAAAGGCAAAGACTTGACATCTAGACACACCTAGACACACAATGACACACAAAGACTCTATCTCCCCCTTTGTCAACAGCAAAAAGAGGAGTATCCAGACATTCACTCCGAGGAGGACGAAGAAGTCTCGGGCTTCACGTTCTCTGCCATCCGATCCAGCTTGTCAACTATGTGTGCATAAGAAAGCCTTAGCTTCTGGATCTCGGAGATAGTAGCATGGTGATTCTGTTTAATCTGCTGGTTTGTGAACTCAATGCTTGTACCCATCTCTGCTGACACTTCAGCTAATGTGGCAACCAGTCTGTTAAACCGAGAGCTAGCATGTTCTGAGTGTTCCTGTTGCTTGATGAACCTGGTCTCCATCTGCTGCTCTAGTCTTTGGACTTTCAGCTCCAAGCGCCCGGTTGCAGCATTCATACTTTCTTGAAAGGATTGGAATTTAGTTGTGAGTGAGGTCAGCTGAGATGCTATCTGGAGAAGCACTCCGTGAGACTCAATGTTGGAGGTGGAAGGAGGTGGTGGAGCAGAAGTAGACGGAGGTGGAACAGACGTAGATGGAACATGAGTGGCTGCAGTGCCTGGTTGCCATGGCACAATAGCGAGTGAAGGTGGAGGATGGGTAGCAGTGGTGGTAAAAGTGGGAGTGTGAGTGGGAATCACCACAGGTGGCGGGGTTGCAGCAGGGCTAACATGAATTGGTGTCTGTGGTGGAGAGGAGGGAGGCAACGGTGCTTTGGATTTACCCTTGGATGGTAGGGTGCGCTGGACTTGATCTCTGACCTTCTTATAGCCCAAAAATGTGGTCACGTAATGGAATGAGTATACGTGCCGTTTGGGAATGACAACGCGCGGAGCGGGAGGAATGGGTATAGTTGCTGCTTCCAAAATGGCAGTAATGTGGGCAGCATAAGGAAGAGAGTTCAGGGGATAATGCAAGAGGGTTTTGACAGTGTTCTGCATGAGCTTGGGAAGGCAGATGGGTTGGCGTGTGATGAGGCCATGGAGAAGAAATAGGTGAAGTCGACTTACATGTTCCCTGGCGCCTCCTCTTGGTTGGATTATAGTGGTAAGAAGGTGATGGAGCAATCGATGAAGCGGAGGGAAAGTGTTGGCATTGAGGGATTTTGGAAGGACCTCAGGGACTGGTTGGCCAGTGACCATGGCATATGCAGCTTTGAAATCAAAATCCTCAGGATTGAAGACAGTACCATGCCTGGAAATATTCAGCGCCTTGTAGAGGAGCTTGAAGTCGAGGCTGACGACGACTCCCTGAACAACTGTATAGACCTTGTCATCCACGACTTGCAGATTGTGGTAGAACTCTTGCACAAGCTGTGGGGAATACATAGTATGTGCAGAGACAAACTCTGTCCAGCCTTGGGCGTCCAAAACTTCCAGCAGCTCTGGGAACATCTCCATCAGCTTCTGATCTGAGAAATCTACTATTCTCGGTGGCAGGATGGTCCGTGGCTTCAGTGATCCAGAGACTGGATGGACGATGGGCATATCTAAAGTTGCTGGTTTATCCGTTGTCGACCGCCGAGTGGTCGATGGCTGACCCTGCGTGGCCTTCTGCTTGGAGTGCTTGGACGGCGGCGACGCTTCGGCAGGAACCTGATCCCTTGCTCACTTGGACGACCTCTGAGCACGCGACGGATTCATGGTGGAAGGTAGCGAGAGAGTGTGTTGAGGCGAGAGAGAGGGATGCACAAGGGGTCGAAAGGGGACTGGAGAGGGAGGACGACCGTGAAGGGTGAAAACGGCGAGGGTGAGAAGAGTAGGGACCCAGTCGGTTCAATTTATAGGGCAGGATATTAGTGAATGAGATCTGGGTCATAGATTCTAGGGTAGTGGAACCAGCGCAATGCTGAAAACGAAGGGCCAGGATTAAATCAGCCGAATTAAATTTGGGGGATTTATTGAAGTGTACATCCGTTCCTTCATGAAGCATTTATGTAACCTCTCCACCCTTATGCAAAGACCACCTTGTAAACTAGTAGAGTGGGCTTAGTGATTCACTTGAATTTGAAAGTATTGCACCAATAAGTTTACGCCCCATATCTAATTTCCTCCACATGACCTCTTAAACTTATAATAGATTTCATGAGATGATTTTAATAGCTGTGCTTGCTGAACAGTGTTTTCAATTTTTCTTTGCATGCCATACCTTTGGTCAACCATTTTCCTCTGCCTTTTAGATAATTTTGAGTGTTTCCTTTTGGAATCATTTTGAAAGCTGTGGTCAGGTTTATCACATGCTTTTCTACACGAGGAGACACGCTTTTTACACGCCAGAAACCTCGGCTACTTAGCATGCCTAACCATTCCACTTTTAACTAGGACACACCTTTGATCCGTGAGGATATACGTTTATCAGACGCCAATATCCCCAGTTACTCAGTATGCCCAGTTTCAATAATTTTTGATAGTAGCAGAGATAGATTGATTCTTCATGACACACATGCCTCTCACTTATTTTTCATCCATTTTTTCTTAAGATGGGAGGCAGTAGTTTCTCAGAATCCAATCCATTGCTCTACCATGAAGACAGAGTTATGGCGTATTCCACGTGCATTCATGCTATATTTTTGGATTTATATTAACTGTTCAGAACGGGCACAGGTAGAGAAACCGACTTACTACTAACAATCATAAGTCTCCAAAATCATGTGACAGAATCATAGTTATGGTTTGAATTTATTGAAGTAGTACAGTCCAAATCCTCATTACTACACTCAACCTCTACTCTTATTGAATACATTGGTGATTTTATAGGAAGATATGGTTAGGTTATTCAATGTTTTATCAAGGAATGAGTTTACACTTTTTCTCCCCCTCAATTTGATAATCCATGCTGAATTAAGAAGTAATGTTGGCCAGGATGAGATAGAAAGACACAGGGAATGGGAAGTATGGATGATGGTGAATGAGTGAAGATGAATCTGAGCTCAAACAGTTTAAACAATCCAGAAGATTTCCTACCAGAACTAGTGTTAACCAGGAACCTGTTTAAAGTGGACATTTACTTCCTTACAGATCCATTGTCGACCATGGAGCTGTCTCTGGTCGACATCTGCGCAGTCACAGACCTTGCCTGATGTTGACATCTGCTTTCTTATAAATCTATTGTCGACTATGGGACTGTCTATTGTCGACATCTGCGTAGTCACAGAACCAAACAGTTTCCTGCCTTGATGCCTTGGTCGACCAGTGCCCTGTCTTGGGTCGACCACCAGAGCTAACCAGTAGCATTGCCAGGAATTTGCAGAAAGTTGCTTGAGTAACAGCCGACACCAGAGCTTCCAAACACAATCAGTACCAGAGATCTAACTGACATATCTAATTACAGAAATGACAGAAAGCTATACAGAGAACACATGAATATGAGCATTTCAAGAATTTTCAGGAGATATTCTACATATCCCCAACTCCCTTCTTAGAGTTGAAAATCTGTCATTGTTAAGGGGTTTAGTGAAAATATCTGCCAATTGTTTTTCAGTTTCTACAAATTGAAGCATGAAATTTCCTTTGGATACCTCATCTCTCAGAAAATGATGACGGATCTCAATGTGTTTTGTCCTAGAATGTTGAATGGGGTTTTTAGACAAGTTAATAGCACTAGTGTTGTCACATAAAATGGGTGCACAACCAAGATCTACATTGTAGTCTTGGAGTTGATGTTTTATCCAAAGAACTTGTGTACCACAACTCCCTACTGCGACATACTCAGCCTCAGCAGTGGAGAGTGCTACAGAATGTTGCTTTTTAGAAGCCCATGAAATTAAACATCCACCTAAGAATTGACAATATCCACTAGTACTCTTCCTATCAATTTTGCAACCAGCATAATCAGCATCCGAATATGAGATCAGATCTAGTTTGCAATATGTAGGATACCACAAACCCAATTCTTGGGTGCCGGCAAGATATCGAAAGATACGCTTGACAGCTCCTAAATGTGATTCCCTAGGACTAGACTGATATCTAGCACACATGCATACACTGAACTGAATATCTGGCCTTGATGCAGTTAAGTATAGTAGGGATCCGATCATACCTCTGTATTTCTTGGCATCTACCATGTTACCTTTTATATCTGCTTCCAAGGTTGCACTTGTACCCATGGGTGACTCGATTGGCTTGCAGCTTTCCATGCCAAATTTCTTCAACATTTCTTTTATGTACTTGGATTGATTTATGAAATATCCTTCTCTGCATTGTGAGATCTGCAATCCAAGAAAGAATTGTAAATCACCCATTAGACTCATTTCAAACTCATTGGTCATTAAATTTACAAATTCAGTACACAAGGAGGTTTCAGTAGATCCAAACATAATATCATCCACATAGATTTGTACAATCAGTATATTCTTACCTTGGGTCTTGGAAAATAATGTTTGATCAATTTTACCTCTTGTGTATCCCTTTTTAGTGAGGAAGGAACTCAACCTTTCGTACCAAGCCCGAGGAGCCTGCTTTAATCCATACAAAGCTTTATGCAATTTGAAAACATGATTAGTAAGTTCATCATTTTCAAAACCAGGGGGTTGTTCCACATAGACCTCTTCTTTTATAATGCCATTTAGAAAAGCACTTTTTACATCCATTTATTGTAATTTGATTCCATGAGATGCTGCAAAGGCTAACAATATCCTGATGGCTTCTAATCTAGCAACTGGAGCATATGATTCTTCAAAATCAACCCCAAATTCCTGGTTGTACCCTTTAGCCACCAGTCGAGCCTTGTTTCTCATTACAACCCCTTCTTCATTCAACTTGTTTTTATATACCCATTTGGTTCCAATTACAGGGTGAGATGAAGGTCTAGGGACAAGTCTCCACACCTGATTTCTTTCAAACTGATTTAGTTCTTCATGCATAGCATTTATCCATGATTCATCTTTTAAGGCTTCCTCTACAGATTTGGGCTCTATTTGGGACACAAGAGCAAGTTGATCCAGTTCATTAATGGCCTTAATCTGAGATCTAGTCTTCCTAGGATCATGTATTCCACCAATAATGTTATCTAAGGGATGATCTCTAAGAAGCCTCAAGTTTTCAAGATTGTTACCTGAGATGATCTCTCCTTCGGTCTGATCATTGGAATTACCTTGGTTTCTTTCTTGATTCTGTGCTTCTTCATTCTCCATCGGTTCTTCTTTGTCTTTCAGAAATTCTCCATCTTCTTCTTCCTTGCTGACCTGTTCATTTTTAATAAGATCATTAACTTCATCAAATGAGATATGAGGGGATTCTTCAACAATTTGATCTTTGGTGTTAAAAACCCGATAGGCTCTTGATCGGTCAGAATAGCCCAAGAATATTCCTGAGTCACTCTTTGGTTCAAATTTGTCCAAGACTCTCTTATCATTGTTATGAATGAAACATCTTGCACCAAAGATTCTAAGATGAGCTAGAGATGGTTTCTTACCTTTGAGCATTTCATATGGAGTTTTTGCACTAGATGGTCTTACCATTGCCCGGTTTACAATGTAGCATGCTGTGTTGACTGCCTCAGCCCAAAACTTCCTTGGAAGATTAGCTTCAACCAACATGGTTCTAGCCATCTCGACAAGAGTGCGGTTCCTTCTCTCTACAACTCCATTTTGCTCCGGTGTCCTTGGTGTGGAGAATCTGTGGGTTATGCCCTTGTTTCTGCAGAATACATCAAAATCAGAATTTTCAAACTCCCCCCCATGGTCAGATATGATTGTACACACTTTGTACTTACCATCCTGCTTCATTCTTTTGTAAAATTCCTGAAATTCATGAAAAGCATCACTTTTATGTGATAAGAACATTACCCATGTAAATCTGGAAAAATCATCCACTAGAACATAACCATATTTCTTACCACTAAGACTGGCAATTCTTGTTGGGCCAAAAAGGTCCATGTGTACAAGTTCTAGGGGTCTAGATGACTGACTTTCAGTTCTACCTTTGAATAATTTTCTTGTTTGCTTTCCTTGGGTGCATGCTTTACATACTTTGACATTTTGAGCAAACGAAATTTCAGGCAAACCAAGAACCATTTTATTTTTCACAAGTTTGTGCAGCACCCTATAGCTAACATGCCCTAGCCTTCGGTGCCACAACCAGGTCAAGTCCTCCTTCTTGGCGGTTAGGCACAAGTTGGAGTGGGCTAGATCATCCAAGTCTATCATGTAGACATTGTTCACTCTCTCACCCATAAACTTGACTGCATCTGAATTTGGTTCAATAATCTTGCAGGTCTTGGAGTCAAATACTACTTTATGGCCTTTGTCGCATAGTTGACTGATGCTCAATAAATTATATTCCAGTCCATCCACCAGCAAAACATTGTCAATACAGTTTGAAGGTTTCTTACCTATCTTACCTCTTCCGATAATCTTGCCTTTGTTATTTCCTCCAAACGTCACATAACCTCCATCTTTTGAGCTTAGCTGGGAGAACTTGGTCTTGTCTCCTGTCATGTGTCTTGAGCAACCACTATCTAAGTACCACTTGTTGTGCATGGCTGCCAGACATTCTTGCATCACGAATTACACAGAAACTTTTGGACCCCAATGGTACCCGGGTCCCAGATAGCTTGTGAAATCATGAAACTGCTGTAACAACATCTTGGGAACCCAAATTTTGTTAGAACAGTTTATCTTTTCGTTTCTTAACTTGTTCAGGTTGTGTTCCTTTTGATTTAATGTTCCTCTATTTTGAGTCCATTTTCTTAAATTCCAATTTCCATTCTGTTTCAGCTGAGAGAAGTTGTGAGTTCTGTTTGTGTGTCTGGTCGACATCTGGTATGTCTGTGGTCGACCAGGGTTTCTCCAGAAGCCAACACCTATTCTGGCAGATCCTCTGGTCGACATAGGAGGAGTCTGTTATCGACCAGCCTGTTTCCAGACACCTTGTTTTACAGGTTTGGGTTTATTAACATGATTTAATGCTCTGTTTGTCTGGTTACTTCTGTGAATTTGACCTTCTCGTCTGATATGGCTGTTGTTTTTAAGCTGATGTAGATTGACCATTTTCCCTTTAGAGTTCCTCTCTTCCAAGGTGACATTAGTCTGTTTAGAGGAACTTTCAGCTATGTCCTTTTATTTGTTTTGATATAGGTTTATCAAGGGGCCTTTTCCTTTTGTGTCAGCATTTTCATTTAATGTTTTTAGTTGGAATTCCTTTTTAGCTGTTGGGTTGTATCCTAATCCCTCTTTCTGAAAATTTACTTTTATTCCCAACACAGCGTTCAAGTTTTCTTCACCCTTAGTCATTTTTTCCAATGTTTCCTGTTTGTTTTTCAGTTCACTTTGGATTCTTTCTATTTCTTTCAGAAGTTGACTGTTTTCTTCCTTGAGTGAGTTGTTTCTTTCTTGAGTTAGCTTAGTTTCCTGTTCATATTCTTGAGTCTTTAGTTTTAACTCATCAATTGTGTTTTTTAGTATCTCATTTTCTTCTAATAGCTCTTTGCCATTTTCTTCATCTGTCTTGTGTTGATTCAGCTTATTTTACAAGGTGGTGATTTCCAATTCTAGTTTAGTTCTGTTAGCAATTAAGTTGCTGTCATTATTGAGCTGATTGACTTTCTTCTTCAACCTTTTGTTTTCCTTTCTTGTTGTTTCATATGTATCAAGTAAGTCTGAATAGGCTTCTTCCCAATCTGAGCTAGAAAAGTCTTGAAACTGGGAGGTTACCTCAAGATCGTTGCTGTCTCCTTCGGCCATTAAACATGTGTTTCCTTCTTCTTCTTCGGAGGTTGTTTCCTCTTCGCTGCTTTCCTCCTCCTCGCTCCATGTGCTTATCATTGCCTTTGGTCTCTTGCCTTTCCACTTGAAGCTTGATTTCTTAGGAGCCTCTGGACATTCAGCCTTCATGTGTCCTGGTTTCCTGCAGTTGTAGCAAACAAGCTTGTTAGATGAAGCTTTATTTTTGTCAAACTTAAACTGGGATGATTTCCTTACCGTGCCCTTAGGATTTTTAAATCCCTTACCTTCCTTCCGCAAGAACCTTCTGAACTTTCTTGTTAGCATGGCTAGCTCGCCAGTTTCCTCACCTGTGCTAGATGAGTTATCAGTGTCAGATAATTCAGAGGTGCCTATTTTAGTCTTCAGGGTGAGCTGCTTCTTTTTCTTGCCCTCATCTTCGTTTCTCTTTAGGTTGACCTCATATGCCATTAGGGAACCTACCAGTTCATCCACAGTCATAGTTGTGAGGTCTTTTGAGTCCTCAATTACTGTGGCCTTGGTATGCCACATAGGAGTGAGGGACCTTAAGATTTTCCTCACAAGCTCCTGCTCTTTGTAGGTCTTCCCTAGACTCTTTAAGCTATTTGTTAGTTGTACTAGTCTGGCATACATCTCAGAAATGTTTTCATCAGTTTTCATTCTAAAGATTTCGTATTCTGAGACTAGCATATTTGCTTTGAACTCTCTTACCTCTGAAGTACCTTCATAGATGACCTTGAGTCGATCCCACATCTCCTTGGCTGTTGCACATTGTGAGACTCTTGAGAACTCCGTGGGGTGAAGCGCACATTGCATCACGTTCATTGCTCCCCAGTTGATGGTTGATTTTCTGACCTGTTCTCTGGTCCAGGTATCCTCGTCGTCGGGCAGATCATAGGGTCCGCGGCTTACCACTCTCCACATCTCACGATCTTGTGCTCTCAAGAACACCTGCATACGATTTTTCCAGTATGAATAATCATTTCCATCAAAATATGGTGGTCTAGTTACTGAGTGTCCCTCAGCCATTAGACTTCTAGAGTTCAGTCCGCCAGCTTTCTCCTGGTTGTTAGACCACATTTTTGGAGAACCTGCTCTGATATCACGTGTTGAGTACGGACTGACTAGATCTAGAGGGGGGGTGAATAGATCTTGTCCCCCTTTTTCGATTTATCAAACAAAGACTAATTGGATCACGAGAAATCAATGAAGTATAGAACTAACACTGATAGCAAGAATGACAGTAAACACACAAAGAGACACACACACAACAAGAAAACCACAAGATAATACTTTTTAGGTGGTTCAGTCCCTTCCCGAGACTTACGTCTACCCCTTGCTCAATTTGAGCAAGGCTTCACTATATGAGAATTTCTGATCTCACACAAACACCGCTGTCACACAGCTTGTTCCTGCTGACACACAGCTTGAATCCGCTGCCTCACAGCTTGACACTAGTTGTAAAGATGAATAGAAAAGATGTAACAAGCTGAACATGGACTTTTGTAGCAGAGTAATTAAAGAGTTCAGCTTGGGACTCAATCACATAGGTAACAAGGCAAGACTCCCTGTAGGACTTCCAGCAGGATGTCTTCAGCTGCCTTGCTGCTGGAGCTTGCAACGCCTTGAGCCAGATCTTCCTTCTGCAGCACCGACGAACACTTCTATCTTCTGCAACTTTTTGATTGCTGGAGAGCCACTCTTCCTTTTCTGGTTAGAGAAACTTCTGATGCTGATCTTCCTTAGCTTCTTCTCTATATTCCCATATTCAGTTCTCTCTGCATCGTATAGCCTCTCTTTTCTTTTTGCACCAGTTCATATCAAGCCCGAAGCTGTTTCCCGCGCTTAGTGCAAAACCTGTTCGGTTACTCGCTAAAAAACAGGGAGAAGATTAAAGATAATCCTAAAAAGATTTGACCGGTTCTTAGCAAGATTCTCTCCTTGAATCCCGTGCAGAATCTTATCCTCTGAACAGCCCAACAACCTGCAATAACAACCTGCAGGTTTCAAGGAACCGAAACTGAATTCGGTTGGATTTCGGTTCTAGACGCTGAACCGCTTGTGGTCGACAACGACCCTGTCTCTGGTCGATAATGAGCAGTGTCCAGACGGCTGGTTCTTCAGGCTGATGCTTGTATCGCTCATTGTTGACAATAGCCCTGTCGTTGGTCGACAAGGGGCAATGTCCAGATGACTGGCAGTTTCGTCTGATGCTATGTCTGTTCCGTGGTCGACAACGAGCAGGGCTCTGGTCGACAACCAGAGCGCGTATAGAGGAAAAATGACTTGAGCTGTGTTTGGTTTGATTCGTTGGTCGACAATGACTACTTCTCTGGTCGACAAGCAACCTTTGACAACTTCCTCTGATCTGTTGACTTCATTAGTACTTCAGTATACCTGAAATTACTTGAACTATCAGATTTGCATTGAATTAGTTAAACACATCTTTTGTCATCATCAAATTGTCATGAGTCCATTACTTTATATTGAAGGAGCAATTAAACATATCCTTTGTCATCATCAAAACTAAAGGGATGCACAACAACCCACGGCCTGGAGGTGAGGGAGCTTTCCCTCTAGCACGGCGCTGGCTGTCGATAGTGTTTGGAGCCCCACTGGGCTACGAGTTGTGGGTGCTGCGGAGAGAGTTCCGCGACTTCCCTCCCTCGCTGGTATGAATGAATGTTATGCATCTTTCTTTTGCATTTATTTTGAATTTATTATGATGATGATGAAATGATGACATGTATATTTATGAATGCAGGTTCAGTGGAGACCCTATGAGGGGATGACGGACGAGGGCCAGCCGTGGGTAGTAGCGGGCCGTCCTCGTTTTGAGCGTGAGCTTTGGGTTCACTGCCTGAGCGAGATCGAGCCGTTACGGCTTAGGTTTGTGATGAGGACACTGGGCCTCCACCAGGAGTGGGTGGAGGTAGGCGATCCGCGGGGCATCGGGAAGAAGACGTGCGGTCGTACGAAGGTGACCGACTGGAGGGTGCGGTTCGAGGAGCAGTACACCGACTGGCAGCGATGCGGGACTAGAGTCACCTCCTGGGCGACTGACAACTCCGAGTACCTCCGGCGCTACTGGGAGTTTTACGCCGGTCGACCCCAGATGAGGGTCTTAGGGGTATGTATGAATGTAATTATTTCTATATTAAATGCAAATGCTTATGTTTCTATCATGTGACTAATATGTAATGAATGCAGGATGCGCGGGACATAGCGGCGATGGATGCCCAGGCCCACCTACACAGCCTGGAGGACCAGCTGGCCGCCACACGGGCTGACCTAGAGACCCTGGTGAGTGTTTAAATTATTTCTATATGCATATGTATATCTTTTTTGTTGAATTATTGATGATTAGCCACTGACGATCTCAATGAATGCAGCGTGCCCAGCAGGGAGCAGTGAGGAGAGACCCAGGAGAGGCCTCCAGCTCGAGAGGGCCCAGTGCAGAGGTGACTGCACTGGCAGGGCAGCTAGCCGGATCGATGGCACGAGCCGAGGCAGCAGAGCGCGATCTTGCTTCACGGGTAAATTCCAAAACACAGATCCATTCAAATATTGATTATATAATTGTGCACTGATGAAAATCCATTTTACAGACTGAGGAGCTTCGAGCCGCTCTTAACTGCGTTGATGAGGGCTTCCGTGCGACGAGCACACAGGTGAGTGGTTTAAATCATGTATTGCTTGAATTGAATCATTGCATTAATTGTGGAATTGATGATTTACTTACCTGTTTGCAGATGACTCAGCTTCAGGCGGTGCATACCGAGTTGGCGATCCGTCATCAGCGGATCTCAGAGCTTGAGAGGTCCCTGAGGCGTAGAGAGGAGCTTCCTCAGGACGTGGCCGAGCTGCGGGTGGCTCTTGAGCTGGAGAGACGGGAGCGTGCCCGGGAGCGCGAGGAGCGTGCTCGTGAGCGGGAGGAGTACCAGGCGGAGCGTGCTCGGTACCAGGAGCAGGTAGCAGCACGCGAGCGAGAGCTGGCAGACTCGAGGACCCAGTTGATCCTTTCTCAGGAGCGGCTACGAGTGTCTGAGGAGCGTCTCCAGCGAGGGCGCGAGCGAGCATGGGCTGCGGGATACTCCTTCACCAGCTCCACTTTTGTGGCGGGCTCTTCCCTCCGAGAGAGGAGCGAGGCAGGGGGTCAGGTTCGGGTTCCAGCTTCTTCACGGGGGCCCATGCCTACTCCATCAGCGCCAACTCGGGACGGCGAGGAGGAGGTTGAGAGTAGGAGAGAGGAGGGTGGAGGCGAGAGCTGAGCGACGTACTTGTACTCCTCCACCCTCACACTTGTACATGATAGACATTCATGATGTATATATATATATGATTGAGATTTCTTTGTTACCTGAGCACTTCGTGTAGTTGTGGTCTTGTGTTTGTGTACTTTCCTCTTTCCACGTCCTTCGTGTTTGCTTTACTGTGCCCTGTTTCTGCAACTGTAATCCATACCTTGAACAAACAGGTTAATTCATCTGTTCGACTTGGCCCCTTGCCCAATAAGCAAGGGATAGCAATATTTTGACCTTAATGAGGGGTCAAGGGGCCAAGCCTTTGATCAAATAAGATAAAATAAAATAACTGATAGCGGGGAGATGCATCATGCAAGCACGCATATGCCAACCAAAAATAAAAGATGCCCATGCAAGCATACATCGTGAAGAAATGCATTTTTTTTCACTCATATATATTTTTCTTGTTATTTTTCCTGAAAAACACGCCTTAGAGTAGGTCGTGATTCGCATAAAGACGCCCTAGAAGACGGCGTGAATTTGAAAAGGAAATCTGATTTTTGAAAAAGGTAACGACTTGCCCAGATACGTTATTCTGAAAGAGACGACCTAATCTAGGACGTTAATTCTATAAAAAGCGCCTTAGCCAAAGGCGTTAATTGAATTATTCTGCAAAAAGGTTGTCAAGGCTATCAAGACCACGGGTCCTACACAGTCACCATCTAAAATTCATTAACCTTTCTTGAGTAATTAAAAGGGGGTTGACGTGGTCATAGTTGACTTGTATTCGAGATTTCGCACAGTGCAATTTCTTTAGTCCGTCTTGACCATCCTGCCAGTTCGTGACTTACCACATAGAAAGGATGGAAGAAAATATAAGGGAAGCCCATAAGGGATTCTAAGATGCTCAAGGCAAAGTTACCTCCCCTACCCTATGCTTGTTGGGGTTCGGTCTTTGGCGTAGGAAAATTTGTTGCCTTTTGCCCCTTTTATATTGCACGCATACGCCCAAGGTTTTCCTTGCGGGGACTTTGCCCTCTTGACATGCGTTTCTTTTCACAACTTGACTTTCACTTTGGAATTGATTTGAATTGATGAATAAAAACCTAATTGTACTTGGGCTTTCGTGGCATTTGCTCCCTTTTGGGCCCTGACTTCCACCTACTAGGGCGGCGGATAGGCTTGGCGTGTCTACCCTGAGGTCTCCCTTCCTCCCTTATGGGCCGAAGAAGAAAAAGAACGGGTATTGTCTTTCACTTTTAGTCAGGTTTTTGACTTTCTATTGGATTTTGCACTGCTTGAGCTCAAGAATAAAGCGTGTAGTGTGTGCGGGAGTCAACCCCCTTTTAAGTTAGCAAGACTGATGAATGAATTCTGAATTTTGACCTTTCGGACCTTGATCCTTCATGTGCCATGGCACCAATTTTGATCTCTTCTATTTTTTTTTTGGTTTGCTTTTTGGAATTTCTATTTTTTTTGGTTTTTGGAAATATCCACTTTGTTTTGGATTTTTTGAAACAATTTTCATTTTGTTTGGATTTTGAATCAAGGGTAGTATTTCTTAAGATACAAACCATTCCAAGGGTGAGTTAACTCTTCTCCTTCAGCATTAATCAATTTATAAGCATTGCCTGGAAAAACGTCTTTTATAACAAACGGTCCTTCCCAATTGGGTTGGAGTTTTGAGCGAGGGCCACCCGGCTTACGAAAATTCTCTTGATTACCATCTCACCGATTTTGAATTTTCTCTCAATTACTTTCTTTTGATAAAAACGCGAGAGCCTGTTTTGATAAACGTGCGCATGCTCAGCGGCGACCAGACGCTTCTCATCTAGGAGTTCCAATTGGGCGAGGAGTGAATCACGACGTTCATCCATAGAAAATTCCTTATCCAATTGTACTCGTAGAGAGGGAATGAGAATCTCATAAGGGACTACTGCCTCCATCCCATAAGTAAGGGCGAAAGGGGTTTGCCCAGTGGGGGTTCGAATGGAAGTTCGGTAGGCCCAGAGAGCTTCAACTAGCTTGTCTGGCCAATCTGAAAATTTATTAGCCTCACACGTCTTTTTGATAATTTTTATCAAAGTTTTGTTAGTTGCCTCTGCTTGGCCATTGCCCTGCGGATAATAGGGAGAAGAATGATGCAATGCAATATTATACCTGTTGTAGAGATCCTTGATTTCTTGAGAGATAAATTGAGGTCCATTGTCAGTGACGATGGTGCTTGGGATGCCGAACCTCGTGATGATGTTCTTCATTATAAACTTGCAGACGGTTGACGCTTTGATCTCCACGTAAGCTTCTGCTTCCGCCCACTTGGTGAAGTACTCCATTGCCGTGAGGATGAATGATTTTTGCTTGGTCAGGAGGTTCGAATCACCAAGAGGTCCAATGATATCAAAAGTCCACATGGAGAAAGGCCATGGGGAGGACGTAGGATGGAGTGAAGAAGCAGGAGAATGAATCTTGTCGGCGTGCAATTGGCACTTAACACACCTTCGAACATAGATGGAACAATCCTCTTCTAGAGTTGGCCAATAGAAACCTAGCCTAAGTATCTTCTTAGCTAGCATCTGGCTATTCACATGACCACCACACACTCCAGAATGCGCCTCTTCCACAACTTTCCATGATTCATCGTCGTCGAGACATCTTAATAAAACACCGGTGAGCCTTCTCCTATAGAGCACACCTCCAATCAAAACATAACGCTGAGCCACTCTTCTAATTGCTTTCTTTTCTTCTACGGTGGCTTCCTCGGGATAGGACTGATCATTGCAATATCTGGCAATCTCATAATACCAAGGCTTCTCTTCGTCAGCCAATTCTTCTTCCCAGTCTAAAAGCATGACCTCTTTGCCTTTAAGAGATTCCTTTTGCTTAATCATTTCAAGCACCTTATCCCTGACATCGAGGAATGCATGATCCTTAATAGCTGGCGTGTCACGCTGATGAATTAGAGGAACATGAAAATCACGCTCAGGAGGGAAGACTAAAGCAGAGGCCAAAGAAGCAAGGGCGTCGGCCAAGATATTTTGGCTACGAGGAACATGGATGAAGATCAATTTGGTGAAGAGTTTGGCATAAGCTGAAGCAAGTTCCTGGTAGGGTTTGAGCTTAGGATTGATAGTGCGGCACTTGACCAACACCTGGCGCAGAATGAGCTGACTGTCACCCACAATCCTCAAATGGGTGACACCATATCGATGAGCGGTTTGAAGACCGGCCAAAAGAGCTTCATACTCAGCTATATTGTTGGTGACAGGGAAAGTGAGCCGAGCAGCAAATGGGATGGTGACCCCTTCTGGTGTTAAAAGAACCATGCCAATCCCTCTTCCTTTGGAATTTAGAGCTCCATCAAAATGTAATGTCCACATAGGGTCGTGGGGTTGATTAATGGACATTAGTTCTTCATCTGAAAACTCCGAATTGACAGGATCAAAATGAGGTAGAGGGTGCTGAGCAAGATGTTCGGCAATGGCGTAACCTTTGATAGCTTTCTGTTGAATGTAAGTGATATCAAACTGAGAGAGGAAGCTTTGCCAGCGTGCTAATCGATCAGTGAGGATAGATTTTTCAAGGAGGAATTTAATCGGATTCATGCGAGTAATGAGGTGAACCTTGTGAGCTAGGAAATAATGTTTTATCTTCTGAACTACCCAGACTAAAGCAGCGCAAGTTTTCTCCATGGCGGAATACCTCTGTTCACAGGGATTAAGAAGTTTAGACAAATAGTATGCTGCCCTCTCCTTACCTTCTTCGTCCACTTGAGCTAAGACAGCACCTACAGAGTCATCCAAGACAGAAACATAGAGAATAAGTGATTTGCCTGGAATCGGCGGCCTCAGGACAGGAGGATTGGCCAAATAATCCTTCAATCCGTCAAAGGCTGCCTGACACTTGTCATCCCAATTAAACTTGAATCCTGACTTAGTAAGCTCGTAAAACGGCCTACATCTTTGTGAATGCTGGGAGACGAAGCGGCGAATGAATTGCAACCTCCCGATCAATCCTCGAACTTCCTTCAAATTCTTGGGAGGAGGCATATCTCTAATGGCCTTTGCCTTGTTGGGATCAACTTCAATTCCCCTCTTGCTAACAATGAAACCGAGCAACTTCCCTGAAGAAACGCCAAACACACACTTCTTGGGGTTCATCTTCAACTGATACTCTCGTGATCTTTGCAAGACCTTAGCTAGAACCCCAGGATGTTTCAATCCTTGTCCTTGATTTCACAACCAGGTCGTCCACATACACCTCGATATAGATATGAATCATGTCGTGAAAAATCACCATCATAGCCCTCTGATAGGTTGCTCCAGCGTTCTTAAGTCCAAAAGGCATGACCACATAACAATAAGTCCCCCATGGTGTAGTGAATGATGTCTTCTCTTGATCTTCTTCAGCCAGACGAATTTGATTGTAACCTGAGAAGCCATCCATAAAAGAGAGAGTCTCAAATCTTGCCGTGTTATCAATCAAAACATCAATATGAGGGAGGGGGAAGTCATCTTTAGGACACGCGCGGTTGAGATCCCGGAAGTCTATGCAAATCTGAACTTTTCCATCTTTCTTCATAACTGGGACGATGTTAGCTACCCAATTGGGGTAGAGGACCACTCTAACAAATCTAGCCTTATGGAGCTTGTCGACCTCTTCTTTCATCTTTAAAGCCATATTAGGGTGGAAACGCCTCAACCGTTGCTTGACCGGCACAGACCCTGGCTTAAGTGTAAGGTGATGTTCAACGAGCGCGGGGTCTAAACCAGGCATATCTTCATAACTCCATGCGAACGTGTCCTTGTATTCTTGCAGGACCAAAATGAGCGCCTCCTCTTCGGAGGGCGGCAAATTTTTGCTTATGAGGACAATCCTAGGGTCTTCCTCGGTACCCAGATTAATTTCTTTGGTAGGCTCTTCTACGGAGGCTGATGGTTCGTCAAATCGTCTAATGCCACTAGCAAAAGCATCAGCCTCATCCTCATATTATTCATAACTTTCATCCCCCTCTTCAATAGGGTCTTCGTCATTCATAATTTCATAGACACCCAAAGCCTCATAAGGCACAGCAGCATTGTCATATTCTAACTCTGGCAGGATGATTGAATTCTTTATAAATTCAGGAAGGGCTAAACAAGCCTGGCATCTGATAGCTAACTCCAACAGAAACCTACGGGGAATCTGCTTACCCTTGGATTTCTTATGTGAGTCTACCCCTTGAATTTTATTAGAAGAAGAGGAGGAGCAACTAGCTTGATCGGAAAAAGGAAGGGAAGGAGGTGAAAAAGTGGATACAGGAGGTAATACAGAGGAAGTCCCCTCACCAGAGGGGGAGAAAAGATTTAGCAATGAATCTTGAAGGAGCGGCCCCTGGGTCGGGACGCACTCAGAAGAGAAATAGGAGGTCTCCTCAACAGAAATTGAGGATTAGAAATTTGGGAATTTGGCGTATTTTTTTCATTTTTGTTTTTTTCTTCATTTTTATTTTCTGTTTCAAGAAGAAAGCAGTGTGAAGGGAGGATAGCAGGAGGAATGGAAATTGCCAGATTAGAGAAAGATTGAATCAGTGATGGCCCGCGAGGGGGCGTGATGGAGGGTTTAAAAAATCGCTCGAGGAGCGAAGAAGGAATTGTGAGAGAAACTCGGATTGAATCTGGAGATAAATTGATTATAATCGGAGGTGGTCTTGGCACGCGACCAAACCGATGAGAATATAGAGAAGCAAGCACAGATGGATGCATGGAAGTGAGAGAAAAGAGGCCGACCCACAGCCTGTCCACAGTGAATCCTTCTTCAAACGGAACATCTGGCTCTCCAGCATCAGTGTAGTCACTCAGCAGCTGCCTCTTATCTGTAACTGCAGCTGGCATCTCAATCAATTCATGAATAAGTGGCGGCTATTCCGGGTCAGTCGGCATAAAGAGGTGACTCCGAGAAATAGTAATATCCTGCATATCGAACCACCTGTACCAGTCACATTCTGGATCATCCATTTTTCTTCTTTTGTCAGGCCTTAAGGACTCCAGGGCTTTGTATGTGGCCAACGGGGCAATATGACGAGCAAACTGTCTAGCATGAACATCCTGACAGTCTAATATGGAAGTGATAGTTATAGTTTGCTTATTATTTTGAAAGCCACCCGTGACAAAATGTGTCTTCAATGTCCAAGTGAGCGGTTGGCGATCTGTTTTTAATGTGGATGTCATAAATGCCCATGGTTCATCTTTATTTTTGCCTGGCCCTTTGTAACCTAGGCCACCTCGTGGAATCTGTTTCTGAGGTTTAACAGGCCTAATCCTACCTTGACAATTGGCACCCAGACCTTTGCCATTTTGATACCCCATTTTCATTAAGATGTTCCAGCCAGAGGTGTTCATCATTGTTTTCTTCTTTTTCCCCTTGGGAGGCAGGGGTGTCATAGCAACTGTTGTGACTTTTTCTGGCATTGATCGTGGACAAGGGACGTCCAGCACAGATAATAGTGGCTTGTTGGCCGGCCACATGGATGGAACTGATGAAGCCACATGAATATCTTCCTCTGGCAGAATCGGCATACTGGTAACTTTAATAATGCGGCCCTTGTGTGGGAATTTAAGGCATTGGTGATTTGTAGAGGGCACCGCATCGAGTTGCTGAATATAGGGGCGTCCCAGAATGCCATTAAATGTCGGATCCATATCCAGAATATGAAAATATGTTGTGATGGCGACAGGACCCAAACTTACTTTTAACGTAATCATGCCTAGAGGAGGTTTCTTCGTGTTATCATAGGCAGTGACTGTGATAGTAGACGGCCGAATTTGGCTTTCCAGAATGCCACACAACTTCAAGGTGCTAGGTGGCAAGACATTGATGGATGCCCCAGTGTCCACCAGACATTGCTTAACAGCCACCTTATTAATGTCAACTGTGATGCATAGAGCGTACTTTCTTGCTGGGAGTGGCGCCAGTTCATGTTCATGAAAAGTAATTGCCGGCTGACTGCTAGCGAGCGTTAAAACCGTGATTATCTACTCAACTGGGATGTCCTCATTGACCATCACCTTTTGCAGATATTCTTTCAAAGCTAGCTGATGAGTGGTGGACCTTTTAATTAGTTCCAGGATTGAAATCCTTGCTGGTGTTCGGTCCAAGTGCTTTAGCAAATCATACTGAGTCCCTGGTACTGACTCTTGTTCTTGCTCTTGCTCTTGCGGCCCCTGCGCGGGCTCTAGCTCTCTCCGTGGAAAAATACGGTGGAACATCCGTCCACTGCAGAGCGGCGCCACGCCTTGACGTGCCTCTGTCGGGACAAGTGTGGGAGGGGGATTAGAAGAAGAAGAAGGTGTGTTGGTGTTAAGAAGTGGTGGAGTGGGAGTTCCCGCAGAGGGAATCCCTGTAGAAGGTGCTGGTGCCCTGGTAGGAGGCGTAGAGGTAGAAAGGGATACCCGAATGCGGGGGGAATTGATGGGGGGTGGAATGAGAAGGGTTATGGGTACGAAAGGTGGCGGAACCGATGGTGGGGGGATCCTTGCCGGTGAAGGAGTAGTGGTGGCGGTTGCAGAGGGCGTTGGTGATGGGCGGATGAAGAGTGGCCTAGATGGCAGTGGCGAAGGGTTGGTGGTGGACGGGTTCTGTTGTGGCGTAGGCTGTGGAGGTGGTAAGCGTGTAAGAAGGGGGCGAACCGGCGAGGTTGGAGAATTGGCGGTAGGAGGTGAATTAACGGGGCGCAGAAGAGATCGGCCCACTTGAGGGGTAGGAGAAGAAGAAGGGGTGCGCAAGAGGCGCGGAGGTTGATTTTGATTATGATAAAGTGCCCCGACAGAGGCGTTTTCTTCATGCCATCCCTGCCCTCTCTCCACCTCATAGAGAGACGTGACAGGGTTTACGTGATGGTTTGGCGGGTGCTCCGGCAGTGGATTGTGGACAATCCCCATATCGTGCTGAGGCGCTGGAGCTTGTTGTTGCTGCTGTGGAGCTGGTTGCTGTGGCTGCTGAGCCTGTTGCTACCGAGGAGACCTTCTTTCTTTCATGGTGGCGATGAATTGCCTCATTTCGTCCCAATTGATGTCACTTTGGTCATTTAGGTCATAAATGTAATCTCTGAAGTGGAAGCAACGATCAAGGTTATGACCAGGTGCACGATGGAAAGCGCAGTAACGGGATGTGTCAACATTAGCGGGCCACGCTGTTCTTTCTCTTGGTAATATGAGCAAATTGGCGGCCATTAAGGCATTGAAAATATCCGGGAGACTTTCTGGTAATGGAGGGTAGTGGTCCCTTTTGGGGCCAAGTGGTGGTCTCCGTTGTTGTTGTTGGCCATAGTTGGTAGGTGGTGGTACCTGGTGGTACTGTTGCGGAGCTGGAGGGTTAGCACGGGGCGCTTGGTTTGGTGGTGAAGCAAAGGAATGTTGGGGTGCGAATTGGCGTTGTGGGGTGGAGTTGAAATGGGGGCTTTGTGGTGGAGGAAGGTTAGGACGTGGGTTAGCTTGATGGGGGTGGCCAACTACGCCAACCTGCTCATTTGCGATAGTGCCCTCCGTCATGGGCCCGCTGTTGTTGACAGTTGTGGTTTTCTTGAATAGCCGTGACTTCGGCTCAAACATGCCCATAATGGGCGAATCCTTCATCTGTGTCTGGATATAACGAGCTCTATCATAGAGCTCCTCCATGGTGGTTAATCGGTTCATGGCCAGTATGTGCCGGAACTGAGGAGTGGCATTGGAAATTATCATCTTGACTTGTTTCGGTTCAGACAGTGTATCTTTCAACTTTTCGGCCATAGACCGCCATCTATCAGCAAACATTATGAAGTCCTCCTCGGGCTTCATCTTTTCCGCGACCAGATCTGTGAGCGAAAGGGATGGTCCGACCCGGTCTCTGTATTTTTGCAAGAACTTCCTTTGAACAATATCGAAGTCACCGGCATCAGCGGAATCCAGTGAATAGAACCATTCAAGGGCTGGCCCCTCCAGAGATCTCCTGAATAAGTAGGCCAAAGAGGCCTTGTTGTCTTGCCAGAAGGAGGTCTCGTACCTGAAGTCCTTCAAATGAATAAAAGGATTACCAGTCCCATTATATCGCCGGAAGTTCGGCATTTCAGATGGTGGTAAGTGGAAGACGGGCAATGTAGGGAGCGAAATGTCCGGGGCATTCTTAGCCGTGGTGACCTTCTTTAGTTGCTCCTCCATGCTGGCCAATTTCTGGAGCAATAGCATATTAGTGTCAGACTCGGCTGGGGCCGGATTTTGAGTAAAAGAATGTGGTTTAGGTGTCCGCAGAATTCGGGGAGGTTGGAACTGAGGCCTAACCGCTGAATAGCTCACCTGTTGGGCCGGCATGGCCGCACCGGGCGTTGGTGGACGAGAGGGGGGTTTGTGCAAGACCGCCTGGTCATTAGTGAGGTGATGGCCACTCTCGGCCGGAGGGGGATTGGAGGATGAAGAGGGAACAAACTTCCCTCTCAAAGCGGTCTGAATAGCCTGCCGCTGGGAATCGTCTAACTGAGATAAAGCATTAATTAAATCCGTGACATTGAGGGATGGAGAAGAATTCCCCGAGGTGTTGGAGGGTAAAGTTTGGGAAGAGGGCACAGCCTCTTGAGGAGTGGTATCAACCACATGGATTTGAGGATGATGGGACTGAGGAGGAAGGTAATTTCCCTCATAATAGATGGAATCCTGGGGGGGGTCTCATATTGACCAAAAACATTCTCATCCTCATCATCATAAGAATACCCGTAGCCTGCCATGTTGATGATTTTTCCTGAACGGAGATGCATGTTTAAGAGGAGAGACGGCTTTACAAAGGCAGTATCAAACAAACAACCACTCAATCCAAACAAGTCTAAACAAATCAATCCAAGCAAGTGTATGCAACCAAGTTGAGATGAACGCAAGATTTTAGCGTTATGTTTGAGATTAGAGTGGATTAAATTGTTGAATAGTTGACTTCTGTTTACAATGTGAAACCTAGTTGATCCAAGTGTAACCTCCGGGTCAACTAGATTCTTTCTCTCTCCTCACTAACGATGGGTTCTCTATACTCCGGGTACTTCAAGGGTACAACCAGCCCGGCGTCCGTGAGGGAATCCACGGGTGCGGGGACTTACGGAGGTCTTGGAAAAGGGATTTTCGGTCCAAAGAGACGGAATGCTCAATGGAGGGTCGTCCCGATTCCAAGAGAGGTGTGTGGAATCCTAGTGTAGAGAGAGGAGGTCTCTCAACCAAATGCCACAATATGCAAAATAAGATGATAAGATCACAGCAATATAGGCAAGCAATGCAATAATCAATCCAACAATCACAGACAGCAACAGGAAGCAGGTTTCTGTAAAAACGCAGGAAAGAGACGACCTGGGGCAGGTCGCTATCAACCAAAGCAACGACAGGGTCACTGTCGTGAATCACTGTGAGAGGCCATGAGCCAGCAATGAAAAACAAAGACACGCCTCTGGTTGAGGCGCGAAATATGAAAAGGACGCCTCTGAGTGAGGGCGTCAAATCTGAAAAAGCGCCTTGAGGTGAGGCGCTATGCAATAAAAGAACGCCCTAGGGCAGGGCGTGAATTCACAGGTAGCGTGATAAAAGTAGTAAAATGATGAAAGACGTCTTGACAGAAGACGTAACACAGTAATAACGCGCCCAGGATGAAGGCGTTAAAAGAAAAGGCGCCTCTGTTTGAGGCGTGAATTCAGGAAATATGCAATCATAAACTGGCTGATCCCGGGGAGTGTGCAGGGTGCACAATGGAGGGTGCCCGTGGGGCACAAGAGGAGGGGTACCGTGAGTACCAAAGGGGAAAGGGCACACGTGGGTGCCGAAGGGGAAAGGGCACACGTGGGTGCCAATAGGAAAGGGCTCACGTGGGTGCCAATAGGAGATGGTAATCAAAAGAAAAACAGTGGAGGTCCCACCGTGATCGCCAATTTGTAGATCGTGATAAATCCACACATGAAGAAGAGATTTAACTATGAGAAGGCATAATAAAAATAAAGGGGGAGATGATATAATAATAAGGGAAAGAAGCACGTGGTGCTACTAAGGAGGGTGATCGCCGGAGGGGTTACCTCAAGAAGAAACAAAGAAGATCGCGAATACCTGGTGGAAAATAGAACGTGGGATGGATTGTGAATTCCTCCTCCTCCTTCAACTGGCCGGCCGATGAAGGGGGTTTTCCTTTATTGATTACCTTGCAAAAAAGACAATAAAACAAGCCAAGAGAAGTGGATCAGCTAAAAGTGTGTAGTATCAACTCTGAAATAGAAAATATGATGAAGAGGATAAAAACATGCGCACCACTTTTTTTTTTGTTTTAAAACCCCTAAAGAAAATAGGGAGGGAGGAGATGTGATGCAGCTAATGCAAACGTAAAAGAAAAGAAAAACACAGTGGACGTGATGAAGCTAATGTAAAAAAAAAAAAGAAAACGACACAGTGATAATGAACGATGGATGAAGACAAAGCAACAACAGAATAAAAGAACCCTGCTGTCCCTGACGACAGTAAAGGGAAACAAGATGGACGCGGTTGATCGGAAGCAGAGGAAGCAGAGCCTTTAAACGATCACGCAGGAGGAAGATGAAGCTCTGTAACTCGTAAACCTCTAATCGTAAACCTGTAAATTCTCTGACCCGTCAACCTCTGCCTAGATCGACCAGAGCATCCTTTTATAGGATTTCAATCGAAGATAAGCTCAAATTCGGGAAGATAAGGATAGGCAACGATCAAAGAAGGCAGGACTCTAACTCCTACTTCAAGCAAGGAGACCAACGGAGGCAGGGAACTCTCCAGGAAAGTTGAGTTTAAGCAGAACACGGAAGGTGAAACACGACCTTGCGAAGGGCGTCAAATCACAAATTGACGACCTACATCAAGACGTTACTCAAAACACGACCATGATCAAGGGCGTCACTTCTTGGATTAAATTTTGGCAATAAAACTTACTTTATTTGAAAATTGTGAGAACACGCCTGAGATGAAGGTGTTAATTGAAACCACGCCTTGAGGAAGGACGTTAATCAATAATTTGAATTTATTTTAAATTTATTTTGAAATCGGATAATACCAGGAATTGACGCCCTGACATTTGGTCGTCCTTTCTTTGAACACGCCCTAGATAAGGTCGCTATTAAAAACACGCCCCTCTTCAGGTCGCGAATCACAAAAATGCAAAGATCAAAGAAAAAACACACAAAAATAAGAAAAATTTCATATTATGAATGTATTGAAGTTCACTTTGGGGCGTCAACATAGTGACATGAGATTTGATCAACATAGCGTCAATTTTGGCGTGTCTACAAACGCATGTCTTCACTCTGGAGAATACGGCAACCACAGCGCCTAGCTTGGGCCTTCGGCCCCAATTTCCAGCAGTGCCGACACTCGATGTAGGTTCACGACCTCGAGTTTTCGGCACCCCATCATTCTCCACAACATCAATTCTCAGTGCAAGAGTGTCACCTCGGGCATAAGCAACACTTCTACTGGCCCGGGCAGAAGCCTACACTCGGGTCACTCAGCCATCGGCTCTCGGTACATGCTTCATGCCCCAAAGGCCGATCCGAGCACTTTTTGCTGACAGCTTTGCATTACCGACAGTGGTAGATTAGGTCTTTTCTGGCTACCACCTCGGAGCAGGATCTTGCTCGGCTCCCCAGAAGAAGCGTCACCACAGCTGTAGAGGCAGGCGACCTGCCGCTGCAACAAGCAATTTCGGCAAGACCATCCTTGTCGATGACCTGCGGATTCAACTCAATGGAGGCAAATCAGTCATACCCCAGGAGCGGACCGTCCCTATGGTCCCCACCGCCAACCGCTTCAGCCTCCTACGGCGGACATGAGAGGATAAAGCGGAGCTCAGAGAAGCAGCCACCTCAGCTGCAATTCAGGGGCACCCGCACCAGCCTGATACCCATGCTCCCAAGTTTCATCAAAGGAATAACGATGAGGGAGATCAACAACTTAGCTTAAGAAGAATCTGGGTTACCTCGGAAGAAGCTCAAGCTATTTGGAGGGCGCGTACTAAGAACCCCTTTCGAGCGCTCAGGCATGCTGTCGGGTGGGACGCAGCCGCATCTACATCGGCACAGTCCGATGACACCCAGCCACTCAGCATCGCCTGCTTAAATAAGCGAAAACAAAGAAGGGCTCATTCCGGGCCCCACCAACACTCAGTCCCGAGTTCTCCTCGGGTCGACACCGTGGTGGTGGCTCCACCACCACGGACCTCGATCTTTGACAGGCTGGGGCCACCAGTCTGCCTTGAGAAGCACTCCCAGAAAAAGCAGACGATTCGGCTCATCAACAATGCAGTTCATGTGTTCACGTATTATACCACCGAACACCAGCCCGATACTCAGTCTGATGACCTGAACCAGCCTCTCATCTAGCTTAGGAGGCCTCACCATCAAGCTCAACCTCTGGCGCAGTTAGGCCACATCGGCACTTCTGACGGACTCAAGCATCGGAACGTGCAGAATAAGTTCCAGCCAAGGACCGTGGCGTGCCTATCAACGTAGACCCAGCCAATAATGATCCTCAGGCAAACAAAGTTCAAGAGGTGACCCTCAAGACTCTCGTGAAGGAGAACCAACATTTGAAGGCCCTCCTGCAAGACCTCCTTCAGGAACAGGACCTACACCCTCAGCAACCTGCTTGGCCTCCAGCCGAAACATCGGCACAGCAAGTGGGGCACAATGGTACCAACACTTCAGCGGCAGTCGCCTGAACCCCGATAGTAATGGAGTTCGACACGCCCCTAGTCGAAGCTCATCTGCGAGCATCGAATACGCCAGTACCCGAAAAACTCATGGCACAACGCCAGATGATCGAGCGGATTGTCGAGACAAAGCTCACCCAGTATGGGGAAGGGGTCGCGACTATAGACCTCTATAGTGTCCCCTTCCCGCCCTATCATCAGTTGAAAAAGCTCCCTCCGGAGTACGCCAAGCCCTCGAAGCTACAGAAGTTTAACGGGCAAGGGTCTCCACATGAGCACTTGGCCTACTACATTACGGCCATGCGTGAGCTAGCGTTTGATGAGTCATATCTCCTCCGCTACTTCGCAACTTCACTCACAAAAATAGCCTTTCAATGGTATTCCCGCCAGAAGACTAACTCAGTCAGCGACTGGGTAGATCTCAAGAAGAAATTCCTCGACCATTTCCAGACGGTCGAGCGCAAGATCTCCCTGGCCGAGCTCTATTCTCTCCGACAGAAGAAGGGCGAGAGCGCCCTTGACTTCCTCAAGAAATGTAGAGAGCTCGGTATGAGGTGTATCAACCCACCAGTCCAAGAGGACGCCATCACCATATGCTGTAGAGGCTTGGCAACTGAGGTTAGCGAAAAGCTACTCGGTACCAATATCAAAGGCTTTGACCAGCTCAACTCGACAGTCGCCGAAATAGAAATGTTCTTCATCGATAACCCAAGCTACACTTCAGCTAAGGGTAAGCAGACGGGAGAACGCCAGCCCGGCAAGGAGGTGAACATCATTGAATTCACCCCCGCCACTAAAGCCAGTAAGGAGGCCAAGCCAAGCGGCTCTGACAAAAAGCCAACAGACAAGCCGACTGCTCCTTCCTTTTCAGAGCGTATGAAGACACCATTCTCCTTTAAAATGGAACATACGAAGATGTGTGGACCCCGAGTGGGTCAAATGGTAAAGTAATTTGACTTTTGACTAGACAAGCTGGGCATGCCCAATATTCGCTTGATGTAAATGTAATCCCTTTGCATCAGTAATAAAATCTACCCCCTAGTGTTCGACTGGTGGAGTGGCTTTCTCTTTACCCTTGGTAAAGGGTGCACTCTCCCATCAAACTCTAGGTACGGTTTTCTACAAAAAAAAACATACGAAGATGCTCTTCGACCTCTGCAAGGCCCAGAAGATTATCGCGCTGCTAGAAGCTCGCAAATCGCACGAGGCCCAGAAAATGGATGACCCTAGCTATTGCTCATATCATCGCATGCTAGGCCATCAGCTTGAAGATTGCTACGTCTTCAAGACCCAGACGTAGGAGTTGATCCGAGACGGCCTCATCAAAATGAATAGCGGTCTCGTTGTTCCCCCACAGCCACATGCGTGGTCCAGGCCAGCCAAGGTGGCGCGTGTGATTCACTATATAGCTAACGTGATTCACTTGCTGGCCGCATTCTCTCTCTCTGACAATGAAGCAGAGGAGCCTAGTACCAGCCAAGGCGAGAGTTCACTGTGGTATCTGGGGTGGAGACCCTGGCATGACCGTATACCCCTCTCCTTCCCAAGAGAGAGAACCCGACGACTCTTAGATGTCCTTGTCAAGAGGGGGCAAATCATGCCCCACGATCCGTCGGCAGACTACACCCAATGGGACTTCAGTCATCTTCAGTACTGCCATTTTCACACTAGAATTTGCCACCCGATCGAATCCTGCGAGGAAGTTTAGCACCTAATCCAGGAACAGATCCAGTGGGAGCAAATCGACGCTGAGGGGAACTCTATGGCAATTCTGAGACTTCGACAAGCCGCTGAAGAGACCATGAGCATCACCAGAAATGCACCCGAGCAACCAGGCCCTCCTCAAGCAAATGGGCACGGGTTGTCGCATCAACATACTCCAGAATGGCTTGAGTTTTGAAACGATAATCGAGAAGCTATCGAGCGATTACGAAGGTGCGTGGAGCAGGATGCCAGCCAAGAGACTGGGCCGAGCGACTTCTCGGTTAATGTCATCCATCCTCCTGCCACCTCAGATCCTCCAGATGCCCAGACATCGACAACCAGCCAGCCAGCCCCTGCCACTCCGGCTGTGCAATGGCGGCCCTAGCAAGAGCTGGAATCTCTTCCATTCTCCAAAGAGGATACCGCCAGGCAACTTTGAGTCCTTCTCGGCCGAGAGGATGTCCTGGTGGGTGAGGAGACCCGGGGCATCCCAAATTTCTCCCGCTCTCCTCCTACCCTACCTCCATCTCTGGCATCGGGAGATAGGAAGGGGAAGCAAAAGTAGGGGGAGGTTATGTCCCGATCGTGCCGTAACTCTTCGCCCGGCGAGCCATCGGGCCCTCTCCATATGTTCTGCAACCCAGTCCAAGCCTCAGAAAAGACATCTTCAGAGTCTTCAGTGACTCCGGCCAGCAAATCAGGCCCTCCACCACGAGGCCCGATCAACGCACGAAGTCAAGGTAACTACCCAGACCGGCCATACCCTACTGCATCTTCGGCTGTCACCGAACCCTGTTCCAGGCCAGATTGCGGAGGCAAGTGTTGTAACGGATGAACTCGGATCTTGAGGGGGGGTGAATAGATCTACCCCAAATTACCACAATATATAGCAGTTTAAAAGCTAATGCGGAATTAAATGAACTGCTAAAACTGCCACAAGAAATAAACAACAAATATAGTGAAATTCAAGTGTTAATAGCAGACTAGAATGAGATGACCAATTGCTTCAGTATGGTACTTGGCGGAGGTTTAATCTGGCATTTCCTCAAGCAAGGGTCAGTGTTCCAGATAGGCGTGACCTATCTTTCAGACTAAGCTTTTTGATATACCACTGAAGAATTGATGTAATTAGAAATGCACGAAGAAGACAATAGATGTATATAGCAGATGAATATTTAGATGATCAAACTCATGCCAAGCTGTAAGCGAACCTATGCATTCATCTACTCGGAGAGAAGATAGGAAATCAATCTCATGGGACAATTCAATTTTAAGGTGGTTCGATTTCAAGTTAGAGATCTACGTCCGCCCCTTACTCAACTGAGTAAGGCTTCCTACTGCCACACAGCTTGATAACCGCTGATCCACAGCTTTGGGGATAGAAATCCCTACAAGCTGCTGAGCCTCATAGCTTGCTGTCCGAGGAACAACCTCGCCTGCAGAGCACCACAGCTTGCTCCGCTGATACACAGCTTACAAAGGTATTTCAAAAGAAAAATAGAAAAGAGACAATGAAACGATGAACAAGGTAGATGAAAACTGTAGCTCGAAATGAGCAGTTCGACTTTGGATTTGATCCAGTAGTTAAGAAATAATCCCCTCAACCTCTTCAAACTACGACAGTCTATTTTCCTTTGATTTGGCTGCAACTAGCTCTCACGAACTTCTCTCAAGAATCTTTCACTCTTTGCTGCTCCTTCACTCTCAATTCTTCTTCTCCTCTACGTGCTCTCTTTTCCTCTCTTTTTTCATGTATCTATCATTCATGAGATATGGTTCTCTTTTTATAGCCACGCAAGAGTTAGGCGCGTGGAAAGCACGTTCTCGACCATCAAAAAACAAAAAGTATTTTACTGGATGTACACGTGTTAGAATATAACTGTGAGCAGTCCACATGGCATAATCTCCACGCATGGCTCCTCCTTGGATCATGTGCCCCTTTTTAAGTTGGGTCTCGAGCCACGTGATTTCAATCTTCACTTAAAGTGTGCGATCCAGGTTACTAAGTGACGTAACCCTTTGCACACTTAAGTTTCTGTTCAAAGAATAAGAGGCATTTCGTCAAACACATTGTGACCATGAGCGAATGCTAATGTGCATTGACTTAATGATATGAAAGTCACTGAATGAGTTTCAGTTAAGTGTAAAAGATGCACAGACTTCATAGTGCAAAATGCAAACATGCACAGACTCTAACATTGCATATGCATAGACATTAGAATCAAATGTGCACAGACCCTAGGCAAGCTAAGACTTGAATATGCATGAACTTCTATACATGCGTAGACCTGAAACCCCAATGTGCACAGACCTAGTTATGCATATATGAAAATGTGCACATACCTATTTTGTTCTATATGTAAAACATGCACAGACCATGTGGTGCAATTGTTCATATGTGCTCAGACTTTGAAACACATACATGCTCAGACATGAAGAAATGCACTCAGACCTTACATGCTATTGCTAGCATAAGTGCACAGACTTCAGATAGAAAAAAGTGCATATGCATAGACCTATTATGTGCCCATGGCAGATGTGCACAGACCTTAGATGCGTAGCAGGCAAAGTGCACCGACGTTAGTTCTGCATTGACATGATGTGCACTGACCTCCATATGCATGACATTGCATGTGCACCGACCTTTATATGCTACCGCTAGCATATGTGCACCGACCTATGTTCATAAGAAATGAACACGTGCACCGACCTGCTTCATGCACAAGGCAAATGTGCACCGACCTTAGTCAGTTAAGCGCAAACATGCACCGACCTGATGCATTGCTAGATATGTATGCTTCGACCTTGTATGCAGGTTGGAAAACATGCATCGACCTTGATGTTTAACTATGTGTAAACCTACACCGACCTTACCGTGAACTAGCGAAAGGTGCACCGACCTACATCTGCTTAGACATGCAACATGCATTGACTTTAATAATGAAAACTGATATATGCACAGACCTTTACTAGACTCAATATGAATGCTGACTTAGAGAAAGACATCAAATTAACAATGTTGCCAAAGTCAAAATAAAGTCAACTAAACTATTGCGAGTCAGCAAAACACAACATTCTCCTAGTTAATATCAAATCCATAAGAGACACAACATTCTCCCCTTTTTTGATGATGGCAACTCAATTATATTTTGATGGTAACATTCATAACACTCTTAGTCAGAATATGCAAGAATGACAGTCAAGTATAATGAAGTGAAATGTATGCAAGTAGACAAAGATACACATATGCAAAAACTACTATACGCATGAATTCTAACATAGTATTTCCCAATCTAATATTTCAAAGAAACTCTCTCCCAGCTTTAAAGAAACTCTCTCCCAGCTTTTTGCATTACCCTATCAAAAACAATCTCCCCCATCAAAAATAATACTTCTCCCCCTTTGCCATCAGCAAAGAAGAAAATGGTAGAAATAAAGAAAGACAGGATAGCATCAAGAAGTAGGAAAGAACAAGAGAATTCTGATTGACATTCTGAGTAATTATTTATTGAACTAATCATACAGAGCTCAGATTCTTCAAATATAAGAATCTATGTACTGCATTCTTGATAGAATTCAGGTTTACTAGTAATAAAGATTAGAGTATATCTACTGGACTCTTGAATGAGTTTGCAAAAAAACCTTTAATAGTAATAAACTAGAATCACATTTGACATGAAGGACTTGGCCTTACTGTATCCTATTAGCTCAGAAATCAATGAATTTCTTTAGGAGTGTCAAGGATATGTATTGAGGTTAAACAAATTGACATTCCTTAAATTTTCACTTTTAGGGTTACAACAGTACATTATATTCTTTTTTGTTTCAAGACTGTTTGAACAGTTAAGTATCATTTATGCCTTTTATCATAAGAGTACACGTTGATTAGATGCCAATACCCCTAGTTACTTAGCAAAATGTACTATCCTGTTTCATATATCAAAATAGTGAAGATAGTTTACACCCTTTTGCATAAGGGTACACGTTTATCTGACGCCAATACCCCTAGTTACTCAATGAAACAACCCATACTGTTTTGACCATTGAACAGAGATAACTTGAAGCACTTCATGACATGAGTTTTTCTCCATTTCATTGACGAAGCACCCAGTTTCTCAGAGCATTCAATCATTGCCCTGCCTTTACATTCAATCATTACTAGCTGCCCTTTGTGTTTGGAAAAACTTGTTTAAAAACAATACTCATTCCAAGTTTCTCAACCAAGAAATCATTAATCCGAGAACTTTCAGATATCTGAAGACATTATCAGACATGTCATGAGAGAAACGGTTGAGAGCTATTAATTGTCATAAACAACCCAGTTCAGTGAAACCAATTGTTGTAACGGATGAACCCGGATCTAGAGGGGGGTGAATAGATCTACCCCAAATTACCACAATATATAGCAGTTTAAAAGCTAATGCGGAATTAAATGAACTGCTAAAACTGCCACAAGAAATAAACAACAGATATAGTGAAATTCAAGTGTTAACAGCAAACTAGAATGAGATGACCAATTGCTTCAATATGGTACTTGGCGGAGGTTTAATATGAGATTTCCTCACACAAGGGTCAATGTTCCAGATAGGCGTGACCTATCTTTCTGACTGAGCTTTTTGATATACCACTGAAGAATTGATCTAATTAGAAATGAACAAAGAAGACAATAGATGTATATAGCATATGAATATTCAGATGATCAAACTCATGCCAAGCTGTAAGCGAACCTATGCATTCATCTACTCGGATAGAAGACAGGAAATCAATCTCATGAGACAATTCAATTTTAAGGTGGTTCGATCTCAAGCTAGAGATCTACGTTCACCCCTTACTTAACTGAGTGAGGCTTCTTGCTGCCACATAGCTTGATAACCGCTGATCCACAGCTTTAGGGATAGAAATCCCTACAAACCGCTGAGCCACACAGCTTGTTATCCGAGGAACACCCTCGCCGGCTGAGCACCACAGCTTGCTCCGCTGATACATAGCTTACAAAGATATTTCAAAAGAAAAATAGAAAAGAGACAATGAAACGATGAACAAGGCATATGAAAACTATAGCTCGAAATGAGCAGTTCGACTCTGAATTGTATCCAGTGGTCGAGAAATAATCCCTCAACCTCTTCAAACTACGACAGTCTATTTTCCTTTGATTTGGCTGCAACTGGCTCTCATGAACTTCTCTCAAGAATCTTTCACTCTCTGCTGCTCCTTCACTCTCAGTTCTTCTTCTCCTCTGCGTGCTCTCTTTTCCTCTCTTTTTTCCTATATCTATCATTCAGGAGATCTGGTTCTCTTTTTATAGCCTTGCAAGAGTTGGGTGCGTGGAAAGCACGTTTCCGCCCATCGAAAAACAAAAAGTGTGTTGCTAGATGTGCACGTGTCAGAATATAACTGTGAGCTATGCACATGGCATAATCTCGAGGCGCGGATCCTCCTTAGGTCATGTGCCCCTTTTTAAGCTGGGTCTCGAGCCACGTGATTTCAATCTGCACTTAAAGTGTGCGATCCAGGTTACTAAGTGTTGTAACCCTTTGCACACTTAAGTTTCTGTTAAAAGAATAAGAGGCATTTCGTCAAACACATTGTGACCATGAGCGAATGCTAATGTGCATTGACTTGATGATATGAAAGTCACCGAATGAGTTTCAGTTAAGTGTAAAAGATGCACAGACTTCATAGTGCAAAATGCAAACATGCACATACTCTAATATTGCATATGCATAGACTTGAGAATCAAATGTGCACAGACCCTAGGCAAGCTAAGACTTGAATATGCATGGACTTCTATACATGCGTAGACCTGAACAATGTGCACAGACCTAGTTATACATATATGAAAATGTGCACAGACCTATTTTGTTCTATATGCAAAACATGCACAGACCATGTGGTGCAATTGTGAATATGTGCTCAGACTTTGAAACACATACATGCTCAGACTTGAAGAAATGCACTCAGTCCTTACATGCTATTGCTAGCATAAGTGCACAGACTTCAAATAGCAAACAGTGCATATGCACAGACCTATTATGTGCCCATGGCAGATGTGCACAGACCTTAGATGCGTAGCAGGCAATGTGCACCGACGTTAGTTCTGCATTTACATGATGTGCACCGACCTCCATATGCTGGACATTGCATGTGCACCGACCTTTATATGGTACCGCTACCATGTGTGCACCGACCTATGTTCATAAGAAATGAACACATGCACCGACCTGATGCATTGCTAGATATGTATGCTTCGACCTTGTATGCAGGTTGGAAAACATGCATCGACCTTGATGTTTAACTATGTGTAAACCTGCACCGACCTTACCCTGAACTAGCGAAAGGTGCACCGACCTGCATCTGCTTAGACATGCAACATGCAGTGACCTTAATAATGAAAACTGATATATGCACAGACCTTTTACTAGACTCAATATGAATTCTGACTTAGAGAAAGACATCAAATTAACAATGTTTCCAAAGTCAAAATAAAGTCAACTAAAGTGTCGCCAGTCAGAAAAACACAGCATTCTCCCACTTAATATCAAATCCATAGGAGACACAACAGCAAGGTTAGGGAGCAAGACTCCAAGCACGTTTCCTAGTCCATCTCTCAAAAAAAGCCTTTGCCGCCATGGGTAAGGCATCAAACCGCGCATACGTCTTCGGACGCCGGCCCCAGTATACCAGCTTATCAGGAGATACCTCCTTTGCCACCGTGGGTAAGGTATCAAACTGCGGATACTTCTTTGGACGCCGGCCCCAGTGTACCAGCTTATCTGGAGATACCTCCTTCGCCACCGTGGGTAAGGCATCAAACCGCGTGTACATCTTCGGATGCCAGAACCAATATACCAGCTCATCAGGAAACACCTCCTTCGCCACCGGGGGTAAGACATCAAATCACGCACACATCTTCGGATGCCAGTCCCAGTATTCCAGCATACCAGGAGCTACCACTTGAGGTAATTGAGTAGGCGATCAACACCACTTTCCAAATACAATGAGCGGAAGGTGCCTGGATCTAAATCTGGGGAAGAAAAAGCCGTCGACCTCACCCTGCCAAGACATTAGCCCGGAGATATCCTCACGGGGATTTATCAACTCCCGCTCCAGCACCTCTCCCTCCTACTCCCCTGGAGGTGGCCATCGTGAAAAGATAGGAGAAAAATAGGAGGAAGAACCTCAAAAGGCGGCTCAAGAAACAAGCTGAGCAAGTAGCTGCCTTTCAGGCTCCAACCGAGCCAATGCCTCTTCAGAGGCTCCAGTGGCTCATTGATGACCTGGAGGAATACATCCCTCCTCGTCCTATCGGAGCTCTCCCACTCGATAGCTATATCCCGTGGGAGGAGATGCAGAAGGGAGCTCGCGTCAGAGGCGTGGTCCAAGAGATGGTCTAGAAGATCAAGAACGGCAAAAGGCTTCTCATCCCAGAAGAACTCTCCTTGTTCTATAAAGACGAGGAGATCACAACAGAGCAACTGAAAGAAATGCTTCGGGGTTGCACCTGTAACATGGTGGCCATTCCACCCCCTGATAACATCAACGGCTCCCGACGAGGCGAGCCAGTGGCCTCCCGAACCAGACAAAGAACCATCACCGCGCTCGGGATACAGCCACCTCCGGAGCACGCCAATCGCGGGCGAGGTCATGGTCAGGGATGCGGTAGAGGCCGTGGGAGGATTCCCGAGTCACCTCTTCACCCGTCCACCTTCGATTCAGAGCGAATCATCCTCTTTCGAGGAGAGGAACCTGCCCCCATTCTGGAGGTAGAAATTTGGAAAGGGGGCGGCATCTTTGACCCCTCCGGCACGGAGCGGACAGCTGCCAACATCCCAATCCCCGCACTAGTTTTGTTCTCTTCTGCAGAACAAGTAGGACCATCCAGTAAGGACGAGCCAGCTCGCCAGCCACTCCCAGAAGAGCCATCATTGGCGCCCCTGTTCCAGGAGCCCACGGGCAATCAAATTCAGCCCGATCCTTGTGGCAAAGGCAAGGCAGCGCTACTCCCTGATGGGGAGCAGCGCGATAGGCCACAGAAGACACAACTTGATACACTACCATCATTGGAGGATGCTCGAGCTCGAGCCGACCGGAAGGTCCTCCACCAGATGAAGTGATTTCCCGCCAGCATTACAATCTGGGAAGCCATTGCTTGGGGAAAGGAGCTAAGAGAAACTCTTGTCAAAATACTCCAAGAGCCAGAAGTCTATGAAGCACATGTCGCAGAGATGAAAGCGGCTGCCTATGAACCCTTCACAGCCACCCTCTCCTTCACGGAGAAAGACATGCTGCTCTCCCCTCCGTGCCACAATCGCCCTCTCTACATGAAGGGGAAGGTCAATGGGCATGAAGTAAACCGAATTCTGGTGGATGCCGGTGCTTCTGTCAACATCATGCCACTCAAAACAATCAAGACTTTATATCTGACTCCATACCTCTAGAAGGTTCAAGCGGTCAAGATATCTGGCTTCAACCAAGACACCGAGGATGTCCTCGGTCGGGTGGATGTCAATATGGTGCTCGCTGATTTCACCTCCAAGGTGACATTCTACTATTGTGCCCCTTGTGCTTTGATGATAAGGTGTTGTTGTTTTAATAATGTCAACCCAATGAGTCACCACCTAAGTATGATGTTGTTCAGTGCATCTAAGTTTGTGCATCTAAGTTCATGCATCTCATGTTACTACACTCGACATACTCAGTGCATCGTCTTAAGTCATGCATATATATAGTCGGTGTATTAACTGTAGTTGCACGCCACATAGTCAGTGCATTCGATTGCTCCATGCATATACACAAAGTCTGCACACTCTCTTTTAGCATGTCTTCTTAGCGCAATACTGTTTCATCAAGTCTGTACAACATTTGTTGCTGCACGTGACTAACTATACGCATTTGTGCAACTTTCACTACAATGTCTATACACTCTTCGACGGCAGGTCTATGCATCGCTTGTTCATTGCACGCAAAGTATATACATCCATTCGCTGATAACTGAGCAAGTCTATACATCCGTTAGCTCAGCTCATGGCTTAGTCAATGCAATTGTGCATGTGTACATACCGTTGCTGGGATGAGTGTTTAAGTCCATACATCATTTCATCAGAGTCTGTACATCGTCGTGTACATTGCACACAAAGTATGTACACTCGTTGGTGGCATGTCTGCGCAATTCATCTTCAATGTGCATACTTTCCTATATGCATTTGTGAATCTTTCAAAACAAACTCTATACATTCTTCACCATGCATTCAAAGTCTATATATTCCATTGCTGGTACGAGTGGTTAAGTTCATACATCATCACTCCAGCAAGTCTATACATCGTTGTCGAATGCACGCAAAGTCCATACACTCCTTGATGGCATGCCTGTGCATTCACCTTCATTGTGCATACTTTGTTACATGCATACTGCACTACACACTAGCAAGTCTATACATGCTTAGTTTAAATCTCAAACCTACTCGATGCATATTTTTCTTTTCCTTTTAGATTAATTCACACTGATAACAAACCTGATCTGACAGGACTGCTGCTCGAGGAGCTTAATAAGGGCACGTGGTCAAGGCTCTTGGGCGGGAACTGTGGAGGACACACGCCCACCTATCTGTTGCTGCTATAAAATGAGGACTTCTCCATCTGGAGAAGATGATCGAAGCAGGAGAACTTATCTGAAAGAGCAGAAGCAGAGAGAGAGCCTGCACGATCCAGAGAGAAGAGAAGAGCAGCAGAGAAGTGTAGAGAGTGATCGTGAGCAAAGTGATCAAAGTAGGGGAGCCCATCTGAAAGAGAAGAAGCAGAGAGAGAGAGAGCCTTCACGATTCAAAGAAGAGAAGAAAGTGAGTGCAGAAGAAGAGCAGAGGAGAGGAGGGTTCGAAGAAGAAAGAGTGAGCAGTAAAGAAGAGGAAGAAGAAGAAGAGAGTCATCTGAAGCCTTGTCTCTACTAGACCGTGGATCAAATGCAGGCCAGTCAGCTCTTTGAGAGCCACTTTATGTTTTATCGTCTACAGCTTTCTGTTGCTGTGTCCTTTCCATATCTTGTTTTTCGTTTGAACCTTTATTCAAGCTGTTAGTCAGAAGAGCTAAGCTGTATTGCTCAGCGTTGTAGAGGAGTATTCCTCTGGACAGCAAGCTGTGTTGCTCAGCGGGCGAGGTGGATACCTCGGACAGCAAGCTGTGTTACTCAGCGGGCGAGGTGGATACCTCGGACAGCAAGCTGTAATGCTCAGCTATTTGTAGGCAAGCTGTGAGGCCCAGCCGTTCAAGCTGTGAGTCAGCGGGAAGCCACACTCGGGTTTGAGTGTGGGGTGGACGTAGGTCTGTGCACCGAACCACCTAAAAATTCCTTCATGCACTGTGGTTTGAATGCTTACTGTTTGCTTCCGCCAGATGAATGCTTAGGCTCGATCTGTCTTTCTATGTTCAGTGAGCCAATTGACTGCACGTCCTTTGTTTGATTAAATGCACCAGTCTTTCAGGCTCGGTAGAACTTAGTTCATTTCAATTTCACATCTCTAAGTGTTCTAATTTTTAATTTAGGCAAAAATTTTAAGGGGAGATTCATTCACCCCCCTCTGAATCCATCGCACCGATCCCAACAATTGGTATCAGAGTGGGTCTCTGTGCTTCCAGATGCAACGATCTGCAGAGGATCCTGCTAGTCTGTGTGGTGTTTTGCTATTTGTAGTTCGGTGCATTTGTCATCTTGTCTTTCAGGTTTTTGGATTTGAAATTATTTAGTTGTTCTTTCAATGGCATTCTCTGTTGTTTTTGATGGTTCCAACTACAACAAATGGATAGGCGGCCTATGTGTTCACCTGAACTCCATTGATCCAAATATATGGAGTCTTATATCAAAAGGGCCACATAAAGTACCTCAAAATAAGAGCATATGGTATAGAGAGGATAGGATAAAAGACAGTGAGAATGCTACTGTCTTTAACATTCTGAGAAACTCAGTTAATATTGAAAAGTTTCCATGTGTTGCAGGATGCAAGTCTGTGAAGGAGATAATAGACAAAATAAACACCATCTATAAGGAACAAGTTGGAGTTTGTATGATGGCTGATCGAAGGGATCAGACTGAAGATGAGTCTCCATCCCAGGTAAACTCTGAGACCGAGGATATTAGCTATGATGATTTAGTTGCCATGCATGAGCATCTACTGGATAAATATGAAAGAGTTAAATCAGAAAAGATAAAATTAAGAAAAGAGAAAAATGCTGAAATCACAAGTCTAAAAGCTGAAAATGAAAAGCTAAAATTAGAATTGAAAAATAAAGAAGGATCATGTGAAAATTGTTCATCTTTATAAAAATTGTGTGACATCATGGAATCTGATTTGAGCCTAAAAGAAACCTTGATTGAGTCATTGAAAGAAGAAATGTTGCTCAATGAAAAGAAAATTGAGGTTGAAGAAAGTGGAGAAGAACTAATAAAAGAAAATGAAAGAATGATGGAAGAAATGAAAATTTTGAAGGATCAAAACAAAAAGCTCATGGTCTTAAATATTGTTATGGGAGAAAAATGGTTAACTATTGAAAAGGGAAAGTGTGTTGAGAATGACTCTAAACAAAGATTGAAACAGAAAATCAATACACTCAAAAGTCTGAATGATGTCTTACATCAACAGGTTATCAGATGTGAATCATACATTGCTTGTTATGAGGTTGACATTATTTCTCTAAAGTCTGAAATCCATGATCTAAAAAATTCCATGTCTGAATCTGTGAAGGATAAAGGCAAAATGAAAATGCCTCTAAAAGATAATGTAAGTGGTCAAATAAAAGGGACAGGCAACATTTCTGAAATTAAACAAGCCAAGAGAAACCAGCTGTATACCACTCTTATTCGAAGCTCTGAAGTAGAAGGAACTTCAAGACAATCTCCAAAACAATCTACTGCAACTGAGAATCAAAAACCACTGAAAAATAAAAAGATCAATCAACATACTGAGAAAGCTCAGGTTAACAATAAATCTCATGCTAAGTATGTTAATTGCTTCTACTGTGGGAAATTTGGTCATGAGATGGCTGATTATTTTGTGATGAAGAAGGATGATCTGAAACATTACAGAATTCATGCTAAGAATTCTCAGGTTAAGAAATCTTCTTTAGCTCAGAATAAAAGGATTCAATATTTTTACTGTCACAGAATTGGTCATCTTATGCATAATTGTGGACTAAAGAAATAGGATGATCTCAATGCTAGAAAATTGCATGATATAAATGTTCTTGCTAAAAATCATGCAAATCATAAGAAGAACATTCAATGTTTTCATTGCGGCAAACTGGGCCACATTGCTGCTCAATGTTGGCACATTCAGGGGAAGAAATTTCATTCTGAATCTATTAATATCCATGATAACAAAAAAGTTTTTGAAAGAAATAATTTTGGTTCTAAGAGAAAGCACATTGGGTGCTTCGAATGTGGAAAGCATGGCCATACAGTCAAGGACTGTTGGTGGGTTAAAGAAAGGAAAGTGTTCCATAGGAAGTATGAACACAGGTTTAATTATAACCAGAAATTCAATGCTAATTCTTTCATGCATAAAAAGTACACAAAGCCTGTTAGTTCAGGTTATTATTGTGGTCAGTTAGGACATTCAATGTCTAACTATTTTATGATGAAGTCTGATGATCTACTTGCTCAGAAAATGTGGAAAGAACCCTTTAGAGGTTCCACTGACAATCTATTCCTAAGTTTACAAAATAAGGAACTGTTCTTGCAGGTGTGCCTTGGGGCTGAAGAATAAAAAGGGGTAATAATCCAAGGCACTCAAGAATGAAACCCCCAGGATTGCATTGTTCAGGTTAGTTCTGAAAACTCTGCTTAATTTCTATCTTCTGAATTTGTGTGCTCTAGATGCTTGCATGTCATGATAATTTCGTTTGCTAAATGTATTACATATCTATTCATGATGCATAATTTGTCAAAACTCCCTGCATTCTGTCATTGCACTTGTTGCATTTAAAATCTTCATACATTGCATATAGTCAGGGGGAGTTTGGTAATCCCTGCATAATGTTCATGACATTCATGTTCAGGAAATATCTCTAGGAGAGTCATTGCATATGCATGCATGTAGAGCAGTGTATTGCATATCATCAAATTTGAAAAATCCAAAAAGAATTGACTCATTACATCTAGACAGGGGGAGCATTTTAGACTCTTTAGTCTTTTTCTATCTGAACCCTCCTTATCTAGTCACTCAAATCACTCTCCTACTCTTGTGTGTCAGTGATTGCTCTTTAATCAACTGAACTCTCAACTTTCTTGAAGCTGAAATCTACATCTGCTACTCCTTAAATTGCTAAAGAGTAGCTTTGCTTGAATACTTCCTTGTCAAATTTGTCAAGCTAATCTATCTGAATCCCAGTCTTTAACACTGGTTTCTGAATTGCATTACTTTAATGCTCACCTTCTGCTGCATCTTTGTAAACTCACTGACCTCTGAAAATCTGTTTGATGCACAAGCATGTGTTCCAATTCTGTCATTTTATATGCATGCTAGATAATTTCCTCTACCGCTCTCTAAACAAAAGTTCAGGTTGTTTCCATTGATTGGCTGCATTGTCATATTGATTCATCTGAATTTGGAAAGATTTCAATCTGTGTACCCTAATCATAAATCCGACATATTCCAAAAAGTAGACTCTTCTATTATACTGGTTTAAGAATGTCTGATAAATCAAATTGATTTAAGTCTTATGTATTCATAAAGTTTTGATTTAAAATCTTGAAAATATCTGAATCATTATGTTTAATAAATCTTAACCAATTGTCTCATGTAACCTGATGCAAAAACCTCTGAAATCTGAAATTTTAAAAGCATGGTCTTCTTTGGTTAAGATACATGTAGTAAGTATTGTTCTTAAACATCTCAGTGTACTGAGCATTGTCTGAAAATATTTGAAAGAAAATGAAGTCAGAGCAATGACTTTGGTCACAGAGAAACGGGTTATCTATCAAAGAAATAGTGTAAACCCATGTCATGAAGTGCCACAGTTATCTCTGGTATAAAAATAATTGAGAAATCTGACAGAGCAATGGCATAATTGTGTTGAGTAACTGGGGATTCCGGCCTCTAATCAAGATGTCTCCTCATGTAAAAAGACACTTCTATTGCTAACTCTGTTCTCATAACTAAGAGGCAATACAGTTATCACACTGAGTAACTGGGTCACTTCACTTGAGACGTGTTGTGCCTCATGTAAAAAGGTGTTGATCAACTAAGATTGCTCAGGAAAATAAGTGCTGATCAATAGAAAAATTCTGAAAAAAAAATAAGTATAATCAAAGAAAATTTAGATACACTCATATTTGTCTAATCTCAATACTATCTTGTGTAACTTTTAAAGAAGTCATTGAAATTGATTGAGTAAGATAGAAGGAGGTCAAATATGTGTGTCATATGTGCAATTGGTTCATCTCTATTAAAAGGTGTTTCAGATATGAGTATTAAATTTTCCTGATAAACTTTGCATATATCATTCTTAAATCATGCTGGTAAGTTTAGACTCATTCATAATCTCGTATAATAAAAGAGTCTGAAATTTGCTTATCAAGATTTATGGATTTGGTACCCTATTGAAAATCTTTCTGTCTCATCTATTCTTTGGCAATCCAATCAATATCTTGTTGTTGGAATTCAATTTGAAAGTTCCCACTGATCACAGTCTTCCACTATGTCCTTCCATTTTAGCTGTTATTAAAGAGGGAGGTTTGTTTGTAATCCCTTCTTGATTGGTGCTTGGTTGTTTCTCTGTCCATGTGTCTGCTGATTACCTTCTTTTATCTGTCACTATCATTCCTGATCACTTACTGATTTTTCTCACAACATTCATGTTGATAGGGGGAGTTCTTATATTTTATTCTTCAATGCTCATTTTGCATGTTTCTATGGGGAAGTATTGGTATCAGATTTCATACATGTCTTTCATTTCACTCGCAAACCATCTCCTTTTTGTTTATGTCAAAGGCGGAGAACTGTTTGCTGAGTCTGTGTGACTCATTGTGTTGACATCATCAAAAAGGGGGAGATTGTTGTGCCCCTTGTGCTTTGATGATAAGGTGTTATTGTTTTGATAATGTCAACCCAATGAGTCACCACCTAAGTATGATGTTGTTTAGTGCATCTAATTTCGTGCATCTAAGTTCATGCATCTCATGTTACTACACTCGACATACTCAGTGCATCGTCTTAAGTCATGCATATATATAGTCGGTGCATTAACTGTAGTTGTACGCCACATAGTCAGTGCATTCGATTGCTTCATGCATATACACAAAGTCTGCATACTCTCTGTTAGCATGTCTTCTTAGCGCAATACTGTTTCATCAAGTCTGTATAACATTTGTTGCTACACGCGACTAACTATACGCATTTGTGCAACTTTCACTGCAATGTCTATACACTCTTTGATGGCAGGTCTATGCATCGCTTGTTCATTGCACGCAAAGTATATACATCCATTCGCTGATAACTGAGCAAGTCTATACATCCGTTAGCTCAGCTCATGGCTTAGTCAATGCAATTGTGCATGTGTACATACCGTTGCTGGTATGAGTGTTTAAGTCCATACATCATTTCATCAGAGTCTATACATCGTCGTGTACATTGCACACAAAGTATGTGCACTCGTTGGTGGCATGTCTGCGCAATTCATCTTCAATGTGCATACTTTCCTATATGCATTTGTGAATCTTTCAAAACAAAGTCTATACATTCTTTACAATGCATTCAAAGTCTATACATTCCATTGCTGGTACGAGTGGTTAAGTTCATACATCATCACTCCAGCAAGTCTATACATCGTTGTCGAATGCACGCAAAGTCCATACACTCCTTGATGGCATGCCTGTGCATTCACCTTCATTGTGCATACTTTGTTACATGCATACTGCACTACACACTAGCAAGTCTATACATGCTTAGTTTAAATCTCAAACCTACTCGATGCATATTTTTCTTTTCCTTTTAGATTAATTCACACTGATAACAAACCTGATCTGACAGGACTGCTACTCGAGGAGCTTAATAAGGGCACGTGATCCAAGAATGGAGATGGCACAGGATCGTGACACGTGTAATGCAGTAAGTGAAATGCTGGCACGTGGTCTAGGCTCTTGGGCGGGAACTGTGGAGGACACACGCCCACCTATCTGCTGCTGCTGTTGAAGAGGCAAAATCTCGCGCTGTGTCCTGAGCGGGCTGTGGATCACCAGAAGATGAACTGCAAGACAGGGAAACGTATCAGAGGGCCCAGGGGGTTTCCCTGGGGAAAAACCCTCCGATGGTTAAGTCAGTAGAGCTGTGGTGGAAGCAGTAATGGGGAGGAGAAAAGCTAGTGCGCGAGATTCCTCTCCACCAGAGGGTGAAGTGGATTGCTCAGGAGTTTGGGTGTATGAGTACCTTGATCGCTCCCTTTCCACCGGCGGGTATCCCTGGTTTAAATAGTGCGCCGCCTTCAGGAGTCCTGCAGGCCGAGGAGTCTCCGGCGGGAGTTACGTCCTCAACGTGGGCTTTCATGGCCTTATCGTGGGAACATTATCGCCTAGAAGTCCGGCGGCTTCTTGATTCCCCTGTCCGTTGGGGACTCTTAACGGCAGCACGAATGGATAATATCTGGCCTGGCCGAGCATCTGAAACGCCAGCCCTGTCCGGGCGATGAGCATAGCTCGGTGAAAGATGGGTCGGATAGGTCGGTGAATGCCTGTCTCTCCCGGGCGGGGGAACGGCTTGGGCCGGACCTTCCTTATGACCTGACCATCACTCGGGCCCTCCGAGCCTAGGGGCCGCCGGGGAGAGTTGGTTCCTCGAGTGTTTGTTCATTGGGCTTTTCTTTCCTGAGTGGGCCCTGTGGGCTATCACTCAGGTGAGCTTGCCTCGTTGGACCCTGTTGGGTCTTGTTGGGCTGCACTATGGGTAGGCTATAGAAATCCCCCTCTCCACTTGTCCCCCTCCTACTCCCGAGCCATGGCGGCTCGGTCGAGTAGCTTTTGAGGCTTTGGACCGGCGTGGCTCAGGTGGGTGGAATTCTGTTGGCGTTATGGAGCCACGTGTAGTGGTCGCCTGGGCCCGTAATGATGATCCTGACGGATTTGAAACGAAGGGCCCCCCCTTTTCTCGGAGCACGGAATGACCCGCCGCCTTCCTCCAGGGTCTTATAGGCGTTGGGCGCTATTCGTCGTTCTAGGGTTCTCAGGGTTTTAGGCTTTCCTTAGTTTCTTTGCTTCTGGGGCTCCTTGATGCGCCGTGAGGGCACGGTGGAGGCGCAAAGTCTTGCGGCGGCGTTTGAGGAGTTGGCGAGGATAACCGCGGAGGCGGTCCGGCAACTTCCTTCCCCCCCGGAGTCTTCGAGCTCGCGCGAGGGATCATCTTCCGGCTCGATGGCTGATCTACCTTTGGAAATCGGACAGGTGAGGCGGGAGCCCGTCCCCAACTGCAGTGAGTTGGGGGAGGCCGAGGTGAGGAAGCTAGAGCATCGCTTTCGCTTGCCTCTCAGGTACAGCTTCGCTGCAGCCGCCCCGTATGAGACGAGTCTGGACAGCCGTACGGGGCACATTTGCACTTTCCTTCTGGCATGAAAGAGTGGGTTCCGCCTTCCCTTCGAGCCTCTTGTGCTTCAGCTTCTCGAGTTTTTTCGGTTGGCGCCTATTCAGCTGGTGGCCAACTCGTATCTCCTTCTTTCTGCCTTTTGGATTCTCTGTCGTCAGCACGACATTTTTCCTTCCTTGGACCTTTTTCATTATTTTTTTGAGTTGAAAGCGCACCCAATCGGCGGGGAAGGGCTTCTACTTTATCCAGGCGAGGAGGAACAGGAGTTGCATCTCACTCGCTGCGAAGGACTCCTCGCACAAGGGGTGGAAGACCCAATTCTTCTGGGTGAAGGCGGAGGCGACGGACGAGTTTTGGAGATGCCTGGTCTCGCCCAATTTTCATCCGAATCTTCCTCCTCGCCAGGAGGAGTTCCCTCCCCACGTGGAGCGGCAGGCCGCCCGTCTGCTGGATAACCGCCAGTCGACCGAGGAGCTGGTGACGCCAGAGAACATCAAACGGTGTTTGCTTACGCGGTTAACGTCGACAGGTACCGCTCTCGAGGTTCTTCTCCTGGGGTAGTAGTTACTTATCTTCTCCTGACCGGGTCTTCTGCCTTTGTTGTAGATGTGAGGCGGGAACCTCTGGAGGAAGCTGCTGAGGTCATCGATCTGGGAGAAGATGACTTGGCGGCCGACGAACCAGATGCTTCTGCGGGTTGCGCCCAAGCCCGAGATAAGGGCAAGGGGGTGGCCCCCGGGGGATCTTCACGGCCAGCTGGAACGAAGCGCAAGGATCCCACGGCGGGAAAGTTGCGGGAGGCCGCGAAGGCCAAGAAACGGGCCAAGAAGGCAGGTCTTCCTTTTATCGCCGGGGGCGACTCCGGCTCTGCGGTGCTCCCCTCTCGGGGGCAAGATGGGGCCGACCCCTCGGGGCCAGCTCCCCCACCTGCCAAGCGAGAGGGGGCCGAGGAGACCGGGGGCCCTTCAGAGGGCGGCGATGGGTCGACTCTCCCCCCCACGGGGGTAGAGGGGGCCGATGTTGAAGTAGCTGACGCCGAGGCTGGGGGATCGGCCGGAGGCGGTGATGTCCCAGTCGGCGAGGTGCGGGCCGAGACAGGCGGGGCTGGGGGTTCGCCCGCTAGGGCGTTGCAGCCCCAGGTGCTTGGAGCTCCCGGTGCGGTCGGTCCCGCGGCGCCGGTCGAGGTTGGGGGTTCACCCGGGGAGGCGTCACAACCCCAACCGACCGTGGCGCGCGAGGCGGCCGGTTCCGTCGCTCGAGCAGAGCCTTCTGGCGGGGTGCCCCAGGCGGAGCGGTCCCCTCTACCGGAGCCCTTGGAAAGGCTCGGCATTACGAGCGACCTGTATCGGGTCTGCCGGTCGATTGCCGCAAGGATGAAGGGGGGAGAGAGGCGCAATACCCCCCCCCCCCCCCCGGGATCCTTGATGTTCTGATGGAGGGCGGCCTGGTCATAGCTCGGTCGGCGGCTTTGATGGCGGAGGCGCACGCCCGGACGGAGGTGGTGCGGTCGAACCTTGCCTGGACCCTTGGGGGATGCGAGAGGAAACTGGCCCGACTCAAGGGGGAGCATGAGGGGCTCCAGCAGGAGTTCTCCGCGTTCTGGGAGGTGGCGCGGGCGAGCCGACTGGAAGCCGGGGTGCTGACCGAATAGCTCGCCAAGACCCGAGAGTCTCTCGAGAGGAAAAAGCTGATCCCTGGAGGAGGAGCGTCTGCGTCGCCTCGAGCTAGACAATCGCTGGGAGCTCGAACGCGCCGAGCTGCTAGATCGGGCGGAGGTGGCAGAGCGTCTACGAGCTGAGGCTGAGATGGACCAGACCCGGGCAGAGGAGCGTGCGGCCGAGGCGGAGCGGGCTCGGGTCGAGCTCGTCGGAAGGGCGGGGTAGATCGAGGCGGAGGCAATCGAGCGTTACAGGAGCTCGGATGCTTACTCGGCCGACCTGGTGGAAGCCGCCCTACCCTACTACGAGGTAGCACTACGTCGGGGTGCTCGAAAGGGGTTCAAGCAGGGCTATCGCCGGGCGGTAGACTACGCCGATGAGCAAAACTCCGTGATCGAGTTACCCTTTGGCCAGTGTTATGACTCAGATGAGTCAGTTTCCAGCTCTTCCTCGTCGGTCGGGGAAGATTCGGAGGGGTCGCCTCCATCGGGGTCATCGGCTCCGGGCGTCTCGGGAGGGCTCACGATCGAGACAGTTCTCGCACAGGCGAGGTCAGTGTCCGAGCCGGCCGTCACCGAAGGCGCCGGGGGTGACGCGTCTCCTTCCGCCGGTCTCGAATGTCAAAGTGGGCCCGAGGCCTGATGTATTTTGCCACTTTCCCTTTTTGTCTCTTTTTCCACTTTTTAGAGGGTTTCCTTTCGGTGTGATAATAAATGACTTGCTCTGTTTGAGTACCATCCTTGCCGTGATTTGGTTGGCGGATTTTGAGTAGTTGGGAGGTGCCGATATGTCCAGCGTGGTTTTCGCACGCTGCTTTGGTAGGCTTCTGACGGGGCGTCCTTCCATTCCCTCATGCTTTGAATGTCAGGCCGCTTCGTGAATCCCGCTAGGGCGAGAAACGAGGAGTTGGAGGTGACTATTCAGGGGAGAAATCCTTTGGCGTGCTTCCGAGGGGGGGTCATTTAAGGCGTGTAGCCTCCTTTGGCCTATAAGAAGGACCGAAAGGCGCCCTTTCCTCTTTACTGCTTGGGATTTTCTCTAACAGTCTTTCCTCGCTCCTTCCTCTTCACTCTGCGTTGTGCCCTTGCATTCGGAGCATGGAGGATCCTTCGGAGGGTGATGCCGCCGACGACGGGGAGCGGCGGGCTCCTGCTGTCCTGTAATGTTGAACGGATCCCACGGTCGCCGCGCGTGCACGAGACGGGTCCGACGGTTGCCGCGCGGATCTGGGGAGGACTTCGGCGTGTGAAGCACGCCGTTGGCCTCTTCTTAGCTCCGGCGAGGCTTCCGGGTGGACGCCGAGGCGGAGGACGGATGGGGGCATCAGGGGAGCCTACTGTCACTTCCCTCCATGTGAGGGGAGGAGGCGACTCTAGCTCCCTCCTAACCTCTCCCAGCAGCCTCTTTCTCCCTCTTCTGCTCTTCATTTCTTTCACTCTTCGGGGGCTACTTGCTCTCTCCTTCCTTCCAAGGAGTTGGCAGATTGGAAGAGAGGAGGCCTTCACGGCGCTCCTTTTCCCTAGTTGTTGCCAACTTGGGAGGTAGCCTTCCTCAACGTTTAAAGGTGGCCTCCCTTCTGTAGTCCCTCTGTCACCTTTGTCACGGGCCACCCGAGCCAACTGGCTCGACCACCTTTTGTCCGAGCCAGTTTCCGCACGAGGCAGAGTCAGTGGCTGGACGCGAGGAGATCAAGACCGAGTCAGTCAGAGCGATGACCCCTTGAAGCGGTGTTAGACAGATTTTTATTTTTTGCTATATGATGTACTGGCATTTGCCTATCTGATGTACCAATGGTTTGGAATGAAAAGAACAGGGATTTATTCCGTCCATCTTGCTGTACAATTTCAAAAATAGAATTTGCGTAGTGCGGCTGCGTTCCATGTCCGAGGAATAGGTTCCCCTTCCATTGTCGCTAACCTGTACGCACCTTTTCCGAGCGTCTCGACCACTTGGTAGGGGCCTTCCCAGTTGGGGGATAGCTTGCCCGCCGCCTCTAGTGGTCGAGAGGCTTCGGCCTTCCTGAGGACGAAGTCCCCCGGTTGGAAACGTCTGTCTCGGACCTTGGCGTTGTAGTATCGAGTGAGGCGGCGCTGGTACTCCGTTGCTCGGACGTTCGCGATCTCTCGGAGTTCGTCTGCCAGGTCGAGGTTCTCGAGCAATTTTTGCTCGTTTGCCTCGAGTGAGAAGCTGATCACTCGGAGAGACGGATTGGCGATCTCCAATGGAACGACGGCTTCGGTGCCATATACCAACTGAAAAGGGCTCTCACCGGTTGCCGTCCTGGGGGTTGTTCGGTGCGACCATAGTACGCTAGGCAATTCCTTGAGCCAACTACCCTTAGCCTTGCCGAGTCTGGTTTTTATGCCTTTCAAGATAGTCTTGTTGGCATTTTCAACCAGCCCGTTGGCCTGAGGGTGGGCAACCGAAGTGAAGTGGTTGCGGATATTTAGGTCGGCGCATCTGTCTCGGAAGTACCGAGAGTCGAATTATCGACCGTTATCGCTTACTATCACTCGGGGGATGCCGAAGCGACAAATGATCGATTTCCAAGCAAAGCCCCAAACGACTGTCTCGGTGATCCTGGCCGTAGCCTCGGCCTCGATCCACTTGGTGAAGTAGTCGATGGCGACGACGATGAACTTCTTCTGGGACTGGGCCGTTGGGAATGGCCCAAGGATATCGATTCCCCACCGAGCGAAAGGATAAGGCTCGGCTAGGGTGACAAGTTCCGTAGCCGGCTGATGGACCAAGTGGTCGAACCGCTGGCATCGGTCGCACTGTTGAACATAGGCCGAGCAGTCGCGCTGCAGGGTGGGCCACCAGTACCCCTGTCGTAACAGGATTCGGGCCAGCGACCTTGCCCCTGAGTGCACTCCGCACAGGCCTTCATGAATCGCTTGGATGGCTCGGCTTGCTTCGTCGGGACCGAGGCACTTCAGGAGGGGACCGGAGAACGATCTCCGATAGAGAGTGTTGTCGAGGATGACGAAGCGCCGAGCTTGATACTTCATTCGGTGGGCTTCCCGAGGGTCGGAGGGCTCTTGGGAGTCCTGTAGCCAGGACAAGTAGGGGGAGCGCCAGTCACTTAGGGTGGCCGAGTCAACAGTGAGGAGCTCCGTGTCGATGCTCGGGCGCTCTAGCTCTTCTAGGAGGACCGATCATGTACCTTCTGGGTCTAGGGAGGAGGCCAATCGAGAGAGGGCGTCCGCCCGAGAGTTTTGCTCCCGAGCTATCCGGACTACCCCAAATTCCTCGAACTGTTGGGCCAGGCTCTGGACCAACTGAAGGTACTTGATCATGGGTGCCTCCCGAGCTTCATATTCACCGTTGACCTGACCTACGACTAGCTGAGAGTCGGTGTGGATCCTGACTCGCTCGACCCCCAACCGTCGGGCCATGCATGCTCCCGAGATAAGGGCCTCGTACTCGGAAGTATTGTTGGATGCCTGAAAGTTGAATCTCAAGGCGTACTGTAGCTCTATCCCTTCGGGGGACCTCAGGAGGATCCCCGCACCGCTGCCTGCCGAATTGGACGATCCATCGACGAACAGTTCCCAGGTTGGCCCGGTCGTGGTCGGAGGCCTGTCCTCGGCAGGGATGGTGCTTTCAAAAATGAAGTCGGTGAGCGCTTGGCCTTTGATTTCTGATGGCGGCCGGTACGAGATGTCGTAGGCCCCGAGCATAATGGCCCATTTAACGAGTCGCCCTGAGGCCTCGGGGTGGGCCAGAATCTTCTTCAATGGCTCGCCGGTTAGCACGGTGATGGGGTGCCCCTGGAAGTAGGGGCGGAGGCGCCTGGCGGAGGTAACCAACGCTAGCACGAGTTTCTCGGTTGCGGGGTACCTCCGTTCGGCCTCATCGAGCACCTTGATGGTGTAGTAGACCGGTCTCTCGATTCCCGAGTCATTTCTGACTAGGACCGAGCTGACCGTGGATGGCGTCACCGAGAGGTAGAGCAGCAAGACTTCGCCTGGGACGGTCTTGGAGAGCACCGGTGGCGAAGCCAGGAACTTCTTAAGCTCGACGAATGCTGTCTGGCACTCCTCATCCCATGCAAACGTAGCAGATGCTAGCTTGGGTCCCCTCATCAGTTTGAAGAAGGGCAAGCATCGTTCGGCCGCACGGGACAGGAAGCGGCTGAGAGCGGCGACACGCCCCGTCAAACGCTGGACGTCTTTCACGCACGTGGGCGGGCGCATGTCCAGGATGGCCTGGACTTTGTCAGGGTTGGCTTCGATCCCGCGCTGAGTGACCAGGAAACCCAGGAACTTCCCGGATTTAACTCCAAAGGCACACTTGGCGGGGTTGAGCTTCATGTTGTACTTCAGGAGGGTGCCGAAGGTTTCGACAAGGTCGGTGAAGTGGTCTTGGGCCTTGGGGGTCTTGACGAGCATGTCGTCAATGTAAGCCTCGACGTTCCGACCAAGCTGTCCCTCGAACATGTGATTTACCAGTCGCTGATATGTGGCTCCGGCGTTCTTTAACCCGAAGGGCATCCGGGTGTAGCAGTACATGCCGCAGTCGGTGATGAAGGCGGTCTTCTCGACGTCTTCTGGATTCATTCTGATCTGGTGATAACCTGAATAGGCATCCAGGAAACTGAGTATCTCGTTGCCCGAGGTTGAGTCAACCAATTGGTCGATGCTCGGTAGCAGATAGCAGTCCTTGGGGGTAGCCTTATTCAGATCGGTGAAGTCCACGCACATTCCCCTCTTGCCTGTGGTTTTTGGCACCAGGACGACATTGGCTAGCCACGTAGGGTACAGGACTGGTCTGAAGAGTCCAGTCTCTTGTCCCTTGGTGACCTGCGCCTTGATGATCGCCTGCTTCTCGGGCGCATGCTTCCTTCTCCGTTGCTGTACGGGCCTCACGGTGGGGTCGAGGCTGAGCTTGTGCATCACGGTCTTCTCTGGTATGCTAGGGAGTTGATCATCGGACCAAGCAAAGACCTAGACGTACTCAGAAAGAAAGTTCTTGTATTGCTGCTGTTCCTTGGGAGGTAGGTCGGCTCCGATCCTTACTCCGAGGGCCGGGTCATCGTTCAGGAATACCGTTAGCAATTCGCCACCGGGCTCGGCGGTTACGGTCTTCCCTTCGATTCCCTTGGGGCCCTTATCCTTCCCGTCCGGCCTTGAGGCTTCCACCGAGATGTTGTAGCACCTTCTAGCCGTGGCCTAGTTACCTCGGACTTCCCCCAACCCGTTTTTGGTGGGAAACTTCATTTTCTGGTGATAGGTAGATGGTACGGCCTTTATTCGGCTGAGAATTTTCCGACTAAAAATGGCGTTGTACGCTATCATACCCTTGATCACTATGAAGTCTGCCATGACCGTAACGGTTTTGGGTGGGGTGCCGATGGTGACCGGCAGGCTTAGGGCTCCCTCGGGGTAGGTGGCCAGGCCGTTAAACCCGCAAAGGGGTGTTCAGATCGGGCGGAGCTTGGATGGGTCTTCCCCCATCTTGAGGAAACAGTCATAAGATAATACATCGGGGGCGCTCCCATTGTCAACCAGAATTCTATCTACGTTACAATGGTTTATTGTGGCCGAGATAACGAGGGCATCATCATGCGGGGTGTTCAGCCCTTCCAGGTCTTGGTCGGAGAAGACTATGACCTGGGGCTCCCTCGGCGGGCCCCCTGAGGGCTCTAAGACCTGGCTGGCCCGCTCGACATGATGCTTCCTTCCTCGGCTGGTGTCGCCGCCCGATGCCGTTCCTCCGGAGAGGACGTTGATGTGGACCCCTCGGGGGGCGTTGTCGATCTCCTCGGCGGCGTCTCGGTCTTCTTTGCGCCCAGCTGCAAACCGGGCCAGGTGCCCCTGACGGATGAGACGCTCGATCTCGTCCTGGAGCTGGTGACAGTCGCCGGTGTGGTGCCCGTGGTCGCCGTGGAACAGGCAATGCCTGTCGCACTTGTGGTTCTTCGATCTCATTGGTTCAGGTTGGCGGAGGAGTCTCGAGTCTTTGATGTCTTCATAGATCTCATAGACTGGCACGGTCAACGGGGTGTACCGCTCATACTTCCATTTGCGCTCTCCTTCCCAATCGCGCTTCTTGCCCGAGCCAGGATTTGGCTCGGAGGCCCGCTTCTTGTCCCTCTCCCGACCCGAGCAGGTTGTGTCTCGGCAGGCACTGAGTACCTCTTCACACTCGGCGTGGCGCAGTGCCAGAGTCACTAGCTCGGCAAGGGTCGAGGGAGGGTGGAGGACCAGTTCGCGGCGGAGATTCTCATCCCGGGTGCCCCCGGTCAGAGCGGTCGTGGCCGAGGCCACATCCAGGCGGGGAATTCTGAGGGCTTCCGATTTGAATCGGTGGACATAAGCCCGGAGCCTTTCCCCTTGTGCCTGTTTGAGGGCCAGGAGCCCCGCTACTGACCTTGGGGGGGCGCTTCCGACGGAGCTCTCCTTGAAGACTCACCCGAATTGCCTGAAGTCCCGGATGGACCCAGGGGCGAGGGCCCAGAACCATGCCTGAGCGCCTTGGACCAGGGTGGCCGCAAAGGCTTGGCATTTTTTAGGATCCGGTGTTCCATGCAGAGTCACCAGGGCGTCGAAGCTGTCGTAGTGAACGGCTGGGTCGACCTGGCCATCATAGAGCTTGAAGGTCGGAATGGAGGTTCTGGGAGACACCTCTGCCTTCAAGATGTATTCGGAGAAAGGGGATTTCTCCTCGTCCTCCAGGAAAGAGGTTTTCTGCAGGGCGCGGAGGGCGCGCTCTTGCTCTGCAAAACGTCTTTCGAAATCCCTCAGTCGGAGGGAAAATTCTGGCTGCGGTCGTGCCGTGGGACTGGGGGGAGCGTCATGGCGATCCTCAGGGCCGGCAGCGTTCGGGCATGGAGGCCTCGCCCCCTGTCTCCCTTTTCTGGGCGTGGAGGAAGCCTCTTGCTCCGGGGGCGGAGCTTGCGAGGGTCCTCCTGCGTTGTTGCGGATGAGCTGTTGACTGCGGAGGGTGAAGCGGCCCCCAGCGGTATGCTGGGACGCACTTCGATGGGGGGGGTTCCCGGACGGGGCGCGGGACCTGGCATCCCTCGCCGCCTGGGCCCTCATGAACTCCACGAGGACGTCGAGCTTCTTATTGAGGGCCTGGAAGACCTCGTCGCCACCGTTGGGGGGCACCCCCGTCACCGTCGGAGGGGGCGGCGGCCCGTTGGTGGGGACGCTGGCGTTGGAGGGAGGGTTCTGTGAGGCCCTAGAGGGGCCATCTCCTGCTGCCACCACGACCTTACCCTTCTCGACGGCGGATCTCCTCCCTGAGCTTCTTCTCACCATCTTGGCTCTTCGTGTGTTTCCCACAGACGGCGCCAGATGAAGAGGTGAAATCTCGCGCTGTGTCCTGAGCGGGCTGTGGATCACCAGAAGATGAACTGCAAGACAGGGAAACATATCAGAGGGCCCAGGGGGTTTCCCTGAGGAAAAACCCTCTGATGGTTAAGTCAGTAGAGCTGTGGTGGAAGCAGTAATGGGGAGGAGAAAAGCTAGTGCGCGAGATTCCTCTCCACCAGAGGGTGAAGTGGATTGCTCAGGAGTTTGGGTGTATGAGTACCTTGATCGCTCCCTTTCCACCGGAGGGTATCCCTGGTTTAAATAGTGCGCCGCCTTCAGGAGTCCTGCAGGCCGAGGGGTCTCCGGCGGGAGTTACGTCCTCAACGTGGGCTTTCATGGCCTTATCATGGGAACGTTATCGCATAGAAGTCCGGCGGCTTCTTGATTCCCCTGTCCGTTGGGGACTCTTAACGGCAGCACGAACGGATAATATCTGGCCTGGCCGAGCTTCTGAAACGCCAGCCCTGTCCGGGCAATGAGCATAGCTCGGCGAAAGAGGGGTCGGATAGGTCGGTGAATGCCTGTCTCTCCCGGGCGGAGGAACGGCTTGGGTCGGACCTTCCTTATGACCTGACCATCACTCGGGCCCTCCGAGCCTAGGGGCCACCGGGGAGAGTTGGTTCCTCGAGTGTTTGTTCATTGGGCTTTTCTTTCCTGAGTGGGCCCTGTGGGCTATCACTCAGGTGAGCTTGCCTCGTTGGACCCTGTTGGGTCTTGTTGGGCTGCTCTATGGGTGGGCTACAGAAATCCCCCTCTCCAGCTATAAAAAGAGGACTTCTCCATCTGGAGAAGATGATCGAAGCAAGAGAACTTATCTGAAAGAGCAGAAGCAGAGAGAGAGCCTGCACGATCCAGAGGGAAGAGAAGAGCATCAAAGAAGTGTAGAGAGTGATCGGGAGCAGAGTGATCAAAGTAGGGGAGCCCATCTGAAAGAGAAGAAGCAGAGAGAGAGAGAGCCTTCACGATTCAGAGAAGAGAAGAAAGTGAGTGCAGAAGAAGAGCAGAGGAGAGGAGGGTTCGAAGAAGAAAGAGTGAGCAGTAAAGAAGAGGAAGAAGAAGAAGAGAGTAATCTGAAGCCTTGTCTCTACTGGACCGTGGATCAAATCCAGGCCTGTCAGCTCTTTGAGAGCCACTTTATGTTTTATCGTCTACAACTTTCTATTGTTGTGTCCTTTCCATATCTTGTTTTTCGTTTGAACCTTTATTCAAGCTGTTAGTCAGCAGAGCTAAGCTGTATTGCTCAGCGTTGCAGAGGAGGATTCCTCTGGACAGCAAGCTGTGTTGCTCAGCGGGCGAGGTGGATACCTCGGACAGCAAGCTGTGTTGCTCAGCGGGCGAGGTGGATACTTCGGATAGCAAGCTGTGATGCTCAGCTGTTTGTAGGCAAGCTGTGAGGCCCGGCCGTTCAAGCTGTGAGTCAGTGGGAAGCCACACTCAGATTTGAGTGTGGGGTGGACGTAGGTCTATGGACCGAACCACCTAAAAATTCCTTCGTGCACTGTGGTTTGAATGCTTACTGTTTGCTTCCGCTAGATGAAAGCTTAGGCTCGATCTGTCTTTCTATGTTCAGTGAGCCAATTGACTGCACGTCCTTTGTTTGATTAAATGCACCAGTCTTTCAGACTCGATAGAACTTAGTTCGTTTCAATTTCACATCTCTGACTGTTCTAATTTTTAATTTAGGCAAAATTTTTAAGGGGAGATTCATTCACCCCCCTGTGAATCCATTGCACCGATCCCAACATCTACATCATAAATGCCAACACATCCTACAAGGTGCTACTGGGCAGACCCTGGCTGCATGAAAATTGGGTCGTCCCGTCAACTCTCCACCAATGCATCAAGAATGCCAAGAATAGGGAACGGCATACGGTCTTCACAGACCTGGCACCATTCACTCTAGCAGAATGCAACCATGCCGATGTTGTGCTCTACTTCGGGGGAATCAGTCCTTACCCCATAATCAAGAGCAAAAGTAACGGCTGGCTCTTAGAGGAAGATGATGATGATCTCTTCTCCATTGATGAGGAGAAGGACAAGCTTCACTGGCTACGCCTCGGCTCCAAGTCAACCCCAGATCGCCCAGAGAGGCACAAAATCAACTTCAAGGCTAATCTTATTAGCCAAGCCATTAACAAAAGCATATGTCTGCCACCAGATTCTATCCAGCTCCCTTTTTCGCCCTGAGAGGCACAGGGTTGAGTCGCTAACGACATTTTTCGTTACCTTCAAGCGACAACGTAGAAATAAGAAAAATGCTAATAGGGACAAGCCCAATATCTTCTCTAAGGGAGACATGGTCCCTCAATGTCACGTCCCGAGCTTTTAATACTGTGGAAGGAATATCGAAACGTGAACAGCTGGCATGGTAAGCCTCTCACAAGCAAGAAATCAGAGCGCAAGATAATCACATAAAAGTAATTGCACAAGTAAATTTTTTTTCCAAATTCTAACTTTATTCCATACTAGTAACCACAAGTACATTAGATTCATGACTTTAAACATCCTTACATCATAGACTCAAGAAAATAGAAAATTATAATAGGACTCGACTAGACACTTGACAACTAGGTCTTCTCTCGATCCATTTGACCTTCAATCACTCTCGGACCCGCTACTTGTATATTCCGAATCTTATTCACCGGTACTTCCTGGAAAATTGAGAAAGTAGGTATGAGCACACTTTCCTAGTAGGTATCTTCGCATCAACATGAAGGTAATATTTAAGTGATTAATGTCTTAGCTCTAGGATCAAGATAAAAAAAATAAGAACGCGATAAACAAGCGATATTAACCAAAATAACCAAGAATCATGAAATAAATGAGCAAGTAGACGTGAGCGAGTATAGACCATAAACAAGCAAGATTAATCATGTAGATGTAAATTTGGCCTTTCATGAACAAGAATATACGAGTAAGTATCTAGAAAGTACTTTACACAACCTTGTAAAGGCTATGTACTAGAAAGTCATTAACAAGCATGTAATTTCTATTACGAGCCACGTGGTTTTCACTCATTTATAAAATAAAGTACTCCCAGCGCAATACGACGCCACTATCATCGTACCCCATAGTTTATAGTACGTTTTCGACAATCCGTCGAGGGGACTAGCATGGAGCCCTTGGACACAATCCGTGCCCAGTCTTGCATCTTCAAGTTATAAATCCAGCTACTTCCACGAGATATAATAATAATTTTGGCCAATAATTCAATTCCAAATAATAAGTCTTATGACCAAGTAACCAAGGTATAGAACGTACCAAAACTGACATGAGATATCAAGGAAGAATTAAAAGAATATTATACTCCGGCGGCATTCCGGCAGCATAACGATACATCCATTAAGTTTCATATCTTAATATTACTTGTTAAGCATATGTTGGGACTCCAGATAATCCTAAGACCATCTAGGAACTCATGAAAACCAACCCCAAGGGTCAACCTCGGGTTAGACAAAATCAAGAAATAAGCGGTCGTTTCTTGGACCGTTTCATGAATCAGGCAGTCAAGTCTGGACCGTTAGGCAGAGCTATGCGGTCGAGTCACAACCGTTTGTGACTTAGAATTCAAAAAACATTTATGGTATAAGTACCTTCTAGACAATTTAGGTTTTAAAGGTACAACCAGCTCGACGTCCTAGTGGGAATCTCAGGCTCGCAGAGTCTTACGGAGGCCTTGAAACATAATCCCCTAATCCGACAGAAGGAATATCTGGCGGAGAGGTTCATAAGTCCAAAAGAGTGTGCCTATAAGTGCAAAGTGTAACTAATGGTCACATACCGGAGTATATGCGATGTACTTAAGAAAATGACTCCAGAGATGAGAGTGGATCGTGTGAAAACAGCGATCAAAACAACGTTCTAATACCACCATGAACAAAAGAGGAAATATTTATTTACAAAACTATAACATTTAAGCATGAAATTACATGATAATGAAAATAAATTTTAAAATCATGCTCATGCTAAAACATGGTGTTTAAAATAATTTTGAGTGAAAAATACCATAATTGTAGAGTTATACTTAGGCAAAATTCAGTTAGGCTCGGGCTGGTTCTCAGAACCGAAAAGCGGTCTAGTGCGGACCGCTTACAGGACTCTAGCGGTCTATTGAGGGGCTGCTTAGCTATCTCTGGCGGTCACATATAGACCGTTTTTGTCTGTTTGACAGAAAATTGAGAAAATAGTAAAATAAACACTAATATAGGGCATGTTATGCATGGGAATCAACGAGAACATACTGTAAAACATGATAGAATGAGAATAGGTCAAGAATATGCATGGGTTTGTGTATAATAAACAAGAGATTTTATTTTTAACTCAATTAGGGCTAAGATTCATGCATGGAGATTACACTAAATGCACAGTCCCAATAAAACATAAAATTCTCTATGTACAGTACATGAAAACAACTGAAATCAGAGGGCTTTTATTCTTAACATCAAGTTTAAGCCGTTCATGAGATGACCTACCTCTGGACTGGGCTTTAATCGTCAAATTTTAAGATTGGAATTTGACCTTATTTTCTGCTCGTCCTGAACTGGAATAGCAACTCTGTGGCCTTCTAACTCTTGATCCTCTTCACCTATGACCATGAAAAATTTTGGTGGTAAAAAGATGATATTAAAAGGGACAAATAACTCTAAAGAACCCCTATCTAATTACCTCGTTTAGGGCTCCTATTTTGCTGATCAATCTAGCCTAGTCGCATAATTTTCTGAGATTCTTGTACCGAACCAGCAACTTTGAACATCTCTATCTTCCTGGTGGCTTGATCTCCTAAGATGAAATTTGGAGGGTAGTTAGACCTTAGTATGATGAACTAAATATTCTAAATAACATACCTCTAATTCGTCTTCCTTACCTTAGTTCCACATGAGGCAAAAGTGAGGGTCGCACAGGTTGGTTCTGGGGTCTATTTATTGGTTTAGCTAGGGTTTTAGGGATTTGTATGAACTTAGAGTCCTAATTAGGTCACCAATCCATCCTAAAGACGTTCTAGAGTCTTCTAGCCAACAGATTGCATCAATCCCAGAGGATTTAGACTGAATAAAATGGAGTTTTTGTGCGATCTAAACTGCTAGCGTTCGGACACTTAAAAGCGGTCCAGGCAGGACCGTTTCTTATCCCAAGTGGTCGCTCGATAGACCGCTTTTGGTCTTGGGCGCCGAATTTTAATTAAATTCAAACTCTTTCTATTATTTATCCATTTATCATTTAATAAGGAGTAATTATCTCCATAAATTTCGTAAATATACTAATTTAAGCTTCTAGAATATGGGTCAAACCTTATGGGCTTGGTTTTATGACTCTTGGGCTTATTTAAATGGGCCAAGTCAATTGGTTATCATTTGTGCTTCCATAATAACTTATTTAACCCAAAAAAAATCTATTTATATTCTAATTAATTTCATTAATCTCCAAAAAATCTCAAAAATTTTATATAAAATTTTGGGGTATTACACGCTCCCCCACTTAAGAGAATTTGATCCCCAAATTCAATTACATGGATTTTAAGGGAGAGTGTACTTACATTCAAATAGATCGGGAAATCTCTAGCGCATGGCTTCTTCCATCTCCCATGTTGCTTCATGTGGGCATGATTTTGTCCACTGGACTTTGATCATAGGAATGGTTTTATTCCGAAGTTGACATACCTCTTGTTCAATTATTTTGATTGGCTTTAGCTCGTATGTCAAATCCTTTTGGATCACCAGATTAGCATAAGTGATAACGTGGAACGGATCATAGACATATTTCTTTAACATAGAGACATGGAATACATCATGAACTCCTGCCAACTGTGGAGGTAATGCTAGACGATAAGCCACCTCTCCCACTCTTTCAAGAATTTCAAAAGGGCCAATGAATCTTGGTGTAAACTTGCCTTTGATGCCGAACCTTCGAATACCTCGACCCGGAGAGACCTTGAGAAATACATGGTCGCCTACTTGGAATTCCAGGTCACGCCTTTGATTATCCGCATATGATTTCTGTCTATCTTGAGCCATCTTGAGTCTTTCTTGAATTAGCTTAACTTTCTCGGTAGTATCCCTTATCAATTCTGGACCTAGAAGTTATCTTTCCCCAACTTCACTCCAGCAAATAGGTGAGCGACAGCTTCTCCCATATAGTGCCTCAAATGGTGCAATTTGAATGCTAGCTTGGTAACTATTATTGTAGGTAAATTCCACTAGAGATAAATGGTCGTACTAGCTTCCACCGAAGTCTATATCACATGCTCTTAGCATATCTTCTACCACTTGATTGGTTCTTTCAGTTTGTCCATCAGTTTGCAGACGAAATGATGTGCTGAAATTCAATCGGGTCCCTAAAGAATGTTATAGACCCTTTCAGAATTGTGAAGTAAATCGAGGGTCTTGATCAGAAATAATAGTGACAAGGACACCGTGTAACTTAACAATCTCCTTCATGTATAAGGCAGCCAAGATATCCACAGACCATCGGCTTTTAATAGGTAGAAAATGAGCTAATTTTGTTAAACAGTCTATGATCACCCATATCCCATCATGTCCACCTCTTGATTTAGGCAGTCCCATGATAAAATCCATCCCTATACTCTCCCATTTCCATTCTGAAATTTCCAAGTGATATAGTTTTCCAAAAGGCCTTTTATGTTCCGCTTTAATCTGTTGACAAGTGAGGCAACGTGACACATAGTCCACTACTTCCCTTTTCATATTGGGCCACCAATAATTCCTTTTGAGGTCTTGATACATCTTGGTAGCACCAAGGTGAATGGTGTACTTAGATTTATGAGCTTCTTCTAGGATTAATTTCTTAGTATACACATGATCTGGTAAACAAACTCGTCCCCTGAATAATAATCTTCCATTATTTGCAATAGAGAAATCCGGCCGTTGCTCCATATTGGCTTTGATCTCCAATAACACAGGGTCATTATCTTGGAGTTTGACTAGATCTTCTATTAATGTGGGTTGTGTCCGGATATTGGCTATAAAGCAATCCTCTTTCTTCTTTATATTAATATCTAAATTTAATTAAGTAAATTTAGAGATAAGATTGGTCATACCTTTCATGAGACTTGATAGCTTTCCCATCGGTTTCCTACTGAGCGCATCGACAACCGCATTCGCCTTGCCAGTATGATATTGGATAGCAAAACCAAAGTCCTTAAGGTACTCCAACCATCACCTTTGCCTCATATTTAGCTCTTTCTAAGAGAATAGATATTTCAAGCTCTTCTGATCTGAATAGACCGTGAATTTCTCTCCATAAAGGTAGTGACACCAAATCTTCAAGGTAAATATAACAGCAGCCAGTTCTAGGTCATGAACAGCATAATTTCTCTCATGTCACTTTAACTGTCTTGAAGCATAGCAAATCACCTTGCCATTTTGCATAAGTACACAACCTAAACGAACGACAGATGCATCGGTATAAACTTCAAATCCACCACCTTCTACGGGCAATGCCAATATAGGTGCCGTGGTGAGATCCTCTTTAAGTGCTAAGAACTTTTCTTCACATTCCTTTGTCCACTCGAAAAGATTTTCTTTCCTAGTGAGTCTTGTTAAAGGAACGGCGATTTTAGAGAAATCCTTGATAAATCGCCTATAATAACCAACCAGGCCAATGAAACTTTGAACTTTAGATACGGTGTTCAGTCCGCTCCAGTTCTTAATAGCTTCAACCATAGAAGGATATACTGCAATGCCTTCTTTAGAAATGATATGGCCAAGGAAAGAGACTTCCTTAAGCCAAAATTCACATTTGTTTAACTTAGCATAAAGTTGGTGTTCCCGCAATGTTGGCAAGGCAACCATTAGATGTTCCTCGTGTTCCTCCTTTGTCTTTGAATAGATGAAAATATCATCAATGAATACGACCACAAATTGGTCAAGATAAGGCTGGAACACATTAATCATCAGTTGCATGAATGCCGCAGGTGCATTAGTTAAACCGAACGGCATAACCACAAATTCATAATGTCCGTATCGGCTTCGGAAAGCAGTCTTATGAATGTCTTCATCCTTGATCCTCAGTTGATGATAGCCTAACCTGAGATCGATCTTGGAGAAGTACTCTGCTCCAGAAAATTGGTCAAATATCTCATGAATACGCGACAATGGATATTTGTTTTTGATAGTAAGTTGATTCAATTATCGGTAGTCAATGCATAATCTGAGGGAACCGTCCTTCTTCTTGACAAATAAGACTGGCGCACCCCAAGGGGATGTGCTAGGTCGAATGAAACCTTTTTCTAGCAGCTCCTGAAGTTGCTTCTTTAGTTCTTTCAATTCCGTGGGGGACATCCTGTAAGGAGCTATTGACAGTGGTGCTGCTCCAAGTGTGAGTTCAATGGTGAAGTTAACCTCCCTTTCGGGCGGTAAGCCTGGTTACTCGGAAGGAAAAATATCAGGAAATTCCCTATCTACGGGGATTTCCTCTATCTGAATTTCCTTAGACTCGGTAACTACTACGGAGGCAAGAAAAGCTTCACATCCTTGTGAAATGAGTTTGCAAGCGTGAAGAGATGAAATAAGAGAGGGACACTTTCGGTATTTGATGCCAAGAATAGAAAATCGTGGGAGACCTGATTTTTGAAAGGAAATTGTCATACTGCGATAATTTATATAGGCATCGTGGTCTACAAGCCAATCAACTCCTAATATGACATCGTAGCCTTCCATATCAAGGCATACGAGATTAGCGGGAAGATTATGCCCTTCTACAGTAATTTCACTATTGTGGAAATAGGTTTTCAATTCCATTCCCGACCCTAAAGGAGTGACTATGGTTAAATCCGATGGTAAGGGAACACGTGAAATAGGCAATATTTTTGCAAAGAAACTAGCAATAAAGGAATGCATAGCACCTGTATCAAATAACACAAAAGCAGTATGGGAATAAATGTTAATTGTAACTTCAATGAGCTCCCCTTCTTTAGTTGGTTCATCCTCCAATACGGCATTCAATCTAGCTTGCCGCTTCTGTCCACCATTGCTCCTCGTGGATGATTGCTCTTTCATCATAGGACAGTCAGGCATGCGGTGCTCCTGACTTCCACATCTTAGGCATGCGCCCAAACGCTTCCAACATTCTTCGGCAACATGACTGAATTTATCACAGAACGAGCAAGCCGCCATGACTTGCTTATCTCATTATTTAGTCTTCTTGTTCTGACAATCATCCTTGTCGTCTTCATTCCGGGATCTCTTCTTGCTATCCCGAGAGTTATAGGTGATGTTGAATTTTTCATGCTTCCTACCTCGCCGATCAGACTTTCGGCTCGGCTCCTCCACTTTGCCCTTGAGTTTATCAACCTTTTCCAAGATCCGTTCACATAAGTGTGCCCGTTGTACCATCTCTGCAAAGGTCCGAATGTTTTGTGATCCAAGTTGCTGGATGAAAATGGGTCACAACCCGTCCATAAAGTGATTTGCTTTAAGAAGATCCGTGCTCACTAGATATTGAGCATAAGGTGCTAGGCGAGAGAATTGTAACTCATATTCTGCCACTGTCATCATGCCTTGACGTAGTGATGCGAATTCAGCCGCCTTCCTCTCCTTGACATGCTCGGAGAAATACTTGGCTCGAAAAAGAGTCAGAAATCCATCCCATGTGTGTGGTGCGTCTACAGGCGGTGTCGGAATAGACTTCCACCAGGTACGCGCGTCTTTGTTTAGCTGGAACATAGCAAGATGAACCTTCTCTTGGTTGGCACATTGCATGACCTCGAATATACTGTTCATTTCATCAATCCAATTTTCTTCCTCATCGGGGTTAGAAGAACCCAAAAATCACGGGGGGCTTAAACTCCAAAAATTGCGGTGCAGATCACCAGCTCCCGCCCTAGCGTCGACTTGAGCCATAATTTGCAAGGCCTGAGTGAGACCCGCAACAGTTTGTTGCATTCCACCCCAATCAACACGGTGAGCCATTATAAGAGTAAAGTACCTGACAAGAGTAATGGATTTGTTAATTCTAATGAAATTGACGGGTTAATCATAAAAATAATTTCTAATTACTAGCTCAGCCTAGGTTCTACCCAATTTCTCTTATGGGTCGGGAATTTTCTTTCCTTGTTTCATAGGCATGGGTCCTTAAACCTTGGACTTAACCTATGACATGACATCTTTCCTAGGACTTCTAGGCGTATGCTCTGATACCACTTTAACTGTCACGCCCTGAGCTTTTAATACAGTGGAAGGAATATCGGAACGTGAACAGTCAGCATGGTAAGCCTCTCGCAAGCAGGAAATCAGAGTGCAAGATAATCACATAAAAGTAATTGCACAAGTAATTTTTTTTCCACATTCTAATATTATTACATACTAGTAACCACAAGTACATTAGATTCATGACTTTGACTCAAGAAAATAGAAAATTACAATAGGACTCGACTGGACACTTAACAACTAGGTCTTCTCTCGATCCATTTGACCTTCAATCACTCTCGGACTCGCTACTTGTACATTCCAAATCCGATTCACCGGTACTTCCTGGAAAATTGAGAAAGTAGGTATGAGCACACTTGCCCAGTAGGTATCTTCGTATCAACATGAAGGTAATATTTAAGTGATTAATGTCTTAGCTCTAGGATCAAGATTAAAAAAAAATAAGAACGCGATAAACAAGCGATATTAACCAAGATAACCAAGAATCATGAAATAACTGAGCAAGTAGACATGAGCGAATATAGACAATGACCAAGCAAGATTAATCATGCAGATGTAAATTTGGCCTTTCATGAACAAGAATATGCGAGTAAGTATCTAGAAAGTACTTTACACAACCATGTAAAGGCTATGTACTAGAAAGTCATTAACAAGCATGTAATTTCCATAACGAGCCTCGTGATTTTCAATCATTTATAAAAGAAAGTACTCCCAGCGCAATGCAACACCAGTGTCATCGCACCCCATGGCTTATAGCACGTTTCTGACAATCCGTCGAGGGGACTAGCATGGAGCCCTTGGACACAATCCGTGCCCGATCTTGCATCTTCAAGTTATAAATCCAGCTACTTCCAGGAGATATAACAATAATTTCGGCCAATAATTCAATTCCAAATAATAAGTCTCATGACCAAGTAACCAAGGTATAGAACATACCAAAACTGACATGAGATATCAAGGAAGAATTAAAAGAATATTATACTCCGGCAGCATTCCGGCAGCATAACGGTACATTAATTAAGTTTCATATCTTAATATTACTTGTTAAGCATATGTTGGGACTCCAGATAATCCTAAGACCATCTAGGAACTCAAGAAAATCAACCCCAAGGGTCAACCTCGGGTTAGTCAAAATCAGGAAATAAGCGATCGTGTCTTGGACCGTTTCATGAATCAGGCGGTCAAGTCTGGATCATTAGGCAGAGCTATGCGGTTGAGTCAGAATCGTTTGTGACTCAGAATTCAGAAAACATTGATGGTATAAGTGCCTTCTAGACAATTTAGGTTTTAAAGGTACAACCAGCTTGACGTCCTAGTGGGAATCTCAGGCTCGCAGAGTCTTACGGAGGCCTTGAAACATAATCCCCTAGTTCGACAGAAGGAATATCCGGCGGAGAGGTTCATAAGTCCAAGAGAGTGTGCCTATAAGTGTAACGTGTAACTAATGGTCACATACCGGAGTATATGCCATGTACATAAGAAAATGACTCCAGAGATGAGAGTGGATCGTGTGAAAACAGTGATCAAACCAACGTTCTAATACCACCATGAACAAAAGAGGAAATATTTATTTACAAAACTATAACATTTAAGCATGAAATTACATGATAATGAAAATAAAGTTTAAAATCATTCTCATGCTAAAATAGGGTGTGATACATAATTTTGAGTGAAAAATACTATCATTATAGAGTTATACTTAGGCAAAATTTAGTAAGGCTTGGGCTGGTTCTCAGAACCAAAAAGTGGTCTAGTGCGGACCATTTGCAGGAGTCTAGCGGTCTATCGAGGGGCCGCTTAGCTATCTCAGGCGGTCACATATAGACCGCTTCTGTCTGTTTGATAGAAAACCAAGAAAATAGTAAAATAAACACTAATCTAGGACATGTTATGCATGGGAATCAACGAGAACATATTGTAAAACATGATAGAACGAGAATAGGTCAAGAATATGCATGGGTTTGTGTATAATGAATAAGGGATTTACTTTTTAACTTAATTAGGGCTAAGATTCATTCATGGAGATTACATTAAATGCACAGTCCTATTAAAACATAAAATTCTATATGTACAATACATGAAAATGACTGAAATCAGAGGGCTTTTATTCCTAACATCAAGTTTAAGTCGTTCATGAGATAACCTACCTCTGGACTAGGCTTTAATCATCGAATTTTAAGATTGGAATTTGACCCACTTTTCTGCTCGTCCTGAATTGGAACAGTAACTTTGTGGCCTTCTAACTCTTGATCCTCTTCACCTATGACCACGAAATTTTGAGGGTAAAAAGATGGTATTAAAAGGGACAAATAACTTCAAAGAACCCCTTTCTAATTACCTCGTTTAAGGCTCCTATTTTACTGATCAATCTGGCCCGATCGCACAATTTCCTGAGATTCTTGTACCGAACCAGCAACTGTGAACACCTCTATCTTCCTGGTGGCTTGATCTCCTATGATGAAATTTGGAGGGTAGTTAGACCTTAGTATGATGAACAAAATATTCTAAAGAACATATCTCTAATTCGTCCTCCTTATCTTAGTTCCACGTGAGTGAAAAGTGAGGGTCGCGTAGGTTGGTTTTGGGGTCTATTTATAGGTTTAGCTAGGGTTTTAGGGATTTGTACAAACTTAGAGTCCTAATTAGGTCACCAATCCATCCTAAAGGTGTTCTAGAGTCTTCTAGCTAACAGATTGCATCAATCCCAGAGGATTTAGACTGAAGAAAATGGAGTTTTTGTGCGATCTAAACTACTCACGTTCCGACTCTTAAAAGCCGTCCAGGCAGGTCCGTTTCTTCTCCCAAGCGATCGCTCGATGGACCGCTTTTGGTCTTGGGCGCCGAATTTTGATTAAATTCAAACTCTTTCTATTATTTATCTGTTTATCATTTAATAAGGAGTAATTATCCCCATAAATTTCATAAATATACTAATTTAAGCTTCTAGAATATGGGCCAAACCTTATGGGCTTCGTTTTAGGTCTCTTGGGCTTATTTAAATGGGCTTAGTCAATTGGTTATCATTTGTGCTTCCATAATAACTTATTTAACCCAAACAAATATATTTAAATTATAATTAATTTCATTAATCTCCAGAAAAATCTTAAAAATGTTATATAAAATTTTGGGGTATTACACTCAAGCCCCGCCACACGATGACTTTGGTTGGTCCCAATGAGCCAATGATACCCCTGAAGTAGTCCAAGCACTGGACGACCTGCCGTCGCACATTCGGGAGATGTGTCTGAAGCAACACATCCCTCAATTACAAGTTGCCGCACAGCGGAGATATTTTAACCAACTGTGGACCCCTTCCCAGGTCCGGGGGCAACCTCCATCCTTTCATACGGATACTAGGGGACTTGGGTACGACCAAGACCCAAACTTCTGTGTCTACCGCGCGGTCAACGTCGTGCATTTGACACCGCCAGTCGATAACCAAACCAATGTCGATACAAAATTCGACAGTTCCAGGGAGGAGGAAGAGGAGATCTTGATCTCGATCCCCATTAGAGCCAGTGCTCCAGTTCAAGCTGTCGAGGAATCTTCCTCGCATCCCTGTGAAAATATCATGGTGGAAGAAGCTCCTCCCGCCACCCAACTTGTCGAAGGACTCAGTCCAACAAACTTTCCCGATGAGGAAGGTGCCCAGAGCACTGGCCATAAAAGATTGTTAGTGTTAGCAGGTAACTCTAGGGAAACTTCAGTAGCACCAGTCGACAACTGCTGGCAAGAAGCTAGCGGTCCAGATCAATGCTTGATGGATTCCAGCACTAACAACTTTCCAGCCCCATCGACGTCAACCAGTGGCTTCAAAAATCAAGAAATACATGAAGCCAACACCGATGATGAGGATTTCATCGACTTCTAACTCGCGCCTCCCGAGCTGGAGGACGGTGGCTAGGCGACCGTTGATGAACTTGTTGAAATCAACTTGGGTGAAGATGAAACCCACCAGCCAACATTCGTCAGCGCTCTCCTAGCCGAAGAAGAGAAGCAAGACTACCAGCAACTCCTACTTGAATACAAAGACTATTTCGCCTGGACATACAAGGAGATGCCAGGGCTAGACCACTCTGTAGCAGAGCACGAGCTCGCTATTTCTCCCTCAGCCACTCCAGTTAAACAGCCACCGCGGCGCATGCGCCACGAGCTGGAACTCCAAGTTTGGCCGAAGTCAACAAAATGGCGGAGGTCGACTTCATCGAGCCGTGTATCTGCCCGATCTGGCTCACCAACATAGTCCCTGTGAAAAAGAAAAGTGGTCAAGTCCGCATCTGCGTTGACTTCTGGGACCTCAACAAAGCCTGTCCGAAGGATGACTTCCCAGTTTCGATCACAGAAATAATTGTCGATATAACCACCGGACATGAAGTCTTATCTTTCATGGACAGGTCGTCCGGTTATAACCAGATCCAGATGTCCCTTAAAGACAAGAACCACACTGCCTTTAGATCCCCTAAAGGGATTTTTAATTACAAGCACATGCCCTTTGGTTTGAAGAATGCCGGTGCCACTTACCAGAGGGCCATGACTAAAACATTTGACGAGTTACTGCACAACATCGTTGAGTGTTATGTTGATGACCTCATCATCAAAACAAAAAGGCGTAAAGAACACCTACATGATCTGCGGCAGGTCTTCAACCGACTCTGGAATATGGGCTCAAGATGAACCCCAAGAAATGTGCCTTTGCCATATCCAGTGGCAAGTTCTTCGGCTTCGTCGTTAGGTACCGAGGAATCGAGGTGGACCCCAGCAAGATCAAAGCGATCCGGGAGCTCCCCCAGCCCACGAACCTCACCGAGCTTATGTCCTTCCAAGGAAGATTGTTCTATATTCAAAGGTTCATCTCCAATCTCTCCGGTCGATGCACGCCTTTTGGCAAGCTAATGAAGAAAGACGGCTAGTTTATATGGGACTCGAAATGCCACGCTGCTTTTGAGCAGATCAAGGAGTATCTCCTCACACCCCCAGTCCTGGGGGCACCAGCCAAGGGCAAAATTGCAGCCATGGATGCTTCGTTGGTGGCTCTGTTGGCACAAATCAATGAGCAGGGTAAAGAGCAGCCGCTCAACTACCTCAGCTGGAAACTAATCGATGCTGAGTATCGCTACTCCCCCTAGAGAAAGTCTGCTAGAAATTGGTATTCGCCGTCAAGAAGCTGCGGCATTACCTCTTGTCCCATCGGGTCGAGCTCACCTCTAAGCACGACCCACTCAAATATCTCCTCAGACAGCCCATCCTCTCAGGCCGACTGGGCAAATGGGCTCTCCTGCTGATGGAGTATGATATTACTTACGTCCCAAGAAAAGCGATCAAGGGATAGGGCATGGCTGAATTCTTGGCAGCCCATCCAGTACCAGACGATTCACCTCTCAACATGGAGCTCCCTGATGAGGAGTCCCTTGCTATCCAGTCACAACAACCAGTTGAACAGAGCGGAGATGTCTTGCATTACTGGCAGCCAGTCACCCTCACCGCCAATGTACCTTGCACTACAAGAAAAATGGGAAATTTCGACGTCCATATTCCGTTGCAAATATGTCGGAAATACATCACAAAGTAAATTTTTGACGTATTTACGACGGAATATGGACGTCGGAAATCTTACGTTGCAAATTTCTGACGTAATACAATAGCGTCGCCAATTCGTCTGAAATTATTGATGAAACTACATCGTCGAAGTTATGGTGGCCATTTATGTCGATAATTAAAAATACAAAATTTAATTAATCATTGTGATGGAACATAATTTAATTGAAAATACGTCTAAAGTTTTCGACGTATTTCCGACTAACACTTATTCTGTCGGAAAATAATGGGCCATAATATTTTCGACGAGCCGGAAATTACCGACGTATTTGCGACAGAAACATTATTTCGTCGCAAACCTTTGAGTTAAATTAGTTCCGACGAAAGTTATTTTGGTCAGAAATATGTCGCTAATTTTTGACGTATTTCAATCGGATAAGTAATACGTTGGAAACCTATGTGTCAAATTAGATCTGAGAAACTCTTATTGTGTCGAAAATACGTCGTTAAATTTGGGCGTATTAAGACGGATAATTAATACGTCGGAACTAATGTGAATCAAATTAGTTCCGACGATCCTACCTTTGATCGAAAATACATCGTTAATGTTCGACGTATTTGAGATAGATAATTAATACGTCAAAACTCATGTGGCTCAAATTAGATCCGACGAACATTTAGTTGGTCGAAAATACGTCTGAACCTTTCGATCGATTTGCGCTGGAAAATAAATACGTCAGGAAATAAGTTCGTGAAATTGGTTCCGACGAATTGTTAGTTGGTCGAAATTCCGTCGAAAACTTTCTCCACGTTTTTTTATATATTTTGAAATTTTAAAAACCTGTTTAAAGCTACAATTATACACCACAATCGACACAACTCAACATAAAACACGTAATAAACAACATATACAACATACAATAGGATAAAGTTCTATTGTAAATTACGATAAAGAATGTCCACAACACATAAATCTTTGAATAAAAAAAGTTACAATTACATTAATTGAAATGTATCATTATTTCACAATATCATTAAAAAAAATCAAGAGTTATCTGCTGCATCATCCTCATTCGTCATTCGTAGCATCTCCACCATCACCGATTGCAGGAGGATCCTACATCACAAAAAATTAATAATAAATAGATTTAAATAAATATAATTATTAATAAATCTAGTTAAATATCTTTTTTGATTTTCTAAATTCGAAAGTAGATAACATGAAGATGATTTCTTTCACTCTAAAAGCTGAATTCTTTGAACTAAGTAGTAATATTTTTATTGTGCCCTGTGGTTTGGATGATGTCTAATACTATGAATCATATTATGATAATGGTTTTTTATATCATGAATTTGATGTGTGTTGGCTAATGTCCATATGTTTTCTAATGCCTTGAACAATATTTTCATATGAAGGCTTCTAGAGTTGTAATGTCAATGCTATGAATGCTTGAACTGTTATGTCTGTATATGCTTGAAGAATGTCTGTTTGAAGAACTGTAATATCTGAAGAATTCAGTTAAGCATAAGCATGGCAGTGTCACAGCAGCCCTAGAAGCAACTCTACAGAAGAAGCCTCCAATCGCTGAAGAAACAAGTTGATATATCACCTTAAGATAGACTTTGTACCTGCTGAAGAATAAGGGTGAAAAATATCCCTTAAGGCTGACAAATGTGTATTACAGGTGACAGATACTACCTTAAGGGTAACAAATAGATGGACTAGGTGAATAATAGGTAACATTGGTGACAAATAGCAGTGCAAAGGTGAATAATAGGCAGCAAGTGTGAAACAGCTGAAAACCAAGAACCTCAAGCGGACTCGGAAGGGCTTACAAGTTGACTTCTGACAGAAGAATTCACAGAATGAAAGAAGACTTTTTAGCTGAGGATTAAGGGTGAAAATAGGTGGACAAAGTAGACAAATGGCTATATAGCAGTGTGAAATGGCTGTTCAGTGGTCTAAAGTGGCTCATGGCTATGACATTTGAAGAATGATCAAACTGGTTGAAGAGAATGATGCCTTCTGTGCTTCAGAGGAAGAGAGGATTGGTCCTCTGGTTGTGGGTAACTGGGTGTTACTCACGGTTCCTTCTAATTTGATCAGAAGAAGAGAGGAGAGTGTTCTTCTAGGTCAAACTGTAAGTCATCGTTTGTTTGCAGACTGAGTCTGCGGTTATTGTTGTTGCAAGGGGAAGCCACACTCAGGTTTGAGTGTGGGGTGGATGTAGATCTGCGTGGCAGATCGAATCACCTAAAAATTATTTGTGCCGTGATTTGCATTGGTGTGATTGGCCCTTATCATCTTCCTCCATTCATAGGTTTGAGTATGAACAGATCTTCCCTATACGCTAAGTGGTTATATTGCAGTCTCTTAGATCTATCTGATCTGAGTGGATTATGTGAGATATCATTCTCTTAGTTAGTGCATTCTTGTCACTTTAATTTATATTGTTCTCATAGATATCATCTGAGCTCATGATTTGATAGCTGAGTGTTAAATTATCTTAGGCTTCAAAATTGTGGTAAAAACTTTTATAGGATCTATTCAACCCCCTCTAGATCTTGTTGCGCACACATATTCATATACTTGCTTCCGACTTTGCCAATAGAGCATACAACATTGGTATCACGGATACTCCTCTATTATAACTCTAAAGTCTACGAAATTAAAAATTAAATTAAATACTCACATAAGAGGGCTGTGCTGTACTCGAGGGTGCTCCCTGAGACAAAATCCCCGCCTAGGCCAGGAGGGTAGCAACCACCCGAGAAAAGCGTGCCTCCATGCGTTCCTCGACTAAGTCTACCGCATATTCGACGATGGATGTAATCTGGCTCGTAGAAGTGTCGATGGAGGGAGTAGAGAAGGAACTACTACCGAGGTAGGTCGAAGTGGTGCCTACAGAAGATGCTAGAATCGGGCTGGTGTCCAAGCTCTACCCAAAACCGTATACCCATCATTTCTTCGGTGGGCCGACTGCTGCTACACATGCCTCAGGATCTAGTTGCGGCCATTGCGTCTCCTCGTCCCCATACTTTTCAGTCATATGCCTATCATATGACTCCTGTAAATTGAATAAAAAATATTATAAATGTCATATTAATCAATCATATCTTAAAATAGAAATAGAAAAGAAATGTGTATGTATATAATCTTACCACTACCAAGCGAGCTCCCTTGCTTACATACTGATCTGTCCCCTTCTTTTGGTGAACTTTAGCAAATAAATCACGGTACGAGACCGTACCACCCCTCTTCTTTTCCTGTTATACATGTTATAGAGAATAAATAGGGACATATAAGAAATAATTTATAATAAAATTAAGAAGATTACTTACCAATCTCTCCTTCTGGGTCGCGAAGGAAACAGATCCAGAAGTATGGAGATGCACGTCTGGATGTAACGCACGTGCGGCTTTGGCTTTTGTGAATTTGGCCATCCAATTAGGCTTGGCCCATCTATCACAGAGGTCCTCCCAGTGCTCCCTCCTCATCCATGTGGGGCCATGTACCTTCCAAAGGCCTCGATCCTCGCTCCCCTCGGCTAGAGCCTTGGCACGTTCCCGACAGCCGTGTAAATGATGCTTATAATTTACAGTTCCTGTGGCCTCCCATGCACGTCGAGCTCTTTCGGTGTCAACTCGCCTCACAAACTGATATCCTTGCTGTCAAGAATTCAAATTTTATAAGTTAGTCGATTAAAATTGTGGAGTTGGGAAATGTGTAATTTTATAGATTGAATCGTATACCCGGACCTCATCATACAATCGATCACGGATATCCTGAGGAAACTTTCGAAATGACTTATATGGGCCGGTCACATGTCGCTCAATAATGTTGGTAATAAAACGAGAAGCCTCACTAGGCTCTACTTTATCCCTGCAATTACAAATGTTAAAATGATAGCGAACAATTATATATATAGTTGATGGATAGATAACGAATATAATTCATGAGTTTAAATATTTACCTAGAGACCCAACATGGCTTGCGTCCCTCTTGCAACACCACCTGCTCGCCCTCGTGATGGCTAACAGCATCGTCTGCCTGTTGTGTGCCCGGGTGGGCGGACGAGCCAACTATCGTAGGTGGTGTGCCTGACGTACCTGGTACAAGTAAAATAGAAGTAGTTAATCAGAATTTAGCTCATTATTAAATAAAAAATTTCAACAAGTAAACATATAGAATTCTTATCGTTTAACTAAGAATTTAAATAAACATAGCAGTAGAATGTGATGGAAGCTATGTACTCTGTAGACCTGATGTAGAGGCACTCAAACCTGTAAATATAAAATATCGTGAGCAAAACAAAGTGCATATTCACTACTCATTTATCTAAGAATTTAAATAAACACACCCATAGTTGTTCGCGTGGGTGGTGCACTCTGTGTATCTGGTGCGGAGACATAAAATATCGTGAGCAAAATAAAGTGCATATTCACTATTCATTTATCTAAGTGATGTGTGGAAGGATAGGGTATAGAGGGGTGGTGAATATATCCCCGATTAAAATAAACATACGCGCAACAGTTGGTGGCGGCGGTGCACTCTGTGTACCTGGCAGATATATTTAAAATATCGTGAGCAAAATAAAGTGCTAAGTCACTACTCATTCATGAACAATCTTAAATAAACATACCCGCAGCACGTGGTGGGGTCGGTGTACTTTGTGTACCTGGTGCAGAGACATAAACTATCATTACCAAAATGAAGTGCATATTCGCTACTCTTTTATCTAAGAATTTAAATAAACAGACCCGCAGCAGGTGGTTGGGGCGGTGTAATCTGTGTACCTAGTGCCATAAACACAAACTATCATTACCAAAACGAAGTGCATATTCACTACACATTTATCTAAGAATTTAAATAAACAGACCCGCTGGGGGGGGCGGTGTAATCTGTATACCTGGTGCCATAAACACAAACTATCATTACCAAAATGAAGTGCATATTCACTACTCATTTATCTAAAAATTTAAATAAACAGACCTGCAGCAGGTGGTGGGGGCGGTGTAATCTGTGTACCTGGTGCCATAAACACAAACTATCATTACTAAAAGGAAGTGCATATTCACTACTCATTTATCTAAGAATTTAAATAAACATACTAGTAGCAGGTGGTGGGGGACGTGTAATTTGTGTACCTGGTGCAGAGACATAAACTATCATTACCAAAATAACGTGCATATTCACTACTCATTTATCTAAGAATTTAAATAAACAGACCCGCAGCAGGTGGTGGGGGTGGTGTACTCTATGTACCTGGTGCAGAGACATAAAATATCATTACCAAAATAAAGTGCATATATTAACTACTCATTTATCTAAGAATTTAAATAAACATACCGGTAGAACCCCTCCCGGAACAACCTCTCCTCGAAGATCCGGTATGACCACGAACCATCTAATTATTGACAACAATTAAAGTAGAGCATATTAGTCCACAACTAATTACGAGGAGAGGTGGTAAGTAATAATGATAAGAAGTGTATATATGTTAAATTTCTTACAAAATATTCAATCGGTATCTATTTCATCTTCAGACGCTGAAGATATATCAAACTCATTGTCATCTTCATCATCTTCCCCATTCTCACTTGATTCATACACTTCCTCCTCAGAGGACTCCTCATGCCCAACAATTACATCATTTAGCTCAGTTGAATCGACTTCTTCCACTTCGTCCTTTATAGACAGCCAAAGTGGATCGTCAGATTCGATCAGATAAAGATTAGAAGCAACCAACTCTGCGATGTCACCCTCGTCTGATTGAAAAAATTCGGCACTTGAATCCTCTGAGACAGCTTCAATCAGATCTAACTCATCATTAGGCACAAGCCTTGGTTTTACCCTACAAACTGCCCACCAATCTTTATTCTTGGACGATGAATAACATGAATAATACACTTGCTGGGCTTCTGCGGCAAAAATGAACGGCTCATAGGTATTCAATTTTGATCTATGTTTGACATCGACAATCCCATATATTGCGTCGTTTCAAACTGAATGAGGATCAAACCAATGACAGTTAAAAAGGAATATATGCTTGTCTTCTCCGAGATACTATAATTCTATGACCTCCTCAAGCATACCATAGTAATCAAGATCATTTTCATTGTATGTACTACCTTTCACGCATACGCCGCTATTCATCGTGGACTTATTTCGTTCATAATCTCTGGTGTGAAATCTATAACCATTCACAAAAAATCCTGGATAGGCATGCGCGACCTTCGAAGGTCCATAACTGATCACCCGGACTCTTTCATCAGTAACATAACCTTCTTCAACCTATGAATATAAACCACGTTACTTTTCCTTTGATACTTGCACACACCTCAAGCTTTGTGAAATTGGTAGATTGACACTTACTTGACCTTTAAGCCATCTAGCAAAAGATCTCTCTCGTTCATTTTTAACCTCCATGTCATTGAGGTGTGGACATTGAGTAATTAATTCTGAATCAAATTGCTTGCAATGATGAATGCAACATCACCGTAAATGGGAGGAAGAACGTCAAGATGCTTATAAATTTTTGGGAAATGCGGAGTTGACGACTCAGTCAACATGAGCTTCAATCTCAGCACAGTTCAGGAGAACATAAATCTCTGCGGCCAACAACTCTCTGTCCTCTAATATGCGATTCGAACAACGTCCGAATGCACGTCCTTGAAACTTAAATATGGACAACCGGTCGGACGGACCCACCTCTCCTCCATCATCATTACGTGGAGGTCGATTGCGGCGAGTTTGAAGTTCGGGTTCAAAGTACATCGAACAGAAGTTCAAATTTTCTTTGACAATGATAGACACATGTAACTACTGTCAAATAATCAATAAATACATACTGATTACCTCTCAAATGGATACATCAATCGAAATTGTACCGGTCCTCCAACTTTGGCCTGGTATGGCAAATGGATAATCAAGTGCTCCATAGAATCGAAGAACACAGGGGGAAATATCTTCTCTAACTTGCATACTATCGTGACCACATTCTATTCCATAGTTTGCACGTCCCCAAGTTTGAGTTCTGATGCACATAAAAATCTTGAAAAATTGACTCAACTCAATCAATGCTCCCCATATAGGCTTTGGCAATATGTCACGGAATGTAATGGGCAGAAGTCTCTCCATGAACACATGGCAATCATGACTTTTCAATCCATATATTTTTCTCTCATTGACATTCACACAACGGGCTATGTTAGACACATATCCATCAGGGAATCTTAATTGCTTCAGCCACTGGCACAGTTCATTGAACTGTGTGTCTTTCAACATGTAAGCTGCTTTAGATTGCACAACTTTACCCTGTACCGGCCGCAATTCCAACTCTGGTTGTTTGCAAAGTATCTTTAAGTCCGCGCACGCCTTGGCATTGTCCTTTATTTTGGCTTTCACATTCATGATGGTGTTGAACACATTATCAAAGACATTCTTCTCAACATGCATGACGTCCAGGTTGTGTCGTATCAAAAGGGCTGACTAGTAAGGCAATTCCCAAAAGATACTTTTCTTCACCCAATTGTGATCCTCTCCGAATCCACGAAGATGTCGTGTACTACCCGACAATTGCACTACATCTGGTTAGTTTTGCACCTGTGCCGCCATTTGTCGACCAGACATCCGTTCCAAGTCTGCTTCATCCATTTCAAATGTGTTCTTAATGAATGAGTCCTTTTGCCTTCGAAAAGGATGGTCAATTGGTAGAAATCGTCGATGACAATCGAACCAGCATGATTTCTTACCATAATTCAGGACAAAGGATTTGGTATCAGCCATACAGTAAGGACATGCCAACCTCCCGTGTGTGCTACAGCCAGATAGCATTCCATATGCAGGGAAGTCACTTATTGTCCACATCAATGTAGCCTTCATAGTGAAAGTTTATTTTCTATACGCATCATAAGTAATAACTCCATCATTCCATAATCTTTTCAACTCATCAATAAGTGGCCTGAGATATATGTCCAAATTTTTTCCTGGATTTTTTGGACCTGGTATCACCAAAGTTAAGAAAAGGTTCTCTCGCTTCATGCACATGCCCGGCAGAAGGTTGTACGGCGTCATGAATACTGGCCAACAGGAGTAAGACGACACTGAACCTCCAAATGGGTTGAAGTCGTCTGTGCATAAACCTAACCTAACATTGCGTGGCTCGTGAGCAAAAGCAGTATACGTACGATTGAAATGAGCCCAAGCTTCACCATCGGCGGGATGACTGATTATATCATCTACACGACTTACTCTCTCTGTGTGCCATATCATATGCCGAGCTGTCTTTGACGACATATACATCCATTGCAATCTGGGCGTGAGAGGGAAGTATCGCAGTGACTGGTAAGGCACTTCCTTCTGCTTTGAATTGTCCCCTCTCTTAGGTTTAAATCTATCATGCTGACAAATATCACATGATCTTTTATCTACATTATCTTCATAATATAGCATATAGTGAATAGGGCATGCATCTATTTTTTGGTATTCAAGCCCTAACTCATTGACCATCTTTTTTGCACAGTAAAAATTTTCAGACAGCTTCTCATCTCGAGGCAGCATACTCTTGATAAGGAGGAGCAAACGGTCAAAATAACTCTCACTAAGGTGAAATTCGGATTTCAAATTCAACAACTGTGAGACAGCAGACAACCGGGTGTGATTTTCACAACCATCCCATAGCGGCTCATCAGCATCCCGAAATAACTGATAAAATCTTTCAGCCGACTTGTTTGGTTGTTCTTCGTTGTACACGTGTTCCCCTTGTACATTAAAGTTAGGGCTAGCAGCATCTATTACCATGTCTGCATAGGTACTTGTGCTTGCAACATTGCTGGGCTCATACGACCAGAAGTCCTCACCATGACACACCCAATTCATATAACCTTTCATGAACCCTTTCCTGTATAAATGAGCTTTCACATCCCATAGCGAATGAAATCTCTTGTTTTTACAACGTAAACAAGGACATCGGATGTTACCACACTAGTCCACTACTGTTGGATGCCACAATACAAACTGAATAAAACTAGCAACTCCATCCTTACACTCCTTTGACACCACTCTGTCAACTACTCTACGATTCAATCATGAACGATCAATTCTAGCCATATTTACCTAACATATTAAAAAATTCATATCAATATGTCTTATCACTACATCTAAGAAAATATCGTGTACATCTCCCCTAAATATTGACTATTTTTCACACTTGTACATCATATTTGGTCACATATACATCCATATCCACATCAACTTTCACTTCCATATTCACACACCGTGGTTGACATCGACATCATCTTCTGGAAAAAAGCATTAACATACTCGTATTCACATACACATTTTCTTACATATCGGCATCCACACCTGTCTACCAATTTAATTCACATTCAAGCATACTAATCACATATATCATAACAAAAGTTTTGAAGGGCAAAAAGTTAATTTCGGGTCATATCTACATTTACACACACACATTTATACCCACATCCTTCTTTGCACCCTCCCAATAAAAACAGGGGCTTGGAATTTCATCTGATGTTGTAAGAGTACAGCAAGTGATAAGGAGAAAAGGTTCGTCTTGTAGATCAGGCATGAAGGTTAAAATTCTCAAAGGAGCAGTTGGTTTACTTAAAAGCAATCTCCATGCAACTCTTGAGTACATATTACTCGGGGGATAATATGTACTCAAGAGGGGGGCTAACGGGAGAGGGAGAGAGGGGAATACCTGCGGTGGGGGGTGTCCGCCGAAAAGAATTTGACTACCGTCGCTGCCGGAGCTCACCTCCGCCCGCCCTCGTCACTTCGCCGCCCGCCGGTGAGAGATTGAGAGGCGGGTGCGATCATGATAGAGGAAAGGGATGCAGTGGTTGAAGGAAGAGGAAGGGGGGAGGACTAAGGAGGTCAAGAGAGGGGTCGTCTGCCTGTTCTTGTCTCTTTTTATTTGGCGCCATATTTTCATTTGACGCCATGTTATCATTCATTCATTCATGATTTTTTGTCATTCATTCATTTCTTCTAATAGGATAAAATCTCCCTAAGTAAAAAAGATCATTAGATCTAAAAAAATTATTATTTAATATTTTGAGATCTGTAATTTAAAATTTTTTAACTTTTTTTATGGGAGATAAGTTGATTCCTATAAAAAGAAGAGAGAGCGTGTTGAAAAGCCTAGCTACCTTGAAAGCAGGGTTTGTGGTCTCGACCGACCCGCCCGTCCTGATCACGGCCCGGGATGGGTCGGGTCAGTGCATATTCACTCCGTGTCGGTCCATCTCGTAAAATGTTAAAATAAAAAAAGACTCTTTATATATATAATATATATATAATAATACAACAAAGTAAAAAAAGACTCTTTATATATATAATATATATATAATCAAATTTTAAAATAATGAAGCGTCCCGATCACGACCCACGACCTGGCGTCCCGCCCACCACTTGGGTGGGGTCAGGACGTGCGGGTCGAGGCATCCCAGAGCGGGACATCGTCAAACCCTACTTGACCGATAAGTCGATTCCTATAAAAGGAAGAGACAGCATGTTGAAAAGCCTAGCTACCTTGAAAGGCCCACATTGGGGTGCGAAAAGGTACTCAGAGGCGTATCGGTCACATGTTGACCACTTCCTTACTGTTCTGTGCCCCTGCCAAACTCATGTGTTTTGAATTTACTGTCACGTCTATAATGAATTTTTGGGAGCTAGGGCTCCTCGTGGGGAATGCCGCGTGGAAGCACTCAGGATAATAATCAAATATCATTGTATCTTTTATCAGTTTTACTCACGATAGGGCGTGCCAATCACTTGTGTGTGATAATGTGTTCAGGTTCCAAGACTGGAATGGTCTGGACTAACCGAAGGCGCGCTCCTTCTGATCACTAAGCAGACGATGGTGGGCATCAGGTCGGGATTGGCGACCCGCCGTGCCATAAAGGTCGATCACGGCGATAAGAGGGGAAAACGTTTGATTAATCGCCAAGCAATGGGGTTGCATGGCCGATAAGTCGATTCCTATAAAAGGAAGAGACAGCGTGTTGAAAAGCCTAGCTACCTTGAAAGACCCACATCGGGGTGCGAAAAGGTACTCAGAGGCGTATCGGTCACATGTTGACCATTTTCTTATTGTTCCATGCCCCCGTCAAACTCATGCGTTTTAAATTTACCGTCATGTCTATAATGAATTTTCGGGAGCTAGGGCTCCTCGCGAGGAATGCCACGTGGAAGCACTCAGGATAATAATCAACGTCACCCTTGAGTCACGTGCACATCATTCGGGGCAGGTGTGGCCGTCCCTATAGAACCGATCGTCCCGGCCACGGCTTGAGACTGGATTGGACATTGCGTACCGATACGGAAAACTATAATATATATATATAATGGAATAAACAAATTGAAATGACATGTTCTATCATTTGGTTTATAATTCTGCCGTTTGAACGGGTTTCTCTGGGTTCGAATCTTAGCTTCAACTTAAGGTTTCCTTAAGTTTTTTTAATATAACTTATTTATTTGTGTGAATGAAAACACGGCAGAACTTTGTTTTAAACCCGGGACCTCACGATTAACAGCGATACACTTAAGGAAGTTATTTGTTACTCCAGTTGAGCATTTGTCACCCACACTCACCTAATTGTCACCACTAAAGTCCACAAGACGTCGCCCTTACTCTTACACTGCCTTGAAAGCCACGCGTCAGCCTTATCTCTATTGATCCCTATTTGTCACCGTTAGCAGGGTATTTTTCACCCTTGCTAACGCATTTGTCACCCGTGCAGACACATTTGTCGCTCATAAGCTCTAATCGGTCCACGTGGAAAACGGGACACGTCGGCCACGCGTGGGTGTTGTTCACGTATTGCCGCCGATCCAACGCCGCAGGCCACATCAACAGAAATGATGACGCCGAACTAGATGCTCAAATTTAAAATCCCTAATTACTTATTTTCACTTCCCGCCATGTCTTGGCTCTTACGCAACCTACCAGAAGCCGGTTCGTCTCTCCATCGTGCTCAGCGTCTCGTCTTCCTCACGGTGCCATTTATGACCTCTCCGTCATTTGCTATTCGAGCACTCCTAAATTGTGAGCTCTCTTTCATCACTAACAGCCATGGAGCCGAAGGAGACACCCATGCAACGCTCCGTCGGCCGTAAACTGGATGTCCCACATGCATCTTAGGAAATTGTACCGGTTCCTACGGTCGAAGAAGAAATGTTTCACATACCTGGGGTTTCTAAGGCCTCCACTTCAGGATGACAAGTTAAAGGTAGTGTGGTTCCTTCCCTTACATAGCTATTTGCCTCCCTTATCGACCTATTTATTTGTCACGCTTATATCTACCTATTTGTGTCAGATTTAGACCTACCTGTCTCCGAATTTCATATGTTTGTCACCCTTAAGCACCTATTTGCCACACCTAAACTCCCTTGTCTATACATTTGTCACCCTTGTCTTACTCTTAATATTTTTTGTATTTCTTGATCAATCAATTAACTAAATTTTTTGTTTACACATTTTTTTGAATCTAGTGAACACAAAGGTCATCTTCGCCCGGTGTTCTATGGACATCTACATGAAGGATAAGGATCAGAAGGCATTTCGAGAATGCCACAAGTCATTGATGAGGACCACACCTTTTGGTCCATATGTTGACAATGCTTCTCCCGTCACCTTCACCATGACACTATTGGAGGAGATTATTTGTGCCCATAGTGGAGGAAATTACTTTCGTATGGGTAGTAAGGAGGTCGCATTCAGTGTGGAAGATGTGGGCATAATTTAAGGATTACCTTGCTCCGGTCAGCCAGTTCAACATTATGGATCCACGAAATAGAAGTCGAAGTTGCAGCATCGATTTGGATTTGTAGCAACATTTGAACGGAAGAAAGTGTGCACTCTCATCCAGCAAATTGTTGGGTCCGATGAAGAGCAGGATGTGGCCGACACTGTCTGGCTGTGGATTGTACTCTTACTATCCACTTTCCTTTGCCCACGGTCGATGCATTCTTGTCCACAACAGATGTTGTCATGCTTACATGACATTGACAGAGTTTTAGATTACAATAGGGCAGCCGTCGTGCAACAAGTAACGATGCACAAGTTTGAGCAATTAGTGTTGACGGTCCAGAAACGACGGTCAGTTACAATTGACCGTGCTAAGAGAAGAGCCGGGGATGCATCCCAGGCCCATACATTTATATTTGGTTGTTCTGCCGCACTTGCTGTAAGTTTTTTTATTTTTATTTTGTAATAATTAATGTGTCAATCATTAATTCTATTACATTGTAAAATAAGTTGATATATTTCGTATTACAGGTCTGGTTTTTTTAGCACACGCGGGTGTGGCAGCCACTAAGGCAGGTGGCATTCCCCCGACTATTTAGGTGGGGGTCATTTCTAGATAGGAAATTAAAATTTTCCATTGGATCCCTGCGAGGCCAACAGGTATTATGAGTACTAAAAACTTCTTCTTTGTCATTCAACATTAATGAATAACCGAAGTGATGTGGTTTGAAATGCAGGTGATCGAAGGGCTCCTTGTTGAGCCAAGTGAAAGGGACACGGTGTACGGTGGTCAGATGATGACCTGACCCAGTGCTCAGGAGACGTCCTCATTAGCTCCATGCATGCCTGTGCTACAGGATATTGCCGCTACATTGAAGATCCAGTAGCGGCTACTTGAGGAAATGAGGGCCTTCTTTCTGACTAGGGTGTAAGAGGCTCACATTGCCGTTGATGCAGCACCTCCTAGGCTCGTCGAACAGGTGACGATTGATGTCATGCCACCTCCGGCAGCCCCTGTCGAGGAAGTGCAAGGGGCTGAAAATGTTGAGGAAAGTATATGTCAAACCTCTGAAATGGACATTGCCGCCGATGTCCCACCTCCAAGGCCCCTTCAAGAAAGTATGGATGATACTATGCCACCCAAGGTAGCCCCTGAAGAGGATGTGCAAGATGATATCCAAGCTCAGAAGGAGGCGACCAATGGGCATGGTAACCATCGTCAAGGTATCTTTTCTCAGTCCCTTCATCAACGGGACGAGAAGTCCGTGAGGAAATGGCGGGCACCTGCAAAGAAAACTACAGGACAGGGGAAAAAGAAGGTGAGTCTTCGTTGTTCCTACTTCTTACAGTATAGAATGTAAGATTGGTATATTGGCATAAATGTAGAAGGGAGATGAAGCTGACCCTTATAGAAAGCTAATACAGAGTACTGATTGGATCTGCAAAGGCCGGCTGAAGCGGACAGATAACACGATTGTGAATGAATTCATTGATGCTTGTGCCTCGGGGGATATTGAGTAAGTTGTCCTCTTATAGTTTGTGTAATTATTCTGATCCGCCTTACTCTGACTACCATGAAATTTTTTGTCCAATATAGTGGCCCCATATTTCAATTACAGAACGGGATTGTTTTGAAACGTCGTCATGTCATTGATCTATTATACAGTCAGATGATAGATGATGTGATACTTTCTTTTATTAATTGTGAAATTTTTTGTCACTCGCCCTACCCTGAACTTGTGTTTCTACTGCTAATAGAATCGTGATTGTTAATTTACAGGTGATCAACGCCATGATGTACCTCCTCCACTCACGATTCAATGAATCTGACACCTTTCATCAGTGGGTTTATTTTCCCACCACTTTAGTGAATCACATAAACGGCAGGACAGCGGCCAACTATGAAAAATCCAACAAATTGATGGTGTGCACCTACGAGAATGTTGAATTATCAGAACTGCATAAGAACAAATATTTATTCTTCGTGTTACACTCTGGAGGTCACTGGCATCTACTTGCTGTTGACATGGAGAATCACCGCTTTGTCTCATACAATTCCATGAGAGGCATGGCCATCCATGATGCCACTACAAGAAATTGGGTACTTTTTCTTATCCATGTACTTGAAATCATAGATATTTATATTATCTTTTAATTATTCCTTAATAATTTATAACCTTTCATTTGCAGGCTCTAGTTGTACGGGGGTCTCTAAAGCTCTATGGGACATTCGAGGGAGTTGAGAAATGGGATCTTGTATTCGACAATGAATGTCCCCAACAGGCAGATGGAAGCCTCAATTGTGCCATTTATGTATTGAAATATGTTCTGGAATTGTCAAGGAAGGGGGAGACATCATGGACATTTAATGAGGGTGATTGTAATATGTTTAGAGCCTGGTTTGGGGCTGACCACATTACCTTTGGAAATACAAGATCTTAAATATTTCACGTCTCAAACCTCAGAATATGGCATACTTGTCTTCATTGATATTTCTTTTGTCATACATTTTGATCTTCAAACTTTTATATATTTTAATGCTGTTAATGTGTGTGCTTGATAATGTTAATTCATGAATATCAATGAGTTTTCTGAAGACAGATTCAAGTTTGGTTAAGGAACTAGGCTGAAGTGTGAAAAGATGAAGGCTTTACTTGCACAAGTGTCGACTAGAGTCGACCGTGGAGCCGACTCCAATTCAGACTGCTGAAGAGAAATACCCAAGTCACCCGCTGGATGAAAAGGGCTTTGGCTATGCTTTAAGGGTGACAAATAGGTGGCCAATTGTGAAAAATAGGCCTTACTGGTGTAAAAGAGGTGACAAATGGTGAATAATAGATGATCAGGCTGAAATATGTTAATATACTTATCCCATGAGAGAGAATATACCTCTGACAGGGTAGCCTCAGATCACGTGTAAAGCCTGGGACTCTGGCCTTCGAGTTGAGTGTGTGCCAGACACACCGACCCTGTGATTCACCCTTTCAGCCCATTTGTCAGCCTTACTTGCTAATTTACATGCTTATCGTCCATTTGTCAGTCATACGGGCTATTTGTTACCCTTACTACATATTTATCACTCTTATCTTACCACATGACCAGCCGTTGCCTTCTTTTCTCTCCATTAGCTACTTGTCTTTGACCTGGATCACTGTAGCTAACTAATCTATTCATTAACCTTTGACTTTGACTGGGATCTCGTGACTGTACGTAGTGAAGAAAAAGTTGAGCTTTCTGGAGTCCTCTTTGACTGGCGTTGACCTTGACGAGTCGACATTGACTATCTTGGCATTGACAAAGTCTCTTCATTCTTCTTCTGATTGCTCTATAAACTCTTGATACGTTGTTCACGTTTTTTTTCCTCTTGTGAACTTGATTCCTCCTTTCAGCTCCTTCTGCTTTTCATTGGTTAGCTCTAGGATATATTTTTCACCCTTACCAGTGTATTTGTCTACTCTACAGATCTAGTTGTCGCCACTGATAGGTATTTTTCACCCTTATCTGGCGTATTTGCCTACACCCTCTCTTGTCCAATCACCTCTACAATATGCTCCGATCGAGCGACGATCGTTTGGCTAGGGTTCCTGACGTTCCCCTTTTTTCTGCTCCCTAGGGGCTATGTTACCACCTTCATTGCAGCGATATGTTAAATCGACACATCTATCCCGCTCGTGACCCTACATTGACACTCGCTCTTCAATTTTAAGTTCTTAAGGCTCCTCCGCAATGTCATCCCCTTCATCAGTGCGCGTAGCGGTGGCTTCCCCAACAGAAGAGCTCGTTTCCTCTGCGTCCTCCTTGGTCCCTTGTCATCACTGGTTCCTACTGTAGATGCCCTCTTCCTTTTTTTGAATCCTCTTCCATGTTTATGCATTTTACAGGCCTTTCATATGTTCGTATATGATATGCTCTGGGTACTTTCATATTAAACGGATGCAGTGGTTGTTTTGTTCTTAACCTCTGCACAAGTATTATTTTTCGTTGTTCCTCTACCATGCTTTATGTATGCTCTGTACACTGTATTGGGTCTAACATCTACCTTGCTTTGATAAGAGTACACAGAAATGGACTTCCATATTCTAATTACTTTCCAAGAAAGCATGTAAATATTTTTAAATTTAATTCCACCACATTAAGGCATACTATTGCTTTGGGTTGATTGGGTGTTAATTCACATGACATAAACCTTGTTCATGCACTTGAACTAGCAGACTAAAATCCCCTACCCCACTATATCATGTTTCATGCAATGTAACCTTAAACCTACATGCTTTCTGATCTACAAACTTGCTCTTATAGATTGGACTTCATATTAAATTTGCTGTAATTATTATGTCTATCATACCTATTGTCTTTTATAACCCCTTACATGCAGAGAATTGAGGTTCAGAAAATAGGAAGGTATAAATGCTATGTAGTGTTGGTTGGTCACGAACCCGGTGTATATTATAGCTGGCCCGAATGCTTTGTCCAAGTGAATGGATACCTTGGAGCTCGTTATAAAGGTTTTCACGCGGTAGAGGAAACACATGCTGCTATAAATGGGGTTGGCAATAGAAGGCATACGTATGTTGATCATCCTCAACTATAGGAAAGGCCCATGCCTACATATCATGCAAGTCCCGGGCCTGACTATGATTCAAGGAACCAGGCACTACGCCAACAGACTACACAAATGTCAAATGTGCCTTGTATTGTTGTTGTTCTATTATGTACTCTAGTAGTGTTGCTCCTCTTCATATTAGTTGCTTTGTTATTACTGTTGTTATAGGTAAGGAAGGGTACTACGCTTGGTCTACATAGGAAAATAATGTACTAGACATTTTACTCGTTGACAACGACTTGGTTATTTCATCTTTGATGTCTTGGTGATGGACGTTCTTTGTGTGATATGTAGACTTTGATCGGATTGTAATGGAATTTGTAATGGAGGACGATGAAATGTTCAACGACATTGAGGAGGCTATTTTAGACCAACTGGAAGATGAGGAGATGGCACCACCTATCCGGAGATGGATGTTGTGGGGAGATTGTGTGAGATAATGTGTGTCTCATGTTATGTCTCATTTAACTTGATTCTCTGAATTTAATTTCTAATTAAGTTTTGATGATTGGCAACAATACATTTTGTCTTTAGCTTTTGGATATTGGCAAATTGTGATATTCTGAATCTACTTTTCATTATGACAACACTGTTAGTATCTTATGGCCTCTCATGCTAGTGTGTATGTGTTTCTCACTAAGGTCGGTGCATGTTCATACATGCTGCATTTGAAGGTTGGTGCATGTTCATACATGTTGCATATGAAGGTCAGTGCATATTCATAGTACTGCATATGAAGGTCGATGCATGCTCATTGTATTGCATATGCAGGTCGGTGCATGCTCATGCATGTCGCATATGGAGGTCAGTGCATGTCTACATGTAATCACATAAGATCAGTGCACATGTTCAGTGTTGCATTTCATGTCAGTGCACATGAACAAAATGCTGCATGCAAAGGTCGGTGCACATTGTCATTGTTGCACACTAAGGTCTGAGCATATGTGCATGGGAGCACACTAAGGTCTGAGCATATGTGCAATTTTAGGTCTGAGCATATGTGCAATTTTAGGTTTGAACATATGAAAGGCAGGTCGAGTTAGAAAGACAGGTCGAGTTTAATCAGTGTCGTTTGATGATTAGGAAAGCTTCAGATTCGTGTTGGTAGAGTTAGGATCGCTAGAACACGGTTAAATCCTTCAAACGAACTTGAGTTTCTTCAAGTTTCAGTGCCATGATCAATTTGTCACCGTTACAGAGTTATTTGTCACTTCTAATGGCTATTTGTCACTCAAAACGACCTATTTGTCACCCTTATTGCTCGCTAGGCGTCGCCTTTGTTTCGCTTCATCACATATTGTGACTTCTGTTATCGATTTATCACCCTTACGAGACATTTGTCAGCCTTGAAGCCTATTTGTCACCACTTATGATTATTTGTCACCACTATGCGGTGTTAGCCGTTGCAGTATCTCTCTCTGGCCTCTCGTCTACTATGCAGTTAATGTATCCAGACGAAAGGAACTTCGGTCCAAACGATGTCATGACCGATAAAAAGGAAGGACCGAGAGTCAGAAAAGTTGGGGGAGATGGAACGATCTTCGCGGTCCTATCGCTTCGATTTCCATAAAGTTGGGGAGGCACGAAGACTCTTTTGCCCTCTGGGGGCTTCGTCTCCTTCCTATAAATAGAGACTCTGTGGGGAACCCTAAGGACATCCTGAGTTCCTTTGTCGGTCAAAGACACTCTCGTGAAGATGTCATCGTCTGAGAAGTCAGATTCTTCGTCAGAGCAGGTGTCACGCCCCGAGCGCGGAAGATACCCGGAAGTGCGCGACGTGTCTATATCAATCATGTCAATCAGAGTGGTCGTGTATTCGACACAAAGACAGAGATGCGCAAAATAGCAAGATAACCCAATCCTTTATTCCTTTATAATAGACTATTACAAATCCAATACTCTGTTTAATAAAAAGAAAAGTACATAGTTGACTCGAGAAACTATAGAAAAGACTAGATGACACTTGAGCAGCTCTAGCACTTTCACTCATGACCATTCCCATCCGATTGACTTCCGTCGTCGTCAGACTTACCTGAAAAGTAAAAAGGGACAAACGGGATGAGCGAACGCTCAGTAGGAAATTATATCTCAAGTACTAGCAAGGGGTTTAAGTAATTACATCTTTCATGAATGCAATAAAGCTATGCATGCTCGCATAAAACGACAAGATAGAGAGAATGTAATATCAAGGAAATAAGATGGACTAATCATGATCTTTCAACAAGATAACAAGGGTATTCAAGATATTTAAGCAAGTACGTTTAACAAGTCATGTCAAGAACTTTGGCTATCATGTATCAAGCAAGTAAATTACCATTTTTCGGGCCACGCATTTCATGTCAAGTCAAGTACGATTCAAGTACAAGATGTGTGTGGAATGTCCAATCAAGCAAGTCAAGTACTCGGTATAATGCCAGATACCTTATCATTTTAACTCCCATGGGCACAAGTACTTTCGGGTGCTCCTCCCAGGACCAGATCGGGCCCTATATGCGCAGGCATTTATCATGTGTTTTGACATCCACTCTTGTTTATAGCCAACATAGAATTTCAATAATCAAGCTTATAGACACGTACGACAACTCTGATAGAATAGAGTCCAAAATATGACAAAGGACATAGATTGGCGATAATAACGGTATAATCACGATTATCGATGAAACTAGGTGGAATTAGGTTCCCTTAACTTAGGTACCATGACAAATCGATATGGACATTCTATATATAGAATTGAGGTCCACATGAACAGTATATCAAAGTAAGATACCCTCATTCTTATCATAGAATTGAAGTTTCCAAGAATGACATGATATGGCATGATATCATCATCCCATTAAGAATTTCTTATGATATACTCTTTGTATAAACATAAGGGCCGGTATACCATGTTTCTTTAGATTGACATGGCAAGGATCGTGTAATGGGTTTTTCGGGTACAACCAGCTCAGCCGGCCTTGAGGGAATCCAAGGCTACGAGAAGTCTTACGGAGGTCTCTATGACTAACTCGCTAGTCCAAAGGAACGGAGTGTCCATTGGAGAGCTTGTATGTCAATGAGAGTTGAGTGTGATCGATGAAACAACATGAAACGTGGGACTATACTCACGGAGTGGAGAATAGTGCCGATATATATATTGTAACATATGAAACCATCGGTTAACAGAAACAGATGAAAAATCAGTTTTGTAGTAAAATAACGACTTAGGTAAAGTCGTTTTATCAAGTAAGTAACGCCTAACAGAAGGGCGGTTACATATGTTTCCGTTTTGCAGAATTTTTAATAATTCAGTAATTTATCTAAAACACGCCCTAGTCAGGGGCGTTTCTTCAGGAGTTGACGACTTCACAAGAAGGCGTCTTATTATTTACATATCTGTCAGAATGTAAATAATTTTCAGGATTGATAGAAAACACGCCCTGGGAAGGGGCGTTACTGTTTAATTCTATTTTACAGAATAAATATATTTCAGGATTTTAACAGAGAAATGCCCTAGGAAGAGGCGTTAGCTTTCAGAATCACGCCATGTTCTGGGGCGTTAACATAAAAAAAACGACTTTGTCCAAGTCGTGAATTCAAGAAATTTACAATACTCCAGGAAATAAAAATTTCAAGTGACAGGAGACATGGTCATGACAAGAAAATTAGTAGGAATTTACAGGTAGAGTCATGCATTAGATATCAGGATTTCATATATATCATTTTTATAACGTGGGTAGTTAATATTTTCATGAAAGTAACGCCTGTATATAGGGCGTTTATTATGAATTAACGACCATAGTGATGGTCGTTTCTGTTAAAGTAGCGCCCTATTCAAGGGCGTTTCTTTCAATAATATTCCAACGTCCGAGAAACTAAAATAAAACTAATACATGATATGCATGATGCTTCTTGTATATATATATTTAGTTTGGGCTACAAGACTTGAGAAGATCCTACCTTGATGAAGATAATCTGATGAACGGTGAAGAATTTAGAAGAATTTAGAAGAACAGAGTCTCCACAAAGTCTCCTGGCGATGGAACTTGCTAACAGCAGTATGCACAGAAGAGGATGCAAATGATCGTCGATGAAGAATCCCCGTTCTTCAGTAGGTTAGAAGAATTTCCTATAGAGAAAATTGAAGAAATTACTATTTCTTCATGAGTGTAATCGTAGGTATAGGAGAAGAGGAATAACCTTACCGGTCTTTAGTCTTGACAGTCAATTCCTATAAAACCAAAGAAGATGAAGAAACAGTCAGTGTTCTTCATATGAGCATATGCAGAGAAAGAATTTAAGGAATAACTGTTAGTTATTCACCTACCGCGACAGGGACGATCGACCAAATAGCTTTCTAGGGTTCGACTGTCAAGGGTATTTATAGGATTTTTGGGTGTCCTATTAGAGTTAGTGTTCTAGTGAGGGTAATATATCCCTAATAGAGTCCTTACCACTTTTTAACTCTTTCTAATACTTATCTATTACCCTGGATAAGTTCTGGGTTCGAACGGTTCACGAACTTAATTAACGCCTTGGGTCAGGGCGTCTATTCTTAAATTAACGACCTTGTTCAGGTCGTTTATTAAGAAGCGTCTTGTATAAGGGCGTTCCTTATTTTTGAAACACGCCCAAGATATGGGCGTTTCCTTTACTTGCCTATTTGGTCGCGTGAGAGTTGACGACCACAAGTGTGGGCGTCCTTTCTTTAGTCACGTCGTTTATAGAGGCGTTTCTTTTTAAATTAACGCCTTACTAAGAGGCGTTATTTGTACTTTGTTTATTATTATTATTTTTTAATTTTATTTCAATATTCATTTATCAGGGTTGCTACACCCTCCCCCACTTAAAAGAATTTGGTCCCCAAATTTCACATATATATTTATACACGTGGAGAGTGTAGAACATATACCTCTTAGAATAACTCGGGAAATCGTTTCTTCATAGATTCCTCGGTCTCCCATGTCGCTTCGTGTTCCGGATTCTCATTCCATTGCACCTTGAGCATGGGAATAACCTTATTCCTTAGAGCTCGTATTTCTTGATCCAAAATCTTCATAGGCTTCTGTTTATAGGTGAGATCTTTCTGGATCACCAGATCTCCATGTTCAATAATATGAGATGGATCGTGCACATACTTCTTCAACATAGATATGTGAAATACATTATGTACCTCGGACAATTGAGGAGGCAACGCGATGCTATAAGCAACCTCGCCAACTCTTTCAAGTACCTCGAATGGTCCGATGAATCTTGGCGTAAGCTTGCCCTTAACACAAAATCTCCGTATGCCACGTCCAGGCGATATCTTGAGAAATACATGATCTCCGATTTGGAATTCAAGATCTCTCCTTCTTGTATCAGCATAAGCCTTTTGTCTCGTCTGAGCAACTTGCAATCTTTCTTTGATTACTTGTATCTTCTCAGTTGTATCCCTTACCATGTCTGGACCTAATAGTTGTTTTTCCCCAACTTCGTTCCAGCATAAGGGTGATCGGCAACTCCTTCCATATAAGGCTTCGAAAGGTGCCATTTGGATACTAGCTTGGTAGCTATTATTATAAGCAAATTCAACTAGAGGCAAGTGTTCATGCCAGCTTCCACCAAAGTCAATGATGCAAGCTCTTAGCATATCCTCAACAACTTGGTTAGTTCTCTCGGTCTGACCATCCGTTTGTGGGTGGAAAGCAGTACTAAAGTTGAGCCTTGTTCCCATCGAATGTTGTAATCCCTTCCAAAAATGAGAAGTAAAACGGGGATCTCTGTCAGACACGATTGAGACAGGAATTCCATGTATCCTGACTATTTCCTTGATGTACAGTGCAGCTAGCACATCAATTGACCATCGGCGTTTTATTGGCAAGAAATGTGCCGATTTAGTTAATCGGTCAATGATAACCCAGATTCCATCATGTCCTCCTTTCGATTTAGATAAACCCATGATGAAGTCCATACCAATATCCTCCCATTTCCACTTAGGAATATCTAGAGGATGAAGTTTTCCAGCAGGCTTTTGGTGTTCCGCCTTGACCTGTTGGCAAGTGAGACAGCGTGATACATAGTCCGCTATTTCCCTTTTCATGTTGGGCCACCAAAAGTTCCTCTTTGCATCCTGGTACATTTTGGTTGATCCTGGATGAATAGTGTACCTTGATCGGTGAGCTTCATCTAAGATCTTCTTCTTTAATTCCGGACAGTCAGGTATACAAGTTCTACCTTTGAATAATAATCTTCCATCAGAAGTTAGTTGGAAATCAGATTGTCCTTCTAATCTTCCTTTGATTTCCACTAATATAGGATCATCATTCTGAAGTGCTTGTATCTCAGATAATAAATCTGACTGTATGCTTACATGAGATAATGTAATAAATTTGGATTCCGTGTCCAAGCTTATATTGAGCTCAGAGAATTGTTCAAGTAACTTCCATTCTTGTATCATACAATTGGCTATCATTGCTCTCGGCTTTCGACTAAGGGCATCAGCAATATAATTACCCTTTCCGGGTTGGTATTTAATATTGAAGTCGAAGTCCTTGAGATATTCTAGCCAGCGTCTTTGTCTCATGTTTAGCTTCTTTTGTGAAAATAGATATTTGAGACTTTTGTGATCTGAGTAGACAGTGAACTGTACTCCATAGAGATAGTGTCTCCATATCTTTAGGGTAAATACCACCGCGGCCAGTTCTAAGTCATGGACGGGGTAATTCTCCTCATGCTTCTTCAGTTGACGTGAAGAGTATGCTATGACCTTTCCTTGTTGCATTAGGACACATCCAAGGCCAATGCCAGAAGCATCTGTGTAGACCTCGAATTTCTCTCCTTCTATTGGTAGAGCTAACACCGGAGCTGTAGTGAGATGATCCTTGAGAGTTTGGAAACTTCTTTCACATTCCTCACTCCATTCATATCGGATCTCCTTACGAGTTAATCTTGTAAGTGGTACGGCGATCTTAGAGAAATCTTTGATGAATCGCCGATAATAGCCTGTAAGACCTAAGAAACTTCTGATCTCGCTTGCATTAGTGGGTCTTTCCCAGTTCCTTACAGCTTCAACTTTTGACGGATCTACAGATAATCCATCCTTTGATATGACATGTCCGAGAAAAGCCACTTCTTCCAGCCAGAACTCGCATTTGCTGAGCTTAGCGTATAGTTGATTTGTCCTCAAGATTTGTAATGCAATCCTCAAATGCTCTTCATGTCCTTCCTTAGTCTTGGAATATATCAATATATCATCAATGAAAACTACCACAAATTGATCTAGATAAGGCCTGAATATGCTATTCATTAACTGCATAAAGGCAGCAGGGGCATTTGTTAGTCCAAAAGGCATGACAACAAATTCGTAATGGCCATACCTGCTTCTGAATGCAGTCTTATGAATGTCATCATCCTTGATTCTTAATTGATGATATCCCGACCTGATATCAATCTTGGAAAAGTATTTGGATCCTGAAATCTGATCAAATAATTCATCGATTCTCGTCAGTGGATACTTGTTCTTGATAGTAAGATGATTCAACTGTCGATAGTCGATACACAATCTCATGGATCCATCCTTCTTCTTTACAAATAAGACTGGTGCTCCCCACGGGGAAGTACTTGGTCTAATAAACCCTTTTCGGATTAGTTCCATCAACTGCTCCTTCAACTCTTTGAGTTCAGCCGGGGACATTCTATAGGGTGCCTTTGAAACTGGACCAGCACCAGGGACTAAGTCAATGGTGAAGGCCACTTCTCTTTGAGGGGGTAATCCCGGCAAATCTTCCGGAAATACGTCTGAAAATTCTTGCACTACCTAAATGCCTTCTATCTTAGTGTCCTTTGTTTCCTTAACTGTGACAAATGCAAGGAAGGATACACATCCTTTCCTGACGAGCTTGCTTGCTTGAAGAGCCGAAATAAGAGGGGATTTGCTCCGACTCTTGGGGCGAGAAAAGACTAATTCTGGAAAATCTTTAAAAGCAATTTGGCTATTGCGGCAATCAACCGTTGCATGGTATTTGGATAACCAGTCCGCTCCCAGTATAACATCATACTCCTTTAGATCGAGGCATATGAGATCTATAGGTAAATTCCTACCTTGAACCATTACCTCACAGTTTTGATAGTGATGAGTAATATCATTTTCACTTCCCAGAGGAGTAGTTAGGACTATTTTTATCCATTCTGGTTCTAACGGTAACGGGTCGGTAAACTTCTTAGAAATAAAGGAATGCGATGCACCCGTATCAAATAAGACATAAGCACTTTTGGAACAAATTTTTATTGTACCGTCCACTAATCCGCCTTCTTCTTCAGGTTCGGTCTCCTGGATTGCATGAAGACGAGCATTCTTCGTCACCGGGCGTTTACCATCGCCGACTTGGTCATTCATTAATGGACACTCGGGAATCCGATGCTCACGGCTTCCACAACGGAGACAAGCTCCTAATTTCCTCCAGCATTCTTCTGTCTGGTGACCAGCCTTGTCACAATGCTTGCATACTGTATTAGAAGGTGTAGTGGTGATAGAGAAGGGCTTGGATTTCTTGAACTTGGAATCTTGAGAGGATGAACCTCCATTATTGGGCCTCTTCTTAAAGTTGGGTTTGAAGGAACCCGAACTTGTGACTTGCTCCTTCTTATCTTTCCCACGGATCCTATCAGATAGTTCCGTGGCATCTTCAAGCAATTGAGCTCGGCGCACTATTTCGGAATAAACTTGGATGTCCATAGGCGCCAGTTGAGTATAGACAACCTGGAGAACTGAGCTTCATAATCTGCTAATGATAAAGATCGTTGCTTCAATGCAGCCAATTCTGCAGCCTTCTTTTCTTGGACTCGGTCCGAGAAATATTTAGCATTGAAGTATTCCACAAATTCTTCCCATGTTACTTGAGTAGGATCGATGGTTGCTTCAATAGACTCCCACCAGCACCTAGCATCTTTCTCTAACTGGAATGTAGCTAATAGAACTTTGTCCTGATCCGTGCATTGCATGACACGGAATATGCGTTCGGTTTCTCGAACCCAATGCTCGGCATCGTCCGGATCGGTCGATCCCGTGAACTTCGGGGGATTCATGTTCTTAAATGCTTGGTGTAAGCTTCCAGCTCGTGGAGCACCACCTTGTGCTACCTGTTGTAGCACTTGAGTCATCCCTTGAAGGGTACACTGCATGTTGCGCCATTGAGCACGTTCGGCAGCCATTATCCTACAATTTCAATAACTATATTAGTACGTGATCGTATTTAAAGACTCGTACACTATGTTAAATCTAACCCTTGGTTCTACCCAACCTCACTGGTTTAAAGGTTCAACTTATCCTTGGACTTGGGTTTTTCCTAGGAATTGAATACCCTAGGCTCTGATACCACAAAGACTGTCACGCCCCGAGCGCGGAAGATACCCGGAAGTGCGCGACGTGTCTATATCAATCATGTCAATCAGAGTGGTCGTGTATTCGACACAAAGACAGAGATGCACAAAATAGCAAGATAACCCAATCCTTTATTCCTTTATAATAGACTATTACAAATCTAATACTCTGTTTAATAAAAAGAAAAGTACATAGTTGACTCGAGAAACTATAGAAAAGACTAGATGACACTTGAGCAGCTCTAGCACTTTCACTCATGACCATTCCCATCCGATTGACTTCCGTCGTCGTCGGACTTACCTGAAAAGTAAAAAGGGACAAACGGGATGAGCGAACGCTCAGTAGGAAATTATATCTCAAGTACTAGCAAGGGGTTTAAGTAATTACATCTTTCATGAATGCAATAAAGTTATGCATGCTCGCATAAAACGACAAGATAGAGAGAATGTAATATCAAGGAAATAAGATGGACTAATCATGATCTTTCAACAAGATAACAAGGGTATTCAAGATATTTAAGCAAGTACGTTTAACAAGTCATGTCAAGAACTTTGGCTATCATGTATCAAGCAAGTAAATTACCCTTTTTCGGGCCACGCATTTCATGTCAAGTCAAGTACGATTCAAGTACAAGATATGTGTGGAATGTCCAATCAAGCAAGTCAAGTACTCGGTATAATGCCAGATACCTTATCATTTTAACTCCCATGGGCACAAGTACTTTCGGGTGCTCCTCCCAGGACCAGATCGGGCCCTATATGCGCAGGCATTTATCATGTGTTTTGACATCCACTCTTGTTTATAGCCAACATAGAATTTCAATAATCAAGCTTATAGACACGTATGACAACTTTGATAGAATAGAGTCCAAAATATGACAAAGGACATAGATTGGCGATAATAACGGTATAATCACGATTATCGATGAAACTAGGTGGAATTAGGTTCCCTTAACTTAGGTACCATGACAAATCGATATGGACATTCTATATATAGAATTAAGGTCCACATGAACAGTATATCAAAGTAAGATACCCTCATTCTTATCATAGAATTGAGGTTTCCAATAATGACATGATATGGCATGATATCATCATCCCATTAAGAATTTCTTATGATATACTCTTTGTATAAACATAAGGGCCGGTATACCATGTTTCTTTAGATTGACATGGCAAGGATCGTGTAATGGGTTTTTCGGGTACAACCAGCTCAGTCGGCCTTGAGGGAATCCAATGCTACGAGGAGTCTTACGGAGGTCTCTATGACTAACTCGCTAGTCCAAAGGAACGGAATGTCCATTGGAGAGCTTGTATGTCAATGAGAGTTGAGTGTGATCGATGAAACAACATGAAACGTGGGACTATACTCACGGAGTGGAGAATAGTGCCGATATATATATATTGTAACATATGAAACCATCGGTTAACAGAAACAGATGAAAAATCAGTTTTGCAGTAAAATAACGACTTAGGTAAAGTCGTTTTATCAAGTAAGTAACGCCTAACAGAAGGGCGGTTACATATGTTTCCGTTTTGCATAATTTTTAATAATTCAGTAATTTATCTAAAACACGCCCTGGTCAGGGGCGTTTCTTCAGGAGTTGACGACTTCACAAGAAGGCGTCTTATTATTTACATATCTGTCAGAATGTAAATAATTTTCAGGATTGATAGAAAACACGCCCTGGGAAGGGGCGTTACTGTTTAATTCTATTTTACAGAATAAATATATTTCAGGATTTTAACAGAGAAACGCCCTAGGAAGAGGCGTTAGCTTTCAGAATCACGCCCTGTTCTGGGGCGTTAACATAAAAAAAATGACTTTGTCCAAGTCGTGAATTCAAGAAATTTACAATACTCCAGGAAATAAAAATTTCAAGTGACAGGAGACATGGTCATGACAAGAAAATTAGTAGGAATTTACAGGTAGAGTCATGCATTAGATATCAGGATTTCATATATATCATTTTTATAACGTGGGTAGTTAATATTTTCATGAAAGTAACGCCTGTATATAGGGCGTTTATTATGAATTAACGACCATAGTGATGGTCGTTTCTGTTAAAGTAGCGCCCTATTCAAGGGCGTTTCTTTCAATAATATTCCAACGTCCGAGAAACTAAAATAAAACTAATACATGATATGCATGATGCTTCTTGTATATATATATTTAGTTTGGGCTACAAGACTTGAGAAGATCCTACCTTGATGAAGATAATCTGATGAACGGTGAAGAATTTAGAAGAATTTAGAAGAACAGAGTCTCCACAAAGTCTCCTGGCGATGGAACTTGCTAACAACAGTATGCACAGAAGAGGATGCAAATGATCGTCGATGAAGAATCCCCGTTCTTCAGTAGGTTAGAAGAATTTCCTACAGAGAAAATTGAAGAAATTACTATTTCTTCATGAGTGTAATCGTAGGTATAGGAGAAGAGGAATAACCTTACCGGTCTTTAGTCTTGACAGGCAATTCCTATAAAACCAAAGAAGATGAAGAAACAGTCAGTGTTCTTCATATGAGCATATGCAGAGAAAGAATTTAAGGAATAACTGTTAGTTATTCACCTACCGCGACAGGGACGATCGACCAAATAGCTTTCTAGGGTTCGACTGTCAAGGGTATTTATAGGATTTTTGGGTGTCCTATTAGAGTTAGTGTTCTAGTGAGGGTAATATATCCCTAATAGAGTCCTTACCACTTTTTAACTCTTTCTAATACTTATCAATTACCCTGGATAAGTTCTGGGTTCGAACGGTTCACGAACTTAATTAACGCCTTGGGTCAGGGCGTCTATTCTTAAATTAACAACCTTGTTCAGGTCGTTTATTAAGAAGCGTCTTGTATAAGGGCGTTCCTTATTTTTGAAACACGCCCAAGATATGGGCGTTTCCTTTACTTACCTATTTGGTCGCGTGAGAGTTGACGACCACAAGTGTGGGCGTCCTTTCTTTAGTCACGTCGTTTATAGAGGCGTTTCTTTTTAAATTAACGCCTTACTAAGAGGCGTTATTTGTACTTTGTTTATTATTATTTTTTTAATTTTATTTCAATATTCATTTATCAGGGTTGCTACAGCAGGATCCTGCCAAAAGGCTGTGCTTCCGAAAGGAAGCCCTGCCGGTGCCGGACCAGCCATCAGGGGAAAGCAGCGGCGGTGACTTTTCGGAGGAATATAAGCAAGGGTACCTGCAAGGGTGGCAGGACGCCTTGGCGAAGGTGGAACGCATGTTTTATAACAAGGGGGTGTTGAGCCTTCAACTTGACAGGTTCCGTCTCAAAGAGGATGAGTAACCGCTTGTACCCTCTTCCCTTATCAATGTGGCAAAGGTGGACCGCCTGTTTTTCTGCAACCTTTCTTTGCATGATGGATGCTTGATCTTTGTGTGATGTGGTTCAGTGGTTGCCGTCAAATGAACGATACCATCCATCGTCGGTAGGGGTTACCTTTACGAAGGGTTGTTCTTCCCCTATAAGTAGTAAGATTTGTTGATGGTTCTAATATTAGTAGGGCTTATCTTCATGCTCATAGTTCATCGTTAGGATCCATTTGTCAGCCTTTAAGCGTATTTGTCCCCCTGTTGATCTATTTGTCACCACTAATAGGCATCTTTCACTGTTATAGCATGCAGGAGGCGTCCGCCTTTGCCCCTGGGAGCCGTCGCCTTTGTGCATTTTTTCACCGTTAAGAGTCTTTTATCACCCCTCAAGTGCATTTATCGCCCCTATCAACCTAATTGTCACCACTAATGTGTATTTGTTGCCTCTGTCAACTTATTTGTCACCAATAATATGCATTCATCACCCTTATCATTCATTTTACTCGCTGCTCTCACATACGGAAGGTGAACCCAAAAGAGAAAATAAATATAACAATAAAAAATACAAAAAAAAATGATAATCAATAAATAAAATAATTTGTCACATAGTGTGATGACCCAAGATTTGGATACCGGGAAGAACCCGATACTATTTGAATCATGGCCCGCCGCCCACTAGTCGAGAGGGCTCGGAAGGGCTAAAAGGAGTGTGGAGGTACAAAGAAATAGGAAAGAAAATAGGACAATTCAACAATTAAAAGAAATAATTAAATAACTACTACAACAGAGTCCAATCCAACAGAAAGTACAGTCTAAAGCAGTAAAACGTACCACATGCCAAGTGAACACTCGGCCCGGCGAGCTGACAACTAAGAACCTCTGAACAGCATCCTCGAACCTCGAGGAAGAACCGCCTCACCTGAAAAGCAGGGGTAAGCATCTTGTCACTGGCCCAGTAGGGATCCCGCGAAACGTCAACGGAGAACAACGGCGGTACGGAAAGCAGTAACTACAAGAACAACAGTAGCAGCAGGAACAGTAAACACGGTGGCCGGTCAAAACTCGGCACTACAACTACTCCTACTGTACCGGTCAAGCAGAAAGAGAAATCCCAATCTCACAATTGGGAACCGGACCACACTAACACCACTTACCGAGGCAAAGCTCACGGCAACCCTATCGTAGAGGCCGGCCTCCTAGAACAAGGCCAACTTGGGCACGATGTCCAAGGCGTAACCCCGACCACCTGGTCGCGGGCATCGCACAACAATACGCAACCTCGGTAAAGCCACTGGCACCCTGGCCATTACCTCGGAAACATCGGACGGTCTACAAAACCACGTCTCGCAGACAGGAAACGGAACCCAAAAACAGGAGAGTCACGTCTCACGTGACAGAAGTACCTGCCCACCAGAAGCAAGACTGGATGAGTCCACTGACGACTTAGTCCACAGCCTCAGGTGTCTCGCTGCGGTGCCCCAGGCGGAGACTGAGACACCGTACAAGTAACTACGGAACACAGAACAAGGATCTAGTCAGGGTCGTGCTTGTTAACACGCGTCCGAAGTCCCCGACAACATGTGTACACACTGACAGACTGCGCTACGTCAGGCCCTCTAGCTGGTTCGTCCTCCTGGCCCAGACTCGAGAAGCCACAGTAGGAGGCCCACGGCAACCAGCCTAAAGCCGTCTCTCGAGTAGCCTCGCCACCACTCCCTGGTGGGACCACTCGCGTGTCGGAAGGCTACGACTATTGGGGAGTCACTGGTGTGACCACTCTTTGAAGGGAAACTACGAGAAACACGCACACACCCTGTGCGAAAGTCGAGAAAGACCAAGTGACGACGAGCCACTGGACTCTGGACGGTCCTCTAGACTCACTAAATCCAACGGTCCTTGAGTCACGAGACTCAGGGTCAAGACCGTCGTACGCAATAGCACAAGGCCGTCAATCTAGCCTAATCCCTAGGTCTAAAATCACGGTAGCACGAACCCTGAGATAGCTCACGAGCCGCCGAGACCATTCCCTCGGGAAGGGAATTGTGAAGCCTTCCAGCCCCAAGCTGGACAGCTGGACTCACAGTCCAAGGCCACACACACGGCCCACGCGGAAAGCACCGAAGCATGATTCTCAAGGAAGCACACAAGCTGCCACTCCGATTCTCCATCCTAGGGAAAAGCAGGAAACCTCCAGCCCTAGGCTGGGAACTAGACTCGCAGTCCAAGGCCAAACACTTGGCCCACTCGGGAACCATCTTCCGCAGAAACTCACAACATGCGGGGGAACCTCACCGCACTCACACCGATACACGGTGACTCGATCGAGCATAACACAAAAAGCCTGGAACACACACACCAACTAGCACGCTAGTCGAGGTAACATGGCATCTCCAGACACCCCAGAAACACGGACACAGAACCTACGGGGTGTCTGGGACACTCACGAGGCCGACCGCAACTCACGGAAACCACGGTCGAAGAGAAACAGGACTGCAAATCACTCGGTGCAGCCCAGAGCCTGGCGGTCCAACCTTGGGTCGCTACAGTCTCTAGCGGTCCAACTCTGGTCCGCTACAGGGACTCTGGCGTGCCAGAAGAATGAGTCACACTGGCTCCGGTGCACCCATCCCATGCCGCCACAGCGCTCTAGCGGTCAAGCCTTGGCGCGCTAGAAGCCCTCTGGCGCCCGTACCTACGGCTGCCAGAGGCACGTGACTACCGACGGTCAGAAAGCACATGACTCGAGAAGCGTCGGTCAAAAATGAGGTAGCGGTCTAACCCTAGGCCGCCACACCGTCTGGCAGTTTATCGTGCAGCTGCCAGACAACGTCGGGACCTGTCGACAAAATAGTCCCCGGTGGCGCACCCACCTTGGGCCGCCACAGCATTTGGCGCACCTACCCTGGGCCGCCAGAGACTCTGGTGGTCTCTGGAAGGACCGCCACACCAGCCCAAGAACGGGCCGGCGGGAAAAACCCAAAAATCTCGTTCCACGCCCTGATCATCGCCCGATGATGGGGAAAACAAGGGGGAAGCTCCCCCAGGACCCCCAGCATGCATCTAAACCCTTGGATCGGCCAAAAACACCGCAAAAATGAGAGATCCGGCTCACACCCCAAGAACATGGATTTTCCCCAAAAAGCTCAAATAGGCCCTCTCAGTTCACCACGGCCTACAAAACTCGCGGGAAAGGAAGAGCACGAGCTGGGGGTCCATCTCCCTACTACCATCAAAGATTTCGCGCCCTGAGGTCGCCGATCCACGAAGAAACGCCGTTTAAACCTTCACCGGTTCACGATCCCACGAACCGCCTCCACCATCGCTATCCTCGTCCCGTGCCCATCGCTCCACGCCCCACGTGCCATGCCACCCCGCCCTTGTCACCTCCGTCAGCCGCCCGGACTGAGAGGGGGAGAGGAGAGAACGTGAGGGAAGAGAGAGGGAAAAGGGAGAGAAATGAGAGAAGGGGAGAGAGAGAAAAGGGGGGTTATATATATAGAAAATCTAAAAATTACCAAAAATATAAAAAATAGGGAAAAATTACCTCCCTTATCCTCGGAAGACGCACAACGCAGTGGTAACGTCTTGGAGTCCGAGAATGCAACGGTTCACCCTACACGGGGTTCCGAATGTCCCATAGATGGAAAATACGCGTAAAACCCAAAACGCAACCCGGGACCCACAAAGGCGCTCCGAAAATTTCAAAAAAATATCGGCGTGCTCCTCACAACACCACAGACCTAAGGAAACTCACGGACACACCACCAATGGGTCCGATAATCTGATAAAAATAGTCCGAAGCTCAATCGGACATGATCCGCAACCCGCGAAAAGTGATCCGAAACCCACAGATCCAGATCCAAAAAACCCGGGGCATTACAGCCCTCCCCCCTTAAAGGAATTTCATCCTCGAAATTCAAGACTAGCACCAAGACACAGGGGAAGAACACCTTAATCAACTGACAACGCTGTCAGAGCCCCAGCACGGAAAACCTCGATTCTCATGAAAACACCGATCCAGAGGGACACATCCAGATTATCACCACGAACGACACCTCGCTCCACATGCCGCGCACACCAGCCATCAGAGCAGGCATACACCAATGGACACAGTCCGGCATCACCTCAGTCACAACAAAACCAATCATGACACCACTGCCACCATCTCGCTCGCCAAGGAGACACAACCCTCGTCACAAGAAACAGCTACCGATCCATCCTATGGTTGGCAGACAAAACACACATCAGCTTCTTCTATCTATGAAAGACCACACACCGGTCACCAACTGCTCGTCAACAGGAAACCTCCATCGGCCCAGCAGGCACGATCCAACTCACGACAGGCCATCCGCTGACTCGCATAGACAATTACCACATCTCAAGCTGCACTCCTCTCGAACATCGCATCCGATCTCGATCATCGGGCCAACTCAACCCTCTCGGGGAGCACGATGAAACCAAATGGCAAGATCTTGGTGTCTTCGATCATCACCTCACTCGACTCAGACTTATAGGAGAACCATTCCATGCTAGTCACAAACCAGGGATAACCATTGCGACACCAACATCTCATCAAGGACTACCATGCACAGACGTCACTCTTCCGTCTTGCCTCATCGAAACCTTCGTCTCAAATAATCCAAGTGGACACCTGCCAATCCTGATTCCGCCCTCACCACAGAGCCACGGGACACCACCAGGATAATTCAAGGCACACGTCTCTAGGGGAGGAAAGTGCCATCCAAAATTACGGCAACCTAGCCGCCAACACCACGACCAATGCACACGGGTCCCAATAATAAACATCTTAGCATGGCCGACTGCGAGACTAGCCTTACGAGTCACTCGCAGCTACCAACTGGAACCCAAAATCTCTCAGAGTTCACTTTCTCTAGAACACGATCTCATCCGAGAACAGAGCCTCCAATACAAGTCGGGCACCAAACCACAGACTCTGACCAACACGTCCTCGACCTCTGTCAGGCGACACCCTCAACAACCCCATCCGGGTCTAACACCGACGGCTGACACGGTTCTCATTACAGGAACAGGGTACTCATGCGACACACTTGCCAGCACATTCCCCAATTCTCTATCCTGCCAGTGCCAAGAACCATGATACCTCGAGCAACGGCACGACAACAACACGTCTCACACAGAGGAACCAATCCTCCAATGCTCAACACAAACTCAGGAATCCGCCCGTAAAAACCAACGCTACGATTCTGAACTAGTGGGTTATGGACCCAACAGGCTTCCACTACGCACTCTGATCAACGCACACAGCCAACACGGCAACTTGAGCCTCGCCATCCCGACAATCCACAACTCGGCTGATCAACCTCCGGAAACAGGGTGAGGTAAGTTCCATTACCTCGAACCCCAAGCACAGATTCACTCCCAAATCTGGCAATCTCTGCAACTCCGCAGGCTCCGATCTACCACGCATCGGAAAGTTCCAGCACTAGCCAAGAATGTGAACACCGCCCAACCAGCACTCGTCCTTTCGGAGCAATGCCAGCACCCTTACACACCAGGGAAAATGGGCATAACACTCACAGGCAACCACCTTGCCAAAACATGGATCACGTCTTGCACGGATTTCATGGCACGCAGAGGCCAACCAATCCGGGAACACACTACAAGATGACTAACCTTATTCAAACACAATCTATCCAACCCACGGAGAAACCAACACTCCTCTGACCAATCGGAGAAATTCCACGCTCGACCAGACCTCAAACCTCACACATGCTGGAAACAGCACCTTCCAGCACCGAGAAAACCATAGCTTCCATCAGGTCAGTGCCTCTGACACACTCGATGAGTGTCACGTCAGACCATGATCACAACATCCCTCGATGCACCACCACTACAATTCCTCGAACTGCAACACACCACACCAAGAGCCGCATCACGATCCACAATAAAAAATCATCAACGCTCATCCTCGAGTCCTAAAACTCACAGCAGAACCTCCACAACTCAAACCAAATCTAAGGCGAACGCAACCCATTCGCACACAAGAGCGCATGAGTAAAACTTACTGGGGCAACATTGCCCAATCCTACCTTGAAACCCGTAAAAATAATCAGGACCGACACGTCATTTCTGATGCCACATAGCACGACAAGACCATCGGGCTCGACAAATCAGCAGCTCAACAGAAGATCCTCAGCTCACTCGAGCACACCTCTCGATCAGAGCATCCGCTCTGCCACCTCAAGCCACAACCTTAACACCTCAAGGGCTAGATAAACCTCAAGCTGGAGTGGCCAGACTCAACAACAGCTCCCTCAAGAGCACGCTCACGGCCACTTAACCATAAACAATCCTCGCCAGCCACCTGACCTCGCAGCGAACACCTCGAATGCAGCACCGCAGCAACGCACCTACCGGTAACCTCTACCCAACGCAGCGCAACCAGGATCACCACCGATGAGGGAGAAGCTCTCAACCACGATCCTTAGATCCCATGCCGGCAAGAAAGCCACGAACAGCAATCGCCTTCACAGCGCCACACAGCGCACTCAAGCTCTCAAGCGAAAAATCAAGCGGAAAACAAACACAAAACCCTAGACCAGCTGCCGACTGTATTGGACCTTATAGACTCTGATCACTGCAATATCTCAAATTCCTATGTACGTCCATAATCACCGCTCTGATACCAGCTGTGATGACCCAAGATCCAGATACCATGAAGAATCCGATACCATTCGAATCATGACCTGCCGCCAACGAGCCGGGAGGGCTCGGAAGGCCTAAAAGGAGTGTGGAGGTACAAAGAAATAGGAAAGAAAGCAAGATAATTCAATAATTAATAGAAATAAATAAACAACTACTACAACAGAGTCCAGTCCAACAAAAAGTACATTCGAAAGTAGTAAAACGTACCACATGCCAAGTGAACACTCGGCCCGGCGAGCTAGCAACTAAGAACCTCTGAACAGCATCCTCGAACCACGAGGAAGAACCACCTCACCTGAAAAATAGGGGTGAGCCTCCTATCACTGACCCAGTAGGGATCCCGCGGAACCCCAACTGAGAATAATGGCGGTACGGAAAGCAGTAACTAAAAGAACAACAGTAGCAGCAGGAACAGTAAACACGATGGCCGGTCAAAACTCGGCACTACAACTACTCCTACTGTACCGGTCAAGTAGAAAGAGAAATCCCTATCTCACAATTGGGAACCGGACCACACTAACAGCACTTACCGAGGAAAAGCTCACGGCAACCCTGTCGTAGAGGCCTGCCTCCCAGGACAACGCCAACCTAGACACGTTGTCCAAGGCACAACCCTGACCACCTGGTCGCGGGCATCGTACAACAAGACGCAACCTCGGTAAAGCAACTGGCACCCTGGCCATTACCTCGGAAACACCGGACGGTCTAGAAAACTAAGTCTTGCAAATGGGAAACGGAACCCGAAAATAGGAGAGTCACGTCTCACGTGACAGGAGTACCTGCCCACCAGAAGTAAGACTAGATGTGTCCACTATCGACTTAGTCCACAACCTCAGGTGTCTCGCTGTGGCGCCCCAGGCGGAGACTGAGACACCGTACAAGTAACTACAGAACACCGAACAAGGGCCTAGTCGGGGTCGTGCTCGTTAGCACGCATCCGAAGTCCCCGACCACATGTGCACACACTGACTGATTGCGCTACGTCAGGCCCTCTAGCTGGTTCATCCTCCCGGCCCAGACTCGAGCCGCCATAGTAGGAGGCCCACGGCAACCAGCCTAAAGCCGTCTCTCGGGTAGCCTCGCCACCACTCCCTGGTGGGACCACTCGAGTGTTGGAAGGCTACGACTAGTGGGGAGTCACTGGTGTGACCACTCTTTGAGGGGAAACTCCGAGAAACATGCACGCACCCTACGCGAAGGGTGAGAAGGACCAAGTGGCGACGAGCCACTAGACTTTGGACGGTCCTCTAGACTCACTAAATCTAACGGTCCTTGAGTCACGAGACTCAGGGTCAAGACCATCATACGCAACAGCATAAGGCCGTCAATCTAGCCTAATCCCTTGGTCTAAAATCACGGTAGCATGAATACCGAGGTAGCTCATGAGCCGTCGAGAGCATTTCCTCGGGAAGGGAACTACGAAGCCTTCCAGCCCTAGGCTGGACAGCTGGACTCGTAGTCCAAGGCCACACACATGGGCCACGCGGAAAGCAGTGAAGAATGATTCCTAAGGTAGCTCACAAGTCGCCACGCTGATTCCCCATCCCAGGGAAAGTGGGAAACCTCCAGCCCTAGGCTGGGAATTGGACTCGCAGTCCATGGCCAAACACTTGGCCCACTCGGGAACCATCTTCCACAGAAACCCACGACATGCGGGGGAACCCCACCGCACTCACACCGATGCACGGTGACTCGATCGAGCGTAACACAAAAAGCCCAGAACACACACACCTACGGGAAAGCTAGTCGAGGTAACATGGCACCTCCAGACACCTAGAAACATGGACACGGAACCTACGGGGTGTTCGGGACACTCACGAGGCCGACCGTAACTCACGGAAACCACGTTCGAAGAGAAACGGGACTGCAAACCACTCGGTGCAGCCCAGAGCCTGGCAGTCCAACCCTAGGCCGTAACTCCCGACAGCACGTGACTCCCAACAGTCAGAAAGCACGTAACTTGAGAAGCATCGGTCAAAAATGAGGTAGCGATCTAACCCTAGGCCGTCACACCGTCTGGCTGTTTATCGTGCAGCCGCCAGACGACGTCGGGACCGGCCGATAAAACAGTGCCCGGTGGCGCACCCACCTTGGGCCGCCACAGTGTTTGGCGCACCTACCCTGGGCCGCCAGAGACTCTGGCTGTCTCTGGAAGGACCGCCACACCAGCCCGAGAACGGGCTGACGGGAAAAACCCAAAAATCTCATTCCACGCCCCGATCATCGCCCGATGATGGGGAAAACAAGGGGGAAGCTCCCCTAGGACCCCCAGCATGCATCTAAACCCCTGGATCGGCCAAAAACACCGCAAAAATGAGACATCCGGCTCACACCCCAAAAATATGGATTTTCCCCAAAAAGCTCAAATAGGCCCTCTCGGCTCACCACGACCTACAAAACTCGCGGGAAAAGAAGAGCACGAGCTGGGGGTCCATCTCTCTACCTCCACCAAAGATTTCGCACCTCGAGGTCGCCGATCCATGAAGAATCGCCGTTTAAACCCTCGCCAGTTCACGATCCCACGAACCGCCTCCACCACCGCGATCCTCATCCCGTGCCCATCGCTCCAAGCCCCACGAGCCACGCCGCCCCGCCCTCGCCGCCTCCGTCAGGCCGCTCGGACTGAGAGGGGGAGAGGAGAGAACATGAGAGAAGAGAGAGAGAAAAGGGAGAGAAATGAGAGATGGGGAAAGAGAGAAAAAGGGGGTTGTATATATAGAAAATCCAGAAATTACCAAAAATATGAAAAATAGGGAAAAATCACCTCCTTGATCCTCGGAAGACGCATAATGCAGTGGTAACGTCCCGAAGTCAGAGAACGCAACGGTTCACCCTACACGGGGTTCCGAAGGTCCGACAGACGGAAAACACACGTAAAACCCAAAACGCAACCCGGGACCCACAAAGGTGCTCCGAAAATTTTAGAAAAATACCGTCGTGCTCCTCACAACACCACGGACCCAAAGAAACTCACGGGCACACCACCAATGGGTCTGACAATCCGGTAAAAATAGTCCGAAGCTCAATCGGACAGGATCCGCAACCCGCGAAAAGTGATCCGAAACCCACGGATCCAGATCCGAAAAACTTGGGACATTACACATAGGCAAGAAAATAACAAACAACCCATGAAAGTTGAATCATTTTGACGTATTTCCGACGAAAAATTTTTATTCGGATAATGTCGTCAGTATTTCCCATTTTTCTGAGCTATTTGTCATCGTTACAGAGTTATTTGTCACTACTAACGGCTATTTGTCACTCATAACATCTATTTTTCACCATTATCGCTCACCAGCCGTCGCCTTTGTTTCGCTTCAAAACATACCTTTTACTTCGGTTATCCATTTATCACCCTTAGGAGACATTTGTCAGCCTTGAAATCTATTTCTCACCACTCATGACTATTTGTCACTACTATGCGGTGTTAGCCGTCGCGCTTGATTTTGGCTTATCTGACTTACTGACTCCAAAACTTCAAAACTTGTTCTTGTTTCTGTCTCACAGTGATAATTAATAAATATAATACTATAATTATAATAAAATAAATAAAAATATCAAAAAATTATACAAATTAAAAATATATAAATATAAAAAAATAATAATAATAATAAAATTATGAAAAAGATAAAAATCATATAAAATGATAATTAATAAATGTAACATCATAATAATAGTTAAATAATTATGAAAATGATAAAAACTAAAAAATTAAAATGATAACTAATAAATGTAATAGTAAAATAATAATGAAATAACTGAAAATGAGAAAAAACATAAAAATGATAATTAATAAATGTAACAGCATAATAATAATATAATAATTATGAAAATGATAAAAACCATAAAAATGATAATTAATAAATGTACCAGTATAATAATAAATTAATTATAAAATTGATAAAAAAACATAAAATTGATAATTAATAAATGTAACACTATAACAATCATATAAAATCACCTAATTATGAAAAATGATAGAAAAATAATATAAACATTTCGCTTCATTTAATCAATGTCGTTTGATGACTAGGAAAGGTTCAGATCCGTGTTGGTAGAGTAAGGAAACCCATACATGGTTAAACACTTCAAACGAACTTGAGTTTCTTCAAGTTTCACTGCCATGAGATATTTGTCACTGTTACAGAGTTATTTGTCATTGCTAACGGCTGTTTATCACTCACAACATCTATTTGTCACCCTTATCGCTCGCCAGCCATCGCCTTTGTTTTGCTTCAAAACATATCTTTTACTTCTATGATCTATTTATCACCCTTTAAAACTATAATTATACACACAACTCACACAACTCACACAACTCAACATAAAACACACATCTCTCGATAAAATCCACACAACATATAACTCAATGAATAAAAGAAATTACAATTACATTAATTCAAATGTGTCATTTTTTACAATTATAATTACAAATCAACAGATATCCATTGGATCATCCTCCACCATCACTAGTTGCAAAAGAATCCCCTCTCTCAAACGACTCCTCTTGCCCAACAATTGCTTCATTTAGCTCAGTTGGATCGACTTCTTCCACTTCGTCCTCTATACACAACCGAAGTGGCTCGACAGATTCGATCAGACAAAGGTTAGAAGCAACCAACTCTGCAGTGTCACCCTCGTCTAATTGAAAAGTTTCGGCACTTGAATCCTCTGAGACACCAATTTTTTAAAATACTCGTTCCATTCAAACCACAATTTTGAAAAAAGCTCTTTTCTGAAGCTGGTATCATGATCTCTCTCTTCCGGAGAATCAGCATCGACCGGCCTGTATGTGTAAACCTTCCTCGTCTGTCCTGGTCTAAAAGCACGAACAATAGCTTTGGTATCTCGCCAAGCCATTGGTCCTGCTTTTAGACCAGGATAGACCAACAAGGTTTACACATACAAGCTAGTCATTGCTGATTCTCCGGAAGAGAGAGATCATGATACCTGCTTCAGAAAAGAGCTTATTTCAAAAATATGGTTTGAATGGAGCAAGTATTCTAAAAAATTTCGACAGCATCTCCCTTAAAAATAGACTATTTTCCACTTTTGTACATCCTAAAAAATTATATTAAACAAAATAAAAATACATCCAACATGTGAACTGAGAGATGAAGTTAGGAATCATGACATGAGGGATTAAACCATGGCAGTGACACCTTGGATGTGATGTTATAGAGGCCATGCGCGGGCGGCGGTGGTGGAATGGCGATGGGCGGCCGAGGACGGCGGCTGCAGCAGTGTTGGACGGCAGTCAGTGGGCGGGTCTGGTTGGAACAGTGGCCGGCTGCCACGGCACGGCACCAAAGGGGCAGCGGTGCTCTGCCGGAGTGGCTGCAAGGGGGAGCGCGACGGTGGGCTGGCCAGCACTGCGGTGTTGGTTCGCGGAGGAGAGGGAGGGTGCGTAGGGCACCCGTGGGCAGACGGGGACAAGGTGGCAATGGTCGGCGGCGAGGGGGGGAAAGTAAGGGATGGGGGGGAAACAAATGGCTTCTAAGGGTAAGAAATACGTCGTAAGGGTGATAAATAGGTCGTAAGGGTGACAAATGCTTCTAAGGGTAACAAATGGGTCCTAACGGTGACAAATAGCTTCTAATGGTAACAAATGGGTGTCTAAACGTGAAAATAGTTGCAATGGTGAAAAATGAAAGAGAGAGAGAGACAGAGAGAGAGAGAGGGGCATTAACAAACAGAAAAAATGGTGGCTCCTGGCACAAGTCTCTCCCTCCTACAGTCCTGCTGTCCTGCAGTCCTATTGCTGGTAAATTATTCGTATTTGTTTACTAAAGTCGGTGGAAGACCAAAAGTCGGTGAAAGACGAAGGGTCTCTCCCAACTTATGCCAACTACTCATGAGTTGAGGTTTTTAAAGGTGAATTGAAGGGTATCACTACGACTGGTTTTAATTTTAGAAGTCACATAGTTAAAATGGGGTAGTTATTATAGTTTCGGGAAGTGTAACAATCTTCCATCTTATCATATTTTTTATATTTTATATTTTATATTTTATATTTTATAATATATTATTTACATAAATATATATTATATGATGTACATTATTACGAATGGATATTTTATGAAACGAATATTATAATATCCGTATTCGGTCCGATTCAAATTCTAATATTATCTGTATCTGAAATAATAAATACGATTTAGAATATTATCCACTAATTAATACAGATTCGAATTCGAATATTATCTAGCTAAACTATTGATATATTTATATTTATATTTGTTATTTATTACATATACGTATTGCGGTTAAACATAAGCTATTCCAGGTGTTTTTGACGGAATCTTATTCAGTCAGAAATAAGTCAGAATTTACACACATATTTTTGTTCATTTCTGATAATTATTACATAAATATATGTAAATATTAGTGACAGAAATTTTGTTGTCAAAAATCAGTGGATAATTACCAACGTAAATATTGTCTCAAAGTTGTCTCTTTTTAGAGAGATTTTCGCCCGAAATAATAGGTCGAAAATCAGTCCGTATTTATCGACGGATTTGTGACAGAATATATTCCGTTGGAAAGTTATAATAGTTCTGACGTCTTTCCGACGGATATATTGCCGTCGAAAAATTACGTCGGTATTTCCCATTTTTCTTATAGTGGGAGATGATCTCCTCTATCAAGGGGACGGGAAGGACTTTTGTGGGAGGGGTGATGATGATCGGTGCATGGTGCACTCGGGGTGGTGGGTTCTGGAGACTTGCATTAGGATAGGGAGGGGGAGTAGTGGAAGCCTAGGTTGGGGTAGGATTGGGGTTGGAAGTGGAAGGTGGGTTGGGTGAGGAGGTTTGAGTTGATTGGTTTTGGGGGGTGTATCCCTTTTAGGGGATGATGGAGGGGTAGTGGTAGGACCCAAGGGGTCTTGTGGGGTATGGGTTTGGTGAGGGATTTTGGGTTGGGGGTGGTGGCCGTCATGGGCCTAGGTGGAGGGGTGGACACGGGGTCCACTTGGGTTTGAATGGTAAGGGTTGGGTGAGTGACTTTGGGTTGGGGGGTGGTGGTCCTCGTGGGGTTAGATGGGGAGGTGGAGGCCGAGGCCACTTGGATTTGGGTGTGGGTTAGATAAGAGAGTGTGGGTTGGGGGGTGGTGGCCCTCATGGGGGGAACCGGGTGGATTAAGGGTCTCTTGCCCTTGGGGTCGGCCGGCTGTGGAGGGGTGGAAGTGGGTCGCCCTTGGTTTTGGGGAGAGTTGGTGGGGGTTGGGTGGTGGAGTGTAGAAGTGTTGCTCAGGGAAGGAGGTGATGGGTGTTGTGGAGGTTGGGCCTTTATGGCGGCCTTGAACTGGCTGGGAGAGAAAGGAGGAGTGGTAGTGCTCCTTGGGCTATGGCTCTCCGAGTTGGAGGGGAAGGTTCGGAGAACATAGATCTTCCTTAGTTCGGTTTTCATGTCTTCCCATGTGTCAATGGACTCTTGCCTTCTAGTCCTCCTTAAGCCCTCAATGTTCTACCACTTATCCCCAGCTTTACGCAAAAGCTGACGCTTGGCAAAACGGACTCTCCCAGGTCCATATAGCATAGCCCTCTCAAAGTGCTTGTCCAAGGTACTCTCCCACTTTAGGTAGGCAGTAGGGCACGATCCATCAAAGAGGAGATCCTCAAATAGGATTATGTCAAAGGGGGGGGTCGATCGGACCCTTGTGGAGGGCTGAGTGGGATGGATATGACCAAAAAGAGATAGCCATGCTAGTGGGCACGGTTGATGCACCGGGTGATGAATGCAAAATGCCCTAGGACCAACTTGATAGAGACAAGTTGTGAACTTCCTCTGATACCAATCTGATGTGACACCACCTAGGGGAAAGGGCGAGGAGCCCAATTGGACGCCCCAAATCATGAATCCAAACTGGCAAAGCAGTACGAGGCGCAGGTTGAACCCGAAGGTCTTCCTCATGCAAGAAAGGCCACGTTCCGGACCGACCTAACCGGACCTTCCTGCGGTGACTTTTGATATACCCCTTTTTGCTGCCGAGGACTCACGCTATGGGGGGTTGACTATAGGAGCCTCGGACCTAGACTCGCAAGCCATGCAACAACTAGCAAAGACTCACTCGAGCGGGCTCACCCGCGTAACGCACACTCGGGCCTGTAGGCGAATCGGCGATAGTGGTGAGGGTCCAAGGTGAGACCTCGATGTTCGAGGGGTTGGATAGCTTTGGATGGACCCCTAAGGGCTAGGGATGCCCAATTCAATGGGCGGCCAGCACGCCAAGGGCTTGAGTTGTAGGGTATCTCCCACAGCTCGCTCCGCGGTGGCACACGATTTGGTGGATTCCGGATCGAGCACTCGCTCACCGTCCGACGGGCAATTGAAAGCAATAATAAGCCAACAAAGATAATGCTACCAGAAGAGGAGAGTGATCATTAGCTCACCTAATCAGCGTGAAAATGCTGATGCCGGCCGGAGACGAGGGCGAGCGGGGAGGCGTGGGTACGCACCCGCACGCTGCGCCGATGTAGCTGTGACTGGCAACCTGCTAATACAATCACCACACCTCACACAGAAGGGTGATTGTGGGGTGGGGACTTTAACTATTACAACCAAAACTACCTCCACACAGAGAGGGGCGATCAGCCAGCCAGGAGGGGAGGGGAGATCGGTGTGGCCGAAGGAGATCGGTACCCGGCCTACACAGATTGATTCACTGCCCTGGCTGACTGCAACTAGCACCTTGTCAGAGGTAGAAATCTCTACTGGGATGTCCGAAGGAGGCGAGGTTGGTGTTTATGGAAAGCTGATCAAATTTAGAATCACCAGGAGGAAGAATCGCTATATTCTGAGCTCCGACGAAGCCGGGCCGCCGAATCTCACGGAGCTACGCAGGTGACAATTCTGGCAGATCAGAGAGCTCTTTGTTGGGATCCTACTCTCAGCTAGGGCGTCAGATTGAGGCAGGACTCACACCGACGTACTCGTGGGAGAGTCCCCTTTCAGAAGGAATTAACGGGGCTCCGAGAAGAGGTCGGATTAGAGCGCTGGAAGTAGAAAGGTAACAGGGGGTCCGACCTGATACCAGTGAAGTGTTCTGCGCCAGTCGGGGAGAACTACTGGAACATGGTCTTCCGGTGCCCGAACGACCTCCTTCTTCTTGGAGGTGGTAGAGGACTTGCAGAAGATGTCCTCCACTATTGGACGTGTCAATAGCGTCACCGAGCTGGTTGTGAGAGCTGCTACAAGTCGTCTCTGGCTGTCTACCAGAGATAGTCGGTGCAGTCTGGCAAGGATGGCTCCAGTGAATAGCACAGATGTCGAATAGAGGCGGGACCACCTCGCCTGCGTAGCTGCTTGGACGAGCTTTCCGCTAATATAAGATTTGCTGCTTGAATCGTCGGAGTGTTGTCGTGGTCAAATCTGCAACTTGGGCCTCTATTGTTGCCTGCGAACTGGACTGAGCAGGTTGGTGATAGGTGTTGATAGTGGTGGGAAGGGGTGAAGGGACTGCAATGGGGTGAGGGCGAATGGCTGTGGGGATTGGCTGGGGGGTGGAGAGGGATGGTGGAGAGGCTGTGAGGGAGGTATGGGTCAGAGCTGGGTGGTGCAAGAGGAACGGGTGGAGGGGGAAAGGTTGGTTGCAGCCAGCACAAGGGAGAGGGAGGGAGATGGGGGAGGTTGAGCAAGCAAGGTGGAGGGGAGGTGGAGGCTGCGACCAAGGGAGGTTGGGGGAGAGGGAGAGGCTGGGGCACAGCCCTCAAGGGGTGGGAAATTCAATTGGGGCCTTGGGGAGGTGAAAGGGTGGCTTGGGAAGGGGAAAGATGGCTTGGAGAGAGTGAAGGGGTGCCTAGGAGTATCAAAGGTTGCCTTGGAAGGAGGAGGGAGCAATGGTGGGGTTAAATGGAGTATGGGGAGGGGAGAGGGGTCTTAATGGGGAGTGAATGGAGGAGTAGAGAGAGAGAATTCAAAATTTGGGGTAGGGGAGGAGAGAGAATGGGGGTCACCCCCTTTAGAAAAGAGAGAGATGGGTTTCTCACCCTAGGGAAATTTAACTGAATTTCAAATTTTCTTTCAACTATTCATTCGCTCTCAAATGGGGGATTGGGGTCCTATTTATAGGAATCCCACATTTTACAATAAGTCCCCGACTTTTAGACTAATGATGAAACTCACCAAGGGGAAAGGGGTGCCCCTGGGCCTAGCCCACTAAATTGGGTCCAATTAGCTAATCTAATGGCCCAATTGACATATGACTTATGTAAATGACTCCCGTAACCTAGGTACTTGACTTAAATAAAAGGAAAATTACATAATTGTGACTCAAATAAAATATTAAAATTACATGCCATGACTCAGAAAAATATGATGAGCTCGATGATGTGCCGCGAGCGAGCAATAGAAGCCTCGAAAAAATATGAAGTGGCGAGGGATGCCCCCATCAGAACTCCTCAGGGACGATTGTCAATTTCTTCCACGGGGTCCACTTGAGCCTCCCGTCGCTCAGCCACATGTGGGACTGGTGGCCACATCAGACGAGGCTCTCAATCTCATCCTTGAGTTGCTGGCAGTCCTCAGTGTGGTTGCCATGGTCATCGTAGAACTGGCAGTGCTTTCGGCGATTGCAACGCCAAGAATTGGACTTCATCGGCTCCGGCCGGCCAAGCAGGCCAGAGTCCCGAATTTCCCGATATATCACATAAACAGGGGTGGATAAGGGAGTGTAGCATTCAAACTTACGGGGTGGCTCCTTACGGTCGCCCTCGCAATTCCTCCTCTTCCCCTAGCTGGAGTTCTACTCGGACGGCCGCTTCCTCTCCCCTTCTCTCCCCTGGCTGGTGGAATCTCGGCAGGCGGTGAGATCCTCCTCACATTCCCCATGACGTAGAGCTAGAGACACCAGGTCGGCCAAGGTGCTGGAGGGGATGGAGCACCAACTCTCGCTAGAGCCCTTCATCGCGGTTGCCTCCATTCAACGTTGTGATGGCAGAAGCTACGTCGAGTCGGGGAATGCACAGGGCCTCCACCTTGAAGCGGTTAATATATGATGAGGACATCACCAGCAATCCCCTTTGTTTGAGGATCCCGACGCTCACCAACTATGCTACATCTTGTTCGCCACTATATTTTGAGTCATATGATGTAATTTTAATTTTCTTATCATGTACTTTTCCTTTTATTTGAGTCCAATACCTAGGTTAGGTAGCTATTTACCTAAGTCTAGAGTCATTATGTTGGTTAATGGGCCCAATTATATGGGCTAGACCCAGGGGCGCCCCCTTCCCCTTGGTTAAGTATTAGTAGTCCAAAAGTCATGGACTTATGTGAAAATGTGGGATTCCTATAAATAGGACCTCAATCCCTCATTTGGAAGCTAATGAAGTATTGATAAAAAATTGCCACAAGAATTTGTGTCTCTCTCTCTCTCTCTCTAAGGGGTGGATTCCCCTATCTCTCTCTCTCTCTCTCTCTAAAGGGGGCGGCCCCCTCTCTATCTCCTTCTCTCTCTCTCTCCCTTGGGCGACCTTGCCCCTTCACCTCCCTCCCTTGCCACATCACCCTCCACCTCAGCCTCCCACCCTTTCACCTCCCCAAGACCCATTACTCCCCTTTAGTGTCTCCACTTCCCAAGCAACCTTTCCCCTTCCCCATACAACCTTCCACCTTCCCAAGGGAGAATCCCTTCCCCCAAGCATCCCTTCCCCTCCACAAAGCAACCCTTCCCATCCCCTAGGCCCCCCCATTAACCCTTCCATTAATCCACCACCCACACCCAAGAGACAACCCCCATTCCCCTAGGCCATTTGCGCCCCCACCATCCACCCCTCCAAGAGAACCCCTCCCCCTCGACCACCTCCCATCCCCTTCCCCACACCAGGTCCGCCCCCTGCCAACCCCCCCCTCTCCCCTCTCACACCCCCAAACCTCCCTCCCACATCCACAACCAGCAACCTTCCACCCCTCTTTGCTACCCCTCCATCCCTTACCTTCCCATCTCCACCAACAACCCCCCCTTCTTCTAACACTGCCCAGTTCGCAGGTAGCAAATTGGGACCCGACTTGCAGAACCTTCCCCGGAGTCATACGGAATCACCTGAAGAGGTACCATACATCACCGGAAAGATCGTCAAGATAGCTTTGCAGCCGAGGTGGTCTCGCCGGCATCCCACATCCCTACTGTCCGGAGGGTTCATTCTCGTCCGACTGCGCAACCGGAACCTGAACATGGACCATAGCTACAGTGCAGAAGCTACCACGGTCTCACCCTTCCGTTCCAAGACGCGCCACTTGTCCGGGTCGAAGATCCACCAGTCCTCTGTCCAACACAGAAAGCGGGACCTCATTCGGAGTCCGGGGCTGCCCGTTCCGAATTTTCTTCCCCAGGTGCACGGGACAGGCCACTCAGGACCTGTCCAGACCCCTATTCACTCAACGGGCTCTCCCTCTCTGCCCCAACATCGTCTGGTGGCCCCCCTGGTTGCTGCTCTAAGAAGACTCATCCATGGTCGTGCCCGTCCTGGTCCTGCTGCGTTTCGACATCGGGAGCGGGCTTGGTGACTACTTCCACCTGCTGCTGCACCCTGAGACCAGTCCGAACGAGAGCGCAGGGAGCCTGATCCTGAGCCTGCCCCTGCCGGTGTCGATGTCAGGATCAACCACAAAAATTCACAGGCGTTCTTGGGTCCGTCAGCGACGTTTTGGCACTGGTTTCGTCGACTTCCGAGTTCGGTGGAGTGCGTGGCAGCATCAACATCGCCTCCCTGTCTAGTCATTCCAGAACCGGGCAGATCATCCAGCACTTGCTTAAGTTAATCCCCCCCTCCCCGCCTGGCCTGCTTAGTGCCCCTCCCTGTGTGGAGGTAGTGTTTGCTTGTACCCTACTCTCCCCACCCCGAGTTCCCCCTCCTGCGTGAGAAGTAGTGCATGTAATATTTGAACAGGGGAAGCTACACCGACGCAGTGTGCGGGGAACCCACACTCCCCCGCTCGCCCTCATCTCCGGCCGGGATCGGTGTTTTCACACCGATCAGGTGAGCTTCGGACCACTCTTCTCTGCTTTTTTTTTTATCAAGAAACCTTGCCTAGTGCAGGATGGGAGAGTGCACCCTTTTACCAGAGGCAAAGAGCAAGCCACTCCACCATTCAGACATTAGGAGGTGTATTTATAATAATTTGGATGAAGGAATACATTACATTAAGCGGATACTGGGCATGCCCAGTTTATCCAATCGAGCTATTCCCTTTATAGAATTAGGGAGCTCATCATAAGAGAAAAAATTAGTACAATGAGTGGAACAAGCCAAAGAGGCTAGAGAGTCAGCAACCTTATTTCCTTCTCTGTAAATGTGAGCTATTGAATCTTGAGTGGTAAGGAGTCTCCAAATCTCCCTTATATAATGAAGAATGGACCATGGGCATGGAGTAACTTTTTTGATGATTTGAACTAAGAGTTTGGAGTCGATATCAATCTGGATTGGCTTGATAGCAGTTGTGCGGTAGTACTTGATGCCATCGAGGAGAGCTCGAGCCTCAGCTACAAGATAGTTTGCTTTACCATAGTAATGTGAGAAAGCAAGTAAGATAGTGCCATTGTGGTCCCTAATAGCCCCTCCGCCTCATGAGTCTCCATTTCCTTTGCAGGCTCCATCGGTGTTTAACTTGAGTGAGAGAGGGGTCGGATGGACCCAGGTGACAGTCATCAGCTGCCGTTTAGAGTGTTGTCTGCTGTTGATGCCAAAGTCCCGCAAAGTGATTCTTTTTACATTGTCAAACTCTTTGAGGTTTGCAGTGTCACATGTGCGCTTGACTTGAGCTTTTATATGGTGGAGAAGACTGACCTTGGAGATGCTCTTGCCCTCATATTTTGATGCATTCCTTGCTTTCCAGATTTCCCAAATTCCATAGCCAATTACTGCAAGCATGAATAAACTGTGGGCGGATTTCACCTGAATATTGTCTGCATTGTGATGTATGAAATAGGTCACTGAATTTGAGTTGATCTTCAGTCCATAACTCCTGAAATAAGACCAAATATGTTTGGCCAGTTCACTATGAATGAATAGGTGGCTAGTAGTTTCCTCACACTGTGATGTACAGCAATAACATTTCGAGCACATTTGCACACCCATCTTTTGAACATTTTTATCAGTGGGGAGAGCATTGCGGGCAGTCTTCCAGAGATGGATGGAAACTTTTATTGGTAGCCAAGTAGACCAAAGATGGGTCCATGGAAAAGGATGATCATTATCATTATTCGTAGACAGTTCATAGTAGGAGGAGGCCACAGTGCAAGTACCTGTTGAGGAGAGACTCCAGACAGGACAGTCAGGATACTGGTTAAGCTTAAAGCTAAGGATAGCAGATTTGATTGAGTCTGGGATCCTTCCATCCAGCATATTATTATTTGCATTTGGACGGGCAGTGTAGAAATCCTTGACAGTAATGCTAGAGCTCTGATTTGTTGAGGTAGAGACATACTCTGCCAAGCATCTGCTTCCAATCCAGTTGTCCAACCAGAAATGTGTATTGCTGCCATCACCAACTACAACTTTGGTGTGTTTAGAGATAAGATCTCTGGCCTTCAGCCAACCCCTCCTGGTGAAGCCATTCATGTTCTTGAATTGGACCTCACTGATATGCTGCTGCCTAATGTATTTTGCCCTGAAAAAATTTGCCCACAGAGAGTTGGTATATAATCCCTTCCACAACATCTTTACCCGCAAGGCTGTTTCCATGACTCTTAGTGACATGATGCCAAGACCTCCTTGAGATATAGGTTTGCAGATAACTTGCCATGCAGCCCAGTGCTTTTTCTTTCCATGGATAGAGGAACCCCAAAAGAAGTTGGCAAAAGACTTGTCTAGAAGTTCATGAGTGCCTACATGCAGTGGGGATGATGATAACGAGTATATGGGTATGGATGACAAGACATGCTTGATGAGAATAAGTCTTGCTCCCTGGGAAAGTAAGCTTGATTTCCAGCCGGCAACTCTATTTTGGATTGAGCTTAATATTCCTGCAAAAAAAACCTTTTTCCTTCTGCCAATCATAAGAGGACATCCCAGATATTTATGGGGAAAGGAATGTCTGAAGAAACCAGTACAACTTTGAATGCGATTGGCAACTGAATTATGTGTCTTTGGGTGCAAAAAGAAACCACTTTTGCTGATATTAATTTGCTGCCCTGAAGAAGTTTCATAGATCTGAAGCACTTTTAATAAATTTTGGACAGAGTTTATGCAAGCTTTGCTGAAAAGAAGGGTATCATCTGCAAACAAAAGGTGGGAGATGTGAGGGCTGCGGCTTGGCCCAGCAAACCAATCAATCCTACCACTGGAGAAAGCTTCCTTTAGAGCTCTGCTTAATGATTCTTCCGCAATGATAAATAAAGATGGGGCAAGTAGGTCACCTTGCCTCACTCCTCTTGAGGACTTGAAAAAACCAGTAGTGTCACCATTAAGCAAAATTGAAAACCAACAGTTTTTGATCAATTTTTCAACTATCATAATGAAAGAATTATCAAAGCCAAATTTGTGAAGGATAGTGAGAAGAAAATCCAGTTCAAGTCTGTCATATGCTTTTGCCATGTCAAGTTTGAACATGACATTGTGCCCTCTTGTTTTCCTCCCCAATTCATTTGTCAATTCTTGAGCAAGAGCAATGTTTTCCGAAATTTGTCTTCCCTTCACAAATGCTGATTGCTCTAATGATATGATCCTTGGGAGAATTGTGGCAATTCTTTTGTTGACAATAGATGAAACTATTTTGTAAAAGAAGTTGCAAAGACTTATAGGTCTGTAATCAGAAATGTCCATAGCATTTGCCATTTTTGGGATGAGTGCTATTAGAGTGGAGGTGACACTTCGAGGAATGGGCTGCTGAGTGATAAAAGTTTCCTTTACTGCACTGCAAACAAGCTCACCAATAATAGGCCAGGTGGATTGGTAGAAAGCACCCGTGAATCCATCAGGTCCTGGAGCACTGTCTGGGGAAAGAGCTTTAACAGTATCAAAAATTTCTTCATCTGTTGGGATTTTGCAAAGACTAGTGTTATCTTCCTGAGTTACCAGTTTTGGAATACAGCTCATAGAAGTTTCATGTAAGTAGTGACTCTGTGAACTGAATGCTTTTTGAAAGTGAGAGACAGCAATGTCCTTCATATCATCATGATTGGAAGTCATATTGCCTGCTGAGTTTCGCAGCTGTGTGATGTTCTGCTTGTGTCTTTTGGCTAAGGTTGAAGCATGGAAAAACTTTGTGTTTCTGTCTCCTTCAAGTAACCAACGGATTCCGGACTTCTGTTTCCAAAAAATTTCCTGTTGAAGCAGTCTGCTTGATTGTATGGTCCTGGCTTGCTCAAGATTCGAGTAATTTTCCTCAGTGGGTTGCAAGTCATATTTGTGTTCTGCCAGCATAACTTCATCTTCTGCTGCTTTTAAATTTTGGTGGACATTCCCAAAAGTGAGCTTGTTCCAGCTACGAAGCATGATTCTCATCTGCTTAAGTTTCAAATAAACGGTGGTCATTGGAGAAGATGCCACAGGGCTGAGGTTCCAGTAGAGCTTAACATCCTCAAGAAATTTCTCATGTTTGGGCCACATGCTTTGAAAGCAGAATCTGCTTTTGAAATGCAAGGAAGACTTTGATTTAACTAATAAAGGTGCATGGTCAGAAGCTTCCCTAGACAGGTGCTCAACAGAGATTGGTATTGATGTTATCCATTCAGTGTTGGAAAGCACCCTGTCCAATCTAGCCCAAATTCCTTTGCTACCTGCTTGGTTGTTATGCCAAGTGAACTTAGATCCCAAAAAACCAGCATCCAGAAGTGAGCAATCAGAAATACATTGCTGGAAGTCCATCATAGCACCAGCATTAGGGGGTTCCCCCCTAACTTTTCATCAGAATTCAGAATGCAATTAAAGTCACCGATAACAGACCAAGGGCCTTTTATTTGAAAGTGAATTGAATTTAATGAAGACCACAAATCCCTTCGCTCTGGAGCAGAGCATTTTGCATACACAAAACTGATATGGAATAAGGGGTGGACAGGATTTACTTGAGCAACTGAAATTTGCTGATCGTCCTTGCAAACGACTGAAAAGTCAATAGTATCTCTCCACAAAACCCAGATGTGGGCAATATTATCATTGTTTACACAAGCTTTACTCATACCCAATTTTCTACAGATACCATCCATCTTACTGGTATGGATTTTAGGCTCCAACAGTATAATGAAATCAAGTTTATGAGTCTTGATAAGAAATTTTACCCTGCCAACAGAAATCTCATTTCCAATACCTCTAATGTTCCAAACTGTAAAATTCATGAGGAAAAGTGAAGTTCAGGAATATTATCCATAGATCTTGACCTAGTCATAGATCTAGTAATAGCACCTTGTCGATCAAGCAATAAAGCAGATACATTACCATCAGAGACCGAATCTGAAATAGCCTTTCTTCTAGCAAAATTTTCAGCATCCTGATGGTGGATATTAGGACCCTCAAACGGCTCCTTGCTCTTTTGTAAAATCAAAACAGAGTGGTCACCAAGAAAGGAAATTTCTGGGACAGGGGCTAAGGTGCCCAGCTGAGTGTGTGTTTGGTCTGAAGGGAGCTTCACGGTGGCATGGGAGTTCATTATTGGTTCAGTATTCCTAGAGGCATTGAAATTATCATGTGCCCCCTGTTGTGATTTGCTGGGTGTTGACTTCTGCGGAGCATTAACACAAATATTCTCAGTGCCCTGAGTCACTTCAATCCGACTGTGCAGTCTATCACTGGTTTGATCTGCCATGGAATTTATTTCTTTTGGGACTAAAACTGAAACATCCAGTAACTTCATGGACCCCGAAAGATCCCCAACTTCAACCTCACTTGATGACTGATTGATGTCTAGATCTACATTTTTCTTGGAGCTGTCCACCGGAATCCATACTTTCTTTTTCTGATGGGGTGGTAGAGGTTGTGCATCAGACATCCGGACCGTGGCCAAACTAGTATAGGGCTTTTTTCCTTTGCAGTTTTCCAAATTATGGCCAAGCCGAGCACAAGCTGAACAGAACAAAGGAAAATCAGAGTAGACTATATCTTGCCAAGCTCCTCCTCCCGGAATGCCAATCCAGATTCTGTTCGGATGCGTTTTAGATACATCCAACTCAACACACACACGGGCTTCCGATGTTATGGATAAGTTCAGGGTAGATTGATCAATCTTCAAGACTTTTCCTATATTGCCAGCTATAGAACGCAAGAAAGGTTCAATAAAAAAGTTTACCGGTAGTCCTGGGAAAGTAATCCATATTGGCAGAATAGATGAATCCTCATCCGGCGAAAAATCCAATGACCATCTAAAAAATTTGAAAAGCTTCCCATGAACGAAGAGGCTATCCTTCAAAAGAGTCAGAAAGTCCTCCTCATTGCGAAACCGAAGAAGCAGATGGCGAGAGTCGAGGGCGCTGATGATGAAGTCCTCTTTGAAGTTGCAACGATGCGAGAGGTGAGATCTGATCTCGGGGTATGCTGGTCTCCCATAAGGAGTGCGGGCAACAATGGAGTGCTCAAGGGGTTCCAAGGAGGCGGAGAGTTCCTCAGCGTTGAAGAAAACAGCCGGCTCTCCACCGTCAGTAGAAGCAGGAGCGTGTACAAAACCTTTGACTTTTGGTGGCTTCAAAGAGGTGATGAGAGCCTCTGCGAAGGATTTTGCGCGGGCAGTAGGTGAACCAGGAAGCTGAAAAGGAGGGGAGCCAGGCCGAAGTGGACACGAAGCCAAGGGGGCCACGGTGGCCCCCCTTGCGTCTGCCATGGAGGCTAGGTCAAAGTCGCCATGGGGAAGAGGACAAAGGAAGGACTTCACTTATGACAGTTGGTTTCTTACCTTTGCTTAGTTTAGTATTATCTCTAGTTGCGCCGTCGGCAGTGAGAGAGAGCTCGTTCCAATTTTCCATCAATTCGAGTGCCACCGCGGGTGAGTTGTGAAGGAGACACTACATCCCATGCCCTCGGCGTGCCGGCCACCCTTGAAGTTGGGCATCCCTATCCTATTGGGGTCCATCCCCAGCCAGCCATATCCTTGGAACCCCAAGGTCCAACTTCGGACCCTCACCATCATCGCCGGTCTGCCTACGGGCCAGGGTGTGCGCCTCGCGGGAGAACCGCTTGTGAGATATTGCCGTTCGGTCCAGTTGCTTGCAAATCTAGGTCCAAGGGGTCGTGTCACATCAAGTGGTATCAAAGCAAGTTTTAGACTTGTCTCTACGAGTCTAGTCCTAGGGCATTGGCATTTGAGTCTCCCTTGCATCATGTTTTCCATCACTCCCTTGCATGACCACCCTAGGGAGACACCCCAACTATCCATGGACCAATTTGACCCTTTCATCAACAAATGTCATAACTGTATAGATACCCTCACCTCCTGACTTGATCGGCTTGAAGCAAAAGGGAACCATGGCCCTAGAGCTTGGTCACCTCGGGATGGACTTGGAGCCAATGAACCCCCACTTACGAGCAATGGCCTTAGAGTCTTGCCTCCCCGGGATGAGTTTGATAGGAAAGGGTTAGGCTATGATCCTTACTATGAGAGGTCCCAACACTATGGGCATGAGGAGAGACGCCCCTGGGATAACCTAGACAACCAATCCTCAAGAACGATGCAATTCTCTAGGTCTTCTAGGTTCACTCCATGACCAGATGATTCCAATGACATGGGACCCCGTCCCAACCTAGACCCTCTCCCGAAGACACCCATGCCATGTCCTAACGGAAGTACCCCAATTCGGCCCACAAATTCTCCTCCCACCCCTTTCCAAAAGGAACTTAAGGAGGTGACCGAAGTCTATGAGGCTCCCCTAGATTGGGAAGAAGAATATGAAGCCCAATTGGGTTAAGAGAACTCATTCCTTCCCAAAGAAAACCCACTGAGCCAAATTAGGTGCACCCTCCCCTATGAGTTACAAGATGCCCAACCTAGGCCTCCACTACTACCCCTCCCCATTCTATCCCAAGTCCCCCATTATCCACCACCCAAAGAGCACCACATGCCAGTCATCATCACCCCACCCACAAAGGACCTACTCACCTCCTTGGTAGAAGAAACCATGATCTCCACACCCAACCCCCTAGTAGGGAACACCCCAGAACCACTCCCCATCTTGGAGGGAATTCATGGCCAAAACGAGGAAGAAATTTCACCTTTCATGCCACCCCCGCCAATTGGGAGTGAACTTATCATAAGTGGACCCTTGGTTAGATGGCTTGTGGAAAACCGGGCTCACCCTATCCTGCCCCATACCCACCCTTCCATGGAACAACACCTCCCCATAGTACCCTTATCCACCTATCACACCACAATCCAATTATCCTATCGAGTGGAAACATTAGGGGATCTTCTTAAGGGTATAGCTTGGCAAATAGAGCTAACTGGCATGTTGACTACAGTAGCCGACCGACCTAGGAGCCTTGACCTCCTACACCTATGTGTCGGATCCATCTCCTCCATTTACATTGTGGGTTGCTACACTAGCGACCTTCTTTTACTCCTCCCTACACCCGACGAGCCCGATGCTATCCACAAACTAGAGTTACTTATCTCGGGTAGAACATCCAACCCTCCATTCATGGCCGACCATCCCACCAAAAACTTTGGCCCGATCATTTTACTAGAGGAGGAGAGTCCGCCATCAAATGGTTGTGAGGACCATGAGGACCTAGAGTTCCTCTCCTTAGGTGACCCTTACCATGACCCCTTCGATCCCTTTCTATGCCCCCCCCCCCCACCTTACTCACCACCAACCTTTTCCTACCCCAACCGACCTTATGGGACCAAGCCCACTCCATTTTCCTAGACCCCTTTGACCCCTATGAGTGGAAACTCTCACACCAAGCCATATACATAGGAGAAACCATTTGGATGGGAATGCATGTGCCACTACATTTTGCATCATTTGGTAGGGCTAGTAAGCCCAGTCATCTCATACATGTCACACACACTTTAGGCCCAATGCATGACTGGCTCACATTTGGATGTGTTGGTCCTCCCTCATTCATCATTGATCATATGCATGTTAGGAGCATCTACGGGTGTCCGAATCTCCCGGCATTCATCACCACTTTGTGTGATAGGTTCCCCTACATATACCATGGCTCTCCAACCATTGTTATAAAGCCCATGCATGATAGGGCCAGTTGTGGCTGCCCTGGTCCACCTAAGTTCATCAAGGTCCACATGGCATCACAGCATGATAGGTTAATTTACGGTTGCCCCGGGCCACCTTTACACACCAAGCTTTTCACACCCACACCGCATCATAGTGCATGGCATACGCATACACGCAAGCAATTCGTAATGAGCGGTGAGGTTCACAAAGAGCGGATAAGAGCTCGCGAGCGCCACTTGGAATTTCAAGTAGGCGATTTGGTGATGATGGCATCGGAGTGGCTCTACCTTAGGGTCACCTCCCATTCGAGGGCACGAGGACTTGGACCTTTCCCTGTTCCTAGTGGCTTTGGCAAACACAGCTTATGGATTGAATTTACCAATGGGTTATGGGATATACCCCATGAAGGGGTGAAATCTCGCGCTGCGTCCTAAGCGGGCCGGGGATCACCAGAAGATGAACTGCAAGATAGGGAAACGCGTCAGAGGGCCCAGGGGATTTCCCTGGGGCGAAAACCCTCTGAAGACTAAGTCAGTAGAGCTCTGGTGGAAGCTATGAAGGGAGGAAGAAAGCTGGTGCGCGAGACTCCTCTCCACCAAAGGGGGGTGAAGCGGATTGCTCAGGAGTTTTACCTTCCTTTCTTTTCTTTTTTTCTTTCCACCGGAGGGCATCCATGGTTTAAATAGTGTGCCGCCTTCAGGAGTCCTGTCAGCTGGGGGGTCTCCGGCGGGAGTTGCATCCTCAACGTGGGCTTTCATGGCCTTTATCGTGGGGGCGTTATCGCCTTAAAACCCGATGGCTGGTTGATTCCCCTGTCCGTTGGGGACTCTTAAAGGCAGCGCGAATGGCTAGCGTCCAGTCCGAGCTCCTGAAACGCCAGCCCTGTCCAGGCGAGGAGGATAGCTCGGTCGAAGGAGGGGTCGGATAGGTCGGCTGGCGCCTGTCTCTCCCGAGTGGAAAAGCGGCCTGGGCCGGACCTTCCTTGTGACCTGACCATCACTCGGGCCCTCCGAGCCTAGGGGCCGCCGGGGAGGGTTGGTTCCTCGAGTGCCTGTTTATTGGGCTTTTCTTCCCTGAGTGGGCCCCGTGGGCTATCACTCGGGTGAGCTTGCCTCGTTGGACCCTGTTGAGTCTTGTTGGGCTGCTCTTTGGGTGGGCTACAGAAATCCCCCTCTCCACTTGTCCCCATCCTACTCCCGAGCCATGGAAGCTCGGTTGAGTAGTTTTTGAGGCTTTGGACCGGCGTGGATCAGGTGGGTGGAATTTCGTTGGCGTTTGTGGTGCCACGGGGAGTGGTCGCCTGGGCCCGTAATGATGATCCTTACGGATTTGAACTAAAGGGGCCCCCCTTTTTCTCGGAGCACGAAACGACGCGCCGCCTCCCTCCAGGGTTTTATAGGCGTTGGGTGCTGTTCGTCGTTCTAGGCTCCCAGGGTTTTGGGCTTTCCTTAGTTTCTTGGCTTTCGGAGCTTCTTGATGCGCCGTGAGGGCACAGTGGAGGTGCGAAGTCTTGCGGCGGCATTCTCGGAGTTGGCGAGGATAACCGCGGAGGCGGTCCGGCAACTTCCTTCCCCTCCGGAGTCTTCGAGTTCTTGCGAGGGGTCCTCCTCCGGCTCGATGGCTGATCAGCCGCTGGAACTCGGGCAGGTGAGGCGGGAGCCTGTCTCCCGCTGCAGCGAGTTGGAGGAGGCAGAGGTAAAGAAGCTGGAGCATTGCTTTCGCTTGCCTTTCAGGTATAGCTTTGCCGCCGCCACCCCGTTCGAGACGAGTCTGGACGACCGAACGGGGCACATCTGCACGTTTCTTCTGGCGTGGAAAAGCTGGTTCCGCCTTCCCTTCGAGCCCCTCGTACTCGAGATCCTCGAACTCTTCCAATTGGCGCCCATTCAACTGGTGGCCAACTCGTACCTTCTCCTCTCTACCTTTCGGATCCTCTATCGCCAGCACAACATTTTCCCTTCCTTGGACCTCTTTCATTACTTTTTCGAGTTGAAGGCGCACCCGTCGGCGGGGAAGGGCTTTTACTTTATCCAGGCAAGGAGGAACAGGAGTTGCATCGCCCTCGCGGCGAAGGACTCCTCGCACAAAGGGTGGAAAACCCAATTCTTCTGGGTGAAGGCGGAGGCGACGGATGAACTCTGGAGATGTCGGATCTCGCCCAATTTCCATCCGAACATTCCTCCTCGCCAGGAGGAGTTCCCTCCCCATGTGGAGCAACAGGCCGCCCGTCTGCTGGAGAACTGCCGGTCGACCGAGGAGCTGGTGACGTCGGAGAACATCGAACGGTGCCTGCTTACGCGGTTGAAGTCGACAGGTACCGCCCTTTAGGTTGTTCCCCTGGGGTGGTAGTTACTTTTCTTCTCCTGACCGGGCCTTCCTTCTTTGCTGTAGACGTGAGGCGGGAACCTCTGGAGGATACTGCTGAGGTCATCGATCTGGGAGAAGATGACTCGGCGGCCGACGAGCCGGAGGCTCCTGTGGGTCGCGCCCAAGCCCGGGATAAGGGCAAGGGGGTGACCCCCGGGGGGTCTTCACGGTTCGCTGGCAGAAAGCGCAAGGATCCCATGGCGAGAAGGTTGCGGGAGGCCGAGAAGGCCAAGAAGCATGCTAAGAAGGCAGGTCTCCCTCCTACCGCCGGGGGCGACTTTGGCTCGGCGGCACTCCCCTCCCGGGGGCAAGATGGGGCCGACCCCTCGAGGCCAACTCCCCCATCTGCCGGGCGAGAGGGGGCCGAGGACACCGGGGGCCCTTCAGAGGATGGCGATAGGTCGGCTCTCCCCCCCACGGGGGTAGAGGGGGCCGATGTTGAAGTAGCAGTCACCGAGGCCAGGGGGTCGGCCGGAGGCGGTGACGTCCCGGTCGCCGAGGTGCGGGCCGAGACAGGCGAGGCTGGGGGTTCCCCGGCGAGGGCGTTGCAGCCCCAGATGCTGGGAGCTTCCGATGCGGTTGGACCTGCGGCATCGGTCGAGGTTGGAGGTTCGCCCAGGGAGGCGTTGCAACCCCAACCGACCGTGGCGTGCGAGGTGGCCGGTCCCGTCACTCAAGCAGAGCCCTCTGGCGGAGTGCCCCGGGCGGAGCGGTCTCCTTTGCCGGAGCCCTTGGAAAGGCTCGGCATTACGGGCGACCTATATCGGGTCTGCCAATCGATTGCCACGAGGACGAAGGGGGGAGAAAGGTGCAATACCCCCCCCCCCCCCGGGCTCCTCGATGTTCTGATGGAAGGCGGCCTGGTCATAGCTCGGTCGGCGGCTTTGATGGCAGAGGCACACGCGCGGACGGAAACGGAGGGATCAAACCTTGCCTGGACCCTCGGGGGATGCGAGAGGAGGCTGGCCCGACTCAAGGGGGAGCATGAGGGACTCCGGCAGGAGTTCTCCGCGTTCTGAGAGGTGGCGAGGGCGAGCCGACTGGAGGCTGAGGTGCTGACCGAACAGCTCGCCAAGACCCGAGAGTCTCTTGAGAGGGCAAGCCGATCCTTGGAGGAGGAGCGTTTGCGTCACCTCGATCTGGACAATCGCTGGGAGCTCGAGCGTGCCGAGCTGCTAGATCGGGCGGAGATGGCGGAGCGTCTCCGAGCTGAGGCTGAGGTGGACCGGGCCCGGGCAGAGGAACGTGCGTCTGAGGCAGAGCGGGCGCAGGTCGAGTTCATCGGTAGGGCGGGACAGATCAAGGCGGAGGCAATCGAGCGTTACAGGAGCTCGGATGCTTACTCGACCGACCTATTGGAAGCCGCCCTACCTTACTACGAGGTAGCGCTACGCCGAGGTGCTCGAAAGGGGTTCAAGCAGGGCTATCGCCGGGCGGTAGGCTGTGCCCATGAACAGAACTCCGCGATCGAGTTCCCCTTTGGCCAGTGTTATGACTCGGATGAGTCGGTTTCCAGCTCTTCTTCATCAGTCGGAGAAGATTCGGAGGGATCGCCTCCGTCGGGGTCACCGACTCCGGGCTTCTCGGGAGGGCTCACGACTGAGACAGTTCTCGCACAGGCGAGGTCAGTGTCCGAGCCGGCCATCACCGAAGGCGTCGGGGGTGACGCGTCTCCTTCCGCCGGTCTCGAGCGTCAAAGTGGGCCTGAGGCCTGATGTATTGTGCCTCTTTCCCTTTTTGTCCCTCTTTCCTCTTTTTAGAGGGTTTCCTTTTGGTACGATAATAAATGACTTGCTCTGTTTGGGTACTATCCTTGCCGTTATTTGGTTGGCGAATCTTGGGTGGTTGAGAGGTGCCGATATGTCCTGCACGGTTTTCGCACGCTGTTTTGGTAGGCTTCTGACGGGGCGTTCCTCCGTCCCCTCACGCTTTGAATGTCAGGCTGCTTCGTGAATCCCGCGGGGGCGGGAAACGAGGAGTTGGACGTGACTGTTCAGGGGAGAAATCCTTCGGCGTGTTTCCGAGGGGGGCATTTAAGGCGTGTAGCCTCCTATGGCCTATAAGAAGGACCGGAGGGTGCCCTTTCCTCTCCACCGCTTGGGATTGTCTCTAACAGTCTTTCCTTGCTCCTTCCTTTTCACTCCATGTTGTGCCTTTGCATCTGGAGCATGGAGGATCCTTCGGAGGGCGATGCCGCCGACGACGGGGAGCGGTGGGCTCCTGCTATCTTGTGAGGTTGAACGGATCCCACGGTCGCCGCGCGTGTACGAGATGGGTCCTACGGTCGCCGCGCGGATCTGGGGAGGACTTTGGCGTGTGAAAGCACGCCGTTGGCCTCTTCTTGGTTCCGGCGAGGCTCTCGGGTGGACGCCGAGGCGGAGGACGGATGGGGGCATCAGGGGAGTCTGCCATCACTTCCCTCCGTGTGAGGGGAGGAGGCGTATCCGGCTCCCTCCTCACCGAGGCCTTCCTCCGTCTGCAGCCTCTTTTTCCCTCTTCTGCTCTTCATTTCTTTCACTCTTCGGGGGCTGCTTGCTCTCTCCTTCCTTCCAAGGAGTTGGCAGTTTGGAAGAGGGGGGGACCTTCCCGGCGCTCCTTTTTCCCGATTGTTGCCAACTTGGGAGGTAGCCTTCCTCAACGTTTAAAGGTGGCCTTTCTCCTGAAGTCCCTCTGTCACCTTTGTCATGGGCCATCCGAGCCAACTGGCTCGACCACCTCTTGTCCGAGCCAGTTTCCGCACGAGGCAGAGTCAGTGGCTGGATGCGAGGAGATCAAGACCGAGTCAGTCGAGCGATGACCCCTTGAAATGATGTTAGACGGACTTTTGCTTTTGTTTTTGCTATGTGATGTACTGGCATTTGCCTACCTGATGTACCAACGATTTGGAATGAAAAGAACAGGAATTTTATTCTGTCTATCTCACTGTACAATTTCAAAAGTAGAATCTGCGCAGTGCGGCTGCGTCCACGTCCGAGGAATAGGCTCCCCTTCCATTGTCGCTAACCTGTACGCACCTTTCCCAAGCGTCTCGACCACTCGGTAGGGGCCTTCCCAGTTGGGGGATAGCTTGCCTGCCGCCTCCAGTGGTCGAGAGGCTTCGGCTTTCCTGAGGATGAAGTTTCCCGATTGGAAACGTCTGTCTCGGACCTTGGCGTTGTAGTATCGAGTGAGGCGGCGTTGGTACTCCGTTGCCCGGACGTTCGCGATCTCTCGGAGTTCGCTTGTCAGGTCGAGGTTCTTGAGCAATTTTTGCCCATTGGCCTCGGGTGAGAAGCTGATCACTCGGAGAGACGGGTTGGCGATCTCCAACGGAACGACGGCCTCGGTGCCATATACTAACTGAAAGGGGCTTTCACCGGTTGCCGTCCTGGGGGTTGTTCGGTGCGACCACAGTACGCTAGGCAATTCCTCGAGCCAGCTACCCTTAGCCTTGCCGAGTCTGGTTTTTATGCCTTTCAAGATAGTCTTGTTGGCATTTTCAACCAGCCCGTTGGCCTGAGGGTGGGCGACCGAAGTGAAGTGGTTGCGGATATTTAGGTCGGCGCATCTGTCTTGGAAGTACCGAGAGTCGAATTGCCGACCGTTATCGCTGACTATCACTCGGGGGATGCCAAATCGGCAAATGATCGATTTCCAAACGAAGCCCCAAACGACTGTCTCGGTGATCCTTGCCGTAGCCTTGGCCTCGATCCACTTGGTGAAGTAGTCGATGGCGACGATGATGAACTTCTTCTGGGACTGGGCCGTTGGGAATGGCCCAAGGATATCGATTCCCCACCTAGCGAAAGGGTAGGGCTCGGTTAAGGTGACAAGTTCCGTTGCCGGTTGATGGACCAAGTGATTGAACCGCTGGCATCGGTCGCACTGTTGAACATAGGCTGAGCAGTCGCGCTGCAGGGTGAGCCACCAGTACCCCTGTCGTAACAGGATTCGGGCTAGCGACCGGGCCCCTGAGTGCGCTCCGCACAGGCCTTCATGAATCTCTTGGATGGCTCGGCCTGCCTCGTCGGGACCGAGGCACTTCAGGAGGGGACCGGAGAACGATCTTCGGTAGAGGGCGTTGTCGAGGATGACGAAGCGCTGAGCTTGATACTTCATTCGGCGGGCTTCCTGAGGGTCGGGAGGCTCTTGGGAGTCTAGTAGCCAGGACAGGTAGGGGAGCGCCAGTCACTTGGGGTGGCTGAGTCAACAGCGAGGAGCTCCGTGTCGATGCTCGGGCGCTCTAGCTCTTCTAGGAGGACCGATCGTGTACCTTCCGGGTCTAGGGAGGAGGCCAATTGAGAGAGGGCGTCCGCCCGGGAGTTTCGCTCCCGAGCTATTCGGACTACCTCAAATCCCTCGAACTGTTGGGCCATGCTCCGGACCAGCTGGAGGTATTTGATCATGGGTACCTCCAGAGCCTCATACTCGCCGTTGACCTGACCTGCGACTAGTTGAGAGTCGGTGTGGATCCTAACTCGCTCGACCCCCAGCCGTCGGGCCATGCGTGCTCCCGAGATAAGGGCCTCGTACTCGGAAGCGTTGTTGGACGCCTGAAAGTTGAATTTTAAGGCGTACTGTAGCTCTATCCCTTCGGGGGACCTTAGGAGGATCCCCGCACCACTGCCTGCCGAATTGGACGACCCATCGACGAACAGTTCCCAGGCTGGCTCGGTCGCAGTCGGAGGCCTGTCCTCGACAGGGATGGTGCTTTCGGCAATGAAGTCGGCGAGCGCTTGGCCTTTGATTGCTGATCGCGGCTGGTACGAGATGTCGTAGGCCCCGAGCATAATGGCCCATTTGACGAGTCGTCCCGAGGCCTCGGGGTGGGCCAAAATCTTCTTCAGCGGCTCACCGGTTAGCACGGTGATGGGGTGCCCCCGGAAGTAGGGGCGGAGGTGCTTCGCGGAGGTGACCAACGCTAGCACGAGTTTCTCGGTTGCGGGGTACCTCCGTTCGGCCCCACTGAGCACCTTGCTGGTGTAGTAGACCGGTCTTTCGATTCCCGAGTCATTTCTGACCAGGACCGAGCTGACCGTGGATGGCGTCGCCGAGAGGTAGAGCAGCAGGACTTCGCCTAGGACGGGTTTGGAGAGCACCGGTGGTGAAGCCAGGAACTCCTTAAGCTCGGTGAATGCCGCCTGGCATTCCTCATCCCATGCGAACGTAGCAGATGCCAGCTTGGGCCCCCTCATCAATTTGAAGAAGGGCAAGCATCGTTCGGCCGCACGGGATAGGAAACGGCTGAGAGCGGCGACACGCCCCGTCAGACGCTGGACGTCTTTAATGCACGTGGGTGGGCGCATGTCCAGGATGGCCTGGACTTTGTCGGGGTTGGCCTCGATCCTGCGCTGAGTGACTACGAAACCCAGGAACTTCCCGGATTTTACTCCGAAGGCGCACTTGGCGGGGTTGAGCTTCATGTTGTACTTTAGGAGGGTGCCGAAGGTTTCGGCAAGGTCGGTGAAGTGGTCTTGGGCCTTGGGGGTCTTGACGAGCATGTCGTCAATATAAACCACGACGTTCCGACCTAGCTGTCCCTCGAACATGTGATTTACCAGTCGCTGATATGTGGCTCCGGCGTTCTTTAACCCGAAGGGCATCCGGGTGTAGCAGTACACGCCGCAGTCAGTGATGAAGGCTGTCTTCTCGACGTCTTCTGGATTCATTCTGATCTGGTGATAACCTGAATAGGCATCCAGGAAACTGAGTATCTCGTTGCCCGAGGTTGAATCAACCAATTGGTCGATGCTCGGTAGCGGATAGCAGTCCTTGGGGGTAGCCTTATTCAGATCGGTGAAGTCCATGCACATTCGCCAATTGCCTGTGGTTTTTGGCACCAGGACGACATTGGCTAGCCATGTAGGGTACAAGACTGGCCTGAAGAGGCCTGTCTCTTGTCCCTTGGTGACCTGCGCCTTGATGACCGCCTGTTTCTCGGGCGCATGCTTCCTTCTCCGTTACTGTATGGGCCTGACGGTGGGGTCAAGGCTGAGCTTGTGCATCACGGTCTCCCTTGGTATGCCAGGGAGTTGATCATCGGCCCAAGCGAAGACCTGAGCATACTCAGAAAGAAATTTCTTGTATTGTTGCTGTTCCATAGGTGGTAGGTCGGCTCCGATCCTTACTCCGAGGGCCGGGTCATCGTTCAGGAACACCGTTAGCAACTCGCCACCAGGCTCGGCGGTTACGGTCTTCCCTTCGATTCCCTTGGGGCCCTTATCCCCTCCGTCCGGCCTTGAGGCTTCCACCGAGATGTTGTAGCACCTTCTAGCCGTGGCCTGGTTACCTCGGACTTCCCCCAACATATTTTTGGTGGGAAACTTCATTTTTTGGTGATAGGCAGATGGTACGGCCTTCATTCGGCTGAGAATTATTCGACCGAAAATGGCGTTGTACGCTATCATTCCCTTGATAACTATGAAGTCCACCATGACCGTAACGGTTTTGGGTGGGGTGCCGATGGTGATCGGTAGGCTTAGGGCTCCCTCGGGGTAGGTGGCCAGGCCGTTAAACCCGCAAAGGGGGGTTCGGATCGGGCGGAGCTTGGATGGGTCTTCCCCCATCTTGAGGAAACAGTCATAAGATAATACATCGGGGGTGCTTCCATTGTCAAACAGAATTCTATCTACGTTATAATGGTTTATTGTGGCCGAGATGACGAGGGCATCATCATGCGGGGTGCTTAGCCCTTCCAGGTCTTGGTCGGAGAAGACTATGACCTGGGGCTCCCTCGGCAGGCCCCCTGAGGGCTCTGAGACCTGACTGACCCGCTCGGCATGGCGCTTCCTTCCTCGGCTGGTGTCGCCGCCCGATGCTATTCCTCCGGAGATGACGTTGATGTGGACCCCTCGGGGGGCGTTGTCGATCTCCTCAGTGGCGTCTTTATCTTCTTTGTGCCCAGCTGCGAACCGGGCTAGGTGCCCCTGACGGATGAGGCGTTCGATCTCGTCCTGGAGCTGGTGACAGTCGCCGGTGTGGTGCCCGTGGTTATCGTGGAACGAGCAATGTCTGTCACGCTTGCGGTTCTTCGATCTCATCGGTTCGGGCCGGCGGAGGAGTCCCGAGTCTTTGATGTCTTCATAGATCTCGTAGACTGGCGTGGTCAACGGGGTGTACCGCTCGTACCTCCGTTTGCGCTCTCCTTCCCGATCACGCTTCTTGCCCGAGCCAGGGTTTGACTCGGGGGCCCGCTTCTTGTCCCCCTCCCGACCTGAGCCGGTTGTGTCTCGGCAGGCGCTGAGCACCTCTTCGCACTCGGCGTGGCGCAGAGCCAGAGTCACTAGCTCGGCAAGGGTCGAGGGAGGGTGGAGGACAAGTTCGCGACGGAGATTTTCGTCCCGGGTGCCCCTGGTCAGAGCGGTCGTGGCTGAGGCCACATCCAGGCAGGGAATTCTGAGGGCTTCCGATTTAAATCAGTGGACATAAGCCCGGAGCCTCTCCCCTTGTGCCTGTTTGAGGGTCAGGAGCCCCGCTACTGACCTCGGGGGGGGTGCTTCCGGCGAAGCTCTCCTTGAAGACTCGCCCAAATTGCCTGAAGTCCTGGATGGACCCAAGGGCGAGGGCCCGGAACCACGCCTGAGCGCCTGGGACCAGGGTGGCCGCAAAGGCTCGGCATTTAATGCGATCCGGCGTTCTATGCAGAGTCACCAGGGCGTCGAAGCTGTCGTAGTGGTCGGCTGGGTCGCCCTGTCCATCATAGAGTTTGAAGGTAGGAATGGAGGTCCTAGGAGATACCTCTGCCTTCAAGATGTGCTCAGAGAAAGGGGATTTCTCCTCCTCCTCCGGGAGGGAGGTCTTCTGCAGGGCGCGGAGGGCGCGCTCTTGCTCTGCGAAGCGTCTTTCGAAATCCCTCAGTCGAAGGGATAGTTCCGACTGCGGTCGCGCCGTGGGGCTGGGGGGAGCGTCGTGGCGATCCTCAGGACTGCCGGTGCTCGGGCGTGGAGGCCTCGCCCCTTGTTTCCCTCTCTTGGGATAGGAGGAAGCCTCCTGCTCCGGGGGTGGAGCTTGCGAGGGTCCTCCCGCGTGGTTGCGGATGAGCTGCTGACCGCGGAGGGTGAAGCGGCCTCCAGCGGTGTGCTGGGATGCACTTCGACGGGGGGGCTCCCGGACGGGGCGCCAGACCTGGCCTCCCTCGCCGCCTGGGCCCTCATGAGCTCCATGAGAACGTCGTCAGAAGGGGCGGCGGCCCGTTGGTGGGGACGCTGGAAGATCTGGACGCCGCCGTTGGGGGCTACCCCCGTTGCCGTCGGAAGGGGCGGTGGCCCGTTGGTGGGGACGCTGGTGTTGGAGGGAGGGCTCTGTGAGGCCCTAGAGGGGGCTTCTCCCGCCGTCACCACGGCCTTACCCTTCTCGACGGAGGATCTCCTCCCTGAGCTTCTTCTCACCATCTCGGCTCTTCGTGCGTTTCCCACAGACGGCGCCAGATGAAGGGGCGAAATCTCGCGCTGCGTCCTCAGCGGGCCGGGGATCACCAGAAGATGAACTGCAAGATAGGGAAATGCGTCAGAGGGCCTAGGGGATTTCCCTGGGGCGAAAAGCCTCCGATAGCTAAGTCAGTAGAGCTCTGGTGGAAGCTATGAAGGGAGGAAGAAAGCTGGTGCGCGAAACTCCTCTCCACCAAAGGGGGGTGAAGCGGATTGCTAAGGAGTTTTACCTTCCTTTCTTTTCTTTTTTTCTTTCCACCGGAGGGCATCCATGGTTTAAATAGTGTGCCGCCTTCAGGAGTCCTGTCAGCTGGGGGGTCTCTGGCGGGAGTTGCATCCTCAACGTGGGCTTTCATGGCCTTTATCGTGGGGGCGTTATCGCCTTAAAACCCGGTGGCTGGTTGATTCCCCTGTCCGTTGGGGACTCTTAAAGGCAGCGCGAACGGCTAGCGTCCAGTTTGAGCTCCTGAAACGCCAGCCCTGTCCGGGCGAGAAGGATAGCTCGGTCGAAGGAGGGGTCGGATAGGTCGGCTGGCGCCTGTCTCTCCCGAGTGGAAAAGTGGCCTGGGTCGGACCTTCCTTGTGACCTGACTATCACTCGGGCTCTCCGAGCCTAGGGGCCGCCGGGGAGGGTTGGTTCCTCGAGTGCCTGTTTATTGGGCTTTTCTTCCCTGAGTGGGCCCCATGGGCTATCACTCGGGTGAGCTTGCCTCGTTGGACCCTGTTGAGTCTTGTTGGGCTGCTCTTTGGGTGGGCTACAGAAATATCACTCGGGTGAGCTTGCCTCGTTGGACCCTATTGAGTCTTGTTGGGCTGCTCTTTGGGCGGGCTACAGAAATCTCCCTCTCCACCCCACTTCTCACGTGGCAGACCCGGCACCCTATATGGGCACCGCGGTGGATCCTAGTGAGTGCTTTGAGCCTATACCTTCCTTTAAAGAGGGACACCCCGGAGAGCTCCCACAAAATAGCCTTGAGAGCCCGACGTGTGCACATAGGGGCAATACTAGGCAAGCAGGGTTCCGTCGCCAGCAAGAGGGTGAGCCCAAGCCACCTTGAGAGGATGAAGGACTGTCCCCTGGTCGTAGATGCGGGGTCATTTTGGAGGTTGAGGTTCGCCCTGAGCTGCTTTTGAGGACCACTCCCCCGGAGGGCCCATACTCGACGGAGTCAAGTTCTCCGCACCCCGGGGGTATGATGAGGACATCACCAGCAATCCCCTTTGTTCGAGGATCCCGGCTCGCCAACTATGCTACATCTTGTTCGCCACTATATTTCTTGTCATATGATGTAATTTTCATTTTCTTATCATGTACTTTTCCTTTTATTTGAGTCCAATACCTAGGTTAGGTAGCTATTTACCTAAGTCTAGAGTCATTATGTTGGTTAATGGGCTCAATTATATGGGCTAGACCCAGGGGCGCCCCCTTCCCCTTGGTTAAGTGTTAGTAGTCCAAAAGTTAGGGACTTATGTGAAAATGTGAGATTCCTATAAATAGGACCCCAATCCCTCATTTGGAAGCTAAAGAAGTATTGATAAAAAATTGCCACAAGAATTTGTGCCTCTCTCTCTCTCTAAGGGGTGGATTCCTCTCTCTCTCTCTCTCTCTCTCTCTCCCTCTAAAGGGGGTGGCCCCCTCTCTCTCTCCTTCTCTCTCTCTCTCTCCCTTGGGCGACCTTGCCCCTTCACCTCCCTCCCTTGCCACATCACCCTCCACCTCAGCCTCCCACCCTTTCACCTCCCCAAGACCCATTACTCCCCTTTAGTGTCTCCACTTCCCAAGCAACCTTTCCCCTTCCCCATACAACCATCCACCTTCCCAAGGGAGAATCCCTTCCCCCAAGCATCCCTTCCCCTCCCCAAAGCAACCCTTCCCATCCCCTAGGCCCCCCCATTAACCCTTCCATTAATCCACCACCCACACCCAAGAGACAACCCCCATTCCCCTAGGCCATTTGCGCCCCCACCATCCACCCCTCCAAGAGAACCCCTCCCCCTCCACCACCTCCCATCCCCTTCCCCACACCAGGTCCGCCCCCTGCCAACCCCCCCCCCTCTCCCCTCTCACACCCCCAAACCTCCCTCCGACATCCACAACCAGCAACCTTCCACCCCTCTTTGCTACCCCTCCATCCCTTACCTTCCCATCTCCACCAACAACCCCCCCTTCTTCTAACACTGCCCAGTTCACAGGTAGCAGATTGGGACCCGATTTGCAGAACCTGGCCCGGAGTCATACAGAATCACCTGAAGACATACCATACATCTCCGGAAAGATCGTCGAGATAGCTTCGCACCCGACGTGGTCTCGCTGGCATCCCACATCCCTACTATCCGGAGGGTTCATTCTCGTCCGACTGCGCAACTGGGACCTGAACCTGGACCAGAGCTGCAATGCAGAAGCTACCACGGTCTCACCCTTTTGTTCCATGGCACGCCGCTTGGCCGGGTTGAAGATCCACCAGTCCTCTATCCAACACAGCAAGCGGGACCTCGTTCAGAGTCCGGGGCTGCCCATTCCGAATTTTCTTCCCCAGGTGCGCGGGACAGGCCACTCAGGACCTTCCAGACCCCTCTTCACTCAATGGGCTCTCCCTCTCTGCCCCGACATCGTCTGGTGGCCCCCCTGGTTGTTGCTCTAAGAAGACTCGTCCACGGTCGTGCTCGTCCTGGTCCCTCTGCGTTTCGACATCGGGAGCGGGCGTGGTGACTACTTCCACCTGCTGCTGCACCCTGAGACCAGTCCGAACCAGAGCGCTGGGAGCCTGATCCTGAGCCTGCCCCTGCAGGTGTCGACGTTGGGATCGACCACAAAAATTCACAGGCGTTCTTGGGTCCGTCAGCGACGTTTTGGCAATGGTTTCGTCGACTTCTGAGTTCGGTGGAGTGCGTGGTAGCATCAACATCGCCTCCCTGTCTGGTCATTCAAGAACCGGGCAGATCATCCGGCACTTGCTTAAGTTAATCCCCCCCTCCCCGCCTGGCCGGCTTAGCACCCCTCCCTGTGTGGAGGTAGTGTTTGCTTGTACCCTACTCTCCCCACCCCGAGTTCCCCCTCCTGCGTGAGGAGTAGTGCATGTAATATTTGAACAGGGGAAGCTACACCGACGTAGTGTGCGGGGAACCCACACTCCCCCGCTCGCCCTCGTCTCCGACCGGGATCGGTGTTTTCACACCGATCAGGTGAGCTTCGGACCACTCTCTTCTGCTGGTTTCTCACCTTTTCTTAGTTTAGTATTATCTCTAGTTGCGCCGTCGGCAGTGAGAGAGAGCTCGTTCCAATTTTCCATCAATTCGAGTGCCACCGCGGGTGAGTTGTGAGGGAGACACTACATCCCACGCCCTCGGCGTGCCAGCCACCCTTGAAGTTGGGCATCCCTATACCATTCGGGTCCATCCCCAGCCAGCCATATCCTTGGAACCCCAAGGTCCAACTTCGGACCCTCACCATCATCGCTGGTCTGCCTACGGGTCAGGGTGCGCGCCTCGCGGGAGAACCGCTTGTGAGATATCGCCGTTCGGTCCGGTTGCTTGCAAATCTAGGTCCAAGGGGTCGTGTCACATCAATATAGGCCCACATCTTTTCTCCCAGGGCTTGCTTGCGGGCGAGCAACCCTGCGATCGACCTTTGGGGTCCGCTCCCCGCGAAGCTTTCCTTGAAGAGCCATCCAAACTATTGAAAACTAGTGACGCTTCCAGGGGCAAGAGCTTGGAACCAAGCCTAGGCTCCTTGGGCTAAAGTAGTCACGAAAGCTCGACATTTGGCGGCATATGTTACCCTGTGCAGAGTCATTAGGGCGTCAAAGCTATCAAAGTGATCAACCGGGTCACCCAGACCATCATAAGATTTGAAGGCCCGAAGAGATACTCTTGGGGATATCTCAGCCTCTAGGATCTCAGGGGAGAATAGGGACTGCTCTTCTTCCTTTTTATTAACAGAGCTTTGTTGCAGAGCACGGAGAGCGCACTCTTGTTTGGAAAATCTCCGCTCGAAGTCCCGGAGGTGAAGGGAAAGCTTCGGATGGGCACGAGACGGTGCCGGAGGGCTCCGGACACGCCCCTGGTCTTTCCCCTGTCGCTCCTTGGCAAGGGCAGCCATCTCCTTCGATTGGCGAGGTGGTTCTGCCGCGCTTCTCCCTTCTCGTGGATGAGAGGAGGCCTCTTGTTCCACAGGACGAGGCGGAGGCTGGGATGGACCACCCACCCCACTCCGGATGATACGGCCTCCTTGAAAAATAAAACGGCCCCTGGCTATCATCCGGTAGGCTTCTGTACGGGGGGGCCTTACCCGGGAGCACTACAACCATTCCTCCCTAGCGATCTGGGCTCTCATCAAGTCGACAAGGGTGTCCCATTTATCGTTGAGCGAACGAAAAGCATCTGGGTCCACCGCAGCAGGCTGCCCCCCCATGGGATGCGGCGGGGGAGGAGCATTGGTCTGGCCTCCAGGAAGGAGGCCGGTCAACGAGTGTGACGGCACATGCCCTTCATTGGCGACCGCCGGCGCCTTCCCCCTATCGCCAATGACTCTCCTGCCATTGCTTCTTCGCACCACGTTGGCTTCTTGCTCGTTTCCTATAGACGGTGCCAGATGAAGATGCAAGATCTCGCGCTAAGCCCTGGGCCGTCCGATCTAGGGTGATCACAAGAGGCGGCCACTCCGACAAAGGATACTGCAAAGGGGGAAGAAGATGATCAGGGGACCCAGGGTTGAGACCCCGCCTCTGATGCTTAAGTCAGCGAGCGGTAGAAGTAATGAGCGAAGGGAAACAGGAGAGCAGAAGGGCATGAGATCTCTCTTCACCAGTTGAAGTGGCTCAGAATGGACTTACCTTTCCGAAGGAATTTCCTAGGTTTATATAGTGGTGAGCTCCCTCGCGATTATAGTGGAAGTAGGGGATTAGGAGGATGCGACGCCCAGCAGAGAGACTCTTCTCAGTTAAGGACTCTTGGAGTAACGACCGAGAACCCGGATATCGGGAGAACCCGATACCGTTTGGACCCTGAGACGCCACCCAAGAGCGGTAAAGCTCTGAAGGGTTGAAAAAGGTGTTGCGGGAGTGTATAGAAATCTAAAATAAGTGCAGAAATTAAAGAACTGGAATTTAAAAGTTTTCTTTATATACATATTTACATAATTTACATGATTGCTACATAAGCACCAGTCCAGATGAACAAGACCCAGAAGTACCAACTCAACAAAATAAGAGTATAAAGCCTTGGGGCATACCCCGGCTGACAGACACTGGCAAAGCTAAGACTGCCCACCAAAATCACACGGGAAATCCGAAGGCTGATGCGCTTCACCAGAAAACAAAGGGATGAGTCTCATTTCATTGACTCAGTAGGGGTCCTGCAGATCTCGACCTCACTGTAAAAACCAAAAATTAAACAAGTGATCACAATAAATAAAGCAGTGGCATGTAGCAATATCAAGTAATAAGAGCTGTGTAGGAATATCAATAAATGAACAATTAAACAACATAGCTTAATATAAATACCGCATTAAACATATATATATATATATATATATATATATATATATATATATATATATGTATATATATATATTCCAAACCATATAATCAAATACAATAATATTTCAATTACCATTAAGGTCAAATTTCTATATTCCGAGTGAGATGAGAAGTAATCCACTAGAAGCAAGACCAGATGTATCCACTAACGTCTTATACTGCGTCTCGGGTGTCTCCCACTCGCCTCGAATGCGGTAACTGAGACATCGTAACAGGAACCAAAGAACAAGGACTAGTTAGGGTCACGCTCATCAGCGCGGGTCCAATGCCCATGACCACGTGTGCATACACAGACTCAATGTCTTGAGCCAGGCCTCTCACGAGTTTCCCCCCCCAGTGGACTCTACTGCAAGGCAAGGGGGCCCTCAAAAACTACCCTAAAAATCAAATATCGGGACTACCCCGCCACCACTCCCAAGTGGGCCGACACTAGGGTCGTCAGGCTACGACTAGTGGGTCAGTCACATAGGAATGAGGAACTAACTCAAATGGGACATTAATGTATGTCACGGATTATCACAATGTGTAAAAATGCCAAATGTACAATCCCAAACACACGGCCGACCGAAGTATGGCAAAAAACCGGGCTGGCAACAGGAGGTGGTCCTATCTGGGCCGCCACTTGCAAGTGTCGGTCATGGGGATGACCGCAACCTGCAGGTGGCGGTCTTCCCCAAGGCCGCTACCTTCCACTGCCAAGCCTTGACAGAGGGCGGTTTCTGTGGAGGCCGCCTTCTGATGCGGGATGAAATGAGACTCGATACCAATTTGATGCGAGACGAGACTCGGACGGGCTAAGACTTACGACCGACACGAAGTGCGGCCAGCACTAGCATGCTAAGGCAAGCCGAGTGGCTGACTACCATTGCGTTCACCATGTGGAGACGTCTCTCAAAAAGAAACTCACTCTAGCTAGACGATCGTACCTACGAGGGAAATGCGAGATCGCAGCGGTTAAGGAACCACTATCGCATAGGGTGTTCAATTCAAGCCCGGTGCTTGACTAGCTACGGGACGGATACTCAAACTCACAAACGCGGTGATTTGAAATTTGGCTACAACCCTATTCTCACAAACACAGCATGATAGTAAATATATTAAATAAGCAATGTGAGTGTAGGAACGTTGTGCGTACCTCCATGACTAGCGCGTGGGGAAGAAATCCCAGCCGAATCCGAACTACGCCGATACACACAAATAATTAATTGTTACAATTTCAAAAACTTGGCCCACTCCACGTAGGGAGGTAAAGGGCTACAACAGCAAAATTTGGGGATGCTGGAACACGGGTTGACGGGTCGCACTCGTAGGAGACGACGGAGGTGAGTCGGGGCTGATCGGGTGAGCCGATTAAAACCCAAGCGGTTCTTCCCGCACTGGTCACCCAGCGCAACAAACTTGCGGAAGTCGGTATGGCTGGATCTGAAGTCCGATCAGGGTGCCATTTGTTGGAGAATGTCGGCGACTAGATGAAGAATCCCTCGGCCAAGTGGCGCGATCAGATCTGATCAGATCTGGGCATGAAAGCACCTACACCAGGGCTTTGGTTCTGGTCGCACAAAATTGCACAGGAAAACTAAAAATTACACAATAAATAACTCCGGTGTCTGAATGGATCGCCTCTTCCTGGAGATCATCGACAATGTCTGGTGAAAGGATCTGACCAAGGGGTTTGGTTAGATCTATAAAGAGTAAGGCGAGCCTACTTCTGCAAGTTGCCTCTGGTTTTGGATCGAATCTACACAGGTTGGCTTGCGCAGTCTCACCAAAAGCGACGCCACCCCAGTATGGATCTCATAATGATGCATGCTCAGCGGCGGTGTGAAGAAGACATGAAGATCTAAGAACAATGAAAATATCATATTTTTAGGATCTAAGAGTAGATCCGTAGAATTCTCGTATCAGAGAATTTGAGGTCTGGTCAGATCTGGACAGCAGGCTCGGACAGATTTGCGCGACTTCACCGTCAGAATTATTGCTGGAGATCCTGAACTTCGATTGCTATGAAACAGGCGCTGAATTGCTCCTGGCTGGCAGATATACCTCTGTTAAAATCACTAGACTCAGATATACTCAGGAAGAGGCCATGGTCGACTTAAAAGACAGGGATGAGATCTGGGCGGGTAGATCTGGATCTACACACGAGCATGAATCGAATGATAACTTCGGCGTCGCACCGATAGGAAGGGGAGTCGCACCCCAAATAGATCATGTCACGGGATCTAGGGCTCCTGAGCTTCACACCCAAGAAAGGAAGAAGGAATCACTCACTTATGCAAATTTTCTCTCACAAAAACTTCATAATTTCATTCCACTCTTCAAGAACACTATGCATGGCTTTATATAGAGGATGGCAAGGGGAGAAGGGGTTGGAGAATAGCATGGGGAGAGGTGGAGAGAAGGGAGGGGAGGCCTCCCATCCTTTTCAAAGAGTCTTGGTCGAACAAGGCAATGGGAGGGGTGAAAGATGCCAATTTTGAATTGGCATGGGGAGTGGCCAAGTTGGAATGGAAATGGTCAAGGAAGGGCGGTGGGAATTCCACCCTTGGACCAAGAAAAGGGGGGGCCCTTTCCACTAGCCACTTTCCACCCAAGCATTCACACCTAGCCTTGATCCTTTTCACACCTAATTACCCTTTCACACTAGTAACCCTTTCACACTATGCTCTTTTCACACTTGTCCACTCTTGGCCCATTACAATAGTAATTGTCCACATGGACTAAATACGGCCCACACAAGGCTAAAAAAATTTGGAATCACGGTGAAAGCTTGATCGATGTGTCCACGTTCGCCTCGAGCTAAAGGGGCTTCAGCGTGTCCTCGTCCACCGGCGTGTACTGTGGCGTGTGTCTGCACCAATTCTCCCCGAGTGGGAGGAACTCAACCCCGTCGAGTAAGGGTCCGATGCTTGAGCTCTCTGCGTGTGATCAAGGCGTTGTTCGTCATGGGATGTCCTTGCCAACACACTGAGAAGTGTTGGTAGGCTCCGTTCTTGGAGGTGGTCACCTGCTCATCCAATATACAATCTATATGTGTGCGTTGTTGTAATGGGGCTGGAAGAGGTGAACTCTCGGGTGGTGTGTCACTCACAAAAGGAGGAGAAAGCTCAAAAACTCACTAAGGATCACCGTGGGGTTCCGATATGCTACCAGATCTGAAACATTGAACATCAAATTGACACCATAGTCGTCTGGTAGTTTAATAACGTACGCATTTGAACCCACTTGTTTTCTCGACTTGAAAAGGGCTGGCACTGTGGGCCTGGAATTTCTTCACGGTCCCCGAGGGAAACCTTTCAGGTATGACCCTGATCATGATGTACTCTCCCTTTCGGAGCTCACGGGCACGTCGATGTGCATCAGCTAACTCCTTATACGTGCGTTGCTGGCCTTTTGTTTGGATGACTTTATGCAAACTCTATAGGCCCGACAAACAAACTGTATAAGCAAAATAGACTCACACATGACCCTAGACAAACATAGACACCCATAGTAATACTCACATACAAACGACGTAACCCAAGGTTGGGGACTCCTAGACATCTTAACATGTACCTACTAGCTTCTTATTGGGTTTCAGGGGTTTGGGAGGATCACACCCAATTGCACATTGTTCTGGTTTTGAGTACCCGGGGTGTCAGCGTGCTCTTCTAATAGCTCATCAAAGAACTCCTCCGCGAGTTCTGGATCCAGCTCATAGCTGACCGACACTAGCTCAGGTGTGGGGTCGCGGGCTGGAGTGTCCGACATAACCAGCGATTCTCGAGTGGGACACTTGGTCGCATAATGGCCAATTCCACCACACTTATAGCACTGGTCACATGGCCCTGCGCTTGAAGATGCTCCACCAGTCATCGACCCTTTTCCCTTGTCTTCTCGACGGACCGGGGGTGGTGGGAGCTGGGGTCGGTCAGGCAACGTGGGTTGCTGAGGGTGTGGGGCGGGGAATGGTGCCTATTGGCGAGGGGGAGGGTCCCTTGGAGGGAGAGGGCGAGGCCTGAGAGTCGTGGGGTCCTGGCGAGGGGGTTGGGATTCTGGGGGATGAGCCATCGAAAATCGGCTATAAGAATTGGGCGTGGTCCGAGAGTCGAACCCACGCAGATAGATAGTCCCCAGTAGCTGGACGAGTGCGAACTCCGACTCAAACTGGTCCAACTCTAGCGCAACCTGATACGCGACCTCTAGGGTGGTCACATTACGGTGAAAAAGCTCATACTGATAGTGAGGGCGTAGACCACGACGGAAGCGCGAAACAGGCATGGTGCCCTCTTTCGTAACTCTACATCGCAAATAGTATTCATCAAACTCAGCGATGTACTCGGTCACGGATCGATCCCCTTGGCTGAGACTCTGCCACCTATCAATGAGCCTCTGACGGTACATGGCAAGAAGATACTTTTTTCTAAGTTTATCCTTCATCTCATTCCAAGTGTCAACCTGGGACTCCTGGCGCTGAAATAGCAAACTCTCCACATTGCTCCAATAAGTTTGTGCTTGCCCTGACTGCTTCATTTTAGCAAACTTGACTCTCCGGTGGTCCGTCATCTCGAACCGTTCGAAATACTGGTCCATGTCGGCCTCCCAATCAAGATAGATCTTCAGGTCCAAGGACCGGTCAAAAGTGGGAGGGTCTGCTCGCACGGTCCTAAGGACTCTATCGTCCTCTTCATCCCTCAGCTGATGAAAGCCACGACGGCGTCAATCATACCCCTCATAGGCATTATCGGACCCATAGTCCTCTAGACCAAGCTCACGATGTTGTGGTTTGATGGCCCGGTGACGGATGGGCTGAGGAGCAGGTGCGGGTTGGCCTTGGGCCACGGGAGTGGGCTGGACCTAGGCCATGGGAGTGACTTGGCTTTTGGCCGCTGCGGGAGTGGGTGGGGGGGGCCCTGGGCCGCTCCAGGAGGGTCTCCGTGTGACATTCTATCTAACCATCCGACCAGACCTTGGACAGATCTGTCGGATGACTCCATCCGTTCCTCCATGGCTCTAAGCTGGCCATCCATACGGTCCGAGAAGCTCCTAAAGGTCACCTCAGACTGGTCCATCCGGGCTATGAGGGCCATCATCGTATCATGCAAGGAGTGTAGGTCTCTAGAGGCGGTATCCCGTGGGTTTGCCATAGGCCCGGGGCGATGGTATTGGGTACCTCGCCGGGTGGGCAAGCAACGACACAAAGCTTGGAATGCACTAACTAATGCAAACTAAGGAACCTAGACTCAACCAATATCTGGTACGTGGCGGATGTGTTGATCCGAAGATCCAACTCACGCAAGTGTGCTACCTTCCCGATATGCGTAACCTATCATTCGGGCAACACCTTTTGATATACCGAATAGAGGGATGACATGCAACCCAAGCCTTAGACGATGCTATGATAGACTACCCTAGACTTAACCCGAAGCACTGATACAAATTTGATGCGGGACGAAATGAGACTCGATGCCAATTTGATGCGAGATGAGACTCGGACGGGCTAAGACTTATGACCGACTTTAAGTGCGGCCAGCACTAGCACGCTAAGGCAAGCCGAGCGGCTACTCCGGGTGGAGACGTCTCTCAACAAGAAACTCGCTCTAGCCCGACGATCGTCCCTACGAGGGAAATGCGGGATCATAGCGGTTAAGGAACCACTGTCGCCAAGGGCATTCAATTCAAGCACGGTGCTCGACAGGCTACGGGACAGATACTCAAACTCATAAACGTGGTGATTTGAAATTTGGCTACGGCCCTATTCTCACAAACGCATCATGATAAAAAATATACTAAATAAGCAATGTGAGTATAGGAATGTTACACGTACCTCCACGACTAGCGCGTAGGGAAAAAATCCCGGCCGAATCCGAACAACCCCGATACACACAAATAATTAATTGTTACAATTTCAGAAACTTGGCCCGCTCCATGCAGGGAGGTTGTGACGACCCAGGGTCCGGATACCGGGTAAACCCGATAACATTTGGATCCTGCGAGGCCTCCCAAGAGTGGTAAAGCTCCGAAGGGATAAAAAGGAGTGTGTGGAGTACATTGAAGTCCCAGATAAAGCAGTAAGCAATTAATATTTCAATGATCAGGTTCGCTAAAGCAGCAGAAATAAAATTACTTTTTTCAATTAATAATTTAAATTAAGAGAGAGTCCAGTCCAAATTAAAGACAAGTACATTCCAACAAAAAGGAAAATGTACACTGAGGTCGGGAGAAGCCCGACGCAGGCAACGCTAGCAACGCTGACAACTACAAACTGACGCACCGCATCCCGAACCATGAGGAAGAAGAACGACCACACCTAAAAAGTAGGGGTGAGCCTCGTGTCACTGGCTCAGTAGGGGTCACGCAGATCCCCACTGAAAATAACCCAGTAACACGCTAAACAGCATTAAACCGTAAAATAGAAAAAATAGAAGTAATAGCAGTACTAACTACAACAGTAAAGCTGTAAAAGCAAGAGTAAAAATAACTAAAGGAAAGAGTAAAGTCGTACAAACCAAAAACACGGTAGCCGATCGAACCAGGTTCTCTAAGCTACTCCAAACAGCAGCAGAAAGGCGAACCCCGATCTCACCAAGTTAGGCATTACCGATCCATTGTTAAATCACTAGCTCCAAAGCTGAAGCCTACCAAGGCAGGTAAAAAGCTCTACAAAGTGTTGTACTCCTGGTTTTGATGATGACAACAGTAAGACTTTGGATATAGACACTTAACCTCCTAATAACTGTTTAATAATTCAAAGGGGTTGCAGGGTGCTCATTGCGTCAACGCCATCAAATGGAAGCGTCGACGCAGCAGTGCAAACTCAAGAAAGAAGCCAGTGGGTGAATTTGTGCGTCAACGCAACGTTCAAGTGGAGTGGACGCATCAGAGCATTGATAGCTTGGGCACAAAGTCTATACATCAGCTAGATCCATTTAGTCTGTACATTGGCATATCTTCGTCAAGTCTGTACATCGGGCACCTTCTTAACAAAGTCTATACATTGCTGTTTGCATTGTACAGTCCATACACTTGAAGCTTTTCATTTGATGAAGTCTATACACTAGACTCCAGTTCTCCAATTCTATACACTAGACTTCAGTTCCCCAAGTCTATACACTAGACTTCGGTCCTCCAAGTCTATACACTAGACTTCAGTTTCCCAAGTCTATACACTAGACTTCGGTCCTCCAAGTCTATAACCTAGACTTCAGTTCCCCAAGTCTATACACTAGACTTCGGTCCTCCAAGTCTATACACTAGGCTTCAGTTCCCCAAGCCTATACACTAGACTTCATTTTCTCTAAGTCTATACATTGATGTTTGCTTTGCAAAGTCCATACACTGGAAGCCCTTCATTTGATGAAGTCTGTACACTGGTCTTTCTGGCACGTTAACACTAAGTCTATACACTTCATGTTGTGCAGAAGGGAACAGGGTCGACGCCTGAAGCCTAGAGCGTCCACGCATCAGTAGACGAAGCCTTCACGATTTCTTCTATTGCGTCAACGCCACAAGCAAGCAGCGTCGACGCAGCAGTTAAAGTAGCAGAGACTCTTACAAGCGATGAAGCCTTCACGAAATCTTCCACTGCGTCAACGCCATCATCAAGCAGCGTCGACGCAGCGGCTTAAGAGATGCCAGTATAGAAACGTACACGTTCGTGCGTCAACGCCACCAACTGGCAGCGTCGACGTAGCAGTCCAAGAAAGGGACGACTTACCTCTAGCTGCCTTCAAAACGTCAACGCAATATGCTGATAACGTCGATGCAGCTCGCCTATCTGTTGAAGACTTGAACACTGGACTGCCGATGCCGTTGCGTCAACGCAATAGGCTGATGGAGTCGACGCAGCGGTTAAGAAGTTTGAAGATTTTTGATGACTGCGTCAACTCTTTGGAGGAAGTGAGTTGACGCCATCTAACTCCAGTTGCTGAGCGTACTGGTGCTGGGCACGTGATCTGAGGATAAGGAGAATGCCCAGATGAAGACACGTGTTCTGACAGCTGCTGGATGCTGCCACGTGGTCCGAAATCTTAGGGCGGGAACTGTGGAAGCCACACGTGCCCTGCTGCTGCTCCAGGTATATAATGGAGCCTTCATCTTCTGATGAAGAGCGATCGAAGATTGAAGAAAGAGCCTAGAGAATAGAAAGCCCTTTGATCCATAAAAAGAAGTAGGGCAGCAGTGAGAGAGAAAGAGGAAGAGAGCAGAAGAGAAAGAAAGAGAGATAGAGAGTGAGAGAGAGAGCTCGTGGATCTGTCTTCACTGGACCGTGGATCAGATCCAGGCCAGTCAGCTCCGTTGAGAGCCTCCTCTGTGTTTTCATCTATTACAGCTTTCGGATTGCTGTGTTATTTTTCATTTATTGTTTTTCCTTTATTCTTCTGATTATCCTTGGTCTTCCGATTGCCCTGTTGGGGATCGGGTACCTCCTGTTGATTCAGGAGAAGGGAGATCTAATCTCCGGGTTGCAAGTGACAGGTTGTCACTTGTGGGTTGTCCCTCCTGCTCTGGAGGAAGAGAGGTCTTCGACCTCTAGTTTTCAAGTGGCTGGGAGTCACTTGGGTGTCCCTCCGGTTGGGAGGAAGAGGGGAGTCTGTTCCCCTGGTCAAGCTGTGTGGCAGCAACTGTTTGCAGACTGAGTCTGCTTGGTTCTAGCATTTGCTAGTGAAGCCTCACTCCGGTTGGGAGTGAGGGGTGGATGTAGGTCCGTGGACCAAACCACCTAAAATCTCTTGTGCCGTGGCTTGTTTGATTGATTTGCTTTCGCTAGATGCTTGGATAGGCACGCCCATGAGTTTGTATTTGAGTTGAAATGAATTAGTTCTATTCTGTGTCTCTTTTCTAGCATCCTAGTTTTAATTTGGCCATAATCTGTAGAAGGATACATTCACCCCCCCTCTGTATCCAGGCCAAGCACCCTAACAGTTGGTATCAGAGCAGGTTTCTGCATACAAGGTCCAGCGACCTGCAGATTCGATCTTGCGGTCTTAGGTGCTAATTTGCTTTTAGTGCATCAATATTCCTGTTGCATTGAATTTATCTGCTATTTGTTTCAATGGCTTGTCCACCCGTCTTCAGTGGTTTTGATTACAACCAGTGGCACAGTGCTTTACATGCTTATGTTAAATCTATTGATCCAGACCTGTGGAAAGTGATTTCACATGGTCCTCATAAATTACCAAAGAAAAGGTCCAAATGGACTGACAGTCACGAATCAATGTATGAGGAGAATCAGATAGCTATAAATTTGATGAAAGCAGCCACTGACAAAGCCTTTCACTCATGTTTCTTTGATTGCAGATCTGCAAGGGATATGTTGGAGATGATGAAGAGAGCCGGGAAAGGAAATCAAACAAGTTGCATGATGGACAACAGAAGCGATCAAGGCAGCAATCAAACTGAAGAAGATGATGATGATGAGGTAAATCTCTTCGAGAATTTCTCTCTAGAAGATTGGGAGAATGCTTATGCTGAATTATTTGAATCTCATGAACTGTTAAGAAAACAGTATAAAAAATTGAAAAGGGGTACTGGTTTAGATAGTTCAAGCTTTCCTTGTAGAAATTGTGTTGAATTGAAAAATATTCATGATGCTTGTATGTCTGACCTTCAAATACTGAAGAAACAAGTTTCATTATTGAAAACTGAAAATCAAGAACATATAAATGTGATATCTGAATTCAAAGAAGAATTGAACTCAGATAATGATAATCAGACTGTTGTTAACTATCATGACCAGTATGAAAAATTGCTGAAAAACTTTGAAAGTGTAAACTCAGATTTAAACAAGCTGAGATCCGAAAATGACTCCCTGAGAACATCTACTAATAAAAATGATAACAAATTTGAGAAACTTGAGCAGGAGAAAAACTTGCTTGCTGAAAAACTGGAAGCCATCAAATCTGTGAATGTAGAATTACAGAAAAATATTGAAAAGAAGGAAAAAGATTTGAAGGAATTCAAGGCTGAAAGAAAACTTGAAACTAACTCAGAAGATCAGACTCTAATAAATGAGTTAATTCAGAATGACAAGCTTAAGGAAGAAAATGAAAAATTAAAAATGTTGAATTCCACTATGTCAGAGAGACTTCTAGCTTTGGAAAGAGGAAAAAGTATTTGTGTTGAAGATTCTAATAAACTGAGCAATCTGGAACAGGAAATTGACAAATATAAAACTGCTAACAAGGTGTTAACTGAATGTGTGAATTGCAGTGAACAAGAGATTGCCAGTTATGAGCTACATATTTCCTCTCTGGAAGATGAAATTAAGGATTTGACAGTCTCCTTGTCTAAATTTGTTGATGGGCAGAAAAACCTAGACAAGCTACTAGGTATAAAAATCAACTCTAGGAAGGAAGGGCTGGGCTACAATAAGATAAACAAGAAGGAACTTCAGAACAAAGTTATGACATCTTTTGTAAGTGGTTCAGACGTAGCCACCACCTCTAAAGACAAACAGCCCATTGTTCAGAAAATACTGGGAACAAAGAATAACTTTAAGAAAGATGGACTGGGCTATAGTCCAGTCATGAGGAAGGTCGATGGAGCCAACCTGAAAACTATCTTTGTTAAATCCTCTGAACATGAGAAGCCTTCTATTTCATCTCCAACTCAGTACAAGGCTAAGAAAATAGGAAAACAGGATAAAAACCAGAAAAGGACTGTAAATCAGAAAATAAATGAAAAGGGTTCATCAGTGCATGCTGATCACAGTCCTCACACACACTCACATGCATCTAAAAGGAAGATTATCTGTCATTACTGTCATAAAGTTGGACATCTGATGCATGAGTGTAAGTTGATGGAGAAGGATGATAAGAATGCTAGGAGATCTTATGATAAAAATCCATCACCTCAGAAAAGGAGTGTCACATGCTCTAATTGTGGTAAATTAGGACAGTCAATTGATCATTGCTGGTTTGCTAGTGGTAAGACAACTTTTTATTCATATCATGCTAAATTCCCTGCAAACCAACATGTTTTTAATAAACACAAATCTGTTTCAATGAACCAGCATATCATCTGTTTTAATTACAACAAAAGGGGTCACAGGGCCTCTGAATGCTGGTCAGGCTTCTTTGAAAGAAATTCCATTTCATGTTTTGAATGTGGAAAGAATGGCCACAGGGCCATTAATTGTTGGCATGCCCAAGGAGGCTATGGCAATAATGAACTCAATTTTAAAAAGAATGCCTCTTATTGCTCTCACTGTAGAAAGCATGGGCATACAATCAAGGACTGTTGGCATATTTAGGGTGGAAATGTGAATCTCAAACATGCTAAATTCCCTGTAAGATAATTTGCAAAACTTTCATGTTATAACTATGGGAAGCCAGGTCACAGGGCTGCAACCTGTTGGCTGGCAGGATATCAAAACCAAACTGGTTTTGGCAAACAGAATTTTTATTCTGTTATCAAGAAATCTCATGCTTATGCACATAGAATTCATGCTAACAAGAATGTGCATAAATTAGATCTGAAAACTGCTGCTCCTTGCTATCAAGCTAAAAATGTGCAGAGAAAACCTGCTAGGAGTGATAATGTCATGTCAGGACCCAAGACTTCTTGGGTACCTGTTTGTGCAAAATAAACCTTGTTTGCAGGTGTGCCTTGGAATGGAATAAAAAGGGGTATTAATCCAAGGCACTCAAGAATGAAAACCCCTTCTGAACGTTTCAGGTAAACTTCCTGCTCTTCTTGTCTTTAGTTTTATTGCATTTTTTTTTATCAGTTGCCATGTGCATTATCTTCTGAGCATACATAGGCTAATTGCAATTGCTTGATAATTGTGTTATGCATAGACTCTGAAAACAAATTACCTTTCGAATTGTCTGAAAAATCTGAACTGCTTATAAGTGTGACTTGAAACATGTGTGTTGCAATAGCTCACTGAATTTCTGAATTGCATATAGGACTGTGTGTTGAATAATCATGCATGACCTCAATGGTATATAAATGGTAAGGTACCAAAGGGCAGGGAGGTCTGTCTGGAGGTTCTTACTATGTGTGAGGTGGTCTTTTAGACCAAGTGCTCCGCCTAGTACCATGGGTCATCTTGCTGGTTAAGACAGTCTGAATGTGCATGAATCTTTTGGTAACATATGTTCAGTTCTCAATGCATATATTGCATATTTTCAGGGGGAGTTAGTTGCATATCCTTTGCATAGCTATTCAATGTCGAGTCTTTGCATGTCCCTGCATACATATAGTTCATTGTATCCTCTTATATTGAAAATGTCAAAAAGAGAGTTTGAATGCATATTGTAAGGGGGAGTCAATACATTGCATATAGGTTGTCAAATGCATACATTTGTCAGATTTCATAGCATATCCTTTATTATTGACTTAGTTGACAAACCTTGATCATATTCTGAAAATTTTTGAGCTTCAAAATCTCTCTTAACAATTGGTATTTCTCCTATCAATTGGTATCGTTTGATTTCAGAATTCTTTCAGTCCCTCATGAAGATTCCAATGGGCTATCTTGATCATAAATCTGAAAATTTTGAACTAGAAAACTTCTATTATACAGGTTTATGAATGACTGAAATAACTCATGTGGTTTAAGTTTAATGTTCATGGAGTTTGACTTTAAAATCTCTTAAAAATATCTGAAGCATGTTTAATAGACCTTAACCATTTGTTTCATGCTATGTCTTGTGAAAAATCTCTGAAATCTGCACTTTTGAATACATGACTTTAATTGGTTAAGTACATGAAACTATTATTGATTTGAAGTAAATGAATGCCTCTGAAATGTCTAAAGGGTTAATTCTGTCAGAGCAATGACATTGGCCACTGAGAAACACAAGTCCAAAGGACTGTGTCATGAGGTGCCTTCGTTAACTCTGATAAAATTCATTGAAACTCAGGCAGAGCAATGGCATGCACACTAAGAAATACAACTCACTCATTAGAAAATGATTTGTAGTGTGTCATGATGTGTAAGTGCTAACTCTGTTCACATAAAGCATGACAGTTAGTCACACTAGGGGCTTAGGGATATTGGCCTCTAATCAAGGCATATCCTCTAGTTACAATGTGTGCACTGAACTAGAGTGCTCGTAATATTTGGAGCAAGAAAATTATTTTTTAAAAAAATGAAATATCTGAATATTGATACATAAATCAAATTGCTGCAACCCTAGACAAAATCATATGACTTCATAAATACTTGACTTCAATACTAGTGCATGTAACTCTGAAAGAAGTCAATAGATTTGATTGTGTAAGAGAAAGAGAGACTGATCAAGATAATTATGAGGGCTTGGTTCATCTTTATTAAACCATGGTTTTAGATATCAATACAGAATTTTACTGATGAACTCTACATACATCATAATTAAACCACGCTGTTAATAAAGCTCATTCATAAGCTCTTATAATGGAAGACTTTGAAAACATGTTTTGGATTTATGAGAATAATATCCCTTTGAGAATCCAATTGAATTTCCCTTCTTATTCTTCTCATAGGCTTCTTTTAGTAAGGGGGAGCTTCATTATTAGATGCATCATGCTGCATAAGGAGGAGTATCTCACTCCTAACTGCATCACTGCGTAGACGCAATGTTACATTAGCGTCAACGCGTTATGCCTCACTGGCCTTTTATCTTGTGTTTTTCGGTTCACTTGCATCACTGCGTCGACGCAATGCCCCTCTCTGCGTCCACGCATTGCTTCTTATTCATATCGTCTTTACCCGGTTCACCCACTTGAACCGGCTGAACCGTTCACTTAAAGGGTTCTCGAAGTCTCTTTAAAAGCCAAATGAGACCGCTGCTCTTCTTTATTGTTCTTTTTCAAAACCCTTTTTTATCATTTGACCTCTCGGGTCCCCCAAGAATCCTCTCAGCTCTCTCTCCTACCGATTCTTCTCCGTGTCATGGATTCTCCAGCATCCACTCAAACAGGGAAGCAAAGGGCAGAGGAACAACCAAGAAGCTCAGAACCAGCAAGAGGCACAATGGAGTCCCACTCTCTAGTAGCTCGCGAAAGGGGAAGAAGGAAGGAGACGGGTCCACGGGATCCAAGTCCGCCAACCAAAAGGTTAAAGACATCTGCAGTTAGAAAAGAGAAGCGGAAGGGCTTATCTTCAGGTTCTGCAACCGGTCAGAAGCATGCTGGTAGCTCGCGTACAGTCACCATGGAAGAACCTCTGAAGGTTCTTATTTTCCAGTACGTTGATGCTACTGATCATCACATGCTCGAAGTTTTTCCTCAGCTGTTTCCTATACTGGACCATCAGGGCTGGTGGTCGTTTGTCTCAACACATAAGACTTACTACCCCACCCTGGTCAGAGTGTTCTACCAGAACTTAAAATATGAACCTTCTGTTCCAAAACTCACATCCAGTGTTAGAGGTGTAAGGTTCGAAATAACAGATAAGCTGCTTGCCAGAGCTTGGAAGGTTCCTAAAGTAGGAGTTCAGCTGCATGATTTTGAGTATGATGCGCATGAGGCATATGAGCTCTTGACTGAGAAACCCAGTAATCTCTCCGATGTCAGGGAGACCTACCTAGGCAGTCTCAAAGCCAATCATTTCCCTTCGCTAAATAGACTGCTCCACCACATTTGCACCTCTATGATCACACCACAGAGCAGTGGAAGAGAAAGGGTGACAGAGATGCAAAGATTTCTTCTCTACTGTATGCTGAAGAGAATACAGATTTCCCTGCCGGATGTAGCTATTCAAACAATGGGGTCCTGTCTATCTCAGTCCAGAACCCTTCCTTATGCCGCCCCATTAACTGCTATTTTTCGGAAAGTTAGTGTTGACTTTGGCTCTGAGAAGAAACTTACCATCCCTCGAGGGAATGTATACACACTTTCTTACATCCAAAAGTTTATGGGTTTTGAGGTCATTGATGGTAAGGCTGTCAGAACCCTTCCTAGTCAGAAATCAGCCCCATCAGAGATCGGTCAGGCATCAAAAATAGCCGCTAAGGATGATGATCAAGCACACAGAGCAGAAATACCGATTCCACCTATGGTGAGTGCAGACATGCCAGAGGACAACTCCATTAGGGGAGAGCAATCTTTTGAGGCTTCTGAGGAACCGAGTGGCTCTGTACCTACAGTAGAACCATCTACGTTAGGAGCCATTAAAGTTTATAGAAGAACCTCTCCAAATTCTGATGTTGTTCCACCCCCAGCAACTGTTGAAGAGATGTTGGTGAACATGACTATGATGATGCAGCATCAGGAGGCCAAGATGGATAAGTTGGTGGAGTTCACAACCCTTCATTTTAACAAGTTGACTGCTCGGATTGTGAATTTTGAAACTTCAGTTTTATGTGAGTGGCGAAATTTCTTACTCACTAAGATGGTGTCTGACCAAGCAACAAGGTCAGTCTTGAAACAGATATCATCCCTCCTTGACAAACTTGCCACTCTGGTACAAGAGATGCACAATCAACAAGGTTCAACCCTTTCCTCTTTTGCCAAAATTATTGATCTGTGCTATGATATGAAGATAGGGCTAGAAACAATCAAAGGTCCTGTCAGTGCAATCCCTCCAGTCCTCAAAGTTGTGCTAGAGAAGATTGACAAAGTAATAGCCAACATCCACGATAAAGATTCTGTCACTGAAATTGGCAATGTTCGCAACTCTCTAAGTCATCAGCTAAGCGAACTTTCTCAAGAGATCAGAGACCTTCTAACCAGGGACCATTCTACTTCAGGACAGACATCTCGCCAGACACCTCCAGGCACTCAAGGACAATCTTCTCGTCAGCAACAACAACCATCTTCTGCCAGGCGTTACAATCGCTTCTTCCCATCTTAATCTATGTCTTCTACATGCACCCCCTTTCATGATGATGACAAAGGGGGAGAGCTTAATGAGCTGCTAAATTTTGTTAATGACTGCTGATTTTTGCTAATGAATGCTGAGTTTTGTGCTGAATTTTGCTAATGAATGCTGAGTCTTGTTAATGAATGATAGCATATGTTTTTGTTTTTGTGACTCATAATTTTTTGTTCAACTGACAAGTAACCATGCGATTGGTTGATGCTAACCATTATGTGATCGCAGAAGTCATTAAAACAGTTTGGGGGTTGTCATCATCAAAAAGGGGGAGATTATTGTACTCTTGGTTTTGATGATGACAACAGTAAGACTTTGGATATAGACACTTAACCTCCTAATAACTGTTTAATAATTCAAAGGGGTTGCAGGGTGCTCATTGCGTCAACGCCATCAAATGGAAGCGTAGACGCAGCAGTGCAAACTCAAGAAAGAAGCCCCTGGGTGAATTTGTGCGTCAACGCAATGTTCAAGTGGAGTGGACGCATCAGAGCATTGATAGCTTGGGCACAAAGTCTATACATCAGCTGGATCCATTTAGTCTGTACATTGGCATATCTTCGTCAAGTCTGTACATCGGGCACCTTCTTAACAAAGTCTATACATTGCTGTTTGCATTGCACAGTCCATACACTTGAAGCTTTTCATTTGATGAAGTCTATACACTAGACTCCAGTTCTCCAAGTATATACACTAGACTTCAGTTCCCCAAGTCTATACACTAGACTTCGGTCCTCCAAGTCTATACACTAGACTTCAGTTTCCCAAGTCTATACACTAGACTTCGGTCCTCCAAGTCTATACACTAGACTTCAGTTCACCAAGTCTATACACTAGACTTCGGTCCTCCAAGTCTATACACTAGGCTTCAGTTCCCCAAGCCTATACACTAGACTTCATTTTCTCTAAGTCTATACATTGCTGTTTGCTTTGCAAAGTCCATACACTGGAAGCCCTTCATTTGATGAAGTCTGTACACTAGTCTTTCTGGCACGTTAACACTAAGTCTATACACTTCATGTTGTGCAGAAGGGAACAGGGTCGACGCCTGAAGCCTAGAGCGTCCACGCATCAGTAGACGAAGCCTTCACGATTTCTTCTATTGCGTCAACGCCACAAGCAAGCAGTGTCGACGCAGCAGTTAAAGTAGCAGAGACTCTTACAAGCGATGAAGCCTTCACGAAATCTTCCACTGCGTCAACGCCATCATCAAGCAGCGTCGACGCAGCGGCTTAAGAGATGCCAGTATAGAAACGTACACGTTCGTGCGTCAACGCCACCAACTGGCAGCGTCGACGCAGCAGTCCAAGAAAGGGACGACTTACCTCTAGCTGTCTTCAAAACGTCAACGCAATATGCTGATAACGTCGACGCAGCTCGCCTATCTGTTGAAGACTTGAACACTGGACTGCCGATACCATTGCGTCAACGCAATAGGCTGATGGAGTCGATGCAGCGGTTAAGAAGTTTGAAGATTTCTGATGACTGCGTCAACTCTTTGGAGCAAGTGAGTTGACGCCATCTAACTCCAGTTGCTGAGCGTACTGGTGCTGGGCACGTGATCTGAGGATAAGGAGAATGCCCAGATGAAGACACGTGTTCTGACAGCTGCTGGATGCTGCCACGTGGTCCGAAATCTTAGGGCGGGAACTGTGGAAGCCACACGCGCCCTGCTGCTGCTCCAGGTATATAATGGAGCCTTCGTCTTCTGATGAAGAGCGATCGAAGATTAAAGAAAGAGCCTAGAGAATAGAAAGCCCTTTGATCCATAAAAAGAAGTAAGGCAGCAGTGAGAGAGAAAGAGGAAGAGAGCAGAAGAGAAAGAAAGAGAGATAGAGAGTGAGAGAGAGTGATGGGGGACGGGGACCGACACGGACTAAGACTCACAAGGACTCTAACTGAGGCAAGCAGTAGCACGCTCAAGGGTCGCCAAGTGGCTGACCACCGTGATACCCCACAGAGTGAAGGACGTCTCTCAACAGAAACTCCGACCTCGGCCGTCCCAAGGAGGGAAGCGCACGTGTCTAGGCGTAAAGTCGATTTCCAAAGACAAGGGGAGTCGCGTTCTAGCTCGATGCTCTAATGGTGCTAAGGGATGGGTGCTCTCACTCACGATCCGCGGTGACGGCAACAAAGTAGCTAGGCGCCTACTCTCTCTCACGCGGCATAATCAAAAGCATACTAAAAGAGCAAGCACAAGAGAGGAGTCGGAACGCGTACCTCCACGCCTAGGCGTGGGGAAGGAACCCCGGCCGTGGGCCAACAACCCCGATACACTGAAGACCAATAAAATACAACCCAATAGTGGCCCACTCCTCGCAGGGAGGTAAAAGGCTACAAGCGACGCATTCGGGGCTGCCGGGCACGGGCTGACGGGCCGCACTCGGTGACGGGCACGATGCTGCAGAATCGGTGTCGCGCGCGCCTGGACGGAGACGGGTCCCACGGGCTGATGCGACGTCCGATCGAGGCGCCGTCAGAGAGGACGCGTCGCTGACTGCTGGAGGAACGCTCCGGCCAGAGGGGACGCGCTGGGTGCGCCGGTGGTGGCCGTGGGCGCTGCTGAAAACCAGGTCTGGTTCTGTGGTCGCAGAACCGCGCACGCCGCCGGTAAAATCTGGAACTCGGTCGTCCGGTGCCCGAACAGGTCCGGGCCGGTTGGAGATGAGAGCTGACTGGTAGAGGAAGCCCTCGGCCAAACGGCGCGGGCAGACGATGCCGGTACGAGTCGCAGGAGCCGCTGGAAGTTGGTGTTGATTCGCTGGCCGGACTGTGCAGGCACGCCGGCGCAACCCCACGAGAACGACTGCCACGGACGGTGACGACGTCGAAACGCGACGTCGTCGGCGGCGTTGGACAGGAGACCTGGAGATCTACGAACCCTGAAGAAACCAGGGTAACAGGCGCAGTGTGGAGGCCTGGGGAAAATTCGCAAGAAGGGCCTCCCTGCTGGGCGAGCAGAGAAGGGGGTGCTGGCGCAGGTCGACGGAGAAAATCGGTACGGGCGGTGCCGACCTCCGATTGACGCGAAACCAGCGCCGACGCGAAGCTGATCCGCCGACGTATCTCCAGAAATTAGCTTGGGGCGAAACTCGTCCAGGAGAGGGGCGCGAGCTCTGCTACAAGTCGGGGCAGAAATCTGATTCACGAATACGAACCGTCGAGGAAGAAGAAGAAGATAAGAAGGAACCCCGGAGTCCACCGGGGGCTGAGGCGTCGCACCTCGCCGATCTCCCGTCGCAGGAGAAGAGAGAAAGAGAGAGGGGGCGCACAAGGCTTTTGCACAATGGCTCAATATTTTAATTCATGTGTAAACTGAAACAAGTACAAGATGGGGACTACTTATAGGGGAGGGGAGAAAACCCTAATTCTACTAGAAGGAGGGGTGCGCCTAGCTCCAAGGAGAGAAGGGCGGCCCATATTCCAGCAAGTCTAGCAAAATAAGAAAGAATCTAAGTGGGAGAAGGAAGGGGTGGAGTTGTGGAAAGGAGGAGATGGGGAAAGGGGGAAAGGGAGAGGGGAGCGCCCCCCACCTTCCCTAGTAGGGCTAGGAAGGGTGGGCGGCTGCCTCCACCTTCTCTACATGAAGAGGGGGCCGCACCCTAACCCTAATGGGCCCTCAATAAGTGGGCTTCAAGCCCCATTATGCCCATGAACCAACCACAAGACCCATTATCCCTAAATGCAACCCAATAAGCCATCACATGGCCCAATAAGTGTCTAAATAAGATAAAGTGTCCACGCAGGGACCAAAAGACAAGGCCCACATGGCCTGAGCAAGCAGAGAAGATAGCTAGAAGATGCCGCCATCGCCGAGCCACAAGGAAGTAGCGGTGTGCCGGGTGCTCCGTCGAGGATAGCGCCGTGTGTCCTCACCAATTCTCCCCGGGTGGGAAGAACTCGACCCCGTCGAGTAAGGGTCACGGTCGCTGAGGTACCGCTCCAGCAAGTCCGGATCGATCCGCTCCAGCTCTCCACGTGTAATCCAGGTGTTGTCCGACTCGGGGCGCCCTCTCCAATGCACTAGGAAGCGTTGGTAGGCTCCGCTCCTGGTAGTAGTCACCTGCTCATCCAGTATGCAATCCATATGCTCGCGTGTATGTAATGGGGCTGGAGGAGGTGGACTCTCAGTAGGTGTGTCACTCGCAACAGGAGGGTCAAGCCCAAATAACTCACTGGGTATCACCGCGGGATCCCGATAAGCCACCAGATCAGAGACATTGAACGTCGAACTGATCCCGTAGTCGTCTGGTAGCTCGATCTCATACGCGTTCGACCCAATACGCCTCAACACTCTGAATGGTCCTGTACCGCGATCTTGCAGCTTCTTTACGGCTCCCGAAGGAAACCGTTCCGGTCTAACCCGGACCATGACGTACTCTCCCTCGCGGAACTCACGTGCGTGTCGATGCGCGTCAGCTGACTCCTTATAACGTGCGTTGCCAGCCTCAAGGTGGTGATGATGCAGACTCCGACTAAGATGGGTAGACTCATATCTTCGTGAATGCAGGGGTGGCCCTGGACATCCAAATATGGATCTAACATGCCTATGACATCTACCTGACTTGACAACATGGGGAGGACCTGGACAACCAAAGTATGACCTATTATGCACATGTGTCTTATGACATATGGTAGAATCAGAAGGATGAATAACCCCAAGTTTACTCATGACATCTCCCCTATATGACAATGGACAAGGTGAAGCATGGGGAAGAGACATGTGTCCCTGGCCTCCTAAGCTCGGGCATCTGGATGCCTGCAAGGTGAGGTGTTGACTAGAAGGCCTAGGTGGAGTATGATAGTGGACCTCCTCGACAAGGTGGGGAAAAGGATATGGGTCGAGAGGCTCACTAGGGAGGGGATTGAAAGGGTCAAAGAAATGATGAACCCTCCCGACAGGTCCCTTCACTATACTTGCCCATGTGTGACATTCGCCCAGGTGCAGAGGATCACCTTCAGGCGCTCTAATGTATGGGGTAAGGGGCTCGTGAGGAAGATAAGGAAGGCAAGGTTCCTCCCTCGGGACCGTGATACCATAAGTGGGGACAAAGTCATCCTCCACGGGTATGGGAAAGAATAAAAGGACCTCGGAGGTGACATGTCTGATGGTGTAGACCGAGGTAATAGACCCCAAAGCAGGGAGTGTAAAGCTATGACTATAGGGTTGGTCAGACCCTAAGGTCAACATATAAGTCAACTCCCATTGACAATCTAAACTCCTAAGGAAGTCCTTCACATTTTCAAGAAAGCAGAAGGACCGAAAAGTGGTGTGAAAGGAGTTAAGGGGTACTACTGGGAGAGCGGGCTCCATGGAGGGGTAGTAGGGAATCGAGACATCTAGATGTGGACCCCTCCCTAACCAGCTAGCTAGGAACTCCCCAATGACAAGCTCACCCTTGAGAGGTAGGATCAACTCTAGATGTGTGTCGAAGGGTGAAGCATCTTCCTCAAGTGAGGGAAAGGAGTCCTCTATGTCGTAAATGGGACTTTGGTTCTCTATCAAGGGTGCTAGGCTGAGAGTGTCAGCTCTAACCTCCATAGGTTCAGGCACGACCGAGAGTTCCATGGGGTCACTCTCTAGCTCCTCTACCTCAGCTAGGTATGCATTGGCCAGCTCTTGGTCAGCCTCATAACTCACTAGAATAGACTTGGGTGAGGCATCCTCCGAATATGAGTCCTCCAAGATAGGGGAATGTGAAGGGCATCGGTCAGAGAACCGAGGGGCAAGCTCCGGGGGTGGTGGTAGGTGAGAGCTCGGAGGCGGAGCGGACTGTGGGTTGTGAGACTCAATATAAGCATCCCTCCTATCCAACCGACCTGAAATCATTTGCACAAGCTGGGCAATGGTGTGGGTTGGAGTAGGAAGATCATGGTGGACTTGCCCGTAGTCATTTGGTTTAGGCTTGGGTCTAGGCTCATCTATGTGTGGGGCTCGTTGCCTCCGACTAGGACCCACTTGTTCGTATGTAATTGGGTGGGGTCGGTTGGAGGTGATCGGTTGGGGAACATAGACCCTCCTAAGCTCTTTCTTCATATCCCACCACGATTCGATGGGCTTTTGCCACCTAATGCCTCTCAAACCCTCAATATGTCTCCACTTATCCTTGGCCTTATGCAGAAGCTTCTCTCTAGCAAAAGAGACTTGTGTGGCTCCGGACATAGGATAACAGTCAAAATATCTATCCATGGCGGCTTCCCAAGTTTGGTAGACACTCGGGTCATGGGAGCCGTCAAATGTAGGCGCTTCGGGCCTACGGAATGGGATGGGGTGGTACCCATGCCCCTGAGAGATATGCCATAAATCATATGGGCTAAACGATTGGGAATTCATGAGAAACTATGAGGGGAACCTATAGAATTGACATGCGGGACGACTAAGGGAACTAGACACAAACCTAAAATGACAATGCAATGGTAGGTTACCTACATGATTAAGAGACTCAATGCAACCTAGACAACCTAAAGACTCAAATCACCTAAGACCCCAATTTGTTAGAACAAACTGGTTCCCTAAGCTCTGATACCAAAATTTGATGGGGGACGGGGACCGACACGGACTAAGACTCACAAGGACTCTAACTGAGGCAAGCAGTAGCACGCTCAAGGGTCGCCAAGTGGCTGACCACCGTGATACCCCACAGAGTGAAGGACGTCTCTCAACAGAAACTCCGACCTCGGCCGTCCCAAGGAGGGAAGCGCACGTGTCTAGGCGTAAAGTCGATTTCCAAAGACAAGGGGAGTCGCGTTCTAGCTCGATGCTCTAATGGTGCTAAGGGATGGGTGCTCTCACTCACGATCCGCGGTGATGGCAACAAAGTAGCTAGGCGCCTACTCTCTCTCACGCGGCATAATCAAAAGCATACTAAAAGAGCAAGCACAAGAGAGGAGTCGGAACGCGTACCTCCACGCCTAGGCGTGGGGAAGGAACCCCGGCCGTGGGCCAACAACCCCGATACACTGAAGACCAATAAAATACAACCCAATAGTGGCCCACTCCTCGCAGGGAGGTAAAAGGCTACAAGCGACGCATTCGGGGCTGCCGGGCACGGGCTGACGGGCCGCACTCGGTGACGGGCACGATGCTGCAGAATCGGTGTCGCGCGCGCCTGGACGGAGACGGGTCCCACGGGCTGATGCGACGTCCGATCGAGGCGCCGTCAGAGAGGACGCGTCGCTGACTGCTGGAGGAACGCTCCGGCCAGAGGGGACGCGCTGGGTGCGCCGGTGGTGGCCGTGGGCGCTGCTGAAAACCAGGTCTGGTTCTGTGGTCGCAGAACCGCGCACGCCGCCGGTAAAATCTGGAACTCGGTCGTCCGGTGCCCGAACAGGTCCGGGCCGGTTGGAGATGAGAGCTGACTGGTAGAGGAAGCCCTCGGCCAAACGGCGCGGGCAGACGATGCCGGTACGAGTCGCAGGAGCCGCTGGAAGTTGGTGTTGATTCGCTGGCCGGACTGTGCAGGCACGCCGGCGCAACCCCACGAGAACGACTGCCACGGACGGTGACGACGTCGAAACGCGACGTCGTCGGCGGCGTTGGACAGGAGACCTGGAGATCTACGAACCCTGAAGAAACCAGGGTAACAGGCGCAGTGTGGAGGCCTGGGGAAAATTCGCAAGAAGGGCCTCCCTGCTGGGCGAGCAGAGAAGGGGGTGCTGGCGCAGGTCGACGGAGAAAATCGGTACGGGCGGTGCCGACCTCCGATTGACGCGAAACCAGCGCCGACACGAAGCTGATCCGCCGACGTATCTCCAGAAATTAGCTTGGGGCGAAACTCGTCCAGGAGAGGGGCGCGAGCTCTGCTACAAGTCGGGGCATAAATCTGATTCACGAATACGAACCGTCGAGGAAGAAGAAGAAGATAAGAAGGAACCCCGGAGTCCACCGGGGGCTGAGGCGTCGCACCTCGCCGATCTCCCGTCGCAGGAGAAGAGAGAAAGAGAGAGGGGGCGCACAAGGCTTTTGCACAATGGCTCAATATTTTAATTCATGTGTAAACTATAAACAAGTACAAGATGGGGACTACTTATAGGGGAGGGGAGAAAACCCTAATTCTACTAGAAGGAGGGGTGCGCCTAGCTCCAAGGAGAGAAGGGCGGCCCATATTCCAGCAAGTCTAGCAAAATAAGAAAGAATCTAAGTGGGAGAAGGAAGGGGTGGAGTTGTGGAAAGGAGGAGATGGGGAAAGGGGGAAAGGGAGAGGGGAGCGCCCCCCACCTTCCCTAGTAGGGCTAGGAAGGGTGGGCGGCTGCCTCCACCTTCTCTACATGAAGAGGGGGCCGCACCCTAACCCTAATGGGCCCTCAATAAGTGGGCTTCAAGCCCCATTATGCCCATGAACCAACCACAAGACCCATTATCCCTAAATGCAACCCAATAAGCCATCACATGGCCCAATAAGTGTCTAAATAAGATAAAGTGTCCACGCAGGGACCAAAAGACAAGGCCCACATGGCCTGAGCAAGCAGAGAAGATAGCTAGAAGATGCCGCCATCGCCGAGCCACAAGGAAGTAGCGGTGTGCCGGGTGCTCCGTCGAGGATAGCGCCGTGTGTCCTCACCAGAGAGAGCTCGTGGATCTATCTTCACTGGACCGTGGATTAGATCCAGGCCAGTCAGCTCCGTTGAGAGCCTCATCTGTGTTTTCATCTATTACAACTTTCGGATTGCTGTGTTATTTTTCGTTTATTGTTTTTCCTTTATTCTTCTGATTATCCTTGGTCTTCCGATTGCCCTGTTGGGGATCGGGTACCTCCTGTTGATTCAGGAGAAGGGAGATCTAATCTCTGGGTTGCAAGTGACAGGTTGTCACTTGTGGGTTGTCCCTCCTGGTCTGGAGGAAGAGAGGTCTTCGACCTCTAGTTTTCAAGTGGCTGGGAGTCACTTGGGTGTCCCTCCGGTTGGGAGGAAGAGGGGAGTCTGTTCCCCTAGTCAAGCTGTGTGGCAGCAACTGTTTGCAAACTGAGTCTGCTTGGTTCTAGCATTTGCTAGTGAAGCCTCAGTCCGGTTGGGAGTGAGGGGTGGATGTAGGTCCGTGGACCAAACCACCTAAAATCTCTTGTGCCGTGGCTTGTTTGATTGATTTGCTTCCGCTAGATGCTTGGATAGGCACGCCCATGAGTTTGTATTTGAGTTGAAATGAATTAGTTCTATTCTGTGTCTCTTTTCTTGCATCCTAGTTTTAATTTGGCCATAATCTGTAGAAGGATACATTCACCCCCCTCTGTATCCGGGCCAAGCACCCTAACACAAAGGACTTACACAGTCGAAGGCACACACATACACGACTAGCTCGCCGCGTACGTTACACAAGACAGGACCACGGGTGAAGCCAACACAGACTACCCGATGAGTCACGCCAATAATGACGGAAACCAACCACAAAACACAAGCCACGAGAGTCACGAGATTGTGCGTCAAGTGACAGGAGTACCTCCTCACTAGAAGAACAGCCAGATGCATCCACTGATGTCTCACACTGCGCCTCAGGTATCTCGTACTCACCTAGAACGGTGGTAACTGAGACACTCACAAAACCAAGTACGAGGAACAACAGTACCAAGTACTAGGAGCAACGGTACCACAAACATAAGGACAAGGTACCACAGTAACGAGTGACTAGTCAGGGTCACACCCGTGGACGCTCGTCCAAACGCCCCTGACCACGTGTGCACACACAAGCTCAATACCTTGAGCCAGGCCTCTAGCTAGCTTTCCCCCCAGTAAGACGCTACCACAAGGCAAGGGGGCCCACGGAAACTAGCTTACAAACTGTATATCGAGAACATGCCCCGCCACCACGCCTAGGTGGGCCGACACACAAGAAAGTGTCATCAGGCTATGACTAGTGGAGGTTCACTAGACACAGAAACTCCAAAACATCAGTGCTGAAGTACGGACAGGCTAAGCTTGCACTATCACACGTACTACGAAGCACTAAACACAGGGTAGCATACCAGACTACCACCCGACTCAGGACAGACAACTAGACTTCCTGACACAACGATCCTTGAGTCACAAGACTCAGGGTCAAGATCGTCACACATCACAGCTCACGCTGTTAATCAGCCTAGTCCCTAAGCCAAGGTCACGATAAAACACATGTAAAGGAAACGGCATCGGATCACCTGATCCACGCCTCCGCACAACACAAAACACGGAGACCTGAGAGATCACCAAGACCCTCAAAGCACATGGACATGTAAACTGAGGTAAGACAATACCTCAAAGTGTCCTAAACCATGTCTAGATCCATACAGGATCACCGAGACATTCACGAGTCACATGTCAACCGCTGGATCACACCGGGTTGACCAGAAACCAATTATGACTCTGAAACATCATGGAATACTACTCAGTATAATAGCACTCCCCGGCCACCTCACAACCTGGTCACTGCCCACATAGGACGTCCAAGACATCCACGGGATTACGGGCAACCCACAAGGTAAGGCCAAGACAGATGGAGGCCAAAACAACGGAAAACAGAACACTGGGACTAAACGGTCACATGTCTGACCGCCAGGAAGACCAAGCGGTCAGCCAAAGGGCCGCTAGCCAACTAACTACAAAAACACAGGGCCATGCGGTCTATCACAGGGCCGCAAGCAGACTGTAGTGGTCATGGTCCGGACCGCTAGACCCAGTCAACCCCCTGTGGACGCACTTAAATTCATTGAAATCGTGGTTTATTTGTCTTTCGATTTATTAAGTGCGTGGGTGTGCCAGTCACAAAGTGACGATTTATTTGGGCTCCGGGGAGCCGCAGGTGCGCTAGATCTGACTTCATCAGGTGATTGTGTAGTTCGAGTCGGGACTAAATCCTACCGTGCCATAAAGGTCACGACGTCATTTACATCTCCCATACGAGGGAACACCCTTGATTGATTACCGGAATTAAGGGCCCTGCGGCCTGAAAGAATTAATACTAATCGCAAAAGTATAGGGAAGAATAAACCACACTAGGAGCCCGCATCGGGGTGCAAGCATTCAGATGTGTCGGTCACTTCGCGGACCATTTCATAATTGGACGAAAGCCCAAAGCAAGAACACGGTGAAAATCAAGGTAAACCCGTTCAAATATCTACCGAGTCCACGGTAATTTCAATAATGGGTCGGAAAGGATCCGACTGAGAAGCGGGTCTGATTGATCGAGATGTTGGCCCAAAGCAACGTCGAGTCACGGCCATGTTGGAATAATTCCCAAGGCTCTGACCCGAACTACCGGGACATCATCATTATTCCTTTTGCACCGAGTAACGGGAAGGGACGGGACTACATAGTGGATTTTAGCATTCTTTTTGTTATCTGAATTTTAATTATTATTTTTTTGTTGCTCACTTCACATTTTGGGGTGGTCTTACTATTTTTCTTCTATTTATTGCACACGTTCTCCCTATTTTTATTTATTTATTACGCGTTCAAATATATATATATATATATTCATTTACTTACTTATTTATTTATTTTATTGGAATTTTCATGTGTTTTATTTATTTTATTTTATTTTATTTATTTGTTTTAATCACTATTGCCATCGTATTTCTTTACTTTACATTTATAGCGTACGTGAGGAAATAGGCCATCGGGAGGCTAAGAGGAGGTCGGTGCGAAGGGGACTGAGTCGGTGCAAGGGAGGATTGAGCCGGTGCAAGGCCAGGACTGCATTTATGCGATCATAGATTGAGTCCACGCAAATAGGGATTAGGTCGGTGCAACGCCGGGACAAGGTCGGTGCAACCGGGAGATCAGGTCGGTGCAATCTGAGGCTGAGTCTGTGCAAAGCAGCCTAGGCTGAAGGGGATGCTAATGCAGGCTTGGGGGTGTACCGGGTAAGGCATGGCGAGGGGTGCCGGGCTGGGCACGGACATGTGTATCGGGTTGGAGGGGTTGAGCTGGACTGTGCCGAGCAGGGTTAGGCCAGGGTGTGCCGGGCTGGGGAAGAGCCGAGGTTGGAGCGGTGTGCCCGGGAAGCGCCAAAGGGGCGTACCGGGCTGGAGCTTGGACTGGTGTGCCGGGGAAGTGCCAAAGGGGCGTACCGAGCTGGGGCTTGGACTGGTGTGCCGGGGAAGCGACAAAGGGGCATACCAGGCTGGGGCTTGGGCTGGTGTGCCGGGGAAGGCCTGGGCTGGGGCGTGCCGTATGGGGCTGGCGGTGAGTGTACCGGGTAAAGGTGGACTGGGGTGTGCCGTATGGGGCTGGCGGTGAGTGTACCAGGTAAAGGCGGACTGGGGTGTGCCGGGCTAAGTAGGATTGGGGTGTGTCGGTGAGGACAAGGTTGGGGTTGTGCCGCGAAAGAAGGTTCGAGGGCAGGTGTGCCGGGCTAAGCAGGATTGGGGTGTGCCGGCGAGGACAAGGCCGGGGGGGTGCAGCGGAAGAAGGTTCAAGAGCAGGTGTGCCTGGAAAGAGCTATGAGGGGTTTCTTTTCATCTTCTTATGTCTTTTCTTCTCTTCTCTTCTCTGGCTTTATACAATGCACGTGAGCTTTCTCTTCCTTCCTCTTAATTATATTCCATTCTCTCTTCTTCACATGACAAATGTTCAAATTTACTTGGTTATCACCCAGTCCGGTTCTCTCCGCACGATTCATAGTCTTTTGTCTTGGTTGAAGCACTTTGCCATTGGTCATTTCAATTGTTTGTTGCTTCCTTTTATCTTTCAACATGATATTGCCCCATTTGTTTGTTGCTTCCTTTTTACCCTTTTAAAATGTCTATTGTTTCTGATGAAAATTCGGCAGCATCTCCTCATGACTCGGATGGTAAGGGAGATAAAGGGAACGCGCCCACATGGAGTGTCGAAACCCGACAATTTGAGGTGGGTACTAGAGGCAGCAGCACCTTTGATAAAACTTCAGAAAACCTGGAAGAAACGACGAGTGGAAGGCACCTCTGAGACTACCCAGAGTGCACCGGGTAAGAAGAGTGACTGGTGTGCCGGCCAAGGAAGGTACAAAGGGCTGGAGGGGTGTACCGGGGTGAGCAAATAGAAGGTGTACCGGGCTGGGGTGGCAGGGCAGTGTGCCGGGCTAGGAGTGGTCGAGCTGCGCTGGCCAAGGAGGCTGAAGGGGAGTGTACCAGGCAAAGGAGCCCAGGGAGTGCACCGACCGGGAAGGCTGTGCCGGGCAAGAAAAGAGACGGTGTGCACCGGGCTGGGGCGACCAGGGGCGCACCGGGCTGGGGTCAGTTCAAGAGGATGAAGGTGAGGGAGAGGAACCATGCCAAGGGTATTGGGCAAACCCAACACTAAGAGAACTTAGCAAGAAGGCTAAAGACTCGGGGAGCTACTAGGACAACAGCATTGGGCCTGGCTGTCTGAGGAGGGCAGGAGGGGAATATCTCCCCACAGACAAATGGGCGAGGGTGAGGGCCAGAGGCCCTATGAAGGAGCTACGCCAAGGGGAAAGATCACTGCCAGAAGGCACACCACCGGAAGGGATGAAGAAGACGGCTAAACACACGTAACGACCCAAACCAACGGAGATAGAGAGAAACCCAACAGGGGGGAATTTTATTCATGAAGAGAAAAGGCCGTGACCGATCGTGTACATGAAAGCATACATTCAAGCCCAGACGGGGGGAGCAGAAGAAATCGAGAACAAAAGAAGAAGGATAAGGAGATGAGGAGGGAGTTGGGGTTGAGCAGAGGCAACAGCCTTCCTGCTCTTCCTCACCCCCTCCACTACATCAAGACTCACACTCCCTCTCTTTCTTTCTCTCTTACTCTCTCTTGCTCGGTGGTTGTCAGAGGACCTCACGCCGGAGCTCTCCTCTTTCTCTTCTGTCTTCTCCTTCTTCCCTGGCAGCTTCGTCGTAGCTCTCTCCACTGGTGTGTGTCTGTCTCTGTGTCTCTCTCTTTGTGTCTGTGTTCGCCGAAGGAGAGGGTTTTTTATACCCAAGACAGTAGGAACGTTCGAGCACGAATGGCGGTGGCGGGAAGTGACCGGCATTGCATGGGGATTTGACTTTTCCCGTCCTTGGTAGTAGGAGGTAGGCATCGTGTCTTCCTCTCTGGGTGACACCTCAGCGAGCCCACTGCGCGCCAAGGATATTTAGGGCATGGGCGTTAGATTTCATCTGTCGGATGCACCGGGCGAGGGCGAGTCATAGTGTGCCGCTGAAGAGCCAGGAACCCGTGCCTCTGAAGACGCTAGCCCGGGCGTGCCGCCGAAGATGCTAGACGGGCGTGCCGCTGAAGAGGCACGTAGGGCGAGTGTACCGCTAAAGAGTGGCAGGGGCGTGCCACTAGGAGGCCACCCTGAGTGTGCCGCTGAAGGGGCGCAGGGGCGTGCCATTTTAAGGCAGCAAGCGTGTGCCGTTGGGGTAGACTTGAGCCCGTTGCGAGCCCGAGCTACGGTGCACTTGATTTTATTCGGGGCCCACGGGTTGTGAGCTTTCCGGGGGTTAATTTCTCTTCGCTGTCGTGACTCCGGAGATGGCTTCACGGCAGTGTGCATATTCGGGGAGTCTGGGTGGCCAGCCTCTCCGGGGGTTTTTGTTTGATGTTGTTGTTGATGCGAGACAGAGCAGGACGAATGGCCGTGTAATTTTGCACGTCCACAAATGCCCCCCACCCACGGGTAACGTGGGCGAGGGACGAGCCGAGCAGTGTCCGTCGGTGTATTCATTCTTCAGGGTTGTATTCGAGACCTTAACGTCCGGAGAAGACGACGATCTTGACCTGTGCTTGTTATCCGTACTTGCGTACTCATACGCTGACGCCCGTCGGCACATGAGAGCGTGTGGATGGAACGTCGCCATGCATGTATTTGCAGTAGTGTATTATTTACGTATATGGGTACATATTACGTTCTACGCATAGATATATATTTTTTCTTTATTTTATTTTATTTTCTTTTTCTTCTTTTCTTTTCTTTTCTTTTTTTTCTTCTTCCTTTCTTCTTCTCTCTTTTTTCTTTTCTCTCTCTCTCTCTCTCTTTTTCTTTCCTTCCTTTCCTCTCTTTTTTTTTAATTTCCCTTCACACTTTTTTTTCTCTCTCTTTTTTTTTTCTTCTCTCTTTTTTTCCTTCTCTCTTTTCTCTCTTATTTTTCTTTAATTTCCCTTCTCTCTTTTTTTATTCTCTTTCTCTCTCTTTTTTCTTTTCTTCTCTCCTTTCTTCTTCTTCTCTGTTTTCTCTCTCTTTCTGCTCGTGGTATAAAAAGGACGGGGGGGCCACACCGCCCCCCCCCCCTTCTTTCAAATTCTCCCTCCCTCTCTCTCTCTTCGGTGGACGAGCGACCCACCCCCTCCCCTCCTTCCCTTCTTCTCTCCTCCGTCGCCGGGCGTGGCCATCGCCGCCGTCGTCATCTTCCTTGCCAGGGTGAGGAAGCCGCCGCTTGAGAGCTCCCCTCCAACTCTCTCTCTTCCCTCTTCTCCCCCATCCCTCTTTTCTTCTTCTCTTCCTTTCTTCCTCTCTTTATCATCTTCCCCTTTCCTTCGTAGGACGACGGAGCCCTAGGCTCCTCGTCCTTCTTCTCCCCCTTCTTCTTTCCTTCCTTCTCCTTCTTTCTCTTCCTTTTCTCCTCCCCCTCTTCTTTTCTTTTGTGGGGACCCATCGGGGCGTCGCCGGTGTCCCCGTGGCGAGGGCCGCCGAATTGTGCCGGTGGAGAGTGTTCCGGGCCTGCTGGGTGAAGAAAGGCACGGGTGTGCCGGTGACGCGGGACGGGGACCGACACGGACTAAGACTCACAAAAGACTCTAACTCAGGCCAGCAGTAGCACGCTCAAGGGTCGCCAAGTGGCTGACCACCGTGATATCCCACAGAATGAGGGACGTCTCTCAACAGAAACTCCGACCTCGGCCGTCCCAAGGAGGGAAGCGCACGTGTCTAGGCGTATAGTCGACCTCCAAAGACAAAGGGGAGTCGAGTCCTAGCTCGGTGCTCGACTAGTGCTAGGGATGGATGCTCTCACTCACGATCCGCGGTGATGGCAAAAAGTGGCTAGACGCCTACCTTCTCTCACGCGGCATAATCAATCACATACTAAAAGAGCAAGCAAAAGGAGGAGAGTCGGAGCGCGTACCTCCACGCCTAGGCGTGGGGAAGGAACCCCGGCCGTGAACCAACAACCCCGATACACCAGAGATCAATAAAGTACAACCCAATAATGGCCCACTCCTCGCAGGGAGGTAAAAGGCTACAACCAATACGTTCGGGGCTGCCGGACACGGGTTGACGGGCCGCACTCGGTGACGGGTTGGCCGCGAGGAGGTTCGGGTGCAACGCTGCAGAAACCGGTGTCGCGCGCGCCTGAGCGGAGGGGGGGGTCTCACGGGCTGATACGACGCCCGTTTGAGGCACCGTCAGAGAGGACGCGTTGCTGACAGATGGAGGAACGCTCCGGCCAAAGGGGGCGCGCTGGATCCGCCGGTGGTGACCGTGGGCGCTGCTGAAAGTCAGATCAGGTTCTGTGGACACAGAACTGCGCACGCCGTCGGTAAAATCTGGAAATCGGCCTTCTGGTGCCCGAACAAGTCCGGGCCGGTTGGTGGTGACAGCTGATTGGCAGAGGTCACCCTCGGCCAAATGGCGCTGGCAGACGACGCCGGTGCGAGCCGCAGGAGTCGTTGAAAGTCAGGACTGGTTCGCTGGGCGGACTGGGCAGACACGCTGGCGCAACCCCACGAGATCGACCGCCACGGACGGTGACGATGTCAAAACGCAACGCCGTCGGCGGCGTTGGAAAGTTAACTCGGAGATCCACGAACCCTGAAGAAACCAGGGCAAAAGACGCAGCGTGGAGGCCTGGGGAAAATTCGCAATCAGGGCCTCCCCGCTGGGCGAGCGGAGAAAGTGGTGCTGGCGCAGGTCGGCGGAGAAAATCGGTACGGGCAGTGCCGATCTCCGATTGATGCCAAACCAGCGCCGACGCGAAGCTGATCCGCAGACGTATCTCCAGAAAATAGATCGTGACAAAACTCGTCCAAGAAGGGGGCGCGAGCTCTGCTAAAAGTCGGGGCAGAAATCTGGAATCACGAACACGAACCGTTGAGGAAGAAGATGAGGATAAGAGGGAACCCCGGAGTCCACCGAGGGCTGAGGCGTCACACCCCGCCGTTCTCCCGTCGCAGGAGAAGAAAGAGAGAGAGAGAGAAGGGCGCAAAAAGCTTTGCACAATACTCACTTGTATTCAAAATCATGTGTAAACTGTAATCGGTACAAGGTGAGAACTACTTATAGGGGATGGGAAAACCCTAATCTAACTAGAAGGGGAGGGGTGCGCCCAGCTCCAAGGAGAGAAAGGCGGCCCATAATTCAGCAAACTTAGAAAATAGGAAAGGATCCTAAGCGGGATAAGGAAGGGGTGGAGTTGGGGAAAGGAGGAGAGGGGGAAAGGGTAAGGGAGAGGGGAGCGCCCCCACCTTCCCTAGTAGAACTAGGAAGGGGGGGGGCGGCTGCCTCCTCCTCCTCTAGATGGGGAGGGGGCCGCCCCCTAAACCCTAATGGGCCCTTTTTTAGTGGGCTTCAAGCCCCAATAAGCCCCTGACCCCATAACAAGACCCATTACCCCACAAAGCAACCCAATTGGCCACTATATGGCCCAATAAGTGCCTAAACAAAAAGATGTCCACGCAGGGACCAAAAGACAAGGCCCACACGGCCTGAGCAAGTCCAGACTGAGGCCCAACATGGCCTAAACATGATGATGAAAAGATAACTAGAAGGTGCCGCCGTCGCCGAGCCACAAGGAGGTAGCGGTGTGCCGGGTGCTCCGTCGAGGATAGCGCCGTGTGTCCTCACCAATTCTCCCCGGGTGGGAAGAACTCGACCCCGTCGAGTAAGGGTCACGGTCGCTGAGGTACCGCTCCAGCAGGTCCGGATCGATCCGCTCCAGCTCTCCACGTGTAATCCAGGTGTTGTCCGACTCGGGGCGCCCTCTCCAGCGCACTAAGAAGCGTTGGTAGGCTCCGCTCCTGGTAGTAGTCACCTGCTCATCCAGTATGCAATCTATATGCTCGCGTTTTTGTAATGGGGCTGGAGGAGGTGGACTCTCAGTAGGTGTATCACTCACAACAGGAGGGTCAGGCCCAAATAACTCACTGGGTATCACCGCGGGATCTCGATAAGCTACCAGATCAGAGACATTGAACGTCGAACTGATCCCGTAGTCGTCTGGAAGCTCGATCTCATACGCGTTCGACCCAATACGCCTCAACACTCTGAATGGTCCTGCACCGCAGTCTTGGAGCTTCTTTACGGCTCCCGAAGGAAACCGTTCCGGTCTAACCCGGACCATGACGTACTCTCCCTCGCGGAACTCACGTGTGCGTCTGTGCGCGTCAGCTAACTCCTTGTAACGTGCGTTGCTGGCCTCTATATGACGACGGACATGGTCATGCAACTGTCTAATATGCTCCGCAAAAGACTCAGCTGACTCAGAGACTCGGGACTGAATGGGGGAGGGAATCAAATCAATCGGCTTCCTAGGTCTTCGACCAGTGACAATCTCAAATGGACTCAACCCTGTAGACCTATTGACCGAATCATTATATGCAAACTCTGCTAATGGTAAGACAAGGTCCCAATCTTCAACTCTATCACGCACTAAACACCTCAGAAGATCCCCTAGACTTCTATTGACTACCTCTGTCTGACCGTCAGTCTGGGGGTGGTATGCGGTGGAGAACTTCAACTGGGTGCCCATCATCCGCCAAAGGGTTTTCCAAAAATAGCTCGTAAAACGCACATCCCTATCAGAAACAATGGTACGCGGCAACCCAAACCTGGACACACAGTGGGTGAAGAACAACCTGGCAACTCTAGAGGCATCCGATGTCTTGGAACAAGGAATAAACAAGGCCATCTTGGAGAAGCGGTCAACCACAACAAAAATAGAATCATGCCGCCGTGCAGTACGGGGCAAACCAAGCACAAAGTCCATGCTGATATCCTGCCAAGGATTATCAGGGACAGGCAGAGGGGTATAAAGGCCAGTGTTCTGTTTCCTCTGCTTCGCTAGGGCACAAATACGACACTGGGCAACTATGCGGGCTACATCCCTCTTCAAACTGGGCCAGCAGAAACGGTGCTCAACAGCCTCTATGGTCTTGTTTCGGCCGAAGTGGCCAGCAAGACCTCCTGCATGAAGCTCCCACGTAAGAAAATCACGAACTGAAGTCCGTGGGATGCACAACCTATCACCTCGAAATAAGTGACCATCCTGAAGGACATACTCGCTAAACTCACGGGACGGTCCTGACTGAAGGGCAGAATAGATGGGACCGAAGTCCGGGCAATCAATGTAGGCCTCCTTCAACTTCTCTAAACCAACCACCTGAACATTCATGGTGGATATCAACATCACCCGCCGACTAAGAGCATCGGCCACCTTGTTCTCAGCACCTGCCTTGTGCTTGAGAACGAATGTAAACTCCTGCAAATATTCCACCCATCTACTATGTCTGGCATTCAACTTCTTTTGGGTGTGGAGAAATCTCAATGCCTCGTGGTCAGAAAAGAGCACGAACTCCTGGTGGAGGAGATAGTGCCTCCAATAGCGCAAAGCCTGGACAACTGCGTAGAATTCCTTGTCATAAGTAGAGTAACGCAGTTTGGCATCATTGAGTTTCTCACTGAAAAAGGCTATAGGGTGGGACTCCTGGCTAAGCACTCCCCCTATGCCTACACCTGAGGCATCACATGTAACCTCAAACACCTTAGAAAAGTCAGGAAGTGTAAGAACGGGTGCCTGGGTCATGCGATCCTTGATAGTCTGGAAGGCTGTGGCAGCAGCCTTCGTCCAGGTAAACTCGCCCTTACGGATGCAATCCGTGATCGGGGCGGTGATAGAACTGAACCCCCTAATGAAACGGCGATAGAATGTCGCCAGACCATGAAAGCTCCTAACATCGTGGAGTGAGCGGGGCTCGGGCCACTCCACTATGGCACGGATCTTCTCCGGATCAGCGGAGACTCCGTCACGGGACACAATGAACCCTAAGAAAGAAACCTGGTCAGTCATGAAGCTACACTTCTTAGGGTTGGCAAACAAGCTCTCCCGTCTCAGAACAACACACACCTGCCTAAGGTGGTCTAGGTGTAACTCCTTAGTGCGGCTATAAATCAAGATGTCGTCGAAGTAGACGACCACAAACACTCCAATCATAGGACGCAACACCTGCGTCATCACCCGCATGAAGGTGCTAGGGGCGTTAGTCAGCCCGAAGGGCATGACCAACCACTCGTAAAGACCATCCTTGGTCTTAAATGCAGTCTTCCACTCATCACCTGGTCTGATCCTTACCTGGTGATAGCCACTCCTAAGATCGATCTTCGAGAAAATCGTGGCTCCCGACATCATATCAAGCAAGTCATCCAGCCGGGGAATGGGAAACCTATACTTAACCGTGATTTTATTGATCGCACGGCTATCGATGCACATACGCCATGTGCCATCCTTCTTCGGCGCTAGCAGGGCGGGAATAGCACAGGGACTCTTGCTATCCCGAAGGGAACCCCTACTCATCAACTCATCAACCTGCCTCTGTAGCTCAGCGTGGTCCGCGGGACTCATCCTATAATGTGGAAGATTGGGCAAGGACGAGCCTGGGACAAGATCAATCTCATGCTGAATGTCACGCAATGGTGGAAGGCCTTCGGGAAGGTCCTCCGGGAAAATATCAGCAAACTCTCGCAACATCTCAGCTAACTGAGGGTCTGTCACTCCTTCGAGACTGGGGACCACCTCACCCGTCTCCCTGACAACCACAGCTAAAAGAGGGACACCACTAGCAACCTCTCTCTCCATCTCTCGGGGACTGATGATCATCAACCTCCTAGTCGGAGGGGCCTCTATGGTGAGGGTGGGAGAGGGGGTGGAAACTGACACCGGAGGTGGTGGTGGTGGTGGGCTGACCTTCCCCTGGTGAGGGGTGGTCGTGGCACTAGGGCCGGCTGGTCCCCTAACAGTAGGGTCCCTAGGTGGGGCTGGGTGGAGGGTGATCCTGTGGCCGTTGTGATCAAATGTGCAAGTGTTTGCATGGCCCTGTAGGGTGGCATCCATGTCAAACAACCACGGCCTCCCTAAAATAATGTTACCTACCTCCATAGGTAGAACATCGCACCAAATTTCATCCTGATAGGTCTGGAACTGAAGGGGCACCAGGCAACGGAGCCTAACAGGAATGGAGGTAGAATCGACCCACGAAACCCTATAGGGGGCAGGGTGGTCAACTGGGGTCAACCCAAGGCGGGTAACAGTGCCAGTAGATATGGCGTTGATGCAACTCCCGCTATCAATGACAATCTTGCAAGCTTTACCCCCAAGCCTGCAGAAGGTGTGAAAAATGGTGGTGCGACGCCAGTCGTCACTCACCTGGGGCTGGGCTAGGATGCACCTAACTACCCCTAACTGTGGGTCACCCTGAAAGTGACTATCCTGGGCACCATCCTGCTCTCCTTCGAGCAGATCATCGAAGAACTCCTCGACCAAGTCCTGGTCTACCTCATAACTAACAGGAATAGGCTCAGTGGGGGACTCAGTGGAAGTGGGGTCTGCCATGACAAGGGCCTTCCTCTCTCGAGTGGGGCATCTATCAGCAAAGTGGCCAAATCCGCCACACCGGTAACAATTATTACGTGCGCCCGCACTGGATGAGGCTCCAGCGGTCATAGGACTCTTGCCCTTGTCATCATGACGGGGCGCGGGCAGTAAAGGCTGAGAACGCGCAGGGTGCGCGGGAGGTGGAAGTGTAGGGCGTGTGGGGGGGTAGGGCGGCTGCGGGCGAGGTGGAGGGAACGGGTCCCTAGGAAGGGGTGGACGAGGCCTGGGACCAGTGGGGTCTTGGCGAAGAGGCTCCGCGGGCCGAGCCGCCGGATATCGACCATACTGGGTGGAAGTGGAGCGAGGGTCAAGACCCCGCTGACTAGACATCCCCTGACGAAAGGTGGGGCCAAACTCCAACTCAAATTGCTCTAACTCTAGGGCAACCTGGTAAGCCAGCTCTAAAGTGTCTACCTGGCGACGGTAGAGCTCATACTGATACTCGGGCCTCAAACCACGGCGAAAACGCGAAACAGGCATGCCCTTCTCCTCATCAACTCCACATCGCAAATAATACTCGTCAAACTCGGCGATGTACTCGGTCACGGACCGATCGCCCTGACTAAGGGTCTGCCATCGGTCGATGAGCCTCTGGCGGTAAGAAGGAGGGACATACTTCTCGCGGAGCTTACGCCGCATGTCAATCCAGGTTTCTATGGGTGGGTCCTGCCTCTGCAACATCAGGCTCTCGACATTCCTCCAGTAGGTCTGGGCTCTCCCCACGAGCTTCATCTTGGCAAATCGGACTTGCCGAAGCTCAGACATCTCAACCCATTCGAAATACCTATCCATGCTATTCTCCCAGTCTATGTAGACTTTTGGGTCAAGGGACCCCTCAAAAGTGGGTGGATCGGCACGGACGGTCCTAAGGATCCTATCATCCTCATCCTGATGTGGTCGACGACCACGGTACTGGCGCCCATTCCCCTCAAAATCATTCTCGGACCCATAGTCATCAAAGTCGGGGGCTCGGGGACGTCGCTCCTGAGCCCGAGGGGCTTGAGCGGCAGCAACTGGAGGGGCTCGATCGGCTCTAGGAGGGTCCTGGTGGGGCACTTCATCAACTCTCCCAATCCGTCCAACAAGGCCCTGGATGGTTAAGTCAGACACTCTGGCACGATCCTCAATGATCTTCAGACGGCCATCTAGATGCTCAGTCAACTCCTTGATGGACTGGTCGGACCTGTCCATACGGGTCATAAGTTGGGTAATCAGATCCTCTAGAGATGGGCGTCCCTGAGGTGGGTGTTGGTCACCCATGGCGTCCGGGCGATGGTAATCCGAACCACCCCGAGTGGGCATGCAAAGGAGACTAAGGGAAGGGTAGGCTGACACCCTAAGACCTAGAGGGACACGAATGCAATGAGATGCAAGACTCAAACAAGACACGTCCAAAACCTAGACACGACCCTAAGACCCAACCTGTAAGGACAAGTTGGTAACCCGGCTCTGATACCAAATTTGACGCGGGACGGGGACCGACACGGACTAAGACTCACAAAAGACTCTAACTCAGGCCAGCAGTAGCACGCTCAAGGGTCGCCAAGTGGCTGACCACCGTGATATCCCACAGAATGAGGGACGTCTCTCAACAGAAACTCCGACCTCGGCCGTCCCAAGGAGGGAAGCGCACGTGTCTAGGCGTATAGTCGACCTCCAAAGACAAAGGGGAGTCGAGTCCTAGCTCGGTGCTCGACTAGTGCTAGGGATGGATGCTCTCACTCACGATCCGCGGTGATGGCAAAAAGTGGCTAGACGCCTACCTTCTCTCACGCGGCATAATCAATCACATACTAAAAGAGCAAGCAAAAGGAGGAGAGTCGGAGCGCGTACCTCCACGCCTAGGCGTGGGGAAGGAACCCCGGCCGTGAACCAACAACCCCGATACACCAGAGATCAATAAAGTACAACCCAATAATGGCCCACTCCTCGCAGGGAGGTAAAAGGCTACAACCAATACGTTCGGGGCTGCCGGACACGGGTTGACGGGCCGCACTCGGTGACGGGTTGGCCGCGAGGAGGTTCGGGTGCAACGCTGCAGAAACCGGTGTCGCGCGCGCCTGAGCGGAGGGGGGGGTCTCACGGGCTGATACGACGCCCGTTTGAGGCACCGTCAGAGAGGACGCGTTGCTGACAGATGGAGGAACGCTCCGGCCAAAGGGGGCGCGCTGGATCCGCCGGTGGTGACCGTGGGCGCTGCTGAAAGTCAGATCAGGTTCTGTGGACACAGAACTGCGCACGCCGTCGGTAAAATCTGGAAATCGGCCTTCTGGTGCCCGAACAAGTCCGGGCCGGTTGGTGGTGACAGCTGATTGGCAGAGGTCACCCTCGGCCAAATGGCGCTGGCAGACAACGCCGGTGCGAGCCGCAGGAGTCGTTGAAAGTCAGGACTGGTTCGCTGGGCGGACTGGGCAGACACGCTGGCGCAACCCCACGAGATCGACCGCCACGGACGGTGACGATGTCAAAACGCAACGCCGTCGGCGGCGTTGGAAAGTTAACTCGGAGATCCACGAACCCTGAAGAAACCAGCGCAAAAGACGCAGCGTGGAGGCCTGGGGAAAATTCTCAATCAGGGCCTCCCCGCTGTGCGAGCGGAGAAAGTGGTGCTGGCGCAGGTCGGCGGAGAAAATCGGTACGGGCAGTGCCGATCTCCGATTGATGCCAAACCAGCGCCGACGCGAAGCTGATCAGCAGACGTATCTCCAGAAAATAGATCGTGACAAAACTCGTCCAAGAAGGGGGCGCGAGCTCTGCTACAAGTCGGGGCAGAAATCTGGAATCACGAACACGAACCGTTGAGGAAGAAGATGAGGATAAGAGGGAACCCCGGAGTCCACCGAGGGCTGAGGCGTCACACCCCGCCGTTCTCCCGTCACAGGAGAAGAAAGAGAGAGAGAGAGAAGGGCGCAAAAAGCTTTGCACAATACTCACTTGTATTCAAAATCATGTGTAAACTGTAATCGGTACAAGGTGAGAACTACTTATAGGGGATGGGAAAACCCTAATCTAACTAGAAGGGGAGGGGTGCGCCCAGCTCCAAGGAGAGAAAGGCGGCCCATAATTCAGCAAACTTAGAAAATAGGAAAGGATCCTAAGCGGGATAAGGAAGGGGTGGAGTTGGGGAAAGGAGGAGAGGGGGAAAGGGTAAGGGAGAGGGGAGCGCCCCCACCTTCCCTAGTAGAACTAGGAAGGGGGGGGGCGGCTGCCTCCTCCTCCTCTAGATGGGGAGGGGGCCGCCCCCTAAACCCTAATGGGCCCTTTTTTAGTGGGCTTCAAGCCCCAATAAGCCCCTGACCCCATAACAAGACCCATTACCCCACAAAGCAACCCAATTGGCCACTATATGGCCCAATAAGTGCCTAAACAAAAAGATGTCCACGCAGGGACCAAAAGACAAGGCCCACACGGCCTGAGCAAGTCCAGACTGAGGCCCAACATGGCCTAAACATGATGATGAAAAGATAACTAGAAGGTGCCGCCGTCGCCGAGCCACAAGGAGGTAGCGGTGTGCCGGGTGCTCCGTCGAGGATAGCGCCGTGTGTCCTCACCAGCCGGGTTATGGTGGCATGGGTGCGCAGGGTAGAGGGGGCACCGAGCGTGCCGGGCAGAGGGCTTAGGCGGTGTGTGCCGACAAGGACACCCCGGGGAGCGTGCCGGGGAAGGCACCCGATGGTGTGCCTGGCAGATGCTGCGGGAGCGTGCCGGGTAGAGGGGGCACCGTGGGTGTGCCGGACAAGGGCACTGGAGGTGTGCCGGGTAGAGGCTCCACGGGGGGCGTATCGGGCTGGTGGAGACTTCTTCAACCGGAGGAACTTCCGGTGTGGCCCTTGGGGCACAACATGACTTTGTTGGGGCCATCACTCCTTGTGGATGCGCACCTGTGTTTTCCCTTTATGCCTCCGGCCTAGAGGAAACTCTGCCAAAATTTCGTCAGAAATTAACGACGTCTTGTTCATTTCGATTGTAGTAGAGCCCCTTTATAGTTTTCTCTCCTTCTCTTTGCTTATGGCTTGTTCTGATTTTGGATTTCTTGCATCTTGCAGATAAATGGCTGCTCCCAGTGGCTCCTCTGCCTCTGCTGCTGCCGGTGTTGAGTCTACTCCCCTGCCCGTGGTGCTGGCTGTCACGTGGCTTACTGTCAGAGACCTAGACCGGGAGCATGCTGAGATAGCTGCCTTGGCCGAGTCATCCGGCTCAGACATAGAGACCATGGACTTCCGCAGGCTTGTTCGGACTGAAGGCGGACTTTCCTTTGACCGAACTGTGGGGGACTACAGGAAGGACTACCCGAAGGATAAGCACCTCATCCGCTTTCTGAAGCATTTCAGTAGCCGGGAGAGACGGGACCTCTGAGTTGTGAGGGACGCCGAGCAGGCCATCCTGCAGCCCCGGGACAGTTTACTATACAGCGTCCCACGGAGCATTCCAATGTACCTGGTGGGAGAGGCCAGAGAATGGAAACCCATATTGGGGATTGAAGCAGTGCTGCCGACAGAAGATAAATTAGTGCAAGCACCTCAATTCACCCCTGCTCGGTGGGACATGGCTGCCGAGCGGGTCCAGGGCGAGCAACCCGCTTTGGTTTATTCTTGGCCCCGCTAAAGTGGGGGTACAGAGAAGAGCCATTTCTCCTAGACTGCCTGGCCGTTCACTTCAAACACGAGTTGGCTTTGGGTTGGTTTGCAGAGTTGAAGCTCTAGGATGCGCACACCTTCCGAGAGGGAGCAGTGGAGTTTACGGAGTACGTGTTGTTCAACTATGCTCCGATACTGATCCGGGCCGGCATCTACCACAGCGTCTATGCCTCTCGGTATAACTACCCCATCTTGAAGGGCCTCTGCTGCGGGATGATTGAAGTCTTCAGTGCGGAGACTAACACTTTCTACACAGCGGAAGGCGAGACTTCACTGGATATGTGGAGCCTTAGCCAGCTGAGCGGCTTACCCATTAACGGGGAGCCCTATGAAGAAGTGTGCCTCCCCGATCTCATCAAGGACGAAACCAACGGGGATGGCTTCTATTCTCTTGGATATGCCTACCGGTATCTTATGAAGGCGTACCGGGAGTTATATCAACTGGCACATGGTGGGAAGCAGCCTCCCTGCGGAGATAGGAAGAGGGTCCGCATGACCCTGTGTGGACACCCAAAAAAAAAGAAAGAAGAAAAGGAAAAAAAAGAGAAGAAAGAAAGAAAAAGAAAAGAAGGAAGGGAAGAAAGAAAGAGAAAAATAAAAGAAAAGAAATAAAAAATAAAATAAAATAAAAAATAAATAAAAGAAGAAAAAAGAAAAAAAAGAAAGGAATAGAAATAATAATAATAATATATAATAAAATGAAAAGGGAGGGTGGCCCACTCTCTCTCTCTCTCTCTCTCTCTCTCTCTCTCTCTCTCATTTTCTCCCTCACCGATGCGGCCTCCCACCATGGCACACTCCCGCGCAAGCCATCCGGCACACCCCGCTTGTGCCCTTACCCGGTACACCTCCAACCACCTCCCACGGCACACATCCGATGTGCCGGATGAGCCCGCTCAAGCCGCACCGGATGGCCCGCCAACTCCCACTCCCAGTCCCACCGCGGCATATTCCCACACCTGGCGCACCCGGCGGCTCGTTGGTGCTCAACGCGGTGAAGGAGGGGAGCTGGAGCCATGCATGTGATGCGGCGTCTCAAAAGATGGAGATTATAGGTCCAAAAGGGTGAAAGTTGACTAACATGATGATGGGAAGAGTCGTGAGGGACATCTAGCTGAAAGTAAATTGACGGGCACTGAACAACATGTGCCTTCAGCATTGCATCCTGATTCAAGTACATCTAATAAAGATTCACTTGCTCAAGCTGAAAATGCAAGCGTTGATAGGCTTCCACAAGAAATGCATCAAATGAAAATCAGAAATGAGAAAGCTAATAACCTGGATGACAAGGATCTGGAAGTGGTCATTGTTAATGGGAAAGGAACAGAGACAGGCCGAGTAATTTCAACAATGATTGGTGGGCGAGATGGTCTACCAAAGCAGACGATCTCATACATGGCAGAACGGGTGGTTGGCTCAGGCCCATTTGGTGTTGTTCTTTTTGTTTCCTCTTCTTTTCAGGCCAAATGCCTTGAATCTGGGGAAGCAGTTGCAACAAAGAAAGTTCTACAGGACAAGAGACACAAGAACAGAGAACTCCAAGTTATGAAACTACTTGATCACCTAAACGTAGTTCAGTTAAAGCACTATTTCTTTTCAACAACCAACAAGGATGAACTATACCTTAACCTTGTACTTGGATTTGTTCCTGAGACTGTGCATCGTGCAACAAAGAATTATAACAAAATGCACCAACATGTACCATTGATCATCGTGCAGTGATATATTCTCCAGCTGTGCCGTGCTCTTGCATATCTTCATGGTGTCATTGGTGTATGCCATCGTGACATTAAACCACAGAATCCCTTAGTACTACAGGGCACCTGAACTAATTTTTTTTTTGGAGCTACAGAATACACAACAGCAATTGATATGTGGTCCATGGGCTGCATCCCAGCGGAGCTCCTCCTGGGCCAGCCTTTGGCTCCCTGGAGAAAGTGGCGTTGATCAGCGGGTTGAGCTTATCAAGGTCTTAGGTACGCCAACAAGAGAAGAAATTAAGTGCATGAATCCAGATTATACGGAGTTCAAGTTTCCTCAGATAAAGGCTCATCCTTGGCATAAGCTTTTCCAGAAGAAAATCTCTCCTGACGTTGTTGACCTTGTATCACGGCTGCTCCAGTACTCACCCGATATGTGTTGCACTCCTTCGGAGGCCTATGCCCGTCCTTTTTTGGGTGAGTTGAGGACCCCACGTCTTACTTACCCGGTACACCCACCGCACTGGATGACCCACTCCGCGGCACACCTCCAGCCGCCTCCCATGGCACACCGTCACCGTGCCGGATGGCACACCTCCACCCGCACCGGATGACACGCAACACCGGCCATGCTGGCCCTTCCTCCCCCTCCGCCTGCTCAATGAAGCATGCCAAAGTGCTAATGAGAGACATACGGTGAGCACTGGTACAAGCCAGGATTCGAGTTTGTTATCAGCTATGGAAGCATCAAAGCAAGTGGATGCATCGGCAGGCACACCGGAGAAGTTGGCTGATGAAGATAGAGTAGTTGGGGGCTCCCCTCATGAAACAGTTGTTCCAAAAGATAAGTTATATTCTTTACCATCATCAGAGGTGACAAGACTAGTAGGTTCTTCGGTAAATGTAGCTGCAGAAGCAGCTGTAGAAGATGATCGTTCAGAAGCAATCTCCAGCCCATATAATTTAACGACATGTGGAGTAAACCGTTCAACAAATGAGATAAATGAGAGTTGCAACCTCGTGTCTGCTGATATTCCATATCCTGAAGATAATGTTAACGGTGTCGGTTCAAATCATGAAATAGTGACACAAACCATATTGCCTCCAGGAAAAGAAAGTGGACCACCTCCCCGGCGGGATCCCCCCGAGCTCGGGGAGCTCGCCAACCTCAAGTCCCTCAACATGTCCAAGAGCAACGTTACCTGGTGCACTCCCGAGCGTCCGTTCTTGTCACACCCTCGAGCAGTGCCAGCCCGGCATACCTGCGAGTGTCTCCACCGGCACACTGTTGCCACCTCTCACCCGGTGCACTCGGCAGGCCCCTCCATTGGTACATTGCCCAGAGGTCTCCACCGGCACGCCCGCGAGTAGCTCCGCTCCGGCACGCCCACGAGCGCCTTCACCGGCACGCCCACGAGCGCCTTCACCAGCACACCCGCGAGCGCCTTCACCGGCACACCTCCAACCACCTCACCGACACGCCACCACGCCGACTCCACGGCACACACCCACTGTGCCGGGTAACACCCCAAAAGCTGTGCCGGATGGCACACCTCCGCCGCCGCCGAACGCCCACTCTCCCTCTCCCTGGCCCTTCTTCTCCTCTGCGCCCCGGTTCTTCAAGTTGCCAGATGTCAGTCAGATGTCGATGTTGCTGAAGCTGGCGGTGATCTCAGTATCGTTAGTGATGATGCCCAAGAGTTTGGCGATGGATCTTTTGGTTCAGCACCTGGAGTGGATACTGTTTGTGTTTTTCCAAAAAATGTTGCTCGTTTGGTGACGGCAGGGGAAGAAACTCAACTACTGGTTGGAGTGAACAATGAAGGAGTTCTATAATGCTGCAGTCCCTTCATCTGCTCAGGCAACATTCCCATATACTTTTGCTGTCAGCAAATATATGCAGCCTGGATCTTTTGATCTAGTTGGAACCATTTTTTATGAGATTGAACAACAACAATTCCAGAGTTCTTTCTATAATGATACCATTGAAGTGGTGGAGGCCGGAGGCTTTTTCAACGTTGAGTCTATTTCCTTGTAATCCTTGGAGTTGCCCTTGTTGGCCTCTTCATTTTATGGGCATATGGACAAGTATAGAGCCTCTCCAAAAAAAACAAAGAGGACACCGAAGGTGGAGGTGGGATGTCGTCAATCCACTACAAGAAAGTGGTATACCTTTATCAGGCCAGATTGTTCGAAGGTGTCCTGAAGCCACTGGGACGAGGGGGGCCTCACCATTGGTGACGTTGAGAGAATCTTTAATTCAGAGAGTCAGAGACGGTGACAACGTAAAAGCTTTTAGTGGTCCAAGAGAATTTAAACGGCATGCTCGCTGCTCACCTCCATCGGCACACCTGCAAGAGTTTCAGCGGCACACTATTTCAAGCCTCCAAGGGCACACTTCTTGGGTCTTCCGATGGCACAGCCTTCTGGCTTCTCAGCGGCACGCCTTGCCACCCGGTGTAGCCAGCAAGCAAGATCTTACGCCATGCCCTATGATCCTTGGCGTGCAGTGGGGCTAGCTGAGGTGTCATCCCCTCCATAAGGCACGTGGGCTACCCCTCCTGCCACCAAGGACAAGCAGGTCAAACCCATTTAATGCCAGTCCCATTCCCGCCTTCGGAAGCTCCCGCCACTGGGAGTATAAAAACCCCCTCTTCTCCAGCGAACAAGGAGGACGGCATACGTAGAGGACACACCCACGGAGACGACCAGAGCCTGCCACCAGGAGAAGAGAGAAGAGGAAGAAGAAGCTGCTCCGGTGTTGGAGGCTTCCCGGAGGCCAGAGAAAAGAGAGAGAGTAAGAGAAAGAGAGAGAGAGGGAGGGTCTGCGTAGTAGGGGGAGTGGGGAAGAGCAGGGAGCCGTCGCCTCTGCTCGACCCCAGCTCCCCTCCTATTTCATCTCCCTGTTCTTCCTTTTCTTCTTCTCCCCTCTTCTGTGGCTTCGGCCTCGATGTATACCGCAATGTGCATGGCCGGTCACGGTCATTTTTTTTTATGAATGAAAATCTCCCCCCTTCTTTCGGGTTTCTTGTGGCCTCCCTCGATCTATCCCACTGCGTGTGGTGTGTTGTGCATTTCCTCTGCTATTTTTCCGGTGTTCTTGGATTCTATGCGTCGATGTTCTTCCCCTCTTAGGGCCCGGATTCCACATTTGGTCTTTGGCCCAAATGGGAAGCTTGTTCCTTCCTCTCCTTGAGCCCTACGAGCCTAACATCTTTCCTTTGATCCCTTTGTCGCCCTCCTCCCTTGGTAGTTGAATCCCCCTTGGCCAGTCTTGGAGCTATCTTCCATTCGTTGGTTCTTCCGGGCTTTCCAAAGTTTTATCAAAGGTGCGGTCGCCCCTGGCACACACCTCAGATTGTCGGGTTCCGTCACTCCATGTGGGCGCGTTCCCTTTATTCTCCTTCCATCCCGGGTCCGGGGGAGATGCTGCCAAAATTTCGTCAAGATTGAAACTAATAAAAGAAATAAAAACACAACATAATGTTAACCTCCAAAATAATGGTAAATAAGAAATACCTTGCATGAATCCCGGGAGGCCCGGCACGGCCCAGCCTTCCTCTTGTTCGGCACCTCTCAGCCCTTCCCCGGCACATCCTTTCAGCCCTTCCCCGGCACACCCTTTCAGCCCTTCCCCGACACACCCTTTTAGCCCTTATCCGACACACTCTTTCAGCCCTTCCCCGGCACACCCTTTTAGCCCTTACCCGGTACACTCTTTCAACCCTTTCTCGGCACACTCTTTCAGCCCTTCCCCGACACACCCTTTTAGCCCTCACCCGGCACACTCTTTCAGCCCTTCTCCGGCACACTCTAGCCACCCTTTACCCGGCACACACATTCACCCTCTATCCGGCACACTCTTAGCTTGCCTTCACCACCCTCTCTCAGCGCTCGGGTGTAGGGGAGACACTGTCGCATTTTCACCAGGATTAATATAATAAAAATAATAATAGTAATAAAATAATAATAATAATAACAAAAAATTAAATAAAAATAAAAAGATAAAAGGAAATAATGCAAGCTTCCCTTGTGCATTTCACGAATAAAAAGAAAGCACCCCCCTCATCCATGCATGCATTAATCTGATCGCATCAAAACTTGCATAAATAGGGCCTCGTACATCATGTGAAGATCCTCCCACGCACGCTCCAAATGTAACAAATAATAATAACAACAAATAATAATAATAAAGGGAAACAATAATAATGATAATAAAATTTGTAAAAAGATAAAAAGATATATAAAAAATAAATAAATAAAGGAATGATAATAAAATAAATAAAGAAAGGAGAATATAACACACCAGTAATAAAAGGAGGATCAATGAGTAACATAAAAATAAATAAATGAATAAATGAATAATTATGATAATAACGAGTAAAATGATGCGGCTCTCATTACCCCCATACCCTACGCATGAGAATATCAATAATGCCTTCGTGGGCCACGCTTAGACCTCGGGTCCGCCCCGATCATGGTCATCGCCTGACTCATATCCTAGGCCAATAGCCCGCTATCTTTGGACGTGTCTTTATTTTGGGACCTAACCTCGGGACATTGCCTCGCTGCCCCTTTGGCACCAGAAATATTGACGATGCCCATGCAAGCCTGACTTCGACCGCGGGGGGCCCACCGCAGTATGGTCGTAGCTTGATCTTGCACCGGGCCAACAAACTTATTGGTTTCCGACCACTCTAACCGGGATTTAGTCGAACGTTTCATGTTCCTCTGAACAATAAATTTGTCGTATCCCGACATACATGTGCTCCGATTTTCTCGTGACGATTATGCTTTTCTCGAGCCGGACATTCGTCCAAACATTAAATGGTCAGCACATGACCTACATGAGCTCTGACACTTTCTTCATACCCTCGTACGAGGACTTCAACATTTCTGAATAGGTTTTTATGCAATTAATTTTTTGGCCATGAGGCCCTTTTTCCCGGCGATTAATCAAGGGTGTTCCTCTCTGCGAGGGAATGTAAATGACATCGTGACCTTTATGGCGCGGCGGGTTTCAGTCCCGACCCGAACTACACAATCGTCTGATTAGTCAGATCGAGCGCACAATAAATCGTCACTCTGTGACTGGCACGCCCACGCACTTAATAAACCAATAACAAGAATAAACTGATTTATTTAAAAAAAAAGTGCGTCCACACCTTGTGGCTGCAATATTTTTATGACGGACATGAAGTAGTATGAAGACTCCCCGTGTATCGGTACCGCCGTCGCTCGCAAGAAGCGCAGAAAGGCCAAGGCTGACGTAAAGATCCCCTCCAGAGGACGCCGGAGCGGCGCTAATCCGACAGGGGTTGATCCGCTGACACACTGCGTGGCTTATCTGACGTATTGGCTGTGCTCTTTCGCCATGCCATACGGAGATGAGACAGTCATCTGGCCCGACGCAATCTATCCAGCCTGCCAGATGGCCTGGGGAATTAAATTGTCTTTGTGCCCGACGGCCATTTGTCTGATATACAAGGTGATCGGGGACGTGAGCATTCATCGACTCCCGAGGCAAGCCTGGTATGTCTGCCCACTGCACTTCTTCAACGCGTGGGTCTGCTCATTGTTCCCCGAGTTTGTCCCGCACACCCTCCAGGGCTGAGGATTGGTTCCGCGAATGCTGGAATTCGCAAGTGCAGAATCGGGAGTGACATCCCAGCAGTTGTACAACATTCGAGGCTGGTTGACGACGATTCCTCACGACGCCGCAGGCACCATTCACTTCTGGACACTGGCCGCACATTCGAGTCCCCTGGTAAATAATAAGAGGGAGTGCAAAGACGACCAGGTGCAAAAGTATGTTCATCCAATCAGCCAGCAGACTGTTGTCCGCTCGTTGCTAGAGCCGGCGCTCAGAGACTGGGCGTTGTCCATCCGCCCGAGTGTGTTGGTTTTCAAGAAGGGGGACACCATGTTGCTGGAGCCATATTACCTCTTCCGCTTCGGGTGGAACTTCGGATATGACCAACATATTCCAGTATATAGTGCACATATCGGCTTGCCTGTACGAAGCCTCCGAGGAAGTCCGACTGTCGAACATGCCAGATCCTGGTGGGATTTCTTCCATCGGGCGGACACTGCGACCTTCAGGGTACTGGCTCCTGGCCTAGTTCCGCGGGTGACTGCAGAATACATGAAGTGGTGAACGCCCGGACGGGCTTTTATCGGTCGTGCCGGACCGATTGCTGGGATGGGGCAGAGAGGAAGTTCCTGAGCAAACAATCGGTGCCCGTGCTCGACATTGACACAGAGCACCTACTTCGGTTGAAAAATGGTAAATACAAGGAGGTGGCCATGTATCTGGACGCATGCCAGGAAGCTCGAGAGGCCAGGCCGGCGCGGCAAGTCAAGCTGCCACTGGTAGCAAAAGATGACTTTAAGAAGACCCTGAGGGACCTCTGCCGCATCGGGGGTGACCGTTTGGAACTTATCAATTACCCGCTCCCCATAGAAGAAGAAGGCACCCCCGCGAGAAGCTGGCGTCCGAAGAGGGACCCAATATGCCTGCACCGTATGCTCATTAGGAGGGAGGAGCGGAAGCCTGTAAATTACAAGGACACCACATGGTTGTACATCCTCCTTCGGGTACATGGGCTAAAGGTGGATGACTAGACGGCTGCAATCCTGGGCAAGCGCTTGCAGATCTCATACTACTACGCTGATGGGTGGGGTATGGATCACTTCAACCTCTTCTACCACCTTGCGTCCAAGAAGCATGCGGACTTGGCTGCCCTCGCCAACCGCTCCCAGAAGATTGAAGACGTGTGCTGGCTGGTCCGGGAGGCAGCACGCCGGGACAAGGAGCCCTCCCTAAGCTATTGGCCAATAACACTTCGGCTTTATACTGGTCCTCATGGTATTTGATCTTCCCCTTTTATTTTATTCCCATCCCTTATCGTCGCGACCTTTTCAGGGTACCGGATGCTGATCAGGTTTTTTTTCCTCTTCCTTTTTGACAGACCACCCCGACAGCACCCAAATGGTGATGTACCGGAATCTTCTTCGACTCGTCCAGAACCCCCCCTATTTTGAGGCTGTGGAACCGGCCCCGACCATAACTCCTCTACCTAAGGCCACAAACAGGTCCAGGGTGAAGTCACCTGTGAAAAAGACATTGGATGCCGCTAGGGTGGCCGGGCGGCGGGAGGTGAAGCGGAGGAAGACAGAGGATGCTAAGACTTCGATGGCCATCCCTCTGGTGCCCTTGGTCCCATCTTTTGAGGAGTTCAAAGATGCTTGAGCCGAGCCGATCCAACCTGCGGGTTAGACTCCTTCGCCATTGGTGTTCCTCAGGACTTGTTTTCATCTCGGGACAAGACCCTTACATATGTATGCTTCTTCTTCTTTTTCAGCTATCGTGGAGGAGCCAGCACCCGTACTCATTCCTGATGTGGGTGAGGCCGTGATCGTAGCAGAGCCGACTCCTACTTTGACTCCCCTGCCCAAGGCCAAAGGAAAATCTCAGGCGAGGTCGCCTGGAAAGAAGGCGTTCGCTGCAGCCAAGGTAGCCGTGTGGTAGGAGGCCGAGCGAAGAAAGGCAGAGGCCACCTCGGCTTCAACGGCCATCTCTCTGGTGCCTTCAATTCCATCTTTTGACAAATTCGCCGCTGCTCGGGCCGAGCCGAGCCAGCCCACTGGTCAGATTGTTCAGCCACTGGAGCTCTTCGCCATTTATTTGCAACTCCTGTGAGGCGCCTTACGTCATGAGAAATTTTTTATTTCAGCCACCATGCAGGGGCCAGCACTTGTCCTTGTTTCTGGTGTGAACGAAGCCACAGTTCCTGGGGTAATGCAGCCCGTTGAGGAGACCGTCCACGAACCACTCCCCACCATGGAAGTCGAAGGGGGTAGTTGTCCTTGTCAACTCAATTGATTTCCTTCATCTTTCAAGAACCCACCGGCTCTGACATAATATGCAACTTTTCATATGTGGCAGACGTCGGAGTAGCAACTATCGGGCCATTGGGGGCCCGTTTGCACCTCCCGGTGACGTGCACGTACGCAAGGAAGAAGTCAAGGTCCGGCATACCACCATTGCCGAGCCTGCGTGAGGATGCGCCGATCGTCGACCTCAAGGTGGAGGCTTCCACGCCGATGAGAGAAGTGCTTGCCCCGACCAAATCCTCGTCGGGTGAGAAGGTAGATTATGACGACACTTCCAACGAGGCAGCTTCATACGAAGGCTTCTCTAGGGGGTCTGGGCCTTCTGAGTCGGTGTTGAAGGCTCCCCCGTTGACCGCCTATTTAAGTCTAGTGGAGAGGGCCTTTGTAAGTATATACCTGTTCATGCGGGACTTCCCCGCGGCCGTTCACTGCTCTTTTTTCTTTGGTTTTTTTTGTTTTGAAATCCAGGAGCAATCTTCACCCGAGGTCGTAGAGGTGAAAACCCTGGATGCGCCAACCACTACACCAGAAATAGCCACTACAGGCCTAGAGAAGCTGGGGTCCTTGGTCGAGGTTCTGCGGCAGGAGGCGGCCCGGGGGACCCCTGGTGCTCCCGTGCCGGAGACCGGAGTGCCGCCACAGGTGGGGGGCAGAAATAATTATGAACACCGGCTACTCTTCCTTGGATCTTGCCCGGGGATGCTAATTTTGCCTTTGAATTGAATAGGGTGATGCTCCCCAAGGGGCTGCGAGAGCTCAGATGCCGACGAGCGAGCCTCTGGAGGAAGGGGAGATAGCACCGGAGAGTAGCATAGTTCCGGTGGCCGAGGTAAGCATGGGGACCTCTCAGCTTCTCTTTGCCCCTCCATACTCTGACAATTTGCCTCAGGTGGTGAGTGGCTAACCCTGCTCTGCATGGCCAGGTGACATCGGTGCCCCGGGAAGCATCTGCCGATCGGACACGCAAGGCTGTTGCCAAGCGGAGATCTTCTTTTGGGCAACAGGCGGTTCGAAGGTTATGGGTACTTCTGGGTCCGGACACAGGGTCCTTGGTGTCTCTTCTGCAGACGGGGGCCATCCCGCAGCTCGTGGTCCCGCTCCCGCCTATTCCGAAGCCGGTCGTCCCCGAGGAAGCCTGACTTATGGGGAAGATATTGGCAGTCATTGCAACACCCTCAGGAGAGTCCTAGGCAAAGAGGGGTGAAGCTCCTTTTGAAGCGACATTGGGCCTGGCCGTGGTCGATACCCTCCCCTCGATCGAGGTCGCGAATCTTGCACTTCCGGCCAGTGAAGTGACGACGGACCCGAGTCGAGCTGAGGAGGCTGAGGCAGGAGCAAGCCTGTCTGCTGTGGTACCAGATTCGATCCTTGCGGCCGTTCATTCTTCGAACGAGACCATGGCTCCTATCCTGATGGTGAAGTCGTCATTATCGGACGTAGGCCTCGCCCCTCCAATGGGAATGGAGCAGCCGCTCATCATGGCGGCATCGGACGCCTCTATTATAGTTTCACCTTCGCCACTTGCGGTGATCGGCCAGGAACTATCTTCCGAGCCTGAAGGATCTGGCCGTTCGACGATGAATCTCCCATCTTCATCAGCAGCGGTGGATGCTGAGCTATGGGCCGCAGTGGACAGCGTCGTCGAGTTCAGTCCACCGGCCGTGCCTTCAATAGGTCATGCCACTTCGGACATGTCGGTCCGTCAGACCTTACTGGCACTGTGAGCCATGGTGTTTGCTGACCCCTGTGTTACATACCGGGGGGTGTATACTGCGGTCATGCAGCTAACAGGGGCCCTGCAAGTGACGGGCTATCCGCTAGAGGAATGGTCACGACGGGTTCTATTACTATTGAAGTATGTCAACCGTCGCGAGTTCCTTGAGACACAAGCCCCCACTGAATTCACAGCCATCGGCGCCCAAAGGGAAGAAGATATGCAGGCCTTAGAGGTCCGGAGGGACAACAGGGAGCAATGTCAAAGGGCCTTGGCTGAGTGCAGTGCCAACATCCATGCCTTGGAGAGCCGGATAGAGAAGCTTAGGGGCTGGCTTGCTAAAGCTGAGTCTGATCTCGCCGAGGGTAAGGCAACCAAGGCCAGGGAGACCGAGGAGCTGGGCGTCACTGAGGTTGAGCTAGCCTCCGTAAAAACGGAGCTGGAGCACCTCAATGCGTAGGAGGGTTGACTGCGCAAAATGGTAAACTTTCCCTGCGTCGGGATCCTTCCCCTCGAGGAGATCTTTCGGGGGATGATTGAGCGCCGCTCCCTTCTGCCCTTTTCTTCTTCATCCTTTTCTTTTTTTTTGAAATGTAACACAGTGGCATTCCCCGACGCACATGTAATTTAATCTCTTTTGAAAAGGAATAGAACACCACCATTTCACATGTCTTTTGAGTTTGCGTGGCATTCGCCCCAAGAGATCTTTTCTTCTCTTTTTTTATCATTTATTTTTCCTTCCTTTTCTCCCCCCTTTTTTTGCAGTGTCGGAACATATTGGCAGAATGTAAGTCTTCGCGGTAGTCCGCTCAGGGAGACCAAAGTAGGGATCAGCGTTAGAGCAAGGGAGACTGCTCGCCCTTCCAGAAGAAGGACGAGGGGATCACTCCACCATGCCAAACAAGCAAATTACCGATCTCGCCACGGCGTCGGAACTACGCACTGGCCTTAGACAGGAAGCCTCTGTTAGGACCGGTGCGATGGATTCAAAAGGGGGGGTGAATGAATCCCCTATAAAAATTTGCCCAAATAAAAACTATAGCTGATTGATGCGCAGAATTAACGCACTCAGATGGCTCAACAAGATCACTGTTCTAAGAAGGCTCACACTCGAACACTTAATATGGACAGTCGGATGAAACACTTAGTCACTTAGTGAATCCTGAGAACTCGAAACGGTTAGATGAGCAAATCTAATCATACATCTAACGTGGACCAACAGGTAATCAGTCCGAAGTGAGTCTCTCAAGACCGCTATCGAATGAACGATATGCACTCAAATTCCTTGCTAGATTGAAGATTCAAATCACCCTATCCATACATCTACCGAATCGAATAAGGCAATCAAACCACAGTAGACAAGGGAATTTTTAGGTGGTTCGGTCCGCATACCTAGATCCACCCCACACTCAAACCCGAGTGTGGCTTCCGCTGATACACAGCTTAAACCGCTGGGCCTCACAGCTTACCTACAACCGCTGAGCGTCACTACTTGCTTCCGCTGGGCAATATAGCTTAGCCATCCGCTGCCTAACAGCTTGACATGCTGGGAAATACAGCTTAGCCGGCCAGAGGAATCCTTCTCTGCAACCACTGGACAATACAGCTTGGCCATCCAGAGGAACCGATCCTCTGCTACCGCTGGGGCTTACAGCTTTACCCGTCCAGAGGATACCACACCTCTACCCGCTGAGCGTCACAGCTTGCTCCGCTGACAAACAGCTTGAAATAAAGAGTGTAAAAGAAAAATAAGAAATGAGATATCACAGCGACAGAAAGTTGTATACGATGATAGCACAAATGTGGCTCTTAGGGATCTGACTAGCCTGGATTTGATCCAAGGTCCAGTGGAACTAATCTTTAGGAAAATCTTCTATCTTCTTCTCCTTGAGCTCTTTCTTCACTCTCTCTCTATCTCACTCTCATTCTCTCAATATCATGAGCTCTCTCACTTTCACTTCTGCTCTGCTCTGCTGCTACTCTCTTCTCCTCTCTGGATTGTGCTGGCTATAGATCATTCTGCTTCGATCCCCCTTCTCCAGAAGGAGAGGCTTCCTTTTTATATGAGCATCAGATGTAGGGCGTGTGCTTTCCACGATTCCCGCCCAAACGCCTTGGCCCACGTGGCAGCATCCTAGCTCAATGCTTTCCACGTGTCACGATCCTGGCACCTCCTCCACTCTTGGATCACGTGCCATTCTTATTCTTCTAAAAAAAACTACATGTCATACAATCATAAGGAAATATCAACTCGAGACAGTTATACATATAGTAAAGGGCCAAGCAGGACTGCACGGAGTCAATATGTGAATAAGTCAGATGTGCACAGACTTAATTGTGATGTATACACGTTCATGCACGAGTTCAGTACCGTCACACAAGCATATGAATGGACTTAAGACTAACGGATGCACTAGCTATGAATATGAAGTGTGCAAGCATTGCACAGACCTGCTCAGGTCGTGAGCAGCCTTGCATGGACTCCGTGTGTGCGAGTATGAGAGGGATGCACAAACGCTATGTGCATTCAGTAACGGAAGTTGCACAGAGTTGATAAGTGCAAGATAGGATTGCACCGACCGCATGAATGCACCGAGTACAGTCTTGCACACGCCAGATAGGCATCGGCTGTAATCTCCGCAGTGCGATCTTGCACCGACTTGGAGAAGTGGCGCAAGATAAAACATGCACCAACACAGTTATGCACCAAGGCAAAGCTTACGCCGAGTAAGTGTGCGCAAGAAGGAATATGCATCGATACAATGACTTGCACCGACCGTGTCCTTGTGCCTAGACAAGGTCGTGCTCCGACCTTTCTATGCCTAATACACATGCCTGCAATAACCTCTACACCGACGATGATTTGCCTAAATAGACCATGCACCGACGTTGATATGCACTGACTTTAATCTATACAAACTGGGATTCTGCACTGACCTTGTGTATGAGCAGCCAAGAGAATGCACCGACTTGGTGCATGCAAAGCATGCCTTACACCGACCTATCCAACGTGCACCAACAAAGGTTGCACCAACCTAAGTATGCTGTGTTTACGACCAACATTGCACCGAGTGCACATATGCACCGAGGTAAAACATGCACTGACTATGCTATATAAGACGCAAAGTAAGACGCATATGTCTAATGCAAAGTTTGCACCGAGATAGAAAATGCACTGAGCTAAGCAATGCATAGAAAGCGATCCTCATTAATGTATAGTGCAAAGAGGAAATGCATAAACATTCAATCTTTCATACAATCTTTCATGGTCTAATGCAAAGTTTGCACCGAGATAGAAAATGCACTGACCTAAGCAATGCACAGCAAGCGATCCACATTAATGTATAGTGCAAAGAGGATATGCATAAACATTCAATCTTTCATACAATCTTTCATGCAAACACATGGTGACTTATAGTGTTTGCTATCATCAAAATCACAGAGGCACAATAATCTCCCCCTTTTTGATGATGGCAACACTATGAGTCAACATTAACTCTCATGGTAAATTATTCTCCCCCTTTGACTTCAGCAAAAAGAAAATGGTTTGAGAGAGAAATATAAGCATGCATGAAATGATTGAAGTAAAAACTCCCCCTTTGACTAAGTCATGAAGGCATAGAAAAGCTATTCTCCCCCTTAATGACATAGCATTAATGCAACAAGAGGATCATGGATGATCAGCAGCCACAGGATCAGTGAGATTAAAAGTCTAATACCTGGTACATTGATATAGCAGTTCGGATCATGACAGATTGAAAGAATAAATTGAAGCACAACTTGATTTGTGGACTGTAAAAGAGTGTAGAAGATAAGCACAATGAGTTTCAAGTGAGCAGAATCTGAGCAGGTGTGATTTCCAAACCAACGTATATGAGAAGAGAAGATTTTCAGTGGGGTACCCAATCCATATATCAATGTTTAAAGCTTCAGAATCTTCTATTATAAAAGCTTATGAAATGGCTTTAATTGACAAGCATGGTTTAAGAATGATGTACACAAGGTTTGTCAATAAAATACAATACTCATATCTGAAGCAACTTTTTAATAAAAATGAACCAATTTCTCATATACCATTCTAGTTCAAACTCCTTTCATCTTAAACAATTAATTCCATTGACATCTTTAGGAAAAATAGTCAAGAGTATTGAGGTTAAACAAAATGACACTTAGTGAATTTTGAATTCCAAGGGTTTCAATAAATCTTTTTCACTCTTACTTTTAACATTGAGCTTAGTGACCAGACATGTGTCATTTATACCTTTGACATTAAGGGTACACGTGGGTTAGATGCCAGTATCCCCAGTTACTAAGCATAAACTACCATATCTGTCTCTGATCAAAAGCTACACAGATGATTTACACCTTTGACATTAAGGGTACACATTTTTCAGACGCCCGTACCCCCAATTACTAAGTGAAACCAGCCCTATAGATTTGACCATATGAACAGAGGTAACATGAAGCACTTCATGACATAAATTCCTCCCCATTTCTTTGATGTAGGGTTCAATTTCTCAGTGTAATTAAGTCATTGCTTTGCCACAATATTCATTTCTTTTACAATGATTTTGATGTTGCTGCCCTTTTAATTTTCAAAGTGACTTGTTTAAAAATAATACAGGTTACATGCATTTCAACCAAAGTAAATTAAGGTTTCAATTTTCAGATGTCGGAAGATCTTACATGAACTTACATGAGATAGTCAGTTAAGGTTTATTAAAAAAAATGATTCAGATATTTTCAGGTCCTTCAAATTCAAACTTAAGAATACATAAGACTTAAACCAATTCAAATCAACAAACATTCTTAAACCTGTATAATAGAAGATTCTTCATTAAAGATGATTTCAGATTTGTGAAAATTATTTCTTCTATCTCTGCGACTCTGGACAAATTGTGTTTTCACAGGCCCCTATCTCCCGGCCAGTTCAGTTAACTTGCTACATTTCATTTGTTCCCCCGGGTTGTAATCAAACTACCCCTTGCTATTTTTTGTAAATTTGCAGTGTAGGGTTATACCCTACATATTGATGGGGCATCAAAAGGAAACCCCGATGGAAGTGGGGGCGGAGGCTGCATTAGAGATTCTACAGGAAAGATGCTGGTGGCTTTCGCATTCTCTTATGGCATGGGGTTCAGCTTGGTTGCTGAGTTAAGGGCTCTACATGATGGTTTAGCCATTGCTAAACAGTGTGGCATAAAGCTGGAAGCAATTTTTTCAGATTGTTTTGTTCTTGTGGAGGCAATTTGGAAGAAAGTGATCCCCAGTTGGATGACCACCCCTTGGTGGAACAGAACTCTATTGCTACTTCAGGAATGTGGATGTTGTATTCAGCATACCTACAGGGAAGGCAACCAAATGGCTGACTCCTTAGCCTCCTTTGCATGTGATGCCTCTGCTAACTCATTCTTCACCCGGGAAGAAAACCTTCCAAGATCGGCCAGGGGCGTCCTCAGGGTAGACAAGGCAGGCCTGCCAGCCTTCCGTTATTAATCTCAAATGGTGCATTTTTTTCTTTGAATTTCTTGATGTGTCCTTTTTCAGGGCCTTTGATAAATAGCCTTATGTAACTTAGGGGTATGCCCCTTGGACTCTATATCTCCTTCAGTTAGTAGAAATAAAATTAGAGCCCTAGAGTAGCCTAGGGGAGTGAGAACATTCTTCCTCTCTGAGGAAGGGTGCACTCGACCAGTCCTCGCTCCAGTTTGTCCAGTCTTTGGTTTAAAAAAAAGATTTGTGAAAGGGTACCCAAACTGATATTACTTCAATTCTCTGTACGTTTAACATAGACAAAGCATTCAGCAGCAAGATACATTTGACAAGCTTGAGTAAGACAAATGAAACTCATGCTTGCAACAGGTATGATCAATGTGCATCAGATAGATTTATAAGAAACCAATAGCTGAGTCTTGAGTACAGACAGATCAACTTGACAGCAATAAAGTCTAGTTCAACTCCAGAAGGATTTGAGTGACTAGATTTGGTAGGGTTCAGATTATGAAAGACTAATGAGTCTCAAATGCTCCCCCTGTCTAGATGCAATAATTAAACCCTTTTTGGATTTTTCAATATAAAAGACATGCAATGCAATTAACTACATGGTGCAAGGACAGGCAAACTCCCCCTGACTGTATGCATTGAATGAAGTTTCTAAATGCAACATGTGTAATATCATTATGTAGGGAATTTGATAAATATATATCATAATATAGATATGTAATGCATTCAACAAACGAGATTATCATGATATGCAAGCATCTAGAGCACATGTATGCACATACAATGCATTTTCTAAAGATGTTTCTTAATTCTGAATGTCCTGACTTTCATGCAAAAACAACTAAACTCCCCCTGACAGAATGCAGTACGAAATGATCATTTAAGTGCCACAAACACACGACTTATTGTGTGAGGAAAAAGATGGGGTATGCTCAAGAAACAATCATGACAATCAAACTGTGACAGATTATACTTACCATGAAGCTCAATTCAGATATTCAGAACGGTTCTGTTAGAAGGAACACAGATGATTTAACACATTTTTGCAAGTGATATACAAATGCTGAATCAAAATTAATCATGATGTGTAATCAATAAATTTAACTAACAGACTAAGCTAAGAGTGTATTGACAGAGAATTCAATGAGTTTACCTGACAATCTCTGAATTTGGGTTCACTTCATGTGCCTTGGTTTATTACCCTCTTTATTCCATTCCAAGGCACACCTACAAGTTAGCACACTATTTGGCATGGGCAGGTACCCAAACAGTCTTAAGTCCTGCACGGTTAATAGCACCTTTAATGGGTGCTTTCCACAGTCCTTGGGCTTTTGAGTCATCAAATATAATTAAACGACAGTCATTCATGGAGTGCCCAAATTGCCCACAATAATGACAAGAAACAACAAGCTTTGATTTCTTGTTATGCACACAATTATTAGCATGGAATTTTTGTGCAGGTGCATACTAGTTTTTGTTTTTATCATGGAAGTTGTTCCTGTTAATCTTACCAAACATGTTTTCATTAGCAGGATATCTAGCATTTTGTAATTTACCCACCTATCTTGAAGATGCCAACAGTCCATAACTGTATGGCCATGCTTTCCACATTGAGAGCAGCTAATTAGATTTCTTCTGAAAGAGCTTGACCAGCATTTGGTGGCCTTGTGACCAGATTTGTTACAGTAATAGCAAGTGATGTGCTAGTTTACAGGAACAAATTTGTTCTTATTAAAACCATGTTGGTTTGAAGAGAATTTTGTATGATATGAACGTGATCTTTTCTTACCACTTGTAAATCAACATTGAGCAGCAGTGTGTCCTACTTTTCCATAGCAAAAATAATTTATTTTCTTTCTTTGGAAAGCATGATCTCTAACAGGAATTTTCTGTGCAGTAGCAGCAACTAGGTCATCTAATTCAAACAACTTACACTCATGCATCATATGACCTATCTTATTGCAATAAAAATACTGCACATTCTTTTTCTTATCAAACTGAATTTTAAGAGAAGATTTTTCACAGAAGTTTTTATTTTTCTTTTGTTCAGCCCCGTGCTTATGAATGTTCTGAGATTTCTTAGGTGAAACAGATTTTGAGGTACTAGCACATTCTGAACTTTTCACAAAAATAATTTATACTTTTCCTTTCATACTTATCTCATTATCTGGATTAAAACCTAATCCTACTTTCTGAATGTTCACTTTATTTCCTAGTAGTTTATCCAGATTCTCTTTTCCCTTAACAAATTTAGACAGTGATTTATTCAAATCAGCAATTTTACATTTAAGTGAAGTGATCTGTGTTTCAGAGTTTGTTAGATCTTCTTCACAGGTGAGAATTTGTTTCTGCATGGCATCATTCAGATTTTTCAAATTTTGAATCTCATGCAGAAGTTTTTGTTCTTTTTCATCATTAAGTTTAATTTCAGCACATTTTTCCCATTCAACAGTCGTGCATCTTTCAGTAGCAACAATGTTCAATACCATCAACTTCTTATTTTGATCTTTCAATATTTTATTTTCATCAATCAAATTATTTTGATCCACAGTTTTCAAATTCTCATTCACTTTCTATTTGGACATTTCTAACTCAGAATTTCTATTCTTCAATTCTTCTAATTTTTCTTTCAGAGAGTCAATTTGTTGTTCCAGCATTTTCAGTTCGGATTGAAGACCATTATTCAAATTTTTCGTAGAAACACACTCATTGCAGGAATTTTCATTTCTTTTCAGACTATCTTTCAAATTTGCATTTTCACATTTCAGTTCTCTTATTTCGTACAACATCTCCTTTTTCATTTTTCTCTTTTTAGTCTTAAGAGATCTGTAATCTTCTAACAAGTTTTCATACATTTCTACCAATTCATCAAGTGAGGGTTCTTCTGATCCGGAGCATACTTGAGATGATGAATCTTCATTAAAGTGACTACTGCTATGATCACTCCGGCTGGCCATCAGACATTCCTCTTCTTATTCCCCATTTTCAACCGTGATTCTATCCAGAATTTCTTTTCCAGAAGCGCACCTGAGAGCAAAAGGATATATATCAGTATTAACCGCAGCTCTCAAGATATTAACAACTATGACATTATCACGGTTCTTAGATCTATCCTCACTAGACCACTTGGTCTGATGTTTAGGTAATTGGTGTGTGCCTTTAGATAGAAGACTCCATAATTTGGGATCAATGGACTTCACGTAAACACATAGGCCTCCTAACCAACTACTGAAGTTAGAACCATTATAAATCAGAGGACGAGCCATTAGGACAGATGGCAAACAGATTCTACGCACAAAGCAATCGATAAGAAATGCACCAAAAGTGAGATAGCACCGAAGACAGTAGGATCCTCTGCAGATCGTTAGATCCGGAAAGTCAGAAACCTGTCACTGATACCAACTGTTAGGATCGGTGCGATGGATTCAGAAGGGGGGGTGAATGAATCCCCTATAAAAATTCGCCCAAATAAAAACTATAGCTGGTCGATGCGCAGAATTAACACACTCAGATGGCTCAACAAGATCACTGTTCTAAGAAGGATCACACTCGAACACTTAATATGGACAGTCGGATGAAACACTTAGTCACTCAGTGAATCCAGAAAACTCGAAACGGTTAGATGAGCAAATCTAATCATACATCTAACGTGGACCAACAGGTAATCAGTCCAAAGTGAGCCTCTCAAGACCGCTATCGACTGAACGATACGCACTCAAATTCCTTGCTAGATTGAAGATTCAAATCGCCCTATGCATACATCTAACGAATCGAATAAGGTAATCAAATCACAGTAGACAAGGGAATTTTTAGGTGGTTCAGTCAGTAGACCTACGTCCACCCCACACTCAAACCCGAGTGTGACTTCCGCTGATACACAGCTTAAACCGCTGGGCCTCACAGCTTGCCTACAACCGCTGAGCGTCACAGCTTATTTCCGCTGGGCAATACAGCTTAGCCATCCGCTGCCTAACAGCTTGACACGCTGGGCAATACAGCTTAGCCGACTAGAGGAATCCACCTCTGCAACCATTGGGCAATATAACTTGGCCGTCCAGAGGAACCGATCTTCTGCTACCGCTGGGGCTTACAGCTTTACCCGTCTAGAGGATATCACACCTCTGCCCGCTGAGCGTCACAGCTTGCTCCGCTGACAAACAGCTTGAAATAAAGAGTGTAAAAGAAAAACAAGAAATGAGAAATCACAGCGATAGAAAGCTGTATACGATGATGGCACAAATGTGGCTCTTAGGGAGTTGACTAGCCTGGATTTGATCCAAGCTCCAGTGGAACTAATCTTCAGGAAAATCTTCTATCTTCTTCTCCTCGAGCTCTTTCTTCACACTCTCTCCATCTCTCTCTCATTCTCTCGATCTCAGGAGCTCTCTCACTTTCACTTCTGCTCTGCTCTGCTGCTACTCTCTTCTCCTCTCTGGATCGTGCTGGCTGTAGATCTTTCCGCTTCGATCCCCCTTCTCCAGAAGCAGAGGCTTCCTTTTTAAATGAGCATCAGATGTAGGGCGTGTGCTTTCCATGATTCCCGCCCAAACGCCTTGGCCCACGTGGCAGCATCCTAGCTCAATGCTTTCTACGTGTCACGATCTTGGCACCTCCTCCACTCTTGGATCACGGGCCATTCTTATTCTTCTCAAAAAAACTACCTATCATACAGTCATAAGGGAATATCAACTCGAGACAGTTATACATATAGTAAAGAGCCAAGCAGGACTGCACGGAGTCAATATGTGAATAAGTCTGATGTGCACAGACTTATTTGTGATGTATACACGTTCATGCACGAGTTCAGTACCGTCACACTAGCATATGCACAGACTTACTTGCAGCGTTAGACTAACGGATGCACTAGCTATGAATATGCAGTGTGCAAGCATTGCACAGACCTGCTCAGGTCGTGAGCAGCCTTGCATGGACTCCGTGTGTGCGAGTATGAGAGGGATGCACAAACTCTATGTGCATTTAGCAACGGAAGTTGCACAGAGTTGATAAGTGCAAGATAGGATTACACCGACCGCGTGAATGCACACAATGCAAATTGCATTGAGTACAGTCTTGCACACGCCAGATATGCATTGGCTGTAATCTCCGCAGTGCGATTTTGCACCGACTTGGAGAAGTGGCGCAAGACAAAACATGCACCGACACAGTTATGCACCAAGGCAAAGCTTACACCGAGTAAGTGTGCGCAATAAGGAATATGCACCGATACAATGACTTGCACCGACCGTGTCCTTGTGCCTAGACAAAGTCGTGCTCTGACCTTTCTATCCCTAATACACATGCCTGCAACAACCTCTGCACCGACGATGATTTACCTAAACAGACCATGCACCGATGTTGATATGCACTGATTTTAATCTACACAAACTGGGATTCTGCACCGACCTTGTGTATGAGCAGCCAAGAGAATGCACCGACTTGGTGCGTGCAAAGCATGCCTTGCACCGACCTATCCAGCGTGCACCAACAAAGGTTGCACCGACCTAAGCATGTTGTGTTCACGACCAACATTGCACCTAGTGCACATATGCACCGAGGTAAAACATGCACTAACTATGCTATATAAGACGCAAAGTAAGACGCATATGTCTAATGCAAAGTTTGCACCGAGACAGAAAATGCACTGACCTAAGCAATGCACAGCAAGCGATCCTCATTAATGTATAGTGCAAAGAGGAGATGCATAAACATTCAATCTTTCATACAATCTTTCATGGTCTATTGCAAAGTTTGCACCGAGAAAGAAAATGCACTGACCTAAGTAATGCACAGCAAGCGATCCTCATTAATGTATAGTGCAAAGAGGAGATGCATAAACATTCAATCTTTCATACAATCTTTCATGCAAACACATGGTGACTTATAGTATTTGCTATCATCAAAATCACAGAGGCACAACAGCCTCGGTCAGAGATTAGGTTATTCGTCACCCGAAGGGACGGTGAGTGGGGTTGGTTCAATCAATGATCTGGACGGGCGGTCCAAATCAGAGGGGATATTCACCACTCCAAAGGGTCGAAGAGAAGAGTTTGTTTAATCAATGACCTGGACGGGAGGTCCAAGTCAAAGTCGATATTCACCGCCCGAAAGGGACGGAGAGAAGTGTTTGTTTAATCAATGACCTGGACGGGAGGTCCAAATCAAAGGGGAGTATTCACCGCTCAGAGGGATGGAGAGGAGAGTTTGTATAATCAATGACCCGGACGGGCGGTCCAAGTCAAACGGAATATTCACCGCCCGAAAGGGACGGAGAGAAGAGTTTGTTTAATCAATGATCGGGATGGGGGGGTCCAAGTCAAAGGGGATATTCACCGCCCGAAAGGGACGGATAGAAGAGTTTGTTTAATCAATGACCCGGACGGGAGGTCCATGTCAAAGGGGATATTCACCGCCCGAAGGGACAGAGAGAAGATTTTGTTTAATCAATGTCCTGGACGGGAGGTCCAAGTGGGAGGGATATTCACCTCCCTAAGGGATGGAGGGAAGAGTTTGTTTAATCAATGACCTGGACGAGAGGTCCAAGTCAAAGGGGTATTCACCGCCCGAAGGGACGGAGAGAAGAGTTTGTTTAATCAATGACCCGGACGGGAGGTCCAAGTCAAAGGGGATATTCATCGCCCGAAGGGGACGGTAAGAAGAGTTTGTTTAATCAATGACCTGGACGGGTGGTCCAAGTCAAATGGGAGTTCGTCGGTGCCAACAGGGTGGCGGAGCCGGTGTGGTCTATTTATTTCTTGGTATCCCCGCCAACACGGGACAATGATTTGAAATGGGGGGCCGTCTCCCCTTTTCGCTTCTCTTTTTATTTTTCTTCTTCTTATTTTTTCTTATTTTTCTTTTCTTTTTATCATTTTTTTATCGTAGACATTTTTTCTTTCCTTTTTTCCTCTTTTTTTCTCCCTTCTCTTCTTTCCCCCTTTTTTCTTCTTCTTTTCTCTCTTCTTTTCTTTCCTCTCTTTTTTTCTTTTTTTCTCTATTCCTTCCTCTTCCCTTTTTCTTTTCTCTCTTTTTTTTCTTAGAAATCATGAGTAATGACCAAACCATTCGGACGGCAATCGTGCAAATACACCCAAAATAGGGTGAAGGATAATATTATTCATCGAATGGAGGCACTGGAGCGGGAATTGAACTTCCATTAAGAGGCGGGAATTGAACTTCCCCGCGGTGGTTGACAATTACATAGGCTCCACCCTCGTAGACTTTTTGGACTACGTAGGGTCCGAGCCAATTTTCATTCAGCTTGCCCTTTAGGTTGGCGGCCATGACGTCTCTTCTCTTGACCATGACGAGGTCGCCTTTCTTGAATCCGCGCTCCTTGACGAGCTTATCGAAGGCACGCGCTACTCGGTCCTGATAAACCTGAATGTTCTGTTGGACATGAAGCTGTTTTCCTCCCAAACTGAAGAGCTCTTCGAGTCTTCGCTCGACATTGGTCTGCCATTCATGGACTAGATCGTGTTGGATGGCGACCCTGAGGGAGGGTATCTACAACTCGATGGGGACGATTGCTTCCGAGCCGTATAGCAGGGAGAAAGGTAAGCAGCCCATTGGGGTCTTGTATACAGTCTGGTACGCCCATAGCGCTTCGTACATCTTCTCTTCCCAGTCCCTTTTGTTGGAGCTAACAATTTTTGCTAGGAGAGTGCATAGAGTCTTGTTGAAACCTTCAGCCAGACCATTGGCATGTGGATTGTAAGGAGTTGATGATGGGAATCGACATCGAGCACTAACTTTTTATTTTGTATTTGTGTCCTTTAGTTTATTTTTATATCCTTGGGAAAGTATGTTCACAATTGTAAGGTTTTATAAGCCAATGTGTCATTCCCTAGGATTCTTTGGGTCTTCGTGCAAAAGTTCAGTAGGACCAGCAAGGGGCCCCCATCTCCTTTCCTATTGGTCCACCTAAGTCTTGGGGCCCCTGTGGGGTCAATCAAAGGTCTAAGGTGGGCTTCTAGATGGCTTGACCATTCAAGGGGATAATTAGATTAAAAAGTTCAATATTTCAACCCTTAAAGTCCAGGATGCTTCCCCCTTATAATATAGTTTATCCCATGTTGTATTTTTTATTTTTTTTGGTCATTTGACCACATGGGGAAGAAAATCCCCTCTCTCCCACGAAATTCCCAGCCCCCCACCCCTTGTCAGTCTCTATATAAGCATATGTATAGTGTCATTAGAGATATTAATGAAGAAAATTTGTGAAATTGGCTTGAGCCATTGAAGGGTGTGCCCTTGTTCCTCTCTCCCTCCCCCTCTTGCAGATGGATTTCTGCTGAATCTTTGGTGTGAAGCCCTTCTATCTTCTCCTTAGCCCCTCTGAATTCTATTTCTTCCGCCGCCGTCGCCGCCAGCGCACCACCGTCGCGCCGCCGCCACCGTCATCGGAGTTCTGTCTCCATCATGATAGAACCTCACCTCCGGATTTTTATCTTTTCTTCTTGTTGTCTAATCAAGCCCTAATTTTGAGGGTTTGTTCTGTCTATCTCCCTTAACCTCCAATTCCAATTTCGTGTCATTTGGAAGTCAGTAGATATTTTTCCCATATTTTTGTTTGTTCTCTCAGTAATCTGCCCTTTTGCAGATCTACGGGACAGAGTCACCTTGTCGCATTTTCTCCACCCCCTTAAATATTTTCCAAAAATCCCACAAACTTACTCAGTGTTCCAAACATATATCCCGTTCCACCATAATTTTCATAGAGTCTAAAAAAATCATTTTCCCTTCGGTCAAAGGTCAGTCTCAGGAAAAACACAGTCTACCCTGTGTGTCTGTCAGTCCAGGTCAGAAAATAAAACAGTGTTACAGTCATATTCATTTTCAATCCATTCAGTGGATGGAGCTATCAAAATTATATGTTGTAGATCTATGAGTTCTTTTTCCAACGGTACTAGCCACGCCTCGATCGGCCTCCGGATCTGGGCGTCGTAATTTGTGTCGCCGAGGCCTACAGATCTGTTCCCTGTGCAGGTCTGAAATTACAGTCTAGAAGATATTCAGAAATAAATATCAAAATCAACTTCAGGAGCCGCCCCTTCAGGGAGTCGTTCAGGGACGCCCTGCCATCGTCCCAGCCAAGCGGCGCCTCCGGAAGATCTCAAGAAGGTGATGTTCCTTTGGAAACTATTGCTTGCTGTCCAGTGAGTCAGCAACCGAGTTGGCGCAGCACCGAGTTGGCGCAGCACCGAGTTGGAATAGTGCCGAGTCAGACCAGCAGGCCGAGTTCATGCCGTACGCACCTCCAAATTACTGCCCGTCAACCGAGGGTCTGTCCTCCCGGGCCCCACTTGTAGCCCTTTACCTCCCTGCGTGGAGTGGGCAATAGATTTCACTATTGTAATTAACTTTTACGGTTGTTCCCGGGAGTTACCGTACTTCGCCGGGAACGTCTTCCCCACGCCCGGAGCGTGGAGGTACACTCGCTACCCTCCTCGTAGGCATTGCTTTACTCGTATATTTTTGTATATGCCGCTGCATGAGTGGTAGATTATCTATCTTGTTATACTATTATCACCGCTACGAGAGAACGAGATTGAGTGTACCATCCCGTGACTCGATCGGAGTACACGCGGAAAGGCCGATACCCGAGACTCACTACCGGTTTCTCAACCGCGCACGGTCCAATGTTTCCCTTGCATAGGGACGATCGCGAGCTAGAGTCCCAGGTCGCGTGTCCGTCCTGCATCAATTTGGTATTAGAGCGCCAGTTGAGTCTAGGGTGTCTAAAATCAACAAAAAAAAGGGTGTCATTTACGTCTAGTCATCATCTAATTCGGTCTAGGTTGCATTTGCATACCATTAATAGGTATATCAAAAGATGTTGTCTGAGTGTTAGGTTACGCCTATCGGGAAGGCCGCACACTTGCGCGAGTGATCTTCGGATCGGTTAGCTCCGCCACGTACCGAGTCTTGGTCGTGTCTAGGTTGGTAGTCGAGTCGGCATTCCAACTTGCATTGTCGTTTAAGGTCATGTTTAGTCCATTGTCTAGTTGGTTTGTCTTGTCTCCACGTGTTTGCATGTCCATTCACTAGTGTCTCCGTGTCCCATGGACGACCAAGGGGCCGCATCTTCTGCATGGTGGTGATACTATCTAAAATGGAAGGACCACCCCAAAAGGCCCGTAGCTCGGGACTTCTATGGCTCCGAAAACACGAGTGACTACCTAGAGTGGGAAGCCGTTATGGATGACTACTTTGAGTGTTACCTTATGTCCGGTCCCGCGCAAGTCGACTTTGCCAAAAGGTGACTCTTTTATGAAGCCACCGAAACATGGAGGGACATCAAATATTTTCAGGAGGATAGGAGACTAAGGCCCATCGAGTCATGGTGGGATATGAAGAGAACGCTTAGGAGGGTCTACCTTCCCCGCCCACCTACGTCCAACCACGGGGGTCATACAACTTGCCAATCCCACCAACTCACCCACAATCAAGTGGGCCACACTTCCAACCAACCCCGCCCCTTCACCTCCATCCAAGTCCACCAAAGCAACCCCAATCAAGTGGCCCCCCCTGTCGCCTCCAACCAACCACCCCTTGGCACCTCCGTCCAATCCCACCCAATCGCCTCCAACCAAGTGGAAGCCCCACTTATAGTCGAGTCTAGTTCCGCATCCGGGCCGAGAGATGACGAGTGAGTCCACCCCGAGGCCCCTACTCCAACCCGCACCTTAGATGAAATCAAGAAAATGCTTTCAGATTGGTTGGAAAGGATAGAAAGGACACATGCTCCTTCACCACCCGTGAGTGCTCCATTGCCACTTTCTACTTTCGAACTTTATTCGGAACTATCTTATTTGGAGCCACCCATGTTTCTAACGGGTACGCTTTTCATCACCGAGCCGCTTCTTAGTTGGCTCAAGGATGGCTTGGTCCCACTTCCTTACCCATCCATGGACCCCACCTTACCTCTTGTGCCCATCAGCTCCTATCATACGACATTCCGGTCTAGTCACCATGTTGATACCTTGGATGACCTTGTTATGGGATTAGACTTGCAATGGCAGTTGACGCACTCCTTGGCCCGAAGCTTCGACCAACCCACTAGTCTTAGCTTCACCCATCCGACCTTAGGGACCATTACCTCCATGTGCACCGTGGGTTGTGTCACCACGGAAATTCTCTTATTCCTCCTTATGTCGGCCGAGCCCGACTTCATACCCTTTTTCCCGAGGGAGGAATCTTATTTCCTACATATGATCACCGTCCCATCTACCACAATGTATGAAGGTGACCATACACACCTTTAAGATTTCCATACATAGGACCGTGACTTGTGGGAACCGACCACAAGAAGTCATACCTTCTTTTATCCCTTTGACCCATTCCCTAGTGGGCCCCTTGACCCTCCATTTATACTTCATTTCTTCAAGGGAGTCCACTATCACACCCCTACCCCACGGGCCGGGTCATCTATACCCACCAAGCCCAATCTCGATACACCCACACCCGGCTCGTCCACACCCGGCTCTCCTAGCCCTCTCAAGTCTCCCAAATCCAAAGGGCCGTTCATGCATGACTGGGTCATTCTTGGGCGTCTAGGTGTTTCCCATACCACCAACCTTTGGGTACATAATGTAATGCCCCATGTTTTTTTCCGGATCTTTTAGTGGGTCTCGGAGTGTATTTTGTGCTTTACATGTGTTTTTCCCTGATGTGCCTTCGGAACTCTATGCAGGGCGAACCGTGGCATTCTTCGACTCCAGGATAGTACCACTGTGTTGTGTTCCTTCAGAGGATCGTGGAGATAATTTTACGTAATTTTTTGAATTTTTGTAATTTTTGGGTTTTTCTATATATATTAACCCTTTTCTCTCTCCCCCTCTCATTCTCTCTTTCTCACTCTCTCTCATATCTTTCTCTCCCCCTCTCCCCGAGCGGTCGACGGTGGCGGAGGAGGGCGAGGCGACGATGGCGGGAGGTGAGGAACGGGGAACGTGTCGAGGATCGAGGGCCGGTGGCACGTGGATGCTCGGCCGCGGGTTCGTGGAGCGGCGAGGGTTTTACGGCATTTTCTTCGTGGATCGGCGAGCTCGGGGCGCGAAATCTTCGGTGGAGGTAGGGAGATGGACCCCCAGCTCGTGCTCTTCCTTTCCCGTGAGTTTCGTAGGCCGTGGTGAGCCGAGCGGGCTAATCGGGGCGATTTGGGAAAAATCCATGTTTTGGGGGAGTGAGCCGGATCTCTCGTTTTACGGCATTTTTGCCCGATCCAGGGGTTTAGATGCATGCCTAGGGGCTTGGGGATTGATTCCCCTTTGTTTCCCCATCACCCGGGGGTGATCGGGGCATGGATCGGATTTTTGGGCTTTTTCCCGCCATTTCATGCTCGGACAGGTGTGACGGTCCTTCCAGTGACCGTCACAGCCTGTGACGCCCCAGGGTGGGTGCGTCACAGGGCTCGTTTAGCCTTTGGGTGGTCTATGTGTGTGACGCTCCCACGATAGACCGCCACAGCGCTGTGACACACCTGGGTTGGACCGTCAGGGACGATCTGACTGTTGGCTTTTGTTCGTTGGTTTTGACCGTTCCGGGTCAAGGCCTGTGATGCACCAAGGCTGGCGTGTCACTGCCTTGTAACGCACCTGTTTGGGTGCGTCAGAGCGGACACGTACCCACCTTGTAACGCACCAGAGTTGGTCCGTTACAGCCTGTGACGTACCGAGCGGGACGCGTCACAGTTGGTTTTATCTTGTCTTGTGACGCATCAGGGCTGGCGCGTTACAGGCTGTAACGCACCAGGGCTGGCGCGTCAGAGACTGTGACGCACCGGGTTAGGCGCGTCACACCCAACTTTGCACCGAGCGTCTGACGGCCCTTTGTTGGTGCGTCAGAATGGTTGTGATGGTCGAGGCTTGGACTGTTACAGACTGTGACGGCCCAAGGTTAGACCGCCAGGCTCTGTTTGGTGCCGAGATGAGTTTTCACGTTCTCCGCATTCATTTCACGTTGTGTCGGTCCCTAGTCGACCCGGTCGTGACCCAGTGGTTGACTTGCGGTCTTGTGAGTGCCCCAGACACCCGTGGGATTCTGTGTCCGTGTTTTGAGGGTGTTGGGAGGACCGTGCTACCTCGTTAGCGTGCCTGTGGGTTTGAGAGTCCGGGTGACTTCTCGCGTGTCGGGCTTTCGTGTTACGCTAGACCGAGTCACCGTGTGTCGGTGGGGGTGCGGTGGAGGCTCCCCCGCATGTCATGAGTTTTCCTTGAAGATGATTCCCGAGTGGGCCATGTGTTTGGCCTTGGACTGTGAGTCTAGTTATCGGCGTGGCAGCTTGTGCGTTGCCCTGGGAATCATGCTTCTGTGCTTTCCGCGTAGGCCACGCGTATGTATTTGGACTGCGAGTCCAGTTGCCCAGCCTGGGGCTGGAGGGTTCCCGCCTTTCCCTGAGAGTGGGATTTGGTTTGGTGGTCAGTGAGCTACCTTGGGAACCATGTTTCCACGTTTCTGCGTGGCCGGGTGTGCGGCCCGTGGACTGTGAGTCCCGTTTCTTCTCCGACCGTGGTCACCGTGCGACGGTGCTGGTACGTGGGACGGTCCCCATACTTCATCGGGTTCAGACGTTATTTTCCATTGTCTTGAGAGTCCACTCTCTCAGTGACATGTCCACTAGTCATAGCTTCCTGCGCACGTGGGTGCGGACCCACCTGGGAGTGGTGGAGAGCGAGACCCGGTGAGAGGCGGTTTTTAGGCTAGTTATCATAGGGCCCCTTGCCTTTGCTATCAGAGTCTGGTGGGGGGAAAAACTAGCTAGAGGACCCGACCTAGAGCAAATGGTCTGTGTGTGCACACGTAGTTGGGGGCTTAGGACACGCGCTGACGAGTGTGACCCCAGCTAGTCCTTGTTGTGGTACTTGTTACGTGTCTGAGTCTCACACCTGGGGCGTTTTAGCTAGACACTTGTGACGTGGTGTAGGACGTCAGGGGATGCTTCCGGTCATTCTTCTAATGGGAGGTACTCTTGTTCTGGATAGAGAGTGTCAGACTGTCAGTTTCCGTGACTTTGACCTTTGGGTTTTCGATCGTGTCGACCGTTGAGTTTTTGGTTGTTTCACCGTGGCGCGTGTGTTGGTTTTCACGCCATGAGACTAGTGCTAGTGGCTTTACCGAGGTTGCGTCTTGTCGTGCGGTACCCGTGACCAGGTGTCAGGGTTGCACTTTTGACAGCGTGTCCAGGTTGGCCGTGTTCTGAGAGACAGGCCTCTACGGCGTGGTTGCCGTGGGTTTTTACTTCGGTAAGCGGTACTAGTGTAGTTCGGTAGCCCCCGACCATGAGTTTGGGGTGTGTTTCCGGTACAGTAGGTGTAGTTGTAGTGCCGGGTTTTGACTGGCCACCGGGTTTACTGTTCCTACTGTTGTGGTTACTCTTGTAGCCTTCCATTCCGCTACCGCAATTGTTTCCGGTTGGGGTTCCGCGGGATCCCTGCTGAGTCTCTGTTTTGGAGACTCATTCCCTACTTTTCAGGTGTGGCGGTTATTCTTCCTCGAGGTTCAAGGGCGCGGTGCGGAGGTTCTCAGTTGCCAGCTCGCCGGGTCGAGTGTTCACTTGGCATGTGGTACATTTTTACTGCTTTAGACTGTACCTTCTGTTGGATTGGACTCTGTTGTAGCTGTAGTTGTTTATTTATTTCTGTTAATTATTGTATTGTCCTGCTTTATTTCCTATTTCATTGTGCCTCCACACTCCTTTTAGCCCTTCCGAGCCCTCCCGGCTCGTGGTCGGCGGTTCGAGTCTCGGGTTATCGGGTCTCTCCCGGTAATCAGATTCTCGGGTCGCTACACATAAGATGCATGCATGGCACATATTCGGATGTCCTGGTCCGCCGTCACCCATGTACGGGTCGGACTAACATTAAGTTTGTTCAGGGTCTTTGTGAGTCTTTGATTGGTTTGTTTGTCGAGTGCATTGTGTGTATGTGCATACGTTGAGTCGAGTCAGTTTTGTACACTCGCATTGTTAGTCCCTTTCGAGTATGAGATTTGTCAGACTATTGGGATCGGTTCCACTCCACATATCGGATCTAGTCACATAAGGGACCCGCGGTGATTCCAAGTGAGTTTTTGAGCCGCCTTCCCTCCTTTGACCCCACCCCAGAGTGTCCACCTCTGGCCTCATTCCCATGGCAGTGTGCGCATATCGAATCTATACGGGATGAGCATGTGTCGATTGCTTGGAGTGGAGCGTACTCCGTGCTTCCAGGTTCAGTGACGGATCCGCCGGAGCTACTCGAGCAGCCGTACCCCTTACTCGACGGGGTCGAGTTCTTCCCACCCGGGGAGAGTTGATGGGAATCGACGTCGAGCACTGACTTTTTATTTTACATTTGTGTCCTTTAGTTTATGTTTATATCCTTGGGAAAGTATGTTCACAATTGTAAGGCTTTATAAGCCAATGTGTCATTCCCTAGGATTCTTTGAGTTTTTGTGCAAAAGTCCAGTAGGACCAGTAAGGGGCCCCCATCTCCTTTCCTATTGGTCCACCTAAGTCTTAGGGCCCATGTGGGGTCAGTCAAAGGTCCAAGGTGGGCTTCTAGATGGCTTGACCATTCAAGGGGACAATTGGATTAAAAAGTCTAATATTCCAACCCTTAAAGTCCAAGATGCTTCCCCCTTATAATATAGTTTATCCCATGTTGTATTTTTTATTTTTTTGGTCATTTGACCACATGGGGAAGAAAATTCCCTCTCTCCCATGAAATTCCCAGCCCCCCACCCCTTGCCATTCTCTATATAAGCCTATGTATAGTGTCATTAGAAATATTAATGAAGAAAATTTATGAAATTGGCTTGAGCCATTAAAGGGTGTGCCCTTGTTCCTCTCTCCCTCCCCCTCTTACAGATGGATTTCTGCAGAATCTTGGGTGTGAAGCCCTTCTATCTTCTCTTTAGCCCCTCTGAATTCTATTTGTGTCGCTGCCGTCGCCGCCATCGCACCGCCGTCGCGCCGCCGCCATCGTCATCGGAGTTCTGTCTCCATCAGAACAGAACCTCACCTCCGGATTTTTATCTTTTCTTCTTGTTGTCTGATCGAGCCCTAATTTTGAGGGTTTGTTCTGTCCATCTCCTTTAACCTCCAGTTCAAATTTCGTGTCATTTGGAAGTCAGTAGATATTTTTTTCATATTTTTGTTTGTCCTCTCAGTAATCTGCCCTTTTGCAGATCTATGGGAAAGAGCAACCTTGTCGCATTTTCCCCACCCCCTTACAAATTTTCAGAAAATCCCAAAAACTTACTCAGTGTTCCACACATATATCCCCTTCCACCATAATTTTCGTGGAGTCTAGAAAAATCATTTTCCCTTCGGTAAAAGGTCAGTCTCAGGAAAAACACAGTCTACCCTGTGTGTCAGCCAGTCCAAGTCAGAAAATAAAACAGTGTTACAGTCATATTCAATTTCAATCTATTTGGTGGATGGAGCTGTCAAAATTATATGTTGTATATCTATGAGTGCTCTTTCCAACGGTACCAGCCACGCAACGATCAACTTCCGGATCTGAGCGTCGTAATTCGTGTCGTCGAGGCCTACAGATCTGTTCCCTGTGCAGGTCCGAAATTACAGTCCAGAAGATATTCAGAAATAAATATCAAAAATCAACTTCAGGAGCCGCCCCTTCAGGGAGTCGTTCAGGGACCCCCTGCCATCGTCCCAGCCAAGCGGCGCCACGGAAAGATCTCAGGAAGGCGATGTTCCTTTGGAAACCATTGCTTGCTGTCCAGTGAGTCAGCAACCGAGTTGGCGCAGCACCGAGTTGGAATACTGTCGAGTCGGACCAGCAGGCCGAGTTCATGCCGTACGCACCTCCAAATTACTGCCCTCAACCCAGGGTCGGTCCTCCCGGGCCCCACTTGTAGGCCTTTACCTCATTCCGTGGAGTTGGCAATAGATTTCGCTGTTGTATTTAACTTATACCGTTGTTACCGGGAGTTACCGTACTTGGCCGGGAACGTCTTCCCCACGCCCGGAGTGTGGAGGTACACTCGTTACCCTCCTCGTAGGCATTGCTTTACTCGTATATTTTTGTATATGCCGCTGCATGAGTGGTAGATTATCTAGCTTGTTATACTATTATCACCGCTGCGAGAGAGCGAGATTGAGTGTACCATCCCGTGACTCGATCCGAGTACACGCGGAAAGGCCGATACCCGAGACTCACTATCGGTTTCTCAACCGCCCACGGTCCAGCGTTTCCCTCGCATAGGGACGATCGTGAGCTAGAGTCCCAGGTCGCGTGTTCATCCCGCATCAGTTTACGTCCTCCAGTCAATTTTGTATTTTTCTGCTAGTCCGTAGACCTTCTGGTTGCGGAAGTGGCTGCCGTTGTCTGAGATAATTCGGTCGGGCGTGCCAAATCGGAATATGATGTTGCGGCGGACAAATCTGACCACGATCTCCCTGGTAACCTCCCTTAGGGCGACAACTTCTGCCCAACGGGAGAAATAATCAGTTGCCGCCAGAATGTACTTGCAGCCAACGGATGACGCGGGTAATGGACCCATGACGTCTGTTCCCTATTGAGCAAATGGCCAGCTGGGCACCGTTGGATGCAGTGGCACGGGCGTTCTTCTAGGCACCGTCGCATGCTCCTGGCACTTCTGACATGACTTAGCATACTTGCAGCAGTCGTCAAACATTGCCGGCCAGTAGTAGCCGAGCTTTTTTATTTCAATCTTCATTTCCAGTCCCGCCTGGTGTGCACCAGCTGTCCCGGCATGGACTTCCTTCATAACCCTCCAAGCCTCTTCAATGGATAGGCATCGGAGGAGTAACTTTTGTTTGGCGTCGGCCACAATTCGGAACAATATTCCGTTTCGGAGCTCGTAAGAGTCCTTGGTTCTGATTAGCTTGATCTTCTCTTCTCTCTGCTTGGGCAATTGCTGATATTTGAACCACTGCATAAGAGGGTCTCTCCAGTCAGGTAGGCCAACGGCTTCTGCTGCAGCGACCTCCAGTCCCTCTTATTCTAATTCTTCTATCATGCTGTGATGGGGACATCACCCATGATTCCCTCTGGCTCGGCACCTCTCTCCCTCCCGGAGACGGGTAGGATGCAGCTCCACGACTGGACGGGTCCGTTTCGACACTTGGGCTTGCTATTTGGGTCATCTTGGTGTATTTTTCCCTTTTATTTGAGTCATTTTGATGTAATTTTTCCTTTGTTTTGAGTCGAGTCCCTAGGTTATTCTTTCATTTACCTAAGTTTGTGTTCATCATGATGGGTTAGAGTGGCTTATGGACCCAATTAGGTGGGCCTGGCCCAGGGGTGCCCTCCCCCTTCCCCACCTCTTTTGGTTATTTGTTATTAGCACTTATGTCAGGGACTTTTTGTAAATGTTGGGATCCCTATAAATAGGACCCCAACCCCACTTGGAGTAGGTAATGAAATATTGAATGAAAATTTCCACCAAGAATTGACTCTCTCTCTCTCTCTTGAGTGAATCTTCTCTCTCTCTCTCTCTTCTCCCTCTCTCTCTAAAAGGGGTGACCCTCTCTCTCCTCTCCCCTCTCTCTCCTCCACCTCATCCTCCACATCAGCCCTCCCAACCTTTCATCTTCCCAAGACCCATTAACTCCCCTTTACTCCCACCACCTCTCAAGCAACCTTTCCCCTTCCCCATACAACCTTTCACATTCCCAAGGGAGAATCCCTTCTCCCAAGCACCCCTTCCCCTCCCCAAGGCAACCCTTTCCATCCCCAAGACTACCATTGATCACCTCCATTAAAAGAAATTCAAAACTCACATTCCCTCCACCAACTTGTGCCCCCTCATCTTCCCCCTCTCCCTTCAAGCCCAAATTCGCAGCTCATCTCTCACCCACTATGAAGACCACCCTCCAGCCCCCATTATACCCCTCCTACACCTTGAATCGCCCCCTACCAGACCCCCACACAGCCAGGGGGTCACCCCCACACCCATCCACCCCATTTCCCATCTCATATACCCCATTCTCTATCCACTAGTGGCAACTACAGGTCCACAGATCCACCATCCTGTTTCAGCGACGACCCCGCCCACATCTCAGTGTTCCTGGGGGTGTGCTGTACATCGACGGAAAGCTCTTTCAGCTAGCTTCGCAGGCGAGGTGGTCCCGCCTCAGTCGGAGTTCGGAGCCATCCGGGAGATCCGTTCTCCCCCGACTGCGCAGAACAGACCTGGCCAGCGACCTGAGGCAACTTCCTGGAGCCCCCACGGCCAGTCCCCTCCGCTTCTGGAGGCGCCACTTGGCTGGAGTTGAGTTCCACCAGTCGCCTGTCCAACGCATCCAGAGGGACACCAACTAAAGCCCGGAGCCGCTCGTTCCGATTTTTCTACTACATGGTCGCAGATCAGGTCAGTCGGGATCTGTCCAGGCCCACTCCCACTCTTCTGGACATATCTCTCGACCCCGACCTCGTCTGGAGCAGTTCTTTGTTTTTGAACGAAGAGGACACAGCCACGCTCGTAACTGTCCTGGTCCCGTGTCATTCTGATCACGGGAGCACTCGGGGCGGCTACGTCTTCCCGCTGCAGCTTCCTGAATCCTACTCGAGCCAGAACTAGGCAGCGCCGAACCAGGACCTGCTCCGGCCATCAGAGACACTTTGAGAGTCCAGAAAAATTCAAGCTTCATCGCTTCATCCCAGGTCAGTCACCGACATTTTGGCACTGGTCTCGCCCACTTTCAACTCCGGGAGCGATCACAACGGAGCCGACAGAGACTACCTGTCAGCGGGCAGAACCAGTGGACAGAACTCCGAGTGAGTGATCCGGCTCTGTTCTTAGTCTCTTTTCCCTCCCCGCCTAGCCGGCTTACCACCCCTCCCTGTGTGGAGGTAGTGTTTGATTGTAGTCCAATTCTCCCCACCCCAATCTCCCCCTCCTGCGTGAGGCGTAGTACTTGTACTTATTTAAACAGGTCGAAGCTTCAGTCGACGCAGTGTGCGGGGAACCCACACTTCCCCGCTCGCCCTCATCTCCGAACGGGGTTGGTTTCTTCAAACCAACTGGGTAAGCTCTAAATTTTGCTCCCATTATCTGTACTTGTTCTTTTAATATTCGCGAAGTTGCTCCGCTGGTAGCGAGAGAGAGAGCGCCCGACCCCTGAGTCTTCCACTTCCGTGTGGTCACCGTGGCTTGTGAGAGAGAGTGACCCAGTGCCCCACTTGGCACCCGGCCAGCCACTTAGTTGTGGGCATCGTACCCTCGGGAGGGCAACCTTAGCCCTGCTGGCCCTCAACCAGCCAGGGTCTTGATCCACCACCTCCACTCGGCATCACCGATTTCCCTCGGGTTCGTGTGTGCAATGGCAATTTGGCGATTTACGCAACCCCGTGCTCAATATTGATTGTGTTTGCGTGGTAGGTCCGAGGACCCCACCCCATTGCTACATTCACCCTAGTGGTGTCACATCAATTTGGTATCAGAGCATGTTTTAGACTTGTCTCTACGAGTCTAGTCCTAGGGCATTGGCATTTGGGTCTCCCTTGCATCTCATTTTCCAACGCTCCTTGCATGACCACCGTAGGGAAACACCCCAAGTCCCCATGGACCGATTTGACGATGTCATCAACAAACTTCATAACTGTCTAGATACCCTCACCACCCGGCTTGATCAGATTGAAGTAAAAAGGAACCACGGCCCTAGAGCTTGGTCACCTCGGGATGAATTTGGACGGGAAGCCAATGAACCCCCACTTAGGAACTATGGCCTTAGAGTCTTGCCTCCACGGGATGAGTTTGATAGGAAAAGGTTAGACTATGATCCCTATTATGACTATGAGAGGCCCCAACATTATGGGCGTGAGGAGAGACGTCCCCGGGATAACCTGGATAACCATCCCTCCAGAATGATGCGATTCTCTAGGCCTCCTAGGTTCACTCTCCGGCCGGATGATCCCAAGGACATGGGACCCCGTCCCAACCCAGCCCCACTCTTGAAGACCCCCAAACCATGTCCAAGTAGGAGTACCCCATTTCGGCCCACTAATCTTCCTCCCACCCCTCCTCCGACAAGGGTCACCCCTAATCAAAACATGCCCCGGCAAGAAGGGAGTTCCAATGGACCAAGTGTGGGTGAGACCACCCAGGGGAGTAGACAACAATGCTTTGAGTGTAAAGGCTTAGGACACTCCATCAATCAGTGCCCTTCACAAGAGATGTCCAACATACTGACTAAAGAAATAGTTACCCCTACCAAAGGGGAACTTGAGGAGGTCACCGAAATCCATGAGGCTCCCCAAGATTGGGAAGAAGAATATGAAGCCCAATGCCAAGGGTTGGGTCAAGAAGGCTCATCCCTATCAAAAGTGACCCCAGCGAGCCTAACTAGGAACATCCTCCCCCTTGAGTTGCCAGATGACCAACCAAGTCCCCCCACCCATCCCTCCATGAGAAGTGTGATTTTAGGGGAACCCCTTATTGAGTGGCTAAAGCAAGACCTCCTCCTCCACATCATGCGCCCCCCCATGGAAAAACATTACCCAATCGTGTCCACCCCTCTCTTCCACACAACCTACCATTTGTTCTACTTTGTAGGGACCCTGAGGGACTTGATTAGGGGAATACTAAGGCAAATAGTGGTGACTAACATGCTGGCCTTAGGAGCAAGTGACACGGGATACCTTAGTTTCTCACACCCCTCTATCGGGTCCATCACCTCCATTTACACCAGGGGTCCTTGCACGAGTAAGCTCTTATTGTTCCTACCCGAGCCTGATGAGTTTTATACCACCCCGTTGCCCTCCTACCCCTTTCCCTACCCCTCTCCCCTTTGCAAGGAGCATTGCGATGGGGCCCACCAGGTTCATGATTTCCACTTCCCTATGTGTGCTAGGGACCCTAGGTCGATCACTTGGATTAAAGCCCACCTCCACGTCACCCACCCCTTAACCCATCTTGATCCTTTTGGCCACTTCCTATGGGCTTCCGAGTATTCTTCACTCACCTCCCACTCCCTCCTACCCTCACCCACCATGTCGAACCTAACCCACCCATTCCAAAACTTAGCACACTATAAGAGCCATGACCAAGGGTGACATCCCCCTAGGAAATGAGGAAGTGACCCATCCCAAGATGTCCACTTTCTGGGACCCCTTCAACCCCCATGAGTGGAAACCCCCAAATCAACCCCCACCTACAGATGGGACCATCTTGATAGGAATGCATGTGTCACAACATTTTGCATCATGCGGTAAGGCTAGTCACGTCATTTGTGTCGCACACACACTAGGTCCAGTGCACGACATGTTTACGTTTGGATATGCTGGTCCTCCACCACTCATCATCCATCTCATGCATGATAGGGCCACTTGTGGCTGCCCCGGTCCACCTAAGTTCATCAAGGTCCACATGGCATCAAAGCATGATAGGTCAATTTATGGATGCCCCGGTCCTCCTAATCTCGTCAAAACCAACGTAACACTTGATAGGGCTGAATTTGGTTGTCCAGGCCCTCCCTTCATCTCTAGAGGATCATCATTCATGACACTGCATGGCACCAGTCGTAAACACATCAACAAGAGCAATGAGGTGTACAAGAAATCTACCGATTCCCACCGTCGCCACCAAGAATTCCGTGCAGGTGATTTTGTGATGGTGAGGACCGAGAGACTATTCCCTGGAAATGTCTCCAAACTGAGGTCGCGTGATTTTGTGATGGCGGATCGGCACCAATGCTTATGTGTTGGACCTCCCCGAGGAATACGGAGTAAGCCCCACATTCAATGTGGCTGACCTGGTGCCATACAGGGGTCCCACGGTGACACCTAGTGAGGACATCGAGCCTGTTCCACCCCTTGCGAGAGCCACTACCCGTGAGAGAGCTCCACCCGGCCAGAGAGGCCAGCGTGAGCAAGTGGAGCGGATATTGGATGAACAGGTCACTGTCACCCGGAGCAAATCATACGAGCGATACTTGGTCAGGTGGAAGGGCCGGCCTCTTTCGGATGACTCATGGGTGAGTAGGGAGAATCTTCAGCAGTTAGACCCTGACCTCCTGGAGCGTTATCACAGCCGAGTGGACCCTTACTCGACAGAGTCGAGCTCTTCACAGCCCGGGGGAGTTGATGGGGATATCACCCATGATTCCCTCTGGCTCGACACCTCTCTCCCTCCCGGAGACGGGTAAGATGCAGCTCCACGACTGGACGGGTCCGTTTTGACACTTGGGCTTGCTATTTGGGTCATCTTGGTGTATTTTTCCCTTTTATTTGAGTCATTTTGATGTAATTTTCCCTCTTAATACAGACTGGCTTAATCATCTGCCCACTTATATAGAACATCTATCCAGGGAGGCTTCTGACCATGCTCCTCTACTAGTTAAATTGACTTCCAGAGATCAGAAAGTTAGCAGATTTTGCTTTCAGAAAATGTGGATCTTGCATGAGAAGTTTTTTGAACATGTTAAGAATTGCTGGCACTCTAGCCCTGTCGCCTCATCTCCCATTCACTGCTTGCATCTCAAGCTCAAGTCCTTGAAAATGATGCTCCGGGAATGGAACAAACAAACTTTTGGCAATGTTCATCTCAACTTGACTGCTGCTGAGGATGATGTCCTTCGAGCTGAGCACTGTTATGATTTGCAACCCAGTGATACTAACCTGGCTGCTTTAGAAGAAGCAAAAAATAAGCTATCAGATAGACTGCTACAGCAAGAGTATTTTTGGAGACAAAAGTCTGGAATAAGGTGGCTCCTTGAGGGGGGCAGAAATGCAAAATTCTTCCATGTGTCCACTTTAGCCAAGAGACAAAAGCAAAAAATCACACAGCTGATCAATGCGGGCAATACTATTACAGATCAAGAGGACATGAAAAGAATTGCTGTATCATACTTTCAGAATGCATTCTCCTCTCAAGACCACAACATTGACAATACTTTTCTGGATTGCATTCCTTCTTTAGTTAACCAAGAAGACAATGTCAGTCTGTGTGCAATTCCTAATGAGACAGAGATCCATGATGCAGTTTTCAGTCTATCAGCTGATAGTGCTCCTGGGCCTGATGGGTTTTCTGGAATATTCTTCCAAAAAGCTTGGAATATCATTGCTCCCTTGGTAGTTAGTGCTGTACAAGAAGCCTTCTCTTCCAGGAATCCTCTGCCAAGATATGTAACCTCCTCTTTGATTGCTCTCATTCCTAAATTACCGAATGCAGAGGCTATTACTGATTACAGGCCAATAAGCTTATGCAACTTCTTCTATAAGGTTATATCTTCAATAATCAATAGAAGACTGTCTCCTATCCTGCCTAAAATCATCTCTCCCGAGCAGTCTGCATTTGTCAAGGGTAGACAGATTATTGAAAACATTGCTCTTGCTCAAGAGCTCTCCCTAGAATTGGGCAGAAAAACAAGAGGATCTAATGTTATGTTCAAACTTGATATGGCAAACGCATATGATAGATTATAATGGGACTTCTTGTACTCAGTTATGCTCAGATTTGGTTTCAGTAACAGCTTTATTAATTTGATAGACAGAATGATTAACAACTGCTGGTTCTCTGTTTTGATGAATGGAGACACTGCTGGCTTTTTCAAATCCACTAGAGGCATTCGCCAAGGAGATCCAATTGCTCCATCTCTTTTTGTGATAGCTGAAGAAGCTTTGAGCAGGTCCCTTACAGAAATTTTTAGTAATGGCCGGGTCGAATGGTTCACAGGATTTCAGAGATGTCCAAGAATATCCCACCTACTATTTGCAGATGATACCCTTATCTTCAGTAAAGCCTCTGCAGCCTCTATCAGAAATTTGCTCAAGCTTCTCCACAAGTATGAACAGGCTTCAGGTCAATTGATCAATATTAGCAAAAGTGGATTTTTAATCCACCCAAAGAAACCCAATTCTGTTGCTCAGCACATCCAGAGTCTCACTGGTTTCTCCAAATTGTCCTTTCCTCACAAGTATCTTGGACTTCCCTTGGTGATTGGCAGAGCTAAAAAGATCCATTTTGCAGGGGTTCTTAATTCTATACAAAAGAGGATTGCAGGGTGGAAAGCAAACCTTTTATCCCAAGGGGCAAGACTGGTTCTTATTAAGCATGTGCTTACTTCCTTGCCAATTTACTCTCTATCCTCCACTCCTCTGCACATTGGTACTCACAATCTGATCGAGCTGGATTTTGCAAATTTCTTTTGGGGTTCCTCAACCCATGGAAATAAAAGACATTGGTTATCTTGGAAGGCTTTATGTAAGCCTCAATCCCAAGGGGGCCTTGGCATCATATCTCTTAGGAATATGGAGACTGCCCTACGTGTCAAAATGCTGTGGACTGCTATTCATAGTGATTCTTTATGGGCTTCCTACTTTAGAGCCAAGCACCTGTACCAATGTCATCTCCGGGAAGCCAATTTCAGAAACATGAATGGTTTTGCTAGAAGGAGCTGGTTGAAGGCCAAGGATTATATTCTTCAATTCAAGAAGGTCATTATTGGGAATGGTATTAATACCAACTTCTGGTTTGACAATTGGCTAGGCCAACATTGCTTAAGCACATTTGTTCCTGAGGTTCAGATCCCTAATCCGAAAGCTACTGTTAGGGAAGTGCTCCAAAACCCATCCTCAGAAGAAACTGCAATTATTTATGCCTTGCTTCCCAAAAATATTCAGCTAGTTGTATGTTCTGTTAATCTGAATTAGGAACCGGATGTGGGTGTATGGAGTCTCTCCCCCTCTGGTCAGTGCTCAGTAGCATCGACCAACAAATTTTTGGAAACCAATCAGTTTCCTACAGATATACCTTGGAGTAGACTGTGGTCTTGTTGGGTTCCTACAAAAATCTCTGTTCACCTTTGGAAGATTATGAATAACAGTATACCGACTGATGTTAATATTCAAAGAGTGGGCATTGTTCTCTGCTCCAAATGCTATTGCTGCAGATCACCGCAGGAGGAAGACCTAGCCCATTTCTTTCTAACCAGTGAAATTACAGTTTCTGTCTGGACTGCCTTTAAAGCAGCAGGGTTAACCTTCGAAGGGCGCACCATAAAGGAATTTATTCTTAATTCCATCTGTTATGCTCAAACAGGCACGGCCTTTGCTATTTTCACTCTTGCATCCATTGGATTTAGTATGTGGGAAATCTGGAAAGCCAGGAACAATGTCAAGTATGAGGGCAAACCTTTCTCCAAAACCAGCAGCATGCATCATATCTTTTTCCAAATCAAGAGGGCTTGCTCGGCTGCCTCTCTTAAGGAATCTAAGTCCTCTCACCAGAGAATCTTAGATCTATTGGGTATTAAATATCAAGCACCCGGCAGACAACAAATGAAGATAGTGAGATGGCTTGCCCCTCCTTGGCCATTTCTAAAACTAAATTCTGATGGTGCTTGCAAGCAAACCAAAGATACTGGAGGAGGTGGAATAATCAGGGATTCTAAAGGTAAGGTTATCCTTGCATTCTCACACTTTTATGGTCACTCTAATAGCTTAATAGCAGAGGCCCGTGCCCTCATGGATGGCATTAAATATTTGAAGACAATGGACTCCAAACCTGCGCTTATAGAGTGTGATTCACTTACTCTTGTTCGAATTATCAAAAAGGAAATTCATTGCCCCTGGTCAATTCTCAGCTATGTCAGGGATATCTGGAGCTCCATCTCCCAATGTGACTTGATCTCTCATATCTACAGAGAAGCAAACACTATAGCTGATTTACTTGCTTCTATAGCTTGCACCACTAAATGTAATTCTTTCTACTCTTACAGTGAGCTCCCTTCCATTATAAAAGGTGCTGCTCGGCTGGACTCACTAGGCTTGCCTAGTATCAGATTGATGTAATTCTTTATTCTTATATTGTGAAATATAGCTGCCTCCTAGCGACCTGATGGTGGAGTGGTTTTCTCCTTACCTCTGGTAAGGGGTCCACTTTCCCATTGAGCCCTAGGTTAGGTTTTTCTATTAAAAAAAATGTAATTTTCCCTTTGTTTTGAGTCGAGTCCCTAGGTTATTCTGTCATTTACCTAAGTTTGTGTTCATCATGATGGGTTAGAGTGGCTTATGGACCCAATTAGGTGGGCCTGGCCCAGGGGCACCCTCCCCCTTCCCCACCTCTTTTGGTTATTTATTGTTAGCACTTATGTCATGGACTTTTTGTAAATGTTGGGATCCCTATAAAAAGGACCCCAACCCCACTTGGAGAAGGTAATGAAATATTGAATGAAAATTTCCACACAAGAATTGTGTCTCTCTCTCTCTCTCTCTTGAGTGAATCTTCTCTCTCTCTCTCTTCTCCCTCTCTCTCTAAAAGGGGCGACCCTCTCTCTCCTCTCCCCTCTCTCTCTCTAGGTCGACCAACCCTCTCTCTCCTCCACCTCATCCTCCACATCAGCCCTCCCAACCTTTCATCTTCCCAAGACCCATTAACTCCCCTTTACTCCCACCACCTCCCAAGCAACCTTTCCCCTTCCCCATACAACCTTTCACATTCCCAAGGGAGAATCCCTTCTCCCAAGCACCCCTTCCCCTCCCCAAGGCAACCCTTCACATCCCCAAGACTACCATTGATCACCTCAATTAAAGGAAATTCAAAACTCACCTTCCCTCCACCCACTTGTGCCCGCTCATCTTCCCCCTCTCCCTTCAAGCCCAAATCCGCAGCTCATCTCTCACCCACTGTGAAGACCATCCTCCAGCCCCCATTCTACCCCTCCTACACCTTGAATTTCCCCCTAACAGACCCCCACACAGCCAGGGGGTCACCCCCACACCCATCCACCCCATTTCCCATCTCATATACCCCATTCTCTATCCACTAGTGCCAACTACAGGTCCACAGATCCACCATCCTGTTTCAGCGAGGACCCCGCCCACATCCCAGCATTCCTGGGGGTGTGCCATACATCGATGGAAATCTCTTTCAGCTAGCTTCGCAGGCGAGGTGGTCCCGCCTCAGTCGGAGTTCGGAGCCATCCGGGAGATCCGTTCTCCCCCGACTGCGCAGAACAGGCCCGGCCAGCGACCTGAGGCAACTTCCTGGAGCCCCCACGGCCACTCCCCTCCGCTTCCGGAGGCGCCACTTGGCCGGAGTTGAGTTCCACCAGTTGCCTGTCCAACACATCCAGCGAGGCACCAACTGAAGCCCGGAGCCACTCATTCCGATTTTTCTACTACAGGGTCGCAGATTAGGTCAGTCGGGATCCATCCAGGCCCACTCCCACTCTTCTGGACATATCTCTCGACGCCGACCTCGTCTGGAGCCGTTCTTTGTTGCTAAACGAAGAGGACGCAGCCATGCTCGTAACTGTCCTGGTCCCGTGTCATTCTGATCACGGGATCACTCGAGGCGGCTACGTCTTCCCGCTGAAGCTTCCTGAATCCTACTCGAGCCAGAACTAGGCAGCGCTGAACCAGGACCTGCTCCGGCCATCAGTGACACTGGCGACATGGCGACATGTATCGGCTTGTGCATTTTCTCCTCTGGCGACATGGCCTATTTCGAGGAGGTAGAACCGCTCCATGAGCTCCTTTGCCTTAGTGTGGTAAGGGAGTAGCTCGGGCTTTCGGACATCAAACTGTCCCTGGACCTGCTTAATGACTAGTAGTGAATCGCCAAATACTTGCAGCATTTTAATCTCCATTTGGAGGGCCACTTGGAGGCCAATGATTAGAGCTTTATACTCCGCTTCATTATTTGTGCAAGGCCTATTGATGCAATAGGAAGTGTGCACTACTTCCCCATCTGGAGATTTGAGGACGATGCCGGCTCCAGCCCGTACTTTCGTACGTCCGGACGGGGTCGTTTCTGTTCTCGAGGCCCCGTCAAAATACAACTGCCAGATGGCTTGTTGGACTTGGTCCACTTCTAATGCTTCATCTTCAGGTAGCTCTGTGGTCAGCGGGGAATCTTCGAGCACAGGGTGCGCTGCAAAGAAATCCGTGACGGCTTCTGGGGCACATAGGTGATGTCAAACTCCATCAGCAGTACGGCCCACTTGCCAAGATGCCCCTTCAGGACTAGCTGGGAGAGAATGTGCTTGACAGGATCAGCTCTGGATATCAGGCTCACTTCATGGGACAGCATGTAGTGCCTCAGCTTCTTGACTGCGAAGACCAAGGCGAGGCAGACCTTTTCGATAGGAGTGTATTTGGCTTCCGCTCCCACCAATCTTCAACTGAGGAAGTAGAGAGACTGCTCCTTCCCTTCACCATTGTATTGGGCGAGCATTGCCCCCAGTGAATATTCGGTAGCCGCTATATAAAGAATGAGCGGTCTGCCTTTGATAGGTGCCCCCAGGACTGGCGGGGTCTTCAGATAATCCTTTAGCTGATCAAAGGCGTGCTGGCATTCTTGACCCCAGCTAAAGGGTGCATTCTTCATCATCAGTTTGTGAAAGGGTTGGCAGTGTCCTGACAGGTTGGAGATGAACCTGTGGATGTAAGCTAGCCGGCCCTACAGGGACCTCAACTCCCCCAGGTTCTTCAGAGGAGGTAGCTCCTGGATGGCTTTTATTTTGAAAGGGTCAATCTCGATCCCTCTATGCCGGACAATAAATCCGAGGAACTTCCCGCTGGAGACATCGAAGGCACACTTCATTGGGTTCATTTTCAGCTCGTACTACCGGAGCCTCTGGAAGATGATACTGAGGTCACTCAGATGATCGCCCATTTTCTCGAACTTGATGACCAGATCATCAATGTAGCATTCGACCTTGTTATACAGCAGCTCGTCGAATATCTTGGTCATCACCCGCTGGTATGTGGCGCCAGCGTTCTTGAGGCCGAAGGGCATCCTCTTATACTGGAATATCCCTTTAGGCGACCTGAAGGCTGTGTGAATCCGGTCGTGGTCGGCTATCCAGATTTGGTTGTAGTCGGACGATCCGTCCATAAAAGATAGCGCTTCATGGCCAGTGGTTGCATCAATCATTACTTTGGTGATGGGCACCGGGAAGTCATCCTTTAGGCAGGATTTATTTAGGTCGCGGAAGTCCACACAAATCCTGATCTGTCCATTCTTATTCTTCACCGGCACGATGTTGGCTAGCCAGATGGTGTATTGATTCTCTGCTACAAAATCGACATCTATGAGCTTGTCGACTTCCTTGCAGATCTGGTTTATCAGTTCCGGCCTCATGCACTGGGGAGACTGTTTCACCGGCTCCATCTTGGGATCAATAGCCAAAATGTGATGAGTTACGTCAGGGCTGAGGCCAGGCATTTCTTTGTAATTCCAGGCAAAGTAGTCCCGAAATTCTTGCAGCAGCTTCACATACTGGTCCCTTTCCTGAGGAGATACAAGGGCACTTAGGAAGGTTGGCCTGGGATCACTTTCTGTGCCGAGGTTGATTTCGACGAGTTCGTCGATGGTGGCCTGGCCGTCATCTTCAATTTTTGGCGGTCCCGGTAGCAGCTCGACAAAGTCTTGATCTTTGCCATCTTCAACTTCGAGGATGCCATATGCCTCCACTTGTTCCGCCTTGCTGGGTATGGATGTCGCATTCACTTTACAACCTTCTTGGGCTTGAGTTGATGGGCCCGCGGGGCTCCCGGGCACGGAGGGGCACGGGGCCGTTCCGGGATCTTCTGAATAATCATCATAGATAGCTTCGATGGGGGCCGAGGTAGTTGTTGACCATGCTTGGGGCTGCTCCATCATTGATGGCTGGGGTTGTTCATATTCTGCTGCATCTTCAGACCCCTGGTGCTAGATTGATATTGTGTAAATTCCCCTCATGGGGCTGCCTGTCACATGGGGACGTGACGGGGCCACCACGTAATCTCCCATTCTGAGCTCGTCCCTATCGATCAGGTTCTGAGCAATATCTTTGAAGACGTAACAGTTTTCAATTAGGTGACCCAATATCTGGTGGTAGGGACAGAACAGAGGGTCTCCGCTTCTCTAGGCATCTTGCGGCCTCTTGGACTTCGGGAGGGAGACTTTGTCGTAGTGGCAAGCCCAGTCAAAGATCCCTCGAGTCTTTTCCCTTGGGAAGGAGTAGGGCTTCTGTAGCTTCTCTTGTAGTGTAAAGCCTTGCCTGATCGGTCGCCTGGCTGGAGAACCGGCTAAGTTCCCTGGCTCCCTCTTTGAATGAATGGAGGTGTCGGGACTAGTGTTTTGGGACTGGGATGTGCCTTCATCTCGCGGGCGGAAAGTGCCTTTGAGCAGCTCGAACATGAGTGCCGTTAATTTGGCCAGTCGAGCCTTCAGCATCTCGATCTCCCGTTGTTGCCTGTGATACAGAGCAAACAAGACGTGGTCGTATCTGGGAGGACCTGTAGCATGGCTCACACCACCGCTCCATGCTTCACCGACAAGCGGGGGTGAGGGCACCCCGGTGGTGTGATCCCTTGAGGTCGACCCTTCGGAAGAGGGGGAGGTCTTCCTCGTGCAGCTGCGGTGGAGGGGGTTCCAATGGAACACTTCTTCATCTTGCACCTCCTCAGCCGGAGGCGTGGAATATGTACTGCGGCGGGCCTCCCGCGGGCCTACAGCTTCGGCGGGGTCATCGTCGGATGGGGCCGAAATTGATATAACGTCAGTTTCGTAATAATCTTCAATTGAAAAGCCTAGACCGGGGTGCTTGGTGATTTGTAGCAGCCTTCGATCCAGGTTCGGTGGGTTCCACATCCTTTCAAACATTTCCTTCCGACTGGAGGGTTGATAAAGGGGGATCCTTTGTTTTCTAACCACTCCGACTGCCCGGTCAGTCATGTGAGGAAGCCCCAAGATGGGGACGTGCGGGTCATGCAGTTCGTCAGGGAGTCGGCAATCATCATCTCCTCTGACTGGATTTTCCCCGGCCACATAAGAGATAGTGGGTGGCCCCTCAGGATTAGGCACCTCAAAAATTCTCAATCGCTCGGCTGCTTGGCAGTCGACTTCTGCTATGGGCTTGATGATCCCTGGCGGGACTCTAACATCCTCCAACAGGTCTTCGAGGCAAAGTGTCCCCGGTGTGGGATAGACAGCGAGGGGATCTGCCTTAAACACCCCTCCTTCTTCTGCAATGAATGGTACATGTGGGGGAGCCATATAGCCTGGGGGGGTGGAGGAAACCAACCACCCGACTCCACCTTCTTCTTTCCTCTGTCTTGGGTGACTTGAGGAGCTTGCTTGACCTTCTCTAGGTATAGATTGGCATCCGAAAAATAACACTCGAACACCTCGAACGGGTGGAGATCGGCGAAGATTCTGACTTCTTTCCCCTCGCAAGGGTACTTGATGCATTGGTGCAGGGTGGAAGGCACCACCCTATTCTGGTGTAGCCAAGGCCGGCCAAGCAACGCCTTGTAGGAGGTGTTGGAGTTGATGACGTGGAACAGGACCTTGGTGGTGAAGTCCTCAAAGGTCAGGTTGAATTCTGCGACCCCCATGGGTACCTCGCATTTCTGGTTGAAACTAGCAATCTTGACGTTCCTGACCTCGACCAGGTGTACATCAAAGTAGTGTTTCTGGTACACCCGGTAGGGAAGTATGTTCATTACCGCTCCTGGGTCGATCAGGACCTTGTTGATAGGCTGCCCATTCAGCGGCCCCTTCATGTAGAGCGACATGTTATGACTGTAGGTGGGCAGAAGCATGTCATCCTCTGTGAAGGCCATGGCCACTTCGGGTGACACCTCCGCCAGGCAGGCTTCAAGTTGTGCTGGCGTCTGGGCTGCGGCAATAATGGCTTGCCGTGTTTCTTCATCTAAGGACATCATCTCCTAGATGGTGAATCGGGCCGGGATCTTCTTGAGATGTCTAACTATTCGATTGGCAGCCCGCACCTTAAGTAGCTTCATCTCTTCAGGCTTACTACGCCTGCCCCCACCTTGGACCTGGGGTGCTGGATCAGAGGGTGCCTCCTTTGCTGGTTCTATCACGGCTTCTTGAGCCTGTGGGGCCTGCTGGGCTTCCCCCTTTTCTTGCATGAATTCGGCAAGGTTCGGGACGCCGTCAAATTCCTTCCCTGGCTGAGGAGGGGTTGCCGCTGGTGGAGCTGGGAGGCTGCTTGATTCTTTAGTCGACCGGGACCCTTGGGGGCATGCCTGCCTCTCCGTCCGGGCCAACAGGAATTCAGTGAATGAAGGAGTGCCCCGGCTTTTGGGTTCTTCGGGATAGAGACTCGATGGAGGAGGGATCTCCATGCCTCGAATCTTGGGCTCAGGGACTTGGTATGGTTGCTCTCCCCTGAGCATGATGTTATGGTTAGCCTAAGGAGGGCGTCCCCACTTCCTTCCCGACCTGGTGGCATGTTGGGAAGTATATGTTTTAGCCTGATTCGCCTCCGCTAGTTCATGGGGTAGCTCTTCTCCTTTTTCTTCCTGGGAGAGGGCGGTATCAAACAGTGCCGCGAGGGTATTGCAGGTAACGATGACCTCCTTTTTCTTCTTATTTCTGGACCTTCTTTTATTCTTATTCTTTTCTACGGCGGCCGGTGGCTGCTCCTAGGGAAGCCCACCCCACAGGGGAGGTTCTTCTTCTGCCTCAGCTTTCGCTCTTGGAGCCAGTTCGAGTGACTCAAACTCCTCCCAGGGGACATACTCTTTCAGTTCTACAGGCTGGATTTTGGGTTGTTCATAGTCTTGAAGACCATCAATAATAGCCTGGAGTCTTTCAACTGCCGGGATGGTTTCCTTGTGCACCCGCATCGGGATGTGCTTCTTCTTGTTGTGAGTTGGCCGCCTCATGACTAGCCGGGGGGCTGTGTCATGCTAGATGGGGTTCACCGGTGGCGGTGCTGGTCGGGATGTGACACCCCTTACATGAACTTCTGGGGTGGGCTGAGGGGTCCGTCTTCTTCTATTCTTCTTAGGTGTAGCTTGCCAGCCCCCTTGGTCTTGAGCCGGCGCCATGATAAAAGCTTCATAGGTGGCGCGGGTACTGGCCTCCGCCCACTCTTCAAGCAACTCCTGGTACAACGACACCATGTTGACGGTGGGAGCCAAGTTTGGTAGCTCATGATGCTGTGGAGGATCTACTTTGTGCTCCCCCATATCCAGGTCTCCATCCTTGATTAAGGACTCAATGATGTCCTTGAAGACGTAGCAGTCTTTAATGGTGTGCCCGAGCATCTGGTGGTACTGGCAGAAGCGCGGGTCATCCTTCTTCTTCAGGTCACCGGGCCTCTTCGATTCTGGCAATGTAATTTTATTGTAGCTGGTTGCCCACTTGGATAGGAGCTGGGACTTGTCTTGAGAGAATGAGTACAGCTTATTTCTCATTTTCTCTCTCAGCGAGGGACCTTCCCGCCATTCCGTGGATTTGGCGGGAGGAGGGTTGGCAGCCCCTTTAGCTTTTTTCTTTGGTTTCTCAAAGGTCTGGAAGTCCAGTGCATGCACCTCTGGGGGAACTGGCTTCTTCTCGGTCTGCCTAGCTCTCTGGCTTGATGCGGCCGGAGTCGAAGAGTACCGGGCAAGGAATGCCTCAATCTCAGCCACTATATTGTTCAGGCGGTCAAATGTCTTGACCTCAGTGCCGATCATCCTTTCTAGGATTTCTTTCTTCAAGTTCTGCTTGCAAATCTGCACTGCGTCCCCCTGATGTGGGGGACGTCTGCACCTCATACTGAGGTTCCTCCATATTTTAATGTAGTCGAGTGCTGACTTATCATTTCTCTGCCTCGTGGCATAGAGCTCTGCCACAGTGACCTCCCGTTCAGTAATATAAAATCTTTCTTTAAACTTTTTCTGCATATCGGGCCAGTCAGTGATAGACCCGGTGGGCAGGCTCGAGTACCACTGAAAGGAAAGCCTAGTGAGTGTTGAGACGAAGAATTTGAGGAGATAAGCCTCATCAGTAGCCAAATCTCCCATAACATTCACATAATAGGCGATGTGCTCCCTGGGGGACCCTTGCCCGTTGAACTTTTTAAACTTCGGTGGCTTGGTGATGCCGACCGGCAGTTTCTTGGCGGCATAATGAGCCGGGTAGGGCACTCGGTAGACGTCAAACGACGCTTGATCACCATCGCCCCTCTCCGCCAGCTTCATGTCAATCATTTGTTCTAGCATCAACCGGCTGACCATTGCGGGGTCGACCGGCTTTGGGTAAAAGTGGGCAGGCTGTGCCCTTGGAGTAGTCAGCACTGTCACCTGCGGGGTCATAGGAGACCCTTGGAAGGACAAAACTGGCGGCGGGGCCAGTGTTGTATGTTGTGCCTGTTGCTGGGGGATGCCTCTAGTGTATCCGGGTATCAGTGAAGGTGCTGCTCCCTATGGAGGCGCTTCAAAAGATTGCCCGTTGCCCCCGGGCACTTCAAGCAAAGCCTCGGTCTGCCCGAATGTCGAGGGTTATGCACTCCTCTCGTTCAGTTGCTTTTTCAACAGTTCGATCTCCCGCTGGTACTGTTGTACCATATACAACATTGCGGGGTCATTCGTGGGGAGACTAGGAATACCCCCTGCTTCTTCAGCCGGCGTCTCTTCTGATGACGTAGACAGCCCGCCATTGGTGCCCCCAATAGTGATGACATTGGCGGCCAGAGCCGTGGAGGGTTCTTCATATAAGGTCTCTTCAGCGCCCACCTGCGCCACCTAGCTTGCTGCTCTCCCTCTTCTAGTAAGGGGACCGGGTCTCGCGGCGAGTCTGGCCACCACTTCGGGGTCGGTAGGTAGAGCTCCATACCGACCAAACACTCCTGCCATGTTGCAGGTGTAGACTCTCCAATTTCTGTTTCTTCTTGCCATCCTCCTCGACGGCCTACCTGGGAACACTAGTCTATCAAAGACCGATCTTCGGGGCTCCGCTTCCTCTCGCAAAGGGGACTGACGGAGCTCCTCAGAGTGGTTCCTCGATTCTGCGCTGGGCACAGGTCGGGTTTCTTCTTCTTGGAAGGCGGAGGCCACTGCCCCCAGTAGTCTTTGGCGACCCGAAGGGGTGCTCCCCGGGCCTCGGAGGTAATTTCTCATGGCTTGCTCCATCCCTTCCCACTCCTGGTCAGGGGGAGAAGCTGGTGACTCCGTGCCGATGGTAGCAACAGGAGTGTAATCCGTAGGCCTTGGGCAGGTGGCTTGGTGTCGACGCCTGTGGTGCTGGCGGCAGATATTTTTTGGCGGTGTCGGTGTAGTAGATGCCGGCTGGTGGACCGGGGGACTCACTTTGACCCTTTCATCTCGTCGGGCCCTTCTCGGACGGATGCAGCTGGGCCCTACTTGGGCGGGTGCAGTGGTCTGGGCTTCCTTGGGGATCCAGACTTGTTTGAGCTTAGCCGGCTTGTGAACCGGTGTGTTCTTTCGTGCTGCGACCGGGACGGCGGGCATCACCTTCTTTTTCATCTTCTCTAGCCCTTGAAAGGAGTTGCGGACCGGAACAGTTGGTACGATGCGGTCCGGAATCACTTCAGACCTCAGTCCATCAAGGTGGACTCGGATGCTCCCGACGGTCATGGACTTCCCGGAGTTGGAGATTCGGCGCGCCGAAGTCGCGCCAGCATTGTTCCTTCAAAGCCTCCTCCGGTGAGATGCCGATCCCTGGTGAGGTGGGCCGGCAGTCTGGTGCACGTGGTGCACGTTGCAGCTTAGCATCCCAGTCGGGATGGTGTTGTTGTTTCTGGCCTAGGCTCGGTCGGTGGCAACTTCAGTGACTCCCTGGGTGGGAGTGCTGGTCTTGGGCTTGTCGGATGCTTCCACGTCCAGTATGTTGACGAAGGCCACCCCAAGGAAGTTGGGGAAGCCAACCACGGGAAAGAAGCTCCCGAAGTTAAGGGGGACGGCGAGATAGCCACCCCTCATGTGGCTCTCAACGGGCTGGGAACCGAAGGTGGTAGCCATCCCTGGTGTCAAAGTGCGATTTCCCTGCATTTGCAAAAATAGCGCAATTAGTATTACAAGAAGGGGGCCGCAGGGCCCCTAATTCCGGCGAAGAGATGAAGGGTGGATCCGTCCCACCGGGCATGCCAGACTTATGGACGCACTTAAATTCATTGAAATCGTGGTTTATTTGTTTATCAGTTTATTAAGTGTGTGGGCGTGCCCGTCACAAAGTGACGATTTATTTGGGTTCTAGCGAGCCGCAGGTGCGCTTGATCTGACTTCGTCAGGTGATTGTGTAGTTCAGGTCGGGACCAAATCCCGCCGTGTCATAAAGGTCACGATGTCATTTACATCTCCCATACGAGGGAACACCCTTGATTGATTGCCGGAATTAACGGCCCTGCGGCCTGAAAGAATTAATACTAATCGCAAAAGTATAGGGAAGAATAAACCACACTAGGAGCCCGCATCAGGGTGCAAGCATTCAGATGTGTCGGTCACTTTGCGGACCATTTCATAATTGGACGAAAGCCCAAAGCAAGAACGCGGTGAAAATTGAGGTAAACCCGTTCAAATATCTGTCGAGTCCACGGTAATTTCAATAATGGGTTGGAAAGGATCCGGCCGAGAAGCGGGTCTGATTGATCGGGATGTTGGCCCAAAGCAACGTCGAGTTTGGGCCAACATCGAGTCACGGCCATGTTGAAATAATTCCCAAGGCTCGGACCCGACCTGCCGGGACAGCGTCATTATTCCTTTTACACCGGGTCACGGGAAGAGACGGGACTGTAGAGTGGATTTTAGCATTCTTTTTGTTATCTAAATTTTAATTATATTTTTTTATTGCTCACTTCACATTTTGGGGTGGTCTTGCTATTGTTCTTCTATTTATTGCACACGTTCTCCCTTTTATTTATTTATTTATTACGCGTTCAAATATATATATATATATATATATATATTCATTTACTTACTTACTTATTTATTTTATTGGAATTTTCATGTGTTTTATTTATTTTATTTTATTTTTCTATTTGTTTTAATCACTATTGCCATCTTATTTCTTTTATTTACATTTATAGCATACGTAAGGAAATAGGCCATCGGGAGGCTAAGAGGAGGTCGGTGCGAAGGGGACTGAGTCGGTGCAAGGGAGGATTGAGCGGGTGCAAGGTCGGGACATCGTTTATGCGATCAGAGACTGAGTCCACGCAAATAGGGATTAGGTCGGTGCAACGCCTGGACAAGGTCGGTGCAACCGGGAGATCAGGTCGGTGCAATTTGAGGCTGAGTCTGTGCAAAGCTGCCGGGGCTGAAGGGGATGCTAATGCAGGCTTGGGGGTGTGCCAGGTAAGGCACGGCGAGGGGTGCCGGGCTTGGCACGGACAGGTGTACCGGGTTGGAGGGGTTGAGTTGGACTGTGCCAGGCAGGGTTAGGCCAGGGTGTGTCGGGCTGGGGATGAGCCGGGGTTGGAGTGGTCTGCCGGGAGAGCGCAAAAGGGGCGTACCGGGCTGGGGCTTGGACTGGTGTGCCGGGGAAGTGCCAAAGGGGCGTACTGAGCTGGGGCTTGGACTGGTGTGCTGGGGAAGCGCCAAAGGGGCGTACCGGGCTGGGGCTTGGGCTGGTGTACCGGGGAAGGCCTGGGCTGGGGTGTGCCGTATGGGGCTGGGCGTGAGTGTACTGGGTAAAGGCGGACTGGGGTGTGCCATATGGGGATGGCGGTGAGTGTACCGAGTAAAGGCAGACTGGGGTGTGCCGGGCTAAGCAAGATTGGGGTGTGCCGATGAGGACAAGGCCGGGGGTGTGCCGCGGAAGAAGGTTCGAGGGCAGGTGTGCCGGGCTTAGCAGGATTGGGGTGTGCCGACGAGGACAAGGCTGGGGGTGTGCAGCGGAAGAAGGTTCAAGGGCAGGTGTGCCGAGCAAGAGCTATGAGGGGTTTCTTTTCATCTTCTTATGTCTTTCCTTCTCTTCTATTATATGGCTTTATACAATGCACGTGGGATTTCTCTTCCTTCCTCTTAATTATATTCCCTTCTCTCTTCTTCACCTGACAAATGTTAAAATTTACTTGGTTATCACCCGGTCCGGTTCTCTCCGCACGATTCATAGTCCTTTGTCTTGGTTGAAGCACTTTGCCATTAGTCATTTCATTTGTTTGTTGCTTCCTTTTGTCTTTCAACATGGTATTGCCCCATTTGTTTGTTGCTTCCTTTTTACCCTTTTAAAATGTCTATTGTTTCTGACGAAAATTCGGCAGCATCTCCCCTTGACCCAGATGGTAAGGGAGATAAAGGTAACGCGCCCACATGGAGTGGCGGAACCCGACAATTTGAGGTGGGTGCCAGAGGCAGCAGCACCTTTGATAAAACTTTGGAAAACCCGGAAGAAACGACGAGTGGAAGGCGCCTCTAAGACTACCCAGGCGTGCACCGGGTAAGAAGAGTGACTGGTGTGCCAGCTAAGGAGGGTACAAAGGGCTGGAGGGGTGTACCGGGGTAAGCAGACAGAAGGTGTACCAGGCTAGGGTGGCAGGGCAGTGTGCCGGGCTGGGAGTGGTCGAGCTGCGCCGGCCAAGGAGGCTGAAGGGGAGTGTACCTGGCAAAGGAGCCCAGGGAGTGCACCGGCCGGGAAGGTTGTACCTGGCAAGAAACGGGATGGAGTGAACCGGGCTGGGGCGACCAAGGGCGCACCGGGCTGGGGTCAGTTCAAGAGGATGAAAGTGAGGGAGAGGAACCATGCCAAGGGTATTGGGCAAACCGAACACGAGGGGAACTTAGCAAGAAGGCTAAAGACTCGAGGAGCTACTGGGACAACAGCATTGGGCCTGGCTGTCTGAGGAGGGCAGGAGGGGAATATCTCCCCATAGACAAATGGGCGAGGGTGAGGGCCAGAGGCCCTATGAAGGAGCTACACCAAGGGGAAAGATCACTGCCAGAAGGCACACCACTGGAAGGGAGGAAGAAGACGGCCAAACACACGTAATGACCTAAACCAACGGAGATAGTGAGAAACCCAACAGGGGGGAAATTTTATTCATGAAGAGAAAAGGCCGTGACCGGCCGTGTACATCAAAGCATACATTCAAGCCCAGACGGGGGGAGCAGAAGAAATCAAGAACAGAAGAAGAAGGATAAGGAGACGAGAAGGGAGTTGGGGTCGAGCAAAGGCAACAGCCTTCCTGCTCTTCCTCACCCCCTCCACTACATCAAGACTCACACTCCCTCTCTTTCTTTCTCTCTTACTCTCTCTTGCTCGGTGATTGTCGGAGGACCTCACGCCAGAGCTCTCCTCTTTCTCTTCTCTCTTCTGCTTCATCCCTGGCAGCTTCGTCGTAGCTCTCTCCACTGGTGTGCGTCTGCCTCTTTGTCTCTCTCTTTGTGTCTGTGTTCGCAGAAGGAGAGGGTTTTTTATACCCCAGACGGCGGGAACGTTCGAGCACGAACGGCGGTGGCGGGAAATGACCGGCATGTAATGGGGATTTGACTTTTCCCGTCCTTGGTGGCAAGCGGTAGGTAGTGTGTCTTCCTCTCTGGGTGACACCTTAGCGAGCCCACTGCATGCCAAGGATCTTTAGGTCATGGGCGTTAGATTTCATCTGCCCGATGCACCGGGCGAGGGCGAGTCATAGTGTGCCGCTAAAGAGCCAAGAACCCGTGCCGCTGGAAGACCCAAGAAGCGTGCCGAGGAGGGGCTGCAAAAGCGCGCCGCTAAAGAACCCACAAGGGGCGTGCCGCTGAAGACGCTTGCCCAGGCGTGCCGCTGAAGATGCTAGACTGGCGTGCCGCTGAAGAGGCACGCAGGGGGGGCATACCGCTGAAGAGTGGCAGGGGCGTGCCGCTGGGAGGCCACCCTGAGTGTGCTGATGAAGGGGCACAGGGGCGTGCCATTTTAAGGCACCAAGCATATGCCGTTGAAGGGGGCACAGGTGTGTGCCGTTGGGGTAGACTTGAGCCCCTTGCAAGCCCGAGCTACGGTCCACTTGATTTTCTTCGGGGCCCATGGGTTGTGAGCTTTCCGGGGGTTAATTTCTCTTCACTATCATGACTCCAGAGACGGCTTCACGACAGTGTGCATATTCGGGGAGTCTGTGTGGCCAGCCTCTCTAGGGTTTTTGTTTGATGTTGTTGTTGATGCGAGACAGAGCGGGACGAATGGGCACGTAATTTTGCACATCCACACCCGCGAACCGACATAAACCAATCAAACATCGCAGCGGTCTCCAAAAAGCCCGCTAAGAGAGCCATGCGGTCTGGGCTAGGACCGCAAGCCCGAACCGACTTAAAATCCATCGAACCGACATAAAACGGAGCTTAGTAGTCATACACTAAACCGCCAAGGCTAGCCTTGCGGTCAATCGTGTGACCGCTTGGCCAAACCGACGTAAACACCATTCCTAGCAGTCTAACAATGGACCGTTGGACCAAGCTTAGCGGTCCTCCATTGGACCGCTAGCCCACGCAAACGGTCAATCGCGTGACCGTGAAGACCTGAACCGACATAGAACCGACATAGCTCCAAACGATCGCCACTGTACTACTAGAGGCACCCAAACGGTCGCTGGAACGACCGCTAAGGCGTCACGGTGGGTAAAACAGAGGAATGGCCGACCCCGGCCTTTCCATGCCCCAATCGCGTCTAAACGATAGGGAAACAACCCTAATTACCATACAAACCTTCCACATATCGGAAGGGATCCAAACGATTCCAAAAACACAAGAAACGGGCGATTCTACTGAATCGACCCAAAATGAGTCACATGGCTTCCCGGGCTCATACCGGTCCCAAATGATAACCAATCGCAATGAAATCAGCGGGAATGGAATGTAGACATGCCAGGGGTTCAAACAACACTAATTAAATCGAGAACCGTCGCCTACGAAGGCGAACCCGGCTCACACCCCCTGAACATGCTTTCACCTAAAACGAGGTGAAACCCACTCGTTCTCGCACCGTATAGCTTGAAATCACGGGGAAACATAGAACAGGAGTAGGCCATCCATGTCCCTACCTCCACCGAAGTTCTAGCACGCCAAAGCGACTAAATCGCGCCGAAAACCATCTCACGAGCCCGTCAAGCTGGCTTTGAATCCATCAAGCGATCGTGCCAACGCCACGCTCCATTCTTCTCCCCATCACACACCAGGTCAACTCCACGACGTCCCTGCCTCGTCCACCTCGCCATGGTCGCACGCCCCGCGGAGAGAGGAGAAGAGAGGAGAGAGAACGAGAGAGGAGAAGTGATCGGTCGTAAGGAGAGAGAAAGGAGAAAGAAAGAATAAAAAGGAAAGGAAATTAGGAAATTTTTGCAATTTTCGTAAAATCTGATTTTCATCCCGAAAATGCACTAATTCAAAAAAATACGGAAAAATAGTCTAAACGATCCTCGGAAGGAGCACAATGCACTGTAGCATCCTCGAGTCGATGAATACATTAATAAACTCACCACAGGGTTCCATAACTTGTACGAGAGAAAATCCGTGTGGATCGTAAAGCACAACTCAAGATCCACAAAAGCGATCCGAAAGCTCTCCGATAAAGATCCGAAAGACCCAAGATATTACAGTCCTCCCCCCTTATAGGAATTTCGCCCTCAAAATTCAAGGAGCTAACAAGTGAACAAGGGAAGAACAAACTCAAACACTAGCTACGCTCTCCAAGCATCAGCCAAACCTCGAAACACAAAGCACGATAACACGATTCTCGAAAAACATGATTCAGAGGAATACTGCCAAACCATAATCACGGGCACACGCTCCGGATCTCAAGGCAAATCGATCCAAAGGACAAGCACGGCACCCAAGTGAACACAAGTCTGACACCTCTAAAACAACATGGCAATGTCGCTTACGTCTCACAGGGAAAGGAGACACGACTCATGCCACGAAAAATAGCTACCGATAAAACACACGGCAGACACAACAAGCATCAGCTTAAACAAGGAACCATAGTCCTCTCAGCTGACAACTCCAACACATCATCGACTTTCGCGCCAAGGATAACTACGAAACCTGGCACACAGAACGCCAACGACAGCACTGGACCACGAGCACAATCAAGTCAGTCATCACTCAAACATTGCATCTGATTCGAGTCGCATGCTAACTCTATCATAACAAAAGAGTGTAGCAAAACCAACTGACAAGACCTCGGTCCACATAATGCCAAATCAGACTCACAGGGAACTCCTCCCAAGCTGAACACGACTACCAACAAACAACAACAACAACATCACTTGTAGAATCACGGCTCCGTACTGAACATAGAACCCCGAGACACAACTGCAAGCTGGGTCACATCAAGACATAATTACAGCTGAACACACGGCTAACATGCACAAGCCATGCCACAAATAGCTCACCAACAAGGACCCACAACAACAACAACAATAACCTTGGGGAATGCATCTCAAGGACCACGATCACGTCCCGAGAGCACAACAATAGAGGAAGGAAAGGGTGCTCAACCAGCAAACATGCCAACAGATTCCCCAATCCTCTCATACGATAGTGCCAACAACCAGAATATCTCCAAACAATGGCACAGCAACCAACAACATCAAGACATACATAGCCAAGATGAAGTCACATCGAGAAAAATAAACCTCTCAGTCGGTCAGAATCTTCCAACTTCCCGATCCTGAACCTATGGGTTATAAGCCCACACGCTTCCGCTGCGCACTCATACGATGTACACAGGCATCAAGAACAACTCGACATTCGCATCTCAGCACACACTTGGCGCCATCGCAATATACAAACTGCAATATAACACACCTCGAGAACCGATTCTGCTAATAGCCGATCACAAATCGCCAACGTGCAAACCAAGAAGAGCATCAGCTTCAGCACAAAGCACAAAGAACACATGTCTCAGCTTATCCTTACGTCCTGGAACGATTACTGAACCTTCAAAACACAACAGCCGCCAAACATGGCACATCTAACACGGTGTACAACGGCGCCCAAACACAAAATCTGGGTCCAAAGCCAAGCAACCGCCGAGCAAAGAGCAGATCAGGCTCAGAACTAACACAGTCCACACTTAAGCAGACATAGGACAAAGGCTTCACCAAGACAGCACTTCCAAGGCTTACCTCGAAAAGACGCCACCAAACAAGATGATAAGAATCAAGCTCGACCAACAGTAGCTCACAAGGAAGGAAAATCCTAGGTTCCCTCGAGCATTCTCTCAAACAAGGCATCTAATCGAACACCTCGACACAAGCTTAACATCTCAGGGGCTGAACAAATCACAGACTAGGATGACCAAAGTAACATAAGAATGTGCATGGCCATCACACCAACGATAAAGTCATCAGCCACCTGAACGAATTACAGAAACATCTCGAACACCGCACCACAGATTCACGCCTGCCGGAGAAATTTGCCAAGTACAACATAATCGAGACAGACACCATAACAAAAGAAGAGCACTCCGTCATATCCTGACGAGAGCAAAACCCTCTCGCACAGTGCCAATATAGCACGTACAAGACCATAAACGGAAACAAAGCGACAAACAATCACAAAACCAATGCCAGCTACCGACTGTACTGGACCTTAAGGACTCTGAATACTGCGATATCTTGAATTCCCATGTACTTACACACAACGCAGCTCTGATACCAACTGTGACGACCTAGGGTCCGGATACCGGGTAAACCCGATAACACTTGGATCCTGCGAGGCCTCCCAAGAGCGGTAAAGCTCCGAAGGGATAAAAAGGAGTGTGTGGAGTACATTGAAGTCCCAGATAAAGCAATAAGCAATTAATATGTCAATGATCAGGTTTGCTAAAGTAGCAGAAATAAAATTAATTTTTTCAACTAATAATTTAAATTAACAGAGAGTCCAGTCCAAATTAAACACAAGTACAGTCCAACAGAAAGGAAAACGTACACTGAGGTTGGGAGAAACCCGACGCAAGAAACGCTAGCAACGCTGGCAACTACGAACTGACGCACCGCGTCCCGAACCACGAGTAAGAAGAACGACCACACCTGAAAAGTAGGGGTGAGCCTCGTGTCACTGGCTCAGTAGGGGTCATGCGGATCCCAACTAGAAACAACGCAGTAACACGCTAAATAACGCTAAACAGTATGGTGCGGACACCCGAGCAGTTGAGCGGCGCGACACGCCAAGCCACCGGTACCGCACACGGAGCATGACTCAAGCCACCTCAGCATCCATCTGGCTCGGAGATAGCCTGGAGACTCCCCCTTGAGTCTCGGTATTTATCATATTTAGTTAGACTTTATTTGTGTTTAATGTGTGTTTACTTCATTTTATTCGGTATGTAATTTTGATTGTAAGAGGGGCTTATTTGTAAAATGGGACCCCTGGGCCCCATGGGACCCCCAGGCCCCCTCCCATTGATCCACCTCAGTCCTAGGGCCCCATGTGGGGTCGGTCAACCATTCAAATGGTGGCTTCTAGAAGGGTGGGCCAAATGGGGGACATTGGACCAAGAAGGTCAACAATTCCAACCCATCCCCACCTACCATGTCCCCCCTTGCCATTCTAGTCAATAGGCCGCCCCCCCCCCTCCCCTTTATTTTTTTAATTTATTTTTTTTGTGGATGGTCACATGCAATCCCAGCCCTCCATCTCCCATCCCTAGATCCAACGGTTGAGGATTGATTAGATAAGTGACCTATATAAGCTTGTAATTTCTATTTTTGATGGAATGAATGCATTGTGAAATCTAAAATTGCTTGGAGCAGCCCTTGGGTGCACCCCTCCTCTCTCCTCCCTCTCCCCCTTGCAGCTGAGACGGTTGCCATTATGAGGTGTGACACCTCCCCTGTCGGTTCCGGTCATCATCGCCGCCGCCACGAGCCGCCATCGCTCCGCCATCAAGTTCATCGGAGTTCTATTTTCAGCCAACCACTGCCACTTCCACGAAATTCTGCTATCAGCCACGAGCTCAGATCGACTTGGGATTTTGAGGGGATGTTCCAGAGTGTTCTCCACATTCTACAAAAATTGGTGGGTCATGAATCTTCGATTTGATAATTTCCCTTTTTCGTTCAAGTTCCAAGTTTAGTTCTGCCAATTTCAGATCTGATTTTCCACTTTTCCTGAGTTTCGCATCTTCGATCTGCCTTTTGATTTTTTCTAGGGCTCCCAATTGTACTGGGAGTTCTATCCATCAAGCTCCTTCCACGAATTTTCTTGATTTTTGATCAGCCCTCTACCTATTTTTCAAAATTCATTCTCAGAGCTAGCTACAGTGATGTCCACCTGTTCCCAGATCCGACCACCCTCCAGTAAACAAATCATTACAAATCACAGCTACCTTCAATAAGTCCACACAAAATATCCCCGTTTTCTTGGTTCAAAATCCTACAACTTTTGTGAAGAGCTCAGGAGCTGAATCGGCCATCAACCTCGCAGTCAATGGCCGTTCTCAGACAACTCACATGTAGATCTGAGATTTCAGGTATTGTACAACAGGAACTTATAAATTCAGTAACGTCCATATCCGACCAGATCCAGTAGTTCCCTCTGAGCCTAAATTGAAGGATTTGGAGATAGCTTTCCAACAATAGTTCGTGCGTCCCGATCCGACGCCGGGATTGATCGCAGCGGCCGTTTTCTCCGGAGCGCGCGCCAGAAAATAGAAATCAAAATCCATGGGCAGCTGTTGACACCCAAAATATACCAGAAGAAACTATAGCATATTCATAGCTTTGAAGATCAGTAGAGGGCACAGTTCACGTGCTACCCCCGGGAGATCTGAGAGTCTGAATAGAAGAAACCCACTACCCCTATCATTCTGTTCGACTAAAAGCCATCTCTGGCTGGGTCGCTATTCAGTGCTGCTATCTTTCAGATAGTCAGGCTGATTAAACTACACCAACACTTAGGCAATCATCTGCCTGCTGAAACAGATGTTCAGACATCTCTGATACTCCTGGGCCAAGACGCACAGTGCCCCGTATGCATGTGTGAATCCAAGGTGTAAATGGGCTCGGTGGAGTCGCAATATGTATGGGTCAAGAACCCCACTGTCGAGAGGTGCTCACTAAGTGTATCCTGGACGACTGGGCCGAATGACAAATAGATGGGCCAAGCCCAAGCAAGATAGGACGCGCCGACGGATGTCACGCCGGGAGAAGCGATTCTGGCACACCGGGAAGCTCATGCCGAATGCATGAAGAGCCTCACCTCTATAAGAGGCCTGCCCTTCGAACGAAAGAGAGAGACGGAGGATAGAAGAAAGAAAAGAAAGAAAAGGAAAAAGAGGAGGAGAAGCAGAGTGCTTAGCCACCGAAGAGAAAGGGGGAGTTGGAGAGCCCTTGAAAGAAAAGAAAGAGAAGAAAAGAAGAGGGAAGAGTCAGAGGTTCGAAGAAAGATCCAGGTGGGAACGGAGGGCAGCGACAGCTTCCTCGGCTTCTCCTCCCTATCTGTCTCAACTTCTCCCTCTGTATTTTCGATTTCTGGCATCTTTGCTTCAATAGCATCGGATGCCGATGTAACCCTGTCTGCAGGGATAAGGTCTTGGATTTCTTTCTCTTGAATCGCATACGTGTAAGCCATTTGGCTGATATAGTTAATAGAAGAATGGGCTGAGCTCTGTCCTTTCATTACACCTTCTTTCTGTCTCTGCATCCGAGGTTCGCCATACGCTAAGGATACTGATAACTAGGCGTGTTTCATCGTCGGGTTTTCTGATTTTTGTTGAAGGTTCTTCTGCCGCGCGCTCTTTCAACCTCGTATCCACAACGAGAGCCTGAGACAGCCTATCTCATGGCTCCTCGTCTGTGAAATGAAGAGGGTTGAATACGGGCCAGAGTCCTGAGTTTCTGTGGGTGGTTCCGCTCCTAGTGAAGTCCCAGAGGAAAGGCCATCTTCACACCAGATTATCCTCCCTATGATTGCCCGTAATGGTGGTCGAATCATTGAATAAACTTTCTTTCTGAATGCCCAAAACCCTCTGAAGCCCTTGCCACAGAAGGAATCCCTATCGGAAAGCCTCCCGGCGCGAACTCCCCCTCGGTGTAGGTCTCGCGCCGGGGACTTGTCGCGCCGGTTAGGCTTCCCCTACCACGCCGAACCTATCTGGCCTTCGTGCCGACAACCAACCCTTCTTCTCTGCATTGACGCCTATGTGTTTGTTGACCATCCTGATGCTTTCATGTCCATGCCAATAACCCATACAGCCTCTGTCCGTCACGTCCTGCCCCATGGGTGTGCATCGCCCTTCCCTCTGTCCTCACGGGAGCTATATCAAATAGGGGTAGCGCCCCTCACATTCAAAGAGATCATCACTTATAAGATCTGTTCCCTACGATGGCGAGAGGCCGTGAGATGATATGGCTCAGGCTGTTGCCATGTCGGGGGATTAAGCACTTAATTCCGATGAAACATCGTGCCGTATAACGGAATAAAAATCCTGGGCAAATTTTGACAGCATCTCCCCTTATTTTGGGAGTGTGCCAAGGGGGTATTATGGGATATCTACTCACGGATGCCGGAGTAGAAACCAAAATAGGTGCCGGGCGTAGCCCGTAATTCAGGGAGGGCCGGATCATACGAGATCCCATCCCCTTTGTTGTAATCTTCCCAACTCAGTCGATCGGAGGTCATGCAAAGGCAGAGCTCCTTGACTTAATGGGTTATAAGTGATGGCGAGAGGCCGTGAGATGATATGGCTCAGGCTGTTGCCATGTCGGGGGATTAAGCACTTAATTCCGATGAAACATCGTGCCGTATAACGGAATAAAAATCCTGGGCAAATTTTGACAGCATCTCCCCTTATTTTGGGAGTGTGCCAAGGGGGTATTATGGGATATCTACTCACGGATGCCGGAGTAGAAACCAAAATAGGTGCCAGGCGCAGCCCGTAATTCAGAGAGGGCCGGATCATACGAGATCCCATCCCCTTTGTTGTAATCTTCCCAACTCAGTCGATCGGAGGTCATGCAAAGGCAGAGCTCCTTGACTTAATGGGTTATAGAATGTGAGGGGCGCTACCCCTGTTTGATATAGCTCCCGTGAGGACAGAGGGAAGGGCGATGCACACCCATGGGGCAGGACGTGACGGACGGAGGCTGTATGGGTTATTGGCACGGACATGAAAGCATCAGGATGGCCAACAAACACATAGGCGTCAATGCAGAGAAGAAGGGTTGGTTGTCGGCACGAAGGCCAGATAGGTTCGGCGTGGTAGGGGAAGCCTAACCGACGTGACAAGTCCCCGGAGCGAGACCTACGCCAAGGGGGAGTTCGCGCCGGGAGGCTTTCCGATAGGGATTCCTTCTGTGGCAAGGGCTTCAGAGGGTTTTGGGCATTCAGAAAGAAAGTTTATTCAATGATTCAACCACCATTACGGGCAATCATAGGGAGGATAATCTGGTGTGAAGATGGCCTTTCCTCTGGGACTTCACTAGGAGCGGAACCACCGACAGAAACTCAGGACTCTGGCCCGTATTCAACCCTCTTCATTTCACAGACGAGGAGCCATGAGATAGGCTATCTCAGGCTCTCGTTGTGGATACGAGGTTGAAAGAGCGCGCGGCAGAAGAACCTTCAACAAAAATCAGAAAACTCGACGATGAAACACGCCTAGTTATCAGTATCCTTAGCGTATGGCGAACCTCGGATGCAGAGACAGAAAGAAGGGGTAATGAAAGGACAGAGCTCAGCCCATTCTTCTATTAACTATATCAGCCAAATGGCTTACACGTATGTGATTCAAGAGAAAGAAATCCAAGACCTTATCCCTGCAGACAGGGTTACATCGGCATCCAATGCTATTGAAGCAAAGATGCCAGAAATCGAAAATACAGAGGGAGAAGTTGAGACAGATAGGGAGGAGAAGCCGAGGAAGCTGTCGCTGCCCTCCGTTCCCACCTGGATCTTTCTTCGAACCTCTGACTCTTCCCTCTTCTTTTCTTCTCTTTCTTTTCTTTCAAGGGCTCTCCAACTCCCCCTTTCTCTTCGGTGGCTAAGCACTCTGCTTCTCCTCCTCTTTTTTCCTTTTCTTTCTTCTATCCTCCGTCTCTCTCTTTCGTTCGAAGGGCAGGCCTCTTATAGAGGTGAGGCTCTTCATGCATTCGGCATGAGCTTCCCGGCGCGCCAGAATCGCTTCTCCCGGCGTGACATCCGTCGGCGCGTCCTGTCTTGCTTGGGCTTGGCCCATCTATTTGTCATTCGGCCCAGTCGTCCAGGATACACTTAGTGAACTCCTCTCGACAGTGGGGTTCTTGACCCATACATATTGCGACTCCACCGAGCCCATTTACACCTTCGATTCACACATGCATACGGGGCACTGTGCGTCTTGGCCCAGGAGTATCAGAGATGTCTGAACATCTGTTTCAGCAGGCAGATGATTGCCTAAGTGTTGGTGCAGTTTAATCAGCCTGACTATCTGAAAGATAGCAGCACTGAATAGCGACCCAGCCAGAGATGGCTTTTAGTCGAACAGAATGATAGGGGTAGTGGGTTTCTTCTATTCAGACTCTCAGATCTCCCGGGGGTAGCACGTGAACTGTGCCCTCTACGGATCTTCAAAGCTGTGAATATGCTATAGTTTCTTCTGGTATATTTTGGGTGTCAACAAATGCCCCCCACCCGTAGGTGGCGTGAGTGAAGCATGAGTGACACGGGACATGCGGGTGTACTTCACGTCACACACTGTGCTTAGTGGTCTCTGCAGGTCTGCTCCTGTGCATTGGCTATTCTTTTGACTCTGAGTCTTCATTCTGCTTTGTGCGACTTCCATGCTTTATAAGCAAATTCGGATGAACACCAGCATTTTTAGCTCGGCCTGATGATTGCATTATCCCAGGAGGGCTAATCGGTGTCATAGACGCTCCCGGCATTACCTTCTCGGCGCGGTGGTGGCCTCGGCGCAGAAATTCTCGGCTCGATGCTCCCCTCAGCGCCGTGATCTCCTCGGCGCGGGGGCCATTCGGCGCGTCCGGCCGGTCGGCGCGGCCGCCTTCTCAGCGCGCCTTCTGGCCGGGGCGTTATAAGCGCCGAGAGGGGGAGAGAAGGGCTCATTTGCTCCTGAGCCTTCTCTCTCCTCCTCCCCTTCTCCCTCCGTCGCCCGGGAATCGGTCGGCGTGGAAGTCTCCCTCCGGGGAATTTTGTTTCGGGACTCCGTCCCTGTTTATTTTGGAGTCACCCCCTCTTGGTGGGTGTTCTCCCATTTAACTTCTGGGCATGCTCTCAATAAAGGGGAGATGCTGTCGAAATTTTCTGAAAATTTCTTTTCCATATATATTTTCTTTATATCACCTTTTTATTCTTTCTTCCTTGGGTTTATATTTGCAGCTCGCTGGAGATGGCTTCTTCTTCTAGCCGCGTTGCCTCTGGCAGTGCTGATGTTGAATCTTCTCCTCAAGGCAGGGCTTCTGGTCCCGTTGTGACTTGGAGGAATGTTGGACAGCTGGACCGGGGACGTGGGAGGATTGCCATAGTTGATGAATCCTCTGGCTCCGAAATAGATACAGTATCCGCCTCTCGCATCGTACCTGTCGAGGGAGGACTGGACTTCAACCGCGATGACGACTACCGTGCGGACTTCCCGAATGATCGTCACCTCGCGCCTTACATTTGTACCTTCAACGTCTCTGGGAAGAGGGACGTCATGCTGGCTCGGATGGTGGAGCGGGCCATGCTGCTGGACCGGGACAGCTTGAAAGGTTCTGTGTACTGTGGAGATACCATATATCTTCCGGGGGAGCGGCGCAAATGGAACGCCGTCTTAGGGGTAACAGAGCTAGAGGCAGAGCAGAAGATGCTGACACGGGCTCCAGAATTCACACCAGCCAGGTGGGACAACACCATAGGTCGGGTTAACAGGGAGAAACCCGGCTACGGTTTATTCTTGGCGCCCATCAAGTGGGGCTACAGAGAGGAACCGTTTGTGCTGAACTGCTTGGCTGTTCAATTCAAATTTCAACTGGCAGCTGGGTGGTTTGCAGACACGAAGGTGACAGATGCTCACCTCTTCCGTGTAGGGGCGGTGGAATTTATAGAGTATGTTCTGAAAGAATATGCACCGCTGCTGGTCAGGGCCGGGGTGTACCACAGTGTGTATGCATCCCGCTTCAGGTATCCCATTTCAAAGGGGCTGTGCTGTGGCATGTTCGAAGTATTTTGCCCGCAGTTCAATACTTTCTATACGGCAGAAGGTGAAACCTCTCTGGATCTATGGAGCCTATCATAGCTATCGGGCCTGCCGATTGACGAAGAGCCCTATGAGGAGGTCTGCATTCATGACTTCATCACGGACGAAACAGACGGCGAAGGTGAATATTACTTCGGCTAGTCGTACCGGTACTTGATGAAGGCATACCGCTCCCTCTGCCTGACGCTGAATAGGGGATCCTCAAAGGGATACCGGCCCTGAGAGAAGAGCAGCAAACTGAGAGTCCGAGCAGGACATTGGATTCAGTATTTCTTCGGGGGCCCTTTGAAGTACAGTGAGTTCCCTCATGTAGCTCCTGTTGCGGGCAAGCCTAGTAGGCCGCCCAAGTTTAAATCGGAGCTGCCTGCTTCTCTTCGGGGGATAAGCCGCGGGGGGGCGAATCCGATGGGGGCGGATCCCCTCACCCATTGTGCTGCATATCTCACCTTCTGGCTATGTACTTTCGCTCTCCCGCAGGGGGATGAGACAGTCATTAGGCCGGAGGCAATATACCCGGCTTGTCAGATGGCTTGGGGCATACGGCTTGCAATATGTCCCGCTGCACTGTGCATGATTTACAAATCCCTTGGGGATATTCATAGGCATCGGATCCCCCGCTCTTTCCGAACGGTGGGACCGTTTCATTTCTTTAATGCATGGGTGTGTAATTTATTCCCAGAGCTAGCTCCCCGGACTTTGCAGACAGTGACATTGTATCCCAGAATGCTGGAGTTTGCAAGTGCTGAGCCGGGTCCGGTGTCCTAGCAACTTTTCTCCATTCGCGGCCGACTGGCAAGGGTTCCGACGGATTCGGCGGGGACTATCCACTTTTGGAATCTGGCCGCACATTCATCTCCATTGGTGAATCGTCAGCGTGAGTGTAAGCTCAAGGCGGTGGAGACCTTCACACACTTCATTTCGGGCAACACCGTGACCCGACCAGTCTTGGAGCCTGAACTCGTTGACTGGGTGTTATCAATCCGCCCCAGTGTTTTAGTGTTCAGAAAGGGGGGTGCAGTTTATTTGGAACCCTACTATCCTTTCAGGTTCGGTCGGAATTTCGGCTACGATCAGCACATTTCACCTTCGGTTGCCCTGTTTCCTTTACACAGCAGGTCAAAGCATGGCTCGACCGTCGTGGACGAAGGTCGCTCCTGGTGGGACTATTTTCACCGTCGGGACGCCAACACCTTCAGAGTGCCGATGCCGAACCGAGTCCCCCGAGTCACTCCAGAGTACATAAAATGGTGGAATGCTCGCACGAGCTTCTACCGCAATGCCCGGATGACATGCTGGGACGTGGCCGAGCGCACCTTTCTGAGCCAGCAGCCTGGGCCCGTCTTTGACATTGACGAAGCTCATTTGAAGAGATTATTTTCTCACCACCCGAAGGAGGCAGAGGCATATATAGCGGGCAGGAAAGCCATCAAGGAGGGAGTAGCCGACCCACTGACACCCGTTCTTGCTGATATAAGTGAACATGCTTTCACGCAGAATCTAGAACACCTGTGCCAGATTGGTGGTTCCCGCCTGGAGCTTCAGCAGTATCCGTTCCCTATCGAGGAGCCGCTCTCCAAAGCAGTTTCATGGAAGTGCGAGGTGGATCGCTTTTACCCGTGTCGGGCATTTGTTAATAGAGAGGACAGAACCCCGACATACTATCAGCATACATCCTGGCTGTTTGTCCTGATGAGCATCCACGGACTGACCCTTGAGAGTCCCGCAGCTGGTGTTCTGGACAAGCCTCTATTTGTATCTTTTCATTATGCCGATGTCTGGGGCTTTGACCACCTCGGCTTGTATCATTGTATAACTTTGCACGGACATGCGGACCTGGCCGATCTAGTTGACAAGTGTAAGAAGATCGACGACGTCTGATGGCTTGTTCGGGAGGCTGCATCCCGAAGCAAGGAGGTGGCTTACCAGTATTGGCCACTCTCATCTTTTTACAACGGCGGGGCAGGTAAGCACTCCTCCGTTGACATGTAGATTAGTTTGTTGCCTTGCTCCTTCATAACGGCGTGCGCTTCACTTGACAGACCGTCCGGATATCAAGCAGCAGGGGCTTTATAGAAAGATCATCTTCCAGGCACAGAAGCCGGAATATTTTGAGGTCCCTGCACCAGTGCCGACTACTACTCCACTGCCGCCTGGCAAAAAGAGAGCGGCCTCTGCAATGAAAGTTGCAATAGGCCGAGCGAGGAAGGCTCGAAAAACTTCTTCCAAGCGGCCTTCGACTGATGCGCCTGGGACTCCCCTGCCCGAGGTGCCATCATTTGAACAGTTCGCCGCTCGGAGAGAAGCTACTTAGCAAGCAGCTGAAGGTGACATTATTTTCCTTGTGTGGTATAAGGGGATGCTCTTTTCACGGCATTTTCATTTTCATTCATTTCATCATTTTTTGATGTCTTCTTTGTATGGCTTCTGCTCAAGGAGTGGCTGACACCACATCTGCTAAGGAAACCGCCCTGGAAGCCGGAGAGATAGGGCCCTCCGTCATAGCCCCGGTAAGGGTGACTGAGACAGTTGGAGCTACAGAGGGGAGTCTCCCCGCTGTTGAGGAGGATGTCAGACTTCCTTCTCCTATGCCTGCCAGTGAGGCCGAGGGTGAGTTGCACAATTGTGGTTCTTTAGGTTGTCCTTTCATTGGGCTTTACATCCTGCCTTATACACTTGTTTTGTTGTGATGGCAGGGGTGGTCAGCGCGGCGGCTGAGGCGCCTGTCATGGAAGCTCCTTTACAGCCCGCGGGACATAAGACTACGCTGAAGAAGGGTGCTATCCCATTGCGGCGTGTGCTTACCCGCTCAGCGTCCCGTCAGGCGACGGAGGAGGCGGGCCAACCTGAGATCGGCATAGATATTTGTTCGAGTAGCTCTACCACCCCTTCTGATGAAGAGACTGACCATCATTCTTCAGAAGGTGATGAACCGGGGTCTGCAACAGGCAGCAAAGGGGCAGCAGCTCCCTTCATACTACCAAGCGATGCTTTGATTTTCAGTCCTCCGAGGCTGCCGAGGGTACCGTCCGAGGGAGTGTTGCAGGAGGAATTTGCTGGATTGGACGTGGAGGTGGAGATAACCCCTCCTTTTGTTGCCTCGTCTGCAGGGTTGGAATCTTCTATTCAGAGGCTTGAAGAGATGGATGACGTCATCATAGTAAACTATGTTCGCCCCTTTACAGAGCCGCATATCCCCCTCTGTTTTTTTTTTGCCACCTTGGTGTTTACATGAATTTTCATTCCAGGAATCCGAAGCCGCTATTCATTCCCCGGCATCGACTTCTGGTACTGCTGTGGTTTCATCAGAGGCCTCGGATCTGCTACCGCTGGCCACCACATCTCCTTCAGGGACAATCACCCTACTCCGCCCTGTGCCGGTGAGGATAAATGCGGCTGCTGGGGGATTACCCTCGGAGCCGAGCCAGTCGGGGGAGAGTCTCGCCCTGGCGTCGACGACAGAGTTGAGGGCTGAGGCTGACCCGCAAAGGGGGTCTGCTTTTGTACCGGCGGCCATAATGACGATCGCGCCTGATTCTGCAACTCCATTTGTGCCGGAGCCAGAGTTAGAACCTCTGTCCCTCCTAGGCTCCGTTGAAGGAAGCTCTAACAGGAGTCTGACGGAGCAGGAACATGCTGTCGTGGTATCTGCTTCTCCGACTTTGACGGTCGTTCCATCTTCCTCTTCCGAGCCGGACACCGGCTTATGGGCCTCCATAGACAGGGAAGTGACCTTCGAGGTGTCTCCGGCAGCTTCCCTGGGCATTACCTCATCGGAGGAATTTGTCTGGCAGCATCTAGAGATGCTGCGTCAGGTTGTGGAATCTCAGCCAGCGCTGTCTTACTCCCAGTTGAAGGAAGTGGCTACGCGACTGACGATCGGGCTGCAGGCATTGGGCTGCCCTCTAGATATCTGGACCCAGCGGGTGCTTTTCTTGTTGAAGTTTGTGAATCGCCGAGACTTTCTCGAGAAGATGATGGGCGATCGACTGGCGGCCCTCAAACTGCAGAGAGTTGACTGTCAGGCGGAGCTGACGTCTCTGATATCTGATCTTCAGGAGAGCAGGGCTCAGGTTGAAGCTTTCGTAACCCAGGCGCACATTCTACGTAGCCGACGGGAAGAACTCCGCGCTGAATTGGCTACTATAGAAGCTGAGATACCGCGGCTAGAGGCTACGGAAGTCCAAGGCATTGAAAGAACTTCTTTGCTGGAGGGCCGAGTCGCGTCTCTGGAGATTGAGGTGACTCGGGTTCAGGAAGAGGAAGCGCAGCTCCATGAACTGGGGGCGGCTCCTCATGTTGGGCTTATTGACTTTGCTGATATCTTCAGGCGGTCTTAGCTGATCCGCCTTTGTAATATGTCCCCTCAGAAGGGCTCCATTTGTATTCACTTCCCCTTTTGTAATGAAGGTAGAAGTTTCCTTCGCTATATATATATTTTTTTGTGTTCACATCCACCCTTGCATTTGTTGTGTCTTGCGGCAATTCTGGCGACCTTCTTGGAAGTACCTCCATGTCCGTGTAGCAGGAGAGCGTCCACCCTCTCAAGGAAAGGATGGGGGCCTCGCTCCACCGCGGGACGGGGTTCCAGAAGTTGTCAGGTTGGCGCCGACATAGGTCTCACTGACAAGAGGCGTCGAAACCGTGACTGCCGGTTGCTTGTGGTAATTCTATTATTGACCCTGATTGGGGAGATATTGACCGACCTTGTCGATGGTGACACAGGTCGAAAGGGGAGACGGTCTTGCCGATGCTGACAAAAACCGGATGGGGTAGCGACCGATCTTGCCGATGGTGACAAGGGTCGAAAAGGGGTAGACTGTCTTGCCGATGGTGACAAGAACCGAAAGGGGTAGCGACCGATCTTGCCGATGGTGACAAGGGTCGAAAAGGGGTAGACGGTCTTGCCGATGGTGACAAAAACCGGATGGGTAGAGACCGATCTTGCCGATGGTGACAAGGGTCGAAAGGGGGTAGACGGTCTTGTCGATGGTGACAAAAACCGGATGGGGTAGCGACCGATCTTGCCGATGGTGACAAGGGTCGAAAAGGGGTAGACGGTCTTGGCAATGGTGACAAGAATCGGAAGGGGTAGCGATCGATCTTGCCGATGGTGACAAGGGTCGAAAGGGTAGACAGTCTTGCCGATGGTGACAAAAACTGGATGGGATAGCGACCGATCTTGCCGATGGTGACAAGGGTCGAAAAGGGGTAGACGGTCTTGCCGATGGTGACAAGAAACGGAAGGGGTAGCGACCGATCTTGCCGATGGTGACAAGGGTCGAAAGGGTAGACGGTCTTGCCGATGGTGACAAAAAACCGGATAGGTGTAGCGACCGATCTTGCCGATGGTGACAAGGGTCGAAAAGGGTAGACGGTCCTGCCGATGGTGATAAAACCGGATAGGTAGCGATCGATCTTGCCGATGGTGACAAGAGTCGAAAGGGTAGACGGTCTTGCCGATGATGACAAAAATCGGATAGGTGTAGCGACCGATCTTGCCGATGGTGACAAGGGTCGAAAAGGGTATGACAATAGATGTATATTGCCCGGATATCAGATGAAGACTCCGCCACAACCTCGAAAGGGGTCTTCCGGACAGAGAATGAATCATCACTATTCATCATTCAATTTTTTTTATTCACGTTACTGACCTAAGCGCCCTTTCGGGTTTTCACCGAAGCCAGCCCCCTTTTCCTTTTACCCGCGCGCCCTTTCGGGTTTTCACGCGGCGGGGTACCCAATTTTGCCTGCGACGTCCTTTCGGGTTTTCGCCACAGCTGGGTTATAGCCATTTTTGCACTTGACCTGATATAGGAGCAAGTCTGGCGGGGTATCTCTATTTTTAACCCCATTTTTTTCTTTTCTTTTTTTTTATTTTTGAATTCGAGATTCAGAAGAACTGGACCGCGGGAACGCTGACCGTCCTTATCGATGAGGACAAGGGTTGGTCTTAGGTTTATCTCATCGACACTAGTTAAATGTCGAAGCAAGGACGTGGCTTATTAACAAGGATGTAGGATCCAAGTTCAAGAGTAGAGATCGACCGTTCTCGCCGATGATGGCGAGAGTCGAAAAGGGTTTATTCGTCGGCGCATGCTACTGCCGAAACAAGGATGGGGTTGTCAACAGGGACGTAAGGTCCAAGTTGAAGGTAGAGATCGACTGATCTCGTCGAGGATGACGGGGGTCGAAAAGGGTGTGTTAAAGGTTTTCCGGCGGGACTTTGATGATTGTCCCTTTCGGAGTTTTATTGGGTGGAGAATAGGAGAGGCATTTGGAAAATTACCACTTTACCGACTCAGGCGCCCTTTCGGGTTTTCGCCGAAGCCAGCCCCCTCTTGCTTTTGCCCACGCGCCCTTTCAGGTTTTCACGTGGCGGGGTACCCGATTTTGCCTGCGACGCCCTTTCGGGTTTTCGCCACAGCTGGGTTACGGCCATTTTTGCACTTGTCCCGACATGAGAGCAAGTCCGGCAGGGTATCTCTATTTTTAACCCTATTTTTATTTTGACTTCTTTCCTTTCTCTCTTTTTTTTATTCGGAATGCGAGCCGAGAGAGGGTAGCTTGATCAGGGCGAAATGCCGCTAACCAAGGAGAAGTAGCTTGATTAGGGCGGAAAGCCGCTTGATCACGGAGAAGTAGCTCGATTAGGGCGGAAAGCCGCTTGATCACGGAGAAGTAGCTCGATTAGGGCGGAATGCTGCTAACCCAGGAAAGGTAGCTTGATTAGGGCAGAATGCCGCTGATCAAGGAAAAGTAGCTCAATCAGGGCGAATGCCACTAGCCAAGGACAGGGTAGCTTGGTTAGGGCGGAGTGCCACTAACCAAAGTGTAGCTTGATTACGGTGGAATGCCTGCCAAACCAAGGGGAAGGTAGCTCGGTTAGGGCGGAGTGCCACTGAGCTAAGGGACGGGTAGCTCGATTAGGGCAGAATGCCGCTAAACCAAGGAGAAGGTAGCTCGGTTAGGGCGGAGTGCCACTGAACCAAGGGAGAAGGTAGCTCGGTTAAGGCGGAGTGCCATTAAACCAAGGAGAAGGTAGCTCGGTTAAGGCGGAGTGCCATTAAACCAAGGAGAAGGTAGCTCGGTTAGGGCGGAGTGCCACTGAACCAAGGGAGAAGGTAGCTCGGTTAAGGCGGAGTGCCATTAAACCAGGAAAAGTATCTCGATTAGGGCGGAATGCCACTAGCCAAGGAAAGGGTAGCTCGGTTAGGGCGGAGTGCCACTAGACCAAGAAAAGGGTAGCTAGATTAGGGCGGAATGCCGCTAACCAAAGTGTAGCTTCATTAGGGCGGAATGCCGCCAAACCAAGGGGAAGGTAGCTCGGTTAGGGCGGAAAGCCGCTTGATCACGGGAGAAGGTAGCTCGGTTAAGGCGGAGTGCCATTAAACCAAGGAGAAGGTAGCTCGGTTAAGGTGGAGTGCCATTAAACCAAGGGAGAAGGTAGCTCGGTTAAGGCGGAGTGCCATTAAACTAAGGAGAAGGTAGCTCGGTTAGGGTGGAGTGCCACTGAACCAAGGGAGAAGGTAGCTCGGTTAAGGCGGAGTGCCATTAAACCAAGGAGAAGGTAGCTCGGTTAAGGCGGAGTGCCATTAAACCAAGGGAGAAGGTAGCTTGATTAGGGCGGAATGCCACTAACCAAGGAAAAGTAGCTCGATTAGGGCGGAATGCCGCTAACCAAGGAGAAATGTGTTCCGACCGATCACTCGGGGTGTGTCGGTTGTGCCGCATGATACAGCTTAATGTGTTTTCCGTTGAGGGGAGAGAACTGGATGACTCCTTTGTGGTCTACAAGGACGTAGGCACCCCCTTCATATACTCGGTGGACGATATATGGTCCGACCCAGTTTTCGACCAGCTTCCCTTTGGGGTTAGAGGCCATCACTTCTCTTCTTTTGACCATCACCAGGTCTCCTTTCTTGAACTCTCGACCCTTGACTAACTTGTCAAAAGCACAGACCATGCGAGCTTGGTAGAGTTGGATGTTTTGTTGCGCTTGGAGGCGTTTTCCTTCGAGCTCAGCGAGCTCTTCCAATCTTCTTTCTGCATTGGTCTGCTCACCACTGACTAATCCGTGCTGGATGGCAACTCGCAACGAAGGAACTTCAAGTTCAATCGGCACTACAGCTTCCGACCCATAGACAAGGGAGAAAGGTGAACAGCCGGTTGGGGTCTTGTAGACAGTACGATAAGCCCAAAGTGCTTCGTACATCCTTTCTTCCCAATCCTTTTTGTTAGACCTGACAGTTTTTGCCAATAGTGTGCACAAGGTCTTGTTAAAGGCCTCTGCTAGTCCATTGGCTTGAGGGTTGTAGGGGGACGATGTCCTCCAGTCAATTTTGTATTTGTCGGCTAGCCGGTAAACCTTCTGATTTCTGAAATGGCTACCATTATCAGAGATGATTCGGCTGGGGATCCCGAACCGGAATATTACATTCTGCCGGAAGAATCTTGCAACTAGTTCTCCGGTCACATCTCTTAGTGCTACCGCCTCCGCCCATCTGGAGAAATAGTCTGTAGCTGCTAAGATGTATTTGCACCCTGATGAAGATGCTGGTAGTGGCCCTACCACGTCCGTGCCCCACTGAGCAAACGGCCAACTTGGTAGAGTGGGATGCAGTGGCACTGGAGGTCTCCTTGCCACATTAGCGTGTTCTTGACATTTCTGACAAGCCTTGGCAAATTTGCAACAATCATTAAACATAGCGGGCCAATAATAACCCAATTTCTTTATCTCTATCTTCATTTTCGGACCGGCCTGGTGTGCCCCAGCTGATCCTGCATGAACTTCTTGCATCACCTGTCCCGCTTCTGCTGAAGACAAGCAACGGAGTAGGACTTTCCTTCAGGCATCTGCCATAATTCGGAACAAGGTCCCGCTTCTCATCTCGTAAGAATCCTTGATCCTCAGAAGCTTCATTCTCTGTTCCTTTTCTTTTGGAAGTTGCTGGTGTTGAAACCAGCGTAGGAGATGCTCTCGCCAGTCGAGCTGCTGGACCCCTTCGATGACTGCTACTTCCATCTCTTGTTCGTCGGCCAGAACCTCTGTTACGCTGGGGACCTATCGGCAGTTGATCACTGTTATATTCAGGCTTGTGTCTGGCGGGACCGCCAATGAACTAGCCAACTTAGCGAGGGCGTCTGCCTGAGCATTCCGGCCTCGATTGATGTGCTTGATGCTGATGAAGTAAAATCTTGACATCAGGCGAGTTGCCAACTGGTGATAGGGGAGGAGCTCTTGCTTTCGCACCTCGAACTCTCCTTCCAGTTGTTTTATAACTAGCATGGAATCTCCGAATGCTTCCAGCATCTGAATTCCCATGGACAGAGCAATCTGCAACCCGATTATCAGGGCTTCATATTCTGCTTCATTGTTTGTGCATTGTTTATTTATGGAGCAGGATGTATGCACCACTTCTCCTTCTGGGGACTTCAGGACTATGCCTGCTCCTGCTCTGACCCTGGCTGACCTGGTGGCAGAGGTGTCAATTCTGGAAGCGCCATCAAAGTATAGCTGCCATAAGGAAGGCTGTACTTGGGCGGCTTCTAGGGTTTCATCCTCGGGAAGTTTCGGTTCCCACGGGCTTTCCCCGGGCACTGGGTGCTCAGCGAAGAACTCTGCAATAGCTTGACCTTTGATTGCCTTGCGCGGTACGTAGGAGACATCAAACTCCATAAGGATTACCGCCCATTTGCCTAGGTGGCCTTTGAGTGCCGGCTGGGACATAATATATTTCAGGGGATCCTCCTTGGACACCAAGCTGATTTCATGCGACAACATATAATGCCGGAGTTTTTTTGACTGCGAAGACTAGTACCAGGCAGATCTTCTCAATATAAGTGTATTTTTCTTCAGTTCTGACCAGTCTCCAACTGAGGTAATAGAGGGCTTGTTCTTTTCCTTCTTCATTGTTCTGGGCCAGCATTGCCCCTAGAGAATTGTGTGTAGCTGCTATATACAGTATCAACGGCCGTCCTTTCACCGGTGCGCCCAATACTGGAGGAGTCTTCAGATAGTCTTTTAGCTTGTCAAAGGTTGTCTGGCAATCTTCATCCCAATAAAAGGGAACATCTTTCATCATCAACTCGTGAAAAGGCTGGCATCGCCCTGACAAATTGGAAATGAACCCCCGGATATAAGCCAGGCGGCCCTGTAGTGACCTTAGCTCGGAGATGTTTCTAGGTGGAGGTAACTCCTGAATCACCTTGATCTTTGCGGGGTCTATTTCGATTCCCCGATATCAGATGATGAAGCCCAAGAATTTTCCGCTCGACACTCCGAACGCACATTTCATAGGGTTCATTTTTAGCTCATGCTGCCTCAGCCTCTGAAAAATAATCCGATGGTCTTGCAGATGATCTTCTTTTCTTCTGGTTTTGACCACCAGATCATCTATGTAGCACTCGACCTTGTGGTAGAGCAATTCATAAAAAATTTTGGTCATTACGCGCTGATAGGTTGCGTCGGCATTCTTCAGTCCGAATGGCATTCTCTTGTAATGATAAATACCTTTAGGAGTTCGGAAAGCAGTATGGACCCGATCATGCTCCGCAATCCAAATCTGATTGTAGCCGGAAGACCCATCCATGAATGACAGGGCTTCATGGCTGGTTGTAGCATCAATCATGACCTCGGTTATTGGTACCGGAAAATCATCTTTAGGGCAGGCTTTATTTAGATCTCGAAAGTCAACACAAATCCGGATCTGTCCATTCTTCTTTTTTACGGGGACAATATTCGCCAGCCATGTGGTGTACTGATTTTCTTCAACAAATCCCACATCAATAAGCTTGTCAACTTCAGCACAGATTCGGGTGATGAGTTCCGGCCTCATACGCCGCGGCGGTTGCTTCACCGGCTCGGCTTCGGGGCTGATTGCTAGCTCATGTTGTGAGACGGCGGGGCTTAGACTCGGCATCTCTTTGTAAGTCCAGGCGAAGCAATCCCGGTATTCTAGCAGTAGTTGAATGTACAGCTCCCGTTCTTCTGGGAACAGCTGGGCACTGAGGAAGGTAGGCCTAGGGTCCTTCTCATCTCCCAGATTGACTTCTATTAATTCATCGACTGTGGCTTGGCCTCCGTCTTCTATCTCCGGAGGTGCCGACTGGAGGTCAACGAAGTCTGGAATACCATCTTGAGGGTCGAGTACTTCGACTTCCTCGTTAGACACTACCAGAGCTTCCTGCGGTCTCTTGATCTCTCGTGCTAGCGGCTGTGTGGATGGATCTATGGACACACCCGTTGCCGTTGCAGCTCCCGAGGGTGAGAGAACAGCTTCAGTGCTTGTAGATGAGGTTGCAGCCATGACAGGCCAGCAGTTGTTTGCCACCGGACTCGGACAGCATATTGGATTCGTAGCAGAAGTTGAGGGAGTCTCGCCTTCTGGGACAGTTGTATCTTCCGCAGAAGTGGCTTTTTCTTTTCTGGTAGCCGGCTCCCCTTGATTGGAGTAAACCGAGGCTTTGTTGACTGGCAGAAAGGATGTTGAAGTCATCATTAGTATGACCCCTACGGAGGGAGAGACTTCTGCTTCTTGAGTATCTTCGGCTTCGCTGCTGCTAGCCGTATCAAATTCGGCTTGAAAGGCCGCTTCTTCAGGACGGACCTGCTCCCAGCATCGGTAGGAGATCAAGGTCTCCATTTGTTGATTCCCGGATAGAGCTAATTCAGCATGTTCTGCTTCCGTCGGATATTCATCAAAGGTTGCCCCCAGAGGGCTATCTTCAGTTGGATAGAAGGTGGAGATGGTATCCACCTCGTACCGCCCACTGTAATAGTAGTCTTCCAGGGTGAAGCCCAGACCCGGATGTTGAGAGACACGTCTCATTTCTTTATCTAGATTTGCAGGATACCACATCTTCTGGAAAACTTCCTTGCATTTTTGAGGTTGATCGGGAGGGATGTGTTGCTTTTGAAACATCCTGGCCGTCCGATCAGTGGTAAATGCCAGGCCCTGAACAGGAACCCGCGGGTTGGCTAGATCCTCAGGGAGGCTGCAGTCTGTGTCCTCCTGAGTGGGATGCTCCTCAGCTGTATAGAACAAGCTGCTGGGCCCATCTTCCTGTGTCACCTCCCATGCTTTGAAAGGTTCGACAGTGGGATCATTGAGGCCGGAGATTGGCTTGGTGAGGCCGGCCGGGACTCCGATGCGGTCGTGCTGTCGATCAACATGCACTTCCTTAGCTTTGGGGTATAATGCAGGGGGTGTCACCCTGCCGACATTTCCAGAAGCCATGATGTGGGAGACCACCTTTGGCTTGACATATCCGCGCGGTGGTGGTGGATACCAACCGTCACCCGATCTATTCTTCGATGCCCATGCGGGGGTCTCAGCTTCAGAAACCTTCCGGGGAGGCCCCGTACAAAGGTTGGCGTCTGCCAAGTGACATTCAAACACCTCGAATGGGTGGATATCAGTAAATATCCTCTCCTCCTTCCCCTGGAGGCTATATTTGATGCATTGGTGGAGCGTGGAGGGCACCACCATATTTTCATGCAGCCATGGGCGGCCGAGCAGCGCTTTGTAGGAGGTGCGAGAGTTAATGACGTGAAACTGCACCGTTGTAGTGAAATCTGCCAGGGTCAGTGTGAACTCTGCCACTCCCATAGATACTTCACATTTTTGGTTGAAGCCAGCGATACGCATATCCCCGACTTTCTCGAGATGCACATTAAAGTGGTACCCCTCGTATATTCTATATGGCAGGATGTTGACTGCTGCACCAGGATCGACCAGAATTCGGTTCAGTTCTCTTCCATTCAGATGCCCTTTCATATATAGCGGCCGGTTATGACTGGCAGTAGGCAGTAGCATGTCTTCTGGAGAGAAGGTCATACTGGCTTCTGGTATAGCCTCAGCTATGCAAGTTTTAAAATGAGCAGACATCTGCAGAGCAGTGATGATCACCTGTCGAGTCTCTTCACTCAAAGAGAGAATTTCCCAGATCGTAAATCGAGCGGGGAGCTTTTTGAGCAACTTCATTATTCGGCTCCCAGCCCGGACATTGGAGAGCTTCATCTCTTCAGCCCATCTGGGCTTGGGGAGGTTTTGATTTGTGGGTCCAGACGGACCTGCTTCATCTTCCTCGGACTCGGCACCCTCTTGACTGGCATCGGCTGTCGGGTCTTCTTTATTATCTGTTGTAGGGCAAGCCCCATCTGCATTTGCATCCTCAGTGGGTTGCGCTGGCTACGGGTGAATGACCTCGGGCGTAGGGTTAGCCTCCTGACAAGGCTACTTCCCCTTTGACATCTTCATGAATTCAAGGAATGAAGGGACTGTCTTCCCCCCAGTCTTGTTGTATAGACCTGACGGAGGAGGGATTTGGACTCCCTTAACTTCCGGCGGAGGTGTCTTGTAGGGTTGCTCCTCTCTGAACATAATGTTGTGATTGGGTGGCGGCTGGCGCCCCCATTTCCGGCTTGACCGAGTGGCATGTGCAGCAGTTGCGGCCTCGGCCTTGCCTCCCCCAGCATGGGGTGTGAAGCAAATTTCTTCTTCTTCCACTTCTCCGGGCAGGTTGAAGAGTGCTGACAGGGTATTGCAGGAGACGACCTGTGTTTTATGGGCCCCAGCGGCCTTTCTTTTCTTCTTCTTTTGCTTTTTCTTCTTCTTGGTTTCTGCAGGTGCTTGCCCCCAGAACAGGTTGCTCTCTTGAGGTGGTGCTGCTTCAGCTTCCTCCCCTTGCCTAAGTAAGAGTTGCTCCAGCTCTTGCCATGGGACATGGTCCCGTACCAGCAGAGGTTTTAGTTCGGGCTGCACATATTCATCCAGCCCTTCAATTAGGTGTTGCAGTCGAAGGACTCCAGGATTGGTTTCCTTGATTACTGGCAGCGGAGTTTGTCTCCTCCTGTTGGGTGTATGCATTCTGATAGCTGTAGTTGGAGTGACCCATACGGGTGCTACCACTGGCGGAGCAGGCCGGGGTGTAATGCCACGGATATGTGCCCCCTCTTTTGGGCGAGGTGCCCTCTTCTTCTTGTGCTTCACAGGGATTTGCTGCAACCCCTGTTATTCTTTCACGGGCTCCAGGAAATGGATTTCGTAGGTGCTCCGTGTGCTTGCTTCAGAGATCTTCTCAGGTAATACCTGGTAGAGTGAGATCATGTTGACTGCTGCCCTCCTAAAAGGGGCTTCATGCGGCTGAGGGGGGTCTACTTTGTACTCTCCCAGCTCTATCTCATTTTTCTTCACCATCCCTTCGATGACGCCTTTGAAAACATAGCAGTCTTCGATTGGATGTCCCAACATCTGGTGATAGGGGCAGAATCTTGGACTGTCTTTTCTTTTTAGGTCCTCCGGCCTCCTTGGTTCAGGCAGAGTGACCATGTTGTATTCTGTTACCCAGTCGAACAGGACTCGGGTCTTATCTTTTCGAAAGGAATGAGCTTTCTTCATTTTGTCCCTCAGCGAAGGACCTTCTTTATCATCTGGAGCTTTCGCAGGTTGCGGGGGAGCCACTTTCTTGCCTTTCTCCTTCTGTTGTTCGAACGCCTTGATATCAAGCGCATTCGCTTCTTTAGGTGTGGGGCGCCGTTCCGTAGCCTTGCCTTTCTGGGCTATGCTGGCAGTTGACGTCGGGACAGGCTTGGCTAGAAAAGCTTCCACCTCAGCCACCACATTATTCAGCCGGTCGAACGACCGTATTTCCATACCAATCATCTTTTCCAGGACCTCCCTCCTGAGATTTTGCTTACATATTTGCACAGCGTCCTCCTGATGCGGGGGCCGCTTACATCTCATTCTGAGGCTCCTCCACCTCTTGATGTAGTCAAGGGCTATCTCATCTACCCTTTGTTTTGTTGAATAGAGCTCGGCCACTGTGACCTCCCTCTCTGTGACATGGAATCTTTCTCTGAACTTCCTTTGCATATCTGACCAGTCATTAATTGACCCGGCCGAGAGACTGGAATACCATTCGAAAGCGAGCCCCGTCAGCGAGGACTCGAAGAATTTCAGCAGGTATGACTCGTCGGTGGCCAGATCACCCATAATGGTCATATAATATGCAATATGCTCTTTTGGGGAACCTTTCCCGTTGAATTTGTCAAATTTGGGCGGCTTGTTGACTCCCGGGGGAAGTCGCTTAGCCGCATGGTGTTGCGGGTAGGGCACCCGATAGGCATCGAATGCGACGTAGTCGCCTTCGCTTTTCTCTGCGAGCTTCAGCTCGATCATCCTTTCCACCATCATCCGGTTCACGATCGTGGGGTCAACCGGTTCTGGATAGAAGTGTGCTGGCTGCAGGTACGGGGTGACCAGGGTGGTCGCCTGTGGAGGACGCAGCAGCGGGGGTGTTGGGTGCACCTGAGGAAGCACGTGAGGTAGCAGCGGCTGAGGCTGTGGTGGCCGCTGTTGTGCTGTCGTCATGGTTGGTTCTGACGGCTGGGGTAGTGTATAGAGCGGTGGAGGGTCGTCTCGACGATCCGCTCCCCGGGATGATTCACCCTGGACTTCGGGTGGTTTGGAGGCCGATGAGTGTTCAGTTTTCTCCATCAGCTGTTTCTTCAGGGAATCTATTTCCCGTTGATATTTTTGCAGCAGCATCAAGACTGATGGATCTATAGTGGTGGGGACACCTTTTGTTGTCTCCCCGAACGTACCCTCAGGCAGGATGTCGAGGAGTATGTCGTCTTCTTCTTCCGTCGTCACCACATTAGCGGTCAAGATGGGGGCTTTGTCGTCCCAGTGGAGGTAGACCTGGGGCTGTTTCTCTTTCATCACTGTCAGAAGCCCTCTTGCTGCTTCTGTCCTGCGGGTAGTTGGCCCTGGCCGTACGGCCAATTGAACCAGTTCTTGGGGGTCTTCAGGAAGCTCCCCATATCGGCTGGGTACACCAGCCATGTTGCAAGTGAAAACCTGCATCCTTCTTCTTTGTCGATGGACCCTCCGCCTGGCTTGTTGCGGAAAGGTCAGCCTCTCGAACACAGAAACCCTTCTTCTTTCTTCCCGCTCGGGGAAGGCTTCATCGGCTTTGATCTCAAAGCCGTCATCGTATCCATTGTCATCGACCGACGACACCATCATTATATCCTCCATCTCTTCTTCATCTGCCGTTGATGGGCAGTAATCTTCTTCAGTGGCGACTGTCTGCATCAGCCGCTGCTGTCCGAGTGAGGTGTTGCCCAATCCTCGGAAATAGCTTCTGACCAGGCAGGCCATTTCTTCTCGACCCCGTTCTTGATGTAGCACGGGGGAGAGTGGTCGGCCTCCAGAAGGAGGAATGTAGGCCAGTCGAGCTCTGTCGGCTAGCTGTTGGAACCTTCGCCCCGTGGCAAGGACGTTGGCTTGACGGGCCGCAGCCCGGAAACTTCTGTGGTGCGGAGGATCCGCAACCACCTCTTCTTCCATCTTCGGGGGTAGGCCCCTTTCTCTTATCACCTCCGCATCGCCATTCACAGGATGGCGGCGGATGGGTGTCAGCTGGTGGACAGGTCAGGTCCGTTTGGGAACCCACACCTGTCTGAACTTCCTCGGCTTGAGTGTCGGGTTTCCTTGGCCATGGTGGCCGGCTTCTTTCATCTCTGCCCTCCTTCCAGCAAGGGCCTGATATGTGTTTTAGACAGGAACGTTTGGGATGACTTGGTCTGGGGTCACCCGTGTCGTGCGCCCGTTGAGGAAGACACGCATGCCTCCCACCAACATTGATTTCCCGGACTGAGAGACAGTTGCGGTGATCACAGCAGTGTTCTTGCAAGCCTGGCGACGCTGACATCCCCCAGGGTGTTTTTTGGCGACAGCGGGGTGTGTCCCACATACAACATGGTGCACCATGCAGCTAGCGGCCGGGGCCGGATTCTTGAGCAAGTCGTTGTAGCGAGGAACCTTCAGAGGTTCCGCATCCTCCGTAGCTTGCTTGGAAAGTTCCGGGGCTTCGACTTCTAGGATGTCGACGAAGGCCAAGCCCAGGAAGTTGGGGAAGCCTACAGCGGCAGGGAAGCTGCCGAATTCCATAGGTACCGCCAGGTACCCTTGCGCGTGTCCAGCGACTATCGACTGATCGAAGTCGACGCCAGCTATTCCATGAGTTGTCATTGTCTGCCTGCAAAGATAAACCGGAAAACAATCAGTAGTCTTTGAAAGGGCTTCGAAGCCCGAATATCTCGGTAAAGAGATGAAAGGTGACGCCATGTCCCACCGAGCGTGCCAGACTTGTTTCAGCGTAATTTTTCCCTTTCGTTCGTGCATCGATCAGCCAATCGACTAACTGGTAATCAACTGACTGATTGACGACGCGGGCGTGCCAGTCAGCAGCTAGTTCAACAATTGGGAATCGGGGCCAATCGACCCCCGATCGGCATTTTCGGCCGACCACCGTTCGTGGAGGCGTGCCACCAGGGGTCCCCATCACAGTGGGTCACACCCCCGTAGATCCGGAGGACAGTGCCGTCCTTGGGCCCCACGGACCCGTAGAATCTGCCGTTCGGAAAGCACGAAAACGTGGAGTTCGACACCGCCGGGCGACATCAAAATGCTGCCCGTCAACCCGATTTGTGTGATTCCCGGGCCCCACATGTGACCTTTTACCTCCCTGTGTGGAGTGGGTCAAATAATTGTACTGCTGGAATATTGTTTAACCGGGAGTCCGTGAATTGACCGGGGTTGTCTTCGCCACACCGGGTGCGTGGAGGTAAAGGTCTCAACTTCTCGGCATTCGCTTGCTAGTTTAGTATATGGTCTTTTGCCGCTACTGAGAGTGTAGGTTCCTAGGCCGTGTGTCCATGTCACCGCTGTGAGTGTGAGAGTGACCCGTCCCGCGACTCGATCAGAGTCCGGAAGTTGAGTCAGACTACCTTGAACTCTGCCGGTTCCTTAACCGCGCACGATCCATGCTTTCCCTCGCATGGGACGACGAGTGACTTGCAACTTCTGTTAGCGACGTGTAGCCTATAGGAGCTCTTATTGTCAAGCCGAGGTCACTCTAGTAGTCGTGTCGTTGCTGGTCGAGTCGTGTCCGTCTCATATAGCGTCGTCTCCTCAGTCCGTCCCGCATCACAGCAGTTCTAACTACAATAGTAAAACTGTAAAAGTAGGAGTAAAAACAACTAAAGGAAAGAGTAAAGCCGTACTAACCAGAAACACGGCAGCCGATCGAACCATGGTTCCCTAAGCTACTCCAAACAGCAACAGAAAGGTGAACCCCGATCTCACCAAGTCGGGCGTTACCGATCCATTGTTAAATCACTAGCTCCAAAGCTGAAGCCTACCAAGATAGGTAAAAAGCTCTACAAAAGACTTACACAGTCGAAGGCACACACATACACGACTAGCTCGCCGTGTACGTTACACAAGACTGGACAGCGGGTGAAGCCAATACAAACTACCCGATGAGTCACACCAATCATGACGAAAACCAGCCACAAAACACAAGCCACGAGAGTCACAAAATTGTGCGTCAAGTGACAGGAGCACCTCTTCACTATAAGAACAGCCAGATGCATCCACTGACGTCTCACACTGCGCCTCAGGTATCTCGTACTCACCTAGAACGGCGGTAACTGAGACACTCACAAAACCAAGTACGAGGAACAACAGTACCAAGTACTAGGAGCAACGGTTCACAGAACTAAAGACAAGGTACCACAGTAACGAGTGACTAGTCAGGGTCACGCCCGTCGGCGCTCGTCCAAACGCCCCTGACCACGTGTGCACACACAAGCTCAATGTCTTGAGCCAGGCCTTTAGCTAGCTTTCCCCCCCAGTAGGACACTACCGCAAGGTAAGGGGGCCCACAGAAACTAGTTTACAAACTGTATATCGGGAACACGCCCCGCCACCACTCCTAGGTTGGCCGACACACAGGAAAGTGTCGTAAGGCTACGACTAGTGGAGGTTCACTAGACACAGAAACTTCAAAACATCAGTGCTGAAGTACGGATAGGCTAAGCACGCATTGTCGCACGTACTACAAAGCACCAGGCACAGGGTAGCATACCGGACTGCCACCCGACTCAGGACAGACAACTAGACCTATTGACACAATCATCCTTGAGTCACAAGACTCGGGGTCAAGATCGTCACACATCACAGCTCACGCTGTTAATCATCCTAGTCCCTAAGCCAAGGTCACGATAAAACACATGTAAAGGAAACGGCATCGGATCACCTGATCCACGTCTCCGCACAACACAAATCACGGATACCTGAGGGATCACCAAGAACCTCAAAGCACATGGATACGTAAACAGAGGTAAGATAATACCTCAAAGGGTCCTAAACCATGTCTCGATCCATACAGGATCACCGAGACATTCAGGAGTCACATGTCAACCGCTGGATCACACCGGGTTGACCAGAAACCAATTATGACTCTGAAACATCACGGAATACTACTCGGTATAATGGCACTCCCCGGCCACCTCACAACATGGCACTGCCCTCATAGGACGTCCAAGACATCCACGGGATTGCGGGCAACCCACAAGGTAAGGCCAAGAAAGATGGAGGCCAAAACAACGGAAAATAGAACACTGGGACTAAACAGTCACATGTCTGACCACCAGGAAGACCAAGCGGTCAGCCAAAAGGCCGCTAGCCAACTAACTACAAAAACACAGGGGCATGCGATCTATCATAGGGCCGCAAGGAGACTATAGCGGTCATGGTCCTGACCGCTAGACCCAGTCAACCCCCGAACCGACATGAACCAGTCAAACATCTTAGCGGTCTCCAACAAGCCCGCTAAGAGAGCCATGCGGTTTGGGCTAGGACCGCTAGCCCGAACTGACTTAAAATCCATCGAACTGACATGAAACGGAGCTTAGCGGTCATACACTAAACTCCAAGGCTACCCTTGCGGTCAATCGCGTGACCGCTTGGCCAAACCGACATGAACACCATTCCTAGCGGTCTAACAATGGACCGCCTCCATTGGGCCGCTAGCCGACGCAAGCTGTCAATCACGTGACCGCGAAGACCTGAACCGACATAGAACCAACATAACTCCAAACGGTCATCTCTGGACTGCTAGAGGCACCCAAACGGTCGCTGGAACGACCGCTAAGGCGTCACAGCGGGTAAAACAGACGAATGGCCGATCCCGGCCTTTCCATGCCCCAATCGTGTCTAAACGACGGGGAAACAACCCTAATGACCATACAAACCTTCCACAGATCGGAAGGGATCCAAACGATTCCAAAAACACAAGAAATGGGCGATTCTACCGAATCAACCCAAAATGAGTCACATGGGTTCCCGGGCTCATACCCGTCCCAAATGACAACCAATCACAATGAAATCAGCGGGAATGGAATGCAGACATGCCAGTGGTTCAAACAACGCTAATTAAGCTGAAAACCGTCGCCTAAGAAGGCAAACCTGGCTCACACCCCCCAAACATGCTTTCGCCCAAAACGAGGTGAAACCCACTCGTTCTCGCACAGTATAGCTTGAAATCACGGGGAAACGTAGAACAGGAGTAGGGCATCCATCTCCCTACCTCCACCGAAGTTCTAGCGCGCCGAAGCCACTAAACCGCGCCAAAAACCATCTCACGAGCCCGTCACGCCGGCTTTGAATCTTCCGAGGGATCATGCCAACGCCACACTCCATTCTTCACCCCATCACACACCAGGTCAACTCCACGACGTCCTTGTCTCGTCCACCTCGCCACGGTCACGCCCCCCGCGGAGAGAGGAGAAGAGAGGAGAGAGAACGAGAGAGGAGAAGTGATCGGCCATGAGGAGAGAGGAAGGAGAAAGAAAGAATAAAAATGAAAGGAAATTAGGAAATTTTTGTAATTTCCGTAAAATTCGATTTTCAGCCCGAAAATGCACTAATTCAAAAAAATACAGTAAAATAGTCTAAACGATCCTCGGAAGGAGCACAATGCAACTATAGCATCCTCGAGTCGATGAATACAATAATAAGCTCACCACAGGGTTCCGTAACTTGTACGAGAGAAAAACCCGCGTGGAACGTAAAACCCAACTCAGGACTCACAAAAGCTATCCAAAAGCTCTCCAATAAAGATCAGAAAGACCCAAGGTATTACAGAGGTATAGGGCTACAACAGCAAACTTCGGGGCTGCTGGAACACGGGTTGACAGGCCACACTCATAGGAGACGAGGGAGGCAAGTCGGGGCCGATCTGGTGAGCCGATTAAAACCCAAGCGGTTCTGCCAGCGCTGGTCACCCGGCGCAGCAAATTTGTGAAAGTTGGTACTGCTGGATTCAACGTCCGATCAGGGTGCCGTTTATTGGAGAATGTCAACGACTGGATGAATAATGTCTCGTCCAAGTGGCGCGATCAGATCTGAACAGATCTGGGCGTGACAGCACCTGCACCAGGGCTCTAGTTCTGCTCGCACAAAACTGCACAGAAAAACTAAAAATTACATAATAAATAGCTTCGGTGTCTGAATGGATCGTCGCTTGTTGGAGATCATCGAAGACGTATGGAGAAAGGATCTAACCCAGGGGTTTGGTCAGATCTGTAAAGAGGAAGGCGAGGCTACTTCTGCAAATCGCCTCTGGTTCTAGATCGGATCTGCACAGGTTGACTTGCGCAGTCTCACCAAAAGCGACGCCACACCCAGTACGGATCTCAGAATGATGCGTGCTCAACAGAGGTACGAAGAAGACAAGAAGATCTACGACCAATGAAAATATCATATTTTTAGGATCTGAGAGTAGATCCGTAGAATTCTCGTATCAGAGAATTTGAGATCTGGTCAGATCTGGATAGCAGGCTCGGACAGATTTGCACGGCTTCACCGTCGGAATTGTTAGTGGAGATCCTGAACTCTGGTTGCGATGAAACAAATGCTGAATTGCTCCTGGCTGGTAGATCTACCTCTGATAAAATCACCAGACTCAGATCTACGCAGGAAGAGGCCGTGGTCGACTCAGAAGACAGGGCTGAGATCTGGGCGGGCAGATCTGGATCTGCACACGAGCGTGAATCGAACGATAACTTCGGCATCGCACCGATAGGAAGGGGAGTCGCACCCCAACTAGATCCTGTCCCGGGATCTAGGGCTCCTGAGCTTCACTCCCAAGAAAGGAAGAAGGAATCACTCACTTCTGCAAATTTTCTCTCACAAAAACTTCATAATTTCATTCCATTCTTCAAGAACACTATACATGGCTTTATATAGAGGATGGCAAGGGGAGAGGGGGTTAGAGAATAGCATGGGGAGAGGGGGAGAGAGGGGAGGGGCGGCCTCCCATCCTTTTCAAGGAGACTTTGTCAACCAAGGCAATGGGATGGGTGAAAGATGCCAATTTTGAATTGGCATGGGGAGTGGCCATGTTGGAATGGAAATGGTCAAGGAAGGGAGGTGGGAATTCCACCCTTGGACCAAGAAAAAGGGGGGGGGGGGGCTTTCCACTAGCCACCTTCCACCCAAACATTCACACCTTGCCACCATTTGTTTTCACACCTAGCCTTGATCCCTTTCACACCTAATTACCCCTTTCACACTATGCCCTTTTCACACTTGTCCACTCTTGGCTCATTACAATAGTAATTGTCCACATGGACTAAATAGGGTCCACACAAGGCTAAAAAATGTGGAATCAAGGTGAAAGCTTGATCGATGCGTCCACGTCCTCCTCGAGTTGAAGGGGCTTCGACGTGTCCTCGTCCACCGGCGTGTACTGTGACGTGTGTCCGCACCACCTTCCCTACCAGAGACCAGGTGGTGGTCTAATGGAGACCGCTACCTGTCCGGACGAACCGAAACATGCTCAATCAGTTTTAAACCCCTCCCCAAATGATCAAATCGAGGGGATTACATAAAAATAGCATGTTACCTGTTGTCATATATCATTTCCACGCAATTTAAACTCCAAAAACATACTGAATGGGGCATTAAACATAATCTAACAATTAGGGTTTGAAAGAACTAAAAACCACATGGAATTTCTCAGCAAAATAACCAATCTAGCATGCTTTTAATAGTTTAAAATGATGGTAAAACGTGAGAAGGCGAGATAGAATCCTTCCCCCTACCTAAAACCGCGAAACCATGCCGTTCAAGAGCGTCCCACCGCGCCAAAACCCTTCCCACGTGGTAAGACTCCAACCACCACACGAGCCGCCTTCCTCGGCCTCACAAGCACTCCACCATCGCCCCGGGCTCGCCAAGATCTCCTCCTCCAAGCCGTCCGCGGCCGGGTGAAGCGGGATTGCCGAGAGAACGAGGGTGAGGGAGAGAGGGGTGCGTGAGGAGAGAGGGGGAAACTATGGGCGTTTCTCCCACCGTGGGTAGATATTAGGTTTTTTTTGGTTTAATAAACTTTTTATTTCAAAAAGCCCTTTCAGAGACCAATATTGTTATAATGCTCCATAATTTTCATATAACCTTTATATAAGTGGTTAATTAGCTTATAACTCACCTAATAGCCCACTAAAAACAACCAAATTCATGGAAATTTTTTCTATTTCCAAACCCGACAAGAATCCGGACTTCGCGGGTCTTACAGTCGCCTCCTCCTTATCAACTCCGTGATAACGGCGCAACCTTCGCCAAGATAAATGCCAGCGGCGAGGAATTGGCCCTCGTCTGTCAAGGTGTCTTGAAGCCGAGCTAATCCCGGGAGGAGAGAAAGGGTTCCCTCCGATCTTGCCGGGGCCTCAATCCAGCTCTAAGACTACTCTGGATAGTCGACAGGCTTTTCTCTCGGACGTGAGGGGGCCGACCGACCCGACACCGGACTAGAGAAGACCAGACCTAGATCAAATAAGGCCTTAAGATAAGTTGGTCCCGACTGAGCTATCCCTTGTTGGGTCAGACAGATCTCGATAGATCATTTGACCGCATGTGTCACGTCCCGAACCAAGATAAGCGAAACGTGTCGTTTATTCGAAACGTGGTAGTTAAATAGTCGAGTCGATCAGAGCATAGCCATTCCACAAAACATAATTTGGACAAAATAACAAATTTCATTTCAAATATAAGTTCATTACAATTTAGACCCAATAAAAGAAAAGACTCAATAAAGAAAAATTACAATGAGACATAAGATGCAAGATAACCAGACTAGATGGTTCATCTAGATGTCAGAGTTCTCTTCACTCTTACCCTTGCCCATCATGTTCGGTCTCGTCATCACTAAGGTCATTACCTGAAAAATATTGAAAAACGCAGGGTGAGCGAACGCTCAGTAGGACTTAATATCTCAAGCTCCAAGCAAACTATAAGTGAATTACATGTTAACATGCTCATGCAAGTCATGCAAAGTATAAGAAATCAAGAGTTAACGGCGCGAGATAAAATCAAGAACTGTAAGGACAATCAAGAGATATGAGATCAATTAGATAAACATATCACGAACTATTGTGGCAAGATAATGAGTACTAACATTAAGGTAGTTAAAGAACATTCACGATGAACAATATAGAAGTAAGTCAATCACGTCTACTAGCACTATATAGAGTTGGCCAAGACACTAAGGGGAAATCACGATAATATGATAGCCCCTCTAATAAGGTAATTCAAGATCCTTTCATGATGAACAATAAGTTGTGGAAGGGTATACTATGATGGCAATTGATCCCGATCATCACTATCACGTGAGCTTTTACACATCTAGCACTACATAGGATTGGCCAATGCGCTAAGGGGAAATCACAAAGATATGACCGCCCCACGTGGAAATAAGTTTTAAACAACTATAGGTGGTGAATGCCAGCACTCGATCATTGTATACCGGTAAACGTTTGGACTTTACCTCGCCCAATAGAGTCAGATCAAGACCCGTAGCATTTAAAATGTCATTTATCTGGGACCCATAGCCCCTGACATTTTGTCTAGACTGATTCCATGTTAATGGCCAAGAATTTCAAGGATCAAGTATGCACGAACAATAGGGTAGATTTCATTGAACAAAGATTCAAGATAGACCTCGACAAGTCTAGTACGATGGCACACAAAAATCGAGACAATTCGAGAAATCTGGGAGATTGGCGTCTCGTCAGAGCACCGTATATTTAAGAAGTCGCGCCCACAGTGGTGGTCACTCATTCCCTGAACACAGCATTGAAGAATTGGTGCCTCCACAATATAGTTGCTTTTACACTAAGCGCCCGCCAATAAGGTCACCCCTTGTGGACGCACTTTTTATTTGGTAATTATTTTGTTCGTTTGTTGGTTTATTAAGTGCGTGAGCATGCTAGTCACAAGGTGACAATTTATTCGGGTTCCGAAGAGCCCATAGTGCGCTCGACCTGACTTCGTCAGATGATTGTGTGGTTCGTGTTGGGACCAGATCCCGTCGTGCCGTAAAAGTCACGACGTCCTTTACATCCCCCATACGAGGGAACACCCTTGATTAGTTACCGAAATTAGGGGCCCTGCAGCCGAAAGGACTAATACTAACTGTGCAAGATAGATGCAGGAATAAATCACATCAGGATCCGCATCGGGTTCCAGGCCACGGGTCATATCGGTCACTCGTGGACCTTTTCATATTCAGACATGGGTCCGTGATAGAAACGCGGCGGAAACCAAGGTGAACCCATTCAAATGTCCACCGAATGTACGATAATTTTAATAAAGGCTCGGAAGGGATCCGGGGCGAGAAACGAATCTAGCTTGTTTGGAATGTCAACCCTAAAGCAAGGTCGGGGCCTGGCCATGTCGGGACAATTCCCCAGGCTCAGGCCCAACCTGCAAGGGCAGCATCGTTGTTCTTTCTGTGTCGGGTCACGGGGAGAGATGGGGCTGCAATGTGAATCCTAGCATTTTTGTTTTATCTGAGATTTTAATTATATGTTCCTCTCTTTCCTCTTGCTGTCCATTTCTTCTTTATGCATTTGTTCCGAATGATTTCTTCCCCCCTTTTTTGTTTATTATTATTACTATTTTTTTATTATCATTATTCCACATTTTTGTTTGTTTCCTATATATATTCAGATTTCTTCATTTATCACAATTTTTATTAATTTATTTATTATTATTATTATTATCACCAATATCATTGTCATTATATGTTATATGTGTATATTTCCCGGAGAGAGAGAGGGCCGCTGGAGGGTGTACCGGCGAGGGGTGTGGAGAGCGTGCCGATGAGGGGTTGATAGGGTGTACCGGCGAAGGGGGAAGAGGGTGTGCCGGAGAAGGCACCAAGGAGAGTGTGCCGGCGAAGGAGTTGGCGGGCGTGCCAGGCTAACATGAAGTCCATACAACGTCTGCTAGCACACGCGTAGAGTCTGTGCACTATCCATTTGTTGCGACCTAAAGTCTATACACTCGCTGGTTGCTGCAACACAAAGTCTATACATTGGCTGGTTGCTGCAACACAAAGTCCGTACATCCATCGGCTCAAAGTCTATACATTCTCGGACCAAGTCTGTGCAGCCTGTGTGCTCCATGCATTCAAAGTCTATACATTCCTATCTTTACCTACGTTCACTGGTTTAGCAAGCACACAAGTCCGTACATTGGTTGCATAGCTTGCCATGCATAGCCGGTGCATTCCTCATTTGCTACAAACTCAAAGTCTGTACGTCGTCTACTAGCACACACGCAAAGTCTGTACATCGTCCATTTGCTGCAACTCAAAGTCTATACATTGGCTGGTTGCTGCAACATAAAGTCTGTACATTGGCTGGTTGCATGCATACACAAAGTCTATACGTTGGCTGGTCGCTGCAACACAACGTCTGTAGGTTGGCTGGTTGCTGCAACACAAAGTCTGTACATTCCTATCTTTACCTACGTTCACTGACTTAGCAAACCCACAAGTCCGTACATTGGTTGCATAGCTTGCCATGCATAGTCGGTGCACTCTTCATTTGCTACAAACTCAAAGTCTGTACATCGTCTGCTAGCACACACGCAGAGTCTGTACATTGTCCATTTGCTGCAACTCAAAGTCTATACATTGGCTGATTGCTGTAGACACGCCATTCCTGACGTCTCCTGAGAAAGTCTCATATTACTATACGACGCCCCGCGACGGCTTACGCATTTTGAATCGCTCGAGTGTTTCCTTTTCTTGAGTCTTCTTCCACCCTTTTCGGCATCCGGAAATCATCTCGTTGCAGCATTCGGACGGCATCAACACCAATTGGATGCACCAGAAGGTTCCGAAACCAGGAAGGATGCCTGTCGGGGAGCTGCCGACGAATTTTCAGCGGACCCGGGGGGGTCTTAATGGAGGCGTCCAGGCCCCTGGACGCCTCCATGAAAACAAAAATATAAAATATAAAATGCCAGTTGGTATAAAAAACAAAACAAAAAATAAAAATATATTTTCTTCGAGGCGTCCAGGCTCCTGGACGCCTCCATCAACTCACTCACGGGACCCCGCCCACCGAACGCCGGTTTGTCGTGTGTGAAAGAATCCAAATTTTGGAGACGTCCAGCCGACTGGACGTGCCCATTTCCAAATCACGGGTCGCCGCTCCAAAACCACGCGTTGTGTTAAACCGCGTGCGACTTTCGGTGGAGTTTGGTGGGACTTATGGAGGCGTCCGGGACCCTGGACGCCTCCATGAAAATATTCGAAAAAAATGAATAAAAATAGAATAAAATATCTTTTTTGCCCTGATGGTGGTGTCCAGGGTCCTGGACGCCTCCACCCTCCGGAGCCCTATAAATAGAGGCCCACCCCCTCAGTTCTGGAGGAGCTTCTAAGAGATCCGATAGGCTGCCGGAGCCCAGAGGCTACCGGAGTCATTTCTAACCCGTGGGGTCTTTTGTAGGTGGAGGTTATGCCGGCTTCTCGGGTGCCCACGCTCGCGAGAGGAAGGTCGTCTTCATCCACCGTGCTTCCACGTCGTCCCTACGCTGCCGGAGCTCCGCCGAATTTCACCATCGGCACATCCAATAAGCCAATCCTTTCCCTTTCTTCGTAGTTCTTTTGCATTCATCATCTCGCATCCTCTATCCCCCTTCATAAGGGCGCCGGGGGAACTTGGTTGTACTGAAGTGGTGGTTGTTGTTACTGAGGTTGTGGTTGTTGTTGCTGGGGTTGACGTAATAGAGGCATATTATCCTGGGGTGGATTATTTTGGGGTGGAGGACGAAGAGGGAAAGGACCTAGTTGGAGGGGAAGTCGGGGCATTTGTGGAGGCCTTGGGTTGACTGCATAATTGGCATTGTTGACCGCACCCACTTGCTCATTTGTCACAACCCCTTCTGTGGCTCCGCCCGGGACACCAGCGCCTGTCTTTCTGACCACTTTGGGTTTCGGTGACTCAAACATGTTCATAATGGGGGAGTCTTTTAACTGGGTTTGGATGTACCGGGCCCTTTCATAGAGTTCCTCCATTGTAGTAAGTTTATTCATAGCCAGGACGTGTGTGATGGGTCTGCCGAGACTCCACCCCAAGCAGAGAATCGCGTCTTGTTGTGACCATTTTTCACGGGAATCTGCCGTCGAAGTCAATAATGACGGCCCTAGTGCCTTCTCCCGGATGTTGCGTCAAATTTTGCGGACGTCCTTCAAAACATGATAGGATATCCCTAGACAACATAGGGTGCTAGTCGTCATATTTTTCGTCCAATCAATCACCCTATGCGAGCGGTGAAGTGACACACGGGACCGCATGGTAGGTGCCTCATCGCGAGGGCTATCATTAAAGGTGATGGAGGCAATCTTGACCTGCACTCCTTCCATTTCTATAAATTCTTGTCCCTTTTATCCTCCCAGGTATATCGAGAGCTAACTCGAGGAGCACAAGTTCTCACGGGAGAGGAGGAGTTCAAAATTCCGAGAGTTGGATGGAGGGCGAATCTTCCCACTCCTCGAAGAGAAGCAGGTCCAGTGGTAGTAGTTCCAGGAGGCTTTCGGACCTCGAAGGGTACTTTAACGAAAGGGCCCAATCACAACTCGTAAGCTGTGCTTTCCTGCCCTTTTCTCATTCTTTTTTCTTCCTTTCTTTCTGACCAAACCTCCTCTCCATTCCCTGCATGCGTAGAGTGTGATGAAATCACACATTTCATGGGAGTTAGCAGTGGCCGCATAATTGGGTCTCCCGGATTTTCAGAAGGCCAGGCTAGACGTGATGGGATTTGGCACATTTCTTCAGATCGAGCCGATCCAACTCGACCTGGTCCTGATCCAAGCCTTGTGTGAGAGATGGGACCCAGTGAGTCGGGCATTCCTGATGCCCTGAGGGCACATGGTGCCCAGCTTGGAGGACGTGGTCCGGATCACAAGCCTGAAGGTGGAGGGCGAGGCAGTGATCGGGGTCACTTATGCGGATTACCGAGAAGGTGCTCGGAAGCTACTGGGTTTGGACCTAGATGGTCGGAAAAACAGGTCGGTAGCTAGGGCGTCCCTCATGGATGCATTAGGGCTCACCAACACTCGTCGGCGGGACGATGAATCCTCAGAAGAGTTCATGGAAAGGATGGAAATAGGATGCCGTGCCGTGTACTGCACAGATTTCGGCAACTGGGAAAGATGCAACATAGATTTGAGGAGATTTCTCCTCTTCCTTTTGGGGAGATTAGTACTGAGCTCGAAAGGGGATGGTATCCAATGTCGCTTCCTGGAGCTGCTGTCAGACCTTGAAAGAGTAGGATACTATGCCTGGGGAGCTGCCATGCTGGCGCACTTGTTTGCAGGTCTGTTCCAAGAAGCGGACGGTGAGATGACTGTGAGTGGTTTCACACCATTCATCCAGGTATTTTTGGTTTTGCTTGTTTTGTATTTTTTTTGTTATTTTTACAAAGTACTGATGACCTGCACCGAGCAGCTGTGGAGCTATTATTACCTCCCCATAGGGAGAGCTCGGCATTGGCGACCCGCGATGGTGCCGCTAGCCAGGCGGTGGGAACCCATCATGAGTGCGGCACCCCTAACTTACCAACTGATGGTGCTAAGGCGGGAGCTATAGGAGTTCCCTGCAGCGATGGTAAACTGGAGACCCTACTCAGACATGGTCGATGCCGACTAGCCGTGGGTTCTAGCAAGTCATGCCCGGTTCGGACGGGAATTATGGATGCACTGCCTGAATGAAATCGAGCCGCTTCGGCTACGATTGGTTATGAGGACTTTAGGACTGGCTCAGGAATGGGTGGATACGGCTGCGCCACCTCGTGTCGGGAGAAAGACGCGAGGACCGGCGACCTGCATTGACTGGCGCGTGCGGTTCCCTGAACAGTATGAAGACTGGCAACGGTGTGGCACAATTGTAGAATCATATGCGCGGGATAGCGAGGACTACTTGCGTCTATATAGGATAAAGTACGTAGAGCGGCTCCAACCCCGGGAACTTGTGGAGATAGGTTTCCCCCTTTTCTTTTCTTCTTTCTCCCTTTTTGGTTTTCTGGTGGAAATGCTGACTCGTATGGCTGCAGGATATCCGTGATATGATGATAGCGACTTTACGAACTCGCTTGGCAGAGATGGAGCAACAGTTGGGCGATGCCGGCGGAGCTACGAGCGCCTTGGTAGGTGTACAGTGCGTTCCTAATTAAAACCCCAGATTCCAGATGTTGGCAGCTAATTCACGCGGTCGTAGCATGCCCAGATTGGCGCGGCTTCCCCAGCGATGGGAGTAGGTGGTGCCTCTTCCAGCTTGTGGATTCCCACCTCAGAACTTGACTTGCTTCATGAGCAACTTGCTCATGCCACGCAGCGTGCTGCGGAGACAGAAGGGATGCTCTGTATACAGGTAAAAGTTTCAGTGTTGAGTTCTCTTTGTTTACGCCTTATCGCGTATCTGAGATGGTACACTCGGCAGGAAAAGGAGACGGAAGAAGTGCTTGCCCAAGCTGTGCAGAAGGAGGCTAGGATAGCAGAACTGGAGAGGGAACTGCGGCGTCATCCTGATGACGACTCCTCTAGGGATGCCGTGGAACTGAGGATCACTCTCTAGTTGGAGAGAGAAGACCGCGAGGGAGAACGTGCAGAGAAAGAAAGAGACGCAGAGAGAGAAAGAGCCAACAGATTGATTGAAAGGGAGGAATGAAGGGCCATGGAGGCCCAACTATTCGAACTCCGAATCAGCCTTGGTCTTGCTGAACAGTGGCTGAGAGATGGTGAGGAGCGCTACCGAAGAGCACGAGAGCGTGGCTTTCGTGTTGGTAGCTTCTCTGCTGCTTCTGTGGATCAACGCCGGGATGTGAGAATAGGAAGGGGAGTACAGAGCGGTAGGAGTACCGCTTTTCGTAGTTGGGTAGCACCTTTGAGAGCATTTTACCCGGAGAATAGTGGGATGAGTAATGCGGAGAGAGAGGGCAAAACTTGATATAATTTTTTTATTTTTGGAATAAAATACAAGGTTCGGTTTGTTTAGTTTTCACCTTTGCTTCTGTTGCCTGAATCCCTGCACACATCACTGAAACAAACAAATCAGAATTTCTGTTCTGACTTGGCCCCTTGCTCAATAAGCAAATGGTCACTGTGACTGTCCTTGATAACTGGTCAAGGGGCCAAGCATTTATCTAACGAAGGCAAGGGAAAGATGCGGTGATGATAAATGCGACAGGTAAGCACACGAATGCAAGCGGTATTTTAAAAAAAGTGAGATGCTGCACGCAAAATACAAAATTGATTTATTTTTCTTTTTTATATTTGGCATTTTTTTTGTTTTATCATAAAAAAGATTTTTTTGTTTGCAAATATGTACATTTTCTCTTTTCCATTTTTTTTGTTGCTTTTATCATTTCGATTTTTTTGTTGCTAACGCCCGGTAAGCACCCACATGGCACCTAACCTACGTGAGAACAGGGGTTTCTTACTAACCTCCCAGGTATCCTGAGTACACATCTAGGTTGATTTGGGCCTCTAGACCCCTCGAATGATGATCCCGCCGGCTAAGACTTACCCTGATGACAATACCGTCATGCCATGCTTAGGCTCCCAGTCGCTTCCGTCCACAGGGATTCACCCAAAAGGTGTTTGAGGTAAGAGATTTGCCCGACCCGGGTCTGTTTCCTCACAACTCTAGATGGTATATGATGGAACACCCTGGAACCCTCACGACCAACCGCGCGACGCTGACCCGGAATCAGACGCCGTCGCTCCCATAGGTGACGCGCTTGCATTGGCCTAAGCCCGAGGTTAAACAAGAAGACATCAAGGCGGTAAACAGGGGTCTTGACCAGCCAGAAACACGGAGACTCCTTCGCAGCGATAGCTTTTGCTTTTCAAAGTAGGCAACCAGATGTGTATATTAAAATAAGGTCGCAGACCCTAGGCAGTTTTCACCCTTTAGAAACTCCATCGAACCTTCATCTTTAGAGGGAGAAGGAAGAGTGTAGGTGATAAACCTCCCGAGAGGACCGGAAAAGCCGTTAACCCGGCGAGCGAATAAGGGCCCATTAACTCTTTCCTTTCGGACAACTTCGGACCAAATCTCGAGCGTTTACCTTCCACGGGATTCAGACTTTTGCTTTGAGGGGTTCCGTTTATCGCAACAGGCACGGTCACGACCAGGCTTTTCTCTTGATTTTTATTTTATATTTCTTTTTGTGAGGGAGATATAGTCATTCTCCTTATATTCTGTTATATTCTTATCTGCTCATATTCTCGAGGCCGCGGTGAGTCACTTCCCCAATGGCCGTTTCAATTCTTGCTATTTAATTTCTGCACTATTCCCGTCCCCCCGAGGCCGCCGCGAGTCACTTCCCGCTATGGCCGTTTAACCCCCATATCTTGCTATATATTACATTTATCCCGCTCGCCCCGCCGGAGCAATCTCCCGTGGTGGCCCCTTCTCTTTTCTCTTATTTTTGTGCTGCAGCAAACAAAAGAGGAGCCCGCGCGCTCCGCGTCCTCTTCGCACCCCGAACCGCGTGACGTCGCTCACAGATTGGCGATCACGGTGGGACCTCTACTGCTTCCTTTCGGCTACCCTTGCAAGTTCGGCACCATCCGTGCCTCTCCACCTTGGCGCCCGCGCGCACCCCCGTTGTGCTCACGGCAGCACTGTCAGTTTTGATTGGTTGTTTATTTATTATATGTCTGTTATTTCTGTTGTTTTCCCACTCCATATCTCTGTCAGCATTTCATTGCCTGCATCCATCCCTCTTTTCTACCCTTTCTTCATTTTTTTGAGGATCACCCTTTCCCGGTGAAGGAAGGACTCTCCGTTTGGGAATTCCTCTCAACGGACTAGAATCTCCTACACTGGGACCTCCGTAAGTCCCCGACATCGAAGAATCTCCTCTTCGTTCACTGGGCCGGTTGTACCATTGAAGTTCTCCGGAGTTAGTCATTTCATTCGTGGTGAGACGAGAGACCCTAGCTGACACGGCGATGAAACAAAAATAAACTAGGGTCCCTATTTTGTGTGAACTTCGGATCTCGCTAAAAACACAAAAAAAATCATCAAAATCAAAACACAAAAAAAGGCGTAAAGGCATCCACTTGTTTGATAATCTCTGCTACTTACTTGCTAGTGTATGTTTTTGCATTCTGGGAAAACTGTGAGCATGGCTCACGAGTCTTTTGTGGAGAACCACCCTAGTCGTGGTTTGTCAGCCGACCCGCGAGTCTATGCTATGGACTCGGGTCCTTCGTCCGAGGATCACCAAAAGAGGCAAGATCAAGGATCCGGAATGCGAGTGGAACAAATGGTTCGACATACGGGACATTTCCGTTGCACTGGAAAGGATGTTCTCGTCTCCGCAGCTTGAAGGACCGCCATTGATCTCCGGAACACCAGAGAATATTACCACTCTTGCCAAGGTTCCAAACTACCCTCGTCCTCGCCAGAAGGACCCTGTCATCGACGGATCTTCATCCATCCTCAACATTGCCGTCGACGGCTCATTAGCCACCATCTTCTCCATCCACTCGTCTCAGCCTTTGCTGATATCTTCTTCCTGGGCCAGACAGTTATCTGATGATCCTCCCAGGTCCCCTTCTTTGCTTACATACCTACGCGGGCTTTTCAACCCGCGCCAGGTCTTCAACCATGATCTGCTCTATGAGCCTCACAATCCTCTAGCCATAACCACTTTCCTCTCTCCTCCAATCTCTTTTCACTGCTTTGTCATTAAAAATGAAAACGATAAAAAAATGTCAATTTTCAAACTCCCCAACAACACATCTTCGTTGAGGAAACCTCCTACATCTCCCACGGGTGCGTACCGCCCTGCGGACCACCCGTCCAAGGTCCGATGAGCGACCTTTTCTACCCCTCCTCTGAGGGGTCTTCTCCTGTACATTCTACACCATCCTCTTCGTCTTCCTCTTCTTCTGTAAATAATGTCAGTCAATCTAGGAATGATAGGTCAAGGGTAGTACCTAGGAAGAAATCCAAGGGTAGGCAGATCCCTCGTCGATTCCTTCTGGATTTAGCCTCCAGGTGTCAAGCCCTCCTTGCCATCCCCCAATTGTTAGAAAATCCCATCCGGCTACCGGAAATAGAATGTGAGGGCGACGGTGCATTTGATGAAGGGTACGGAGTCTACGAGATCACGGATGAAGAATGCCCCATTGAAGATGAGGGTGAGGAATATGAGGACGCGACTAGCGCATATGCTAGTGGAATGAGGAGATTCGACGAGCCGTCAACCGCCATAGAAGAATCCACCAAAGAAGTCAACTTGGGAACTGAGGAAGACCCTAGGATCATCCGGAAGAAGACTCAAGAAAAGAAAGCACTCAAGTGATTCAAAATGCGTAAGCCGTCGCGGGGCGTTGTATAGTAATATGAGACTTTCTTAGGAGACGTCAGGAATGGCGTGTCTACAGCGCCAGGGCCTCTCAGATCTCGGCCACCTGTTAAAGTACGCGTGCATCGTAAGAGAGAGGTGAAGGATGAAAGAGTAACTAGAGGAGGGTCATGGTCAAGTAGGCACTCACTCGAGCCTCGCGATCGCGCTCAGCCTCCTCAGCCCGGGCCACCGCGTAGGCCAGCTGCTCCTGAAGCGCAGAAATCTCCGGAGGAGGGCCCCACGAACTGGAACCCGCTCCACCAGCTGTCCCGGCTACTGCTGCCTGGTGGGCCCTCTGAAACACGGGGCAAACGATAGTCAGGGGCTAAGCATCGAAATCCAGGTCACAAGAAATGCATTGCATAGACTCACCAGGATCTCCAACTCCGGTCGGATGGCCACCAACTACCGCCTGGCGTCCGCCAACTGGGCCCTCAGCTCGGCGATCATGTTGTCACGAGCATCCTGCATTACACATAAGTTAGTGCCACAAGCATATACATATAGAAGGGTGAAGCATTTTCATTTCACTTACCCCTGCCATACCACCAAGGAAGAGGCGGTCCCCGTACATAGCCTGGTACCGTCTCAGGTAATCAGTACTGTCCTGTACATGGGACACCACTGGGACCCCGCCCTGCTGCCAGTGCTGGTACTGTGCCAGGAAGCGCGTACGCCAGTCCACAATCTTCGCCTTCCCCTTGGTCTTCCACCCGATGCGGGCCGGCTCATCTACATCAACCCACTCCTGGGCTAGCCCCAACGTCCTCATAACCAGCCTCAGCCGAAGCGGCTCGATCTCGTTCAGGCAATGGACCCACACGTCCCGCCCGAAACGAGGAAGACTCGCTACAACCCAAGGCTGGCCAGCGTCGCCCATGCCCAGGTAGGGTCTCCACACCACCTGCATCACCATACATACATCATGTTAGTTACCATTCAGTCACATGCATAAAAACATAAAAAATCATACGCATCATACCATGGCCTCAGGATACTCGCTCAGCTCCCGACGAAGTGACACCAGCTGGTAGCTGTGTGGTGCCGCTACCACGACCGGCCTCCACTGTCGCGCTAGAGGAACGGCTCTCCTGTTCCCCTGCCTGGCCCTCCCCATCGGGAAGTAGTAATAACTCCACACCTACATCCATCATACATCATTAGCACAAGTAATTGCATATTTAACTACGGTAAAATGCATAAATAAATTGTGTACCTGGAGAAAAGGTGCGAAGCCACTGACTGTCGTCTCCCTCTCTGAAGTCTGGGAGAGATCATCAATCAAATGGGCAAGCAGAGCCACTCCCCACGCGTAGTGCCCCACTCTGTCAAGGTCCGCCAGGATCCCGAGGAAGCGGCAGTGGATGCCATCCCCCTTCGTCCCCAGCAGAAGGCGGCCCAGGAAGAAGAAGAGGAACCTCCGGAGGTCTAGATTCACCAGCTCCCGCTCGCTCGGGTCCTGGGTGAAAGCCGCACGGGCATCTCCCTCCAGTCGTGCCAGAAACTCCGCTCCAGTCTCGCAAACCCGCTGGCGCGGGTCACCGAATCCGAGCGCCTCCATGATCTCCACTCGGCCGACTACCCTGCTGTCTCTATCAGTCACGCTCGTCTCTAACCACAGCAGGTCCAGGGCACTCTCTCGGTAGTCGGGGTAGGTGACCCCGCTCACCGCCTCTCCGTCAACTCGTAGCCCGGTGATCCGAGCCACGTCCTCTAGTGTCGGCACCATGTGACCCCAGGGCATCAGAAACGCCCGGCTCGGCGCGTCCCACCGCTCCCTCAATGCCTGGATAAGAGGAAGGTCGAGTCGGAAGGGCTCGATCCTAAGGAAACCTCCAAAACCCATGGCGTCCACACGCGCCCTCTGGAAGTCCGGCAGTCCACGGTATGCTGCCACCACTAGGGACCAGCTGATCCGGCTCTTCATCACGCCCTGCAGACCATAAAACCAACCAAAGAATACATCAGCATCATGGATAGTAATAAACAATAACACTGTATATGCTACTTATTTATTTTATTTTATTTTATTTTTTAAAAAAAATATTTATGTTTTTTTAGTGGCGTCCAACACCTTGGACGCCTCCTCTTTATTTTCTTTATTTTATTTTTAGAAAAACCCAAAAACAAAAATAAAAATAAATAAAAAATATATATATTATCATGGAGCCGTCCTAAGTCCTGGACGCCTCCTTATTTTTAATCCTATTTTATTATTTACGAGAATAAATAAATAAATAAAAGAAAAAAAAGAAAATGTGGAGGCGTCCAGGCCTCTGGACGCCTCCTTCCCTCACTCACCAGCCCTCACCACACTGTAGACACGCCAAAATTGACGCTATGTTGATCAAATCTCATGTCACTATGTTGACGCCCCAAAGTGAACTTCAATATTTCTATAATATAAAGTTTTTCTATTTTTGTGTGTTTTTTCTTGCATTTTTTGTGATTCGCGACCTGAAGAGGGGCGTGTTTTTAATCGCGACCGTATCTAGGGCGTGTTCAAAAGAAAGGACGACCAAATGTCAGGGCGTCAATTCCTGGTATTATCCGGTTTCAAAATAAATTCAAATTATCGATTAACGTCCTTCCTCAGGGCGTGTTTTCAAGTAACGCCTTCATCTCAGGCGTTTTATCATAATTTTCAAAAAAAGTAAGTTTTATTGCCAAAATTGAATCCAGGAAGTGACGCCCTTTGTCATGGTCGTGTTTTTGAGTAACGTCTTGATATAGGTCATCAATTTGGGATTTGACGCCCTTATGAAGGTCGTGTCTCCCCTTTTCGTGTCCTGCTTAAACTCGTCTTTCCTGGAGAGTTCCCCGCCTTCTTTGGTCTCCTTGCTCGAATTGAACTAGACTCCTGCCTTCTTTAAACCATTGCTTGTTCTTATCTTTCTAAGTTTGAGCTTATCTTCGGTTGAGACCTTATAAAAGAACTCCTTGAACGATCTCACGCGAGGTAACGGGAGAAAAAAAAGGAGATCAGACGAGATCAGAGTTTACTGAGGTCGGAGGTTACTTGGTTTACAGAGGCTCTTCATCTTCTTCATGTGCGATCTTTTAGAAGAGCTTTGCTTCCTCTTCTTCCTGTCAACAGCATCGACTTCGTTCCCCCTTTACTGTCGTCAGGGACAGCAGGGGTCTTTGTTTATTTTGTTTATGTTGTTTTGTTGTTCATCGATCATCATCACGTCCACTGTGTTCTTTTCCCTTTTTACGTTAGCTTCATCATATCTCCTCCTTCCCTATCTCTTTAGGGGTTTTAAAACAAAAGAAAGGTGCGCATGTTTTATTCCCTATTCATCGTCACATCATCTTTGGGATTGATACTACATTCACTTGGCTGATCCACTTCTTTGCTTTTTTGTTTTGTCTCTTTTGCAAGGTAATCAATAAAGAAAAACCCCCTTCATCGGCTGGCCGATTGAAGGAGGAGAAGGAATTCACAATCCAACCCGCGTTCTATTTTCCACCAGGTATTCGCGATCTTCTTTGTTTCTTCTTGAGGTAACCCCTCTGGCGATCACCCTCCTTAGTAGCACCACGTGCTTCTTTTCCTTATAATTATATCATCTCCCCTTATTTTTATTATGTTTTCTCATATTTAAATTCTTCTTCATGTGTGGATTTATCACGATCTACAAATTGGCGATCACGGTGGGACCTCCACTATTTTTCTTTTGATTACCATCTCCTTTTGGCACCCACGTGTGCCCTTTCCCCTTCGGCACCCACGTGTGCCCTTTCCCCTCGGTACCCACGGTACCTCTCCTTTTGTGCCCCACGGGCACCCTCCACCGTGCACACTGCACACTCCCGGGATCAGCCAGTTCTTGATTGTTTGATATATTTCCTTAATTAACGCCTCAACCAGAGGCGCTTTTTCTCTTAACGCCTTCATCCAGGGCGTTTTCTTTCTGTGTCACGTCTTCTGCCAAGGCGTCTTTTATTATTCTACTGCTTTTATCACACTGCCTGTGAATTCACGCCCTGCCCCAGGGTGCCCTTTTACTGCATAGCGTCTCACATCCAGGCGCGGTTTCAGATTTGACGCCCTCTCACAGAGGCGTCCTTTTCGATCATAGCACCTCACCCAGAGGCGTGTTTCATTTTCTCACTGCTGGCTCGTGGGCTTTCGCAGTGATTCACAATAGTGACTCTGTCGTCTGTTTGGTTGATAGCGACCTGCCCCAGGTCGTCTATTTCCTGCATTTTTACAGAAACCTGCTTCCTGTTGCTGTCTGTGATTGTTGGATTGATTATTACATTGCTTGCCTATATTACTGTGATCTGATCATATTATTTTGCATCTTGTGGCATTTGGTTGAGAGACCTCCTCTCTCTACACTAGGATTCCACACACCTCTCTTGGAATCGGGACAACCCTCCATTGAGCACTCCGTCTCTTTGGACCGGAAATCCCTTTTCCAAGACCTCCGTAAGTCCCCGCACCCGTGGATTCCCTCACGGACGCCGGGCTGGTTGTACCCTTGAAGTACCCGGAGTATAGAGAACCTATCGTTGGTGAAGAGAGAGAAAGAATCTAGTTAACCCGGAGATCACACTTGGATAAACTAGGTTTCACTTTGAAAAAGAGGGAATTATTCTGCAATTTAATCCACTCTAATCTCAAGCGGAACACTAAAATCTTGCGTTCATCTCAACTTGGTTGCATAAACTTGCTTGGGTTGATTTGGCTTGTTTGGATTGAGTGGGTTTTGTTTGATAGTTCCTTTATAAGGCCGTCTATCCTCTTAAACATGCAACTCCGTTCAGGTAAAATCATCAACATGGCAGGCTATGGATATTCTTATGATGATGAGGATGAGAATGTTTTTGGTCAATATGAAACTCCCCTCCAAGATTCCATCTATCATGAGGGAAATTACCCTCCTCCTCAGTCTCATTATCCTCAAGTCCATGTGGTTGATACCACTCCTCAAGAGGTTGTGCCCTCTTCTCAGACTTTGCCCTCCAAAACTTCGGGGAACCCTTCCCCATCCTTCAATGTCACGGATTTAATTAATGCACTATCTCAGTTGGATGATTCCCAGCGGCAGGCAGTTCAGGCCGCTTTGAAAGGGAAGTCCGTTCCTTCTTCATCCTCTAATCCCCCTCCGGCCGAGAGTGGCCATCACCCCGTTAATGACCAGGCAGTCCTGCATAAACCTCCTTCCCGTCCACCAACGCCCGGTACGGCCATGCCGGCCCAACAGGCGAGCCACTCTGCGGTTAGGCACCAATTTCTCCAACCTCCCCGAATTCTACGGACGCCTATACCGCATTCTTTTATTCAAAATTCGGCCCCAGTCGAGTCCGACACTAATGTTCTGCTGCTTCAGAAGTTGGCAAGCATGGAAGAGCAACTAAAGAAGGTCACTATGGCTAAAAATGCCCCGGAGATCTCACTCCCTACATTGCCAGTCTTCCACTTACCACCATCTGAGATGCCAAACTTCCGGTGATATAATGGGACTGGTAACCCTTTTATTCATTTGAAGGATTTCATGCACGAGACCTCCTTTTGGCAAGACAACAAGGCCTCCTTGGCTTACTTATTCAGGAGATCTCTGGAGGGGCCAGCCCTTGAATGGTTCTATTCATTGGATCCCACTGATGCCGGTGACTTTGATATCGTTCAGAGGAAGTTCTTGCAGAAGTACAAAGACCGGGTCGGACCTTCCCTCTCAATCACGGACCTGGTTGCGGAAAAAATGAAGCCCGAGGAGGACTTCATAATGTTTGCTGATAGATGGCGGTTGATGGCCGAAAAGCTGAAAGATACACTGTCGGAACAAGAACAAGTCAAGATGATAATTTCCAATGCAACTCCTCAGTTCCGGCATATCTTGGCCATGAATAGGTTAACCACCATGGAGGAGCTCTATGAAAGGGCTCGTTATATCCAGACGCAGATGAAGGATTCGCCCATTATGGGCATGTTTGAGCCGAAGCCACGGCTATTCAAGAAAATCACAACTGTCAACAACAGCGGGCCCACGAGGGAGGGCACTATTGCAAATGAGCAGGTTGGCGTAGTTGGCCACCCCCACCAAGCTAACCCACGTCCTAACCTTCCTCCACCACAAAGCCCCCATTTCAACTCCACTCCACAACGCCAATTCGCACCCCAACATTCCTTTGCTTCACCGCCAAACCAAGCGCCCCGCGCTAACCCTCCAGCTCCGCAACAGTACCAACAGGTACCACCACCTACCAACTATGGCCAACAACAATGGAGACCACCACTTGGCCCCAAAAGGGACCACTACCCTCCACTGCCAGAAAGTCTCCCGGATATTTTCAATGCTTTAATGGCCACCAATTTGCTCATGTTACCAAGGGAAAGAACAGCGTGGCCCGCTAATGTTGACACATCCCGTTACTGCGCTTTCCATCGTGCACCTGGTCATAACCTTGATCGTTGCTTCCACTTCAGGGATTACATTTATGACCTAAATGACCAGGGTGACATCAATTGGGATGAGATGAGACAATTCATCACCACCATGAAAGAAAGAAGGTCCCCTCGGCAGCAACAGGCTCAGCAGCCACAGCAACCAGCTCCACAGCAGCAACAACAAGCTCCAGCGCCTCAGCACGATATGGGGATCGTCCACAATCCACTACCGGAGCACCCGCCAAACCCGCACGTAAACTCTGTCACGTCTCTCTATGAGGTGGAACGAGGGCAGGGATGGCATGAAGAAAACGCCTCTGTCAGGGCACTTCATCATAATCAAAATCAACCTCCGCACCTCTTGCGCACCCCTTCTTCTTCTTCTACTCCCCAAGTGGGCCGATCCCTTCTGCGCCCCGTTAATCCACCTCCTACCACCAATTCTCCAACCTTGCCGGTTCGCCCCCTTCTTACACGCTTACCACCTCCACAGCCTACGCCACAACAAAACCCATCCACCACCAACCCTTCGCCACTGCCACCTAGGCCACTCCTCATCCACCCCTCGCCAACGCCCACTGCACCCGCCACCACTACTCCTTCACCGGCAAGGATCCCCCCACCATCGGTTCCACCACCTTTTGTACCCAGAACTCTTCTCATTCCACCCCCCACCAATTCCCCCCGCATACGGGTATCCCTTTCTACTCCCACGCCTCCTACCGGGGCACCAACACCCCCTACGGGGATTCCATTTGCGGGAACTCTCGCCCCGCCACTTCTTAACACCAACACACCTTCTTCTTCTTCTAATCCTCCTCCGACACTTGCCCCGATAGAGGCACGTCAAGGCGTGGCGACGCTCCGCAGTGGATGGATGTTCCACCGTATTTTTCCACAGAGAGAGTTAGAGCCCGTGCAAGGGCCGCAAGATCAAGAACAAGCACAAGAGTCAGTGCCAGGGACTCAGTATGATTTGCTAAAGCACTTGGACCGAACACCAGCAAGGATTTCAATCTTGGAATTAATTAAAAGGTCCACCACTCATCAGCTAGCTTTAAAAGAATATCTGCAAAAGGTGATGGTCAATGAGGACATTCCAGTTGAGCAGATAGTCACGGTTTTAACGCCCGCTAGCAGTCCGCCGGCAATTACTTTCCATGAACATGAACTGGAGCCACTCTCAGCAAGAAAGTACGCTCTATGCATCATAGTTGACATCAATAAGGTGGCTGTTAAGCAATGTCTGGTGGACACTGGGGCATCCATCAATGTCTTGCCACCTAGCACCTTGAAGTTGCGTGGCATTCCGGAAAGCCAAATTCGGCCGTCTACTGTCACAGTCACTGCATATGATAACACGAAGAAACCTCCTATAGGCATGATTACGTTAAAAGTAAGTTTGGGTCCTGCCGCCATCACAGTAGATTTTCACATTCTGGATATGGATCCGACATTTAATGGCATTCTGGGATGCCCCTACATTCAGCAACTCGATGCGGTGCCCTCCACAAATCACCAGTGCCTTAAATTCCCACACAAGGGCCGCATTATTAAAGTTACCAGCATGCCAATTCTGCCAGAGGAGGATATTCACGTGGCTTCATCAGTTCCATCCATGTGGCCGGCCAACAAGCCACTACTATCTGTGCTGGACGTCCCTTGTCCACGACCAATGCCAGAAAAAGTCACAACAGTTGCTATGACACCCCTGCCTGCCAAGGAAAAAAAGAAGAAAACAATGATGAACACCTCTGGCTGGAACATCTTAATGAAAATGGGGTATCAGAATGGCAAAGGTCTGGGTGCCAATTGTCAAGGCAGGATTAGGCCTGTTAAACCTCAGAAGCTGATTACACGAGGTGGCCTAGGTTACAAAGGGCCAGGCAAAAACAAAGATGAACCATGGGCATTTATGACATCCACATTAAAAACAGATCGCCAACCGCTCACTTGGACATTAAAGACACATTTTGCCACGGGTGGCTTTCAAAATAAGGAGCAAACTACCATAATTACTTCCATATTAGACTGTCAGGATGTTCATGCAAGATAGTTTGCTCGTCATATTGCCCCGTTGGCCACATACAAAGCCCTCGAGTCCTTAAGGCCTGACAAAAGAAGAAAAATGGATGATCCAGAATGTGACTGGCACAGGTGGTTCGATATGCAGGATATTACTATTTCTTTGAGCCGCCTCTTCATGCCGACTGATCCGGAATGGCCGCCACTTATTCATGAATTGATTGAGATGCCAGCTGCAGTTACAGATAAGAGGCAGCTGCTGAGTGACTACACTGATACTGGAGAGCCAGATGTTCCGTTTGAAGAAGGATTCACTGTGGACAGGCTGTGGGCCGGCCTCTTTTCTCTCACTTCCATGCATCCATCTGTGCTTGCTTCTCTATATTCTCATCGGTTTGGTCGTGTGCCAAGACCGCCTCCGATTATAATCAACTTGTCTCCAGATTCAATCCAAATTTCTCTCACAATTCCTTCTTCGCTCCTCGAGCGATTTTCTAAACTCTCCATCACGCCCCCGCGCGGGCCATCACTGATTCAATCTTTCTCTGATCTGGCAATTTCCACTCCTCCTACTATCCTCCCTGCACACTGCTTTCTTCTAGAAACAGAAAATAAAAATGAAGAAAAAGACAAAAACGAAAAAAAAACGCCAAATTCCCAAATTTCCAATCCTCCATTTCTGTTGAGGAGACCTCCTATTTCTCTTCTGAGTGCGTCCCGACCCAGGGGCCGCTCCTTCAAGATTCATTGCTAAATCTTTTCTCCCCCTCTGGTGAGGGGACTTCCTCTGTATTACCTCCTGTATCCACTTTTTCACCTCCTTCCCTTCCCTTTTCTGATCAAGCTAGTTGCTCCTCCTCATCTTCCGCTAACGCTAAAATTCAAGGGGTAGATTCACATAAGAAATCCAAGGGTAAGCAGATTCCCCATAGGTTTCTGTTGGAGTTAGCTATCAGATGCCAGGCTTATTTAGCTCTTCCTGAATTTATAGAGAATCCAATCATCCTACCAGAGTCAGAATATGAGGATGCTGTTGTTTCTTATGAGGGTTTGGGTGTCTATGAAATTTTGAATGACGAAGACCCTATCGAAGAGGGGGATGAAAGTTATGAAGAATATGAGGACGAGGCTGATGCTTTTGCTAGTGGCATTAGACGATTTGACGAACCATCAGCCTCTGTAGAAGAGCCTACCAAAGAAATTAATTTGGGTACCGAGGAAGACCCTAGGATTGTCCTCATAAGTAAGAATTTACCGCCCTCCGAAGAGGAGGCGCTCATTTTGGTCCTGCAAGAATACAAGGACACGTTCGCATGGAGTTATGAAGATATGCCTGGTTTAGACCCTGCGCTCGTTGAACACCGCCTAACACTTAAGCCAGGGTCTGTGCCGGTCAAACAACGGTTGAGACGTTTCCACCCTAATATGGCTCTAAAGATGAAAGAAGAGGTCGACAAGCTTCATAAGGCTAGATTTGTTAGAGTTGTCCTCTACCCCAATTGGGTGGCTAACATCGTCCCGGTTATGAAGAAAGATGGAAAAGTTCAGATTTGTATAGACTTCCGGGATCTCAACCGCGCTTGTCCTAAGGATGACTTCCCCCTCCCTCATATTGATGTTTCGATCGATAATACGACAGGATTTGAGACTCTCTCGTTCATGGATGGCTTCTCAGGTTACAATCAAATTCGTCTGGCTGAAGAAGATCAAGAGAAGACATCATTCACTACACCATGCGGTACTTATTGTTATGTGGTCATGTCTTTTAGACTTAAGAATGCTGGAGCCACCTATCAGAGGGCTATGATGGCGATTTTTCATGATATGATTCATATTTATATTGAGGTGTATGTGGATGACCTGGTTGTGAAATCAAGGACAAGGATTAAGCATCCTGGGGTTCTAGCTAAGGTCTTGCAAAGATCGCGAGAGTATCAATTGAAGATGAACCCCAAGAAATGTGTATTTGGTGTTTCATCAGGGAAGTTGCTTGGTTTCATTGTTAGCAAGAGGGGAATTGAAGTTGATCCCAACAAGGCAAGGGCCATTAGAGATATGCCTCCTCCCAAGAATTTGAAGGAAGTTCGAGGATTAATCGGGAGGTTGCAATTTATTCGCCGCTTCGTCTCCCAGCATTCACAAAGATGTAGGCCGTTTTACGAGCTTACTAAGCTGGGAGTCAAGTTTAATTGAGATGACAAGTGTCAGGCAGCCTTTGACGGATTGAAGGATTACTTGGCCAATCCTCCTGTCCTGAGGCCGCCAATTCCAGGCAAACCACTTATTCTCTATGTCTCAGTCCTGGATGACTCTGTAGGTGCTGTCTTAGCTCAGGTAGATGAAGAAGGTAAGGAGAGGACAGCATACTACTTGTCTAAACTTCTTAACCCCTGTGAGCAGAGGTATTTAGCCATGGAGAAAACTTGCGCTGCTTTAGTCTGGGTAGTTCAGAAGTTAAAGCACTATTTCTTAGCTCACGAGGTTCACCTCATTGCTCGCATGAATCCGATTAAATTCCTCCTTGAAAAATCTGTCCTCACTGATCGATTAGCACGCTGGCAAAGCTTCCTCTCTCAGTTTGATATCACTTACATTCAGCAGAAAGCTATCAAAGGTTACGCCATTGCCGAACATCTTGCTCACCACCCTCTACCTCGTTTTGATCCTGTCAATTCGGAGTTTCCAGATGAAGAACTAATGTCCATTAATCAACCCCACGATCCTATGTGGACATTACATTTTGATGGAGCTTTAAATTCCCAGGGAAGAGGGATCGGCATGGTTCTTATAACACCAGAAGGGGTCACCATCCCATTTTCTGCTCGGCTCACTTTTCCCGCCACCAATAATATAGCTGAGTATGAAGCTCTTTTGGCCGGTCTTCAAACCGCTCATTGATATGGTGTCACCCATTTGAGGATTGTGGGTGATAGTCAGCTCATTCTGCGCCAGGTGTTGGTCAAATGCCGCACTATCAATCCTAAGCTCAAACCCTACCAGGAACTTGCTTCAGCTTATGCCAAACTCTTCACCAAATTTGATGTGACACCAAATGCAGCGGAGGATAATGATACCAAATTTTGATGTGACGCGACTCCCTTGGACTTAGGATAGCAAGCAACACTATGAGTCGGCAACGTCACACATGCGGTTTCACTCGCGGAAGCACGCTCGGATCCGTAGGAGGACCGGCGATGGTGGTGAGGGTCCGAGTTTGGACCTTACGGCTCCAAGGGTCGGCCGGATAGGGATAGATCCCAATGGGCCAGGGATGCCCGATTTCACGGGTAGTCGGCACGCCGAGGGCGTGGGATGTAATGGCTCTCTCTCAACTCGCCCCGCGGTGAACACTCGATTGGATTGAATTGCGGATCGGACACTCGCCTAACCTCTGACGGTAACTAAGAGCGATACTAAGCTAAGCAACAGTAAAAACCAGCAAGGGAGAGTGGCCAGGAGCTCACCTGATCGGCGTGAAGACGCCGATCCCGGGCGGAGACGAGGGCGAGCGGGGAAGTGTGGTCCCCGCACACTGCGCCGATGTAGCTTCAAAAACCTGTTTAAGTTTACATTCACTACACCTCGCGCAGGAGGGTGGTCTCGGGGGTGGGAATTAGTTGTATTACATTCAAACACAACCTCCACGCAGGGAGGGGCGGTGAGCCGGCCAAGCGGGGGCGGGAGATTCGCCGGAAGTCGGGCCGGTGAAGCCGAACGGAGTTCCCTGCTTGCTGTGATCACTGACAGCCCGCCGCTGTAGAGGTCGTAAATCACGTTCAGGAATTTTTCCGGACACGAGATCAGCTGCGTCGTCTTTGTAACTGAACCGGGGACGCCTCAGAATTTTGCCGATTTCTTCTGGGGAGGGTACTGGTTCGGGCTGGACTTTGAGCAGGATGACAGATCCTGGGCGCAGCCGCTCCTTGTTTCTGCCAACAACTTGCAGAAGTGGACCTGGTCGCTCCTGGATGCCGAATCATGAACCGTCAGAAGTTCTGGAACCGTGGTCGAACCCTTTTTGCAGCAAAACTGGCGGGGAGGTCGCCGGAGGTCAGGGTGGCCTGGGGGACGCCGATGAGTGACTGTTGGCCGTAGAAGACTGGGGAGGGCAGTCCCGCGCGACTGAAGGAGAAAAATCAGAACTTGGGCTCCGGATGCCGACTGTACTTCTGTTTCGTGCTCCTGGTCGGGGACAGGGGGAGGAAGATCTTTGAAGAAGAAACCTCAGCCTGATTCCGCCGTGGTTCGCCGTGGCAGAGCTTGCAAGCTGGTTCTGATTCTCTGCAGAGGCTGCACCGCGTGGTCCAGGTTCTGTAGCAGCAGGTTGCAGATGCTGTCACGGGCACTCCCGAGCTCCAAATGGCACGAAACCAGTGGCGTCGTCTCCGTGGTTGAGGTGGCTTTCAGCAGGAGTCAACGGGGTTGCAATCAAAGGCCGTGGGCGGTTGGTGTGCCCTGAAGAGTAGGTACTGGTCGCTGCCGACTGCAGGAGACAGATCCGTGCGACTGAGGAAGAACGTTTGCAACTCTGGCTCTCGGATGCCGAATTAAGTTCCGCCTTCTGCTCCTGGAAGTAGACAGGGGGAGGAAGAACTTTGAAGAAGAGACTTCAGCCTGATTCCTCCACCGTTGGTCGTGAAGCAGCTTCCAATCGGGCTCAGGCTGGCTGCAGGTGGTGTCTGGCGCAGTCGGGGTAGAACAGCTCTCACGGGCGGTCACGAACTCGGAACTGGACGATTCCACCTCGCCTGCGAAGTGGACAGGACGACCTTTCCAGAATGGTAAGGTATGCCCTCAGATGTCGCCGTATGAACGCAGGGGAGCTTCTGCAAGACGGACCATCTTCTGTTACCTGCAGATGTGACCAAAGGGATGGGATGGTGGTGGGGTTAGGTTAAGGGGGATTGAAGTTTGTTAATGGAGGGAAAGGGGAGGTGTTTGCAGATGGGGGAGGGATGTGTGGGGGTGAAGAGAGGGGCGGAGCTGGTGGAATGGGGTGCTGGGGTGGAGGGGAGTGGGGGGGCCGAACCTAGGAGATGGGGGAGGGGAGTGGTCGGCCAAGGCTAGAGGGGTGGGGAGTGGTGCGCAAACTGATGGCTTGGGGTGTGAATGAGGGTGTGGGGAAGTGGGAGGGTTGCTTGGGGGAGAGGGAAGGTTGTCTTGGATGTTGGAAGATGTGTGGGGAATAGGGAGGGTTGTCTAGGGAAGGTGAATGGTTGCTTGGGAAGGTGGAATGAGTAATGGAGAGAGTAATGGGGCCTTGGGAGTTGAAGGGACTTGCCTAGGTGGCAAGTGAGGTGGCAAGGGGTGAGGAGAGAGGGGGAATTCGAAATTTAGAGAGAGAGAGGGAGGAGAGAGAGGGGAATTCGCCCCTAGGAGAGAGAGAGAGAACTAGAGAGAGAGAGAGAGCTAGAGAGAGAGAGAGAAGACTCAAGGGGGATTCAAGTGGGTTTCAATTTTCATGCATTCATCAATTAGCTTCAAAATGAGGAGTTGGGGTCCTATATATAGGGAATCCCCAATTACATAGAAGTCCCTGGAAAATGGACTAATAACAGAAGACCAAGGGGTGGGGAAGGGGGCGCCCATGGGCCAGGCCCAATGAAATGGCCCATTAAGGCCTACAACCCACTAACCTATTAAACCACTTAATGAATCCTTGGACTTAGGTAAATGACTAACTAACTTAGATAATAGACTCAATAAAAGGCAAAATTACATGATTATGACTCAAGAAAAATGTGGAAATTACATGGCAAGACTCAGAAAATGATGGCGAACAAAGTGGCGAGTAGCAGGACCCCACGGAGTGAAAGGGTAAGGGATGTCCCCATCATACTCCCGGGGTGCGGAGAACTCGACTCCGTCGAGTTAAGGGCCCACCGGGGAGCAGCTCAGGACGACTCGCAATCTCCAAACTCAACCTGCACCTGGGGCAGCTCTTCATCCTCTCAAGGCGGCCCGGACACACCCTCATGCTGGCGTTGGAACCCTGCTTGCATAGTATTGCTCTTCTGTGTACACGCCGGACTCTCAAGGCTATTTTGTGGAAGCTCTCCGGGGTGTCCCTCTTAAAGGAAGGCATAGGCTCAAAACACTCACTGGGATTCACCGCGGTGCCCATGTAGGGTGCCGGATCAGCCACATGATAATTGGGGTATATCCCATAGCCCATTAGTAAATCTAATCCATAAGCCAGGTTTGCCAAAGCCACTTGGAACATGAAAGGTCCAAGTCCTCGTGCCCTCGATTTGGAGGTGGCCCTAAGATAGAGTCGTTCCAATGCCACCATCGCGAGGTTACCTCCTTGGATTTCAAAGTGCCACCCGTGAGTTTTAGCCCGCTTATTATGATCGTCACTACCCATAGTTGGATGCTTGCTTGAATGAGAATGCTTTGAGTGATGGTGCGGTGGGGGTGGGAAGTATGTGGTATGCAAAGGGGGACCAGGGCAACCAAAAGTAGACATATCATGTAGTGATGTTATGATGTCTTTGAAGAATTTGGGGGGACCGGGGCATCCATAGGTGTCCCCCTTGTGAGTGAGTGTGATGAATGATGGAGGACCCGGACAACCATGGATGCTCCTAACTTGCATAAGATGGATGATGAATAGGGGTGGACCTACATATCCAAATGTGAACCTGCCATGCACTGGACCTAGTGTGTATGTGACACAAATGAGATGACTAGCCCTACCGGATGGGGTAAAATGTTGTGGCACATGCATTCCTATCAAGATGGTCCCATCTTTTGGTGAGGGTTGGTTTGGGGGTCTCCACTCATGGGATTCGAAGGGGTCCCAGAAAGTGGACATCTTGGGATGGGTTGATTCCTCATTTCCTAGGTGGATGTCACCTTTGGTCATGGCTCTCATAGTGTGAACTAAGTAGTGGAATGGGTGGGTTGGGTTCAACATGGTGGATGAGGGTAGGAGGGAGTGGGTGGTGGGTAAGGCGGCTAGGTCCCATGGGTTCAATGTCTTCCATAGGGAGGGATCAAAGGGGTCATGGAATGTGTTACCAAGGAAGGGGTATTCTATCTCCTCAAGGTCTTCAAATGATGGGGAGTCCTCCTCCTCAAATGTGGTATTTGAATCGAAGTCCTTGGCGGGTTGGTTGGCCATGAATGGAGGGCTTGGCATCCTACCCGAAATAAGCAACTCTAATTTGTGGAGAGCATCGGGCTCCTCGGGTGTAGGGAGGAATAACAGAAGGTCACTAGTGTAGCAACCCATAGTGTAAGTGGAGGAGATGGATCCGACACATAAGTGTAGGAGGTCAAGGCTCCTAGGTTGGTCGGCTACAGTGGTCAACAGGTCAGTTAGCTCCATTTGCCAAGCTATACCCTTAAGAAAGTCCCCTAGTGTCTCCACCTGATAGGATGATTGGATTGTGGTGTGGTAGGTGGGTAAGGGTACTATAGGGAGGTTTTGTTCCATAGGAGGGCAAACATGGGACAAGATAGGGTGAACCGGATTTTCTTCTAACCATTTAGCCAGGGGCTCACTTATGAAAAGTTCACTCCTATTTAGAGAGGGTGGTGTAAAAGGTGAAGTTCTTTCCTTGGGTTGGGCAAGGGTTTCCTCCAAGGTGGGGAGTGGTTCTAGGGTGTCCACCACTATGATGTCGGGTGTGGGAGTCATGGGTTCCTCTACCAAGGAAGTGAGATGGTCTTTTGAAGGTGGAGTGATGAGGGTAGGTGTATGGTACCCCCGGGGTGGAAGGTAAAGGGAAATTTGATTCAGGATCGGTAGGGGAAGAAGTGGAGGCCTAGGTTGGGGTAGGGTTGTGGTTGATAGTGGAAGATGGGTTGGGTGGGGTGGCTTGGGTTGGCCAGTCATGGGTGGAGTGTCCCTTACAGGGGAAAGTTGAGGGGTAGTGATAGGGGCTAAGGGGTAGTGTGGAGTATGGGTTTCATGGGAAATTGTGGGTTGGGGTGGGAGTAGGTTGATGGGGTCAGGTTCCCCTCGACCCGACTCTTGGCATTGTGCCTCATATTCTTCTTCCCAATTAAGGGGTGCTTCATGGACTTCAATCACCTCCTCAAGTTCCCCTTGGGTAGGGGTAACTACTTCTTCTAAAGCCAACGGGGTGGGGAGGTCTTTTGATGATGGGGTGTTGCTAGCCGGTGTGTGATGCACACGGGGTGGTGAACAAGGAGGGGACTCCGGTGGATGGGAGAGGACATGGGTGTTGTTGAATCGGAAGGCTCCCGGAAGGTGTGGCGGATGCACTAGGCAAGTCCGACGTGTCGGGTCAATGTTGGCATTCCTTTCATCTAACCATCTCCTACCTAGGATTATGCAAGGGCCCGCCAAAGTGCCAATTTGACACCAAGCTCCATCACAGTATGTGGTCTTCCCAAACCTTTTATGGAATTCAACGAAGACTTGGTCTCCGTCATGCACAATTTGTCCGGTCCTAGAAAGAGAGGCTACGATATCGGGGGATACCCAATTATCAGACTCCAAGTCAATAAAATCGATTTCCGTAGGCTCTCCATTGGGTAGGTATGCAAGGGATATGATTGGGAGTGGGATCATTTGGTCCGTAGACTCATTGATAGTGGGTGGTGGACAATGCATGGGACGGTCTGTCGGGGACTCTAATGCAAGCGTGCCCATGGACTAGACTCATAGAGACAAGTCTAAAACTTGCTCTGATACCAACTGATGTGACACCAAATGCAGCGGAGGATAATGATACCAAATTTTGATGTGACGCGACTCCCTTGGACTTAGGATAGCAAGCAACACTATGAGTCGGCAACGTCACACATGCGGTTTCACTCGCGGAAGCACGCTCGGATCCGTAGGAGGACCGGCGATGGTGGTGAGGGTCCGAGTTTGGACCTTACGGCTCCAAGGGTCGGCCGGATAGGGATAGATCCCAATGGGCCAGGGATGCCTGATTTCACGGGTAGTCGGCACGCCGAGGGCGTGGGATGTAATGGCTCTCTCTCAACTCGCCCCGCGGTGAACACTCGATTGGATTGAATTGCGGATCGGACACTCGCCTCACCTCCGACGGTAACTAAGAGTGATACTAAGCTAAGCAACATTAAAAAAAACCAGCAAGGGAGAGTGGCCAGGAGCTCACCTGATCGGCATGAAGACGCCGATCCCGGGCGGAGACGAGGGCGAGCGGGGAAGTGTGGTCCCCGCACACTGCGCCGATGTAGCTTCAAAAACCTGTTTAAAGTTTACATTCACTACACCTCGCGCAGGAGGGTGGTCTCGGGGGTGGGAATTAGTTGTATTACATTCAAACACAACCTCCACGCAGGGAGGGGCGGTGAGCCGGCCAAGCGGGGGCGGGAGATTCGCCGGAAGTCGGGCCGGTGAAGCCGAACGGAGTTCCCTGCTTGCTGTGATCACTGACAGCCCGCCGCTGTAGAGGTCGTAAATCACGTTCAGGAATTTTTCCGGACACGAGATCAGCTGCGTCGTCTTTGTAACTGAACCGGGGACGCCTCAGAATTTTGCTGATTTCTTCTGGGGAGGGTACTGGTTCGGGCTGGACTTTGAGCAGGATGACAGATCCTGGGCGCAGCCGCTCCTTGTTTCTGCCAACAAATTGCAGAAGTGGACCTGGTTGCTCCTGGATGCCGAATCACGAACCGTCAGAAGTTATGGAACCGTGGTCGAACCCTTTTTGCAGCAAAACTGGCGGGGAGGTCGCCGGAGGTCAGGGTGGCCTGGGGGACGCCGATGTGTGACGGTTGGCCGTAGAAGACTGGGGAGGGCAGTCCCGCACGACTGAAGGAGAAAAATCAGAACATGGGCTCCCGGATGCCGACTGTACTTCTGTTTCTTGCTCCTGGTCGGGGACAGGGGGAGGAAGATCTTAGAAGAAGAAACATCAGCCTGATTCCGCCATGGTTCGCCGTGGCAGAGCTTGCAAGCTGGTTCTGATTCTCTGCAGAGGCTGCACCGCGTGGTCCAGGTTCTGTAGCAGTAGGTTGCAGACGCTGTCACGGGCACTCCCGAGCTCCAAATGGCACGAAATCAGTGGCGTCGTCTCCGTGGTTGAGGTGGCTTTCAGCAGGAGTCAACGGGGTTGCAATCAAAGCCCGTGGGCGGTTGGTGTGCCCTGAAGAGTAGGTACTGGTCGCTGCCGACTGCAGGAGACAGATCCGTGCGACTGAGGAAGAACGTTTGCAACTCTGGTTTTCGGATGCCGAATTACGTTCCGCCTTCTGATCCTGGAAGTAGACAGGGGGAGGAAGAACTTTGAAGAAGAGATCTCAGCCTGATTCCTCCACCGTTGGTCGTGAAGCAGATTCCAATCGGGCTCAGGCTGGCTGCAGGTGGTGTCTGGCGCAGTCGGGGTAGAACAGCTCTCACGGGCGGTCACGAACTCGGAACTGGACGATTCCACCTCACCTGCGAAGTGGACAGGACGACCTTTCCAGAATGGTAAGGTATGCCCTCAGATGTCGCCGTATGAATGCAGGGGAGCTTCTGTAAAACGGACCGTCTTCTGTTACCTGCAGATGTGACCAAAGGGATGGGATGGTGGTGGGGTTAGGTTAAGGGGGATTGAAGTTTGTTAATGGAGGGAAAGGGGAGGTGTTTGCAGATGGGGGAGGGATGTGTGGGGGTGAAGAGAGGGGCGGAGCTGGTGGAATGGGGTGCTGGGGTGGAGGGGAGTGGGGGGGCCGAACCTAGGAGATGGGGGAGGGGAGTGGTCGGCCAAGGCTAGAGGGGTGGGGAGTGGTGCGCAAACTGATGGCTTGGGGTGTGAATGAGGGTGTGGGGAAGTGGGAGGGTTGCTTGGGGGAGAGGGAAGGTTGTCTTGGATGTTGGAAGATGTGTGGGGAATAGGGAGGGTTGTCTAGGGAAGGTGAATGGTTGCTTGGGAAGGTGGAATGAGTAATGGAGAGAGTAATGGGGCCTTGGGAGTTGAAGGGACTTGCCTAGCTGGCAAGTGAGGTGGCAAGGGGTGAGGAGAGAGGGGGAATTCAATATTTAGAGAGAGAGAGGGAGGAGAGAGAGGGGAATTCGAAATTTAGAGAGAGAGAGGGAGGAGAGAGAGGGGAATTCGCCCCTAGGAGAGAGAGAGAGAACTAGAGAGAGAGAGAGAGAAGACTCAAGGGGGATTCAAGTGGGTTTCAATTTTCATGTATTCATCAATTAGCTTCAAAATGAGGAGTTGGGGTCCTATATATAGGGAATCCCCAATTACATAGAAGTCCCTGAAAAATGGACTAATAACAGAAGACCAAGGGGCGGGGAAGGGGGCGCCCATGGGCCAGGCCCAATGAAATGGCCCATTAAGGCCTACAACCCACTAACCTATTAAACCACTTAATGAATCCTTGGACTTAGGTAAATGACTAACTAACTTAGATAATAGACTCAATAAAAAAGGCAAAATTACATGATTATGACTCAAGAAAAATGTGGAAATTACATGGCAAGACTCAGAAAATGATGGCGAACAAAGTGGCGAGTAGCAGGATCCCACGGAGTGAAAGGGTAAGGGATGTCCCCATCATACTCCCGGGATGCGGAGAACTCGACTCCGTCGAGTTAAGGGCCCACCGGGGGAGCAGCCCAGGACGACCCGCAATCTCCAAACTCAACCTGCACCTGGGGCAGCTCTTCATCCTCTCAAGGCGGCCCGGACACACCCTCATACTGGCGTTGGAACCCTGCTTGCATAGTATTGCTCTTCTGTGTACACGCCGGACTCTCAAGGCTATTTTGTGGAAGCTCTCCGGGGTGTCCCTCTTAAAGGAAGGCATAGGCTCAAAACACTCACTGGGATTCACCGCGGTGCCCATGTAGGGTGCCGGATCAGCCACATGATAATTGGGGTATATCCCATAGCCCATTAGTAAATCTAATCCATAAGCCAGGTTTGCCAAAGCCACTTGGAACATGAAAGGTCCAAGTCCTCGTGCCCTCGATTTGGAGGTGGCCCTAAGATAGAGTCGTTCCAATGCCACCATCGCGAGGTTACCTCCTTGGCTTTCAAAGTGCCACCCGTGAGTTTTAGCCCGCTTATTATGATCGTCACTACCCATAGTTGGATGCTTGCTTGAATGAGAATGCTTTGAGTGATGGTGTGGTGGGGGTGGGAAGTATGTGGTATGCAAAGGGGGACCAGGGCAACCAAAAGTAGACATATCATGTAGTGATGTTATGATGTCTTTGAAGAATTTGGGGGGACCGGGGCATCCATAGGTGTCCCCCTTGTGAGTGAGTGTGATGAATGATGGAGGACCCGGACAACCATAGATGCTCCTAACTTGCATAAGATGGATGATGAATAGGGGTGGACCTACATATCCAAATGTGAACCTGCCATGCACTGGACCTAGTGTGTATGTGACACAAATGAGATGACTAGCCCTACCGGATGGGGTAAAATATTGTGGCACATGCATTCCTATCAAGATGGTCCCATCTTTTGGTGAGGGTTGGTTTGGGGGTCTCCACTCATGGGATTCGAAGGGGTCCCAGAAAGTGGACATCTTGGGATGGGTTGATTCCTCATTTCCTAGGTGGATGTCACCTTTGGTCATGGCTCTCATAGTGTGAACTAAGTAGCGGAATGGGTGGGTTGGGTTCAACATGGTGGATGAGGGTAGGAGGGAGTGGGTGGTGGGTAAGGCGGCTAGGTCCCATGGGTTCAATGTCTTCCATAGGGAGGGATCAAAGGGGTCATGGAATGTGTTACCAAGGAAGGGGTATTCTATCTCCTCAAGGTCTTCAAATGATGGGGAGTCCTCCTCCTCAAATGTGGTATTTGAATCGAAGTCCTTGGAGGGTTGGTTGGCCATGAATGGAGGGCTTGGCATCCTACCCGAAATAAGCAACTCTAATTTGTGGAGAGCATCGGGCTCCTCGGGTGTAGGGAGGAATAACAGAAGGTCACTAGTGTAGCAACCCATAGTGTAAGTGGAGGAGATGGATCCGACACATAAGTGTAGGAGGTCAAGGCTCCTAGGTTGGTCGGCTACAATGGTCAACAGGTCAGTTAGCTCCATTTGCCAAGCTATACCCTTAAGAAAGTCCCCTAGTATCTCCACCTGATAGGATGATTGGATTGTGGTGTGGTAGGTGGGTAAGGGTACTATAGGGAGGTTTTGTTCCATAGGAGGGCAAACATGGGACAAATAGGGTGAACCGGATTTTCTTCTAACCATTTAGCCAGGGGCTCACTTATGAAAAGTTCACTCCTATTTAGAGAGGGTGGTGTAAAAGGTGAAGTTCTTTCCTTGGGTTGGGCAAGGGTTTCCTCCAAGGTGGGGAGTGGTTCTAGGGTGTCCACCACTATGATGTCGGGTGTGGGAGTCATGGGTTCCTCTACCAAGGAAGTGAGATGGTCTTTTGAAGGTGGAGTGATGAGGGTAGGTGTATGGTACACCCGGGGTGGAAGGTAAAGGGAAATTTGATTCAGGATCGGTAGGGGAAGAAGTGGAGGCCTAGGTTGGGGTAGGGTTGTGGTTGATAGTGGAAGATGGGTTGGGTGGGGTGGCTTGGGTTGGCCAGTCATGGGTGGAGTGTCCCTTACAGGGGAAAGTTGAGGGGTAGTGATAGGGGCTAAGGGGTAGTGTGGAGTATGGGTTTCATGGGAAATTGTGGGTTGGGGTGGGAGTAGGTTGATGGGGTCAGGTTCCCCTCGACCCGACTCTTGGCATTGTGCCTCATATTCTTCTTCCCAATTAAGGGGTGCTTCATGGACTTCAATCACCTCCTCAAGTTCCCCTTGGGTAGGGGTAACTACTTCTTCTAAAGCCAACGGGGTGGGGAGGTCTTTTGATGATGGGGTGTTGCTAGCCGGTGTGTGATGCACACGGGGTGGTGAACAAGGAGGGGACTCCGGTGGATGGGAGAGGACATGGGTGTTGTTGAATCGGAAGGCTCCCGGAAGGTGTGGCGGATGCACTAGGCAAGTCCGACGTGTCGGGTCAATGTTGGCATTCCTTTCATCTAACCATCTCCTACCTAGGATTATGCAAGGGCCCGCCAAAGTGCCAATTTGACACCAAGCTCCATCACAGTATGTGGTCTTCCCAAACCGTTTATGGAATTCAACGAAGACTTGGTCTCCGTCATGCACAATTTGTCCGGTCCTAGAAAGAGAGGCTACGATATCGGGGGATACCCAATTATCAGACTCCAAGTCAATAAAATCGATTTCCGTAGGCTCTCCATTGGGTAGGTATGCAAGGGATATGATTGGGAGTGGGATCATTTGGTCCGTAGACTCATTGATAGTGGGTGGTGGACAATGCATGGGACGGTCTGTCGGGGACTCTAATGCAAGCGTGCCCATGGACTAGACTCATAGAGACAAGTCTAAAACTTGCTCTGATACCAACTGATGTGACACCAAATGCATCGGAGGATAATGATACCAAATTTTGATGTGACGCGACTCCCTTGGACTTAGGATAGCAAGCAACACTATGAGTCGGCAACGTCACACATGCGGTTTCACTCGCGGAAGCACGCTCGGATCCGTAGGAGGACCGGCGATGGTGGTGAGGGTCCGAGTTTGGACCTTACGGCTCCAAGGGTCGGCCGGATAGGGATAGATCCCAATAGGCCAGGGATGCCCGATTTCACGGGTAGTCGGCACGCCGAGGGCGTGGGATGTAATGGCTCTCTCTCAACTCGCCCCGCGGTGAACACTCAATTGGATTGAATTGCGGATCGGACACTCGCCTCACCTCCGACGGTAACTAAGAGCGATACTAAGCTAAGCAACAGTAAAAAAAAACCAGCAAGGGAGAGTGGCCAGGAGCTCACCTGATCGGCGTGAAGACGCCGATCCCGGGCGGAGACGAGGGCGAGCGGGGAAGTGTGGTCCCCGAACACTGCGCCGATGTAGCTTCAAAAACCTGTTTAAAGTTTACATTCACTACACCTCGCGCAGGAGGGTGGTCTCGGGGGTGGGAATTAGTTGTATTACATTCAAACACAACCTCCACGTAGGGAGGGGCGGTGAGCCGGCCAAGCGGGGGCGGGAGATTCGCCGGAAGTCGGGCCGGTGAAGCCGAACGGAGTTCCCTGCTTGCTGTGATCACTGACAGCCCGCCGCTGTAGAGGTCGTAAATCACGTTCAGGAATTTTTCCGGACACAAGATCAGCTGCGTCGTCTTTGTAACTGAACCGGGGACGCCTCAGAATTTTGCCGATTTCTTCTGGGGAGGGTACTGGTTCGGGCTGGACTTTGAGCAGGATGACAGATCCTGGGCGCAGCCGCTCCTTGTTTCTGCCAACAACTTGCAGAAGTGGACCTGGTCGCTCCTGGATGCCGAATCATGAACCGTCAGAAGTTCTGGAACCGTGGTCGAACCTTTTTTGCAGCAAAACTGGCGGGGAGGTCGCCGGAGGTCAGGGTGGCCTGGGGGACGCCGATGAGTGACGGTTGGCCGTAGAAGACTGGGGAGGGCAGTCCCGCGCGACTGAAGGAGAAAAATCAGAACTTGGGCTCCCGGATGCCGACTGTACTTCTGTTTCATGCTCCTGGTCGGGGACAGGGGGAGGAAGATCTTAGAAGAAGAAACCTCAGCCTGATTCCGCCGTGGTTCGCTGTGGCAGAGCTTGCAATCTGGTTCTGATTCTCTGCAGAGGCTGCACCGCGTGGTCCAGGTTCTGTAGCAGCAGGTTGCAGACGCTGTCACGGGCACTCCCGAGCTCCAAATGGCACGAAATCAGTGGCGTCGTCTCCGTGGTTGAGGTGGCTTTCAGCAGGAGTCAATGGGGTTGCAATCAAAGGCCGTGGGCGGTTGGTGTGCCCTGAAGAGTAGGTACTGGTCGCTGCCGACTGCAGGAGACAGATCCGTGCGACTGAGGAAGAACGTTTGCAACTCTGGCTCTCGGATGCCGAATTACGTTCCGCCTTCTGCTCCTGGAAGTAGAGAGGTGGAGGAAGAACTTTTAAGAAGAGACTTCAGCCTGATTCCTCCACCGTTGGTCGTGAAGCAGCTTCCAATCGGGCTCAGGCTGGCTGCAGGTGGTGTCTGGCGCAGTCGGGGTAGAACAGCTCTCACGGGCGGTCACGAACTCGGAACTGGACGATTCCACCTCGCCTGCGAAGTGGACAGGACGACCTTTCCAGAATGGTAAGGTATGCCCTCAGATGTCGCCGTATGAACGCAGGGGAGCTTCTGCAATACGGACCGTCTTCTGTTACCTGCAGATGTGACCAAAGGGATGGGATGGTGGTGGGGTTAGGTTAAGGGGGATTGAAGTTTGTTAATGGAGGGAAAGGGGAGGTGTTTGCAGATGGGGGAGGGATGTGTGGGGGTGAAGAGAGGGGCGGAGCTGGTGGAATGGGGTGCTGGGGTGGAGGGGAGTGGGGGGGCCGAACCTAGGAGATGGGGGAGGGGAGTGGTCGGCCAAGGCTAGAGGGGTGGGGAGTGGTGCGCAAACTGATGGCTTGGGGTGTGAATGAGGGTGTGGGGAAGTGGGAGGGTTGCTTGGGGGAGAGGGAAGGTTGTCTTGGATGTTGGAAGATGTGTGGGGAATAGGGAGGGTTGTCTAGGGAAGGTGAATGGTTGCTTGGGAAGGTGGAATGAGTAATGGAGAGAGTAATGGGGCCTTGGGAGTTGAAGGGACTTGCCTAGCTGGCAAGTGAGGTGGCAAGGGGTGAGGAGAGAGGGGGAATTCGAAATTTAGAGAGAGAGAGAGGGAGGAGAGAGTGGGGAATTCGAAATTTAGAGAGAGAGAGGGAGGAGAGAGAGGGGAATTCGCCCCTAGGAGAGAGAGAGAACTAGAGAGAGAGAGAGCTAGAGAGAGAGAGAGAAGACTCAAGGGGGATTCAAGTGGGTTTCAATTTTCATGTATTCATTAATTAGCTTCAAAATGAGGAGTTGGGGTCCTATATATAGGGAATCCCCAATTACATAGAAGTCCCTGGAAAATGGACTAATAACAGAAGACCAAGGGGTGGGGAAGGGGGAGCCCATGGGCCAGGTCCAATGAAATGGCCCATTAAGGCCTACAACCCACTAACCTATTAAACCACTTAATGAATCCTTGGACTTAGGTAAATGACTAACTAACTTAGATAATAGACTCAATAAAAAGGCAAAATTACATGATTATGACTCAAGAAAAATGTGGAAATTACATGGCAAGACTCAGAAAATGATGGCGAACAAAGTGGCGAGTAGCAGGACCCCACGGAGTGAAAGGGTAAGGGATGTCCCCATCAAAATTGATCTTCGTCCATGTTCCTCGTAGTCAGAACATCCTAGCTGACGCTCTTGCTTCTTTGGCCTCTGCTTTAGTCTTCCCTCCTGAGCGTGATTTTCATGTTCCTCTAATTCATCGGCGTGACATGCCAGCTATTAAGGATCGTGCATTCCTCGATATTAGGGATAAGGTGCTTGAGAAGGACAAGCAGAAGGAATCTCTTAAAGGCAAAGATGTCATGCTTTTAGACTGGGAAGAAGAATTGGCTGACGAAGAGAAGCCTTGGTATTATGAGATTGCCAGATATTGCAATGATCAGTCCTATCCCGAGGAAGCCACTGCAGAAGAAAAGAAAGCAATTAGAAGAGTGGCTCAGCGTTATGTTTTGGTTGGAGGTGTGCTCTATAGAAGAGGGCTCACCGGTGTTTTACTAAGATGCCTCGACGATGATGAATCTTGGAAAGTTATGGAAGAGGCGCATTCTGGAGTGTGTGGTGGTCATGTGAACAGCCAGATATTAGCTAAGAAGATTCTTAGGCTAGGTTTCTATTGGCCAACTCTAGAAGAGGATTGTTCCATCTATGTTCGAAGGTGTATTCAGTGCCAACTGCACGCCGACAAGATTCATTCTCCTGTTTCTTCACTCCATCCTACGTCCTCCCCGTGGCCTTTCTCCATGTGGGCTTTTGATATCATTGGACCTCTTGGTGATTCGAACCTCCTGACCAAGCAAAAATTATTCATCCTCACGGCAACAGAGTACTTCACCAAGTGGGCGGAAGCAGAAGCTTACGTGGAGATCAAAGCGTCAACCGTCTGCAAGTTTATAATGAAGAACATCATCGCGAGGTTCGGCATCCCGAGCACCATCATCACCGATAATGGACCTCAATTTATCTCTCAAGAAATCAAGGGTCTCTGCAACAGGTATAACATTGCATTGCATCATTCTTCTCCCTATTATCCGCAGGGCAATGGCCAAGCAGAGGCAACTAACAAAACTTTGATAAAAATTGTCAAAAAGATGTGTGAGGCTAATAAATTTTCGGACTGGCCAGACAAGCTAGTTGAAGCTCTCTGGGCCTATCGAACTTCCATTCGAACCCCCACTGGGCAAACCCCTTTCGCCCTTACTTATGGAATGGAGGCGGTAGTCCCTTATGAGATTCTCATTCCCTCTCTACGAGTACAATTGGATAAGGAATTTTCTATTGATGAGCGTCGTGATTCACTCCTCGCCCAATTGGAACTCCTAGATGAGAAGCGTCTGGTCGCCGCTGAGCATGCGCGCGTTTATCAAAATAGGCTCTCGCGTTTTTATCAAAAGAAGGTAATTGAGAGAAAATTCAAAATCGGTGAGATGGTAATTAAGAGGATTTTCGTAAAGCCGGGTGGCCCCCGCTTAAAACTCCAACCCAATTGGGAAGGACCGTTTGTTATAAAAGATGTTTTTCCAGGCAATGCTTATAAATTGATTAACGCTGAAGGAGAAGAGTTAACTCATCCTTGGAATGGTTTGTATCTTAAGAAATACTACCCTTGATTCAAAAATCCAAAATATATATATATATATGGAGAAATTTTTAAAATCCAAAAAAAATTCAAAAATAAATGTTGTTTCAAAAATCCAAAACAAAGTGGAATATTTCCAAAAACCAAAAAAAATATAGAAATACCAAAAAGCAAATAAAAAATAGAAGTTCTTCAAAATCAAAAGAGATCAAAATTGGTGCCATGGCACACGAAGGATCAAGGTCCGAAAAGTCAAAATTCAGAATTCATTCATCAGTCTTGCTAACTTAAAAGGGGGTTGACTCCCACACACATTACACGCTTTATTCTTGAACTCAAGCAGTGCAAAATCCGATGAAAAGTCAAAAACCTGACTAAAAGTGAAAGATAATACCCGATCTTTTCTTCTTCTGCCCATAAGGGAGGAAGGGAGGCCTCGGGATAGACACGCCAAGCCTATCCGCCGCCCTAGTAGGTGGAAGTCAGGGCCCAAAAGGGAGCTAATGCCACGAAATCCCAAGTACAATTAGGTTTATTTTCATCAATGTAAATCAATTCCAAAGTGAAAGTCAAATTGTGAAAAGAAAAGCATGTCAAGAGGGCAAAGTCCCCGCAAGGAAAACCTTGGGCGTATGCGTGCAATATAAAAGGGGCAAAAAGGCAACAAATTTCCCTACGCCAAAGACTGAACCCCAACAGGCATAGGGTAGGGGAGGTAACTTTACCTTGAGCATCTCAGAATCCCTTATGGGCTTCCCTTATATTTTCTTCCATCCTTTCTATGTGGCAAGTCACGAACTGGTAGGATGGTCAAGACCGACCTGGGTAATTGCACTGTACGAAATCTCGAATACAAGTCAACTATGATCACGTCAACCCCCTTTTAATTACTCAAGAAAGGTTAATGAATTTTAGATGGTAGGACCCGTGGTCTTGATAGCCTTGTCAACCCTTTTTTGTAGAATAATTCAATTAACGCCTTTGGCTAAGGCGCTTTTTATAGAATTAACGTCCTAGATTAGGTCGTCTCTTTCTGAATAACGTCTCTGAGCAGGTCGTTACGTTTTCAAAATCAGATTTCATTTTCAAATTCACGTCGTCTTCTAGGGCGTCTTTATGAGAACCACGTCCTACTCTAAGGCGCGTTTTTCAGGAAAAATAACAAAAAAAATATATATGATTGAAAAAGAAGAAAAATGCATTTCTTCACGATATATGCTTGCATTCTTTTGCATGGGCATCTTTTATTTATAGTTTGCATATGCGTGCTTGCATGATGCATCTCCCCGCTGTCAGCTGTTTTATTTGCCTTATTTGATTAAAGGCTTGGCCCCTTGACCCGCTATTAAGGTCAAAAGTAAAGGCACCCCTTGCTTATTGAGCAAGGGGCCAAGTCGAACAGATGAATTAACCTATTTATTCAAAGTGTGAATTACAGTCGCAGAAACAGGGCAAAGTAAAACGAAGAACGTGGAAAGAGGAAAGTACACAAACACAAGGCCACAACTACACAAATGCTCAGGTAACAAAAGATGTCAATCTCATATATATATATACATCATGAATGTCTAAGTACAGGTATGAGGGTGGAGGAGTACAAGTAAGTCTCTCAGCTCTCGCCTCCACCCTCCTCTCTCCTACTCTTAACCTCCTCCTCGCCGTCCCGAGCTGGCGCTGGTGGAGGAGGCATGGGCCCCTGTGAAGAAGCTGGAACCCGAACCAGACCCCCTGCCTCGCTCCTCTCTCGGAGGGAAGAGCCCACCACAAAAGTAGAGCTGGTGAAGGAGTACCCCGCAGCCCGTGCTCGCTCATGCCCTCGCTGGAGACGCTCCTCAGACACTCGTAGCCGCTCCTGAGAAAGGATCAACTGGGTCCTCGAGTCTGCCAGCTCTCGCTCGCGTGCTGCTACCTGCTCCTGGTACCGAGCACGTTCCGCCTGGTACTCCTCCCGCTCACGAGCACGCTCCTCGCGCTCCCGGGCACGCTCCCGTCGCTCCAGCTCAAGAGCCACCCGCAGCTCGGCCACGTCCTGAGGCAGCTCCTCTCGTCGCCTCAGGGACCTCTCTAGCTCTGAGATCCGCTGATCGCGGATCGCCAACTCGGTACGTACCGCCTGAAGCTGAGTCGTCTGCAAACAGGTAAGCAAATCATCAATTCCACAATTAAATGCAATGATTCAGTAATCTAGCAATTCAAGCAATACATGATTTAAACCACTCACCTGTGTGCTCGTCGCATGGAAGCCCTTATAAACGCGGGTAAGAGCGGCTCGAAGCTCCTCAGTCTGTAAAATGAATTTCATCAGTGCACAATTATACAATCAATATTTGAATGGATTTGTGTTTTGGAATTTACCCGTGAAGCGAGATCACGCTCTGCTGCCTCAGCTCGTGCGGTCGCTCCAGCTAACTGCTCTGCCAGTGCAGTCACCTCTGCACTGGGTCCTCTCGAGCTGGAGGCCTCCCCTGGGTCTCTCCTCACTGCTCCCTGCTGGGCACGCTGCATTCATTGAGATCGTCAGTGGCTAATCATCAATAATTCAACAAAAGATATACATTTGCATATAGAAATAATTTAAACACTCACCAGGGTCTCTAGGTCGGCCCGTGTTGCGGCCAGCTGGTCCTCCAGGCTGTGTAGGTGGGCCTGGGCATCTACCACCGCTATGTCCCGCGCATCCTGCATCCATTGCATGTTAGTCACATGATAGAAACATAAGCATTTGCATTTAATTTAGAAACAATTGCATTCATACATACCTCTAAGACCCTCATCTGGGGTCGTCCGGCGTATACCTCCCAGTAGCGCCGGAGGTACTCGGAGCTGTCAGTCGCCCGGGAGGTGACTCTGGTCCCGCCTCGCTGCCAGTCGGCGTACTGCTCCTCGAACTGCACTCTCCAGTCGGTCGCCTTCGTACGACCGCGTGTCTTCTTCCCGATGCCGCGTGGCTCGCCTACCTCTACCCACTCCTGGTGAAGGCCCAGCGTCCTCATCACCAACCTAAGCCGTAACGGCTCGATCTCGCTCAAGCAGTGAACCCAAAGCTCACGCTCAAAATGAGGTCGGCCCGCTACGACCCACGGCTGGTCCTCGTTTGTCATCCCCTCGTAGGGTCTCCATCGCACCTGCATTCATAAACATACATGTCATCATTTCATCATCATCATAACAAATATAAAATAAATGCAAAAGAAAGATGCATAACATTCATGCATACCAGTGAGGGAGGGAAGTCTCGGAACTCTCTCCGCAGCACCCACAGCTCGTAGCCCAGTGGGGCTCCAAACACTATAGGCAGCCAGTGCCGTGCTAGAGGAAAAGCTCCATCACCTCCAGGCCGTGGGTCAGCGCGCCCCATCGGCATGTATAGGTGGCTCCAAACCTGCATCCATGCATCATATTAGTAAGGCATTCACACGCATAATAAAAAGAAAAGAAAAGAGGAAAAATGCATACCTGAAGAAAAGGTGAGAAGCCACTGACGGTCGTCTCTCGACCTGTCCCCGTGGACAGGTCGGCCATCATATGCGCCAGCAGTGCCGCTCCCCAGGCGTAGCTGCCAACTGCCTCCAAGTCCTCGAGTATCCCCAGGAATCGGCAGTTGATGACGTCGCCCTTCGTCTCGAGCAATAGCCTCCCGAGTAGCAGCAGCAGAAACCTCCTTAGGTCTCGGTCTGCTCTCTCCCTGTCGGCGGGGTCCTGGCAATAGACCGCCCTAGCCCCGTCTATCAACCTCTGAGAGAACTGCTCTAGGGTCTCCCCGGATCTATGCCTAGCAATCCCTAAACCCATCACTGTAGTCAGGTCGGTGCGGAAGATAGTCCTACACTCGCTAGGCGTCTCGTAGACCATCTCTAGCCCTAGCAACCTCTGGGCGAACTCAGTGTAGTCAGGGTAGGTGATCCCACTCACAGCCTCACCGTCTACCCTCAACCCGGTGATCCTAGCCACATCCTCTAGGGTGGGAACCATATGCCCCCATGGCATCAAGAATGCCCGACTCGTCCTGTCCCATCTCTCCCGTAGAACCTGGATAAGTGGTAGGTCGGGTCTGACTGGCTCTATGATAAGGAAGGCCCCGAACCCCATAGCATCTACCCTCGCTCTCTGGAACTCGGGGAGGCCGTAGTATGCTGCCCGGACCATGACCCAGGAGATGCGCGTCCTCATCAATCCCTGCATGTAAAGAAAAGAACTTTCACTTAATTATGTTGATTATTCATGCTGAATCTCATTTTGATTGCCTTGGGTTATATTGGTGTTTGATTTTAATTAACGACCATCCTCAGGTCGTGGTTTGTTGAATTTGCGCCCCTAACGAGGGCGTGGTTCTAAGTGTGCTTTGAATTTGTGACCTATCCTAGGTCGCTGTTATCTAAGAAACGCCTCTATGTTGGGCGTGATTCTATGGTTAATATCTAAAATTCCTAAAAAAATATTTCAAGTCACGCCCTTGGGTGGGGCGTTTTCCAAAATGGGTCTGTTAATTAATCAGGAATTAATGAATGGACGACCGCTGGTTTGGTCGTCTATTGTTGAATTAACGCCCTGGTGGGGGGGCGTTGTTTTCAAGTTTTTCAGAAAATAAAATAAAAATAACAGCATGCGAATAATTCATGAAAAATAATTAAAAGCATGGGAATTAACGGAAATTAACAGCATGATATCAAAAATGATAAATTTAAATGGGCGACATGAGGCAGGGCGTGTTCTCATGGGGTTAATTATTTTTCAGGGAAATAATTTAATTAACGCCCTTGGGTTAGGCGTTTCATTTCTAAAACGTGACGCCCCTGAGGGCGTCTTCTTTCTGGGTTGCAAGGTTTATACCCCGAGAGCTATGGAAATTAAAGGAAAAATGAAAAAAAATGGAAATAAAAATAAAAAAAATGGGAATAGGGTTTGGGGGCCTACCTTCTTGTGCTTTGGCTCTGCCGGTTGGGGGCGTGGATGACGTGGCCGCCGGAGTTGGCCGGGGCGTGGGACGATGGCCCTCGGTTGTTCTTATTCATTTCTTTCTTCTTCTTCCTCGTCTTGTCCTTCTTCATTGCCTTCATCTTCTTCACCCCCTTCGGGGGCCTCTTGGCCTCCTTCGGCCTCGTCGCCGGCCGCCATTGGAGCTTCCTCCATGGTGTTATCTTCGCCGGCATGGGCGGGCTCGTCCTCGCCCAAGTCAACAACCTCCGGAGCTGAGACCCGCTGCCGTTTGGGTGCGCCGCCGGCCATAGCTTAGGGCTAGGATGAGAGAGGAGAGAATGAGAGAGATTGGGGGAGGGGGTTCTCGGTTAGGGTTGCAGAAGGAAAATGAAAGAGGGGAAGTGGATGGAGGAAGAAGAAGAAAGGAGGGAAAGTTAAGTCGAACGGTCAAAAAGAATTAACGACTTAAGGAAGGCCGCGTCTTGTGAAATCAACGACTGAAACAAGGACATTTCTTGATAATTGACGACATTACTTAAGGCGTTATATTTTTGTTTGCATGGGGAATGATAACAATCGTCAGACGCATTCAATGGGGATTGATTGATGTGATGGAAGTAATAATTGCTGTTTATGATTAACGTCTGGGCTCGAGCCGTTATTTTGATTAAACGTGGCTTTGCTGAAGGCGTTACTTTTGGAATTTCAACGAATATATTTTGGAATATGAATCGAATTAACGCCTTGTCCTAGGACGGTTTTCAGTTAACGCCCATTGGTGAAGGCGTCAGTTATGAGCGATCAATCATGGAAGACGACCTGTGCTGGGGCGTCGTTTATAGAATTAACGACATTGACTGAGGCGTTATTTGCAACAGAATCGCAGAACGTTGGAAGAGTTATTCAGAAACACTGTAATTTGGCTCAATAAAGGAAATATCATTGATTTATATGAAGAAAAAGATTACAATGCTTAATGAGTCATTTTGGGCCTCAATTTTCTCAGAGCTATTACATAAGATTTCCAGTCATCTCTGTCTTCTTCCAAGCTCTACACAGGTTGATGAGCCTTGTTGATTTTCCATAAAGCTTGAATAGTTGTGCATTCTTCTCCATCTTCATTGCTGCCAAGGTCTCGTATCTTGATTGGAGGAAGGTGAGATGGGTCCTCGAGTACTTGCCGTGGAAGCCCGAGTTGAGGAAGGCATCGGTATGAATTGTACAAGATAAATTCTGAAGCGCCTATGAGACGAAGGTCCGTCCCGGGAGAAAATCTCGCACGGAGCTCTTGAGTTTTGAGTATTCCCGGGGTGCAAGTGAAGAGATTCTTTGGCATTACTTTGAGGTGCTCTCTCCATTCCGCTCTCTTCTTAATTTGAGGAATCCGGTTTGTCACTCTATTGCTTATCCCAAGTGAACCGGTCATATAAGAGAGTGGGCTTTTTGAGAAGATTCTTGAGGATTGTTGGGTTTCGTCACATGGATCGAATTTGAAGTGAAGGTCTACCCAACTAGAGAGTGCAAGCATGCATCCGTAGATGGGTCTTCCCATCGCCGCCGAGGTTAGCCCGCTATAGAGATAGGCTAGAATAGCCGGTCCAACTCTTTCTCATTCCCATAAGCTCGCTATAGCGCTTAACTGTGCCTCTTCTAGAAAATCCTCCGTGGATGGGAATAAGATTGCTCCTGCCAAGCACACCACGAAGGCCTTTGCTACCCGCTCTATCTCTTCATCTTCTTTGGCTTGATCTGCTCTCTTGTATACCCATGAGGCGAGCTTTAGAAGATTGATTCCTTTAGTGGCTTTGATTTGATTCACTAGGTTGGGGCAAGATATCAAGCTTGTTAATAGCTCATGAGAGGTGATTGGTTTTGGCATGATGGCCTTTTTTTCCTCATCCCCTTGCTTTGTTCTCTTTAAACCCAAGATCATCTCTAGTTCTTCCAATAGGACGGTGGCTTCGAAGGTTGAGAAAAGAAGTGTATGGGTGGAAGGGTGCCATATTTCAACTAGAGCTCCTATGGCAGCCCAATCAAGGTGAACTTGATCATAATGTTTGGCATGGGTAACTAGACCCAGAATGTGCCATCTTGTTAAGTACACTCTCATGTCTGAAGAAAATTTGGAGAGAAGGAGAGGCAGCCACTTGATCTTGGTGAACCTTCTGGCTCCTGGAATGTTTGGATAATCCTGTGGGAGACACAGAAAAGAAGGAAAGGAAAAAAATAGAGACAGACATGAGCATACAGAAGAAATATGAAGAAGAAGGAACAGAGAATCAATCCTTACCTGATTTAATGCAATGCGGTTGCTGATGTGCCCGTTAATCTCAGTTAACCTGGGAGTGGAAGCCTTGGATCTCTTAATCGCCCTCTCCATCTTCGGTTTGCAGGAAGAAGTTCGGACGGTTGCGGTGTCTGCAGAAGAACAGACAGAAGAAGTAGCAGAAGAACAGAGCTCCGAAGGTTGCTTTGATTGATTTGAGGAATTGCCTTCCCTTTATAGGAGTCCGGGGATTCTTAAGGCTGTTCGGAGTTAGCAAGTTTATGGCTATTAGGATTGGGTTTAGTTTGCGAATCGAAAACGGAAGTTCGTGCTTAATTAACGCCTTCTGTTAGGGCGTCAATTGTTGAGTTGACGACCTGACCGAGGTCGTGTTTTGTTTAACGCCCTTTCCAGGGTCATTTTCTTCTTGAACTCTTGGTGCATTTAACGCCTTAGTGAAGGGCGTGTTTCTATTTTTGACGCCCTCATTATCAGGCGCGTCTCATGTTTTGACGCCGTTCGGTGCGGGCGTGAATTTGTGAACTTATGAATTTCCTTTCCTACATGCTCTGATGAACTTAAGTGCTATTATTTCGTTGGAATTTTATTTTATTAAGCACTTATGATCATGTCATGCTTTGAATTGAAGATTATTCATATTGATATTGAAGGCTAATGAACTTTTTAAGTGCAGAGGAGTGCAGGTTTCGAGATGTCCGAATTAATGTGGAGGTAACATCATGTTGTTCCTTGTAAGCATTATTACTATATGGTATTCTACGATATTATAATATGTCAAGGACCTTGTGGTTCTGATGAACCTGGAATTTGAGTTCCCCTTCATCAAAAACAGTGATAGTTCCAGGAGAGTCTTGATCACACGGATAGGCCGTTGAGTCGTTGAAGGTCTGGGGCGATGGTTCCACTTTCTGAGTTGATGCGCGGACAAACGGGCTTCGGCTTAGTGTTAGCTCAGAGATCTGGATTCTTGACCAAATCTAGATAGCTTAGCAATATTATCCTTGATTATTTTCTATTTTTAGTTTGTTTTAATTTTCCTTTTAGCCCAGCATGCATCATGTAGGACTTTAAGCTTCATGCTGAAAATCTTCACATTATGGTTGTAATGAAGGTCACTCGCTCTTGATTGAGTTGACATGAGACATTCCATTCCAAATTGAGTACTTTATTCTCTTTGAAGCCGCTTAGGCTGATTACTTGAAAATGTCCCTTTGCTGGATCTCCATCTTAATTCCCTTTATTTTTCTGCAAATCCACCTGGGTTGTAGCACGTCCACATTGGCTGGTAACCGCTCTCCAATGGTGTCTCCTTATTGTGCCATGCGCACATTTTTACTTGCTTAGTTTAATCTCCTTTATCCAGCAAATCGATGCTTCCTTGGAATTACTCGGAGTTGTTTCACTCAGAATCTTGGAAAGATTTCCAATGCTTAGTGTCTGAGGCATGTCACATCACACCTTGGCATCTACTTATCAGTTCATTCCACTTCATTCCGTTTGTTGCACTTTCGCTCCATTTCGTCTCACTCCCTTGCAAAGCAGACGCCAAGGCAGGGCAGCTGTAGACACGTCAAAATTGACGCTATGTTGATCAAATCTCATGTCACTATGTTGACGCCCCAAAGTGAACTTCAATATTTCTATAATATAAAGTTTTTCTATTTTTATGTATTTTTTATTGCATTTTGTGATTCGCGACCTGAAGAGGGGCGTATTTTTAATCGCGACCGTATCTAGGGCGTGTTCAAAAGAAAGGACGACCAAATGTCAGGGCGTCAATTCCTGGTATTATCCGGTTTCAAAATAAATTTAAATTATCGATTAACGTCCTTCCTCAGGGCGTGTTTTCAAGTAACGCCTTCATCTCAGGCGTTTTATCATAATTTTCAAATAAAGTAAGTTTTATTGCCAAAATTGAATCCAGGAAGTGACGCCCTTTGTCATGGTCGTGTTTTTGAGTAACGTCTTGATATAGGTCGTCAATTTGGGATTTGACGCCCTTATGAAGGTCGTGTCTCCCCTTTTCGTGTCCTGCTTAAACTCGTCTTTCCTGGAGAGTTCCCCGCCTTCTTTGGTCTCCTTGCTCGAATTGAACTAGACTCCTGCCTTCTTTAAACCATTGCCTGTTCTTATCTTTCTAAGTTTGAGCTTATCTTCGGTTGAGACCTTATAAAAGAACTCCTTGATCGATCTCACGCGAGGTAACGGGAGAAAAAAAAGGAGATCAGACGAGATCAGAGTTTACTGAGGTCGGAGGTTACTTGGTTTACAGAGGCTCTTCATCTTCTTCATGTGCGATCTTTTAGAAGAGCTCTGCTTCCTCTTCTTCCTGTCAACAGCATCGACTTCGTTCCCCCTTTACTGTCGTCGGGGACAGCAGAGGTCTTTGTTTATTTTGTTTATGTTGTTTTGTTGTTCATCGATCATCATCACGTCCATTGTGTTCTTTTCCCTTTTTGCGTTAGCGTCATCATATCTCCTCCTTCCCTATCTCTTTAGGGGTTTTAAAACAAAAGAAAGGTGCGCATGTTTTATTCCCTATTCATCGTCACATCATCTTTGGGATTGATACTACATTCACTTGGCTGATCCACTTCTTTGCTTTTTTGCTTTGTCTCTTTTGCAAGGTAATCAATAAAGAAAAACCCCCTTCATCGGCCGGCCGATTGAAGGAGGAGGAGGAATTCACAATCCAACCCGCGTTCTATTTTCCACCAGGTATTCGCGATCTTCTTTGTTTCTTCTTGAGGTAACCCCTCTGGCGATCACCCTCCTTAGTAGCACCACGTGCTTCTTTCCCTTATTATTATATCATCTCCCCTTATTTTTGTTATGCTTTCTCATATTTAAATTCTTCTTCATGTGTGGATTTATCACGATCTACACACACGGCCTCCCGTCCGCCTATCCAGCCTATTAAACCAACAGATTGAAGTTCCGAAGGGCTTACCGGGTCGTGATCGTCCTCTCCCGCGTCGCCAGCATCTACTGCAGCCTCTACGACCAAAGGAGGAGCCTCCTCCCCCACGGCAATCTCCTCCGCCGCCGCAGCCTCCTCGGCATCATCCCTCAGCCTCCTCGGACGACGAGCCCCTCGTTTCCGCTTCTCACCACCCTGGCTTGGGCCTCCTTGCTCCATTGGGACTAAGAATGGGTCGTCTAGTTTGACTGGGTCGTCTGAATGAACAGTAAATGAGCAAGGGGGGAGGCCCCCCATATATATAGAATCCACCTTATTTGGGGCGTCCAGGCGCCTGGACGCCCCCACGTTTTTTATTTTTTTTCAAAATTCAAAAAATTAGGGGCGTCCAGGCGCCTGGACCCCCCAAAACAAAAACTAAAAAAAATTAAAAAATAAAAAATTAGAGGCGTCCAGGACCCCAGACGCTGCCAAAAAAAATAAAAATTTTAAAACGAAAAATAAAAACGTAGGGCCGTCTAGGCCCCTGGACGCCACCATAATAAAAATTTCAAAAAAATAATAAAAGAGAAATAAGACAAGAGTATGTATATAATCCAAACAAAAGCATAAAATAAAAACACAAAGAAAAAGAAAAATCACCAAAAAAATAATAATTAAGGGGACAAGAGTCCAAAATATCCAAATGCCAGATTTTATTCCATCAGAAAAGCAGAATGAGCTACATCAGGGGCTTAGGCGCCTTAGGCCTTAACTTCCCCAGTTCAGTTACATAAGCCCTCCACAGCTCGCATTCTTCCCCCACATGCGCTAAGGCCTTTCCCGCAACACTTGTCTTCCAGGGTGCTTTGACGGCCTTCGCTTCCTTCACGTCCGCTTCAGTGCCCAACTCCCTCTTCTTCAAAGGAACGATACCAGTCGGTAGCGGGAACGAATGGCGTGGGATGCCAAACTGGAGGCAGCACCGATGCGCATTATAAAGGACGAACTCGGTCGCGCCGATCAGTTGAAGATCAACTTCGGGAGAAGGCCTCAAGAGGAGATCAAGCGAAAGCAAACATGTCGGTGCGCAAGTGAAGAAGCTTTGTGTCACGGTGCAGAAGTGAGACCGCCAGTCTTCACGTTTCTTCAGCCACGGAACGCGGTTCACTACAGTACCACCGAAGCCTAACACGTCGGCTATGTGATGAAGAGGGCTTTGTTGGAAAAGCTTCGAAGCAGTTCGCATTCCCTCACGGTGGTCGAATTTGAAGTACAAATCAAGCCAGCAATTCAAGACAAGTGCGCAACCGAAAGGAGGCTTACCCATGCTCGAGGCAGTAAGGCCGCTGTAAATATAGGCCAGGACGGCGGGTCCCACACTCTTTCCACTCCAGATTCCGCGAATGGCACTCAGTTGATCTTCCTCCACCATGTTGTCGGTATAAGGAAACAAGAGAGCACCCGCCAGACAAATGGTGAACCCTTTCATGATTCCCTCTAAATAGTCATCGTCTGGTAACCCTCTCAGGGCCTCCATGACCCATTCCGCGAGCTTTTGCAAATCAATTCCCTTTTGAGTACGAACCTTTCGGGCTGCGTCGGGCGGCATGAAACTTCCAAGGACGTTTTCGGAAGTCCCCCGTGCCAGCATCTGCATATCCTCACCTTCCCGTCACTCTTGAATTTCTTCAATCCGAGCAGAAGTTCCACCTCCTCGAGGAGGATGGTCGCCTCGAAGGTCGGGAAGATAAAAGTGTGGGTCTGGGGATGCCAGATCTCCACTAGTGCGCCCATAGCCGCCCAGTCCATACGAATCTTCTCGTAGTGTTTGGCATGAATAAGGAGCCCCTGCAGATGCCACTTCGAGAGTATGGCCCTCATGCCGATGGAGATGTTGGAAGTTAGCTTTGAAAGCCATGGCAGTTTGGAAAACTTCCTCGGGCCTGGGAAGAGTGGATATGGCTGGAAGAGAAAACAAAGAAGAAGAAATGAAGGAAGTAAGAAGAAGGTTCACGTGGAGAAATTTGAAAAGAATCAGCTTACCATATGCGACATGATCGTCCCACTCAGATGACCCTCGAGGTCGGAGAGTCACCTGATCTCGCTGCTAGGCCTGCTCCTCTTCATAACGCGGGAAGACTCTCCTTCCATCCTGAAATCTCTAGATTCTCCTCTCTTTCCTCTCCTGAGCTTCCAAAACCCACCTTGATGCTTTTGAATGAACTAGCCTAAGGGGAGTTCTTATAGGAAGGGTAGGGCGCTACAGGATGGAACATGTCACATCAGCGGTCAATGTCAGGATTTTGGCTAGATCTCCTTTCCATTGTGGTGCGATTCTGTTACGATTCTGTTACTTTCTGATGTTATTAATCCATGCTGGCCTGTGCAGGTTTTACTAACGGACGTCTCTGTCCTATCTCCTGTCCCACCTTTCAATGGTTGGTCCCACCATATCATGCATCGTAGTATATGATACCTACGCTACTAGAACATGTCAAGGACCTTGCGGCCCGAACGAATCTGGGATTTGAGTTCCCCTTCAACAAAAACAGTGATGAACCCGGAAGAATTTGGGTTGTACGGATAGGCCGTTAACTTGTGGTAGCATAGGGACGACGGTTCCATTCAGTGAGTTGGTGCGCGGATAAACGGGCCCCAGCCCAGTGTCGGCTCACCGGATCGGTATCCTGACCCGTTCTTAACAAGTTGACAATATTATCCTTGGCTATTATCTATTTTAGTTTGTTTTAAATTTTTCTTTGAGCCCAGCATGCATTCATATAGGACTTTGATTTATTGCGGAAGATCATTCAAGTGATTCGATTGCGAAAGCCGCTGTGCTTCAATTCTTATATGAGATATTCCACTCCGAATGAAATACTGAGTTTCCTTGAAACGGCCCTACACTGCTCTTCCAAAGGAGACCCTTGTTTGGACAGATCCTCAGATATTCCTTTACTGTTTACCTTGCTTGACCCACCTTGGCCGCAGCACTTCCACGTTGGCTGGTAATCGCTCCCCAAAGGTAAAACCTATAGGTTTATGACCCAGGTACTTCCACACCGAGAAGTTGGTCTATTTTTGTTTCGTGCCTGAGCGCACATCTCACCCTCCCTTATTTGATCTCCATCCAAGCAAATCGTCAAAATTTGAAAGACCTCCTTCAAGGTCGCCTCATTGAAACTTCAGGAAAGATTCCAAACAGTAACGTCAAAAGCGTGTCTCATCACACCTTGGCATCAACTTATCAGTCCGCTCCCACTTCACTCCACTTCGATACCATTCCACTACGTGTCGCTCCCTTGCAAAGCAGACGCCAAGGCGGGGCAGCTGTAGACACGCCATTCCTGACGTCTCCTGAGAAAGTCTCATATTACTATATGACGCCCCGCGACGGCTTACGCATTTTGAATCGCTCGAGTGTTTCCTTTTTTTGAGTCTTCTTCCGCCCTTTTCGGCATCCGAAAATCATCTCGTTGCAGCATTCGGACGGCATCAACACCAATCGGATGCACCGGAAGGTTCCGAAACCAGGAAGGATGCCTGTCGGGGAGCTGCCGACGAATTTTCAGCGGACCCGGGGGGTCTTACTGGAGGCGTCCAGACCCTTGGATGCCTCCATTACTTTAATTTATTTTTTTTAAGACCAAAATACATAAAAAATGATATATTAATGGAGGCGTCCAGGCCCCTGGATGCCTCCATGAAAACAAAAATATAAAATATAAAATGCCAGTTGGCATAAAAAACAAAACAAAAAAATAAAAATATATTTTCTTTGAGGCGTCCAGGCTCCTAGACGCCTCCATCAACTCACTCACGGGGCCCCGCCCACCGAACGACGGTTTGTTGTGTGTGAAAGAATCCAAATTTTGGAGACGTCCAGCCGACTGGACGCGCCCATTTCCAAATCACGGGTCGCCGCTCCAAAACCACGCGTGCGACTTTCGGTGGAGTTCGGTGGGACTTATGGAGGCGTCCGGGACCCTGGACGCCTCCATGAAAATATTCAGAAAAAATGAATAAAAATAGAATAAAATATCTTTTTTGCCCTGATGGAGGTGTCCAGGGTCCTGGACGCCTCCACCCTCCGGAGCCCTATAAATAGAGGCCCACCCCCTCAGTTCTGGAGGAGCTTCTAAGAGATCCGATAGGCTGCCGGAGCCCAGAGGCTACTTGAGTCATTTCTAACCCGTGGGGTCTTTTGTACGTGGAGGTTATGCCGGCTTCTCGGGTGCCCACGCTCGCGAGAGGAAGGTCGTCTTCATCCACCGTGCTTCCACGTCGTCCCTACGCTGCCGGAGCTCCGCCGGATTTCACCATCGGCACATCCAATAAGCCAATCCTTTCCCTTTCTTCGTAGTTCTTTTGCATTCATCATCTCGCATCCTCTATCCCCCTTCATAAGGGCGCCTCTTCTTATATACTTCTTGCATCCATCATCTCATTTTCCTCCTACTCGAGTCCGAGAGGGGTTTAAAAGATAACACCAACCAGGTGTGTGTCTTGCCATCATTTCGTTATTTTTATCGCAAGGATTTGAATACTACACCTTCATCTTTCTAATCCACTCGTTACTTGTTTGTCATTGTTTTGCAAGGGTACCCAAGGAAAGCCCTCTCCGTCGGCCGGCCGAAGGGGGAGGAAGAAGCAACCCGCCATCTCCTGCTCTTGAGGTAGGCGCGATCACTTTCTTTATTTTGGGGTCTTTTGGCCCCTGGCGATCACATCTTGTTCTCGAGGCCGCGGCGAGTCACTTCCCCAATGGCCGTTTAAATTCCCGTTCTTATATTCTCTTTATATTCTGTTATATTCTGCTCATATTCTCGAGGCCGCGGCGAGTCACTTCCCCAATGGCCGTTTAAATTCCCGTTCTTACATGTTATATTCTTATCTATTCATATTCTCGAGGCCGCGGCGAGTCACTTCCCCAATGGCCATTTAAATTCCCGCTCTTATATTCTTTTTATATTCTGTTTATTCTTATCTATTCATATTCTCGAGGCCGCGGCGAGTCACTTCCCCAATGGCCATTTAAATTCTCGCTCTTTATATTCTGTTATATTCGTATTTGCTCATATTCTCGAGGCCGCGGCGAGTCACTTCCCCAATGGCCGTTTCAATTCTTGCTATTTAATTTCTGTACCATTCCCGTCCCCCCGAGGCCGCGGCGAGTCACTTCCCGCTATGGCCGTTTAACCCCCATATCTTGCTATATTACATGTGTCCCGCTCGCCCCGCCGGAGCAATCTCCCGTGGTGGCCCCTTCTCTCTTCTCTTATTTCTGTGTTGCAGCAAACAAAGAGGAGCCCGCACGCTCCGCGTCTTCATCGCTCCCCGAACCGCGTGACGTCGCCCACAATTGCTGCAACACAAAGTCAGTACGTTGGCTAGTTGCTGCAACACAAAGTCTGTACGTTGGCTGGTTGCTGCAACACAAAGTCTGTACATTGGCTGGTTGCTGCAGCATAAAGTCTGTACATTGTTGTCACAAGCACATTAAGTCCATACATTCGTTCACGGCATGTCTGAACATCCATTTCTAATGTACATACTTTACTATCTGCATTTGTGCAACCCTTCATGCACAGTCTATACATTGTTAAAGAGACGGTGAGCATGAGAGAGATGGTGGGGAGAAGAGATGAGACGGTGGGAGCGTGCCGGGCTAGGAAGCACTGCGTATGCATGGGGAGGCTTCAAAGGGCTGTGCCGGTGGCGGCGGGGGCTTGGAGCGTGCCGGCGAAAGGAGAAAGGGAGCGTGCCGCTGAAGGAAGGATGGGAGGTCGGTGCAGCCCGCGGCTAGGCGTGCCATAGTGGGTGCGACGGGGAGGTCGGTGCAGTATGATGTGGGGTTGGTGCGAGGTAGTGGGTCCATGCAAGGGTCTGGGGTCGATACAGGTTTTGTACGTGGTTGAAGAGAGGCCGGTGCATATTTTGTATGGGGTTGAAGAGAGGCCGGTGCAGCTGAAGGCCGTGTAGGGGTGAGGTCGGTGCAGTGTCAGGCAGCACCGGTGCAATGCAAGTTCATGCAAAGGGGAAGGCCAGAGCAATGCTAGGCTGCATCGGTGCAGTGGAGGTTCAGGGAAGGGGCAAGGTCAGTGCACATTGGGGTGTGATCTATGCAAACTTGGCCAAGGGCTTGAGGACTACACCGCCGAAAGGGGTGAGAAAGGGTGTACCACGGAGGGAAGTAATATGCAAATGGGAGAGATGTACCGCTGAAGAGGAGTGTGCCGCTGAAGGGCCAAAAAGGTGTGTCGTTGAAGGGCTGTTAGAGTATGCCGCTGGAGAGTTGATAGGGTGTACCGGCGAAGGCTGGAACAGGTGTGCCGAAGAAGGCCCACTCCTCCTTTACCTCTTTTAAGGCTTTTCTTTTCTTCCTTTCTTTGGTTTTTATGCAGTTTTATACAAGTCTTTTCTCCCTCTCCTCACAGCCTGTTCTTTATAATTCGGGCACTTAGTTCACCACAACGTCGATTAGCCCAATTCTTCTCATGTTGTCGGCCATGCCTTGCCTGGTTAGAAAGTTCTGTTATCGATTGCTCCATTCGTTTGTTGCTTCCTTTTGCCTTTTTTATGTGTTATTATTTCTAACGAAAATTCGGCAGCATCTCCCCTTGACCCGAGCGTAAGGGAGATAAAGGGAACGCGCCCACATGGAGTGGCGGAACCCGACAGTTGGAGGTGGGCACCCGAGAGCGGCAACACCTTAACAAAACCTCGAAAAACTCGGTGGAAACGACGGACGGGAAACCTCTAAGACTGGACAGGGTGTACTGGGGGGTTACCGGGCTAGGGGGAGACCAGGTGTGCCGCTGGGGCACCAAGGGAAAGTGTATCACTGGGGGCTACTATGGGTGTGTCGGCCAAGGTGCGGGAAGGGTGTGCTGCTAGGGGAAAGTGCAAGCGCACCGAGCAAGGCTCCAAAAGGGTTGGTCTGCTAATGGGGCAGGGTGTTAGACCGATCAAACCCATAGGGACCCCCGACAGGAGGGGAGAAGGTTCAAAGGGGCAGACACAGGTGAAGGTGTTGGGCTTTACAGGAGGAGGTTCGTGACCTCAAACCATTCAAGATGGCGCCGGATCCGGACGAAACTGTCGGCATGAGGGATGAACACAAGCACCGGAAAGTGAAGGGAAAGATGATCAAACGCACTGTGACCCAAAACCAACGAGACGAAGAGAAAACCCACTAGGGGGGATGATCTTCATTCATGGGGGAGCAAGGGGCCATAGCCGTCCATGTACATTACAAAGCATGCCCGAGCTAAGGCTATAGGCAAGAAAGAAAACCAAAGAAAAAAATAACAGAGAGGAAAGAAAAAAAAGAACAAAAGGAGGGGAGGTGTTGGGGATCGAAGCAGGGATGACCGTCCACCGGTCTTTCCCCCACTTTCCCCTACTACATCAAGCCCTCTCTCTCTCTTACTCTCTTTTCTTTGCCTGGTGGTTGTCGGAAGACTCCACGCCGGAGCCCTCTCTCTTATCTTCTCTCTTCTCCTTCTTCTCGTAGGTGGCTTTGTGTTTGTTCGTCTCATCTCACTGTGTGCCTCTTCTCTATCTGTGTCCCTCTTTCTCTTCGCCGGAACGGGAGTGGTTTTATACTCTCAACAGTGGGAGCCCTCGAGCACGGTAGTCGGAGGCGGGAAGCGACTGGTCATGATGGGGTTTGACTTCCCCCGTCCTTCGGTGGCAGAGGGATAGCTTACGTGGCCCAAACTCCAGTTGACACCTCAGACAGCTCACTGCGCGCCAAGGATACGTAGGGTATGGGCGTCACGTCATTCGGCCATTGAAATGCCTTCACGCTGTGTCGCTGGCGGGCTCAAGAAGTGTGCCGCAGGAGGGCCAAAAGGGCGTGCCACTGAAGGGCTGAGGGGCGTGCCGCTGAACGGCTGCCAGGGCGTGCCACTAAAGAGCTCAGGGGCTATGCCGCTGAAGAGCTCAAGGGCTGTGCCGCTGAAGGGGCATGCCGCTGAGCAGGGCAAAGGGCGTGCCGTTGAACAACTCAAGGGCGTACCGCTGAACGGGGCAGAGGGTGTGCCGCTGAAGGCCCTAGGGCGTGCCGCTGAAGGCCATTGGGCGTGTCGCTGAATGCCATTGGGGGCGTGCCGCTGAAGGCCATTGGGGGCGTACTGCTGAAGAGCTAAATGGACGGTTCTGAGCCCATTGTGAGCGCGAGTTGTGGCCCATTTGATTTTCTTCGAGGTCCATGGATTGTGGGGCTCTTGGTGGTTGATCTCTCTTCACTGTCGTGACTCTAGAGACAGCCTCACGGTAGTGTGTGCGTGTTCGGGGAGTCCGAATGGCCCTCCCTTCTTCACAGTTTCTCTAGTTTGGGGTTGTTGTTGATGCTGGACTAGTTGGGGCATGCAGGCGTGCAATTTTGCGTGTCCACAAATGCCCTCCACCCACGGGTAGCGCGGGCGAAGGATGAGCCGGGTGGTGCCCGTGGGTGTACTGGTCACTTCTTCTCTTTGTTGACGCCGACAGGGTGCCGAAAACTGAAGTAGCTTGTTGGCCTCTTCATCCGTGCCGACGGGACGCCGGGAACCGAAGTAGTATGTTGGTCTCTTCGTCTCTTCATCAGTGCCGACGGGATGCCGGGAACTGAAGTAGTATGTTGGTCTCTTTGTCTCTTCATCAGTGCCGACGGGATGTCAGGAACTGAAGCAGTATGTTGGTCTCTTTGTCTCTTCATCAGTGCCGACAGCATGTCGGGAACTGAAGCAGTATGTTGGTCCCTTTGTCTCTTCATCAGTGCCGACGGGATGCCGGGAACTGAAGCATTGCTTTGGTCTCTTTGTCTCTTCATCAGTGCCGACGGGATGCCGGGAACAGAAGCAGTGCGTTGGTCTTTTTGTCTCTTCATCAGTGCCGATGGGGTGCCGGGGACTGACGTGGCTTGTTGGTCTTTTCTTCTCTTCGGCAGTGCTGACGGGGTGTCGGGTGCTGACCTGGTTTGTTGGTCTCTTCTTCTCTTCGTCAGTGCCGACGGGGTGTCGGGAGCTGACCCGGTTTGTTGGTCTCTTCCTCTCTTCGTCAGTGCTGACGGGGTGTCGGGCGCTGACCTGGTTTGTTAATCTCTTTGTCTCTTCGTTAGTGCCGAGGGGGTGTCGGGAGCTGACATGGCTTGTTGATCTCTTTGTCTCTTCGTCAGTGCCGACGGGGTGTCGGGAGCTGACATGGTTTGTTGATTTCTTTGTCTCTTCGTCAGTGACGATGGGGTATCGGAAGCTGACATCGTTTATTGATCTCTTTGTCTCTTCGTCAGTGCCGACGGGGTGTCGAGAGCTGACATGGTTTATTGATCTCTTCTTCTCTTCGTCAGTGCCGACGGGGTGCCGGGAGCTGACATGGTTCATTGATCTCTTCGTCTCTTCGTCAGTGCCGATGGGGTGTCGGGAGCTGACATGGTTTGTTGATCTCTTTGTCTCTTCGTCAGTGCCGATGGGGTGTCGGGAGCTGACATGATTTATTGATCTCTTCTTCTCTTCGTCAGTGCTGACGGGGTACCGGGAGCTGACATGGTTTATTGATCTCTTCTTCTCTTCGTCAGTGCCGACGGGGTGCTGGGAGCTGACATGGTTTGTTGATCTCTTTGTCTCTTCGTCAGTGCCGACGGGGTGTCGGGAGCTGACATGGTTTATTGATCTCTTCTTCTCTTCGTCTGTGCCGACGGGGTACCGGGAGCTGACATGGTTCGTTGATCTCTTCTTCTTTTCTTAAGTACCGACGGGGTGTCGGGAGCTGACACGGCTTGTTGGTCTCTTTGTCTCTTTTCTTCTTTTCTCTCTTTCTTTTTTTTTTTGAACCGCATTACCGGTACAAGCGCCCTTTCGGGTTTTCACCGGTGTCGGCCCCCTCTTGCTTTTGCCCACGCGCCCTCTCGGGTTTTCACACGGCGGGGTACCCAATTTTGCCTGTAGCGCCCTTTCAGGTTTTTGCCACAGCCGAGTTGTTGCCATTTTTACCCTTGTCCCCGTATAGGGGCAAGTCCGGCGGGGCACCTCTGTTTTAAGCCCCTTTCTCTTATTTATTACGTATATATGTATATATTTTTTTTGACAAGTGGGTGATATGTAATGGTTGGCTAGGACCCGAGGTCATGTGCCGAGAGGTAGGGTTTATTCGTCAGCAAGAAAATAATGCCGACGTAACGGGAGATCTTTCTGAATGGCAATATTGTGTGGGAGCGGGCGGCTAGGGCACGAAGCCTTGCACCGGCAAGGGGCTTATTCGTTGGCAAGAGACTAGTGCCAGCGCAAGGGTAGAGGTTTTGCCGATTCGGACGTAAGGCCCGTAATGGCGATTTTGCATGAGAGAAGGTGGCTAGGGTGCGAAGCCTTGCGTCAGAAAAGGACTTATTCGTTGGCAAGGAACTAATGCCGGTGCAAGGATAAAACCTTCTTTTTCCTGTGCGGATGCCCGTCGACACCTAGGGACGTGCGGACGGGACATACCCACGGAGGCCTCTGCCGTCGTGCATTATCTACGTACACCTCAGCATGCATGTGCGCATACGTGCATGTATACGTATATACAGATATAAATTTATATTTATTTATATTTATATTTTTATTATTACCTTTGTCAGAATTTCTTCCTCCCCTTTTTTTCCTTTTTTCCTTTCTTTTCTTTCTCCCTTTTGTTTTCTCCCCCCCTTTTTTTTCTTTCTTTTCTTTCTCCCTTTTGTTTTCTCCCCTTCTTCGTTTATTCTTTTTTTCCTCTTCTATTTTCCCCTTCTCCTTTTTATTCATTTTTTCTTTTTCTTTTCTTCCCTTTTTTTCTCTTCCCCCTTTTTATTCGTTCTTCCCCTCCTTTTTTCTTTTTATTTTCCTTCCTTTTTTCCTTTTCTCTTTTTTTTTCTTCTTTTGTGTTCTTCTTTCCCTTTTTCCTTTCTCTATTTTCCTTCTTTTCTTCCCCCTCTTTGCCATATAAAAGGGGCGGGGGCGGTTCATTCGAACCACCCCCCTTTCAAACTCCCCCCCCCTCTTCTCTCTCTTCGGTGGTAGACGAACCGACCGCCCCCCTTCTCTTCGTCTTCTCCATTGTCGAGCGCCATCGCCGCGGCTGTCGTCGCCGTCGACATCACAGTGGTGAGGGGACCGCCGTGGAGGCCCTCCCCTTCTCCCTATTCCCTTTTCTTTCTTTTCCTTCTTTCTTCCCCCTTTCTTCTCTTTCTTCTCCTTCCTCTCCCCCTCTTTTTCTTGGTCTCTTTCGCCCTCCTCGCCGTTCGGGCATGGCGGAGCCCTGGGCTCCCCCTCTTTTCTTCCCTTTCCTCTTCTCCGTCTTCGTCTTTCCTCTTCCTCTCTTCCTTCTTCTTCTTCTCCTCTCCTTCTCCTCTCGGCATCGTGGGAGGTCGCCGATCGGGCGTGCCGTGGATGAGGACCCCGAGCGTGTCGGGTTAGGGGGGCACAGGAGTGCCGTGGGCGAGGGGCACAGGTGTGCTGGGATAGACTTCGGGGGGTGTGCCGGGATAGACTTCGGGGGGTGTAGACCACGGGCTGTGCCGGGGAAGACATGTAGCGTGTCGGCGAGGGCCACTTAGGGTGCGCCGGGGAAGAGACACTAGAGCGTGTCGGGGAAGGAAGGGCATGAGCGTGTCAGCGAAGCCCCCTACGGGGTGTGCTGGGGAAAGCACTCCGTAGCGTGCCAGGGAAGAACCCTCCTGGGCGTGTCGGGGAAGGTCGCTCAGGGTGTGCCAGCGTAGGCTTGTCTGGGGCGTGCCGGGGAAGCTCCATAGAGGGTGTACCGGGGAAGCGCCACAGAGGGTGTACCGGGGAAGCGCCACAGAGGGTGTGTCGGTGAGGGCTGCCGCAGGGCGTGCAGGCGAAGGCCATTCCAAGGCGTGCCGGGGAAGCGGCCTTAGGCAGTACACCGGCACGGAAAAAAGGAGGACTTTCTTCAAGCGGGGGACTTCTGGTGTTGCCTTTCGGGGTGCACCGTGACTTATTGGGGCCGTCACTCCTTGTGGACGCGCACCCGTGTTTTCCCTTACGCCTCTGGTCTAGGGAAAACTCTGTCGAAATTTTGTCAGAAATTGGCAGTGTCTTATTCATTTTACTTGTGGTAGAGCCCCTTTACAGTTTTCATTTCCCTGTGCCCGTGGCTTATTCTGATCTTCTGCTTGTTGTATCTTTGCAGATAAATGGCTGCCCCAAGCGGCTCTTCTGCTCCTGCTGCCACTGTCGGTGCCGACCTTGTTCCCCAGGCTCCAATGCCAGCCATCACATGGCTCAATGTAGAGGAACTAGACAGGGAGCATGCTGAAATAGCAGCATTGGCCATGTCTTCGGACTCTGAGACCGAGACGATGGACTATAATCGACTCTCTCGAGTTGAGAACCGCTTCACCTTCGATCGGACCGGTGAATATCGGAGGGACTTCCCGAAGGATAAGCATCTCATCCGATTTTTGAAGTACTTCCGCTCCCAGGAGAGGCGGGAGCTACGAGCTGTGCGGGAGGTCGAGCAAGTGATCCTGCAAGCACGCGACAGTTTGTTGTATAGTGTCCCGAAAAGCATCCCGATGTATCTGGTGGGGGAGGCTCGGGAGTGGAAGCCTGTCCTGGGGATCCATAAGGTGTTGTCGGCTGAAGACAGGCTGGTGCGAGCACCCCAATTCATCCCGGTGAAGTGGGACATGTCTGCTGGGCGAGTGCAGGGCGAACCACCCCGTTTTGGTCTCTTCTTGGCTCCCCTGAAATGGGGCTATAAGGAGGAGCCGTTCGTTCTGGACTGCCTAGCCGTCTGATTCAAGCACGAGCTAGCGCTGGGCTGGTACGGGGAGCTGAAGCTTTAGGACACTCACAGCTTCAGGGAGGGGGCAGTAGAATTTACAGAGTATGTGCTATTCAACTATGCCCCGCTGCTGGTCCGAGCTGGTATTTATCACAGCGTCTACGCCTCCCGCTACGGCTACCCCATCTCTAAGGGCCTCTACTGCGGCATGATAGAGGTGTTCAACGCTGAGACCAACACTTTTTACACGGCAGAAGGTGAAACTTCACTGGACCTGTGGTCAGCCAGTTGAGCGGCTTGCCCATTGACGGGGAGCCTTATGAAGAAGTATGCCTCCCCGACCTGATCAAAGATGAAACCAATGGGGATGGCTACTACTCTCTCGAGTATTCATTCCGGTATCTCATAAAGGCATACCGAGAGTTATATCAGCTAGCGCATGGCGGGAGGCAGCCCCCTCGTGAGGATCGGAAGAGGGTCCGCCTGACTCTGTGGTTGCAGTGTTTTTATGATGGGCTAAAGCAATATGCGGAGTTTCCGTGCATCGGCACCGCTGTTGCTCGTAAGAAGCGTGCCAAGCGCAAGACCGACGTGAAGATCCCTTCCAGGGGGCACCGGAGTGGGCCCAATCCGATGGGGGTCAGCCCATTGACGCACTGTGCCGCTTACTTAACGTACTGGCTGTGCTCATTTGCCATGCCATACGGGGACGAGACGGTCATTTGACTGGACGCCATCTACCCGGCGTGTCAAATGGCGTAGGGAATCAAGTTGTCCCTGTGCCCGGCTGCTCTCTGTCTGATCTACAAGTCGCTGGGAGACATCAGCACTCATCAATTCCCGAGGCAAGCCCGCTACGTGTGCCCGTTGCACTTCTTCAATGCATGGGTCTGCTCGCTATTCCCGGAGTTCGCCCCGTGCGCTCTTCAAGACTGGGGGCTAGTGCCGAGGATGCTGGAGTTCGCCAGCGCAGAGCCAGGCTCTACTTCCATGCGGCTGTATGACATTCGGGGCCGGTTGACAACGGTTCCCTGGGACGCGGCCGGCACCATTCACTTCTGGACGCTGGCCGCACACTCAAGCCCTCTGGTGAACAATAAGAGGGAGTGCAAAGATGATCAGGTGGAGAAGTACGTCCACCCCATCAGCCAAGAGAATGTGGTCCACCCATTGCTTGAGCTCGAGCTGAGAGACTGGGCGCTATCTATTCGCCCAAGTGTGCTGGCGTTTAGGAAGGGGGACAATGTACTGCTGGAGCCATATTACCCTTTTCGGTTTGGCCGAAACCTCGGATATGATCAGCATATCCCTGTCTATCATGCACAGTTCGGCTTGCCTTCACGAAATCTCCGGGGAAGTTCGGTCACCGAGCATGCCAGGAGCTGGTGGGATTTCTTCCATCGGGCGGACTCTGCCACCTTCAGAGTGCCAGCCCCCGGTTGCATCCCCCGAGTGACTCCGGAGTATATAAAATGGTGGAACGCCCGGACGGCCTTCTATCGGTTGCACAAGACCGACAGCTGGGACGGGGCCGAGAGGAAATTCCTGAGCAGGCAGCCGGTACCGATACTCGATATTGAGCCGGAGCATCTCTTCTGTCTCAAGAACAGGCAGGAGAAGGAGGTGGTGGCATATCTGGCCGCCCGCCGCGAAGCTCGGGAAGCGAGGCCGACACCAAAAGTGGAGCTACCCCCGGTGGCGAAGGATAACTACAGGAAGACCCTGAGGGACCTTTGCTGGATAGGGAGTGACCGTCTGGAGCTCATCAATTATTCGTTCCCCATGGAGGAGGAGGGCACTCCCGCGAAGAGCTGGCGCCCGGAGAGAGACCCGATCTGCCCGTATCGCACATTCGTGAGGCGGGAGGAGAGGAGGCCCGAAAATTATAAGGACACCACGTGGCTATATGTCCTCCTCCGAGTGAATGGGCTGAAGATCAAGGATCAGACGGCCGTCATTCTGGGCAAGCGCCTACAGGTCTCATATTATTATGCCGACGGGTGGGGCATGGACCACTTCAATCTTTTCTGCCACCTTTCGTCGAACAAGCATGCGGACTTGGATGCTCTCAATGATCGCTGCCAGAAGATTGGAGATGTGTGCTGGCTGGTCCGAGAGGCGGCGCGTCGGGACAAGGAGCCGTCCCTGAGTTATTGGCCGATAACGCTTCGGTTGTATACCGGTCCTCACGGTATTTAACCTTTCTACTTCTTTTAATTCCCATTGCTGCGACCTTAGCAGATTATCAGATGCTAATCATATGTATATATATTTGTTCTTCTTAACAGACCACCCTGACAGCACATAGATGGCGACATACCGGAATCTCCTTCGACTCATCTAGAAGCCCGCCTATTTTGAGGCGACACTGCCAGCTCCGACTACGGCTCCCCTGCCCAAGGCTGCGAAGTGGTCCCGGGCGAAGTCACCCGTGAAGAAGGTAATGGATGCTGCCAAGGTGGCCGGGCGGCGAGAGGCGAAGCGCAGGAAAATGGAGGCTGCTAAGGCTTCGGTGACTATTCCTCCGGCGCCAAGGATTCCCTCCTTCGAGGAGTTTGAAGCCGCCCGGGCCGAGCCAGGTCAGCCCGCCGGTTAGAATCTCCCGCCCTTCGTATCCTTCAGGGTCCGGCTTTACTTTGGAGCAAGGACTTTACACATGAGCGTTTGTTCCCTTTTTTGTTTCAGCTGCCGTGGAAGAGCCTGCGCCCGCGCCCCTTCCTGACGTAGGGGAGCCAGCATTTATGCCAATCCCCGATACGGGTGAGGCTGCGGCCGCAGCAGAGGTGAGTTCGGCGCCAACTCCGACTCCCCCACCGCAAGCCAAGGGAAGGTCCCGGGCAAAGTCACCCGTTAAAAAGGCGTTGGCGGTTGCCCAAGCGGTGACGCGAAGGCGGACCGAGGGGTCCCCGGCCCCGGCGATCGTCTCCCCGGTGGCTCCTGTGTTATCCTTCGAGGAGTTTGAAGTCACCCGGACTGAGCCAAGTCACGATGCTGGTGAGGTTCACCGGCCACCAACGTCCTTTGGGATTTATTTGCCTCCCGGGGCGGGCCTTGTATGTGCATATGACAATTGCATTTCTTTCTTTCAGGCGGTACGGAGGAGCCGGCACCTATGCTGATCCCGGGTGAGGGCACGGCTGCGGCCTCTGGGAAGGCATTGCCCGTCGAGGAAGCCCGTGAGCCGCCCCGTGCTGCAGGAGCCGAAGGGGGTATTTATCTTTGTCCACGTGATTGACGTCCTCTATTCTTTAGGAACCCAGTAGGTTCGATATGACTTGGCTTTTCTCTTATGCGGCAGGCGCTGATGTAGCAGTCATTGGGCTATTAGGGCCCCGCCTACATCTCCCGGTGACGCACATGTATGTGAGGAAGAGGTTGAAGTCTGGCGTACCAGCCTCACCCAGGCCGCGGGAGGATGCGCCAATCATTGACCTCGAAGCGGAGGCCCCCTTGCCAGCAAGGGCAGAGCCTGTGGCGGTCGAGTCTTCGTCGGGCGAAGAGGTAGATTATGATTATTCCTCCGAAAAAGCGGCCTCTGGCGAGGGTGTGTCTGAGACGTCTGAGCCACCCGAGCCGATCTTCAAGGCCCCTTCACTTGCTAGCTCTTTAAGCCTAATGGAGGAGGCTGCCGTAAGTGTAAGCTTATTCACGCAGGACTCCTTCTGTGGTCGCCCACTGACTGCATTCTCGTTATGCCTGAATTTTCAGGAATCAATCGAGCCGGAGGCTGTGGAGGAAGCTGCTCCAGCTATGCCGGTCGACCGCCCGGCGGGAGCCGATGCGGGGTTGGGCAAGCTAGCCCTTTTATTCGAAGCCCTTCAGCAGGAGTCGGCCGCGGAGACTTCAAGTGCTCCCGGAACGGCGGACGAGCCTTCGGAGGAGGGGGAGATCGTGCCCGAAGGCGGCGCCACCCTGGTGGCCGAGGTAAGCACGTGGGCCTTATGATTCTTCCCCGCCTTTTGATCTTGCATGATTCATTCCAAGTAGCGGGTGACTAACTCTGCTTCCCATGATTAGGTAATACCGACGCCAGGGGAGACGTCTGGCCGTGTCTGGAAGGCTGTCGCCAAACGGAAGCCGAGCATTGGTCTGATAGCAGTGGAGGGGCTGGCTCCGGTCTCGGGCCCGGGGGCAGAGAGCCTCATAGCACTTGTGCAAGCGAAAGGCATACCCCAGCTGATGGTTCCGCTTCCGCCTCTCCCAAAGCTCCCGGCCCAGGTAGAGGACCCACTTTTGAAGAGGATATTTGTGGGACTCCGTGCGTATCTGGAGGGGTCCCAGGCGCAGGAGAGGGGTTGACCAGCGATGGCTTCGGGCCCGGCTTTGCTCGAATCCCCTCCTTTGTCTGTAGCAGCGGCACCTGCATCCCCATCCAGGGAGACGGCGGCGACGCCAAGCGATTCGGCGATGGCCTTATCCACTCCCCTGGTGATGACCCGCCAGGGGTCTTCTGTCGAGCTGCGCTGGCCAGGGGACTTGGCCCTTGCTCTTCCATCTTCTTCAGTCGCCATGGACGCTAATTTGTGGGCCGAGGTTGACAGCTCTGTAGATTTCGTCCCTCCGGTTGTGCCCTCGGTCAGCCACACCTTGTCAGGCGCACCGGTCCGACAGATGTTGGTAACACTGCAGACAATGCACTTCGCCGATCTTTCTTTGTCATACTGGGAGGTGCAGAGTATAGTGACGCAGCTGACCGGGGCACTGCAAGTGCTGGGCTGTCCACTGGGGGAATGGTCGCGGCGGGTCTTGTTGCTGCTAAAGTATGTCAAACGTCGCGAGTTCCTCGAGACCCAGGCTCCCGACGAATGCGCTGCCCTCGATGCCCAGGCAGACGAGTATTTACAGACCTTGGAGGCACGGCGCCATGATGAAGAGCGCCATGGGAAGGCTTTGGGGGAAGGCCAGGGCAATGTTTGCTCCCTCAAGAGCCGAGTCGCAAAGTTGGAGAGCTACCTTGCTGCGGCTAGGTCTGACCTTGCCAAAGCCAAAAGAGTGGTCGAGACAGAAGGCGAGGCTCTTGCCGTCGCCCAGGACGAGACGGCGTCCGTGAAGGCGGAGCTCGCTTGACTCGAAGAACGGAGGGGCCGATTGCGCGACATGACAAACTTCCCTTACGTCGGAATCCTCCCTCTCGAGGACATCTTCAGGGGCATTGACTAGGCACCGCTCCTTTGCCCTTTCTCATCTCTTCTTCTTTCTTTTTGAGATGTAACCCAGGGGTATGCCCCGAAGCACATGTAGTTTAATCTTTCTTGAATAGAACAGAGCATTTACTACCTCGCATGTCCTTTCAGTGTGAGTTCATCCCAGGGGGGATCTCTTTTCTCCTCCCTTCTCTTTGTGCATATTGTCTTCTTCTTCCTCTTTCCTCCCTTTTGCTGTGCCAAAACACATTGGCAGGGTATGAATCTTCACGGTGATTCGCTCTGGGAGAACCAAGCAGGAACCCACGTCAGGGCAACGGAGAGTGCTTGCCCTCCCAGGGGGAGGACGAGGGAACCACTCCACCATACCAAATGGGTGACTTACCAGTCTCGCCATAATGTTGGAACCGCGCACTGGCCTCAAGCGGGGAGCCTTGGTCAGAGACCGTGTTTTTTCGTTACCCGGAGGGGACGGAGAGAAGAGTCTGTTTAGTCAATGGCCTGGACGGAAGGTCCAAACCAAAGGGGTACTCACCGCCCGGGGAGGACGGAGAGAAGAGTCTATTTAGTCAATGGCCTGGACGGAAGGTCCAAATCAAAGGGGTATTCACGACCCACCGCCCGGGGAGGACGGAGAGAAGAGTCTGTTTAGTCAATGGCCTGGACGGAAGGTCCAAACCAAAGGGGTACTCACCGCCCGGGGAGGACGGAGAGAAGAGTCTGTTTAGTCAATGGCCTGGACGGAAGGTCCAAACCAAAGGGGTACTCACCGCCCGGGGAGGACAGAGAGAAGAGTATGTTTAGTCAATAGCCTGGATGGAAGGTCCAAACCAAAGGGGTACTCACCGCCCGAGGAGGATGGAGAGAAGAGTTTGTTTAGTCAATGGTGTGGACGGAAGGTCCAAACCAAATGGGTACTCACCGCCCGGGGAGGACGGAGAGAAGAGTTTGTTTAGTTTTTAGTATCTCCGCTGATACGGGGCGATGACTGGAAATGGGCGGCGTTCCCCCTTCTTCTTAGCTTTTATTCTTCCCTTACTCTTTTCTCTTCTTCTTTCTTTTCTTTTCCTCTTCTTCTTTTTTTTCCCTTTTTTTTTCTTTTTCTCCTCTTCTTCCAAACCAAAGGGGTATTCACCGCCCGGGGAGGACGGAGGGAAGATTCTGTTTAATCAATGGCCTAGACGAAAGGTCCAAACTAAAGGGGTACTCACCGCCCGGGGAGGACGGAGAGAAGAGTTTGTTTAGTCAATGGCCTGGACGGAAGGTCCAAACCAAAGGGGTACTCATCGCCCAGGGAGGACGGAGAGAAGAGTTTGTTTAGTCAATGACCTGGACGGAAGGTCCAAACTAAAGGGGTACTCACCGCCCGGGGAGGACGGGGAGAAGAGTTTGTTTAGTTTTTAGTATCTCCGCTGATACGGGGCGATGACTGGAAATGGGGGGCGTTCCCCCTTCTTCTTAGCTTTTATTCTTCCCTTGCTCTTTTCTCTTCTTCTTTCTTTTCTTTTCCTCTTCTTCTTTTTTTTCTTTTTTTTTCTTTTTCTCCTCTTCTTCCTTTTTTTTTCTCTTCCCCTTTTTTTTTTCTCTTTTTTTTCTTCTTCTTTATTTCTTTTTCTACTCTTCTTTTCTTTCTTTTTCTCTTCCCCCTTTTTTTTACTTTCCTCTTCTCTTCTTTTTTTTTCTCTTTTTTTTTCTTCTTTCTTCCCTTCTCTTTTTTGAACACATGGATAGCAATCAAGTCGCTCGGACATTAATCACGCGAATCCGCCCAAAATAGGGCGGAGAATAATATTATTGATTGAATGGGGGCACCGGAGCGTGGTACAGTCTCAAGTGCCTTCCATTAAGAGGCGGGAATTGAACTTCCCCGCGGTGGTTAACAATTACATAGGCTCCGCCTTCGTAGACTTTTTGGACTACGTAGGGTCCGAGCCTGTTCTCATTCAGTTTACCCTTGGGGTTGGCGGCCATGACGTCTCTTCTCTTGACCATGACAAGGTCGCCCTTCTTGAATTCACGTTCCTTGACGAGCTTGTCAAAGGCACACGCTATTCGGGCCTGGTAGACCTGAATGTTCTGTTAGGCCTGAAGTCACTTTCTTTCCAGGCTGGAGAGCTCTTCGAGCCTTCGCTCGACGTTGGTCTGCCCTTCATGGACAAGGCCGTGCTGAATGGCGACTCTGAGGGAAGGTATCTCCAATTCAATGGGGACGATTGCCTCCGAGCCGTATACTAGAGAGAAAGGCGAGTAGCCTGTTGGGGTCTTGTATACAGTTCGGTATGCCCATAGCGCCTCATACATCTTCTCCTCCCAGTCCCTTTTGTTAGAGCTTACAATCTTGGCCAGGAGGGTGCAGAGTGTCTTATTAAAAGCCTCGGCCAGCCCATTAGCCTTGGATTGTAAGGAGTCGATATCCTCCAATCAATTTTGTATTTTTCTGCCAGCCGATAGACCTTCTGGTTGGGGAAGTGGCTGCCGTTGTCTGACACAATCCGGTCGGGCACGCCAAATCGAAATATGATGTTACGGCGGATAAACCTGGCCACGATCTCTCCGGTGACCTCCCTTAAGGCGACAGCCTCTGCCCAACGGGAGAAGTAGTCGGTTGCCACCAGAATGTATTTGCAGCCGGTGGATGACGCGGGTAAAGGACCCACGACGTCTGTTCCCCACTGGGCAAACGGCCAACTAGGCACAGTTGGATGCAGCTGCACGGGCGGCCTTCTGGGTATAGTGGCATGCTCTTGACACTTCTGACACGACTTAGCGTATTTACAGCAGTCGTCAAATATTTCCGGCCAGTAGTAGCCAAGCTTCTTTATTTCAATCTTCATTTTTGGTCCCACCTGGTGTGCACCAGCTGTCCCGGCATGGACTTCCTTCATGACCCTCCAGGCCTCTTCAATGGAGAGACATCGAAGGAGTAGCTTCTGTTTGGCGTCGGCCACAATTCGGAATAATACTCCGTTTCGGAGCTCATAGGAGTCCCTGGTTCTGGTTAGCTTGATCTTCTCTTCTCTTCGTTCAGTTAGTTACCGGTATTTGAACCACTACATCAGGGGGTCTCTCCAGTCAGGTAGGCCGATGGCTTCTGCTGTAGTGACTTCTAGCTCTTCTTCTTCTGGTTCTTCTTCTATCATGCTGGGCACTTGGCGTTGATTTATTACTTGGATATTGAGAGATCCATCTGGAGGCACTGCTAGTGAGCTTGCCAATTTTGCCAGGGTGTCTGCTTGTGCGTTCTCCCCTCTGGCGACGTGGCCTATCTCGAGGAGGTAGAACCGCTCCATGAGCCCCTTTGCCTTAGTGTGATAAGGGAGCAACTCAGGTTTCCAGACGTCGAACTGCCCCTGGACCTGCTTGACGACCAGCAGCGAGTCACCGAATACTTGGAGCATTTTGATCTCCATTTGGAGGGCCACCTGGAGGCCGATGATCAGAGCTTCATACTCTGCTTCATTATTTGTGCATGGCTTGCTAATGCAGCAGGAAGTGTGCAGCACTTCTCCGTCTGGAGATTTGAGGACGATGCCGGCTCCGGCCCGTACCTTGGTGCATCCGGACGGGGTCACTTCTGTTCTCGAGGCCCCGTCAAAATACAACTACCAGATGGCTTGTTGGACTTGCTCTACCTCCAGTGTTTCATCTTCGGGTAGCTCGATGGCCAACGGAGAGTCTTCGGGCACTGGGTGTGCTGCGAAGAAGTCCGCAACGGCTTGTCCCTTAACGGCCCTCTGTGGCACGTAGGTGATGTCAAACTCCATAAGCAGCACGGCCCATTTGCCCAGGCGCCCCTTCGGGACTGGCTGGGAGAGAATGTGCTTGATGGGATCGGCTCTGGATATTAAACTTACTTCATGGGACAACATATAGTGCCTCAGCTTCTTGACTGCAAAGACCAAGGCAAGGCAGACTTTCTCGATCGGGGTATACTTGGCCTCTGCCCCCACCAATCTCCGGCTGAGATAGTAGAGAGCCTGCTCCTTTCCCTCATCATTATTCTGGGCGAGCATTGCCCCTAGTGAATATTCGGTGGCCGCTATATAGAGAATAAGCGGTCTGCCTTTGACAGGTGCCCCCAGGACTGGTGAGGTCTTCAGGTACTCCTTTAGCTGGTCGAACGCGTGTTGGCATTCGTGACCCCAGCTGAAGGGTGCATTCTTCATCATTAGTTTGTGAAATGGTTGGCAACGCCCCGACAGGTTGGAGATGAACCTACGGATGTAAGCTAAACGGCCCTGTAGGGACCTCAGCTCTCCCAGATTCTTCGGAGGGGGCAGCTCCTGAATGGCTTTTATCTTGAAGGGGTCAATCTCGATCCCTCTGTGTCGGATAATAAAGCCGAGGAACTTCCCGCTGGACACGTCGAAGGTGCACTTCATGGGGTTCATTTTCAGCCCGTACAGCCGGAGCCTTTGGAAGACGACCCTAAGGTCACTCAGATGCTCATTTCTTTTCCTAGTCTTGACGACTAGGTCATCAATGTAGCATTCGACCTTGCTATATAGCAGCTCGTCGAAGATCTTGGTCATCGCCCACTGATATGTAGCACCGGCATTCTTGAGGCCGAAGGGCATCCTCTTGTAGTGGAATATCCCCTTGGGCGATCTGAAGGCCGTGTGGATCCGGTCGTGGTCGGCTATCCAAATTTGGTTATAGCCGGATGATCCGTCCATAAAAGACAGGGCCTCATGACCAGTGGTTACATCAATCATCACCTCGGTGATAGGTACCGGGAAGTCATCTTTCCGGCAGGCTTTATTCAGGTCGCAAAAATCCACACAAATCCTGATCTGCCCATTCTTCTTCTTCACCGGTACGATGTTGGCCAACCAAGTAGTGTACTGGTTTTCCGCCACGAAGTCGACGTCTATGAGCTTGTCGACCTCCTTGCAGATCCGGCTGATCAATTCCGGCCTCATGCGCCGGAGAGGCTACTTCACTGGCTCCACCTTGGGATCAATGGCCAAAATGTGCTGAGTTACTTCGGGGCTGAGCCCGGGCATTTCTTTGTAGTTCTAGGCAAAGCAATCTCGGAATTCTTACAGTAGCTTCGTGTATTGTTCCCTCTCCTGCGGGGGCATAAGAGCACTCAGAAAGGTCGGCCTGTGGTCACCTTCTGTGCCGAGGTTGATCTCAATCAATTCGTCGACGGTGGCCCAGCCGCCATTTTCAATTTCCGGCGGGGCTGGCGACAAATCGACAAAGCCTTGGTCTTCATTGTCCTCAGGCTCGAGGACGCCATCCCCCCCTTCTTGTTCCTCGTGACTAGGCGCGGAGGCTGCGTTCACCGCGCATTCCTCCTGGGCCGTAGCCGCTGGGTCCGCGGGGTCCGCTGGCGCAGAAAGGCACAGGGCCACCTCGAGGTCTTCTATGTATTCATCATAGACAACTCCGGAGGGGGCCGGGGCATCTTCAGGCGCCTGGTACTGGATAGATACTGTGTAGGCTCCTCTTCTGGGGCTATTCGTCACGTGGGGGCGCGGTGGGGCCACCATATAGTCTCCCATTCCGAGTTCATCCCTGTCAATGAGGTCCTGAGCAATGTCTTTGAAGACATAGCAGTCTTCGATAGCGTGGCCCAGTATCTGGTGATAGGGACAAAACAGTGGGTCCCCACTTCTTCGGGTGTCCGGCGGCCTCTTGGACAATGGGAGGGAAACTTTGCCGTAATGGCAGGCCCAGTCAAAGATACCCCGAGTCTTCTCTCTTGGGAAGGAGTAGGGCTTCTACAGCTTCTCTTGGAGTGTCAGGGCTCACCTGGCTGGCCACCCGGTTAATGGGCTTGCCGTATCGCTTCTTTTCCTTCTTGACCGGACGGAGGCGTCAGGGCTCGTGTCTCGGGGATGAGACATATGGCCACCCCACGGGCGGAGAGAACCTTGGATCAGGTCGGTCACTAGCGAGGTTGATGGGGGCATCTCTCGCCCTTCATATTTTTTTTACAACTTCGATTACTTGCTAGCATAGCTCCATTGTGTCCGTCATATTTCTCTAAGTCGAGTCATGTAATTTTCATATTTTCTTTGAGTCATAATCATGTAATTTTCCTTTTATTTGAGTCTTGTACCTAGGTTATTGAGTCATTTCCCTAAGTTTGAGTCTCATTAGGCTAATGAGTTTGCTATTGGGCCTATTTCTTTGGGCTTGGCCCATGGGCGCCCCCCCCTTCCTTCAGTTACTCGTTAGTGTGTTAAATGTCAGGGTCTTTTGTGAAAATGTGGGTTGCCTATATATAGGACCCCATTTCTCCCATTTGTAATCAATCAATGAGTCAATCAATCAATGAAATTTGAGTTTTCTAGTGTCCACATTTTCCTTTTGGTGAGAAACCAATAGAGTGGTGAGAAGCCCTCTCTTTTCCCCCCTCTCTCTTCTCTCTTTCTCCCTCCCAAAGGGGGTCGCCCCCCTCTCTCTATCCTCCCCTCCCAACCACATCACCCTCCCACCTACCCCATTAAAGCCCCTCCACTTCCCCAAGCTATCATTACTCCACCCCCTAGTCCCAAGGAGAGCCCCCCAATCCCCACCCCACCCTCCAACCACCCCAACTATTTCCCATGCACCCTTCCCTCTCCCCCATGCAACCCTTCACCTCCTAGACCATTTGAAATTCAAAATACCCCTCCCTCCACAACCTAGGTCGCCCAAAACCCTCTCCTCCTTTGGTTAGGGTCGCCCTCCCCCTCTCTCTTACCTCCTCCATCTCCATTCCACCTAGGGTATCAACCATCATTCACTTCCCTTCCCTCCTCATTCCCCATTGCTAGAACAAGCAGCCCCCCTGCGCCCTCCTTCTTCCCAGCCCTTCCACATCACCTCTAGCCTCGCCCAACACCTCCCTCACACTCCCCTCCCACCAGTCATCAAGTCCCCTTCACCATTTCCTCCTTCTTCATCTCCGTTCGTGGCCATTCGGGATCTTCACCGGCGAACCAGCTTGAGCTGATGACCTGCAGAAGTGTACCATCTTGCAGTGGTGACCACGGTTTCCTCCGGACGGGTTTGAAGACCCAAGAGATATCGTTGGAAGCGTATCCCTGTTCTCTTCGTAACGGAAAGAATCTCGTTTCATTTTGAGGTCGTGATCGCCCTAGGGAACCATTCTCCCTCGACTGCGTGAATCATCCCTGACAGGAGACCAGAGCCAGATTGAAGTCTCAACTGCGGCAATCCTACCAGGAATCTGAGCAAGAGTTCTTCATCAAAAGTCTTCTACTCTAAGTCTACTTTCATCCCCAACAAGGAGAGCTCCTTTTGGCATCTGGATCCAGAAGTTATCAATTTTCTCCCACCGGGCATGCAGTTCTGCTTCCACTCTGTCGGCATCGACCACCTTCACTGTTCAAGCTCTATCGGCCATCTCCGACCATATCTGGCAGCCCCGTCAGTTTTGTTGCAAAGATGACTTGTCAATGGAACCAACGACTTCAGCGGTGCCTGATTCCGAGCTCGGGAGCGGTCGCAGCATCCTCATCTTCCCACAGCTGAGAACCTGTTACAGTCTGCGCAACAGACCTGCCACCCTGTTCAACCATCTGCCCCGACCAGAATCGGCATCCACAGAAATCAAGAAAATTCAAGCTTTATCCCGATCCAGTTACGAAGAGATCCCCACTGGTCTTATCTTCAGAAAAAATCAGGAGTGGTCACAACGTCAAGAATAGCAGGCAACTATCCAGAATCGTAGAGGGGGGGCAGATTCGGCATCAGCTTCTTCTCTTGTGTTTTCATCGCTTTCTCCCCTCCCCGTATGGCCGGCTGAAGGCCCCTCCCTGTGTGGAGGTAGTAATTGGGTGTATTCTTTGGCTTCCCATCCCCAAGATCCCCCCTTGCATGGGGTGTAGTGCATGTCATTTAAATTTTCAGTTCGAAGCTTCTCCCGCGCGGCGTGCGGGTAAGCCCACGCTTCCTCGCTCGCCCTCGTCTCCGGCCGAGATCGGGGTCTTCACATCGATCAGGTGAGCCACTACACACTCCTCTTTGCTTAAATTCCCTTGCTTAATTAGTATCGCATCTTAGTGCCGTCGGTGGTAAGTGGAGCGCCCGAACCCGAATTTGCTTATGATTGAGTGACTACCGCGGGTGAGTTGCAAGGGAGCCATTAACACCCACGCCCTCGGCGTGCTGGCCACCTACGAGAGTGGGTATCCTAGGACCCTTGAGAGGTCCAATCCAAAGCTATCCAACCCCCGGAGCAGCTAGGGCCCGTCCCGGACCCTCACCACTATCACCGGTTTGCCTACGGTCAGGAGAGTGCGCTTAGCGGGTGAGTCCGCCCGAATAAAGTCACCGATTCGTGCGTTGGTAGCTTGCTAGGTCCAAGGGTCATTTGATCTTGTTATTATCACCCCAAGGTGGTGTCACATCAAGTGGTATCAGAGCAAGTTCACAACTTGTCTCTCCATAAGTTGGTCCTAGGGCATGTTTATGCATTTAGGGTCCTCTGTTGCATCTCCCATGTCAACTAGAATGGCTACTTCATACCCGTCATATCCATCCCCATCAACTTTCCCAAGAAGCCCAAATCCTCATGGAAGCTCCATTGCCAACAAAATGGGTAGCAACACCTATATCATAGAAGCCCTACCTAATGTCCTTAATCGGCTTGAAGATATCATGTCTCGACTCGACCGACTTGAAGGAAATAGCCGTGCACCAAGAGTGAATGAGAGTGACCTTTGGGGAAATCTAGAAACCATATTTTTAGAACACTTGAAAATCAAAACCCCCACCTTTGATGGATCCAACAGCCCAAGCCTTTACCTAGATTGGGAGATTTCCCTAGATCAATTCTTTAAAAGTTGCCCCTTGAACGAAGAAAGGAGAATGAGGCTAGCCAAGGTACACCTCTCTAAACAAGCTAAAACTCATTGGTTAGTTGTGGAAGGTTTAAGAAGGATCCGCAGGGAGGCCCCCATTAGCACTTGGGATGAGATGAAGGTCGAGCTTAGGAAAACCTACACTCTCCAACCCTCTCCCTCCTACTCAAATCACAAAAGCCCAAGGAGCACTTCAACTCCTTCATCCCCACCCGGTCAATCCAAGACCCCAATCACCCATTCCCCACCACTTCCCATCTCTCCTACCCCAACTACTACATTTACACCCCACCTCCAAGTCCACACCACAACCATAGGTCCCCATACCCAATTGGGCCCCATGGCCAACTCTCCACCTAGGCCCATGGTAACCCCCACCACTACCTCTTCATCACCCCCAAAAAGGGACACTCCTCCCAAAACCAATCAACCCAAACCCCTTTAACCCACCCATCTTCCTCTCCCTACCCCAATCCAACTCCCACCAAAGCCTCCACTACTACCCTCACCTATCCTAACCCAAGTTTCCCACTACCTATCACCCCGGATACACCATGCCCCAATCATCACCACACCCTCAAAAGCCCCTCTCACCTCATTGGTAGAAGAACCCATATCCCACCCCATAGCGGTGAACACTCCAAACCCACTCTCCACCTTGGAGGAAACCCAAGCCCAAATTGAAGAAGAAACAACACACGAGGGTCTTCACCTTACATCACCATCTCTAGTTGGAGTCAATCTCATCTTAGGGGAAACCCTTGTTAGTTGGCTAAAGAAGAGCCCAATAAGAGAGATCACGGCCCACGATTTCCCACCCATGAAGGAAAACCATCCCATAGTGCCCATCTCCTCTTATCACACCACAATCCAAGCATCTTATCAAGTAGAGACCTTAGAGGATTTTCTTAGAGGCTTAGCATAGCAAATCGAGTTCACTATCATGTTGACCCCTATGGCCGAACAACCTAGGAGCCTTGGCCTCCTACACCTATGCATCGGGTCAATCACCTCGGTCTATACCATTGGTTGCTACACTAGCGACCTCCTTTTCCTTCTCCCTATGGTAGAAGAACCCATCTCGATCCACTCCCCTACCATTGAGATCCCAAATACTTTGATCAGTCAACCAACTAGAAACCTTGGCCCAATTACCTTAGAGGAGGATGACTCACAATTTGGGAACCTTGAAGACATAGAGTGTCTCCCTCTAGGAAGACCTTTCCACGACCCCTTTGATCCCTTCCTATGGGAGTCTAGTTCCCCATGTGATCCAATCACCTTATCCACCACCCACCATTCCCTATCCCAACCCACCATGTTAGACCTAATTCACCCCATCCTACACCCGGGTTACACCTTGGGAACCATGACCTTGGGCCACATACCCCTAGGTAATAAGGTTGTGTCCCACCCCATGATGACCACCTTCTTAGATCCATTCGATCCTTTCCAATAGCAGTTAAAGGGTTGTCCCACACCTATACACATGAAAGTCACCTTTAGGAAAAACATGCATGTGTCTAGGCTTACCACACCGTTTGGCATGAACACTATGTTGGGTCCATTCATACATATCACCCACATGTCAAGTGGAAAGCATGAGTGGTCCATATTCGGATGTAATGGGCCACCGTCATTCATCATAAGTCTTAAACATGTTAGGAGCATTCACGGATGTCCGGGTCCCCCGGCACTCATCACACCCACACATGAAAGGCACACCTATGGATGCCCCGGCCCTCCCTCACTTCACATTGGTCATACACATGTCAAAGGCATCTACGGATGTCCGGGTCCCCCGATATTTACCACCACTTTGCATGATAGGGCCACCTACGGGTGCCCCGACCCACCTAGGTTGACCGAAGTCTACACTACGTCATTACATGATAGGTCTACTTTTGGTTGCCTCGGTCCCCCTTTGCATACCACACACTTCCCACCCACACCGCACCGTAGCTCAAGGCATACTCATTCAAGCAAGCATCTAGCAATGGGCGGTGAGGATGGTAATAAGCGGGTAAAAACTCACGAGTGGCACTTTGAAGTCCAAGAAGGCAACCTCACGATGGTGGCTTTCGAATGGCTCTACCTTAGGGCCACCTCCAAATCAAGGGCACGAGGACTTGGACCTTCCATGTTCCATGTGGCTTTGGCAACCTGGCTTACGGGTTGGATTTACTCATGGGATTTTAGGATATACCTCACCTTTCACGTAACGGATCTAGCACCCTCTAAGGGCACCACGGTAGATCCTAGTGAGTACCTTGAGCCTACCCCAATCTTTATGAGCGACACCCTCGGAGAGCTTCCACATAACAGCTTGAGAGTCCGACGTGCACACACGGAGGCAATACTGGGCAAGCAAAGTACTATCATCGGCAAGAGGGTGTGTCCAAGCCACCTTGAGAAGTTGAAGCATCGTCCCCTGGTTGCGAACGTGAAGTTGAGTTTGGAGGTTGTAGCTTGCTCGGAGTTGCGTTGGAGGACCTCTTCCCCGGTGGACTCATACTCGACGGAGTCGAGTTCTTCGCACCCCGGGGGTATGATGGGGGCATCTCTCGCCCTTCATATTTTTTTTATAACTTCGATTGCTTGCTAGCATAGCTCCATTGTGTCTGTCATATTTCTCTGAGTCGAGTCATGTAATTTTCATATTTTCTTTGAGTCATAATCATGTAATTTTTCTTTTATTTGAGTCTTGTACCTAGGTTATTGAGTCATTTCCCTAAGTTTGAGTCTCATTAGGCTAATGAGTTTGCTATTGGGCCTATTTCTTTGGGCTAGGCCCATGGGCGCCCCCCCTTCCTTCGGTTATTTGTTAGTGTGTTAAATGTCAGGGTCTTTTGTGAAAATGTGGGTTGCCTATATATAGGACCCCATTTCCCCCATTTGTAATCAATCAATGAGTCAATCAATCAATGAAATTTGAGTTTTCTAGTGTCCACATTTTCCTTTTGGTGAGAAACCAATAGAGTGGTGAGAAGCCCTCTCTTTCCCCCCCCCCTCTCTCTTCTCTCTTTCTCCCTCCCAAAGGGGGTCGCCCCCCTCTCTCTTCTCTCTTTCTCCCTCCCAAAGGGGGTCGCCCCCCTCTCTCTCTCCTCCCCTCCCAACCACATCACCCTCCCACCTACCCCATTAAAGCCCCTCCACTTCCCCAAGCTATCATTACTCCACCCCCTTGTCCCAAGGAGAGCCCCCCAATCCCCACCCCACCCTCCAACCACCCCATCTATTTCCCATGCACCCTTCCCTCTCCCCCATGCAACCCTTCACCTCCTAGACCATTTGAAATTCAAAATACCCCTCCCTCCACAACCTAGGTTGCCCAAAACCCTCTCCTCCTTTGGTTAGGGTCGCCCTCCCCCTCTCTCTTACCTCCTCCATCTCCATTCCACCTAGGGTATCAACCATCATTCACTTCCCTTCCCTCCTCATTCCCCATTGCTAGAACCAGCAGCCCCCCTGCGCCCTCCTTCTTCCCAGCCCTTCCACATCACCTCTAACCTCCCCCAACACCTCCCTCACACTCCCCTCCCACCAGTCATCAAGTCCCCTTCACCATTTCCTCCTTCATCTCCGTTCGTGGCCATTCGGGATCTTCACCGGTGAACCAGCTTCAGCTGACGACCTGCAGAAGTGTACCATCTTGCAGCAGCGACCACGGCTTCCTCCGGATGAGTTTGAACACCAAAGAGCTATCGTTGGAAGTATCTCCCTGTTCTCTTCGCAACGGCGATAATCCCGTTCCATTCTGAGGTCGTGATCGCCCTGGGGAACCATTCTCCCTCGACTGCGTGAATCATCCCTGACAGGAGACCAGAGCCGGATTGAAGTCTCAACTGCGAAAATCCTACCAGGAATCTGAGCAAGAGTTCTTCATCAAAAGTATTCTACTCTAAGTCTTCTTTCATTCCCAAGAAGCAGAGCTCAGTTTGGCATCTGGATCCAGAAGTTATCATTTTTCTCCCACCGGGCATGCAGTTCTGCTTCCACTCTGTTGGCATCGACCACCTTCACTGTTCAAGCTCTACCGGCCATATCCGACCATATCTGGCAGCCCCATCAGTTTCGTTGCAAAGAAGACTCGTCAACGGAACCAACGACTTCAGCGGTGCCTGATTCCGAGCTCGGGAGCGGTTGCAGCATGATCATCTTCCCACTGCTGAGAACCTGTTACAGTCTGCGCAACAGACCTGCCACCCTGTTCAACCATCTGCCCCGACCAGAATCGGCGACTACAGAAATCAAGAAAATTCAAGCTTCATCCCGATCCAGTTACGAAGGGATCCCCACTAGCATTGTCTTCAGCAAAAATCAGGAGTGGTCACAACGTCAAGAACAGCAGGCAACTGTCCAGAATCACAAAGGGGGGGGCAGATTTGGCATCGGCTTCTTCTCTTGTGTTTTCATCGCTTTCTCCCCTCCCCGCTTGGCCGGCTGAAGGCCCCTACCTGTGTGGAGGTAGTAATTGGGTGTATTCTTTAGTTTCCCTTCCCCATGATCCCCCCCTTGCATGGGGTGTAGTGCATGTCATTTAAAATTTCAGGTCGAAGCTTCTCCGACGCGGCGTGCGGGTAAGCCCACGCTTCCTCACTCGCCCTCGTCTCCGGCCGGGATCGGTGTCTTCACACCGATCAGGTGAGCCACTGCACACTCCTCTTTGCTTAAATTCCCTTGCTTAATTAGTATCGCATCTTAGTACCGTCGGTGGTAAGTGGAGCGCCCGAACCCGAATTTGCTTATGATTGAGTGACTACCGCGGGTGAGTTGCGAGAGAGCCATTAACACCCACGCCCTCGACGTGCTGGCCGCCTATGAGAGTGGGTATCCTAGGACCCTTGAGAGGTCCAATCCAAAGCTAGCCAACCCCCGGAGTAGCTAGGGCCCGTCCCGGACACTCACCACTATCACCGGTTTACCTACGGGCACGAGAGTGCGCTTAGCGGGTGAGTCCGCCCGAGTAAAGTCACCAGTTCGTGCGTTGGTAGCTTGCTAGGTCCAAGGGTCATTTGATCGTGTGATTATCACCCCAAGGTGGTGTCACATTAGAGGTCAACTCAGCCTGCCGTGCCTTTAACATCTTGATCACCCGTTGCTGCCTATGGTACAAGGCGTACATGACGGGGTCGTATCGAGGAGAATCTAGAGCATGGCCCATGCTACTGCTCCTTGCTTTGCCAGCAGGCCGGAGTGAGGGCGCCTCGGTGGCGTGACCCTTTGAGGTTAGTCCCCCGGAGAAGGAGGAGGTCTTCCCCATGCAGCGGCGGCGGAGAGGGTTCCAAAGGAACACATCTTCGTCTTGCGCCTCCTCAGTCAGAGGCGTGAAATATACATCTTGGTGGGCTTCCTGCAAGTCTACAGCTTCTACGGGGTCATCGCCGGACAGAGTCAAAACCGATATAACATCAGTTTCGTAATAATCTTCTAGTGAGAAACCCAGACCGGGGTGTTTGGTGATTTGCAGCAACCGTCGATCCAGGTTTTGTGGGTTCCACATCCTTTCAAATATTTTCTTCCGGCTGGCGGGTTGATAAGGGGAATCTTTTGCTTTCTGACCACTCTGGCTGCCCGGTCAGTCATGTAAGGAAGTCCCGCGATGGGGACGTGCGGGTCATGCAACTCGTCAGGGAACCGGCAATCATCGTCTTCCCTGACTGGCTTTTCCCCGGTGACATAAAAGATAGTGGGTTGCCCCTCAGGGTTAGGCACCTCAAAAGTTTTCAGCTGCTCGGCTGCTTGACATTCAATTCCTGTTATAGGCTTGACGATCCTTGGCGGGACTCTGACATCCTCTAGCAGGTCTTCGAGGCAAGGCGTCCTCGGTGTAGGATAGATGGCGAGAGGAGCTGCCTTGAATACCCCCCCTTCTTGTGCGATGAATGGTACATGTGGGGGAGCCACATAGCCTGGGGGTGGTGGACGAAACCAGCCGCCTTCCTCGACCCTCTTCTTTCCCTTGTCTTGGGCGGCTTGGGGAGCTTGCTTCGCCTTCTCTAAGTACAGATTGGCATCTGAAAAATGACACTTGAACACCTCGAACGGGTGGAGGTCGGCGAAGATTCTGACTTCCTTCCCCTCGCAGGGGTACTTGATACATTGGTGCAAGGTGGAAGGTACCACTCTGTTCTGGTGTAACCAGGGCCGGCCAAGCAGCGCCTTATAGGAGGTGTTGGAGTTGATGACGTGGAACTGGACCTTGGTGGTGAAATCATCAAAGGTCAAGTTGAATTCTGCGACCACCATGGGCACCTCGCATTTCTAGTTAAAACCAGTAATCTTGACATTCTTGACCCCAACCAGGTGTACGTCAAAGTAGTGCTTTTGGTACACCCGGTAGGGGAGTATATTCACTGCCACCCCTGGGTCAATCAATACCCTGTTGATAGGCTGGCCATTCAGCTTCCCTTTCATGTAGAGGGGTCTGTTATGACTGTAGGTGGGCAGGAGCATGTCATCTTCTGTGAAAGCCACTGCTACTTCAGGTGATATTTCTGCCAGATAGGCTTCAAGGTGTGCTGGCGTCTGGAGTGCGGCAATGATGGCTTGCCGTGTTTCTTCATCCAAAGACAGCATCTCCCATACGGTGAATCGGGCCGGGATCTTTTTGAGGTGTCTGACTATTCGGTCGGCAGCCCGCACCTTGAGTAACTTCATCTCTTCGGCCTTGCCGCACCTGCCCCCGCCCTGGAGGTGGGGTGTCAGCTCAGGGGATGCCTCTTTTATGGATTCTGTGACAGCCTGTTGAGCCTGTGGGGCCTGCTGGGCTTCCTCCGTTTCTTGCATGAATTCGGCAAGGTTTGGGATGTCGTTAAATTCTTCTTCTGGCTGAGGAGGAGTCACCACCGGTGGAGCTCGGGGACTGCTTGCTTCTCTGATCGAAGGGGACCCTTGGGAGCGTGCCTGCCCCCCTGCTCGGGCTAATAGGAATTCAGTGAATGAAGGGGTGCCACGGCTCCTGGCTCCTCCGGGATAGAGACCCGTCGAGGGAGGGATCTCCGTGCCTCGGACCTCGAGCTCGGGGGCCTGGTATGGATGCTCTCCTTTGAACATGATGTTGAGGTTTTCCTAAGGAGGGCACCCCCACTTCCTCCCCGACCTGGTGGCATGTTGGGAAGTGGACGCTTCAGCCTGGCTCACCTCCGTCAGCTCATGGGGTAGCTCTTATTCTTTCTCTTCCAAGGAGAGGGCAGTGTCGAACAACGCCGAGAGGGTGTTGCAGGCGACGACGACCTCCTTTTCTTCTTGCTCCTGGGTCTTCTCTTCTTCTTCTTCTTTCCGGCTGTAGCCAGCGGCCGTTCTTGGGGAAGTTCACCCCATAGGGGAGGCCCTTTCTCTGCTTCAGCTTCTGTTCCTGGAGCTAGTTCGAGTGATTCGAACTCCTCCCAGGGGACATACTCCTTCAGCTCCACATGCTGAATTTCAGGCTGTTCATAATCTTTAAGCCCATCGATAATAGTCTGGAGTCTTTCAACCTCCGGGCTGGTCTTCTTATGCATCCGCAGCGGAACACAACTCTTTTTGTTGTGAGTGGGCCGCCTCACAACCACCCGAGGGGCCGTGTCATGCCAGACCGGGCTCACCGGGGGTGGTGCAGGCAGGGGTGTCACACCCCTCAGGTGAACTCCTGGGGTGGACCGAGGGACGCGTGCCCTTCTATTTTTCCTGGGTACAGTCTGCCAATCCCCTTGGTCTGGAGCCGGGGTCATGATAAAAGTCTCATAAGTGGCGCGGGTGCTGGCCTCTGCCCACTCCTCAGGCAATTCCTGATATAACGAGACCATGTTGATGGTGGAGGTTATGTCGGGCAGTTCATGCGGTTGCGGGGGGTCTACCTTGTACTCCCCCATGTCTAGCTCCCCATTCTTGATTAAGGACTCAATAACGTCCTTGAAGACATAGCAGTCCTCAATGGTATGCCCGAGCATCCGGTGGTACAGGCAGAAACGCGAGTCGTCTTTTTTCTTCAAGTCACCGGGCCTCTTCGGCTCTGGCAGTGTGATTTTATTGTAACTGGTTGCCCACTCAAACAGGAGCTTGGACTTGTCTCGGGAGAAAGAATATAGCTTGTTTCTCATTTTCTCCCTCAGTGAGGGGCCCTCCCGCCGTTCTTTACTTCTGGGCGGGGGAAGGTTGGCAGCCCCCTTGGCTCTCTCCTTCTATTTCTCAAAGGCCTGGAAATCTAGTGTGTGCACCTCAGGGGGAGCTGGCTTCTTCTCGGCCTGCCTGGCTCTCTGGCTTGACACGGCCGGAGTGGAAGAATATCGGGCCAGAAATACCTCAATCTCTGCTACCACATTATTCAGGAGATCAAATGTCTTGACTTCGGTGCCAATCATTCTTTCCAGGATTTCTTTCTTCAGGTTCTGCTTGCAGATCTGCACCGCATCCTCCTGGTGCGGGGGATGCCTGCACCTCATGCTGAGGTTCCACCATCTTTTGATGTAGTCGAGGGCCGACTCATCATTCTTCTGCCTTGTGGCGTAAAGTTCTGCCACAGTGACTTCCCATTCTGCAACGTAGAATCTTTCTTTGAACTTCTTCTACATGTCGGGCCAGTCAGCCACAGACCCAGGTGGCAAGCTGGAGTACCACTCAAAGGCAAGCCCGGTAAGTGTTGAGCCGAAAAACTTCAGGAGGTAAGCCTCATCAGCAGCCAGATCCCCCATGACATTCTTATAATAGGCAATGTGCTCCCTGGGAGACCCTTGCCCATTGAACTTTTCGAACTTCGGTGGCTTGGTGACGCCAACCGGCAGCTTCTTTGTGGCATAGTGAGCCGGATAGGGCACCCGGTAGACGTCGAATGGCGTCTGATCCCCATCGCCTCTCTCTACCAATTTCATGTCTATCATTTGTTCAAGCATCAACTGGCTAACTGCTGCTGGGTCGACCGGGCTTGGATAGAAATGGGCGGGCTGCGCGCTCGGGATGGCCAGCACGGTCGCCAGGGGGGCCATGGGGGACCCTTGGGAAGGCGGGATCTGCGACAGGACCGGTGATGTGTGATGTGTTTGCTACGGGGTCGTGCCCCGAGGGGAGCCGAGAGTCGCTGGGAATGTTGCAGGCTGTGGAGTTACTCCTGAAGATTGCCCGTTGCCCCCGGATGCTCCGAGCAGGACCTCGGTCTGTCCGGACCTCGAGGGTTGTGTGTTCCGCTCATTCAGTTGCTTCTTTAATGACTCAATTTCTTGTTGGAATCGTTGTATCATGAGCAGCATTGCCGGGTCAGTTGTGGGGAGATTGGGCATGCCCCCTGTCTCTTCGGCCGGGGCGTCCTCGGATGATGTAGAGGGTCCGCCGCTCGTGTCACCGGTGGTGACCACATTGGCCGTGAGGGCCGCGGGCGGTTCCTCGTGGAAAGTTTCTTCGACGCCTGCCTGTGACGCTTCGCCTGCCGCTCTTCCCCTTCTAGTGAGAGGCCCCGGCCTGGCGGCGAGTCTAGTCATTTCTTCAAGGTCGGCAGGTAAGGCCCCATACCGACCGAGAACACCTGCCATATTGCAGGTGAAAATCCACCAGCTCCTGTTTCTCTTCGTCGTCCTCCTGGATGATCTCCCTAGGAACACCAACCTGTCGAAGACCGATCGTCGGGACGGCGCTTCCTCCCGAGAAGGGGACTGGCGCGGCTCCTCCGAACGATTCCTCGACTCTGCACTAGGTGCGGGTCGGGCTTCTTCCACCTGGAAAGCGGAGGCTACTTCCCCCAGCAGTCTCTGGAGACCCGAGGGAGTGCTACCTGGGCCCCGGAGGTAGTTTCTCATGGCCTGCTCGATCCCTTCCCACTCCTGGTCGGGGAGAGCAGCCTGTGGTTGCGTGCCGATGGCAGTGGCAGGAGGGGAGTAGGCCCTGAGTGCCGGGCGGGCAACATTGTGTCTACGCCCAAGGCGACGGTGGTGGGCATTCTCGGACAGCATCGGCACGACAGGTGCTGGTTGGCGGGTTAGGGTCGTCAGTTCGACCCTTTCATCTCCTCGGGCCCTCCTCGGGTGAAAAGTGCTAGATCTCGCCTGGGCGGGTGCAGTGGGCTGGGCCTCTTTGGGAACCCAAACTTGTTTCAGTTTGTGCAGCCTGTGAGCCGGCGCATTCTTCGGTGCTGCGGCCGGGGCTATGAGTGTCGCCTTCTCTTTTAGCTTCTCTAGTCCTTGAAAAGAGTTACAGACTGGGATAGTCGGGACAACGCGGTCCGGTATCACCTGGGACCTTCGCCCGTCCAAGTGGACTCGGATGGTACCGACGGCCATGGATTTCCCAGAGCTAGATATGCAGCACCCTAAGACGGCCCCAGTGTTGTTCCTCCGGAGCCTCCTCCGGTGAGATGCCGACCCTTGGTGGGACGGGCCGGCGGTTTGGTGCACATGGTGCACATTGCAGCTCAGCGTCGTTGTCGGGACGCCGTTATTGTTCTTGGCCACAGCTTGGCCGATAACAGCTTCAGTGGCCCCCGGAGCGGGAGCGTTGGTCTGGGGCTCGTCAAGTGCTTTCACGTCGAGGATGTTGACAAAGGCCACCCCCAAGAAGTTGGGGAAGCCCACGGTGGGAGGGAAACTCCCGAAGTTGAGGGGGACTGTAGCGACCCGGATTCCGGGTACCCGGTGCACCCGGTATAAATACCGAATACACGTGGTACCACATGGGACCCGCGAGGCCTCCCAAGCACGGGAAAGCGCCGAAGGGAAAAAGGAGTGTGTGGAATACATTGAAGCCAGCAGATATAACAGTAAGCAATTAACTTTTATTACAATGGATTGCTAAAGTAGCAGAAATAAAATTACCTTTTCATTAATAATTCAAATAATTACAATTATACACCAGAGTCCAGCCCAAAGGAAAGACAACAAGTCTATCACAGTACAGTCCGACAGAAAAGAAACATACACAGAAGTCGGGGGAAGCCCGACGTAGGTACAGCTGGCAGCTACAGCGAACGCGCTCCACCAAGGACAGCAGAGGCAGACGGCGAAACCCACCTGAAAAGCAGGGGTGAGTCTCAATAGAAACTCAGTAGGGGACACGCGGATCCCCACTGGAAAAACGCACAGTGCAACGGAAGCAACATAAACAACGAGTGCAGCAAAGCAGGAAAAGCTACACTACAAAGTTGTAAACAGAATAGGTACAGCAGGAGTAGGGAACATGCTAAGAGCAAGGGGAGCTCAACAACAAAGAAGAGCGAGGCCGTAAAACACGGGACGACGGCCACCGAGGAGAACTCGACACCCTAAGCTACTCCAAACGGCAACAGACGGTCAACCCCAAACTCACACAGTAGGGTAACCCAATCTGTCAGCCAAAACAAAGGCGAAGGCAGGCGCCGACACCGAAAACACAGACAAAACATGACAGGAGACGTCGTGCACGCAGCCCCACGCATGATGAGAATGTCATGCCAACGACAGAACACTGACCTCGAGTACGGCCACGAGAGGGCAACTCGCAAAGGTCACAGCGTGCAAGAAAACGCGAGAGTCACAACACCGAGTGACAGGAGCACCCTCCTCCCAGAAGAACGGCCAGATGCATCCACTGACGTCTTACACTGCGCCACAAGTGTCATGTCACTCAGGGACAAGACACACCAAGAACCAGGTCCGAGGAACAACAGTTCCAAGGAAACATGGCACCACAGCACAGGACTGCAGCACCAACTGCGAGTGACTAGTCAGGGCCACGCCCGTCGGCGCAAGTCCCCAGTCCCTGACCACGTGTGCACACACCGACCTCTACCTAGGTCAGGCCTCTAGCTAGTATTCCCCTCGGTAGGACGCTACTGCTGGCTGGGGCCTACGGAACTAGCTTAAGAACCGTACGTACCAAATGCAATAGGAAAACCCCTCCACCACTCCCGGTGGGTCGACAAAAGCCTAGGGCTACAACTAGTGGAGGCTCACAAGGCACAGACTCAAAAACACAGGTGCTAAAGCACAGACAGTCTAAGAAAAAGCCCTGTCTCGTGCACAGCAAAGCACCCAGGCAGTCGAACAACCGCCAACAGACTCAGGACCAGGCAACTAGACCTACGACGTAATGATCCCTGAGTCGTACGACTCAAAGGCAAGATCGTCACAAGCAGCGAAGCAAGCCGCCAATCGGTCTAATCCTAATCCAGCAAAACAACGCTCCGCAGAAAAGGACACACGGAGACCTGAGGGAAACACCAAGAACCCTCAACACACCTGGACACGCAAACCGAGTTAAGGCAACACCTCGAGGCATCCAGAAATAGTGTCTCAAGCCGGGCACAACCACCGAGACACACACACACACAAGGTCACATGTCAACCACTGGGTCACACCGGGTTGACCTGAGCCCAACAACATACAAGCAAAAGTAGGATAGACAATCCTACCGCAAGTAAGAAGACTTCTGGCCACCTTACAACATAGTCTTAGCCCTCATAGGACGTCAAGAGACATCCACGAGACAGCGGGCAGACCACAAGGCCAAGCCAAGACAAGCCGAAACCGAAATCACGGAAAACGGAGCACAAGGCATGTAACGCGTCACCCCTAGACCGCTACAAGTAAATAACGGTCTAGACCACGGCTGTTACACACCAAACGACGGTCAGACGACAGGCCGTCGCTCACACCACCTTAACCACTCTAAAACACGCAAGGGCCAAGTAACGCACTAGACTAAGCGCGTTACAGACAAACGGCGCACGGGAGCAGGCGCGTTATTCGCAACGTGCACAGCTACCCACAACCAAAGCGAAGTAACGCGCAACGCCAGGCGCATTACAAAAAAACAACGCGGCAAGGGAAATGCGTCAGAGCCAAACGACGCACAGGGGGAAGGCGCGTTACTATCAACGTGCCCAGCCACCCTCAACCCAGCACAAAACAACAAACGACGGCCAGAGCCAGGCGCGTTACAAATACAACGACGCATGGGGGTACATCCGTTATATCCAACGGGCACAGCCACCCAAGCTCGGCCAAACCGAATGTAACGGCCGGGGGTAGGCGCGTTACACTCAAACAACGGATAGGGGCACGACCGCTGGAGGCACCGCCTCAACAGGTCAAACATCGGTCAAACGGCAAGTAACGGCCAGGACCAGGCGCGTCACTTTCATCTAACGCGCTGGGTCAAGCGCTTTAGATCAACCGACTCAACCCCAAAACAAAACGACAAAAAGGAAGTAACGCGCTAGCCTAGGCGCGTTACAAGGAAGCGACGCGCCACCCTAGGGCCGTCACTTACTCAGAAGCCAGCAAACTCGAAAACGCCTAAACAAATGGCGGTCTATCGTAGGGCCGTCAGAGCCAAATAACGGCCACTGAAACGACCGCTACTTCGGTCACGGCGGGAAAACAGAGGAACGGTCGAATCGGCCCGTTCCACGCCCGATTCACGTCGAAACGCAGGGGATACAAACCCAAACGACCAAAAACAACATCAGGGGACTCCAAACCCCACATGCAAGCTCAAAAACGCAAGATCCGGGCGATTTAGACAAATCGACCCTGAGTGGGTCACCTCGACAGCTCCACCTCGTCCCCAACACGTGCCTCTAGGTCCTCCGTCTGCAGTCGGAGCCGAGGAGGCGCACGGGAGAGAAAATGGGAGAGAGAGAGGTGACGGCGGCGAATGAGAAGGAGGAGAGAGGAAAAGAAAAGAAATAGAAAATAAATTAGAAAATTTTCCTAAATTCTGAAAATGCGCCGAAAATGCACAAATTCAGAAAAATACGCAAAAATAGCCGAAACGACTGGCTCGAAGAGTACATTGTCGCTGTAGCATCCACGAGTTTGAGAATTGACAAACAAACTCACCGTAGGGTTTCGTAACTAGTACGTGAGAAAAATCCACACGGTTCGTCAAACTCACTCGGAAGCTACAAAAGCGAACCAAAACTCAACGAAACCAATCCGAAATAAATGCAAAAGAACCAGCAGAGATCCAACAAGACCTGCAAAAGATCCATCAAGATCCAGGGCATTACATCCTCCCCTCCTTTAAGAAATTTCACCCTCAAAATTAAGGACTAACAAAGGAGAAGCAGGGAAGAACAACCCAATAGTACAACCACGATAAACGACACAAATCTTAAGAAACACGGCTCAGAGGAACACTGTCAGATCACAATTACAGGTACACACTCTAGCTTCCAAGACAGCAAGTCCACAGTGTAGACACGCCATTCCTAACGTCTCCTGAGAAAGTCTCATATTACTATACGACGCCCCGCGACGGCTTACGCATTTTGAATCGCTCGAGTGCTTCCTTTTTCTTGAGTCTTCTTCCGCCCTTTTCAGCATCCGGAATCGTCTCATTGCAGCATTCGGACGGCATCAACACCATTCAGACACGCCAAAAAATTCTGGAACCAGGAAGGGTGCCTGTCGGAGAGCTGGCGACGTCTTTTCAGCGGAGCCGGGAGGGTCTTAATGGAGGCGTCCAGGCTCCTAGACGCCTCCATTACTTTAATTTATTTATTAAAACCAAAAAATACAAAAAAATGATATATTAATGGAGGCGTCCAGGCCCCTGTCGATCTATTTAAAATCCACTTTTAAATATAAAAAAAAAAGTAATAGATATGGTGAAAGCAATAAAATAGCACGAGGTGCTAAAAGGAGGAGTTTGTGATCGCCAGAGGGTTTACCTCAATAAAAAAAAATAAGATCGCATGTACCTGGTGAAAGATGTGATGCGGGATAAATGTGGATCTCTTCCTCCAACTCCAATCGGCCGGCCGACGAAGTGGGTTTTCTTGATTGATTACCTTGTAAAAAAAAAACAATAAAGACAAGTAAAAGAAAAAGGATCAGCCAAAGTGCAGTAGTATCAGTCTAAAACTAACATAAAAATAATGAAAAGACCTCAACATGCGCACCTTCTTTTTTGTTTTCTTTTAAAACCCCTTAAGAAGACTTAAGGGAAGGGGAGTTTGATGATAAAAAATGCAGCAAAACGTGAACAAGGAATAGAGATATAAAGGACAGAGGGATGATGGTATGAATAAAATAAAAACAAAATAGAAGAAAAGATGAGAACCCTGCTGTCCCTGGCGACAGTAAAGGGAAGAAACCGAATAGTGATGGATGAAGCACCGGATGTAGCTCAAAGGGATGCAGAGAGGGGAGGCAGCAAGGGATGAAGAAAGCTTCTGCCCGTGATGAAAGAAAACTTCTGAGCGCTCAATCCGCCGAATACTGAAGGTGCTTAACCTTCTGCACGATCGGTCAAATTTTTAATTTATAATGCCTCAAACGGATGTGATCAAACCAAGGAAGGATAAGAACAGGCAATGAGGCATCCAGGGAAGGATCAAGATCGAGCAAGAGTCCAAAGACAGCAGGGAACTGTGAGGGAAAGATTGAAAAAGGAAGGACTCTGGACTAAAACACGCCTTAATACAGGGCGTCTTTTATGAATTGACGACCTTCACAAAGACGTCTTCTTGAAACACGACCTAGGAAAGGGCGTTTCTTCCTGGATTTAATTTTGGAAACGAAACCTTGCCTTGTTTGAAAGCTCAAATAACACGCCCGAGATAACGGCGTTAATTAAAATCACGCCCTGAGAGAAGGCGTTACTCATAAAAGGCCTTTTATTTTGAAAATAGATAATCCCAGAAATTAAGGGATAACACCAGGAATTCACGCCCTCACATACGGTCGTCCTTTCTTTGAAAACGCCCTACCACAGGTCGTTACTTTTAAAATTAACGCCCTTAATCAAGTCGTGAATCACAAAAATATAGGAAAAATGCAGAAAAACTCACAAAAATAGAAAAACTTCATGTTATAGGAATATTGAAGTCTACTTGGGGCATTTATATAATAACATGAGATTTGATCAACAAAACGTCAATTTTGGCGTGTCTACAGCTGCCCCGCCTTGGCGTCTGCTTTGCAAGGGAGTGAGACAGAAATGGAGCGAAGTGTAATGAAAGGAACGAAATGGAACGAACTGATAAGGAGACGCCAAGGTGTGATGTGACACGCCTCAGACACTAAGCATTGGAAATCTTTCCAAGATTCTAAATGAAACAACTCTGAGTGGTTCCAAGGAAACAATCGATTTGTTGGATAAAAGGAGGTTAAACTAAATAATAAAGGGTGTGCGCGTGGGCACGGCAGGGAAAGACCATTGGAGAGCGATTACCAGCAAATGTGGACGTGCTGCAACCAAGGTAAATTTTGCAGAAAAGTAAAAAGAATTGGGATAGAGATCCAACAAAAGGAACACTTTCAAGGAATCAGCCTGAATGGCTTCAAATAGAACGAAGTACTTGATTTAAAGTGGAATATCTCATGTCAATTCAATCGAGAGCGAGTGAACTTCATTATTGCCATAATATGAAGATTTTCAGCATGAAACTCAAAGTCCTACATGATGCATGCTGGGCTAAAAGAAAAGGTTAAAACAAACTAAATAGAAAATAATCAAGGATAATATTGCTAAGCTGTTTAAGTCTGGTCAAGAATCCATATTTCTGAGCTAACACTAAGCCGAAGCCCGTTTGTCCGCGCATCAACTCAGAAAGTGGAACCATCGTCCCAAAGCTTTAACAACTCAACGGCCTATCCGTGTGATCATGATTCTCCTGAAATCGTCATCGTTTTTGATGAAGGGGAACTCAAAATTCAGGTTCATCAGAACCACAAGGTCCTTGACATAATATACTAGCGTAGATATCATATAGTAACAATGCTTACAAGAAACAGATACACGGTGGCAAGATGTTGCTCCTATGAGTGATCCAAACGCCTCGAATCCTGCAAACTTCTGCACTTTTAAACTTATTAGCCTTTTTCCATCAATTCAGAATATGACATGATCATAAGTGCTTAATCATAGACAATTTTATCACAATAATAGCACTTAGGTTCATTAAAAGCATCAAAGCATGAAGAGATCAAAATTCATAATCCAATAAAACACGCCTAAGAATAGGGCGTTAACATCATGAAAGCGCCTGACCATAAGTCGTTAATCATTTAAAACACGCCCTACACAAAGGCGTAAACAGTAATGGAGGCTTAGAAAAACACGCCCCATTCCAGGGCGTTAAATAAAAAACGCCGTCAGTCAGGTCGTCAATTTAAAAATCGACGCCCTAACCAACGTCGTTAATTCAGCACGAACTTCTGTTTCCTTGTTCAACAGCACAGTCCTTAACCCAATCGAACTTCTATCTTCCAACAGCCTTACAACTCTCTAGATCTCTATTAATAGGAGGCCCTCCTTCAACATAAACAATCTCAACCCTGCGGCCGCCGAAACTCTGTATTCCCGTTCTTGCCTTTCTTCTTCTTCATCTGCTTGCAGGTTGCATCGTCCAAACCTCTCCCAACGATGGACAGGGCGCTGAAAAGACAAAAAAACTCAACTCCCAGGATTAACGATATCCAAGGTCATATAAGCAACAGGATATGCATGAATCAGGTTAGTTTAACTTTCTTATTGTGCATACTGTTCCGGCGAACTGCTCACATGCTCATGTCATATGCTCATGTACCTCTTCTTTTGTTTTCTTCCCCTCCTCTCACAGGAGTACCCAAATCTTCCAGGGGCTAGAAGATATGTCCAAATCAAATGGTTGCCCCTCATCCTCTCCAAGTTCACATCAGACATGAGGGTATATGTAGCTAGATGGCATCTCTTGGGGTTGATAACCCATGCCAAGCATTATGATCAAATCCACATAGATTGGGCTGCCATAGGAGCATTGATTGAGACATGGCATCCTTCCACCCATACCTTCTTATTTTCCACTTTTGAAGCCACCATCTTGCTGGAGGAAGTAGAGATGATCCTAGGCTTAAGAAAGATGAAGCACGGAGAAGAAGAAAAGATGGCCATCATGCCAAAACCCATCTCCTCCCACGAGTTGCTAACCTCGTTAATACCTAGCCCGAATATAGTGAACCAAATTAAGGTCACTAAAGGAGTTAACCTCTTGAAGCTCGCCTCATGGGTGTACAAGAGAGCGGATCAAGCTAAAGAGGAAGAGGAGATAGAAAGAGTGACCAAAGCCTTCGTGGTGTGCTTGGCAGGAGCACTCCTATTCCCATCTACGGAAGACTTTCTAGAGGAGTCCCAATTGAGCGCAGTGGTGAGCTTATGGGAAGGAGAGAGAGTTGGACCGGCGATCCTAGCATATCTCTATAGCGGGCTCACAGCGGCGTCCATGGGAAGGCCCATTTTCGGGTGCATGCTAGCACTCTCAAGTTGGGTTGATCTACACTTCAAATTCGACTCATGCCACGAAGCCCAACAATCCTCAAGAATTTTCTCAAAGAGCCCACTCTCATATATAACCGGCTCATTAGGTATAAGCAATAGAGTGACCAACCGAATTCCTCAAATCAAGAAGAGAGGGGATTGGAGGGAGCACCTAAAGGTAATGCCAAAGAATCTTTTTACTTGCGCCCCGGGTGTATTTAAAATGCAGGAACTTCGTGCACGCTTTTCCATTGGGACGGACCTTCGTCTTATTGGTGCTTCGGACTTCGTTTTATATAATGCACACCGGTGCCTTCCTCAGCTTGGGCTCCCAAGGCAACACTTAGAGGACGTCTCTCATCTTCCTCCAATCAAGTCAAGGGATCTAGGCAACAACGAAGACGGTGAAGAGGTTATCACCATTCAAGCTTTGTGGAGGCTAAGTAAGCTTCATCAACCTGTAGAAGACCTGGACGAAGACAAGGAACAGTGGAAAAATTATGTGACTTCATTGAGAAAAATAAGGCCCAAAGTGGCTCATTAGTCATTGTAGTTCCTCTTTTCAAAATAATAAAGATTGTCCTCTGATTGAGCCAACTGCTACTGTAATTATGAACCAAATCATCCAAAAAACTGTATTTCTGTTGTGAATAACGCCTCCGAGAGCGTCGCGAATTAACAAATACACGCCTTATTTCAAGGCGCTTTAACGGGCCCTTCGTAAACAGTTGACGCCTGCAGAGGTGGGCGTTACTTTGAATGACGACCTCAAGGAAGGCGTGAACAGATTCAAACCCAAAAGAATATAATCGTTAACTCATCAAAATAACGCCTTTTCCATAGTCACGTTTCAAGAATAACACGCCTTTACCAGAGGCGTTACTTCAAACAGTAATGATGACTTCCCTCACATCAATCAACGCCCATTCAATGCGTCTGACGACGGTTATTGTTCCCCATGCAAAATAAATTAACGCCTTAATCATCGTCGCCAATTTCCATAAAACACCCAAAGGGTGGAAGTGAATTCAATTATAAACGCCTTACTCGAGGGCGTGTCTTCTTTTCGAAACCCAAAAGCCATCGAGCCTCCTTCTCCTTCCTCCTTCCGTTTTCATTTCGCCCTTTCTCTGCAAACCCTAACCGAAACCGCCCATTCTCTCTCTCTCGTTCTCTTCTCTCAATCTCCCTCTGTCTCTCTCTGTCTCACTTCCTACCCTAGCCATGGCCAAACGCCAAAGAATTAGTGCCCCAGACGTGGTTGACCTCGACGCCTCCCACGCCCAAGAAGAAGAAATTTCTGTGGAGGAGCTCGCCGTCGTGGCCTTTGAAGAAGAGCCGGTGGTGGCCGGCGGCGACGACGCCGACGAAGCAGCGATAGGAGGAGGAGATGCAGAAGGTGGAGAAGAAGAAGGAGAAGAAGAAGGAGAAGAAGGACCGCCGTGCACGGCGGCGGTCGCTCCCCGGGGGCAACTCCGGCGGCCCAGACGGCCGCTGCCACGGCCACAACCCCAGAAGCACAAGAAGGTAGGTTCCCCCTCCCCATTCCATTTTATTTTATTTTATTTATATTTTTCATGATTTTTCATGGCCCTCGGGCATTAAACCTGCAACTCAGAAAAAACACGCCTCCCACGGGGGCGTTACTCAAACGAAACGTCCTAATCCAGGGCGTTAATTATTTTTAATTTCTGAAAATTAATTATCTTTTATGAAAAACGCCCTGAAGCATGTCGTTTCTTAAAACTTATGATTTTTCATGAATTCCATGCTCATTAACAATTTCCAAAAATATTTTCATGAATTATTTCGCATGCTGTCAGTTATTTGATTTTTTCTGTTAAATTGAGAAACCCACGCCCTCCAGAAGGGCGTTAATTCAACAAGAGACGCCCAAACCAGAGGGCGTCGCTTCATTCATTAACGACCCAAAAATTAACCACCTTTAGGAAAACGCCCTACCACAGGGCGTTAATTCAACAAGAAACGCCAAATACCGAGGCGTGATTAGAAATATGCAAAACAGCCACCAAAGAACGCCTAAGACTGAGGCGTGATTAACATAAAAAACGCCCTCATTAAGGGCGTTACATTAAAGTTCACTCTGAAAAACGCCCCCCACAGGGGCGTGAATTTATCAAGAAACGACCTGAGGGTGGCCGTGAATTCCAAAAATGCTAAAATTCAATATTTAACCCAAATCAAATGTAATTCCACATGGATACTCACATAATTAAGAAAACTAATTCTCTTTTAATACATGCAGGGGTTGATGAGGACCCGTATCTCATGGGTCATGGTCTGGGCAGCATACCAGGGTCTCCCCGACTTCCAGAGGGTTAGGATAGAGGCCATGGGGTTTGGGGCTTTTCTATCCATCGAGCCTTTTAGACCTGACCTAGCACTGATCCAGGTTTTGAGGGAGAGATGGGATAGGGTTAGCCGGACTTTTCTGATGCCCTGGGGGCATATGGTTCCTAGTTTAGAGGATGTAGCCAGGATTACAGGTTTACGGGTAGATGGTGAGGCCGTGAGTGGGTTCACCTATTCCGACTATTCAGAGATGGCCCAGAGGCTACTAGGGCTTGAGATGGTCTACATGGGACCTAGCGAGTGTAGGACCATTTTCCGTACGGACCTGACTACGGTGATGGGTCTGGGAGATGCCAGGCATAGGTCGGGGGAGACCTTAGGTGAGTTTGCACAGCGGCTGACCGACGGGGTGAGAGCGGCATGCTGCCAGGACCCGACTGACCATGAGAGAGCGGACCGAGACCTGAGGAGGTTCCTGCTGCTGCTGCTCGGGAGATTATTGCTGGGGACGAAAGCCGATGTCATCAACTGCCGCTTCTTAGGCATCCTTGAGGATCTGGAGACGGTTGGTACATATGCTTGGGGAGCGGCCCTGCTGGCGCATTTGATGGCCGATCTGTCCACGGGGACAGGCCGTGAGACGACCGTCAGTGGCTTCTCACCTCTTCTTCAGGTATGCAATTTCTCATTTCTTATCTTTTCTTTGTTATGATGCATGTGAATATAGTACTAATTGCAATGCATGGATGCAGGTGTGGAGCCACCTATACATGCCGATGGGGCGCGTTGACCCACGGCCAGGAGCTGAGGGATCCTTCCCTCTGGCGCGACGCTGGGTGCCTGTTATCTTTGGCGCCCCACTTGACTACGAGTTGTGGGTTCTACGGAGAGTGTTCCGCGACTTCCCTCCCTCGCTGGTATGTATGAATGAATGATATGCATTTCCTTTTTGTTGTTTATTTGAATATGATGAAATGATAATGATGCGTGTTCATGAATGCAGGTGCAGTGGAGACCATATGAGGGGATGACTGATGAGGGCCAGCCTTGGGTCGTATCGGGGCGACCTCGCTTCGGGCGTGAGCTGTGGCTACACTGCTTGAGCGAGATTGAGCCGTTACGGCTTCGACTGGTGATGAGGACCCTGGGCCTGCCCCAGGAGTGGATCGAGGTCGGAGAGCCTCGAGGAATTGGCAAGAAGACCCGCGGTCGCACCAAGACGACCGACTGGAGGGTGCGATTCGAGGAGCAGTACGCCGACTGGCAGCGAGGCGGGACCACAGTCGTTTCCTACGCGACTGACAGCTCCGAGTACCTCCGGCGCTATTGGGAGGTTCACGCCGGCAGACCTCAGATGAGGGTCTTAGGGGTATGTATGAATGCACTCATTTCTAAATTAAATGCAAATGCTTATGTAACTATTATGCGATTAACATGTAATGAATGCAGGATGCGAGGGACATAGCGGCGATAGATGCACAGGCCCACCTCCACATCCTGGAGGACCAGCTAGCTGCCACACGGGCAGACTTGGAGACCCTGGTGAGTGTTTAAATTATTCCTATATGCAAATGAATTTTTTCTTTTGTTGTGTTGAATTAATGATTAGCCACTGACGGTCTTAATGAATGCAGCGTGCCCAGCAGGGAGTAGCGAGGAGAGATCCAGGGGAGGCCTCCAGCTCGAGGGGGCCTAGTGCAGAGGTGACTGCACTCATGGAGCAGTTGGCTGGTGCGATAGCGCGAGCCGAGGTGGCGGAGCGTGACCTTGCTTCACGGGTAAATTCTGAGCTCGAAACCTCATTCAAATGATTAGATATAAATTGTGCGCTGATAAAAATTCACTTTTACAGACTGAAGAGCTTCGAGCCACTCTTATCTGCGTGGATGAGGGCTTCCGAGCGACGAGCTCACAGGTGCGTGACCTACCTTTAGTCACATGTTGTTATTTCACTTCATGAATTGTTGAACTGTGGAACTGATGATTTGTTTACCTGTTTGTAGGCTGCTCAGCTGAAGGCGATACGTACCGAGTTGTCGATCCGTGATCAGCGGATCGTAGAGCTTCAGCGGGCCTTGCAGCAGCGCAGTGAGCTTCCTCAGGACGTGGCCGAGCTGCGGGTTGCCCTGGAGCTAGAGAGGAGGGAGCGTGCTCGGGAGCGCGAGGAGCGTGCTCGGGAGCGCGAGGAGCACCAGGCGGAGCGTGCCCGGTTCCAGGAGCAGTTGTTGGCACGAGAGCGTGAGCTGGCGGACTCGAGGACCCAGTTGATCCTTTCCCAGGAGCGGCTGCGAGTGTCCGAGGAGCGGCTGCAGCGAGGCCGTGAGCGAGCACGGGCTGCGGGGTACTCCTTCACCAGCTCCACCTTCGTGGCGGGTTCTTCCCTCCGAGAGAGGAGCGAGGCAGGGGGACACGTTCGGGTTCCGGCTTCTTCGCGGGGGCCTATGCCTCCTCCACCAGCGCCAGCTCGGGACGGTGAGGAGGAGGTTGAGAGCAGGAGAGTAGAGGAGGGTGGAGGCGAGAGCTGAGAGTTTTGTACTTGTACTCCTCCACCTTCACACCTGTACATGATAGACATGATGATATATATATATAAGATTTGAGCTTTTGTTACCTGAGTACTTGTATGGTTGTGGACTTGTGTTTGTGTACTTTTTCTTTCCACGTTCCTCGTGTTTGCTTTACTTTGCCCTGTATCTGCAGCTGCGGTTTTCTCTTGAACAAACAGGTTAATTCATCTGTTCGACTTGGCCCCTTGCCCGGTGAGCAAAGGGTGTAAATATTTTGACCTTAATAATGGGTCAAGGGGCCAAGCCTTTAATAAGGCAAAATGAAATAATCAAAACTCGGGGATGCCTCATGCAATCACACGTATGCAAACAATAATTAAAAGATGTCCAGGCAAGAATGCAATTCATGCAGCATGAAGAATTTATTTTTTTGTTCTTTTCAGTATGTATATTTTCTCGAAGATTTTTCTAAAAAAAACGCCTTAGATTAGGTCGTTACTCTCTTAAAAGACGCCCTCGGAGACGGCGTTACTGTGAAAAGTTTTTTTGGATTTTGTTGAAAACACGACCTTCCAAGAGGCGTTATTTTTAAAGAAACGCCTAAGATCTAATAGTGAATCAGCATAAAAGCGCCTTGAACAAAGGCGTTAATTTGTATTCCTCCCAAATTGGGCTGATAAAGAAATCAAGGTGGTGGGCCCTACTCGGTCATCTTCTAAGTTCCATTAACCTTTCTTGAATAATTAAAAGGGGAATTGGCGTGAATATGGTTAAACTTATACACAAGATTTCGTACAGTGCATTCTCTTCAGTTTGTCTCGACCATTCTGCTGGTTCATGACTTTTCCAAAATAAAAGAGAAGCTATAAGGAAGCTCACAAAAGATTCAAAGATGCCTGAGGCAAAGCTACCTCCCCTATCCTTATGCCTGTTGGGGTTCGGTCTTTGGCGTAGGGACGCTTTGTTGCCTTTTTTGCCTCTTCATAATGCATGCATACGCCCAAGGTTTTCCTTGCGGGGACTTTGCCCTCTTGACATGCTTTTCTTTTCCACCATTTGACTTTCACTTCGGAATTGATTTGCATTGAATAGATTTGAACTGATGAACAACCTAATTGTACTTGGGCTTTTGTGGCATTTGTTCCCTTTTGGGCCCTGACTTCCTCCTACTAAGGCGGCGGATAGGCTTGGCGTGTCTACCTCAAGACCTCCCTTCCTCCCTTGTGGGCCGAAGAAGAAAAGAATGGATATCGTCTTTCGCCTTTAGTTTGATTTTGACTTTCCATCAGATTTTGCACTGCTTGAGCTCAAGAGTAAAGTGTGTAGTGTGTGCGGGGTCAACTCCCATTTTAAATTAGCAAGACTGACAAATGGATTTTGGATTTTGACCTTTCGGACCGGTGACCTTTGCATGTTATGTCAGCCCAAAAGGGAGAATCATGAAAGAAAACTCTTTTGTTTTGGATTTTGGAAATATTCAGATTTTTTTTGGATTATCTGGGAGATTTCTATTTTCTTTGGATTTTTTGTGAAATTTTCAATTTTTGTTTGGATTTTTGTTCAGGGGTAATATTTCTTGAGATACAAACCATTCCAGGGGTGAGTTAATTCCTCTCCTTCAGCATTAACCAGTTTATAAGCATTGCCAGGATAAACATCTTTTATGACAAACGGCCCTTCCCAATTCGGTTGGAGCTTTGAACGAGGGCCACCCGGCTTTACAAAAATTCTTTTGATTACCATTTCACCGACCTTAAATTTTCTCTCAATTACCTTCTTTTGATAAAAACGTGAGAGCCTGTTTTGGTAAACGCGCGCATGCTCGGCGGCGACCAGACGCTTCTCATCTAGAAGTTCCAATTGGGCAAGGAGTGAATCACGACGTTCATCGATAGAGAGCTCCTTATCCAATTGTACTCGCAGAGACGGGATAAGAATCTCATAAGGGACTACGGCCTCCATTCCATAAGTAAGGGCAAAAGGAGTTTGCCCAGTGGGGGTTCGAATGGAAGTGCGGTAGGCCCAAAGAGCTTCAACCAGCTTGTCCGGCCAGTCCGAGAATTTATTAGCCTCGCACGTCTTCTTAACAATCTTGATTAAAGTTTTATTAGTGGCCTCTGCTTGGCCATTACCCTGCGGGTAATAGGGAGAAGAATGATGCAATGCAATGTTATACCTGTTGCAGAGATCCTTGAGATCTTGGGAGATAAATTGAGGTCCATTGTCGGAGACGATGGTGCTTGGGATGCCGAACCTCGTGATGATGTTCTTCATGATAAATTTGCAGACGGTTGATGCTTTAATCTCCACGTAAGCTTCTGCTTCCGCCCACTTGGTGAAGTACTCCGTTGCCGTGAGAATGAATGATTTTTGCTTGGTCAGGAGGTTCGAATCACCAAGAGGTCCAATGATATCAAAAGCCCACATGGAAAAAGGCCATGGGGAGGACGTAGGATGGAGTGAAGAAGCAGGAGAATGAATCTTATCGGCGTGCAGTTGGCACTTAACACACCTTCGAACATAGATAGAACAATCTTCTTCAAGAGTGGGCCAGTAGAACCCTAGTCTAAGAATCTTCTTAGCTAGCATCTGGCTGTTTACATGACCACCACACACACCAGAATGCGCCTCTTCCACAACTTTCCACGATTCATCATCATCGAGGCATCTCAACAAAACACCGGTGAGCCCTCTTCTGTAGAGCACACCTCCAACCAAAGTATAACGTTGAGCCACTCTCCTAATTGCTTTCTTTTCTTCGGCAGTGGCTTCCTCGGGATAAGACTGATCATTACAGTATCTGGCAATCTCATAATACCAAGGCTTTTCTTCGTCAGCCAACTCTTCTTGCCAATCCAATAGCATGACCTCTCTGCCTTCAAGAGCTTCTTTCCGTCTAACCTTCTCAAGCACCTGATCCCTAATATCAAGAAAAGCACGATCCCTAATGGCTGGAGTATCACGCTGATGAATCAGGGGGACATGAAAATCACGCTCAGGGGGGGAAGACTAAAGCGGAGGCTAAGGAAGCAAGTGCGTCGGCCAAAATGTTCTGGCTACGCGGGACATGAACGAAAATCAATTTAGTGAAGAGTTTGGCATAAGCTGAAGCGAGTTCTTGGTAGGGCTTGAGCTTAGGATTGATAGTGCGGCACTTGACCAACACTTGGCGTAGAATAAGCTGACTGTCACCGACGATTCGCAAATGAGTGACACCATATTGATGAGCGGTTTTAAGACCGGCCAAAAGAGCTTCATACTCGGCTATGTTATTGGTGACGGGAAAAGTGAGCCGAGCAGCAAATGGAATGGTGACTCCTTCGGGTGTTAAGAGAACCATGCCGATCCCTCTTCCTTGAGAATTAAGAGCTCCATCAAAATGTAACGTCCACATAGGATCTGGGGGTTGATTAATGGACATTAATTCTTCATCCGGGAACTCTGAATCGACAGGATCAAAACGGGGGAGAGGGTGGTGAGCAAGATGTTCGGCAATGGCATAACCTTTGACAGCTTTTTGCTGAATGTAAGTGATGTCAAATTGAGAAAGGAAGCTTTGCCAGCGTGCTAATCGATCAGTAAGGACAGATTTTTCAAGGAGGAATTTGATTGGATTCATGCGAGCAATGAGGTGAACCTCGTGAGCTAGAAAATAGTGTTTTAACTTCTGAACTACCCAAACCAAAGCTGCACAAGTCTTTTCCATAGCTGAATATCTCTGCTCACAGGGGTTAAGGAGTTTAGATAAGTAGTATGCTGCCCTCTCTTTACCTTCCTCATCCACTTGAGCTAAGACAGCACCTACGGAGTCATCCAGGACTGAAACATAAAGAATAAGTGGTTTGCCTGGAATTGGCGGCCTCAGGACAGGAGGGTTGACCAAATAATCCTTCAATCCGTCAAAGGCTGCTTGACATTTATCATCCCAATTAAACTTGACTCCCGGCTTAGTAAGCTCGTAAAACGGCCTACACCTCTGCGAGTGCTGGGAGACGAAGCGGCGAATGAATTGCAACCTCCCGATTAATCCTCGAACTTCCTTCAGATTCTTGGGAGGAGGCATATCTCTAATGGCCTTTGCCTTGTTGGGATCAACCTCAATTCCCCTCTTGCTAACAATAAATCCAAGTAATTTCCCCGAAGAAACGCCAAATGCGCACTTCTTGGGGTTCATTTTTAATTGAAATTCTCGTGATCTCTGCAAAACCTTAGCCAGAACCCCAGGATGCTCAATCCTTGTTCTTGATTTCACAACCAGGTCGTCCACATACACCTCAATATAAATATGAATCATGTCATGAAAAATTGCCATCATGGCCCTTTGATAAGTGGCTCCAGCATTCTTAAGTCCAAAGGGCATAACCACATAACAATATGTGCCCCATGGTGTAGTGAATGAAGTTTTCTCCTGGTCTTCTTCAGCTAGACGAATCTGATTGTAGCCTGAAAAGCCGTCCATGAAAGAAAGAGTCTCAAATCCTGCCGTGTTATCAATCAGCACATCAATATGAGGGAGGGGGAAGTCATCCTTAGGACACGCCCGGTTGAGGTCCCGAAAATCTATGCAAATTCGAACTTTTCCATCTTTCTTCATAACCGGGACAATGTTAGCTACCCAATTGGGATAGAGGACGACTCTCACGAATCTAGCCTTATGGAGTTTATCGACCTCTTCTTTCATTTTCAAAGCCATGCTAGGGTGGAAACGCCTCAACCGTTGTTTTACCGGGACAGATCCTGGCTTAAGTGTAAGACGGTGTTCAACGAGCGCAGGGTCTAATCCAGGCATATCTTCATAGCTCCATGCGAACGTGTCCTTGTATTCTTGAAGAACTAAGATGAGCGCCTTCTCTTCGGAGGGCGGCAAATTTTTACTTATGAGGACAATCCTAGGGTCTTCCTCGGTACCCAAGTTGATTTCTTTGGTAGGTTCTTCTACTGAGGCTGATGGTTCGTCGAATCTTCTTATACCACTAGCAAAAGCATCAGCCTCGTCCTCATATTCTTCATAACTTTCATCCCCTTCTTCAATAGGGTCTTCATCATTCATGATTTCATAAACGCCCAAACCCTCATAAGAAGCAACAAAATCTTCAATTTCTAATTCTGGCAGGATAATCGGATCTTCCACGAATTCAGGGAGAGCTAAACAAGCTTGGCATCTAACGGCCAATTCCAACAAAAATCTGCGAGGAATCTGCTTACCCTTGGCCTTCTTGTGTGAATCTACCCCATGAATTTTATTAGAGGAAGAAGGGGAGGAAGAGCAATTAGCTTGATTATAAGGGAAAGAAGGAGGTGAAAAAGTGGATACAGGAGGTGATACAGGGGAGGACCCCTCATCGGAGGGGGAGAAGAGACTTACCAAGGAATCTTGGAAGAGCGGCCCCTGGGTCGGGACGCGCTCGGGAGAAAAGTATGAGGTCTCCTCAACAGAAATGGAGGATTGGAAAATTGGGAAATCGGCGTTTTTTTTTCATTTTTATCTTTTCCGTCGTTTTTATTTTCTTTTTCAAGTAAAAAGCACTGTGAAGGGAGAATAGCAGGGTGAGTGGAAATTGTAAGATCAGAGAAAGCTTCAATTAGTGGTGGCCCACGCGGGGGCGAGATGGAGTGTGTGGAGAATCGCTCGCGGAGCGAAGGAGGAATCGGGAGGGAAATCTGAATTGAATTGGGAGATAAGTTGATGGTAATCGGTGGTGGTCTCGGCACGTGACCAAACCCACGGGAATAGAGAGAAACCAACACAGACGGATGCACAGAAGTGAGGGAGAAAAGGCCAGCCCACAGTCTATCCACGGAGAATCCTTCTTCAAAGGGGACATCTGGCTCTCCCGTATCTGTGTAGTCACTTAACATCTGCCTTTTATCTGTAATTGCGGCAGGCGTTTCAATCAGTTCTTGAATCAATGGCGGCCATTCTGGATCTGTCGGCATGAACAGGCGGCTTAAAGAGAAAGTGATATCATTCATGTCAAACCACCTGTACCAGTCACATTCCGGGTCACCCATTTTTCTTCTTTTATCTGGCCTTAAAGTCTCCAAGGCTTTGTAAGTGGCCAGTGGGGCAATGTGCCGCGCAAACTGTCTAGCGTGCACATCCTGACAATCAAGCAATGATGTAATGACGGTAGTCTGTTCATTGTTCTGAACGCCACCGGTGACAAAATGTGTCTTTAAAGTCCAGGTGAGCGGCTGGCGATCTGGCTTGAAGGTGGACGTCATAACAGCCCACGGCTCTCCTTCATTCTTGTCCGGTGCTTTGTAGCCTAAGCCGCCTCGTGCAATCACTTTTTGAGGCTTAATGGGCCTAATCTTGCCCTGGAGTTTGGCACCCAGGCCCTTGCCATCTTGATATCCCATCCTTATCAGAATGTTCCAGCCGGGGGTATTCATCATATTTTTCTTTTTCTTCTTCCCCTTAGAAGGCAGGGGTGTCATGGCAACGGTGGTAACAGTCTCAGATAGCATCGGTCGTGGACAGTGAATGTCCAACACAGATAATAACGGCTTATTGGCTGGCCACATGGAAGGAACTGATGAAGCTACATGTATGTCCTCCTCTGGTAAGATCGGCACGCTGGTCACCTTGATAATGCGGCCCTTGTGCGGAAACTTAAGGCACTGATGGTTTGTAGAGGGCACTGCGTCAAGCTGCTGAATATAAGGGCGACCCAGGATGCCATTAAAGGTCGGGTCCATATCCAGAATATGGAAATCTGCCGTAATGGTGGCTGGACCTAAGCTGACTTTAAGAGTAATCATACCCAGAGGGGGTTTCTTTGTATTGTCATATGCAGTGACAGTAATGGTGGATGGCCGTATCTGGCTCTCAGGGATACCGCATAGCTTCAGAGTGCTCGGAGGCAACACATTGATAGATGCACCGGTGTCTACCAGACACTGCTTAACGGCCACTTTGTTGATATCAACCGTGATACATAGGGCATACTTTCTTGCTGGTAGAGGTGCTAACTCATGTTCATGGAATGTGATTGCCGGCTGACTGCTGGTAGGGGTTAAGACTGTAATTATCTGTTCAACCGGAAGGTCCTCATTGACCATAACCTTCTGCAGATATTCCTTCAAGGCCAGCTGATGAGTGGTGGACCTCTTGATTAATTCAAGAATGGAGATTCTGGCTGGAGTGCGATCCAGGTGCTTTAACAGATCATACTGAGTTCCCGGCACTGAATCTTGTTCCTGTTCCTGCTCTTGCGTCCCCTGTACGGGCTCTAGCTCTCTCTGTGGGAAAACACGGTGGAACATCCGTCCACTACGGAGCGGCGCTACGCCTTGGCGCGCCTCTGTCGGGGCAACATTAGGGGGAGGGTTGGAAGAGGAGGAAGGAATGTCGGTAGCAGAGATCCTGCTAGGGGATACCAAAGGGGAATTCAATAAAAGGGGCGCCCCCGTAGGAGGCGTAGTAGCGGTGTTTAATAAAGATGCCCCCGCGGGAGGCATGGGAGGAGTATTTGAAGAAGGTGCCCTCGCCGGAGGCGTGACAGAAGAAAGGGATATCCGAATGCGAGGGGTATTGGCAGGTGGTGGAATAAGGAGAGATCGTGCCACAAAAGATGGTTGTGCTGGCGGTGGAGGAACTCTTGTCGGTGTAGGGGTGGTAGAGGGGGTAGCAGGTGCTGTCGGTGAGCGGAGTAGGAGTGGCCTGGAGGTTGCGGATGTAGGATTGGTGGTGGAAGGTGAAATGGCATGTTGCCGTGGTGGTAAGCGGTCAAGAAGAGAGCGAGCCGGCAAGGTCGCGGAATTGGTGGTGGTAGGTGGGTTGACGGGGCGTAAAAGAGAACGTCCTGATAGGAGATTAGAAGGAGAAGGAGGAACGCGCAAAAGGCGCGGAGTAGTTTGATTTTGGTTTGGATCATGGTGTAATGCCCCGACAGAGGCGTTTTCTTCATGCCATCCCTGCCCTCTCTCCACCTCGTAGAGAGACGTGACAGGGTTCACGTGTTGATTGGGAGCGTGCTCCGGCAATGGATTACGGACAATCCCCATATCCTGCTGGGGTGCTGGAGCTTGCTGTGGCGGAGCTTGCTGCGGAGCTGGCTGTTGTTGATTTTGCTGTTGCCGATGCGGCCTTCTCTCTTTCATGGTGGCGATGACTTGTCTCATTTCATCCCAATTAATGCCACCCTGGTCATTCAAATCATAAATATGATCTCTGAAATGGAAACAACGATCAAGGTTGTGACCAGGGGCTCGGTGAAATGCACAGTAACGGGATGTGTCAACATTGTCGGGCCACACCGTTCTTTCTTTTGGTAGGACGAGCAGGTTGGCGGCCATCAAAGCATTAAAAATGTCAGGGAGACTCTCTGGGAGTGGTGGATAATGAGCCCTCTTGGGGCCTAGTGGTGGTCTCCGTTGTTGTTGGCTATAGTTGGAAGGTGGGGGAACCTGGTGGTATTGTGGTGGTGCTGAAGGGTCGGTGCGAGGCGCTTGGCTCGGTGATGGAGCAAAAGAAGGTTGGGGTGTGAAGTGGCGCTGTGGAGCGGAGGTAACATGGGGGTTCTGCTGTGGAGGTGGCGGAGGTCGTGGGTTTGACTGGTGGTGGGGGTGACCAACTACGCCAACCTGCTCGTTTGTGACAGTGCCCTCAGTCGTGGGCCCACTGTTGACATTTACATTCTTTTTAAACAGCCGAGGCTTCGGCTCAAACATGCCCATGATGGGCGAATCCTTCATTTGTGTTTGTATATAACGAGCTCTTTCATAGAGCTCTTCCATCGTTGTCAGCCGATTCATGGCCAAAATGTGCCGGAATTGAGGAGTTGCATTAGAAATGACCATTTTTACTTGCTCTTGTTCCGACAATGTGTCCTTCAATTTCTCGGCCATAGACCGCCACCTATCAGCAAATATAATGAAGTCTTCATCGGGCTTCATTTTCTCAGCGACCAGATCTGTAACAGAAAGGGAAGGTCCCACCCGGTCTCTGTACTTTTGCAAGAATTTCCTTTGGATAACATCGAAGTTACCGGCATCAGCTGGCTCCAGAGAATAAAACCATTCGAGGGCGGGTCCCTCAAGAGATCTTCTGAATAAATAGGCCAGAGATGCCTTATTGTCTTGCCAGAAAGAAGTCTCATATCGGAAGTCCTTTAAATGAATGAAGGGGTTACCGGTCCCATTATATCGCCGGAAATTCGGCATTTCAGAAGGTGGTAAATGGAACACTGGCAACGTAGGAAGAGAAATTTCCGGAGCATTCTTAGTTGCCGTAACCTTCTTGAGCTGCTCCTCCATGCTGGCTAGCTTCTGAAGCAAAAGAGTGTTGGTATCGGGCTCGACTGGGGCCTGGTTTTGAATAAAAGAATGTGGCATAGGCGTTCGTAGAACCCGAGGAGGTTGGTAGGATTGATGCCTGACTGCTGAATAGCTCGCCTGCTGGGCCGGCATGGCCGCAGTAGGTGTTTGCGGACGAGAGGAGGGAGGATGCAAGACCGCCTGGTCATTAATGATTTGATGGCCACTCACGGCCGGAGGGGGATTAGAAGAAGAAGAAAGGACGGATTTCCCCTTTAAGGCGGCCTGAATGGCTTGCCGTTGGGAGTCGTCCAACTGGGAGAGAGCTTGGATCAAATCTGAGACATTAATGGATGGGGAAGGGTTCCCCGAAGTGTTGGAAGATGGAACTTGAGACGAAGGGTCCGCCTCATGGACAGTGGTATCGACCACATGAACTTGTGAGTAATGGGGGTGAGGAGGAAGGTAGTTCCCCTCATAATAAAAAGAATCCTGAGGAGGGTCCTCATATTGACCAAATATGTTCTCATTCTCATCATCATAGGAGTACCCGTGGCCTGACATGTTGATGGTTTTACCTGAACGGAGCTTCATTCTTAAGAAAGAGGATGTTCAATGAAGGAACCGTCACGAAATATACAATCCAAACAAGACAATCAAATCACTCAACTACGTTTATGCAAACAAGGTTGGCAAGAAACGCAAGATTTTAATGTTCGATGTTCGAATTTAGGGTGGATTATTTGTGAAGGTTCACTCTTTTGCCAAATGAGACCTAGTTTGATCCAAATGTAACCTCCGGGTCAACTAAGTTCTTCTCTCTTTTAACAACGTATAGGTTCTCTAAACTCCAGGTACTTCGAGGGTACAACCAGCCCGGCGTCCGTGAGGGAATCCACGGGTGCGGGGACTTATGGAGGTCTTGGAAAAGGGATTTCCAGTCCAAAGAGACGGAATGCTCAATGGAGGGTCGTCCCGATTCCAAGAAGGGTGTGTGGGTCCTAGGATAGAGAGAGGAGGTCTCTCAACCAAGCCAGCAAACCAAGATGATCCAAGCAATAATATAATGTCAAGACAAATGCTGAGCAATGAATAATAGCCAATCTGTGAAAAAGAACAGTAAAGACACGCCCTGGGAAAGGTCGTGTTCACAGCAAGAGGAAAGACACGCCCTGTGGCAGGTCGTGACTAAATGAAAACACGGCAGCGTGGCTGTCGTAAATTCTGTGAGGGGCTCACAGACCGTAGAAAAAACACGCCTTAGGGTTAGGCGTTTATAAATAAAGGACGCCTTCCAGTGAGGGCGTCAAAACTCAGAGGCACGCCCTGATGGAAGGCGCTGAAAATAAATAAAACGCCTCTGAGAGGGACGTTAATTCCACAGACAGTATAATCAGCATGCAGCACACCGCAGTTATAGAAACATACGCCCTGGAGATGGGCGTTAATTAATGAAACACGTCTCTGTAAGGGGCGCTAAATATCAGACGAGAAAATAATGAAGATCATGCAAGCAGATGCAATAAAGACACGCCCTTGAAGGGGGCGTTAATTCACGAAAACACGTCCCTGTGAGGGGCGTTAAATCAAAAGACGTCCTCGTCGAAGGCGTTAATAAGCAACAATTGACTGATCCGGGAAGTGTGCAGAGTGCACAATGGAAGATGCCGCAGGGGCACAAAGGAAAGGGTACGGAGGGTACCGAGGGGAAAGGGCACACGGGGGTGCCTAAAGGGAAAGGACACACGAGGGTGTCAATGGGAAAGGACACACGAGGGTGTCAAAAGGGAAAGGGCACACAAGGGTGCCAATGGAGATGGTAATCAACAAAGAAAACAGTGGATTTCCCACCGTGATCGCCAATTTGTAGATCTATTTAAAATCCACTTTTAAATATAAAAAAAAAAGTAATAGATATGGTGAAAGCAATAAAATAGCACGAGGTGCTAAAAGGAGGAGTTTGTGATCGCCAGAGGGTTTACCTCAATAAAAAAAAATAAGATCGCATGTACCTGGTGAAAGATGTGATGCGGGATAAATGTGGATCTCTTCCTCCAACTCCAATCGGCCGGCCGATGAAGTGGGTTTTCTTGATTGATTACCTTGTAAAAAAAAAAACAATAAAGACAAGTAAAATAAAAAGGATCAGCCAAAGTGCAGTAGTATCAGTCTAAAACTAACATAAAAATAATGAAAAGACCTCAACATGCGCACCTTCTTTTTTGTTTTCTTTTAAAACCCCTTAAGAAGACTTAAGGGAAGGGGAGTTTGATGATAAAAAATGCAACAAAACGTGAACAAGGAATAGAGATATAAAGGACAGAGGGATGATGGTATGAATAAAATAAAAACAAAATAGAAGAAAAGATGAGAACCCTGCTGTCCCTGGCGACAGTAAAGGGAAGAAACCGAATAGTGATGGATGAAGCACCGGATGTAGCTCAAAGGGATGCAGAGAGGGGAGGCAGCAAGGGATGAAGAAAGCTTCTGCCCGTGATGAAAGAAAACTTCTGAGCGCTCAATCCGCCGAATACTGAAGGTGCTTAACCTTCTGCACGATCGGTCAAATTTTTAATTTATAATGCCTCAAACGGATGTGATCAAACCAAGGAAGGATAAGAACAGGCAATGAGGCATCCAGGGAAGGATCAAGATCGAGCAAGAGTCCAAAGACAGCAGGGAACTGTGAGGGAAAGATTGAAAAAGGAAGGACTCTGGACTAAAACACGCCTTAATACAGGGCGTCTTTTATGAATTGACGACCTTCACAAAGACGTCTTCTTGAAACACGACCTAGGAAAGGGCGTTTCTTCCTGGATTTAATTTTGGAAACGAAACCTTGCCTTGTTTGAAAGCTCAAATAACACGCCCGAGATAACGGCGTTAATTAAAATCACGCCCTGAGAGAAGGCGTTACTCATAAAAGGCCTTTTATTTTGAAAATAGATAATCCCAGAAATTAAGGGATAACACCAGGAATTCACGCCCTCACATACGGTCGTCCTTTCTTTGAAAACGCCCTACCACAGGTCGTTACTTTTAAAATTAACGCCCTTAATCAAGTCGTGAATCACAAAAATACAGGAAAAATGCAGAAAAACTCACAAAAATAGAAAAACTTCATGTTATAGGAATATTGAAGTCTACTTGGGGCATTTATATAATAACATGAGATTTGATCAACAAAACGTCAATTTTGGCGTGTCTACAGCCCCTAGATGCCTCCATGAAAACAAAAATAAAAAAATATAAAATGCCAGTTGGCAAAAAAATTAAAACAAAAAAAATAAATATATATTTTCTTGGAGGCGTCCAGGCCCCTGGACGCCTCCATCAACTCACTCACGGGGCGCCGCCCACAGAACGATGGTTTGTCATGTGTGAAAGAATCCAAATTGTGGAGACGTCCAGTCGGTTGAACGCGCCCATTTCCAAATCACGGGTCGCCGCTCCAAAACCACGCGTTGTGTTAAACCACGTGCGACTTTCGGTGGAGTTCGGTGGGACTTATGGAGGCGTCCAGGACCCTAGACGCCTCCATGAAAATATTCGAAAAAAATGAATAAAAATAGAATAAAATATCTTTTTACCCTGATGGAGGTGTCCAGGGTCCTGTACGCCTCAACCCTCCGGAGCCCTATAAATAGAGGCCCACCCCCTCAGTTCTGGGGGAGCTTCTAAGAGGTCCGATAGGCTGCCGGAGCCCAGAGGCTGCGGAGTCATTTCTAACCCGTGGGGTCTTTTGTAGGTGGAGGTTCTGCCGGCTTCTCGGGTGCCCACGCTCGCGAGAGGAAGGTCGTCTTAATCCACCGCGCTTCCACGTCGTCCCTACGCTGCCGGAGCTCCGCCGGATCTCACCCTCGGCTCCTCCAATAAGCCTTTCTTCCCCTTTTTCTCCATAGTCCTTTACATTCATCATACTGCATCCTCTATCTCCCTACATAAGGGTACCGTCTCTTGCATACTTCTTGCATTCATCATCGCATTTTCCTCCTACTCGAGTCCGAGAGGAGTTTAAAACCACACCAATCAGGTGTGTGTCAGGTCACGATCTCGTTACTTTTATTGCAAGGAATTGTTATTACACTGCCATTTTTTAATTTCGTTCGTTTATTGTCTACTGTTTTGCAAGGGTAACCACGGAAAGCCCTCTCCGTCGGCCGGCCGAAGGGGGAGGAAGAAGCAACCTGCCATCTCCCGCTCTTGAGGTAGGCACGATCACTTTCTTTATTTTGGGGTCTTTTGGCCCCTGGCGATCACATCTTGTTCTCGAGGCCGCGGCGAGTCACTTCCCCAATGGCCGTTTAAATTCCCATTCTTATATGTTATATTCTTATCTATTCATGTTCTCGAGGCCGCGGCGAGTCACTTCCCCAATGGCCATTTAAATTCCCGCTCTTATATGTTATATTCTTATCTATTCATGTTCTCGAGGCCGCGGCGAGTCACTTCCCCAATGGCCGTTTAAATTCCCGTTCTTATATGTTATATTCTTATCTATTCATATTCTCAAGGCCGCGGCGAGTCACTTCCCCAATGGCCGTTTCAATTCCCGCTCTTTATATTCTCTTTATATTCTGTTATCTTCTTATCTGCTCATATTCTCGAGGCCGCGGCGAGTCACTTCCCCAATGGCCGTTTCAATTCTCGCTATTTAATTTCTGCACCATTCCCGTCCCCCCGAGATCACGGCGAGTCACTTCCCGCTATGGCCGTTTAACCCCCATATCTTACTATATTACATTTGTCCCGCTCGCCCCGTCGGAGCAATCTCCCGTGGTGGCCCCTTCTCGTTTCTCTTATTTCTGTGTTGCAGCAAACAAAAGAAGGAGCCCGCGCGCTCCGCGTCTTCTCCGCTTCCCCGAACCGCGTGACGTCACTCACAGATTGGCGATCACGGTGGGACCTCTACTGCTTCCTTTTGGCTACCCTTGCAAGTTCGGCACCGTCCGTGCCTCTCCACCTTGGCGCCCTCGCGCGCCCCCGTTGTGCTCACGGCAGCACTGTCAGTTGTGATTGGTTGGGTGTTTATTATATTTTTGTTATTTCTGTTGTTTTCTTACTCTATATCTCTGTCAGCATTCCATTGCATACATTCATCCCTCTTTTATATCCTTTTTCATTTTTTCTAAGGATCACCCTTTCCCGGTGAAGGAAGGACTCTCCGTTTGAGAATTCCTTTCAACGGACTAGAATCTCCTCCACTGGGACCTCTGTAAGTCCCCGACATCGAAGAATCTCCTCTTCGTTCACTGGGCTGGTTGTACCATTGAAGTTCCCCGGAGTTAGTCATCCCATTCGTGGTGAGACGAGAGAACCTAGCTGACACGGCGGTGAAACAAAAATAAACTAGGGTCCCTATTTTGTATGAACTTCGGATCTCGCTAAAAACACACACAAAAAATCATTAAAATCAAAACACAAAAAAAGGCGTAAAGGCATCCACTTGTTTGATAATCTCTGCTACCTGCTCGCTAGTGTATGTTTTTACGTTCTGGGAAAACTGTGAGCATGGCTCACGAGTCTTTTGAGGAGAACCACCCTAGTCGTGGTTTGTCAGCCGACCCGCGAGTCTATGCTATGGACTCGGGTCCTTCTCATGAGCCCTCGCATGAGGTGCAGGTTATTGTCGGGGACACGTCCCAACCACAGGATATCTCTTCCTTACTGGGCGTCCTCGCCAACACGGAGCTTACCTCTGAACAGCTCCGGGCCTTCCAGGCCATTCTGAAGGGGAAATCTGTTTCCCCCACGCCCCAGGAATCAACTCCGGCCATTGCACCTCTCCAAGAGTCCGTGCAGGCCATTCCATCTCCTTCATTGGCGCAAGCCATCCAGTCTCCCTCGCTTCAAGGATAAGCGAGCCAACAACCACCCTCATTCCAGTTCCCGTCTCCTTCTCCCTCTCATTTGGGGTTCCCCCCTCAAGTCTCCGGGAGACAGTTTCTCCCCCAGTGGCAAGTGCCACCTTCACCTCCAGAGGAGCTCGCCCAATCGCTCCTCAATAGGTTCAATCGCATGGACGAGCAGTTTCAAAATCTAAGAAGAATGGTGGACGTGAAAGCCACCCCGGAGGTTGCTTTGCCAATCCTTCCCGTCATTCATCTTCCTCCCTCCGAAATGCCCACGTACCGCAGATACAATGGTACCGGCAACTGATAAGTGTGTATTTTTACATCTTAATTCAGGATTATACACATTTTTATGAGCTTAAATAACCATAAATATACACTTCTCACACTTATTGTTGAGTTTGAATCAAATGTTTAATTTTCTAAAATTAACTAATTTTAATAACGATTTTTGTGTATTTATGCAGGCACGTAATACGAGGAAAGCTCCAAGAAAAAGAAAATAAAGAAAATAAAGTTATATGTGATAATGGGCCAGAAGCCCAGGAAATTGTTCAAAAAGAAAAGAAAAAAAAAAGAAAAAAAAATAAAATTATTTGATATTCTTTAGAATTTTCTAAGATATATATACTATATATATATAGATATATATATATATATATATATATATATATATATATATATTTAAAAAAAAAGTTTATACCCGCCCCCCCCTTTCCCGCCTTCACCCCGCCCGCGCCAATGGCACGGGCGACGAGGTCGGCGGGCGAAGGGAGGGGGGGTTCGTGGTCAGCGGGGGCTCGTGGCACGCGAAGGCAGGCGGGGGTCGTGGCCGGCTCGTGCGACACGCGGCGACAGCGGCGGGGAGGCGCGGGCGTACGCGCCCGCGTGCGACACGCGGTGACGGCGGCGAGGTTCGGCGCACGGCGGGCCCACGGCGGGCGGCCTAACCCGTTCGGCGCCGGTCGGCGCAACGTGCCGGCAGAGAGAGGAAGTGAGAGAAATAGAGAAAAAGAAGGCCAAAAAAATGCCAGAAAAATCCGAAAAAAATCAGAAAAAAATGGCAAAGTGTGCATCACATTCCAGCCTACCAATTTAGGTCAAAATTAGGTGCACTTGAGTTGTTTCACATGAGAGGGGGTGTTATGTGTTGCCCTATATAAAGGGCCTTCATGTGTAATGGAACTAGTTAGTTGTTAGGGATAGTTAGAAGGAGAGATAGCGTAGAGATTTTCCATTGTATTCTTGAAGTTCTACATTGTAAGTCTTAGTAGAGCTCCATAGGAGGGTTGGATCTTGATGTTTTACAAGCTTTTGATGTCACCTTTGTAAGTTGATTTGATATTAATGCAAGGTTCTTTTTAAGCATTCAGTCTATTCTTGGTTCAATTACGGTGGTTCTTGTGTTATTTGAGTTTATCCTCATATGAAAACCGGTGCCTAAGGCAAGACGGTCGGCCGGCAAACGCCTTAAGTGGGCTAGTGGTTTGGCATAATAAGGTCCCTATGCAAGTAGGGGGAACCTCCCACTTCCCCACCCCTTACCTGGCTGGTGGTCATATTGAGGGTAAACTTAAGTTTCACGTTAATCATTTTGTGAAACCCTATTTGTAGGTCTGAGTCGCATCTAGATCATTAGATAATTTGTGTTAACTTATTTGTGGTTGCATAAAAAAAATTAAAAAATAAAATCACAAATCCACGCCTATGCAGGAGCACTTTTATCCTTCTACTTACAAGCCCTCGACCTGTATTCAACTCCCTGACATTCTCGTCGATCAATATGAGATTCGTCCAAGTCTCATCCAGATGCTCCCATCTTTTTATGGGAATCTCAATGAAAATCCTTATAGGCATCTAGATGATTTTCTAGAAATTTGCTCCCTAATCAAAATTCAGAATTTTAATGATGATGCCCTTAAGTTAATCTTATTTCCAATCTCATTGAAAGATAAAGCAAAATGTTGGTTAAGGAGTTTTGGAAAAACTATCAGGACTTGGGATGCTATGCAGTTAGAATTTTTGAAAAAAATTTACCCCATAGGCCGAACCAACATGATGAGAAGGGCGATTACAGGATTTACTCAACGTCCGGGAGAGCAAATTCATGAATCATGGGCCAGACTAAAGGATTTAATAGGTCAATGTCCACATCATGGGTTGCCCAAATGGCAAATTATATTTGCATTTTATGAGGGGTTATCCGATTATGATAGGCAAATGGTGGATATATATTGTGGAGGGGTATTTTTGAGCAAAAGTGAAGATGAGGCGTATGATCTATTTGAGATTTTGAGTGAAAATTCGATAAATCGTGCCTCCATCTCATCTCATCAACAACTCGTAGGACATGTCAAACAGGCAGAAAATCCAATCCACACTTTCACGGAAGTGTGTGAATTCTGTGTCAGTCTCACTCACCATGTGAGTGAATGCCCTACTATAGCCCGACTCTCTCCAGTCATCCAAGCACAGGTCCAAAATGCCCTAGGATTCTCTCAGCCCAAGCCTGCTACATTTTCAGATTACAATCTTGGCTGGAGTAATCACACAAATTTGCCTTGGATGGATCCACCATTTCAAGCCCATATGTCTGAATTTTCACCCCAAGCAACCTACGAGCGGCCCATGTGTACTCAACCTCCGCTCAACTCATCTCACCCAAATTTTGGATTCAACATGGATACTAGGGGTGATTCACCGGGCCACTGCTTTGACCCTCAAAGCGTGTACTCTCAGTCTACCTATCAACCCTCTCCTTCAACCTTACACCAACCCCCTCAATATGTGAACGATGATGACGATGACAGTCTTCTGCCTGTCATTTTGGCTCAAGATATCACTATTGAGAGTGAGGGGGTGTGTGCACGTAATACCATGATAAAGGAAGGAAAGGAAGTAGGGGGTGAATTGACGGATAATGATGCTCATAATGATGATCATATCACCTCATTCTCTGAATGTTTTGAGATTGAGAATACTACGGTAAATGATAATGGCCCAAACAACTCAATTGAGGAAATGAATCAAGAGGAGGATTACGTTGTAAATAATAAAATTGTTGATTTAATGGAACCAAATTCTGAATATCCTCCTTCTCTGGAAGAACATGATGATGGGGCCTTATTAGAAAAGTTTACGTTTCATCTACCGACCCCATTTCTGAAAAATTTGAGTGATAATTCTCAGTTGAGTACGGAGTGTGATGAGTGGCCCGTCTTCGAGAACTTCACATTTGATATGACCTCTGATGAAAGGGCCGGGCTAGAATCATTGACATTTCCTCCATCCACCCCATTGTTGGACAATTTGGTTAACAATCCTCAGATGAGTGGGGGGTATGATGACGGGGTTTCATTAGAACATTTTCAATTTGATCTAACCCCTGAGGCCTATCCAATGACATCTGAATCTGTGGATGAGTTAGTGCTTCCTTCTACTTTTCCCCTTTCAGTTGAGCCTCTCCAATTTGAGATTCTCGGACCTGAGGAGGATGTGCCAGCCACATTCATCTTCAATTTACCTTCCTCTCAGGAAGATAAGAGAGGAAGGTAAATTGATCAATGCTCTTAAAGTTCATGAGGCTGTTACTGAAAGAAACGTGGCTAAGGATGACAGTCTTGTTCCTAAGCTACCAGGCCCTAAACAAGTATCCATGGAGGAAGTCATTCCTAAAGGGTTAGTCCGGAAGGACGATACAGGCGAAGGGGATCAAGGGATTGATATGGTGCAAGGGTTCCACCTCGATCTTGACAAATTAGACATTAATCATTTCTAGATCCCTACAGCTGAAAATTGGCTCACATACAGGGTTAACGCTAAAATCCATAATGTGCGAGTCTTGCCTCTTTCTAGCCCCAGTCCGTACATGTCTACTCTTGTCTTCTAATGGCATAAGGGCTGGAATTTGAAGGAAGACAAGATCACATGGTGGCTCATTCTGAATGCCACACGTTGGTTAAATGCTCTACCTTGTGTCTGGCTGAAGACGATAAACTTAGCATTTTTTGGGAGGCAGCCCAACGTTTTCCTAGTTTGGTGTGCTAATAAATGATTTTTGGGAAGCAACCCCAGATTTTGATATTTGATTTCTTATTTTAGTGTGTCTGTTTTTCAGTGTCAGGCCAAACTGCACCGACGCCCTCGTCACTTTCACCCCGACCATCAGGTTGTATCCTTCCATCCCACCCTTATTACATGTTTAATTGTTCTCTGATCTTTCTCATGCTTATGCCATTGAGGACAATGTCATTTAAGTTGGGGGGGAGATCAAATAAAAAAAAAATTTTATTTTTTCTTGCTATTTTGTACTTTTGTATTGTCACGCTAAGCAACATTTTTCCCCGAGTTGATGTTTCTGGATTCATGTCTCATGAAAAGTAATTCTGGAATAGCAACGACTAGGAAAAGGATGATGGATAATTTCTTTAAGCTAGCACTGGAAAACTGATTTAAGAATCTCTTTAAAGTTCAGATGTACTTTAAAAAATGAAAATCACGTTGCACGCTAATGAAACAAGTGGGACAAGCCTTCTGCTATTTTGGGTATGTGTCGGATATTCTGCATTTCTTGAAAAAGAGATTCGTTATAAGCTTTCTGCCATATAAAATTATGAGAAAAACAAAATACCATGAAAAATGCTCCGATTCTGAGTAACCGGGCCTACTTCACCTAAGACGTGTTGAGGTTCGCGTCAAAAGGGAAAGGGAACTCTAATCTACGTAACCGGGCCTACTTCACCTAAGACGTGTTGAGGTTCGCGTAAAACAGTGAAGAGTAGTGCAGCATCATGTGTGTAGAGGAAAAAAAAGCAGACAAAGAAAAAGAAAAAAAAATAAGAGGAAAAGAGATCCCAAAAGGGACAAATGAAATAAGGCAGATAAAAAGCTATTATGCTTAAAGCTCTCATTAAGAAGTGCAGAATTGAAAGGCATTTGTTCGGAATAGCAAATGGGGGATGTAATTATCTTCACTGTGGACTTAGCATTACACATGCACAAGTGCTACTGAATTTTGATTAGAATTCTTGATCATGTACTTGAATTTCCGACATAAGGCTAGTCTGTGGTAATTACTCCAGATTCCTGATCTTTAGTTAACTCTATGAAAGATGATCTGGAAATGAAGTATGAATATCTTTAAACTCTTGTTAGTCCTCAAATTTTCATTATGTGCATTGCTAAGGGACTAGCAATGAGTAAGTTGGGGATGTGATAAGTGTGTATTTTTACATCTTAATTCATGATTATACACATTTTTATGAGCTTAAATAACCATAAATATACACTTCTCACACTTATTGTTGAGTTTGAATCAAATGTTTAATTTTCTGAAATTAACTAATTTTAATAATGATTTTTGTGTATTTATGCAGGCACGTAATACGAGTAAAGCTCCAAGAAAAAGAAAAAAAAAGAAAATAAAGTTATATGTGATAATGGGCCAGAAGCCTAGGAAATTGTTCAAAAAGAAAAGAAAAAAAATAGAAAAAAAATAAAATTATTTGATATTTTTTAGAATTTTCTAAGATATATATACTATAGATATATAGATATATATATTATATATATATATATATTTAAAAAAAAAGTTTAAACCCGCCCCCCCCCCTTTCCCGCCTTCGCCCCGCCCGCGCCAATGGCACGGGCGACGAGGTCGGCGGGCGAAGGGAGGGGGGGTTCGTGGTCAGCGGGGGCTCGTGGCACGCGAAGGCAGGCGGGGGTCGTGGCCGGTTCGTGCGACACGCGGCGACAGCGGCGGGGAGGCGCGGGCGCACGCGCCCGCGTGCGACACGCGGCAACGGCGGCGGGGTTCGGCGCACGGTGGGTCCACGGCGGGCGGCCTAACCCGTTCGGCGCCGGTCGGCGCAACGTGTCGGCAGAGAGAGGAAGTGAGAGAAATAGAGAAAAAGAAGGCCAAAAAAATATCAGAAAAATCCGAAAAAAATCAGAAAAAATTGGCAAAGTGTGCAGCACATTCCAGCCTACCAATTTAGGTCAAAATTAGGTGCACTTGAGTTGTTTCACATGAGAGGGGGTGTTATGTGTTGCCCTATATAAAGGGCCTTCATGTGTAATGGAACTAGTTAGTTGTTAGGGATAGTTAGAAGGAGAGATAGCATAGAGATTTTCCATTGTATTCTTGAAGTTCTACATTGTAAGTCTTAGTAGAGCTCCATAGGAGGGTTGGATCTTGATATTTTACAAGCTTTTGGTGTCACCTTTGTAAGTTGATTTGATATTAATGCAAGGTTCTTTTTAAGCATTCAGTCTATTCTTGGTTCAATTACTTATTGTTGTGATCCCCATTTCAAATTCTTGTCTTCATGAAAGTTGTTCATTTTCAAGTGTTCTTTAACTTCTCTATTTAGCAAGCATTTTTTCAAATTCGTCCAAATTCATAGAGTTAATACCCATTTTCTTAAGTGCTGTCATGTGCATTTACTGTTCATCCGTGGTGATACCTTCTTCCATTTCTTCATTTTGAAGTCTTTCTAGTCCTCAAATAACTCTGCGTTCTTCATACGAGTTGTTTCTCTCTTGTAGATCTAAGTTTTATTCTTCTTGCACTTTGTCAAATTCCTCTTCATTTGAGCTCTAGAATTATGTTTTCAAGGTGCTATTTTTCTGTGAATTACTGTTCATCCGAACCAATAGGTCATAATTTTTCAAGTTTTTCCTTATCTTCCTTTCATTTTCTGTTTCTGTGTTATTCATAAACGTTCTTCATCTTTTCATTCTCTACAACTTTCATGTTTTCTATTTTATCTAATTCCTTCTAGATTTCAAATTATTCTTTACCTTCCAAACCTCTATTTCAATAGATTTCTGTTATAATTGTCACTTGTGTTTTCACTTGTGTTTTGTTTCAATTTCAATCTAAACCTTTTCTGCACGGTTTCATCACACATACCCAAAGCGGTAATTCTTCTTCAAATCCTCTCACGGCGTCGACTTCCTAGGCGGAGCGATCTTCATCAAAGGCTCGGCGTGGAAACGACGGCATTCTTCACTTAATTGGCTAAATTTCCTTTACTTATCTCTTGCCATTTAAAGTTGCAATTTCAATTCCACTTAGTGATAATCGCACTCAAAACACAAAATTTACTTTTCCAAACATAAGGGTATCTCCAACTTGAACTAAAATCAAACTTCTCTCCCCGTGGGATCGACCCGTATTCACCACTGTACTCATATTTTCAACAACATTCGAGTGAGTGAGTGCGGTTATAAATTTTAAAATTTGTGTGGCACGGCATTTTTAAACGATGACTGTCGAGCGCATCAGCAACCCCTTCATTCATCTCAAGGATTTCATGTATGAATCCTCCTATTGGCAAAATGATCAGAGGTCCCTGGCATACCTCTTTCGGAGATCATTGGATGGTCCCGCGCTAGAGTGGTTCTATTCTTTGGAGCCCCGCGAGGCCGAGAATTTTGAAATAGTCCAGAGAAGGTTCTTGCAGAAATATAGGGATAGGGTCGGTCCCTCACTCTCCATTACCGACCTAGTGGCCGAAAAGATAAAGCCCGACGAGGATTTTGTCCGCTATGCTGATAGATGGAGGTCTCTGGCGGAAAGAATAAGGGATACCCTCTCCGAGCCCGAACAAGTGAAGATGATTGTGTCTAATGCAACCCCACAGTTCAGACACGTCCTGGCCATGAATAAACTTACTACAATGGAGGAACTCTATAAAAGGGCCCGGTACATCCAAACTCAGTTAAAAGACTCCCCCATTATGAACATGTTTGAGTCACCGAAGCCCAAAGTGGTCAGAAAGACATGCGCTGGTGTCCCGGGCGGAGCCACAGAAGGGGTCGTGACAAATGAGCAAGTGGGTGCGGTCAACAATGCCAATTATGCAGTCAACCCAAGGCCTCCACAAATGCCCCGACTTCCCCTCCAACCAGGTCCTTTCCCTCCTCGTCCTCCACCCTAAAATAATCCACCCCAGGATAATATGCCTCCATTTCGTCAACCCCAGCAACAACAACCACAACCTCAGCAACAACAACCACCACTTCAGTACAACCAAGTTTCACCCTCGGGGAACTATGGTCCCCAACAGCAACAAAGGAGGCCGGTCAGTCCCAAGAGAGCCTACTATCCACCATTGCCAGAAACCTTAGCAGACATTTTTAATGCCCTCATGGCATCAAACCAACTCGCCCTACCCAGAGAAAGGCCCGTGTGGCCCCCGAATGTTGATACCTCCAAATACTGCGTCTACCATAGGCAGCCAGGGCACACAGTAGATTACTGCTTCCATTTCAAAGATTACATCCACGATATGAATGATGAACATCAAATAGATTGGGATGAAATGAGACGATACGTCACGGCTCTCAAGGCTAGGAGACCTCCTCATAGGCCACAGCAGCAGTTACAACAGCAGCAGCAACAGCAACCACAACAACAGCAGCAGCTTCAGCATGCCCCACAACAACAGCCCGACATGGGCATAATCCAGAATCCATTACCGGAGCACCAACAGCCCAATCATCAGGTTAACCCCACCTCCTCCTTCCCGGAAGTCGGGAGAGATCAGGTGTGGCACCAGGAAAGTACCTCCATTCTTTTTACCGCCAATCCTATCATCACGCAACACCCTTGCCTTGCCCGGGTAGCACCTCTCTCTCATCAACCCGCGTCAGTATCACCTTCACCATTTCCACTACCATTACGCCCTCTCATCCGTACCCCGATCCCCTATCAACCGACACTCTCCACTACGCCTTCACACCCTCTCATCTTCTCCCACTCCCCCACTTTACCATCCACCTCTACCACATTTACCCCTACGCCTTCTAAACCCCTTATCATCCGTCAACCATACATAACCCCGTCTTTCTCCACCGTATCACCACTAATGCCTTCAAAACCACTCATTAACCATCACCCACCTCAAAATCATTGCTCGCTTCAAGCCCTACCCACTTCTACTTCGTCTCCACCTCCACCTTCCAGACGTCTTATCCTTCATAATCGGCGCGATATCCCCTCTACCTCCACCATGCCTCCACCTAACAAACCCCTCATCAGAATCCCTGCTCCCGTCATCACCCCTGCTTCATCGACCATTCCTCCACCACTACCCCTCAAACCTCTGTTAAAACCCACTGCTACCCCCACAGAGGTACAAAAGCCGCAGGCAATGGTGCTCCGGAGTGGAAGGATTTTCCACAGGGTTTTCCCCCACAACAGTCAGAATCCTGAGCAATCTCAGCCAGAGAAGGATGATGGAGAACAACCAGAAAGAGCTATCCCTGGAACACAGTATGATCTATTGAAACACTTGGACAAGTCGCCTGCTCGGATCTCCATCCTGGAGCTACTTCAAAGATCCACATCCCACCAGGCAGCCTTAATGGAGTACCTTCAAAGGGTCATGGTGAATGAAGACCTCCCCGTGGAGAAGATTTCGACCGTCCTGACCCCAACAGATACACAACCGGCCATCATGTTCCACAACTACGAGCTCGCTCCCAAGGAGGCTCGAAAATATACACTGTGCATTTCAATAAAAATTAATGGGGTATCCATAAACCCGTGTCTTGTGGACACGGGTGCGTGATGGGGACATCGCTTACCACTTCCCACTTCTCCACGGGTCCGGATGATTGCCATTATGTTCAGCTTGATTTCCTAAGTTTAGCTATATATTTTTATATCTTTCTTGAGTCATTTTGATGTAATTTCCCCTTTGTTTTGAGTCATGTCCCTAGGTCATCATGCTATTTACCTATGTTTGTTAGGCTAGGGGGTCATATGGGCCCAATTAAATGGGCCTGGCCCATGGGCGCCCTCTTCCTTCCCTAACCCCTTGCTTATTTGCTTTTAGCACTTTCTCCAGGGACTTTTTGTAAATGTTGGGATTCCTATAAATAGGACCCCAACTCCACTTGAGTTCAGTAATGAAAGTTTGAATGAATTTTGAGCATTAGTGCACCTCTCTCTCTCTCTAGCTCTCTCTCTCTCTCCTCTTCTCTCTTTCTCTAAAGGGGGAACCCCATTCTCTCTCCTCCCCACCCCATATTCAAAATTCACTCTCTCTCCTCCCTATTCACCTCTAATTCAGACCCCTCCCCCTTCCCCATACCTCCCATTTAAGTCCCCTCCAGCCCCTAGGTGGAATCCCTTTCTCCTAGGCACCTCTCCCTCCTCCCAAGCAACCTTTCCCCTTCCCCATACAACCTTTCATTTTTCCAAGGGAGAATCCCTTCTCCCAAGCACCCCTTCCTCTCCCCAACACAACCCTTCCCCTTCCCAAAGCAACATTAAACCCCATTAACCTCTCATTCAAACCAAAGGAGAGAGATCTCCCTCTCTCTCTATCCCAACCCAAATTCGCAGCTCCCCCTTCCTCCACCTGCTAGACCATCTTCCAGCCCCCATTCTGCCCCTCCCACACCTTAGATTACCCTATACTAGACCCCCACACAGCCCGGGGTCGCCCCCCACACACATCCACCCCATCTCCCACCCCATCTACCACATTTTCTATATACTAGTGAGCAGCTGCAGTTCTACAGAACCACGGCCCCTATTGCAGCACCGCCCACGACCTCATCTGGGAGCTCCTAGGGGCGTGGCCTACATCGACGGAAAGGTCTGCGAGTCTTCTTCGCAAGCAAGGTGGAATCATCTCATTCTGACGTCGCTACAGTTTGTGGTGCCCCATTCTTCCCCGGCTACACTGGGCTCCCTCTGCAGAGTACCGGAACCCGGTTCGACGCCGCACCATGCCGAACAGCAGAAGATTCAGACCACGAGCCCTTCAACAAACATCTTCCTCCTCCAGTCCTCTACCAGAATCAAGAAGCAGAACTGCAATCGGCATCCGGAGGCCAGAGTTCTCCTTTTTCTCCCTCGGCTGGTCGGGTCTGCCTCCCACAGTCTGTAGCGACCAACCTCCACTCTTCGGAGTCTCCCCGTCCACTCCGGCATCAGACAGCTTCCCCGTCAGTTTTTCTGCGAAGAGAGCTTGTCCACGGTTCCAGAAACTCAGGCGGTTCATGATTTGGAGTCCGGGAGCGGTCTGGGCTACCTCTGCAAGTTGCTGTCAGAAACAGGAAGCTACTACATCCAGATTCAGTCACTCTGTTCGAAGCTCTTCCCGGACCAGCACCTTCTTCAGAAGAATTCAGGAAAATTCTGAGGCATCCCCATCCCAGTTACGAAGCGTTCGCCGCTGATCTCGTCATCAGCAAGATTCCAGAATGAGATCTATGGCCTCGACCCCGACTGTCAGTCAGCCTTCGCAGCCTACCGGCAGATTCGGCGTCGGCTTCTCTGCCCGCTCTTCGGCGAATCTCCCCTCCCCACATGGCCGGCTCACCGCCCCTCCCTGCGTGGAGGTAGTGTTTGCATGTAATACAAATCATCCCCACCCCAAGTCCACCCTCCTGCGTGAGGCGTAGTGAATGTTATTATTAAATAGGGATCAAGCTGCACCGGCGCAGTGTGCAGGGAACCCACACTTCCCCGCTCGCCCTCGTCTCCGAACGGGGTTGGTTTCTTCAAACCAACCAGGTGAGCTCTAACCTTTGCTCCATTTCCTTCTGGTGCTTGTTCATTTAATATCCGTAGAATCCGCTCCGTTGAGCAAACGAGAGAGTGTCCGACCCCACGTGCTCCACTTACGAGCGGTCACCGTGGAGTGTGTGAGAGAGGGACCTAGTGCTCCAAGTGGCACCCGGCCAGCCCCTTAATTGTAGGCTTCGTGCCTTCGGGAGGGCAACCCTAGCCTTGCTGGCACTCTATCAGCAAGGGTCTTGATCCATCACCTCCCTTTAGCATCATTTAGTCACCCCGGGCTCGTGTGTGTGCGATGGCAAATTGGCCCGATCTGCCAACTGAATTGCTATGTGGTTGTGATTGCGAAATAGGTCCTAAGTTTCTGTGTGCTTGCTGGATGCGCCGTGGTCGTTTCACATCAGTTGGTATCAGAGCAAGTTCTAGACTTGTCTCTACTAAGTCTTATCCTAGGGCACATTGCATTGAGGTCATCCGAGCATCCAAACCATGTATCTCACCAGGCACCCCGATGACTACTTCATTATCGGGCCGGAGTTGCCCCGCTTCGATGGGTCCCGAAACCCTCACACATATAGGAAATGGGAGACCTCTATGGATAGATACTTCCACCACTACTATATGACCGAGGAAAGAAAAGTGCGCATCGCCAAGACGACCCTTGGTCCCTTCGGCGAGACAGAATGGAGAAAGCTTAAGATTCGAAGGGGGATTGAGAGACAAGAGCCCATTCACTCATGGGAAGAGATGAAGGTAGAACTTAGGAAGATCCTCATTCCAAAACCTTCCCACTCTTCCAACTCAAGCACCCATAGCCCAATGAGCACTCCCACTCCCCCTTTCCCTCCCCGTCAACCCAAAACCTCTATTATGACCCAAACCCCACCACCCAAAGGACCCCTAGATTTATTGGAAGAGATAAGGATTGAGATCAGGAAGATCTTCACTCCCCAACCTTCCCACTCCTACCCTGAGAACCATAACCCGAGGAGCACTCCCACTCCTCCTTTCCCCACCACCCAACCCAAAATTCTCCATCAAACCCACACCCCACAAACTTCCAAAAATCCTCCTTCCACCCCTTTCCAAAAGGAACTTAAAGAGGTAACCGAAGACTATGAGGCTCCACTAGATTGGGAAGAGGAATATGAATCACAGTGTCATGGGTTAGGCCGAGAAGTTCCCCTCCCAGGTGGAAGAAGCATCATGGCTCACTCCACCCTCACCACTCAAACCCACGTGGACCCCATGTCCACCCCTCCACCTAGGCCCGTGACAGCCACCATTCCCCAATCCAAAGTTACTCACCCAACCCACCTTCCACTTCCAACTCCTATCCTACCCAAACCTAGTCCCCCGCTACTTCCACTCCCAACCCCAACCCAAGTCCAGCCTCACTCACCACCCCGGGTACACCATGCACCAACCATCATCACCCCACCCCCAATAGACCTTCCCATTCCCTTGAGAGAGGAGACCACAACCATCCACATGGGAGTAGATGCTAGTCCGGAACCCATCCCCATCCTTGAGGAAACCCAAGTTCATATCTATGGTGAGGAAGAATCACAAATGTCCCCTTCACATAGCTTGGACCCCCAAGAGCCACAAGCCTTCACAAGTAGCAACGTAATCATAGAGGGGCCCCTAGTTAGATGGCTAAAGGAGATACCACTTCTCCCCATCGTGTCCTATGTTTACCCACCCATGGAGCAAAACCTTCCCATTGTACCCTTATCCACCTATCACACCATAATCCAATCATCCTATCAAGTGGAAACATTAGGGGATCTTCTTAAGGGTATAGTTTGGCAAATGGAGCTAACTGGCATGATGTCTACTATAACCGACCGACCTAGGAGCCTTGACCTCCTACACCTACGTGTCGGATCAATCTCCTCCATTTACACTGTGGGTTACTACACTAGTGACCTTCTTTTACTCCTCCCTACACCCGATGAGCCCGATGCTATTCACAAACTAGAGTTGCTTGTCTCGGGTAGAACATCTAGTCCTCCATTCATGGCCGACCATCCCACCAAAAACTTTGGCCCGATCATATTACCTGGGGAGGAGAGTCCGCCATCCAATGGTTATGAGGACCATAAGGACCTAGAGCTCCTCTCCTTAGGTGACCCTTGCCATGACCCTTTCGACCCCTTCCTATGCCCCCCCACCTTACTCACCGCCAACTTTTTCCCACCCCAACCGACCTTATTAGACCAAACCCACTCCATTTTTCTTGACCCCTTTGACCCCTATGAGTGGAAACTCCCACACCAAGCCATATGCATAGGAGGAACCATTTGGATGAAAATACATGTGCCACTACATTGTGCATCATTTGGTAGGGCTACTAAGCCTCGTCATGTCATACATGTCACGCACACTTTTAGCCCAATGCATGACTGGCTCACATTTGGATGTGCTGGTCCTCCCTCATTCATCATTGATCATATGCACGTTAGGAGCATCTATGGGTGTCCAGGTCCCCCGGCATTCATCACCACCTTATGTAATAGGTTCTCCTACAGATACCAGGGCCCTCCCACCATTGTTATGGAGACTAGGTATGATAGGGCCACTAGTGGATGTCCCGGTCCTCCTAGGTTCATCAAAGTCCACGTGGCACCATTGCATGTTAGGTCCACATTTGGTTGTCCGGGCCCTCCCTTCATCGCTAAAGGATCATTCACAGCTCTGCATGGTAACATCCGCAAACACACCAACAAAAGCAATAAGGTGTATAAGAAATCGGCCGATTCCCACCGACGCCACCAAGAGTTTCGCGTGGGTGACTTTGTGATGGTGAGAAATGAGAGACCTTTCCCTGGGAATGTCTCAAAACTGAGGTCGCGTGGATCAGGCCCCTTCCAGGTTCTGAGGAGGATCGACACAAATGATTACGTGTTGGACCTCCCCGAGGAGTACGGAGTAAGTCCCACATTCAATGTGACTGACTTGGTGCCATACAGGGGTCCCACGGTGACACCTAGTGAGAATATTGAGCCTGTTCCACTTCTTGAGAGAGTCACCACCCATAAGAGAGTTCCACCAACCCAGAGGGGCCAACGTGGGCAATTGGAGCGGATATTGAATGAACAGGTTACGGCCATCTGGAGCAGAGGGATGGGCACTACCTCGCTTGGTGGAAAGGACCGGCTACCTTTGGTGGACTTGAGAGCAACCTCGCTGTGGCTTCCTCCGCATACGATGGATCTTTACTCGACAGAGTTGAGTTCTCTGCACCCCGGGAGTATGATGTGGACATCGCTTACCACTTCCCACTTCTCCACGGCTCCGGATGATTGCCATTATGTTCAGCTTGATTTCCTAAGTTCAGCTATATATTTTTATATCTTTCTTGAGTCATTTTGATGTAATTTCCCCTTTGTTTTGAGTCATGTCCCTAGGTCATCATGCTATTTACCTATGTTTGTTAGGCTAGGGGGTCATATGGGCCCAATTAAATGGGCCTGGCCCATGGGCGCCCTCTTCCTTCCCCAACCCCTTGCTTATTTGCTTTTAGCACTTTCTCCAGGGACTTTTTGTAAATGTTGGGATTCCTATAAATAGGACCCCAACTCCACTTGAGTTCAGTAATGAAAGTTTGAATGAATTTTGAGCATTAGTGCACCTCTCTCTCTCTAGCTCTCTCTCTCTCTCTCCTCTTCTCTCTTTCTCTAAAGGGGGAACCCCATTCTCTCTCCTCCCCACCCCAAATTCAAAATTCACTCTCTCTCCTCCCTATTCACCTCTAATTAAGACCCCTCCCCCTTCCCCATACCTCCCATTTAAGTCCCCTCCAACCCCTAGGTGGAATCCCTTTCTCCTAGGCACCTCTCCCTCCTCCCAAGCAACATTTCCCCTTCCCCATACAACCTTTCATTTTCCCAAGGGAGAATCCCTTCTCCCAAGCACCCCTTCCTCTCCCCAACACAACCCTTCCCCTTCCCAAAGCAACATTAAACCCCATTAACCTCTCATTCAAACCAAAGGAGAGAGATCTCCCTCTCTCTCTATCCCAACCCAAATTCACAGCTCCCCCTTCCTCCACCTGCTAGACCATCTTCCAGCCCCCATTCTGCCCCTCCCACACCTTAGATCACCCTATACCAGACCCCCACACAGCCCGGGGTCACCCCCCACACACATCCACCCCATCTCCCACCCCATCTACCCCATTTTCTATATACTAGTGAGCAGCTGCAGTTCTGCAGAACCGCCCCCCCTGTTGCAGCGCCGCCCATGACCTCATCCCAGAGCTCCTGGGGGCATGGCCTACATCGACGGAAAGGTCTGTGAGTCTTCTTCGCAAGCAAGGTGGAATCATCTCATTCCGACGTCGCTACAGTTTGTGGTGCCCCATTCTTCCCCGGCTACACTGGGCTCCCTCTCCAAAGTACCTGAACCCGGTTCGACGCTGCACTACGCCAAACAGCAGAAGATTCAGACCACGAGCCCTTCAACAAACTTCTTACTCCTCTAGTCCTCTACCAGAAGCAAGAAGCAGAACTGCATTCGGCATCCGGAGGCCAGAGTTCTCTTTTTTCTCCCTCGGCTGGTCGGGTCTGCCTCCCACAGTCTGCAGCAACCAACCTCCACTCTTCGGAGTCTCCCCATCCACTCCGGCATCAGACGGCTTCCCCGTCAGTTTTTCTGCGAAGAGGGCTTGTCCACGGTTCCAGAAACTCCGGCGGTTCATGATTTAGAGTTCGGGAGCGGTCGGGGTAACCTCTGCAAGTTACTGTCAGAAATAGGAAGCTACTGCGTCCAGATTCAGTCACTCTGTTCGAAGCTCTTCCCGGACCAGCACCTTCTTCAGAAGAATTCAGCAAAATTCTGAGGCATCCCCATCCCAGTTACGAAGCGTTCGCCGCTGATCTCATCATCAACAAGATTCCAGAACGAGATCTATGGCCTCGACCCCGACTGTCAGTCAGCCTTCGCAGCCTGCCGGCAGATTCGGCGTCGGCTTCTCCGCCCGCTCTTCGACGAATCTCCCCTCCCCGCCTGGCCGGCTCACCGCCCCTCCCTGCGTGGAGGTAGTGTTTGCATGTAATACAAATCATCCCCACCCCAAGTCCACCCTCCTGCATGAGGCGTAGTGAATGTTATTATTAAATAGGGATCAAGCTACACCGGCGCAGTGTGCGGGGAACCCACACTTCCCCGCTCGCCCTTGTCTCCGAACGGGGTTGGTTTCTTCAAACCAACCAGGTGAGCTCTAACCTTTGCTTCATTTCCTTCTGGTGCTTGTTCATTTAATATCCGTAGAATCCGCTCCGTTGAGCAAGCGAGAGAGTGTTCGACCCCACGTGCTCCACTTATGAGCGGTCACCGTGGAGTATGTAAGAGAGGGACCTAGTACTCCAAGTGGCACCCGGCCAGCCCCTTAATTGTGGGCTTCGTACCTTCGGGAGGGCAACCATAGCCTTGCTGGCACTCTAACAGCAAGGGTCTTGATCCATCACCTCCCCTTAGCATCATTTAGTCACCCCGGGCTCATGTGTGTGCGACGGCAAATTGGCCCGATCTGCCAACTGAATTTCTATGTGGTTGTGACTGCGGAATAGGTCCTAAGTTTCTGTGTGCTTGCTGCATACGCCGTGGTTGTTTCACATCAGTGCGTCCATAAATGTGATCTCCATGAGCACTCTTCAGTTGTGTGGAGTCGACGAGGAACAAATAAGACCTTCCTCGATCACGGTCACGGCTTATCACAATAGCAAAAGGCCGCCGCAGGGGATGATTATTCTGAAGGCAGAACTAGGCCCCATGTCAATTCCCACAGAATTCCATGTCCTCGACATGGATCCCACATTCAAGGCTATACTGGGTCGCCCTTACATCGAAGCCATGGACGCTGTGCCTTCCACCAACCATCAGTGCCTGAAGTTTCCTTACAATGGGAGAATTATTAAAGTGGTCAGTACACCTATCCTTCACACAGTGGATGCTATCAACACCTCTCTACCCTCTGTTTGGCCGTCTCATCGACCCATATTGTCACTACTGGACGTACGTGATTCATCTCACGTTCCACGAGCACCAAAGGAGCCGGTCAGGACAACCGCAACATCATATCTCCCTTTTCACTCCAAAGGGTGGGAGATTATGAGGAACATCGGCTACCAACAGGGTAAAGGTATGGGCGCACAGTTACAGGGTAGGCTCAAACCGCCAAAGGAAATTAGGTCAAACCGCTTCAAAGGACCGTTCAAGGCGGATTGGGAGCCCCTCACATGGACTCTATCAAACCACTTCAACAGAGGGCCCGTTGTTCAGATGGGAGATCACCCACGAGAAGCATATGGGAGATCACATGCTGTATATTTGGCTGAAAAATGTCCGAGGATCACCAAAAGAGGCAAGATCAAAGATCCGGAATGCGAGTGGAATAAATGGTTCAACATACGGGATATTTCCGTTGCACTGGAAAGGATGTTCTCGTCTCCGCAGCTTGAAGGACCACCATTGATCTCCGAAATACCAGAGAATATTACCACTCTTGCCAAGGTTCCAAACTATCCTCGTCCTCGCCAGAAGGACCCTGTCATCGACGAATCTTCATCCGTCCTCAACATTGTCGTCAACGACTCATTAGCCGTCATCTTCTCCATCCACTCGTCTCAGCCTTTGCTGATATTTTCTTCCTGGGCCAGACAGTTGTCCGATGATCTTCCCAGGTCCCCTTCTTTGCTTACATACCTACGCGGGCTTTTCAACCCGCGCCAGGTCTTCAACCATGATCTGCTCTATGAGCCTCACAATCCTCTAGCCATAACCACTTTTCTCTCTCCTCCAATCTCTTTTCACTGCTTTGTCATTCAAAATGAAAACAAAAAAAAACGTCAATTTTTAAACTCCCCAACAACACATCTTCGTTGAGGAAACCTCCTACATCTCCCACGGGTGCGTACCGCCCTGCGGACCACCCGTCCAAGGTCCGATGAGCGACCTTTTCTACCCCTCCTCTGAGGGGTCTTCTCCTGTACATTCTACACCATCCTCTTCGTCTTCCTCTTCTTCTGTAAATATTGTCAGTCAATCTAGGAATGATAGACCAAGGGTAGTACCTAGGAAGAAATCCATGGGTAGGCAGATCCCTCGTCGATTCCTTCTGGATTTGGCCGCCAGGTGTCAGGCCCTTCTTGCCATCCCCCAGTTGTTAGAAAATCCCATCCAGCTACCGAAAATAGAAAGTGAGGGCGACTGTGCATTTGATGAAGGATATGGAGTCTACGAGATCACGGATGAAGAATGCCCCACTGAAGATGAAGGTGAAGAATATGAGGATGCGGCAGGCGCATACGCAAGTGGAATGAGGAGATTCGACGAGCCGTCAACCGCCGTAGAAGAATCCACCAAAGAAGTCAACTTGGGAACTGAGGAAGACCCTAGGATCATCCTCATAAGTGACAACCTACCACCCTCTGAAGAAGAGGCATTAATTGAGGTTCTCAAGGAATATAAGGACACGTTTGCATGGAGCTACGAGGATATGCCAGGTCTAGATTCAACCTTGGCCGAACACCGTTTAACCCTAAAACCAGGGACCGTCTCGGTAAAACAAAGGTTAAGGCGTTTCCACCCTCAGATGGCTTTGAAAATGAAAGAAGAGGTCGATAAGCTCCACAAAGCAAGGTTCATTAGAGTCGTCCTTTATCCTCAATGGGTGGCGAACATTGTCCCGGTCATGAAAAAAGATGGGAAAGTCAGGATTTGTATCGACTTCCGGGACCATAACCGCGCGTGTCCAAAGGATGATTTTCCCTTGCCTCACATTGATGTGTTGATCGATAACACGGCAGGATATGAAACCCTCTCATTCATGGATGGATTTTCAGGATACAATCAAATTTATTTGGCAGAAGAAGATCAGGAAAAGACATCATTCACTACCCCTTGGGGAACATATTGTTACGTGGTCATGCCGTTTGGGTTAAAGAATACTGGAGCTACTTACCAAAGAGCTATGATGGCCATATTTCATGACGTGATGCACATATACCTGGAAGTGTATGTGGATGACTTATTAGTGAAATCAAGGACCGGGATGGAACATCCAGAAGTTTTGGCTAAGGCCTTGCAGAGGTCAAGGGAGTTCCAATTGAAAATGAACCCGAAGAAGTGTGTGTTTGGTGTGTCATCGGGTAAATTGCTGGGTTTCATTGTGAGTAAAAGAGGGATCAAGATAGATCCCGACAAAGCCAAGGCTATCAGAGATATGCCGCCTCCCAAGAATTTGAGGGAAGTCCGAGGTTTAATCGGGAGGTTACATTTTATTCGTCGGTTTGTGTCCCAACATTCACAAAGGTGTAGACCTCTCTACGAGTTGACCAAGCCAGGAGTAGAATTCCACTGGAATTCTAAATGTCAGAAAGCTTTTGAAGGGTTGAAGGAATATCTGGCTAGTCCACCCGTTCTCATTCCACCCAAACCAGAAAAACCTCTGATCCTTTACGTCTCAGTCTTGGATGACTCCGTGGGAGCCGTCCTCGCACAAGCTGATGAAGAAGGCAAGGAACGGGTAACCTATTACTTGTTCAAACTTCTCAATCCCTGTGAGCAGAAGTACACCGTCATGGAGAAAACCTGTGCTGCCCTCGTTTGGGTAGTGCAGAAATTGAAGCACTACTTCTTGGCTCATGAGGTCCACTTGATTGCTCGAATGAATCTTATCAAATTCCTTCTGGATAAAGCCGTCCTTACGGATAGGCTAGCACGCTGGCAAAGTTTTCTCTCTCAGTTCGACATCACCTACATCCAGCAAAAGGTGATTAAAGGCTATGCCATAGTCGAGCATCTCACTCACCATCCTCTTCCCAAGTTCGATCCCGTCCAATCAGAGTTTCTAGATGAGGAACTAATGTCCGTCAACCAATCAGATGAGCCAATGTGGACACTATATTTTGATGGAGCTCTGAATTCTCAAGGGAGAGGAATCGGCGTCGCCCTCCTGTCGCCTGAAGGCCTCACATTCTCATTGGCATACCAGCTCAAATTTCCAGTTACCAACAATATAGCCGAATATGAAGCTCTTCTAGCTGGCCTAGAACTCGCTCATTCTTTTCGTATCACTGAGTTGCGAGTCGTAGGTGATAGTCAACTCATCCTTCGCCAGGTGCTCACTAAATATCACACTCGCGATCCCAAACTCAAGCCATACCAAGAACTCACTGTTGCCTTTACCAAACTATTCACCAAACTGATCTTTGTTCATGTCCCTCGTCATCAGAATATTCTCGCCGATGCCCTCGCCTCGTTGGCATCATCCATAAGGTTCCCTCTAGGAAGATGGGTTGAGTCCATTTTCATCTACAAACTTCACGCCCCTGCAATCGATGATGCTTCCTACGTAAATATCAAAGATAGGATAGCAAGGAAGATCCTGCAGGAAGATATCCTTGAGAAGAGGGAAATCATGTTGGCAGAGGCCGAAGAAGAACTGGCTGATGAAGAGAAACCATGGTTCTATGAAATCATCAAATATTGCCAAGATCAGTCTTAACCCGAAGGGGCCACCACAGAGGACAAGAAAGCCATAAGAAGGGTGGCTCAGAAATACACATTGGTTGGAGGTCTACTCTATAGGAGGAGCCTTACTGGTATTCTGTTAAGATGTCTTGGTGACAATGAGGTTTAGAAATGTGTAGAGGAGACGCACTCGGGTGTGTGCGGTGGCCACGTGAATAGTCAGATGCTCGCCAAGAAGATCATTCGCCAAGGCTTTTATTGGCCCACTATGGAAGAGGATTGTGCTGTCTATGTCCGTAGGTGTGTCAAGTGTCAACTTCACGCCGATAAAATCCATTCACCATCTTCCTCACTTCATCCAATATCCTCCCCGTGGCCTTTCTCCATGTGGGCATTCGACATCATTAGTCCCCTAGGTGATCCCAATTCCCTCACCAAGCAGAAATCTTTCATCCTTACTGCGACGGAATACTTCACCAAATGGGCCGAAGCTGAAGCTTACGTGGAAATCAAGGCGTCAACAGTCTGCAAGTTCATCATGAAGAACATCCTCGCCAGATTCGGCGTCCCAAGTACAATCGTCACCGACAATGGGCCACAGTTCATTTCTCAGGACCTACAGGACCTCTGCAAAAGGTACGCAATTGCATTGCATCATTCATCGCCTTATTACCCACAAGGTAACGGCCAAGCGGAGGCCACCAATAAAACATTACTTAAAATCATCAAAAAAACCTGCGAGTGTAGTAAGTTTTCAGACTGGCCAGAAAAACTTATCGAAGCCCTATAGGCCTATCGCACTTCAATCCGTACCCCCACCGGGCATACTCCATTTGCCCTTACTTATGATATGGAAGCGGTAGTCCCGTACGAGACTCTGATCCCTTCTCTCAGGGTACAATTGGACGAGGAATTTCCCCTCGACGATCATCGTAATTCACTCCTCACCCAGTTGGAACTCTTGGATGAGAAGCGGCTGGCCGCTGCCGAACACGCGCGTGTGTATCAAAATAGACTCGCTCGCTTTTACCAAAAGAAAGTCGTTGAGAGAAAATTCAAAGTCGGTGAGATGGTCGTAAGAAGAATTTTTGTCAAACCTGGAGGGCCGCGTTCTAAGCTCCAACCCAATTGGGAAGGACCATTTGTAATTCAAGCCGTGTACCCTGGCAACGCCTACAAGCTAGTCAACGCCGAAGGGACCGAGTTATCCCACCCTTGGAATGGGCTTTATCTTAAGAAATACTACCCTTAGCACAAAACAAACAAAAAAAATGATGAAAAGATAAAAAACATCAAAAACAAAGAAATATTGAAATATTGAAAACCACTAAAAATATGAAAAATTCAAAATGCCGATGCCTGGCAGTCATCATGTAATTAAGTCCCTGCATCTAACCTTCATGTTAGGATAGGGCCCATTAAGGCTTGGTAGGCACCGGGTCTTGGTTTGCCAGAACCGTGGAGATCCCTGTCCGGCCACGTCGGCCTATGCTCGCTCGAAGGAAGCTAACATGTGCTCATTTATGTATTTTATTCAAAAAAGTCGGTAGCATCACCTACGGTGGGGCCCCACCCAGAAGATCTCCGGAGGCTGTAATCTTTATTCTTTTCTCTTCGACCAAATGAGACAGTCGGCGCCCTTAAAACGCTGAGCATGAGAAACCAAAACTCAAACCCCAAAGGCAAGAGTAGGATCCATTTTCTCGAGCATCGATCAGAGCACGAGAAGAGGGCAGTGTCCCCGCAGGCATACGAAAAGGGAGCCCACAAACGTCAAACGACTGTATCTCCCTCACAAAAAGAAATACAAAATCAAAATCAAGAGCCTGGTCGTGACCGTGCCTGATGCGATAAATGGAACCCCTCAAAGCAAAAGTTTGAATCCACAAAAAGGGGGGGCTATGGAATGTAAATGCTTGAAGTTTGGTCCGATGTTGTCCGAAAGGAAAGAGTTAATGGGCCCTTATTCGCTCGCCGGGTTAACGGCTTTGCCGGTCCTCTCAGGAGGTTTATCCCCTACACTCTTCCTTCTCCCTCTAAAGATGAAAGTTCGATGGAGTTTCTGAAGGGTGAAAACTACCCAGGGTCTGCGACTTTATTTTAATATACACGTTTGGTTGCCTACTTTGAAAAGCAAAAGCTATCGCTGCGAAGGAGTCTCCGTGTTTCTGGCTGGTCAAGACCCCTGTTTACCACCTTGATGTCTTCTTATTTAACCTCGGGCTTAGGCCAATGCAAGCGCGTCACCTATGGGTGCGACGGCGTCTGATTCCGGGTCAGCGTCGCGCGGTTGGTCATTGGGGTTTCAGGGTGTTCCATCATATACCATCTAGAGTTGTGAGGAAACAGACCCGGGTCGGGCAAATCTTTTACCTCAAACATCTTTTGGGTGAATCCCTGTGGTCGGAAGCGACTGGGAGCCTAAGCATGGCATCACGGTATTATCATCAGGGTAAGTCTTAGCCAGCGGGATCATCATTCGAGGGGTCTAGAGACCCAAATCAACCTAGATGTGCACTTAGGATACCTGGGAGGTTAGTAAGAAACCCATGTTCTCACGTAGGTTAGGTGCCATTTGGGTGCTTGCCAGGCGTTAGCAACAAAAAAAATTGAAATGATAAAAACAACAAAAAATGGAAAAGAGAAAATATACATATTTGCAAACAAAAAAAAATCTTTTTTATGATAAAATAAAAAAAATGTCAAATATAAAAAAGAAAACAAATCAATTTTGCATGACTACATTTGCGTGCAGCATCTCACTTTTAATACCGCTTGCATTCGTGTGCTTGCCTGTCGCATTTATCATCACCGCATCTTTCCCTTACCTACGCTAAATAAAGGCTTGGCCCCTTGACCAGTTTCAAGGACAGTCACAGGACCATTTGCTTATTAAGCAAGGGGCCAAGTCAGAACAGAAATTCTGATTTGTTTGTTTCAGTGATATGTGCAAGGATTCAGGCAACTGAAGCAAAGGTGAAAACCAAACAAACCGAACCTTGTATTTTATTTCAAAAATCAAAAAAAATTACATCAAGTTCCGCCCTCTCTCTCTGCATTACTCGTCCCACTACTCTCCGAGCAAAACCCTCTCAAAGGTGCTACCCAACTACGAAAAGTGGTACTCCTACCGCTCTGTACTCCCCTTCCTATTCCCACATCCCGGCGTTGATCCACGAAAGCAGCAGAGAAGCTACCAACACGAAAGCCACACTGTCACGCCCCGAGCGTGGAAGATACTCGGATATGCGCGACGAGTTTATATCAATCATGCCAATCAGAGTAGTAGTGTATTCGACACAAAGGCAGAGATGCGCAAATAGAAAGATAACCCAATCCTTATTATTAATAGGCTATTACAAATCCAATACTCTGTTTAATAAAAAGAAAAGTACATAGTTGACTCAAGAAAATAGGAAAAAGACTAGATGACACTTGGACAAGCTCTAGCTCTTTCACTCGGGACTTTCCCCATCCGTTTGAGTCTCGTCATCGGACTTACCTGAAAAGTAAGGGACAAACAGGGAGTGAGCGAACGCTCAGTAGGAAATTATATCTCAAGCACTAGCAAGGGGTTTAAGTAATTACATCTTTCATGAATGTACTATGGCTATGCATGCTCGCATGAAACGACAAGATAGAGAGAATATCAATAAGGTAACAAGTTGAACTAGTCATGAACTTTCAAGAAAGGATAACAAGATATTCAAGCAAGTACTTTTATCATGTCAAGAACTTTGGCTATCATGTATCAAGCAAGCAAGTAATTACCCTTTTTCGGGTCACGCAAGTCATGTCAAGTCAAGTACGATTTAAGTACAAGATTTTGTGTGGAATGTCCAATCAAGCTAGTCATGCACTCGGTATAATGCCAGATACCTTATCATTAAAACTCCCATGGGCACAAGTACTTTCGGGTGCTCCTCCCAGGACCAGATCGGGCCCTATATGCGTAGGCATTTATCATGTATTTCGACATCCACTCTTGTATATATATAGCCAATATGGAATTTCAATAATCAGGCTCCTGTAGGATAACTTTGAGAGAATAGAGTCCAAAAATATGACATTGGACATAGCTAGGCGATAATCACGGTAGAATCACGACGATCGATAAACTAAGGTGAAATTAGGTTCCCTTACTCGGGTACCATGACAAGTATGAACTATCCTTCTTTATATAGAATTGTGGTCCACATGAATAGCACATCAAAGGCAAGATACCCTCATTCTTATCATAGAATTGAGGTCCGCAAGAACATCGGAATATGGCATGATATCATCATCCCATTGGGAAATTCCCATGATATACACTTTGTATAATCATAAGGGCCGGTATACCATGTTTCTTTAGAGTGACATGGCAAAAATTGTGTAACGGGTTTTTAGGGTACAACCAGCTCAGTCGACCTTGAGGGAATCCAAGGTACGAGGAGTCTTACGGAGGTCTCTATGACTAACTCGCTTGTCCAAAGGAACGGAATGTCCAATGGAGAGCTTGTATGTCAATGAGAGTTAAGGGTGATCGATAGAACAACATGAAAACGTTGGACTATACTCACGGAGTGGAGATATAGTGCCGATATACATATATATAAATATAATGAAAACCCTCGGTTAGCAGTAACAGGTAAAAATATTTTTACAGAAAATAACGACTTTGATTAAGTCACTACTTAATTAAATAACGCCTTAAATAAGGGCGTTTACATGCATTTCCAATTTTGCAGAAATTTCCATAATTCTGTGTTTTATCAAAAACACGCCCTGGACAGGGACGTTTTATATAAATTTGACGACATATACAGTGGTCGTCTATTTCTTAATTTTCATTTTTGCAAGATATCAATTTCTGTAGTTTAACATGAACGCGCCCTAGGAAGGGCCGTAAATTTTTAAAATCACGCCCTACACAGGGGCGTTATCACCGTGAGAGACGGCCTGGTCAAGGTCGTGAATTCAAGGAATTTACAATATTTCAGGAAATAAAATTTCAAGAGACAGGAGACATGGTCATGACAGGAAAATTAGCAGGAATTCACAGGTAGAGTCATGCAAGATATTAGAATCGATATTTCATATTTATTAAATTTTAAACAGGATCAATTATTAATTACATACGATTTTCATGAAATTAACGCCTATAGGGCAGGGCGTCAAATCTTAAATTGACGACCTAGTGCAGGTCGTTTCTAAAAGTAGCGCCCTAGACACGGGCGTCTCTTTCAAAAAATATTACAGAAAACATATTAAAGCCAGCAGAAAACTATACTACATGCATGTAATGCTGGTATATATATTAAATCACTTGTTTGGGCTACGTTGCTTGAGAAAACCTACCTTAATAATAATCTGGAGATGGACGTGAGGTGTTCTGAAACTTCTACGACTTGGCAGCAAGAAAGGGCAAGAAGATGGTTGATGAGGATGAAGAAACCTGCAGAAGATATATCAAAGATATCAATCTTCTTTGTAATGACTTGCTGGAGGCGAAGGAGTAAGAACTTACACAAGTTCTTCAGGACGCAGGACTTCTTAACCTGTATAGAAGAGATGAAGAAACATTAGTTCTTCATACAACCGAAACCAGTGGTCAAAAGGAAATAAGAAGAACAGATGTTCTTCACGTACCGTAGCAAACGAACGATCAAATAGGTTTAGAGTTGGATGAACGAGAGTTTTTTATAGGATTTTGGGTGTCCTATTAGAGTTAGTGTTCTTGTGGAAGTAATGCTTCCAATATAGAGTCCTTACCCTAGTAGATACTTACTAGATTAGCTTAATCCTTCCCAGGATAAGCTCTTGGTTCGAACGGAACCAGAATGTAATTAACGACCTAGGTCAGGGCGTCGCATTTTAAATTGACGTCTTGTCATAGGGCGTTTCTTAAAAGGCGCTTTGTATAAGGGCGTTTCGTGTTTAAAAACACGCCCATGAAAGGGGCGTTTCTTTTACTTGCCCAATTTGGTCGCGTGAGAATTGACGACCGCTCGTGTGGGCCTCCTTTCTTTAGGCACGCCTTATATAGAGGTGTTTGTTTTAAAATTAACGCCCTACTGAGAGGCGTTATTTGGTTTTGGGTTTTAATTTATCCGTTTAAGCTTCTTCCCATTATCTTTACTAATTCTTTGATTCATTTAGGGAAATTTTAATTTATTTTAACCCTTTTTATTATCAGGGTTGCTACACCCTCCCCCACTTAAAAAGAATTTGATCCCCAAATTCGACTGTATATATATAAAATGTGGAGAGTATAGAGTATATACCACTTAGAATAATTCGGGAAATCGTTTCCTCATAGACTCCTCGGTCTCCCATGTTGCTTCGTGTTCAGCGTTCTTATTCCATTGCACCTTAAGCATGGGAATAACCTTATTCCTGAGAGCACGTATTTCACGTTCTAAGATCTTCATAGGCTTCTGTTCGTATGTGAGATCCTTCTGTATTACCAGGTCTCCATGTTCAATAATATGCGAGGGATCGTGCACATACTTCTTCAGCATAGAAATGTGAAACACATTATGTACTTCGGACAATTGAGGAGGCAATGCGATGCGATAAGTAACCTCGCCAACTCTTTCTAGAACTTCAAAAGGTCCGATAAATCTTGGCGTAAGCTTGCCCTTAATACCAAATCTTCGTATTCCGCATCCAGGTGATATCTTAAGAAATACATGATCTCCGACTTGGAATTCAAGATCTCTCCTTCTTGTATCAGCATAAGCCTTTTGCCTTGTCTGGGCCATTTGTAGTCTTTCCCTGATCAATTGTATCTTCTCGGTAGTATCCCTTACCATGTCTGGACCTAACAGTTGTTTCTCTCCAACTTCATTCCAGCATAAGGGTGATCGGCAACTTCTCCCGTATAGGGCTTCGAAAGGTGCCATTTGAATACTTGCCCGGTAGCTGTTATTGTATGCAAATTCAACTAGAGGCAAGTGATCGTGCCAGCTTCCTCCAAAGTCAATGATGCATGCTCTAAGCATATCTTCAACAACTTGGTTAGTTCTCTCGGTCTGACCATCCGTTTGAGGATGAAAAGCTGTACTAAAATTTAGTCTTGTCCCCAACGAATGTTGTAATCTCTTCCAAAAATGAGAAGTAAATCGGGGATCTCTGTCAGACACGATTGAGACAGGAATACCATGTAGTCTGACTATCTCTTTGATATATAATGCAGCTAAGACATCAATTGACCATCGACTCTTGATTGGCAAGAAATGCGCCGATTTAGTCAATCGATCAATAATAACCCATATTCCATCATGTCCTCCTTTTGATTTAGATAGACCCATGATGAAATCCATACCAATCTCCTCCCACTTCCATTTGGGAATATCTAGCGGTTGTAGCTTTCCAGCAGGCTTTTGGTGTTCTACCTTGACCTGTTGGCATGTGAGACAGCGCGATACGTAGCTCGCGATTTCCCTTTTCATGTTGGGCCACCAGAAATTCCTTTTCATATCTTGGTACATTTTGGTTGATCCAGGATGAATCGTGTACCTTGATCTATGAGCTTCGTCTAAGATCTTCTTCTTTAATTCGGGACAGTCCGGTATACAAGTTCTGTTCCTAAATAACAATCTTCCTTCAGAAGTTATTTGGAAATTGGATTGTCCTTCTAATCTATCCTTTATTTCCACCAATGCTGGGTCATCACCCTGAAGTGCCTGTATCTTAGATAATAAATCTGACTGTATACTCACATGAGATAAGGTGACACTATTGCAATCTGTGTCCATGTTTATATTAAGCTTTGAGAATTGTTCCAGTAACTTCCATTCTTGTATCATACAATTGTCTATCATTACTCTCGGCTTTCGACTAAGGGCATCAGCAACAAAATTACCCTTTCCGGGATGATATTGTATATTGAAGTCGAAGTCCTTGAGATATTCCAGCCAACGTCTTTGTCTCATGTTTAGCTCTTTCTGGGAGAAGAGATATCTGAGACTCTTGTGATCAGAGTATACAGTAAACTGTACTCCATAAAGATAGTGTCTCCAGATCTTCAGTGTAAATACCACCGCGGCCAGTTCTAAGTCATGGACGGGGTAGTTTTCTTCGTGTTTCTTTAGTTGACGTGAAGAGTGTGCTATAACCTTCCCTTGTTGCATTAGGATACATCCAAGGCCAATGCCAGAAGCATCAGTGTAAACCTCGAATTTTTCTCCTTCTATTGGTAGAACTAAGACCGGAGCTGTAGTGAGATGATCCTTAAGAGTTTGGAAGCTTCTTTCACATTCCTCGCTCCATTCATAACGGATCTCCTTACGAGTTAATCTTGTAAGTGGTACGGCGATCTTAGAGAAATCTTTGATGAATCGTCGATAATAGCCTGCAAGGCCTAAGAAACTTCTGATCTCGCTAGCATTGGTTGGTTTTTCCCAGTTCCTAACAGCTTCGACCTTTGACGGATCTACTGATAATCCATCTTTTGAAATCACATGTCCTAGAAAAGCCACTTCTTCAAGCCAGAATTCACACTTGCTGAGCTTTGCATATAATTGATTTGTCCGTAATATTTGTAAAGTAATCCTCAAATGTTCCTCATGCTCTTCCTTAGTCTTGGAATATATCAATATGTCATCAATAAAAACCACCACGAATTGATCTAGATAGGGCCTGAATATGCTATTCATTAACTGCATAAAGGCAGCAGGGGCATTTGTTAGTCCAAAAGGCATAACAACGAATTCATAATGGCCATACCTGCTTCTGAATGCGGTCTTATGAATGTCATCATCTTTGATCCTTAACTGATGATATCCTGATCTGAGGTCAATCTTTGAAAAATATTTGGATCCAGAAATTTGATCAAATAATTCATCGATTCTCGGTAGTGGATACTTGTTCTTGATAGTGAGATGATTCAACTGTCGATAGTCGATGCATAGCCTCATGGATCCATCTTTCTTCTTTACAAGCAGTACAGGTGCTCCCCACGGGGAAGTACTTAGTCTAATGAACCCTTTTCGAATTAGTCCCATCAATTGTTCCTTCAACTCTTTGAGTTCAGCAGGTGACATCCTATAGGGTGCCCTTGAAACAGGACCAGCACCAGGGACTAAGTCAATTGTGAAGGCCACATCCCTTTGAGGGGGTAATCCCGGCAACTCTTCCGGAAACACGTCCGGGAATTCTTGTACTACTGGAATGTCTTCTAGCTTAGTGTCCTTTGTTTCCTTAACTGTGACAAATGCAAGGAAAGCTACACATCCCTTCCTGACGAGCTTGCTAGCTCGGAGGGCCGAAATAAGAGGGGAATTGCTCCGACTCTTGGGGCGAGTAAAGACTAATTCTGGAAAATCTTTGAAAGCAATTTGGCTATTGCGGTAATCAACCGTTGCCTGGTATTTGGATAACCAGTCCGCTCCCAGTATAACATCATACTCCTTTAGATCGAGGCATATGAGATCTATAGGTAAATTCCTACCTTGAACCATTACCTCACAGTTTTGGTAGTGATGAGTAATATCATTTTCACTTCCAAGAGGAGTAGTTAGAACTATTTTTATCCATTCTGGTTCTAACGGTAACGGGTCGGCAAACTTCTTAGAAATAATGGAATGCGATGCACCCGTATCAAATAAGACATAAGCACTTTTGGAACAAACTGTTAATGTACCTTCTACCAGTCCACCCTCTTCTTGCTCGGTCTCCTTTATTGCATGAAGTCGAGCGTTCTTTGTCACCGGGCGCTTACCGTCTCCGGCTTGGTCATTAAGTAACGGACAGTCGGGAATCCGATGTTCACGGCTCCCACAACGGAGACATGCTCCTAATTTCCTCCAGCATTCTTCGGTCTTGTGACCAGCCTTGTCACAATGCTTGCATACTACATTTGAAGGTGTAGTGGTGATAGAGAAGGGCTTGGTCTTCTTGAATTTCTGATCTTGAGAGGAAGAACCTCCATTACTAGGCCTTTTCTTGAAGTTAGGTTTGAAAGAACCCGAACTTGTGACTTGCTCCTTCTTGTCTTTCCCACGGATCCTATCAGATAGTTCCGTGGCATCTTCAAGTAGCTGAGCTCGACGTACTATTTCAGAATAAGCTTGGATATCCATAGGCGCCAGCTGAGTGATGTACTGGGGCCTGAGCCCATTAAGAAACCTTTTAGCCTTCATTTTCTCCGTGCTAATCAAGTGTTTGGCATATCTGGACAATCTCGAGAACTGTGCCTCGTAATCAGCTACTGATAGGGATCGTTGCTTTAATGCAGCAAACTCAGCAGCTTTCTTCTCCTGGACTCGGTCTGAAAAGTATTTAGCATTGAAATATTCTACAAATTCTTCCCATGTAACTTGATTAGGATCGATGGTTGCTTCAATAGACTCCCACCAGCATCTAGCATCCTTTTCTAACTGGAAAGTAGCTAATAAGACTTTGTCCTGATCCGTGCATTGCATAACACGGAATATACGTTCAGTCTCCCGAACCCAATGCTTGGCATCGTCCGGATCGGTCGATCCCATAAACTTCGGGGGATTCATGCTCTTAAAGGCTTGGTGTAAGCTTCCAGCTCGTGGAGCACCACCCTGTGCTACCTGTTGTAGCACTTGAGTCATTCCTTGAAGGGTATGCTGCATGTTGCGCCATTGAGCACGTTCGGCAGCCATTATCCTACAATTACAATAACTATATTAGTACGTGACTACATTTAGAAACCAGTACTCTATCTTTAACTTTAACCCTTGGTTCTACCCAATCTCACTGGTAAAAGGTTTATACTTATCCTTGGACTTGGGTTTTTCCTAGGAATTGAATACCCTAGGCTCTGATATCACAAAAACTGTCACGCCCCAAGCGCGGAAGATACTCGGATATGCGTGACGAGTTTATATCAATCATGCCAATCAGAGTAGTAGTGTATTCGACACAAAGACAGAGATGTGCAAATAGAAAGATAACCCAATCCTTAATATTAATAGGCTATTACAAATCCAATACTCTGTTTAATAAAAAGAAAAGTACATAGTTGACTCAAGAAAATAGGAAAAAGACTAGATGACACTTGGACAAGCTCTAGCTCTTTCACTCGGGACTTTCCCCATCCGTTTGAGTCTCGTCATCGGACTTACCTGAAAAGTAAGGGACAAACACGGAGTGAGCGAACGCTCAGTAGGAAATTATATCTCAAGTACTAGCAAGGGGTTTAAGTAATTACATCTTTCATGAATGTACTATGGCTATGCATGCTCGCATGAAACGACAAGATAGAGAGAATATCAATAAGGTAACAAGTTGAACTAGTCATGAACTTTCAAGAAAGGATAACAAGATATTCAAGCAAGTACTTTTATCATGTCAAGAACTTTGGCTATCATGTATCAAGCAAGCAAGTAATTACCCTTTTTCGGGTCACGCAAGTCATGTCAAGTCAAGTACGATTCAAGTACAAGATTTTGTGTGGAATGTCCAATCAAGCTAGTCATGCACTTGGTATAATGTCAGATACCTTATCATTAAAACTCCCATGGGCACAAGTACTTTCGGGTGCTCCTCCCAGGACCAGATCGGGCCCTATATGCGCAGGCATTTATCATGTATTTCGACATCCACTCTTGTATATATATAGCCAATATGGAATTTCAATAATCAAGCTCCTGTAGGATAACTTTGAGATAATAGAGTCCAAAATATGACATTGGACATAGCTAGGCGATAATCACGGTAGAATCATGACGATCGATAAACTAGGTGGAATTAGGTTCCCTTACTCGGGTACCATGACAAGTATGGACTATCATTCTTTATATAGAATTGTGGTCCACATGAATAGCACATCAAAGGCAAGATACCCTCATTCTTATCATAGAATTGAGGTCCGCAAGAACATCGGAATATGGCATGATATCATCATCCCATTGGGAAATTCCCATGATATACACTTTGTATAATCATAAGGGCCGGTATACCATGTTTCTTTAGAGTGACATGGCAAAAATTATGTAACGGGTTTTTAGGGTACAACCAGCTCAGTCGACCTTGAGAGAATCCAAGGTACGAGGAGTCTTACGGAGGTCTCTATGACTAACTCGCTAGTCCAAAGGAACGGAATGTCTAATGGAGAGCTTGTATGTCAATGAGAGTTGAGGGTGATCGATAGAACAACATGAAAACGTGGGACTATACTCACGGAGTGGAGATATAGTGCCGATATACATATATATAAATATAATGAAAACCCTCGGTTAGTAGTAACAGGTAAAAATAGTTTTACAGAAAATAACGACTTTGATTAAGTCACTACTTAATTAAATAACGCCTTAAATAAGGGCGTTTACATGCATTTCCAATTTTGCAGAAATTTTCATAATTCTGTGTTTTATCAAAAACACGCCCTGGACAGGGGCGTTTTATATAAATTTGACGACATATACAGTGGTCGTCTATTTCTTAATTTTCATTTTTGCAAGATATCAATTTCTGTAGTTTAACATGAACGCGCCCTAGGAAGGGCCGTAAATTTTTAAAATCACGCCCTACACAGGGGCGTTATCACCGTGAGAGACGGCCTAGTCCAGGTCATGAATTCAAGAAATTTACAATATTTCAGGAAATAAAATTTCAAGAGACAGGCGACATGGTCATGATAGGAAAATTAGCAGGAATTCACAGGTAGAGTCATGCAAGATATGAGAATCGATATTTCATATTTATTGAATTTTAAACAGGATCAATTATTAATTACATGCGATTTTCATGAAATTAACGCCTATAGGGCAGGGCGTCAAATCTTAAATTGACGACCTAGTGCAGGTCGTTTCTAAAAGTAGCGCCCTAGACACGGGCGTCTCTTTCAAAAAATATTACAGAAAACATATTAAAGCCAGCAGAAAACTATACTACATGCATGTAATGCTGGTATATATATTAAATCACTTGTTTGGGCTACGTTGCTTGAGAAAACCTACCTTAATAATAATCTGGAGATGGACGTGAGGTGTTCTGAAACTTCTACGACTTGGCAGCAAGAAAGGGCAAGAAGATGGTTGATGAGGATGAAGAAACCTGCAGAAGATATATCAAAGATATCAATCTTCTTTGTAATGACTTGCTGGAGGCGAAGGAGTAAGAACTTACACAAGTTCTTCAGGACGCAGGACTTCTTAACCTGTATAGAAGAGATGAAGAAACATTAGTTCTTCATACAACCGAAACCAGTGGTCAAAAGGAAATAAGAAGAACAGATGTTCTTCACGTACCGTAGCAAACGAATGATCAAATAGGTTTAGAGTTGGATGAACGAGAATTTTTTATAGGATTTTGGGTGTCCTATTAGAGTTAGTGTTCTAGTGGAAGTAATGCTTCCAATATAGAGTCCTTACCCTAGTAGATACTTACTAGATTAGCTTAATCCTTCCCAGGATAAGCTCTTGGTTCGAACGGAACCGGAATGTAATTAACGACCTAGGTCAGGGCGTCGCATTTTAAATTGACGCCTTGTCATAGGGCATTTCTTAAAAGGCGCTTTGTATAAGGGTGTTTCGTGTTTAAAAACACGCCCATGAAAGGGGCGTTTCTTTTACTTGCCCAATTTGGTCGCGTGAGAATTGACGACCGCTCGTGTGGGCGTCCTTTCTTTAGGCACGCCTTATATAGAGGCGTTTGTTTTAAAATTAACGCCCTACTGAGAGGCGTTATTTGGTTTTGGGTTTTAATTTATCCGTTTAAGCTTCTTCCCATTGTCTTTACTAATTCTTTGATTCATTTAGGGAAATTTTAATTTATTTTAACCCTTTTTATTATCAGGGTTGCTACACACGCTCTCGTGCTCTTCGGTAGCGCTCCTCACCATCTCTCAGCCACTGTTCAGCAAGACCAAGGCTGATTCGGAGTTCGAATAGTTGGGCCTCCATGGCCCTTTATTCCTCCCTTTCAGTCAATCTGTTGGCTCTTTCTCTCTCTGCGTCTCTGTCTTTCTCTGCACGTTCTCTCTCGCGGTCTTCCCTCTCCAACTGGAGAGTGATCCTCAGTTCCACGGCATCCCTAGAGGAGTCGTCATTAGGATGACGCTGCAGTTCCCTCTCCAGTTCTACTATCCTAGCCTCCTTCTGCGCAGCTTGGGCAAGCGCTTCTTCCGTCTCCTTTTCCTGCCGAGTGTACCATCTCGGATACGCGATAAGGCGTAAAACAAAGAGAACTCAACACTGAGACTCTTACCTGTATAGAGAGCATCCCTTCTGCCTCCGCGGCACACTGCGTGGCATGAGCAAGTTACTCATGAAGCAAGTCAGGTTCTGAGGTGGGAATCCATAAGCTGGAAGAGGCACCACCTACTCCCATCGCTGGGGAAGCCGCGCCAATCTGAGCATGCTACGACCACGTGAATTAGCAGCCAACATCTGGAATTTGTGATTCTAATTAGGAACACACTGTACACCTACCAAGGCGCTCGTAGCTCCGCGGGCATCGCCCAACCGTTGCTCCATCTCTGCCAAGCGAGTTCATAAAGTCGCTATCATCATATCACGGATATCCTGCAGCCATACGAGTCAGCATTCCCACCAGAAAACCAAAAAGGGAGAAAGAAGAAAAGAGAAAGGGGAAACCTACCTCCACAAATCCCCGGGGTCGGAACCACTCTGCGTACCTTATCTTGTATAGGCGCAGGTAATCCTCGCTATCCCGTGCCTGCGATTCTACAATCGTGCCATCCCGTTGCCAGTCTTCATACTGTTCAGGGAACGGCACGCGCCAGTCAATGCAGGTCGCCGGTCCTCGCATCTTTCTCCCGACGCGAGGTGGCGCAGCTGAATCCACCCATTCTTGAGCTAGTCCCAAAGTCCGCATAACCAATCGTAGCCGAAGCGGCTCGATTTCATTCAGGCAATGCATCCACAGTTCCCGTCCAAACCGGGCATGACTTGCTAGAACCCACGGCTGGTCGGCATCGACCATGTCTGAGTAGGGTCTCCAGTCTACCATCGCTGCAGGGAACTCCTATAGCTCCCGCCTTAGCACCATCAGTTGGTAGGTTAGGGGTGCCGCACTCATGATGGGTTCCCACCGCCTGGCTAGCGGCACCATCGCGGGTCGCCAATGTCGAGCTCTCCCCATGGGGAGGTAATAATAGCTCCACAGCTACTCGGTGCAGGTCATCAGTACCTTGCAAAAATACACCCAAAAAAATACAAAACAAGCAAAACCAAAAATACCTGGATGAATGGTGTGAAACCACTCACAATCATCTCACGGTCCGCTTCTTGGAACAGACCTGCAAACAAGTGCGCCAGCATGGCAGCTCCCTAGGCATAGTATCCTACCCTTTCAAGGTCTGACAGCAGTTCCAGGAAGCGACATTGGATACCATCCCCTTTCGAGCTCAGTACCAATCTCCCCAAAAGGAAGAGGAGAAATCTCCTCAAATCTATGTTGCATCTTTCCCAGTTGCCGAAATCTGTGCAGTACACGGCACGGCATCCTATTTCCATCCTTTCCATGAACTCTTCTGAGGATTCGTCGTCCCGCCGACGAGTGTCGGTGAGCCCTAATGCATCCATGAGGGACGCCCTAGCTACCGACATATTTTTCTGACCATCTAGGTCCAAACCCAGTAACTTTTGGGCACCTTCTCGGTAGTCCGCGTAAGTGACTCCGGTCACTGCCTCGCCATCCACCTTGAGGCTCGTAATTCGGACCACATCCTCCAAGCTGGGCACCATGTGCCCCCAGGGCATCAGGAATGCCCGACTCACTGGGTCCCATCTCTCACACAAGGCTTGGATCAGGACCAGGTCGAGCTGGATCGGCTCGATCCGAAGAAAGGTGCCAAATCCCATCACGTCTAGCCTAGCCTTCTGAAAATCTGGGAGACCCCTGTATGCGGCCACTGCTAACTCCCATGAAATGTGTGATTTCATCACACTCTGTGCGTGCATAAGAAATGGAGAAGGGTGTTGTCAAGAGGAAGGAAGAAAGAATGAGAAAAGGGCAGGAAAGCTCAGCTTACGAGTTGTGATTGGGCCCTTTCGCTGAAGTGCCCTTCGAGGTCCGAAAGCCTCCTGGAATTACTACCACTGGACCTGCTTCTCTTCGAGGAGTGGGAAGATTCGCCCTCCATCCAACTCTCGGAATTTTGAACTCCTCCTCTCCCGTGAGAACTTGTGCTCCTCGAGTTAGCTCTCGATATACCTGGGAGGATAAAAGGGACAAGAATTTATAGAAATGGAAGGAGTGCAGACCAAGATTGCCTCCATCACCTTTAATGATAGCCCTCGCAATGAGGCACCTACCATGCGGTCCCGTGCGTCACTTCACCGCTCGCACAGGGTGATTGATTGGATGAAGAATATGACGACTAGCCCCCTATGATTGTCTAGGGATACCCTTTCATGTTTTGGAGGACGTCCGCAAAACTTGACACAACATCCGGGAAAAGGGACTAGGGCCGTCATTATTGACTTCGACGGCAGATTCTCATGGAAAATGGTCACAACAAGATGCGATTCTCCGCTTGAGGTGGAGTCTCGGCAGACTAATCACATGGGAACAGTGCAAAGGAGAAGAAGTGTAGGGAAGAAGGAACGCGCAAGAGAACAAACAAGCAGCAGAAAATAAATCACTCCATTCATAATTCTACATAAGCTGTCATAAACACTACAATCATAGAGAGGTGGCGGGTCCACTAGCTCGCCAACTCTTGCCATTATTTTCATGCTCGTCCCTCTAGGCGTCCCTCTCCTCTCCCCTGAGGTGAGGGTCTCTCAGAAGCCTCCAGGATCCCCGTGCAGTAGCACCCGCCTCGCCTCGTGGCGCCGGCTCCACAGTAATGACTCGCTGCTCCTCCCCTGGCGTGGCAAAGAAGCCACTAGCGGCAAAGCGACCAGACTGGCGCAGTCGCTCCCCGAACTCTCGCGCTCTCTCGTAGCGCGTCTCCATCCCTCCTAGCCTCTGCACGACGGCCTGAAGGCCCAGCTGGAGTTCCCTCACTTGGGCCTCCAAGGCCCTCCTCTCGGTCTGACCCCGCTGTCGCTCGGACCTTCTCTCAGCTTTCTCTCTCTCTGCCTCTCTCCTCATCATCTGCAGAAGAACCCTTAACTCCAGGATTTCTGGAGATGGTCTCTCCTCACCGCGATGTCGCAGCTCTGCTACAGTCGCCACCCAGGCATCACGCTCCTCTTCCGCCCGGGTAGCCCGAGCCACCGCACCAGCAAGTTGCTCCCGAAGGGAGGTAATCTCGAGAAAAGGGGCCGAGGAACTGGAAGATGCGCCGCTAGTCACTCCCACCATCGCTGTCTGCTGGGCACGCTGGAATGAACAAAACAACAGCTGTCAGCTAAGCTCCACATTTAAAAATAGAAAATGCAGCACTTAGCTTACCAAGAGCGACAGTTCCTGTTGAGTGGCGGCCAGCTGCCGCCTGACCTCGGCTAATTGGGCACGCGACCCGTCGACGTCGCGCGTATCCCCGTCTTGGGGAAGCCCCGCATAACTCTCTCTCTGCCGCCGCAGGAAGTCGACACTATCCTGCACCAGTACGCTCCCTTGCTGCCCAGGGAGACGTATGCGCCAATCTTCAAGCTTCACCTTACCGCGACTCTCCTTCCTGACGTGGCTCGGCTCGTCTGCACTCGCCCACTCATCGGCCAGGCCCAGGGTCCTCGCCATGTCCTGCACCAAGAAAGAAGGACCTCGCATCATAACAAAGAACGCGTGCCCTGTCTAGGACGCGTCCATCATTTGGGTGCAACACTCGCCGAACCCTTTCCCCCCTCGCGCGGCTCGCTTCAAAACTCAAAGTGGATCAAAAGAGGAAGAGATCGGAGGACCTACCAGACCGTGTTCACCTCCCTCCGCGACATCGGGCCCCTCGGGTCCCTCGGGGGCCCGAAGCGGCCCTTCCTCCTCCATGGACGCCGTTCCGTGCTCTGGCGCGTCCCTCCTCAGGCGAGGGGTCCCGCGTCCCTCTCCACCTTCGTCGTGGTCCAGACCGCCAAACTCCATCGATCGAGGGGAAGAAGACAAAGACGGGCGAGCGAGTTTCGGCGGAAGGCGGGCTCGTTTGCGGGTAAGGCACGGGAGAAGAAAGGCCACCCGTCGCTTTAAATTTGAATTCGAGGATTAAGACACGTCCTCGCGCCTAGACGCGCCCAAAAAAAAGGGGAGAAAGGAAACAGAATCCCCCCGTGCAAAGCGTAGTTCCACGCTGTTCAGGGTAAGGTCTCGTGGAGCGTGCCTCGAAGGACAACTCGGTGCAAAGAAGAAAGTGTGGGAGAGAGAAAAGTACACACAACACAAGAAAGTCATTTTCATTTCATATAATAGCCGAAAGTACATCATGCAGTAAGGAGGGTGGAGTGTACAAGCAACTCTCTAACTCTCACCATCACCCTCCTGGTCATCTCTCTCCTCCCTCCTCTGACGGGGATCCCTAGGGGGCCTCTGTGACCTCTGCGAACCCTGAGAAGCCGTGCTCACCTCTCCAGGGGGCACCATGCCGGCCTCCAAGGTGCAGCGACGCTCCTCGGCCGAAGAAACTAGAAAGTTGCCCACAAAAAAGGAATCGGACTGACGAAGTCGCGCCCCGCGCTCCTTCGCCCTAGGATACCACTCCTCACTCTCCCGAAGTCTCCCCTCCGCCGTGCCAAGACTCAGCCGGAGCTCCGACACCAGGGCCACCAGAGCTCTCCTCTCGTCCCATTCTCGATGTCGCTCTGCCATCCTGTACTCCCTCTCTTTCTCTATGGTCTCCCTATCCCTCTCCCTCTCTCTCTCTAGGGTCTCCCTATCCCTCTCCCTCTCTCTCTCCACGTTCTCCCTATCTCTCTCTCTCCCTCATCGCCTCTTTCCTCGACAGCTCGAGGGCGATCCGCAGATCCACTACGTCGCGAGGAAGCTCCTCAGCCTCCCGTCGCCGCTCCTCCTCTAGCTCCGCAATCAGGGCGTCACGCTCTGCCACCCAGGCATCGCGCTCCTGCTCAGCACGAACAGCACGGGCCAGGGCCTCCCGAATCTCGGCCACCTATCAAAGCACGCATGCACCGTAAGAGAATAGTGATAGAAGGAGAGCAGCCAGAAGGAGAGTCGAGGTCAGGCAAACACTCACTCGAGCCTCGCGGTCATGCTCGACCTCCTCAGCCCGAGCCACCGCATACGCCAGCTGCTCCTGGAGGGCAGAAACCTCCGGAGGAGGGCCCCGTGAACTGGAACCCGCTCCACCAGCCATCCCGGCTGTCGCTGCCAGGTGGGCCCGCTGAAACACGGGGCAAACGTCGGTCAAAGGCTAAGCATCAAAAATCCAGGTCACAAAAAATGCATTGCATAGACTCACCAGGATCTCCAACTCCTGTCGGATGGCCACTAACTGTCGCCTGGAGTCCGCCAACTGGGCCCGCAGGTCGGTGATCATGTTGTCACGAGCATCCTGCATTGCACATAAGTTAGTGCCACATGCATATACATATAGAAGGGTGAAGCATTTTCATTTCACTTACCCCTGCCATACCACCAAGGAAAAGGCGGTCCCCGTACGAAGCCCGGTACCGTCTCAGGTAATAAGTACTGTCCTGTACATGGGACACCACTGGGGCCCCGCCCTGCTGCCAGTCCTGGTACTGTGCTGGGAAGTGCATATGCCAGTCCACAATCTTCGCCTTCCCCTTGGTCTTCCGCCCGATGCGGGCCGGCTCATCTACATCAACCCACTCCTGGGCTAGCCCCAACGTCCTCATAACCAGCCTCAGCCGAAGCGGCTCGATCTCGTTCAGGCAATGGACCCACACGTCCCGCCTGAAACGAGGAAGACCCACTGCAACCCAAGGCTGGCCAGCGTCGCCCATGCCCAGTTAGGGTCTCCACACCACCTGCATCACCATACATACATCATGATAGATACCATTCAGTCACATGCATAAAAAATACAAAAAATCATACGCATCATACCATGGCCTCGGGATACTCGCTCAGCTCCCGACGAAGTGACGCCAGCTGGTAGCTGTGTGGTGCCGCTACCACGACCAGCCTCCACTATCGCGCTAGAGGAACGGCTCTCCTGTTCCCCTGCCTGGCCCTCCCCATCGGGAAGTAGTAATAACTCCACACCTGCATCCATCATACATCATTAGCACGAGTGATTGCATATTTAACTACGGTAAAATGCATAAATAAATTGTGTACCTGGAGAAAAGGTGCGAAGCCACTGACTGTCGTCTCCCTCTCTGAAGTCTGGGAGAGATCAGCAATCAAATGGGCAAGCAGAGTCGCTCCCCACGCGTAGTGTCCCACTCTGTCAAGGTCCACCAGGATCCCGAGGAAGCGGCAGTGAATGCCATCCCCCTTCGTCCCCAGCAGAAGGCGGCCCAGGAAGAATAAAAGAAACCTCCGGAGGTCTAGATCCACCAGCTCCCGCTCGCTTGGGTCCTGGGTGAAAGCTGCACAGGCATCTCCCTCCAGTCGTGTCAGAAACGCCGCTCCAGTCTCGCTAACCCGCTGGCGCGGGTCGACGAATCCGAGCGCCTCCATGATCTCCACTCGGCCAACTACCCTGCTGTCCCTGTCACTCACGCTCGTCTCTAACCACAGCAGGTCCAGGGTACTCTCTCGGTAGTCGGGGTAGGTGACCCCGCTCACCGCCTCTCCGTCAACTCGTAGCCCGGTGATCCGAGCCACTTCCTCTAGTGTCGGCACCATGTGCCCCCAGGGCATCAGAAACGCCCGGCTCGGTGCGTGCCACCGCTCCCTCAATGCCTGGATAAGAGGAAGGTCGAGCCGAAAGGGCTCGATCCTAAGGAAAGCTCCGAAGCCCATGGCGTCCACACGCGCCCTCTGAAAGTCTGGCAGCCCATGCTATGCTGCCACCACTAGGGACCAGCTGATCCGGCCCTTCATCACGCCCTGCACACCACAAAACCAACAAAGAACACATCAACATCATGAATAGTAATAAACAATAACACTGTATATACTACTTATTTATTTTATTTTTATTTTTTTAAAATATATATATATATATATTTATGTTTTTTTGAAGACGTCCAACACCTTGGACGCCTCCTTTGCATTTTCTTTATTTTTTTTAGAAAAACCCAAAAAAAAAACAAAAACAAAAACAAATAAAAAATATATATATTATCATGGAGGCGTCCTAACCCCTGGACGCCTCCTTATTTTTAATCCTATTTTATTATTTACGTGAATAAATAAATAAATAAAAAGAAAAAAATAAAATGTGGAGGCATCCAGGCCCCTGGACGCCTCCTTCCCTCACTCCCCGACCCTCACCGCACTGCCTCTCGTCCGCCTATCCAGCCTATTAAACCAACAAATGGAAGTCTAAGGGGCTTACCGGATCGTGCTCGTCCTCTCCCGCGTCAACAGCGCCCGCAGGGTCCTCCACAGCCAAAAGAGGAGCCTCCTCCTCCACGGCAATCTCCTCCGCCACGGCAGCCTCCTCCGCATCATCCCTCGGCTTCCTCGGACGACGAGCCCGTCGTTTCCACTTCTCTCCACCCTGGCTCGGGCCTCCTTGCTCCATTGGGACTAAGAATGGGTCGTCTGGTTTGATTGGGTCTTCTGAATGAACAGTAAATGAGCAGGGGGGAGGCCCCCCCCATATATATAGAATCCACCTTCTTTGGGGCGTCTAGGCGCCTGGACGCCCCCACATTTTTTATTTATTTATTTATTTTTTCAAAATTCAAAAAAACTTAGGGGCCTCCAGGCGCCTGGACACCCCCAAAACAAAACTAAAAAAATTAAAATAAAAAATTAGGGGCGTCCAGGACCCCGGACGCTCCCAAAAAAAATAATAAAAAAAATTTTAAAATAAAAATGTAGGGGCGTCCTGGCCCCTGGACGCCCCCAAAGAAAAATTTTTAAAAAAATAATAAAAAAAATATAAAACATAGGGGCGTCCAGGCCTCTGGACGCCCCCATTGAACATTAAGTATATATATATATATATATATATATATATATATATATATATATATATATATATATATATATAAACAAAAACACAAAAAGAAAGAAAACACAAAAATAGAAAAACGGAAAAATAAAAATCATTACAAAGGGAACTGGTCCAAAACATCAAAATGTCAGATTTTATTCCATCAGAAAGCAGAACGAGCTACATCAGGGGTTTAGGCGCCTTAGGCCTTAACATCCCCAGTTCGGTTACATAAGCCCTCCACAGCTCGCACACTTCCCCCACATGCGCTAAGGTCTTTCCCGCAACACTTGTCTTCCAGGGTGCTTTGACGGCCTTCGCTTCCTTCGCGTCCGCTTCAGTGCCCAACTCCCTCTTCTTCAAAGGAACGATGCCAGTCGGTAGCGGGAACGAATGGCGTGGGATGCCAATCTGGAGACAACACCGATGCGCATTATAGAGGACGAACTCGGTCGCGCCGATCAGTTGAAGATCAACTTCGGGAGAAGGCCTCATGAGGAGATCAAGCGAAAGCAAACATGTCGGTGCGCAAGTGAAGAAGCCTTGTGTCACGGTGCGGAAGTGAGACCGCCAGTCTTCACGTTTCTTCAGCCACGGAATGCGGTTCACTACAGTACCACCGAAGCCTAACACGTCGGCTATGTGATGAAGAGGACTTTGTTGGAAGAGCTTCGAAGCGGTTGGCATTCCCTCACGGTGATCAAACTTGAAATGCAAATCCAGCCAGCAACTCAGGACAAGTGCGCAACCAAAAGGAGGCCTACCCATGCTCGAGGCAGTAAGGCCACTATACAGGTAGGCAAGGACAGCGGGTCCCACCCTCTTTCCACGCCAGATCCCGCAGATAGCACTCATTTGGTCTTCCTCCACCATGTTGTCGGTATAAGGAAACAAGAGAGCACCCGCCAGACAAATGGTGAACCCTTTCATGATTCCCTCCAAATAGTCATCGTCTGGTAACCCTCTCAGGGCCTCCATGACCCATTCCGAGAGCTTTTGCAAGTCAATTCCCTTTTGAGTACGAACCTTTCGGGCTGCGTCGAGCGGCATGAAGCTTCCAAGGACGCTTTCGGAAGTCCCCCGTGTCAGCATCCACATAGCCTTCACCTTCCCGTCACTCTTCAATTTCTTCAATCCAAGCAGAAGTTCCACCTCCTCGAGGAGGATGGTCACCTCGAAGGTCGGGAAGATAAAAGTGTGGGTCTGGGGATGCCAGATCTCCACTAGTGCGCCCATAGCCGCCCAGTCCATACGAATCTTCTCGTAGTGTTTGGCGTGAATAAGGAGCCCCTGCAGATGCCACTTCGAGAGTATGGCCCTCATGCCGATGGAGATGTTGGAAGTTAGCTTTGAAAGCCATGGCAGTTTGGAAAACTTCCTCGGGCCTGGGAAGAGTGGATATGGCTGGAAGAGAAAAGAAAGAAGAAGGAAGGAAGGAAGTAAGAAGAAGGCTCACGTGGAGAAATTTGAAATGAATCAGCTTACCATATGCGACATGATCGTCCCACTCATATGACCCTCGAGGTTGGAGAGTCGCCTGATCTCGCTGCTAGGCCTGCTCTCCTTCCATCCTGAAATCTCTAGATTCTCCTCTCCTTCCTCTCCTGAGCTTCCAAAACCCACCTTGGTGCATTTGAATGAACTAGCCTAAGGGGAGTTCTTATAAGAAGGGAAGATCGCTACAGGATAGAACATGTCACATCAGCAGTCAATGTCAGGATTTTGGCTGGATCTCCTTTCCATTGTGGTGCGATTCTGTTACGATTCTGTTACTTTCTGATGTTATTAATCCATGCTGGCCTGTGCAGGTTTTACTAACGGACGTCTTTGTCCTATCTCCTGTCACGCCTTTCATTGGTTGGTCACACCTTGTCATGCATCGTAGTATATGATACCTACGCTACTAGAACATGTCAAGGACCTTGCGGCTCGAACGAATCTAGGATTTGAGTTCCCCTTCAAAAAAAACGGTGATGATCTCGGAAGAATTTGGGTTGTACGGATAGGCCGTTAACTTGTGATAGCATGGGGACGACGGTTCCATTCAGTGAGTTGGTGCGCGGATAAACGGGCCCCAGCCCAGTGTCGGCTCACCGGATCGGTATCCTGACCCGTTCTTAACAAGTTGACAATATTATCCTTGGCTATTTTCTATTTTAGTTTGTTTTAAATTTTTATTTTAACCCAGCATGCAATCATATAGGACTTTGATTTATTGCGGAAGATCATTCAAGTGATTCAATTGCGAAAGCCGCTGTGCTTCAATTCTTACACATATGAGATATTCCACTCCGAATGAAATATTGAGTTTCCTTGAAACGGCCCTACGCTGCTCTTCCAAAGGAGACCCTTGTTTGGACAGACCCTCAGATATTCCTTTGTTTTTTACCTTGTTTGACCCACCTTGGCTGCAGCACTTCCACATTGGCTGGTAACCGCTCACCAAAGGTGAAACCTGCGGGTTTATGACCCAGGTACTTCCACACCGAGAAGTTGGTCTCTTTTATTTTTCATATCTGAGCACACATCTCACCCTCCCTTATTTGATCTCCGTCCAAGCAATCGTCAATATTTGAAAGACCTTCTTCAAAGTCGCCTCATTAAAACTTCGGGAAAGATTCCAAACAGTAACGTCAAAAGCGTGTCTCATCACACCTTGGCATCAACTTATCAGTCCGCTCCCACTTCATTTCACTCCACTTCGATACCATTCCACTACGTGTCGCTCCCTTGCAAAGCAGACGCCAAGGCGGGGCAGCTGTAGACACGTCATTCCTGACGTCTCCTGAGAAAGTCTCATATTACTATACGACGCCCCGCGACGGCTTACGCATTTTGAATCGCTAGAGTGCTTCCTTTTTCTTGAGTCTTCTTCCGCCCTTTTCAGCATCCGGAATTGTCTCGTTGCAGCATTCGGACGGCATCAACACCATTCAGACACGCCAAAAAATTTCGGAACCAGGAAGGGTGCCTGTCGGAGAGCTGGCGACGTCTTTTCAGCGGAGCCGGGAGGGTCTTAATGGAGGCGTCCAGGCTCCTGGACGCCTCCATTACTTTAATTTATTTATTAAAACCAAAAAATACATAAAAATGATATATTAATGGAGGCGTCCAGGCCCCTGGACGCCTCCATGAAAACAAAAATAAAAAAATATAAAATGCCAGTTGGCATAAAAAACAAAACAATAAAAATAAAAATATATTTTCTTGGAGGCGTCCAGGCCCCTAGACGCCTCCATCAACTCACTCACGGGGCGCCGCCCACCGAACGACGGTTTGTCGTGTGTGAAAGAATCCAAATTGTGGAGACGTCCAGCCGGCTGGACGCGTCCATTTCCAAATCACGGGTCGCCGCTCCAAAACCACGCATTGTGTTAAACTGCGTGCGACTTTCGGTGGAGTTCGGTGGGACTTATGGAGGCGTCCGGAACCTTGGACGCCTCCATGAAAATATTCAGAAAAAATGAATACAAATAGAATAAAATATCTTTTTGCCCTGATGGAGGTGTCCAGGGTCCTGTACGCCTCCACCCTCCGGAGCCCTATAAATAGAGGCCCACCCCCTCAGTTCTGGGGGAGCTTCTAAGAGGTCCGATAGGCTGCCGGAGCCCAGAGGCTGCGAAGTCATTTATAACCCGTGGGGTCTTTTGTAGGTGGAGGTTCTGCCGGCTTCTCGGGTGCCCACGCTCGCGAGAGGAAGGTCGTCTTCATCCACCGCGCTTTCACGTCGTCCCTACGCTGCCGGAGCTCCGCCGGATCTCACCCTCGGTTCCTCCAATAAGCCTTTTCTTCCCCTTTTTCTCCATAGTCCTTTACATTCATCATACTGCATCCTCTATCTCCCTACATAAGGGCACCGTCTCTTGCATACTTCTTGCATTCATCATCGCATTTTCCTCCTACTCGAGTCCGAGAGGGGTTTAAAATCACACCAATCAGGTGTGTGTCAGGTCACGATCTCGTTACTTTTATTGCAAGGAATTATTATTACACTGCCATTTTCTAATTCCGTTCGTTTATTGTCTACTATTTTGCAAGGGTAACCAAGGAAAGCCCTCTCCGTCGGCCGGCCGAAGGGGGAGGAAGAAGCAACCCGCCATCTGCCGCTCTTGAGGTAGGCGCGATCACTTTCTTTATTTTGGGGTCTTTTGGCCCCTGGCGATCACATCTTGTTCTCGAGGCCGCGGCGAGTCACTTCCCCAATGGCCGTTTAAATTCTCATTCTTATATGTTATATTCTTATCTATTCATGTTCTCGAGGCCGCGGCGAGTCACTTCCCCAATGGCCGTTTAAATTCCCGTTCTTATATGTTATATTCTTATCTATTCATATTCTCGAGGCCGCGGCGAGTCACTTACCCAATGGCCGTTTAAATTCCCGCTCTTTATATTCTCTTTATATTCTGTTATCTTCTTATCTGCTCATATTCTCGAGGCCGCGGTGAGTCACTTCCCCAATGGCCGTTTCAATTCTCGCTATTTAATTTCTACACCATTCCCGTCCCCCCGAGGTCGCGGCGAGTCACTTCCCGCTATGGCCGTTTAACCCCCATATCTTGCTATATTACATTTGTCCCGCTCGCCCCGCCGGAGCAATCTCCCGTGGTGGCCCCTTCTCTTTTCTCTTATTTCTATGTTGCAGCAAACAAAAGAGGAGCCCGCGCGCTCCGCGTCTTCTCCGCTTCCCTGAACCGCGTGACGTCGCTCACACACAGCACGAGTATGGCACCAAAGTGAACACATCTGACACCTCCGAAGCAAGGCAACGTCGTTTACGTCTCACAGGACAGGAGACACGACTGCCACAACAACCGAGAATCAACACCGAAAAACACAACAACAGCACGGCAAGCGGCAGCTTATACAAGGAGACACAGTCCTCACAGCTGACAGCTCGCAACATCATCGGCTCCAGTGCCAAAGGCAACAGGGAACACCTGGCACACAGGACACCAACGACAACAACAACACTGGACCACAAACACCATCAAGTCAGTCCTCACTCAAATATTACATCTGATCAAGTCGTAAGCTAACTCCACCAAAGAAAAGGGAGCGCAGCAAGCCAACTGACAAGATAAGACCATGGTCCAAGGCAGAGACATAAAATCATAAAGAAACAGCGCTCATAAAAATAACACAACGGCAACACCTGTAGGATTCTGGTTCCGCACAACACACAGAACCAAGGAACACCACTGCCAGCAGGGTCACATCAAGGCACAGGACAGCTGAACACACGACCACAAAAGACAGGTCACGCATCAGACTACTCACCAAGAGAAGACCCACAGCAACGAGAAACGACAACAATCTCGGGGAACGCAACTCAAGTACTACGAACACGCCTCGAGAGCACAACACCCAAGAAAGAAATGCAGAGCAAAGGGTACTCAATCAGCAAGGAACGCCGACAAATTCCCCAACACTCGCACATGCCAATGCCAACGCCAGAAAACCACAAACAAAGGCACGGCAACAACCAGTGTCGAGGCACAAAAGGCCAAGATGAAGACACATCGAGAAGGAACAAAAACCTCTCGACCAGTGGGTAGCCATCCCACACACTTCCACTACGCTCTCAACAACGCACACAGGCAACAAAACAACATCGGTAATCGCACCTCAGCACAGACCAGGCGTCATCGCAATCAACAAAGATCGCAATTAACACGCCACGAGCACCAATCTCGCGAACAACCGATCACAAGGGGCCTAAGTGCAACAAAGGAAGAGCACCAGCTTCAGCACAAAGCACGCGGAAAGAACTAATCTCAGTTTACCATCACGTCCTGGAACAGATAAATGAGCCTTCATGATACATCGGCCGTTAGACACAGCACGACAACTACGGTACACAGCAGCTCTTAACACCATCACGGAGTCCAAAGCCAAGCAACCGTACAACAAGGAGCAGATCAGGCTCAAAACAAAGCTGTCCACACCTAAGCAGACGCAGGACAAAGGCATCACTAAGATAGCAATTCCAAGGCTAACCTCGAAAAAGCTTCACCAAGAAGGGCGAGAAGCAACAAGCTCGACAACACAGCTCACCAGGAAGGGAAAATCCTAGGTTCGCTCGAGCAACTTCTCAATCGAGGCAACACCACAATCGAGACAACCGAAACAACAATGCATCAGGAGCTACACAGACTCAAGCTGGGACAACCAAAGCAACGTAAGAACGTGCATGGCCATCACACCAACGCTAAAAGTCATAAGCCACCTGAGCAAAAGCACAAAAAATAACTCGAACAATGCACTGCAGGTTCATGCCAACCGACAAACACTGCCAATTGCAACATGATCAAGACAACTTCAAAATCGAACAAAGCACCTCGTCACACCCAGACGAGAGCAAAACCATCTCGTACAGTGCCAACCAAGCACGCACAAGACCACACACAGAAACCACCGTGATAAACATCGCAACACCTACGCCAGCAAGAGACTGTACTGGACCGTAAGGACTCTGGTAACTGTATATCTGGATTTTCATGTATTTCACACGACAATGCTCTGATAGCTCAGAAAAGAAACTCCGAACATCTCAGAACACTGCTCTGATACCAACTGTAGCGACCCGGATTCCGAGTATCCGGTGCACCCGGTATAAATACCGAATACACATGGTACCACATGGGACCCGCGAGGCCTCCCAAGCACAGGAAAGCGCCAAAGGAAAAAAGGAGTGTGTGGAATATATTGAAGCCAGCAGATATAACAGTAAGTAATTAAATTTCATTACATTGGATTGCTAAAGTAGCAGAAATAAAATTACCTTTTCATTAATAATTCAAATAATTACAATTATACACCATAGTCCAGCCCAAAGGAAAGACAACAAGTCTATCACAGTACAGTCCGACAGAAAAGAAACGTACACAGAAGTCGGGGGAAGCCCGACGCAGGTACAGCTGGCAGCTACAGCGAACGCGCTCCACCAAGGACAGCAGAGGCAGACGGCGAAACCCACCTGAAAAGCAGGGATGAGTCTCAACAGAAACTCAGTAGGGGTCACGCGGATCCCCACTGGAAAAACGCACAGTGCAACGGAAGCAACAGAAACAACAAGTGCAGCAAAGCATGAAAGCTACACTACAAAGCTGTAAACAGAACACGTACAGCAGGAGTAGGGAACATGCTAAGAGCAAGGGGAGCTCAACAACAAAGAAGAGCGAGGCCGTAAAACACAGGACGATGGCCACCGAGGAGAACTCGGCACCCTAAGCTACTCCAAACGGCAACAGACGGTCAACCCCAAACTCACACAGTAGGGTAACCCAATCCGTCAGCCAAAACAAAGGTGAAGGTAGGCGCCGACGCCGAAAACACAGACAAAACACGACAAGAGACGTCGTGCACGTAGCCCCACGCATGACGAGAATGTCATGACAACGACAGAACACTGACCTCGAGTACGGCCATGAGAGGGCAACTCACAAAGGTCACAGCGCTCAAGAAAACGCGAGAGTCACAGCACCGAGTGACAGGAGCACCCTCCTCCCAGAAGAACGGCCAGATGCGTCCACTGACGTCTTACACTGCGCCACAAGTGTCATGTCACTCAAGGACAAGACAGACCAAGAACCAGGTCCGAGGAACAATAGTTCCAAGGAAACATGGCACCACAGCACAGGACTGCAGCACCAACTGCGAGTGACTAGTCAGGGCCACGCCCGTCGGCGCAAGTCCCCAGTCCCTGACCACGTGTGCACACACCGACCTCTACCTAGGTCAAGCCTCTAGCTAGTATTCCCCTCGGTAGGATGCTACCGCTGGCCGGGGCCTACGGAACTAGCTTAAGAACCGTACGTACCAAACGCAACAGGAAAACCCCTCCACCACTCCCGGTGGGTCGGCAAAAGCCTAGAGCTACAACTAGTGGAGGCTCACAAGGCACAGACTCAAAAACACAGGTGCTAAAGCACAGACAGTCTAAGAAAAAGCCCTGTCTCGTGCACAGTAAAGCACCCAGGCAGTCGAACAACCGCCAACAGACTCAGGACCAGGCAACTAGACCTACGACGTAACGATCCCTGAGTCGTACGACTCAAAGGCAAGATCGTCACAAGCAGCGAAGCAAGCCGCCAATCGGTCTAATCCTAAGCCAGCAAAACAATGCTCCGCAGAAAATGACACACGGAGACCTGAGGGAAACACCAAGAACCCTCAGCACACCTGGACACGCAAACCGAGGTAAGGCAACACCTCGAGGCATCCAGAAACAGTGTCTCAAGTCGGGCACAACCACCGAGACACACACACACAAGGTCACATGTCAACCACTGGGTCACACCGGATTGACCTGAGCCCAACAACATACAAGCAAAAGTAGGATAGACAATCCTACCGCAAGTAAGAAGACTTCTGGCCACCTTACAACATAGTCTTAGCCTTTATAGGACGTCAAGAGACATCCACGAGACAGCGGGCAGACCACAAGGCCAAGCCAAGACAAGCCGAAACCGAAATCACGGAAAACGGAGCACAAGGCATGTAACGCGCCACCCCTAGACCGCTACAAGCAAATAACGGTCTAGACCACGGCCGTTACACACCAAACGACGGTCAGACGACATGCCGTCACTCACACCACCTTAACCACTCTAAAACACGCAAGGGCCAAGTAACGCACTAGACTAAGCGCGTTACAGACAAACGGCGCACGGGAGCAGGCGCGTTATTCGCAACGTGCACAGCCACCCACAACCAAAGCGAAGTAACGCGCAACGCCAGGCGCGTTACAAACAAACAACGCGGCAAGGGAAACGCGTGAGAGCCAAACGATGCACAGGGGGAAGGCGCGTTACTATCAACGTGCCCAGCCACCCTCAACCCAGCACAAAACAACAAACGACGGCCAGAGCCAGGCGCGTTACAAACACAACGACGCATGGGGGTACATCAATTATATCTAACGGGCACAGCCACCCAAGCTCGGCCAAACCGAATGTAACGGCCGGGGGCAGGCGCGTTACACTCAAACAACGGATAGGGGCACGACCGCTGGAGGCACCGCCTCAACAGGTCAAACGTCGGTCAAACGGCAAGTAACGGCCAGGACCAGGCGCGTCACTTTCATCTAACGCGCTGGGTCAAGCCCGTTAGATCAACCGACTCAACCCCAAAATAAAACGACAAAAAGGAAGTAACGCGCTAGCCTAGGCGCGTTACAAGGAAGCGATGCGCCACCCTAGGGCCGTCACTTACTCAGAAGCCAGCAAACTCGAAAACGCCTAAACAAATGGCGGTCTATCGTAGGGCCGTGAGAGCCAAATAACGGCCACTGAAACGACCGCTACTTCGGTCACGGCGGGAAAATAGAGGAACGGCCGAATCGGCCCGTTCCACGCCCCATTCACGCCGAAACGCAGGGGATACAAACCCAAATGACCAAAAACAACATCAGGGGACTCCAAACCCCACATGCAAGCTCAAAAATGCAAGATCCGGGCGATTTAGACAAATCGACCCTGAGTGGGTCACCGAGATTCCCGGGCTTCTACCGACCTCGAATGAACACCAAATCACACGAAATCAACGTGGATGGGATCCTAACATCCCAGCGGTCAGTTAGAAACTAACTACGCCGCAAATGGTCGCCGTTTACCGGCCGACCCTAAAAACCATGAAAATCACTGTTTAGGCAAACCAAGCCCAAACTCGGTCGTTTCCTTGCCGAACGACGTGCAATGGCAAGGAAAACGAAGAGGATGAAGTAAGGATCAGTCACCCTACCTCCACCGAAGAAACCGTGCCCCAAAGGGACTAAACCACGTCGAAAACCACTCGCGAACCGATTTCACCAGCTTTGAATCCACCGTTCGGGATCGCGCCAGAATCGATCCGATCCTCGCTCCATCGCGCACCTCGACAGCTCCACCTCGTCCCCAACACGTGCCTCTAGGTCCTCCGTCTGCAGCCGGAGCCGAGGAGGCGCACGGGAGAGAAAATGGGAGAGAGAGAGGCGACGGCGGCGAATGAGAAGGAGGAGAGAGGAAAAGAAAAGAAATAGAAAAGAAATTAGGAAAATTTCCTAATTTCTGAAAATTCCAAAAATGCGTCAAAAATGCACAAATTCAGAAAAATACGCAAAAATAGTCGAAACGACCGGCTCGAAGAGTACATCGTCGCTGTAGCATCCACGAGTTTGAGAATTGACAAACAAACTCACCGTAGGGTTCCGTAACTAGTACGTGAGAAAAATCCACACGGTTCGTCAAACTCACTCGGAAGCTACAAAAGTGAACCAAAAGTCAACGAAACCAATCCGAAACAAATCCAAAAGATCCAGCAGAGATCCAACAAGACCTGCAAAAGATCCATCAAGATCCAGGGCATTACAGGGACCGCCAGGTAGTCGCCCCGAACATGGTTCCCGATGACCTGAGGGTCGCAAGTGACTGCCATTGTCGGCACCATGACGCGATTTTCCTGCATTTGCAAGGATAGCGCAATTAGTATTACAAGAAGGGGGGCGCAGGGCCCCTAATTCTGGCAAAGAGATGAAGGGTGGATTGGTCCCACCGGGCATGCCAGAATTGTGGACGCACTTTTTATTTGGCAATTATTTTGTTCGTTTGTTGGTTTATTAAGTGCGTGGGCGTGCCAGTCACAAAGTGACAATTTATTCGGATTCCGAAGAGCCCATAGTGCGCTCGACCTGACTTCATCAGACGATTGTGTGGTTCGTGTCGGGACCAGATCTCGTCGTGCCGTAAAGGTCACGACGTCCTTTACATCCCCCATACGAGGGAACACCCTTGATTAGTTGCCGAAATTAGGGGCCCTGCGGCCGAAAGGACTAATACTAACTGCGCAAGATAGAAGAAGGAATAAATCGCATCAGGATCCGCATCGGGTTCCGGGCCACGGGTCATATTGGTCACTCGTGGACCTTTTCATATTCGGACACGGGTCCATGATAGAAACGCGACGGAAACCGAGGTGAACCCGTTCAAATGTCTACCGGATGTATGACAATTTTAATAAAGGCTCGGAAGGGATCCGGGGCGAGAAACGAATCCTGCTTGTTTGGAATGTCGACCCTAAAGCAAGGTCAGGGCCTGGCCATGTCGGGACAATTCCCCAGGCTCAGGCTCGACCTGCGAGGGCAGCATCGTTGTTCCTTCTGTGTCGGGTCACGGGGAGAGATGGGGCTGCAATGTGGATCCTAGCATTTTTGTTTTATCTGAGATTTTAATTATATGTTCCTCTCTTTCCTCTTGCTGTTCGTTTCTTCTTTATGCATTTGTTCCGAATGATTTCTTCCCCCCCCCTTTTTTGTTTATTATCATTACTATTTTTTTTATTATCACTATTCCACATTTTTATTTGTTTCCTATATATATTCAGATTTCTTCTTTTATCACATTTTTCATTAATTTATTTATTATTATCACCAATATCATTATCATTATATGTTATATGTGTATATTTCCGGGAGAGAGAGAGGGCCGCTGGAGGGTGTACCGGCGAGGGGTGTGGAGAGGGTGCCGATGAGGGGTTGATAGGGTGTACCGGCGAAGGGGGAAGAGGGTGCGCCAGAGAAGGCACCAAGGAGAGTGTGCCGACGAAGGAGTTGGCGGGCGTACCGGGCTAACATGAAGTCCATACAACGTCTGCTAGCACACGCGTAGAGTCTGTGCACTATCCATTTGTTGCGACCTAAAGTCTATACACTAGCTGGTTGCTGCAACACAAAGTCTATACATTGGCTGGTTGCTGCAACACAAAGTCTGTACATCCATCGGCTCAAAGTCTATACATTCTCGGACCAAGTCTGTGCAGCCTGTGTGCTCCATGCATTCAAAGTCTATACATTCCTATCTTTACCTACATTCACTGGTTTAGCAAGCACACAAGTCTGTACATTGGTTGCATAGCTTGCCATGCATAGCCGGTGCATTCCTCATTTGCTACAAACTCAAAGTCTGTACGTCATCTACTAGCACACACGCAAAGTCTGTACATCGTCCATTTGCTGCAACTCAAAGTCTATACATTGGCTGGTTGCTGCAACACAAAGTCTGTACATTGGCTGGTTGCATGCATACACAAAGTCTATACGTTGGCTGGTCGCTGCAACACAACGTCTGTACGTTGGCTGGTTGCTGCAACACAAAGTCTGTACATTCCTATCTTTACCTACGTTCACTGGCTTAGCAAACCCACAAGTCCGTACATTGGTTGCATAGCTTGCCATGCATAGCCGGTGCACTCTTCATTTGCTACAAACTCAAAGTATGTACATCGTCTGCTAGCACACATGCAGAGTCTGTACATTTTCCATTTGCTGCAACTCAAAGTCTATACATTGGCTGATTGCTGCAACACAAAGTCTGTACGTTGGCTGGTTGCTATAGCACAAAGTCTGTACATTGTTGTCACAAGCACATTAAGTCCATACATTCGTTCACGGCATGTCTGAACATCCATTTCCAATGTACATACTTTACTATCTGCATTTGTGCAACCCTTCATGCAAAGTCTATACATTGCTAAAGAGACGGTGAGCATGAGAGAGATGGTGGGGACAAGAGATGAGACGGTGGGAGCGTGCCGGGCTAGGAAGCACAGCGTATGCACGGGGAAGCTTCAAAGGGCTGTGCCGGTGGCGGCGGGGGCTTGGAGGGTGCCGGCGAAAGGAGAAAGGGAGCGTGCCGCTGAAGGAAGGGTGGGAGGTCGGTGCAGCCCGCGGCTAGGCGTGCCAAGGTCGGTGCGACGGGGAGGTCGGTGCGGTATGATGTAGGGTCGGTGCGAGGTAGTGGGTCCGTGCAAGGGTCTGGGGTCGATACAGGTTTTGTACGTGGTTGAAGAGAGGCCGGTGCATATTTTGTATGGGGTTGAAGAGAGGCCGGTGCAGCTGAAGGCCGTGTAGGGGTGAGGTCGGTGCAGTGTCAGGCAGCACTGGTGCAATGCAAGTTCATGCAAAGGGGAAGGCCAGAGCAATGCTAGGCTGCATCGGTGCAGTGGAGGTTCAGGGAAGGGGCGAGTTCAGTGCACATTGGGGTGTGGTCTATGAAAACTTGGCCAAGGGCTTGAGGACTACACCGCCGAAAGGGGTGAGGAAGGGTGCACCACGGAGGGAAGTAATATGCAAATGGGAGAGATGTACCACTGAAGAGGAGTGTGCCGCTGAAGGGCCAAAAAGGTGTGTCGTTGAAGGGCTGTTAGAGTATGCCGCTGGAGAGTTGATAGGGTGTACCGGCGAAGGCTGGAACAGGTGTGCCGATGAAGGTCCACTCCTCCTTTACCTCTTTTAAGGCTTTTCTTTTCTCCCTTTCTTTGGTTTTTATGCAGTTTTATACAAGTCTTTCCTCCCTCTCCTCACAGCCTGTTCTTTATAATTCGGGCACTTAGTTCACCACAACGTCGATTAGCCCAATTCTTCTCATGTTGTCGGCCATGCCTTACCTGGTTAGAAAGTTCTGTTATCGATTGCTCCATTCGTTTGTTGCTTCCTTTTACCTTTTTTATGTGTTATTATTTCTTACGAAAATTCGGCAGCATCTCCCCTTGACCCGAGCGTAAGGGAGATAAAGGGAACGCGCCCACATGGAGTGGCGGAACCCGACAGTTAGAGGTGGGCGCCCGAGAGCGGAAACACCTTAACAAAACCTCAAAAAACTCGGAGGAAACGACGGACGGGAAACCTCTGAGACTGGACAGGGTGTATTGGGGGGGTACTGGGCTAGGGGGAGACCAGGTGTGCAGCTGGGGCACCAAGGGAAAGTGTACCACTGGGGGCTACTATGGGTGTGTCGGCCAAGGTGCGGGAAGGGTGTGCCGCTAGGGGAAAGTGCAAGCGCACCGAGCAAGGCTCCAAAAGGGTTGGTTTGCTAATGGGGCAGGGTGTTAGACCGATCAAACCCACAGGGACCCCCGGTAGGAGGGGAGAAGCTTCAAAGGGGCAGACACGGGTGAAGGTGTTGGTCTTTATAGGAGGAGGTTCGTGACCTCAAACCATTCAAGATGGAGCCGGATCCGGAGGAAACCGTCGGCATGAGGGATGAACACAAGCACCGGAAAGTGAAGGGAAAGACGATCAAACGCACTGTGGCCCAAAACCAACGAGACGAAGAGAAAACCCACTGAGGGGGACGATCTTCATTCATGGGGGAGCAAGGGGCCATAGCCGTCCATGTACATTACAAAGTATGCCCGAGCTAAGGCTACAGGCAAGAAAGAAAACCAAAGAACAAAAGAACGGAGAGGAAAGAAAAAAAAGAACAAAAGGAGGGGAGGTGTTGGGGATCGAAGCAGGGACGACCGTCCACCACTGTTTCCCCCACTTTCCCCTACTACATCAAGCCCTCTCTCTCTCTCTTACTCTCTTTTCTTTGCCTGGTGGTTGTCGGAAGACTCCACGCCGGAGCCCTCTCCCTTTTCTTCTCTCTTCTCCTTCTTCTCGTAGGTGGCTTTGTGTCTGTTCGTCTCTCCTCACTGTGTGCCTCTTCTCTATCTGTGTCCCTCTTTCTCTTCACCGGAACAGGAGTGGTTTTATACTCCCAGCAGCGGGAGCCCTCGAGCACGGCAGTCGGAGGCGGGAAGTGACTGGTCATGATGGGGTTTGACTTCCCCCGTCCTTCGGTGGCAGAGGGATAGCTTACGTGGCCCAAACTCCGGTTGACACCTTGGGCAGCTCATTGCGCGCCAAGGATACGTAGGGCATGGGCGTCACGTCGTTCGGCCGTTGAAATGCCTTCACGCTGTGCCGCTGGCGCTCAAGAAGTGTGCCGCAGGAGGGCCAAAAGGGCGTGCCGCTGAAGGGCTGAGGGGCGTGCTGTTGAACGGCTGCCAGGGCGTGCCGCTGAAGAGCTCAAGGGTTGTGCCGCTGAAGAGCTCAAGGGTTGTGCCGCTGAAGGGGCGTGCCGTTGAGCAGGGCAAAGGGTGTGCCGTTGAACAGCTCAAGGGCGTGCCGCTGAACGGGGCAGAGGGTGTGCCGCTGAAGGCCATTGGGCGTGCCGCTGAAGGCCATTGGGGGCGTGCCACTGAAGGCCATTGGGGGCGTGCCGCTGAAGAGCTAAATGGACGGTTCTGAGCCCATTGTGAGCGCGAGTTGTGGCCCATTTGATTTTCTTCGAGGTCCATGGATTGTGGGGCTCTTGGTGGTTGATCTCTCTTGACTGTCGTGACTGTGGAGACAGCCTCACAGCAGTGTGTGCGTGTTCGGGGAGTCCGAATGGCCCTCCCTTCTTCACAATTTCTCCAGTTTGGGGTTGTTGTTGATGCTGGACTAGTTGGGGCATGCAGGCGTGCAATTTTGCGTGTCCACACCCCTTCAACAGGCTCACGATAGAAAACGATGATAACCAATGTAGTCGCTAATCAAATTAGCACCTTAAAAGTCAGATAGAGACAGATCTCTCACAGAAACGCCATAACAACGTTCTATGAGGGCCGGGCGTCATGTTTTCTTTAGAGTGACATGACTAACAGGGTTCCAGGGTTCTTGTGGTACAACCAGCTCAGCAGACCTTGAGGGAATCTAAGGCTACGAGGAGACTTACGGATGTCTCAATGACTAACTTGCCAGTCCGAAGGAACGGAATGTTCAACGGAGGGCTCGTATGTCACCGAGAGTTAAGGTATATACGTGAATCAATCGTGAAACAGGGACTCTATCCACGGACTGGGATATGAGTGCCAAGAGACCCGCGATATGGGCCAAAACTCGATGAAACCATGAGATACAATATTTACGTACATTAATTTGCGTCTCCTTAGAGAGGAGTAAATTTTTAGAATTTATCATAATTAAATAAAATTATATTAATTGACGTCCATGGATGGAGGCGCTATTTGACTAAGTCACGACGTTAATTCTTTGACTTTCATATCATTTTGTCTTAATAACAAAGACAAGAATGTGCGTCTTTTTAAGAAGACGTTTAATTCATATTTTATATCTATTTGAATTAATAATTCAGAATAAATAGCATCACTTTGAGAAGACATCAATTTATATTTTATTAGAAATTTTAAATATGATGTCTCTTTAAAAAGATGTATTTTTATCACACTATATATTCATTTTAGGAGAATAAGGATATATAGATAAGATTTTAAGGAATAAAGATAATTAAAAAGGTTAGATAAGGCCTATAAACAATTTTGGTGTTTGTAGGGTGGGTGAAAATTTTTTTTCAAAAATCAACGATATGCTCATTGTCGTCATTCATTAATTAACGAGAAGTAATATGTCGTTATCTCTTTATCATGTGAATAATATCACTTTTTAATTAAAAGGAATTTTATGAAATAAAATATACAAAAAATAGGAGAAAAATGTAAGGATTCCAACTATGAAATATCATAATATTATTGTTTCTATTTTTAAAGATAAAAATCTTTGAAGTTCAGGTTGAGTTTTAACCGAATAACTGGGGTCAATTTTATTCTAGCTGAATTTTAATAAAATAAAATCATAAAAATTATCGTAAAAATCTAAAGATCATAAAAACATGTACTTTACTATTTTTACTAATATGATTCAATAGATATTAAATTTCAAAGATTATAACCAATTATCGATTTACTAAAAGATGCATGTTCTTAACACAAAAGAAAACGTGCACACCGGTAATACAATCGAAAACATGAAATAATCATGTAGGATGAATTAACATGAAGATTTATTAAGTTTTATTTGGAAGATTACCTACCTTTAAGAGTTGGTGATGATGAATACGAAGCTGAGGATGTTGAGAAAATAACTGAAGAAGAAGATGAATCAACTACTACGGAAGCATAGGTACCCGTAGTAGCTGTAGCAGCACTTAGATGATTGGAAGAAGACATCAGCCAATATTTGTAGGAGGAAGAGGAAGCAGAGAGCTCTCCCTCCCCATACAGGACGCGGCAGCAATACCTCCGAACGCACAGTAGCAACAGTAGTAAGATTGCTTCTGCATGGGGGGTATTTATAGACTTCTTCAACCTTCGAATCCTACTAGGGAGACCCACGAAAAATAGGAGTGTAAGAAGTTCTAAAACTTCCTAAGTGTGATCTCAAAACTCCCCATGTTGAGTTACTTTCCGTCGTTGGATCTGCAACCCTAAACATGTCACGCATGCTTCTACGTGAGATGTGTTTAGAAGAGACCCGTTACATATGATATACGTATATCCTAAGGCCTTTCACACAAAGCCCATACATCCCTGGTTGAATTAATCCCCCTTCGAACAAGGCAATTAGGTTAGAAAAAAAAGAAGCCCGTTAAGGCCTTTTAAAGATTTCATGGGTGGTTGGGGTTTAATGGGCTTATTATCGGACCTTTCTCCCTTAAACTGATTCTCACGTAAGGAGAGTTCTCTACTATTTAAGTATTATTGATTTTAAGTCTGAAAGAAAACCCTTTGGTCTTTTACTTATTTAAATACCTTCGTTATGTAACAAGGGTTTGGCAATTAAAGGACCATTATAATTATAGTTATATATATATATATATATGTATCCTCAAAAACTCATTATCTAATAATTATTCTAGGTAGATTTAGTTACTCATTATAAAGTCTTTTAACCCATTTCTTAATCGTGAGACCCATTAATTATACTCATTAGAATTATAAATGGTTTTATCTAAATTAAATGGGTTGAACTATATATATATAGACCTTATTTCTTTTATTTATTTATCTTCCTTATTAATTTTTATTATTGTCTCGGATATCAGAGTCAGATTCGATTCATATCTATTTACTTAATTATTTATTGTATCTCTATTGAGGTCCATTAAATTCTAATTTTTTTAGTTAGACATGTATCTCTCTAGGAAGAATTATTTATAATCTTTTAATTAATACATAGGCTCATTTTCTATTTAGACTCTTTCTTTTATTATATTATCTATATTTATTTAATAATAAACAATCATATCTATCCTTTTAAAAAAAATTCCGAAGTGATACATTACGAGTAGTGGGTCACAAATTTCTCCTCCTCTGCTGTGACCCATGCATATCCATTGCCATAAGAGAAAATACCCCCGCATTGTTTTGACAAGTGTGAGTCAGATAAGACTACACACGTCTTCGCCACACACACGCTCTCTCTCTCTCTCTCGCCCCTACGCCCTTCTCAGACAAATAAACAAACAGCTGCAGCTGCTGCAGTAAATAGAGCGCCGCGGCACGTGAACGTTGGGAAATAGATTTATTTATATATCACTGTGTCATCAACACGGCTTTCAATATTGGTTTAAAAATGAGTTCCATTTTAACCGACATGGGAATCCACGAGGCGAGATCTCCCAAACCGGCAACACCTGATTGACCGGCGTACACTCGGCGGTGCCGTACCTGCACCTCTCCCCGTCCCCCAACGTTTCTGCCACAACCTCTACCCAATTTGTCCTTTGTTCTGGTTTCGGGAAGGTGAGGACGTCCTGGCACAGCTCTCCCCCCTGCTGTTTTATTCGCCACCACGTCACTCACGCCTACATTCTCTGTGTAAACCCTTTTACTCCTTTATTCCTGACTCCGCCGTACATTTGGTCTCTTCTTTTTGTTTTTTAATCACCCCCTAGTTGCCGGTCGTGCCGCAGGTGGCAGCGCCAGTGGCGGTGGACGCGCTGCTGCAACCGGCAGTACGGCTGCAGCGGGAGTCGAACGGGCGTTTCCTCGACGGCCGCACGAGCCCTTCTCCCAACCAAAAAACGCCCAGATGCCGACTCCGATTTCCCACTGCAATATCACGTTTGATATCGGGATGAATTTAGTATAGAAACAATAAAATATTTTTATTTTTATATTTATTTGATTCACACGAATATAATTATGAAAATCACTTTATTATTAACTTGATAAAAAAGATATGAACAAATAATATTAAAAAATAACTAAATTATCATTCTTATCTCGGATTAAAAGAAATATTTAGATGGGATTAAAGAGACTTAAGTAAATCTTTAAATCTTAACTTAAGGACAGATTTACTTAATTATAATCAATTTCTTTATGATTAATAAAGATCCTAATTAAGTTTAATAGAGAAATTTTATTAGTATAAATAAAAATATTGTTCAATTAATTTTATTAATAATGTTAAATAGTACAAATAAAGATATTATTTAATAAAATATTTTATTAATTTGTAAAATATTTAGTAATAAAGATACTATTATTTAATAATCTATTCTTCCATAATCATGATTAATTAGCAGTAATACTTCAATATTTAATTTGTGTATCTATTATGCGCATGATTAACAATAGTGTTCATTTAACTATTAATACCTTATCATCATTAACAATAATGAGACTCTACTTTAATTATGATTAGTGATCATATAATTTCTAAATAACTTTTTTTATTGAAATTATTCATTAGTAGCAATGAGATTTTTCATCAATCTATTTTTTTTGAAATTAAACTTCATTAGTAATATTTATTTTCTAATTAACTTTTTCTATTTCCAAAAAATATTTAATAATAATTATACACTTCCATAAAGTATTTTTTCAAATTAATTAAAGTTATTTTCAATTCATCGTCAATAATCATTGTCACGTTTTACTCGTCGTTAGGCACGTTTAACTACGGAGACAGGTAAGATTCCAGAGGTGAAGTATTACTCGTTTTAGCCTATCAAAATCACATTTTTATCCACTTCTAATAGTGATCTGTTCCAAAGTGGTGGATTTCTCGAGAACTCACTCATCTCAATATTACTTGTCATTAAACACATTCAACTACAGAGTTCTTTATCAGAATTGAGTTGATACTTCACAACATACGTCCGACGATATAGAATACAATTTACTTATAATCGAGTAGACAATCGTCATTATTAATAAATATATTCTTAATTAATTTTTTTCTTAAAATTTTTATTAACAATATTATTAAAAATAATAAGTCTGTTAATTAATTGATCTCGTAAGCATCTATGAAATAACAATAACAATTCTCCACATCGTTAACAACGTAAATCCACGCTACCTAAAAAATACTCCATGCCATGAGCACCCATCTTTCCCCCCCAACCCTTCGTAACACAACGTCTAACGAGTTACGTCCACATCCTTAATAATAATTATTCATAATACGAATGAGTCTAAATTTTAGAACTATTGTGTAAATGATAAAAATAAATTAGTATCGTCTTGATGAAAATATTGCTAATAAAAGAAAAACTTTTAAAGATTTTCATATTTACATGTTCTCGAAAAAGATAAAGTTTACACAAAAAAAGTCGATCACTCTTTGGTACATAACTTCAATTGATCAATTTTTTTTTAAAATAAAATTTCACATAGCTGAAGTGTCCGATTGGCAAAAAAAATTTTCTTCTCGATCGTTAGATATAAGTCTTCTGATATAGCGTGATTTTCAACCTCTCGTTCTTGTGCATATATGTTGGACATTTTTTCAATCGACTGGTTCACTGGAAATTGAAAGATCCTTCTATTTTTCTTGAAACAAAGACATGATTAGTTGCAAGATATAACTGGAAGCTAGACGAGCTTTAGAGAGATAACTGTCCTTGGACCATCGTCCTCATCTTCTAAATTGGCAGGACAATTTGATTAAGCAAATTAATGGTACACGATAGGTAACCTCTCTTTTTTTAAAATATACCTGGAAGGAGGGATCGTGGGGCCACAGAAAACATGGGGGCAGTTTTGACTATTAAGATGGCAAAACTCAGGTGAAGCAGACGAAGAACAGTAGTTTAGCCTCTAACATGAATGACTTCAATGAATAGTGAAAGACTGATCACATTTTGTGCCCGTAGCCTAGTTTTTCGTAGTATATGTTGATTGATATATAGACGATAATGCAGCATGAAACTGGGAAGAGTTCGCAATATGAGAGCGAAACACGTCGACAAAAGCATATACTTCCGTTTGCATGTTATTTCTCCCACACAGGAGTTTTTAAGGCCATAGTCAACATTGAACGAAGGTAGAGGGACAACATGTACGGGCCTGGATAAAAATGACACAATTATAATATCGATCATTTACACCTCTCAGCCGTATTGGACACACAAGATTCATCAAGAGTATTTCCTGTCAAATATTCCGCAGATGGGCACGCAACAAATAATATTGTGTCAGCCCCTCCCTTGTGCATATGGAAAATGCATGATGATGATATATGGATACACACCAGGGACACATCTGAGCCTCTCACACTCATCGGTTTGCATTAATATGTAGACATGGAAAATGAATGGATTGATAAGACCGAGTGACGCATTTGAGCTCCTCCTGATATGGACAATCCATAGTGATCCTAGATATATAATCATTCTCATTACTAACCTTCTGTAAAGGGATCGCAGGTCATGGGGATGGATATGCACAAATTGCAGATGTTCATTGTTAAAACCTCGAAACTTTTCATCATTCTTTGTTGGATGATCCTTACAAATCTTATGGGTGGATCACCGTAGGTGAAATTCCAAAGCTTAATCCCCCAACCTTGGTATCTATTTTGAATTTTATATTATTTAAATCAGATCTTCAAGCATTTTCCTATTACTTTATATATATATATATATATATATATACTTCTATTTCATTTGATTAACATCGGTAAGCCCAAGATTCTATTTCATTTGATTAACATGCGTACATTGTTTCTAACACAACACACACTCTTTTATTTGAAGAGTCAAATATGTGCAGTAAAATATGAGTACATTATTTCTAATATAGGACATACTCTGCTACGGAGTAATCAAAATAAATTATGACTTAAAATTAAAATTGAACAATACCGTTGACATAACTTCTATCGACTTGAAGAACCCATAACCTAATATTACCTTATCAACCTGTAAGTAAAATATATTCATGTTAGATATATTTAATATAGAAGGTAAAAGTAATAACCATAAAAAATTGTTGGTCACGTAGCATAGATTCTGGACAAACATACAATATTTTCCCTTTATTCTTTACTAATTTTTGAGGTCCGCCTTCTACATAGGCCTTTGTCACAAAGATAAAGTAACAATTCATCCACACACACGAGGAATCGACATGACTTATCATTCTTAAACTGTGAGCAAATATACGACAACATGTTGAACATACATAATATACAAGCAAACAAGACATGCTAAGTGTAAATAACATACATCAAGTGGACAACAATAATAGGGATGTTAGAGATTCTTGCTGCTCTAAAAAGTCTTGATAAGACATTTCCCTATGCCACATTCACACTGAATATGATTAGATTTACCCTCACCCATTTTTTTTGGATCCATATTGTTGATGCCCTGAAAAATAATTATCATATAACATAATTATATCTTGCCCTTTACTTTTCAATCTACTCACTGTAATTTGATATGCCGTCTTCTTAGGCTCAGATGGATATCATTCATATATAATATTCATTGAAGGACAAGTGCTGCAATCACAATCCAATTTCACCTAGATGAAGGCCGTCCAACCCAATAGTAGGGGTTGCCCTAAGGCCATCCAACCTACAATATGTGTGGCCTATAAACATGGAAATGAAATGAGATGCCTCCATAGTACTCCTCACACATGAACGCTCATTCGCCCATCATCATAGCCCAACATCCTATAAAAATATTTTTTTTGTAATAAGTAAATATGTTAGGTATAAATAAAAGAGCAAATATGTTAGGTACAGATAAAAGAGCAAATATGAACACACAAATATGTTAGGTATAGATAAAAGAGTAAGTGTAAGTGTGTGCACAAAAATCAATATCCAAGATATGTGTAGTATAGTAGCCTGAAACACATTTATAAGTGGCATATGAGTCAAGTTGCTCCAAAAAACTATGTGAGTATTTAAAATGTTGTGTATGTGATTTTGAAGATTATAAAATGACTTTGTTGCTTGGCCTTGTGATTGAATGGCTTGTATGTCAAAAGATTTCTAAGTGATGCATTACTGTGACTTCCAAGTTCACATGCTTGAATATCCTTGTTTTCTTGCTATGGTGCATGGACATGTACTATGCTTGTGGAGTTTCAGATGTCATATAGCTGTGGGATGATAAGTTGAATATGAGCCTCATCATGATATTAGTATATTTCATTGAGCTTCATTTGATATGAGTGAGAATTTTTAAGAAGATGGATTGTGTGAAACTAGCTTGATTGGGTTTTCATGGAAGCATGATATCTTCATGTCCTTGGTTTTGTCAATACAAGTTGGTATGCATGGGTTGGTTGAAATGTTAAATTACCTTTCATATCTTGAACTCAAATCCCACTCCTGAGATCACAACGTTTGAGTTGATAGTATTCCGGGGTTATTTGCATGCCATTTTGTTCACTCTCATTCAAAGAATGCTATTTTCAAGAGAGAAGTTCATTTGATTTTCAAATCAATACTAATTTGATTTTTCTACGGTTTTGTAGGTTCAAACCATCAAAATAACTCTTCCGGAATCAAGGGACTTTGGTCTCATTATCACCATTGGGTTTGCATAGGTTTAACGGGCTAAAAATGGTGTTTTCGCAAGTGAGCAGAGAAGAGTCAACTCTAAGAGTCGACTCTTTTTGGACACAGTTATGTTTTGAGTGTTGTATGTGTTGCAGGGAAGAAGAGTCGACTCTCAGAGTCAACACTTTTTTGGCAGATTTCTAGTTTTGTGTTTTTGGCCTGCACAGGGTGCGAGTGTCGACTCTAAGAGTCGACACTTTACGGCACGGAAGTTGCAGAAGTCTTGAAAACTCATTCTTTAGGCCATGAAACTTTACCATACTACCCCCCATTGGTTCCTAAATATATTAGGGTGTTATTAACATGTTTTGGGAGGGTTTTATGTGTCTTTTCCCCACTATTTGTTATATATATGTGTGAACTCTGAATTTGTGAAAGAGAACCCTAATGCTTATTTGTTCTATCTTGTAGGAGAAGAAAAGGGGGAAAAGGAAGAGGAGTTCTTGAAAGGTGGTTATCATCTACTTCCATGAAGATTTGGAGCTCGTGGTAGAAGAAGAAAAGAAGCGACTCGATGAGAGGAATAAGATGACGCCGGAATCGTGATCATCCGACGACGAGCCAAGAAGAATCGAAAGAATCGGAGAAGGGGGAGCTTTACTTTTCTTATATGTTCTTTGGTTCAGTATTTAGAAGTTGTTTAGGGTTTATTGTATCCATTTCTGAACACTTCATCCATTTCTGAACGATTATTCTGTGTGTGGGTTCGGAGAATGGCTTCTCCAAGTGTTTTGTGTTGATGCTTGTGCATCGTTTGGTGCGGACCATATCCGCGTGTGTGTTGGGGTTTTTGCCCCGTGTGTATGGAGAGAAATCCCCATGTGTTGCTACATTCGCAGCGTGTGGTTTGGGGTTTTTACCCCGTGTGTGTGGGGAGAAATCCTCGTGTTTGCTGCATTCGCAGCGTGTGGAGAAAGCCTCACCGGTTTGGTGAGGGGTGGATGTAGGGAACCCGTCGTGGTCCCGAACCACCTTAAAAATCTCCGTGTCTCATGGTTTGAATTGTGTGATTGTGTGCTTCTCTATCTAATCTATTTACACAATCGTGTGAGCTCGGTGAGATTGAGTGAATTAACTTTATCCAGCTTAGTTTAAAATTCCTCAATCTTACTAATCTTTTTAATTCCGATGTGCGTTAGTTTTGAGATTTTAATTGGACATATATTTTTAGTAGAGGGATCTATTCACCCCCCTCTAGATCCGTGTTCTTGCACTACGGGACCCAACAATTGGTATCAGAGTGAGGCTCTGTTGTCCCTAGATCTCACGATCTATAGAGTGATCCCAGTGCTTGTTCAATCATGAATTTTTTCTATCAAACAGTTTTTAATGAATTCCGTACATATTTTTAATGGTTCTGATTTTCCCTTGTGGTTGGGCAGATTATGTAGGACTATAAACTCTGTCAATCCAAATCTTTAGAAGTTGATTCTTAATGGTCCTCACATATTGTCTTTAGATGAGATCAAGAGGTCTAATCAGGATAAAGTGAAGAATCATGAAAATGTTATTGTCCTAAGTTTATTGCAAGCTACCATAGACATTGACACGTTTCCATTTGCTTCTTCTTGTAGAATGGCAAAGGAGCTTATGGATCGGTTGATCAAAGCTCAAGAGATAGAAGGGCAAGACTGTCTCATGGCTGACGATGATCATCAACTCAATAAAGAAAATTTTGATGAGATAAATTCTGAATCTGAAGAACTTTCTATTGAGGAATGGCAAATGGCATATGCTAAATGTATGATAAATGCAAGAAACTTAAATCTGAAAATAAAACTTTGAAAAGGAAGATTAATGAGAATGTGCATGATAATCCTTCCTGTGAAAACTGTAAAACTTTGGAGTCAAAGATTGAGAACCTAGAATATGAAAATAAACTTCTAGAATCTAAAGTTGAATTATTTTCAGATGAAATGTCTTGTATGAATGAAGAGCTTAAAATGTTTAGAAAATCTAATACTGCTCTTGAAATTGATACTGACTGTCATGAATTGCATGAACAAAACAAATCTTTGTTGTCTAAGATTTCCCTGCTTGAGGAAACTAATAGAAGTCTTAGAAACAAGTTAGATTCTACGTCTGACGATGATAAGTTGTTTGAGAAATTGCTTGATTCTGAAATTGATAGCAAGAGCATCATATATGAAAATGAAGAACTTAAAAAGATAAATGGTGCCATGTTAGTACAAATTTCTCTTCTTGAAGGTAGATTGAAGAGTTTTGAAAAACTTGAAAAAGAGATTTCTTTGTTGAAATGTGAGAATGAACAATTGCTTGCAAAGAGTTCAAAGCATGTTGAAATTGAAAATGTTCTTGAGAAATTAACAGAAAAATTGAACTCTTTAAATATTGAAAACAAAGAAATCATGCAAGAAAATGAAAGCTTTAAATCTGTGAATTGTATGTTGAATGACAAGGTTTGTGCATGCGAAGAAGAAATCACTAGTGCTGAATTACATATTTCTATCTTTGAAGAAGAAGTGCGAAGTTTAAAGGATAATTTGTCTAGATTTTTTAAAGGGAAAGAAAATTTAGATAAAGTGTTGGGTGTCAAGGTGAACTTTCAAAAAGAGGGTCTTGGATACACCCCGATCAACAAAAAATCTTTTGAATCCAAATTAAAAACTTCTTTTGTTCATGCATCCGATATTCCGAGCATTTCTAAAGCACCACCTCCAAATGCTCAAATCAAAAATTCTGAAAAAGGTTTTGAAAAGAAGAAAAATATTAACACAAAATCAACCATGCCAAATAGATTTCAAAAATCGAAGTCTAATGTTGAATGTTTCTATTGTGGTATGTTAGGACATGTCATGGATGAATGTGTTGTTACGAAGAAATATGAACAATGTGCGTTCAAGAGAAAAATGAATGTTTCATATTTTTATTGTCATAAATTTGGCCATGTAATGGATAATTATTTTGTGAAACAAAATGATGATTTTCATGTCATGAATGCTAAATTTAATGTTCAAAGAAAATTTAAAAATGAACATGCCTTTCATACTCAAAAGTTTACATCTTATAAGAAAATTTTATTTACAAAAACTCATGCTAACAATGGAAAGTCATTTCGTAGACCCACATCTCCTTGTTATTTTCATTGTGAGAAATACGGCCATGTTATGAAAGAGTGTTGGTTTTTGAAAAATGAAAATTTTCATGCTTCTAGAATGAATGCTAAGTTTAATTTTGTTAGACCTAGATCTTTTGGAAATAGGAGATGGAATACTTTTGAAAATGCTTTTACTCATGAAAGAACATCTTTTGCTAGAAATGTTTCTCCTCAATATTTTTATTGTGGAAATCCTGGACATGTGATTGAGGACTGCAAGATCATGAGAAATGATGACATAGAAGCAATGAAATTGTGGAAGAATTCGGTTGGTGGTAATGCTACTAACTCCAAGGGATCCAAGAAGGCTCGGATTCCTAAATTTATAAAATGAGTTAATTTTTATACAGGTGTGCCTTGAGATAAATAGAGAATAAAGGGGTTCCAATAAAGGGGAACAAGTCACAATCGTTTGATAATATCCCGACTTTACTTTTTCTTTGTCAAATTGGTGTTTTTGATGTTTTCCCTCTGCTACTTTGTTATGATTTAAATTGTAAGATATTTACAAGCCATTCATACTTTCATTGAATGAATTCATGGTATATAAAATAGTGACATGTGAAAGGGCAGGTCAAGCCTGTCTAAAAGCTATCACCATGCGTGAGAATGTGCCTCCACCTGGTACCATGAGTCTTCTATGCATATGGCATCAAACTTAAATGAATTTTGTGAAATCATGCATTTGATTAAGGGGAGTCTTGCTAGCAAAGAAATTTGAGATTCATGCTATTCCATTCTCTTTTTGGATGATGATATTGCTATGTGGTTGCTTATCATGTGAGGAAAGATGTGAGGCTTTGTTTGAAACTCTTGAATCTTCTGTTCAAAATAAAATTGAGTTCTCACATTTACAAAAATATATTTCATGCATTAGATGCATATAGAGTTGTCATGTGAAATCTGAAATCTTGCATACCGCACCCTTGTTGCCTTATGGACTGCATATTTGCATGTTTCCATTGTGTGCTTATATGTTATTATATGCTACAACCCCTTCTTTGAAAATTCTAAGATCTCATACTCCATTGATAAATAAATTTGCATCTGAGTCAACACTGGAGTGTTTCTTGTCATACACTCAGGGGGAGTAAAAATTTGATAAGTGCATCAAGATAGGGGGAGCTGCATTGTCATATGCTCATAATATTTTCAGTTTACATGCTAAATCAAATTCACACACTTCATGCATAAAATGTGAAAATGAGTGTTATTCATAAGGATATAGGAATTTTATTTCAACACTCTAAAGAAATTAAACTTGCTGCATGAATGATAAAGAGGCAATTGAGGAAAAAGCTGCCTGCCTCATAATGAAAAGTTTGGATGAAATGAAAAGTAGAGTAATGTTCAGTCTCACTGAGTAAATTGGATGCACGTCACCTGAGATGTGATGTGGTTCATTTTTGAAAAGTATTGTACTAGAGTATCTCTGTTCAAAGTGAAGTGAGACGGTCAATGTTCTGAGTAACCGAGGAGTTTGACATGAGCTCCATGTGTCTCCTCACGTAAAAAGGAATTATTTGAACATAATCACTCTAAGAAAAATTCAGATTGTCATGGTGAAATTTTGTTTGAAAAAAAAAATTCTGATGAAAAATTGATTGAGGCAGAGCAATACCTCCAATACACTGTTCTCTAGTTTGAAATGCAGTCTGTGTAATTACTCTTGTGTTTAATTGAAAATCTGGATATCCATATGGCTAAAGCCTATTTTCATGTTAATAACTTACACATGGTAATTTGATTTAATATGTATTCAGAAAATTGATTGATTGCATCGGCTTTTGCTTAATTCTCTTATATGATTGCACAATCCCCTAGGTGTACACATGAGCATCCTGGTTTTACTGACTCACCTGCACTTTTTGTACACCTATCCCTTCACTTTAAATAAAATGGGGGAGATATATTGCATGTATATACATTTATTTGCTTGGAGGTCAAACATAGTTGCTCATTATACTTGCAATTTAAACCTTGCAATTAGTTCATGCATATTGTGCATACTGGGCATTTATAGCATTCACATGTGCATAGTTTGAATTGCATCTTTTTGAACATATTGTGGATTTGATTCTCTTAATAACCCCATTGTCCATCGGTTTTTGTCAATGACAAAGAGGGAGAGGTTGTAATTATGTGCATAATTCATGATCATAGCATTTTGCTTGAACTACAACCATGTGCATAGTTTTTGAAAATAGCTATGATATTCTCCTGCCCAAGTTTTGGTTGTGCATGTCTATTCTGATTAGGCCCAAGGGGGAGAAAGCAATGTTATTTTTGGTTTTGCTGCTATCATGAATTCCCCATTTATGAATATGTCAAAGGGGGAGAGAGCATTAATACATAACAATTTGTCATCATCAAAATGGGGGAGATTATTGTGTATGTGATTTTGATGATTACAAAATGACTTTGTTGCTTGGCTTTGTGGTTGAATGGCTTGTATGTCAAAAGATTTCTAGGTGATGCATTACTGTGGCTTCCAAGTTCATATGCTTGAACATCTTTGTTTTCTTGCTATGGTGTATGGAAATGCACTATGCTTGTGGAGTTTCAGATGTCAAATAGTTATGGGATGACAAGTTGAATATGAGCCTCATCATGATATTAGTATATTTCATTGAGCTTCATTTGATATGAGTGAAAGAATTTTTAAGAAGATGGATTGTGTGAAACTAGCTTGATTGGGTTTTCATGGAAGCATGATATCTTCATGTCCTTGGTTTTGTCAATACAAGTTGGTATGCATGGGTTGGTTGAAATATTAAATTGCCTTTCATATCTTGAACTCAAATCCCACTCCTGAGATCACAATATTTGAGTTGGTAGTGTTCCGGGGTGATTTGCATGCCATTTTGTTCACTCTCATTCAAAGAATGCTATTTTCAAGAGAGAAGTTCATTTGATTTTCAAATCAAAATTAATTTGGTTTTTCTATGGTTTTGTAGGTTCAAACCATCAAAGTAACTCTTCCGGAATCAAGGGACTTTGGTCTCATTATCACCATTGGGTTTGCATAGGTTTAACGGGCTAAAAATGGTGTTTTTGCAAGTGAGCAGAGAAGAGTCGACTCTAAGAGTCGACTCTTTTTGGACACAGTTCTATTTTGAGTGTTGCATGTGTTGCAGGGAAGAAGAGTTGACTCTCAGAGTCGACACTTTTCTGGCTGATTTCTGGTTTTGTGTTTTTGGCCTGCACAGGGTGTGAGTGTCGACTCTAAGAGTCGACACTTTACGACACGGAAGTTGCGGAAGTCTTGAAAACTCATTCTTTAGGCCATGAAACTTTACCATACTGTTGTGTCCCCTAGTTTCGATGATAACAAATCATAAATCATTAGTAGATAATTGAAGAATATCTAACATGTTCTGGTTTAATGAATAGACTAAACAAGTGCAGAAGAATTTCTCTTAGTGATGTCTCGACACCGTCTAATGATGTCTCGACACATCTAGAAGAGATCGTGCTGATATACGAATGGTTGAGCTCCAGCAAAAAAGAATGTGTCGACACATCTAACCAATGTCTCGACACCCCCATAAGAAATCAAGCTGAAGCCGTTGTCTATCTGGCCTATGGGTTAATTGATGTCTCGACACACTGAGTGAAAACTGTCGACACACCTCAAGCCTCACTTCTTTATGGCGGACGTGTCTCGACACCTTCGTGTGATGACTCAGATCCTGGCGCGTAAAGACTCGACACCTTCGTGTGGGAACTCTGCACAAGACGCACATGTCTCGACACCGTTTGATAATGTCTCGACACAGTTATGATGTTATCTCGGAACCAAGCACATATGTTTCGACACACTGTGAGTAAAGTGTCGACACATTAGTGTTCGACCAAAATGATTTTGAAATCGACAGAAGCTGTCTTCAAGTTATTCAATGGGATGTCTCGACACACTATGTGGAAAGTGTCGACACACTCGTGTTCGACCACAACGGGTCTGAAACCGATAGAAGCCATTTTCAAAATCTGGAACTTGTCCTGGAGGATCCGTCCAGTCTGGAAAAAGCCGTCAAAGAGGGTACTTTGTCGAAGGATGATGGTCTGGCAAAGAAATCCCTTGAAAGGACTATACTTCTGCTGATATGGTCTCCCATCTACCCACATATCTGCAGACTTGATAGAAATAGAGTCAACTTGGCAACTAGAAGCAAATCAAATTATGTGGATGTGACATTCTGGGTTTTGCTTGAAAAGTTGACAACATTGGTTTCGCTGAAGATAGCCAATATATCAAGAGCATGAGCTCCAGTTCGACAGCAAAAAAAGCAAGTAGAGAAAAGAATAGCTAGAAGCTTGCTGATGAAGTTATCTTCTTCCTGGTGATGCTGCCTGCATGAGTGCAACAAAAAGAAGATGATCCTCTTCCTCACGATGAGAGGACTCCTTGCAAGCAGGAAGGTCTTGTGAAGCTCCGTCCAGAACCCTTGAAAGTTGAAAGCTAGATCATCATCCTATCACAAGGGTTGTGGTGAAGAACCAGGAAGAACAAGAAGAGAGCCAAGGACCCCTCAAGCTCTTTCCCAGACATGAGACTTCTTTCTCATAGTGCTTCATTACGATACTCTGTCTGGTTGTTTCATTTTCAGTTTACTTTTCTTCAAAACACACTTCATATCATTCGTTCCCTACCTGTGAGTAGGAAGACAGACGGTGTGGTAACCGGTCTGTGTGTTTTGGGTTGTTATCCCTCAAGCTGTTTGGCAGCGGAGTGTTTTGGGTTGTGATCTCTCAAGCTGTGTGGCAGCAGAGTTGTGAGAGTGTATCTCTCTGATTGAAGCTGTGAATCAGCAGATGTGCTTTTGCACTAGTGAAGCCTCACCGTGTTGTGTGAGGGGTGGACGTATGTTTCTAGACTGAGACCGAATCACCTTAAAGATTGTGTCTTGTGATTTGGTTTCCTTTTTATTCTAGCGGTAGAAGTTTGGTAGGACCGTTCATGGATATCATTTGTGTGTCCAGCTTCTTAGGTATTAACTAAATATCTATCTTATCATCATTTGTGTTAGATCCTTTTTTATTTCCGCAAAGAAGGGTAAAAAGGGGCTGATCTATTCACCCCTCCCCTCTAGATCTGCCTATCACCACTCAACACCTAGTATCAGAGCTAGTCTCTCTGTATGTGGTCTAACGACCTTGAGAGAACTGATGATATGGCAACTAAAGGTCCTATGGCCGAAGGACATTCCATAAATAGACCTCCATTTTTCACTGGGACAAATTATCCTTACTAGAAAAACCGCATATAGGTCTTCATTAGAGCCCAGGATCATGAAGTCTGGCGAGTGATCAGCAAGGGACCATTTGAGCTGCCACTGGACGAAGATATATGGACAAAAGAACAGATCAGGCAATCAATGCTGAACTGGGGTGCCAAGCACATCATGCAGTGCTCCCTTCATCCAAAAGAGTACTCAAGGGTGTCAACTTGCGCTACTGCAAAGGAAATGTGGGACCGCCTTGAGGTAATATATGAAGGGACACAGCAGGTACGTGCAACCAAAGCAAACATGTTAGTGTCTGAATATGAAAAGTTTAGAATGAAATCTGATAAGTCCATTTCGGACATGTATGCTAGGCTAACCGTGCTCACTAATGGCTTGACTGAGTTAGGTAAGACCTATTTTGAGTAGGAGATAGTAAGGAAGATTATGAGATCACTAACTCCTATTTGGCATACAAAGGCCACAGTGGTTGAAGAATCAAAAGACTTAACTACCATCAAGGTAGAAGAACTCATAGGGTCCCTGATGACCTATGAGATGAATCTGAAGAACAAAGAGGCTGAGATAAGTAAAAAGAAGTCTCTGGCTCTTAAAGCTGGACCAAGCTCCAAGGAGTTATTTGAAGGTGAAGAGCCTTCAGACAGCAACACTAAAGAAGATGAAGTTGCTCTATTGACAAGCAAGTTCAAAAGATTTTTAAGAAAGGAAGGTACATGCTTTACTAAGAAGAAGTCCCAAGTAAAAAGAGGTTTCAGGCCAAGACCTGAAAATGTTAAAAAGTCTGAAAAGCTTGTCTGCTACTCTTGCAGGAAACCAGGACACATCAAGTCTGAGTGTCTAGAAGAAGCTAAGAAAGCTATGCCCAGGTGGAAGAGCAAGAAGAAGCAGGCCATGGTGTGCACTTGGAGTGATGAAGAAGAGGAAGAGACTGAAGACAACTCCTCTAGGGAAGAAAAAGATGATTTCTGTCTAATGGCCAAAGGAGAAAAAGACAGCGAGGTGAGCTCTCCCTTTGAACATTTATCTACTGATGATTGGGAAGAAGCTTACTTCGAATTGATGGATAAGTATGAAGTGTACAAAAAAGAAAACAAAATCTTAAAGAAGATGGTTGACTCCTCTGGCCAAGATAAAACTCTAAATGAAAAGATAATTTCTCTATAAACTGAAATTGAAGATCTTAGAAAAATGAATGAAAATCTTGAAGAAGGAAGAAAAGAGATGAGAGACTTGGAAGATGAAAATGAAACACTAAGATATGAAATTGATGAATTGAAACTAAAAATGTAAAGCTATGTGAAGGACAACAATCTGTGCAATGAGAAGTCGGAAGCCTTTAAACAAGTCAATTTACAACTGTTAAAAGAAAATGAAAAACTTCAGAAGGACATAGCTGATAAATAAACTGCTCTTGAAAAATTTGTTGATGGAAGTGAGAACTTGAACGCCCTACTAGGAACTAAAATGAACTTCAACGGAGAAGGGCTAGGGTATGAGCCAACCAAGAAGAAAACTTTTGGGTTAAAAACTACCACCTTTGTTTCATCTTCTGAAGCATCAACCTCCAAAACAATACACCATAAAAATGTTGAAAACAAAGGAAAAGAAAAAGTAGGAGAATGAATCAACAAAAGTTCTCAACAACCCAAAAAGGTTAACCAACAATCCCAAATAGGCCGACACCCATCCAAGCATCAGCCTGCACATTCCAATAGAAGAAACAGTTACAATGTTGGAACAGGTTGGGACAATCCACGGAGCAGGTCGACACCCACATGGTCAAATGCCCAACATTACCCCACGTTTGCACCAACAGGTCGACACTTTCAGCACAGGAGGTCGACACATCCTTCGTCCAGAAACAACCATAGTTGGATAGAACGTGAGACAGGTCGAGACTTTACCATCTATAGGTCGACACCTCCATGGGTTAGAAGAAGTTATGTTCCCTATGATCATAGGTTCACTCAACCTCAACAACCTAGGCACTATAACACCTCCTATTCCTCTAGACCAACCAACTGGAACAGATGGTCTAACAAACAATCATTTTCCACCATTCTCAAAAACCATAAAATCCAAAAGACTAAGGAGAAAAAAAACCAGAACTCCCAACAAAGCAAAAATCCTAAGAAAGTCTGGATTTCAAAATCTGTGCTGTCTTGCTTTACCAAAATGAAGAAATTATTGGGACCCAATTGTCCTTGAGTTCCAAACATTGTCACTTAATTCCTTGTGTAGGAGTGTCTTGCAGCCGTGCACAACCGCTGGTATCTTGATAGTGACTGCTCAAGACACATGACTAGAGATAGAACCAAATTCTGTCTCCTGGTTGAAAAGGAAGCTGAACATGTCACGTTTGGAGGAAACAACAAAGGAAAAATCATCGGTACAGGTAACGTTGGTAAGAACCCCTCCAACTCAATTGATAATGTATTACTTGTTGATGGTCTGGAGTACAATTTGCTGAGCATCAGTCAACTGTGTGATAAAGGTCATACTGTAGTATTTGACTCTAATGAATGTAGGATCTTGCACCCTAATTCAAAAGAAATCAAGTTTTCTGGTAAAAGAGTCAATAACGTGTACATGATTGACTTAGATGACCTTGCTCACATAAATCTTTGTCTTACTGCACCCAAATCTGAATTAGCATGTTTATGGCATCGCAGACTAGGTCATGTTAGCTACAATAACTACAAGAAAATAGGCTTTTAGGGGCATTTGATAAATGCCCCAAAAAATGGAGATAAATGCCCTGAAAACCTTTAGGGGCAGTTTGATTAATTTTAGGGGCAATTTAAAATGTGCCCCTGTTGCCTAGGTCCCTAAAAATTTTTGAGGCACTTTTTAAAAAATGCCCCTAATGTTGTCATTAGAGGCACTAAAAATTACCCCTAAATATTTTAATAGGGGCAATTTTGTTGACCAAATGTCTCTGATGAACATATTTTAAGGGACAATTATGCCTTCAAACTGTCCTAAATAGCATATTTTAAGAATAGTCATGTAAAAATCACCCTATAATAATCACTTGAAAGAACATATTTTAAGGCCATTTTCTTTTACAAACTGTCCCAATAACTAACAACCAATCTATAACAGTTCTAATTTTTAATTATTACACCAAAATAACCATCATAAAATGTAAAAATAAAAGTTGACATTTCTAACTTGCAATTAATACACAGATCCTATTCTTCGTAATCCATTGACATACACAAACACTCACCATTACACAACACATGAGTATATAAATTGTCCACCTTTTAACAAAAACATAAATACGGCATCGTACTCATTGACAAAGACAATGTCTTAACAAAATTGTATTATAAAATCAAATCATGAAAATATCACGATTACATGTATAGCATCCATGACTTATAAATACAACTCAGATCATGGAACTTCAAATTTTCACTTTGTAAACAAAATATACAAACTAAAAAACTCTTTAAAATATATAAAATATTTTTCCCTTGGTGCTCTTTGGGCACAAACATTTTTTCTTGCTAGGGGACTCGATTGCTGGCATGAGGTCAGAAACCACAACTTTTCTTTCTCGTGTAATCAGTTTACAAGTTGGTTCTGCAGAATAGTCTTCCATGTCTGCTCTCCGATGCCACAAAGAGTAACTCACCGTGCCAGTTAACAAGGTGTCTTCTTCTGAAGCCACAACCACAAGACTACAGACTATTTGAATGCAGACTTGAACAATCCCTCGGACTACAGGCTATTTGAATGCAGAGCTTCGGTAAGAAGGAATAGAAGATTTTATCACTAGGTGAGAGCAAGACTGAATGAAGCCCCCAGTAGGACGGGGATTGGCATCTAGAACTCTTTCTTTCTGCTTACAAATCAGAGTAGGTCCGTCCACATGATCATCAACCGTACATAGGTGCAGCAATTTTTTACCCCCAGGTTAGGCATTCACTGTTCTCGTCATCCTGCAGCACAATCGGATTTGACCAAAATTAACCACAGAAAAAGGAAGTATGATGCTGTACAATTACTTCTCAAAGATGGAACATTGGTGGCATCACTAAAGATGCACTAAATTTTATATGGAACCTTTTCTTGGCATCAGAAGAAATGTAACGTGGCAAATTAAGTTTTCCAGGTTGAGACAAGGGATGGCCCGCCATGGTCTTGGTTAAGGCCACATCCCATCAAAATCCAAGGGCATCCAAAATCGGAAAGATGAAGAACAAAAATTGTAGGTATGCACAGTAAGATGAGTGGGGAAATAAATAAAGCCTAATCCACTTGCTCTTTTTACAAGGCACTGCTTATTCTTCAGTGACATGAGTTAAAAAACCATCTAAGTAGGTTTGATGAGCCCACCAACTCCATGTTACTTAACAGCAGAAATACACCCATGGGGCCAGCTTGATTCGGCTGGATGCTGTGGATTTGGAAGCAATAAGCTCAACCATGTAGCTTAATGAGAAAAGTGCAGGTTTTCATCCAGAGTGCCGAGTTTCAGACAAGTATATCAATTTCAAAAGCTCGTGCCATTGCAGACTTGGCACTTATTCAAAGTTAACGAATGGCGCAGTCCTTTGGTGGATACTTTCCTATTCCCTGGAGATGGTAGTTCGCTGACAAATTTTTCCATGTGCCTATTTCAAGCATATCTTTTTATTATTGCTCCATCGTGGAAAGAGAGACAGATAGATAGAGCACACCCTGGATTATGACCTTGTTCTACTCAAACCTTTAGAACCCTAATTGATCCTATATGTGACCTAGATTAATGTGCCAAAATCTGATGGAGTGGTGTAATTTCACTGCTGAGCCACATGCAAGGGCATCAATATGTTATGGTCTCATTTCATGTATGCATGGTTGACATGGAAATTTTCTCAGATCATGTTTCTGAAAGTTTTTCCAAGTCCTCTTTGCAAACTGGTCAAGAAGAACATGATAATATCCTCTTCAGTAGGCCATCAGTATGGTAGATTACATTAATACAAAAATGACATCTAAAACAATAACTCCCTTCTTTCAAGAATGCAGGTGCCCTCTTAATTTAAGATAAATAGCTACCAAATATGTAGCCGTCTCTGAATCCATTACTTTCAATAAAAGCATTCAAAAGAAGCATTTTCTTTCTAACTTAGGGAGGTTGGCTGTGTTATTTGAGCTCAGAGTTAGATTTCTACAAAAGTAATGTTGAGCTGTAATAGGAAAAAACCTATAGAATAACATAAAATTTCTAAAAGGAAAAAGTGAATGCTGGAAGTTCATCAAAACCAAGTGAAACCAAGATATTGAAGATTTCAGGTAACACTGACATGGATTAGTGTAAAAATGTCTTACAAAAAGTGTACAAGGTCAATGAAAAGGAATATATTTACCTCGATTGATCATCCTTTTTATGACTCAAGGAATATATTAAGCTGTGCATCCCAACTTCTACGTCAAGGCATTAGTCTTACAACGTCTGCATACAAGCTGGTCCACAGACTGGACTTCCATTTCTCAACAGTACATGATATGCCCCATGCATGATTAACTAGACGCATCTAAAACTTTAGAAGTTAACAAACCATTTAATTTCAGCATCTATATGAACACTAAAAATACGCAACGAATCATTCCAACAGTCTCTAAATAGTGCTAGTGGACAGACAGTGCATGTGACTTTCTCCAAGTGAAATATGATCAGAAGTATAACATCTAAAGATAGATGAGGCAAGATGCTTCTAACCTTTGGGAGAAGCACATTCAATTAGGGGAGTTTCTGACGTTGGAAAAGAAGGGGAGAGACATGAAGACTTCCTGGCATCAATCAACATTGCTATAACTTCTCTCATGGTTGGTCTGTCAAGTGGGGATTCGTTGGTGCAGAATAATGCGATTTTAAGGACTAAAGACATCTTCTCAATTGTGCTCCTGGAGCTCAAATCCAGTCTAACATCAAAGACCGTTGTTGGCACCATGTCAAAAACTGACCTCCTCACCCAAGTAACAAGATCACCTCCATGATCCGGGGGTTGAACTGGAGACTGCCTTGTGATTAGTTCCAACAGAACTATTCCCAAACTATAGATGTCACATTTTTCTGTGACTTTCATTGTAAAAGCGTACTCTGAAAATGAAAAGAGAGAATGATTAAGCATACAAAAATGTAGAATATTCAACAAAAGGAAATAGTAGAGCATATATTTTGCAATTGATGTTAACAAACTAGCAAAGAAGCAGAGTACTGCACCCCCCCAAGAAAAAAAGGGAAGAATAATATTAGGCAGGCTCAAGAAATGCTGTATTGGATGTCAACATCATCCCAAAAAGCTGTATGGGATCAAGATAATCTTTATACATCTTAGAAAGGACTTTAAATTTTATTCATTTATCCATTCAATATGATTAAATTAACACAATAAGAACAATGCAAACATACTTGTACATAAGGATTGCCTCCTCAAATCTCAATTGCATCTAGCATGTTGGAGAGTTCTTCCTCCTCTATCATCATCCTCATCTCCTCCTCCTCTGCTTCTCCATCTCCTTTTTCTTTTCCTCTACCACCTTTTTTCCTCCTCCTCCTTCTCTACCACCTTCTCCTTTATCCTACTCCTCCTCTGACTTCCTCTTATTTATTGCCTTAGTAAGGATTCTATCCTGGAGCCCTCGGAGAGATAGAGATATGTGATATTGCAAGAGATGGAAAACCATTGACAGGTTAGGGTGATAATGCTAATGTAGGCACCAAGGAAGATATGTGAACAGTAGGGCTGCAAGTTTTTGGTGGGCCAACCCTATCACAATCTATTCAACATGAAAACTGGATTGGGATGGGCCCACCTTGCAATAAGTGGGTTGGTTTGGGTTGGGTCTTCAGGTAAGCTCAACTCTAATAAAACCTGAGATATTTTTAAAAAGATTTTTTTATTTAAAATATATTACATTGGGTTTACCTGGGTCAGATGTCGGGCTGGGTTGAGAAGATATCCAGGCAGGTTAGATTTGGGAGAGTATGATTTAGGCTGATATCCTTCTTTATTGGGTCAGGTAGGGTTAAGCCCAAGCTGACCCACAACTTGAGTTACAGCTCTAATGATCACAATGCCAAGTTTCGGCGATGGAGACAATACTTGAGATGCCCAATATCTTGTATAAATCCTTGCACTTACTTAATTTCAATACCTTTTCAACCCTCATTATTGTTTCTCAAGCACTCATGTCCTGCAAATTTAAATATATCAAGAATTTATGAGGTTGACATCCATAGTTGCTAATCTGAAAGTCAAAAGAATAAAAGAGAATACAATGTTTTACTTTTTACAACAAAAAATAATGTTTCCTATGAAAAACATCTTGCATTCATTGCCACTCTGAAATGAAATGGGCCATGTATATTCTTAACCCTAGCTTCATAAAAGGATGATCACTTCACAAGACTATCATGTATGTCGCAAACACCCAAGTAATGAGTCACTGGCATGAGCTGAAATTCTAACAAGCCCCTCCCACTTTCTAGAATCCAAAAGAACCAATAAACCAAGAGCAAGAGCAACAGTACACTTCCATCCTAGGTATTGCATCCAGATGCCATTTGTTTGGTTGGCAACAAGAAAGCACATCCATGTGATAACTTCAATCAGCAATAGAAAAGGAATTTCCAATGGAGGAGTTTTCTTTCCCGATTTCACAGGGTAAATTTAAATAGAATGAAATTGTCATTTGTCAAGGTAAAGAACAATTCTTTGCTGATTGCACCATAGCTTTGACACAGTAAAATATTATCTCTAATATGCAATGTGAAAGGAGAAAACTAGAAGGGTAGATGCAGCACCTCCTGATACCACCTGGAGCCATATCCACCATAGCTTCTTCAAAAGCAGGTAAAACCTGAACATTTAAATTTGGATGCAAGACTTTAATAGATTAACCTGAACATTCAAATTTGGATGCAAGACTTTAATAGATTAACCTAAACATTCAAATTTAGTGACTCACATGTTGTGACCCAACCTTAAATTTAAAGAAGTCCTTGTCATCTCCCTGCACAATAAGGTAAAGAAAACATGGAGATCTCACACATCAAATTTATGCATAGGCTAAGGCAATGACACAAACATGGGAGTGGACTCCTGGCAGAAGATTTTGAACTTTTCTGTGACCATCAAAAACAAATAGTTCTACAAGCCAGAAGTCAGAAGAAGTACTAAAAATGTCCCTTTTTTGGATCATACCCTTATCTCGCTTTGGCTTGTCATGTTTTAAAGCATGAGCTTATGATTCTCTGGTGGAAGCCAGCAGATTATGAGTACTCACTGGAAGGTTTTTTGTCCAGAAAGCTTCCAAACAAGCAGGACTTACAGTGTTTGCTCCCTTCTGTTTGGCGGTCTGGTTCTTGCGAAGACACATACATGGAATCTAGTATGATACTGACAACGACAGCCTTGTCTGGGGCCCTCAATAATATTGAGGAGCTGCAACGGGAGCTCTGTCAGCTGGTCATTAAATTCATACCTCCAATTTTACCCACTCAGTCACTTGGATCAATGTTCAGGACATTTTTGTAGAATTTTATAATGAAGGTAAGAGGTGCAGAACATAAAATGGCATCATCTGGAGCATCAAACAATTCTGTTTTAGTTTCTTTGTACATGGTGATTCTCCATTTCCAATCTGAAGGGTCTACTTTGGAAGGCATCTGTGAGTGGATGAATGGATCCAGAACAAAATCTAGAGGTTTTCTTCATAGAGGTGGAAAATGAAGCTTTCCTACATGGCTTCTCTTCAAAATTGATCCCCATCGGACTGGCATTCCGAGGCTTGGAGGATCATTTTTTCATCTAATAAAGTCTCATCCTGTTAATCATGAAGAAACAGAAGAAGTCACATGGGATGAAGGCTGTTTTGATTCTGAAGATACAAAAGTGACACATTCCACTAAGCAAAAACCATGTTGTTGTTCCAACTTTGATGTTGATTTTTTGAAAATACCGAAGGATTCAGTTAGGTCTACATCCAAAGGCCCTAGGTCCAGCTGTAGTCCTATTCCTGAGAGGTCAGCTCATGTTGCTGCAGAGTGCAGTGCAGGAACCTTCAACGATGACATTGTGAATAAACCAACTAGCAGTGATCAGTCAGAACCTGCTTTTGGATGTCATCCTATGCAACACCTGGAGACTGTTTCAAGTTTAAGCCATTTATCTTCAGCTATATTAAGAGAGGAGGAGCTGCTACATGTCTTGCTTTTATAATATCATCTTGGTGTTTCTTCAAATTTTAAGCAGGCTTTTTACTACAAGTCGCATCTGATTCGGGTCAAATCCAGGCAAGCTAGACGGTTCTCAATTGATTTTTCCTATTCTTTTTCTAAATTCCCATCTAGGTTGGTTCAAAGACTAAAATTGAACCAGCTGCTGTTGTTCTCAATCCAAATCTGCCAATCTAGATTGGGATTAGTCGATCCTATATTGCATGCTGGAACGAGATAGAACTTTGATTCATTGAACTTGGAAACTAGGTACTACACTACTTTGAAGGTTGAATAAATTGGACAACAGAGAAACTCAACATCAATAAGATGAAAAGGGCATAAATGTTTCAAACATCCGAAGGAGAAGTGTTCTAGATGAGTGCCACAAATGAATCTCCTTTATTCTTTGGTTCATGCTGCCACTAATGCAAGACTAGAAAGCAATGATCCTCCTAGGCTCAAGGTGGTAGAGACCCTATACTTCATGGCCATTCCCAATTAATTGTACTTATGTGCACTGGGCTCAACCTACACAAAATATCCTAGGTAGAAAGCACTAGACAAATCATAGTGATACAAAATACTGCAATAGTGAAGAAAAGAGAAGAATCAGTGGAACAAGAAATAAATAATAATTCAAAAGCACATGATTTTGAAGGGTAACTTCACACGTGAAATTCCAGTGCACCTTCTTCATTAGTCCGGAATCTCTATATTTATCTAAGCATTGGACAATAGTATGACATTTGATTTATCACTAAAATTTTTTATTTTCAAGAGTACAAGGGTAAACTCCCCCAACATATCTCCCCCAGGTGATCGGCTCTGGCCCTACCCAAAGGACCCAGGCTATCACAGGGCCAGTCACATACTATTGATTACAGATTACAGATTTGGTTAAATCACTATAATCTAAGTATCCTTTGTTTAATTAGTAGATTTACTATGGTCAGACTAGGAGGTTAGTTATGATCATAGAATTTCAAGACTGTAGGATGCACCTTGATTAACCCATGAAGATATCAGATGGTGGGCACTGAAGCTAGGTGGATTTAAACAATGTGACTTTCTATAAGCATTGAAGAAAAGTTGAAGATATCATAAAGCTGTGCCATAAACAAAGCAACCAATTCACCACATAATCAAAAGGCAATAGCACCCAAGTTTTGGCATGGTGCGGCAATATAATAAACGTTGGACATTGATGTAAACTTAGTCTCTCATAATAATGTGGCATAATCTAGGTCCTAGAGCTGCCGCAGGAAAAGACAACAAATAACTCATGGATGAGATCTTCAGCGGAGATAATCCCATACTTTCCTAAGGCCTGTAACAATAGCAATAACATATAAGTTGAAAAGCTACGAACAATTTTCATGGATACATATACACTAAGTGCCAGTTTCAGACATCAAACCTGTTCAACAACTGAGTGATGTGAAACAACCCAAGGATGACTAAGCATGAAATGAGCAACCTAGGACCTAGACCCGTAAGCATACAAGCACTCCAATGATTCTCACAATAGCGTCTTACTCTTACGGCACACGCGATCACCCGGCGGGGCCGGGGGATGATGGCAAGGGTCCGGGGCGAGACCCAATGATTCTAATTGACTTAGTTGGCTTAGGCTGACCTCAAAGGGCCTAGGATTCTCAACTTAGTGGGCGGCTGACCCACAGGGCGGGGTTCGGGTGGCACTCTCTCCTGGTCCGCGGTGGACACCATCAAAGTAGCATACTAGTACGGGCTCTCTTCTCACCGTCCGACGGGCATTCAAAGCAATACTAAACTCGCAGAAATAAGGCAATCAAGGGTAGTATCAGAGGCTCACCTGATCGGTGTGAAAACACCGATCCCGCTCGGAGACGAGGGCGCGTCGGGAGACGAGGGTATATACCCGATCGCCGCGGCGGTGTCGCTTGACCTGAAAGTTAAAGAAGTACAACACTACACCTCTCGCAGGAGGGGTGATATTGGGGTAGGGATTAAGCTTAGTACAACCAAAACTACCTCCACGCAGGGAGGGGCCTTCAGCCGGCCAAGCGGGGTGGGGGAATTAAGCAAAGAAGACCGACTTTTCGAACTCCGCCGGTTCTGCCAAGCTTCAGGCTCGCTGGATAGGGTGTCGATGACGACGCTGCCACGGACTCCACAAAACTCCAAACTTGATGAAACCGGTGCCAAAAGTTTCCCAACTGACAGAGGATGATGTCTGAATTTTTTCACTAGCTCTGGAACGCGGGGCTGATCGGACCGGCGACTGGAGCAAGACAGCAACGCTCTGCCACTGACTGATGCAGAACTGATGCAGTAGGTTGCAGAAGGCACTACGGATGCTCCCGAACTCCAAATGGAACAAAACTTGTGGTGGCGCAATCGTGGTCGGAGTAGCTTTGAGCAGAAGTTGACGGGGCCACAATCCGAGGTCGGAGAAGAGAGTGGTGACCGGAGAAGTGGGGACTGGTCGAACCTGGACCTACAGGTGGAAGACTGCACACTCCGGCGAAGAAAATGGTAACTGATAGCTCCGGTGACCGAATGAGGTCCTTCTTCTTGGTGATGAAAGCTAACTGGACGTAGTTTCTGCCCTCCAAAAATGGTACTCAGATCCTTCACGAGCTGGCCGTGGCAGCTTCTGCTTTCAGCTTCAGGTCTTCAGACAGGGACAGAATGTGCAGTTGGACGAGATCCTCGAATACGAACAGATCCGGACTCGGATGGATGCGAGACCACCACCGTTGGAAAGCTACCTCTCAGACGATTCCAGCAATATAGGCCTTGACACCTGAATCTTTGAGAGATGGTCGTGGCTGCCTCTGCAAGTATCTGCCACTTTGCTGCCTGAAACAGAGATAGAATGAGGAGAGGAAGAGGGTGTGGGGAAGGGGATGGCCAAGAGAGTAAGAGGTGGGAGGTGTGTCTAATGGCTATGGAGGGGGGATGTGGGGTGTTTAGGGGTTGTGAGAGTTGTAGGGGAATGAAGATTGGGGGGGTGAAGTGGCTGGAGAGGGCTGTGAGATGAGTGGAGGGAAGGTGGAGCTCTTGGTGGGCAAGGAGAGAGCAAGGGAGAGAGGGGGGCGAACTTGGGCTAGATGGGCAAGGGAGGGGCGACCTTGGGTGGTTAGGGAGGTGGGAAGATGGAAGGGCACTGCCCTAGGGAGAGGGAAATTCGAAATTGGGCTTGGGAAGAGCCCCTTCAACCTTGGGGAGAGGAAGGGGTGCTTAGGAAGTGGTGTTGGGTAGGTGGTAGTTGGGTGGTGGGGCTTGGATTGGTGGAACTTCCTTGGGACAAGGAGGGGAGTAAAGAGGGGTTATGGGGAGTGGTGGGGAGTTAGTGGAGGTAGGTGGGGGTTGGGAGTAATTGGGAGGGGGAGGAGAGAGGGAGAAGTTCGCCCCTTTCCTTGTGGGAGAGAGAAAAGAGATAGAGAGAGAGAGAGAGAGAAGGGGAGAAATTTAGTGGGGGAGAGAGAGATGTGGGAGATATTTCTATTCAAATTGATTCATCAAAAGTTGAGTACATGAGGAGAGATGGGCCTATATATAGGCAACCATTCTTTACATGACCAAAATGCCCCTGACAATAAGATAAAGTCCGAGCATATCCGAGACTCAATCCTATGGGCCCATAACTAAGATAATAAGGCCCAATTAAGCATGACAAGGGAAATGGACTAGAACCACATGACTCAATAAAGGGAAATACAAAAGATAGGACTCAATAAAAGGAAAATACATAAGATGAAACTTGGGAAATGAAGATAACAAGTGTAGATCATAATCAATCCACATCAAGAGTGTGCAGGCGACCCGAGCTAGAGGGAGTGTCGTGAGATGCCCTCATCAAATCCCCTGGGGTGGGGAGAACTCGACCCCGTCGAGTATGGGTCCGCCTGGCTATCTTAATGCTTCAGCATGTCGGGGTCCAAGCGCAGCAGATCCTCCCGACTCACCCACGTATCCTCTATCGGGGGACGGTTCTTTCACCTAACCAGGTAGCGCTGATACACCTTGGGCCTAGTAATGATACTCTGCTCATCCAGTATTGCCTCTACCTGCTCTCGTCGGTCTCTCAAGCTAGAAAGTGGAGTCCCTCTAGGAGTGTCTCTCTCAAAGAGCGGTAAAGGCTCGAGCTCCTCACTGGGTTCCACCGTGGGGCCCTTGTAGGGTACCAGGTCCACCACATTGAAAGTAGGGTGTACCCCAAAATCCTCAGGTAGGTCTAGCTCATAAGCATTACTGCCAAGTCGTCTCAGAACTCGAAAGGGTCCCGAACCCCGTGCCCTCAACTTGGAGGCAGGTCCCGGAAGGAGCCGCTCCGTCCTCACCATCACCGAGTCCCCTACTTGGAACTCGCAGTGGCGCCGATGAGCATCTGCCCGCCTTTTGTAAGCCTCATTGCTCTTTCCTATATGCTTGCGAGAATGCGTATGCCATGCATTATGATGCAATGTTGGTGTGAAGCGAATGGTGTGCATAGGTGGACCTGGGCAGCCAAATGTAGACCGATCACACTTTGATGCCATGAAGATTGTGACAGTCTTAGGAGGGCCGGGACATCCATAGATGATCCTGTTATGCATGGGTGTGACAAATGTCGGGGGACCCGGACATCCATGTATGCTTCTCACATGCTTAAGACTCATGATGAATGAAGGTGGGCCAATATATCCGAATATGGTCCACTTATGCTGCCTACTTGACATGTGGGTGTTGTGAATGAATATACCCGACTTATGAATCATGTCAAATGGTGTGGTAGGCCTAGACACATGCATGTTTATCCCAAAGGTGACTTCTATGTGCATAGATGTGGGATGACTTTTGAACGTCCATGTGAATGGGTCGAAGGGGTCTAAGAAGGTGGTTATGGGGTGAGGCACTTTATCAATCCCAAGGTGTTTGTTGCCTATGGTCAAGGCTCTCATGGTGTAACCTGATTCTAGGAATGGAGGAGTTTGGGTCAACATGGGCGATTTGGGTAGGGTGAGAGGGGTGGTGAATATGGGGAGTGGGTTACATGGAGATCTAGGCTCCCTTAGGAAGGGGTTAAAGGGATCATGATAAGGGTTACCTAGGTAGGGGTACTCCATGTTCTCAAGGTCCTCAAATGGTGAGTCATCTTCCTCCAAATTATTTGGGCCAAGGTTGTTAATGGGTTGGCCAATCAAAGCACTTGGGATCTCAATGGTTGGGGAGTAGACTAGGATGGGTTCCTCCTCCATGGGAAGAAGGAATATGATCTCACTTGTAAATTAGCCATTAGTGTAGATGGAAGTGATGGAGCCAACGGTGGGGTAAGCTAGGCTAATGGTGCTAGACTCCGACGGCCTCATGGCTAGCATATCGGTCAAGTGGACTTGCCAATGTAGGTAGGCCACTAAGTCTCCCAAATCTTCTACACAATAGGAGGTTTGATAAGTGACATGAGGCTGAGTGGGAATGATTTGGGATTGATGTCCCATGGGTAGGTGGCTTGGTTGTGAACTAGGAATGGTGAGGCCTCGCTTGAGCCATTGGAGTACGGACTTATCTATGGTGACGGTGTCATGGGGAAGGGTGTGTAGCTCTTGAGGAGCTAGGCTAGGAGTGGTGGGTGAGTTGTGTGGCCCTTGGATTTCCTCGATTTTGGGAGGTGGATCCGCATTGGTATCCCTCTCCACATGGGTGGGTGTGTGGGTGGCAACTCCTAAGGACAATGGGATAGGAAGGTCTATGGTGGATGGGTTGGTGTTAGTCGATGCATGGCGCACCCGAGGAGGTGAGCAAGGTCGAACGTGGGTTGGACTTGGGAGTGGAAGTAGTGGAGGCCTAAATTGGGGTAGGATTGGGGTGGGAAGTGGAAGGTGGGTTGGGTGAGGGGAGTTTGGTTTGGGGGTGGTGGCCATTATGGGCCTAGGTGGAGGGGTGGACATGGGGTCCAATTGGGTATGTGGACATATGGTTGTGGTGTAAGATGTAGATGTTGCGGTTGGAGTAGGGGAGGTGGGAAATGGTGGGGAAGGCGTGATTAGGGTCTTGGGTTGGCCAAGGGGAAATGAAGGAGTTGAAATGTTCTTTGGGCTTTGGTGTTCGGAATGGGAGGGGAAAATATATGTAGCCCTAAGTTGTTCCTTCATGTCCCCCCATGTTGTGAGGGGAGCTTCCCTTCTAATTATCCTTAAGCCTTCAATTTTCAACCAATGAGTGTGGGCCCGTTTGGTAAGTTACAATTTGGCAAATCGGACTTTCTCATCCTCGGACATGGGATACCAAGTGAAGTAATGGTCTATCGAGACTTCCAAATCTAAATAATCAATAGGTTGAGTTCCATCAAATATGGGAGGGTGGGGGGACATGCCCTTCTATCGTCCGTCTTTGGGGCGGGCCCATTTTCTCCAAGTTGGTTGAGTCGACCCGATATGTTATCAAGCCGCTCATTGGCATGGGTGAAGGCCTTCATGAGGTAATTGACATGGCTCGGGAGGTTATGTGTGTTAGTGGTAGGTATCCTTTGGTGGTTTGGACTTATGGAGAGGACCGATTGGTGAGGTCGGTAAGAGATGGCCATGCTAGGGACCAAAAGATGCAATCGAGGACTCTAAATGCATAAACATGCCCTAGGACCAACTTGATAGAGACAAGTTGTGAACTTGCTCTAATACCACTTGATGTGAAATAGCCCAAGGATGACTAAGCATGAAATGAGCAACCTAGGACCTAGACCCGCAAGCATACAAGCACTCCAATGATTCTCACAATAGCGTCTTACTCTTACGGCACACGCGATCACCCGGCGGGGCCGGGGGATGATGGCAAGGGTCCGGGGCGAGACCCAATGATTCTAATTGACTTAGTTGGCTTAGGCTGACCTCAAAGGGCCTAGGATTCCCAACTTAGTGGGCGGCTGGCCTGCAGGGCGGGGTTCGGGTGGCACTCTCTCCCGGTCCGCGGTGGACACCTTCAAAGTAGCATACTAGTACGGGCTCTCTTCTCACCGTCCGACGGCCATTCAAAGTAATACTAAACTCACAGAAATAAGGCAATCAAGGGTAGTATCAGAGGCTCACCTAATCGGTGTGAAAACACCGATCCCGCTCGGAGACGAGGGCGCGCCGGGAGGCGAGGGTATATACCAGATCGCCGCGGCGGTGTCGCTTGACCTGAAAGTGAAAGAAGTACAACACTACACCTCTCGCAGGAGGGGTGATCTTGGGGTAGGGATTAAACTTAGTACAACCAAAACGACCTCCACGCAGGGAGGGGCCTTCAGCCGGCCAAGTGGGGTGGGGGAATTAAGCAAAGAAGACCGACTTTTCGAACTCCGCCGGTTCTGCCAAGCTTCAGGCTCGCTGGATAGGGTGTTGATGACGACGCTGCCAAGGACTCCACAGAACTCCAAAAATGATGAAACCGGTGCCAAAAGTTTCCCAACTGACAGAGGATGATGTCTGAATTTTTTCACTAGCTCTGGAACGCGGGGCTGATCGAACCGGCGACTGGAGCAGGACAGCAACGCTCTGCCACTGACTGATGCAGAACTGATGCAGTAGGTTGCAGAAGGCACTACGGAAGCTCCCAAACTCCAAATGGAACAAAACTGGTGGTGGCGCAATCGTGGTCGGAGTAGCTTTGAGCAGAAGTTGACGGGGCCACAATCCGAGGTCGGAGAAGAGAGTGGTGACCGGAGAAGTGGGGACTGGTCGAACCTGGACCTATTGGTGGCAGACTGCACACTCCGGCGAAGAAAATGGTAACTGATAGCTCCGGTGACCGAATGAGGTCCTTCTTCTTGGTGATGAAAGCTAACTGGACGTAGTTTCTGCCCTCCAAAAATGGTACTCAGATCCTTCACGAGCTGGCCGTGGCAGCTTCTGCTTTCAGCTTCAGGTCTTCAGACAGGGACAGAATGCGCAGTTGGACGAGATCCTCAAATACGAACAGCTCCGGACTCGGATGGATGCGAGACCACCACCGTTGGAAAGCTACCTCGCAGGCGATTCCAGCAATATAGACCTTGCCACCTGAATCTTTGAGAGACAGTCGTGGCTGCCTCTGCAAGTCGCTGCCACTCTGCTGCCTGAAACAGAGATAGAATGAGGAGAGGAAGAGGGTGTGGGGAAGGGGATGGCCAAGAGAGTAAGAGGTGGGAGGTGTGTCTAATGGCTATGGAGGGGGGATGTGGGGTGTTTAGGGGTTGTGAGAGTTGTAGGGAAATGAAGGTTGGGGGGGGGGTGAAATGGCTGGAGAGGGCTGTGAGATGAGTGGAGGGAAGGTGGAGCTCTTGGTGGGCAAGGAGAGAGCTAGGGAGAGAGGGGGGCGAACTTGGGCTAGATGGGCAAGGGAGGGGTGACCTTGGGTGGTTAGGGAGGTGGGAAGATGGAAGGGCACTACCCTAGGGAGAGGGAAATTTGAAATTGGGCTTGGGAAGAGCCCCTTCAACTTTGGGGAGATGAAGGGGTGCTTAGGAAGTGGTGTTGGGTAGGTGGTAGTTGGGTGGTGGGGCTTGGATTGGTGGAACTTCCTTGGGACAAGGAGGGGAGTAAAGAGGGGTTATGGGGAGTGGTGGGGAGTTAGTGGAGGTAGGTGGGGGTTGGGAGTAATTGGGAGGGGGAGGAGAGAGGGAGAAGTTCGCCACTTTCCTTGTGGGAGAGAGAAAAGAGATAGAGAGAGAGAGAGAGAGAAGGGGAGAAATTTAGTGGGGGGGAGAGAGATGTGGGAGATATTTCTATTCAAATTGATTCATCAAAAGTTGAGTACATGAGGAGAGATGGGCCTATATATAGGCAACCATTCTTTACATGACCAAAATGCCCCTGACAATAAGGCAAAAGACCGAGCATATCCTAGACTCAATTCTATGGGCCCATAACTAAGATAATAAGGCCCAGTTAAGCATGACAAGGGAAATGGACTAGAACCACATGACTCAATAAAGGGAAATACAAAAGATAGGACTCAATAAAAGGAAAATACATAAGATGAAACTTGGTAAATGAAGATAACAAGTGTAGACCATAATCAATCCACATCAAGAGTGTGCAGGCGACCCGAGCTAGAGGGAGTGTCGTGAGATGCCCTCATCACTGAGTCATCAGTGAATGCAATCCTATGCTTGTTCAATTTATAGGCAATGAATGTGCATGAAGCTGATATTTGGTTTCTAAAAGGGGAAATCATTCATCAGAAGTTAGATTCAATTTAGCAAAATTTAAATAAAATATTCACATGCATGTTCCGCAACCTTGTGCTATATAGTATTCCAGCAGCATCAAATAGCGGTTTAACCTCATCAAGGAATATCTTCGGTGCACTTGATGGAGAAACAACTGGATAGAACGGCTGCAGACAGGTACATAAAATAAATCAACATTATAACCAGCATCAAATACTCATTATCTATTGCATCTAAAGCTCACTTACACTGTGACCACTAGACGGAAGAAATGCTCCAGCTTTGAAAATAAGGCCTATAAGGGGATTGTTGGCAGGAGGTGGTGCACATGCTCCATTAGCAGGGGTGCATGAATGATAACAACATACAAATTGCTTTACAAACAAAGTAAAAGAATGGTATTTCTATGTCCCAACTTCACTAAACAAAAGAATGGTAACAACATACAAATTGCTTTACACAAAGTAACATCAAACATATAAAAAAGGAAATGGTCGATAGAAATTAGGTAGCTTAAAATCACTAATATATAGCAAATGAATGAAATCACAAAGAAACTAAATTCTGGTTCATGTATAATCACATAGAAAAACAAGGGTCTAATCACATATTTCTATTAACAAACTCTATTAACAAGGGTATAATCATCTTTGAGTTCTTTTCCTTTCAACCTGCAAAGAAAATGACAAATAAAAAGTAATAACTCAAATTACAAGAGTTTAACTTCATTCCTGAAATTAAAGTAGAAATGTAAAAGAGATGAAAGTCATTACATGTGTCCTTAGCCAGGCTATTGTTTTGCCAGTGGCATCTCCAATTGTTCTGACATCATTGTATGGTCGAATAAGTGGGGCTGATGGTTGTATAGGTATTTCAATAGACACTTCACAAAAAAATCTCCTAGTTCCACTCCTCCAACTTTCTTTTTTGAATCTCTACTAACAACGATCCCAGAAGCTACCACAATGTCAACTTCAGTCCAACTCTTTAAAAAGACATATTCAACATTCTATAAAAAAATGTAAGTTATTAAAATGAAATGATTGATTCCAAGTATAAAAATTCAAACATTAGAAATGTAATAAAGTAATGATCTAAACTATTGTTAACTTACGTTCTGATTACATGCTTGAGGACCCTTTCCTCTACTTATTGCCAAAGAGGGTATCTAAAATTACAATTAAATAATATTAATAAACATTTATCTAAGAATTCTTATTTCGAATAATTGAGAATGTTGGCAACTATAATGCAAGTAAACAATCTTCTATAGATAAATATTTTACCTCTTCATTTTGTTCTGTGTTGCCTGCTTGAGAGGATGAATGCTCATGTGGGGATCGAATATCATTCATATTCGTGGTGGCATTTGAATCCTATTAAATCAACAAAAAAGAAGTGAGCTATGTTCATATTAATATATTACATTCAAACATATATTTTTAAATTACCTGCATATTAGTGAGTGGAAAATTCAAAGCACCTAGCATGTCATTGATATTGATGTTACTTGTACTCTCTCCACCATTTTGTAGTACTCCCATCAAACAACGGCCAAGGGACTGTACTGTAGTTTGCAATAATTTCATCTCTTCTCACATTTTCTATACTTCCTCTGTATTAGTAGAAACTCTCTCTCTAGTTGTAACACGACTGATTTTATCACCAAACGCCTTTGATGGTGTAGGGCCCATCCCAATTGTCCTAACCCAACTACGTCCATCCACTCCCATGACTTGAGAAAATGCATCATTCCTTGAGACTTTCTCCATTATTTGAGATCCCTCAGGTTGTCCAGAGTATAATTCTTGGATAAGTGACTTATAAGATTAAAGAAAATAAATGAGTATTTAAAATAATAAATTAATTGCAACGCAAACTTAAATAAATCACAACCAATGAAATATTTAAAAAGATACTTACAATTATTTCAGTAGATGCCTCGTCCGCAGGATTCCCATTCTTACGTGTATGAGTTACCATAAATATATGAGCTCTAGGAGGATCTTCACCATTTGGCATCTTCTTTTTCTAATAAAAAAAATCAATAGTAAAATAGATCATCACTAAACCAATTACTAAATGGTATGCATTTGGTAGCCACTAATCATATTCACATTAGCATCATTTATTGGCTTAGTTCATCACATGATTTTGGTTCACAAAAAAATGTAATAAATATTTACAAGTATAAAGTGCATACCTTTAGCTCTGTTACCCTAGCAAAACTTCTGGTACCTGAGGTGTGCGAAATTTTTTGTTGTGCACGGTTTGCCTTATTCTTCATACTGATGGCCTGATATCTTGCATTGCTTTACACGCACACATCTTGAGATGTTCGCTGCATAACCATCTGGGAATTTTATTCTTTTTAGGAATCTGTAAAAAAGTCTTTTTTCTTGATCTTTCAATGTGAAACATGCAACATGCTTTATAGTTTTATGGCCATCTGATACAAAGTGAAGAACATGCTTTATGTTCAGAGCCTGCAAATCTAGACGAGCATTCGAGTTATCCTTCGAGCCATCTTTATCATTAAATATAGTATTGAGCAAACTTTCGCAAACATTCATTTCAATATGCATCACGTCGAGATTGTGACGTAATAAATTATGCTCCCAATATGGCAAATCAAAAAAGATACTTTATAAAATGGATCCACATCTTTACCATGCTTCTTTTTTCTTTTTGATTTATTCTGACAAGTCTTTCCAAATGTAAAAGTGAATCCTTGCAATTGTGCCAAACAATCAGAACCAGATAAAGGTTTAGGAGCACTTCTATACTCCTGCTTACAATCAAATGATCTATACTCAGATCTAAATCGATGATCACGATCTAAAAATTGGTGGTGACCCATATAACAAAACTTTCGACCATAAGTCAAGAAATAAGACCATGTGTCCTTATTGCAATGAGGGCATGTGTATTTCCCCTTGGTACTATGTAGGAAAATCATTGATTGTCCACAATAATGCAGCACGCATTTTGAATATCTCTTTTCTCGATGCGTCATATGTTTCAACCCTAACTTCCTACAACTCATTCAACTCCTCTATCAAAGGTTGAAGGTATATGTCAATATCATTACCAGGAGCCAAAGGGCCATGAATAAGCAAAGACATGATAAAATAAGGTTGTTTCATACACATCCATGGCGGTAGATTATAAGGCATTAGAATAACTGGCCATGTACTATGAGAGATACTCATCGTCCTAAATGGATTAAAACCATCAGCTGATAAACCAAGTCTCACATTCCTACTATCTGCAGAAAAATCAGGATTAAGATAGTCAAAAGTCTTCCAAGCAGGAGAATCAGCAGGATGTCTCGTCATACCATTTTTAGTGCGCTCTTCATCATGCCATCTCATAGAAGGAGATGTTTTTGATGACATGAATAGTCTTTGAAGCCTTGGTATTCAGGGAAAATGCCGTAATATTTTGGCTGCAATCTTTGATTGTTTCTTGGATGATTTCACCTCATTTTCACCATTTGTTTCAACTTGTATCCATCTTGAAGCACCACAAGTGCTGCGTGATTCATCATTAACCTTTGTCTTCCAATACAGTTGACAATCATTAGGACAAGCATGAATATTCTTGTAATCAAGTCCTAAGTCCTTAATAATCTTTTTGATCTCATATAGAGAATTTGGCAATGTTTCACCATCAGGCAACACTTCTTTCAACAATTCTAACATCATAGTGAATGAACTATCACTCCATCCATTGAGACATTTGATCTGATAGAACCTAACAAGAAATGATAGCTTGGTAAATCTTTTACATCTTGGGTATAATTCTTGCTCAGCATCTTTGATCAATTTAGAAAACTTTTCAACTTCAGCATCTATTCTTTGTGGAGAATTTGATACTCCAAATGTAGACGAACTCAGATTTGCGAAGATAAAAGTGTCATTCAGCATTTCATGCATTTCAGTATCAGGATTTGAATTATTGGAGTCATTGAATACAACATTTGTTGAAGCATCATGTGAACCTTCCCCATGAAAAATCCAATGAGTGTAGTTGACATTGAAACCATGACAAATTATATGCTCGAAGACCTCTTGCCTGATCATCCTAAAGCAATTATTACAATTCACGCAAGGACACATGATCTTCCCATCACTAGAGGTTTTTTGATATGCAAAATCTAAAAATTAAAATGCTCCATCCACATATCTCTTGCTCACCCTACAACATTGAATCGAATATATAAGTCAATAGTTACGTATTTTTTCCATCACAGAAAAGAATAACCATAATACCTTATTATGTATATATACCTTCGTTCTTGAATCCAACTCTTATCTAACATTTTTCCAACAAATTTGACTATCAAAGAGTGTGAAGAAATAAATTTGATCACTACGAAAAAGTTAGTGTAGTGATGGTTAAGTATATAATACACATTTTAAATTATCAACAAAAAAACGTATGAATCTAGGAGATTCTTTAACAAGTTTTGGTTTAACTACATACCTTGCTGAGGACAGAATGATAAATGTGATTATAAATTGTACGAAAACAAATCATTCACTAGGCACAGATGTGATTAGGGCGAGCAAGTACTGCATAAATGAAAATCAAAGGAAAATACGACTACGTTAAGCAAGTTCATAAAGTTGGACAAATTTTATTCTCAACACTATGCTTAAAAGAGAAGAAAAAATAAAAGAAACTATTTAAAGAGAACATGAAAGTAATTTTTGTCATAAAGTGTGCAATGTTTAATTGCTCTCATAACGTGTCATGAGCCTATTGAGCATCCACCTGAAAACTATGTAAATGACTTTTTAAAAAATGAAAGTTAATGGTTTCATTTTTCTTTTTTTACATGTAATCCTAAAGATAGTATATCCATGATGCATTGACAGTATGAAATATGTAAAACATGTAGACCCCTAGCTACTTTTGTGTGATAGAACCTTAGCCTGCTATTAAGTGTGAAAGACTTATTCCATTTAGAATTTATGTACCTAGTTTATTTGTCAAAGTTATTAAGTTGTCAGGGGAGGATGAACGTGCTATTTAATTACTCGTATGCATTATTTTGACAGCAACCGCATGATGTTAAGAGGGAGTGTCCCTAGTATCATGGTCAGCTAATATGTACTGTGTGATGGTGAATGCGTTCATAGCTTGTGCATTAAAATGGTGATATAAGTTGATTTCAAAGCCCATCAAGTTGTCAAGCATCCTTTTCTTGTGGGGCACGATGAACACTAAAGCTTTTGATGTATACTTTGGAGATTTGCAAGCTTTCTAAAGTTGTAGGTGCAGGATAGCTGCATGAGAACACCATGCTACAAATTGCACATTTACAGTACATTGTTGGCACTAAGAAAGAAGAAATTGTTACGGAACGGCGTTAACGGAACGCCGTTAGAAGAGCAAATGTGAGAATGTGTGTGTAGGCTACACATATGCTTGATTTATGTTTTAGTTTGTTGACATACCATCAGGCAATATGCAACCAAGTTTTACCGTGTAACTACATTAATTGTCATATTGTTAATCTACTTCATGCCTATTTTCTGTTTCAACTTTCATAATGTGTATTGCATATATTCTTAGGTGATGTATCAAGGTGCTCTTCAGATAACCTTGTCTTTGAGGATGATTTAGAGAAGGGATGTAATGCCCTTCTTGCCCGGGCATCCCGAAAGACACAATGAGCAGAGAAAAAGTCATAGAACAATTTAATTGTTTAGGAAGACTACTCACTAGCAGTAAATTAACAAAATTATATGGCATATGAAGTGTAGAGGAGAGGGTCAAGTGATCTGAGAGTCTGAGTCTCATGGAACCTTTTTCTAGCAATAGTTGTGCGGGTACCATTAGCAATAGCGAGTTTGCCTTGATCTGAAGGCAGTGAATATGAATGAAGAGAAGTGGATCTACCGGCCATGTGTTCAATAGCACCAGAGTCAAGCACCCAAGAATTTCTAGGAGATCGAGCGATAGCACTCAAAGCGGCGTCATGTATACTTCACCGCAATGAAGAGGAGGGTGTGTGGGAAGTGCCCTGAAGCTGTGCAAGAAGATGCTGAAGAGTGACAAAGCAAAGCATCAAGATGCTGCTAGAGCAATACTCAGTATAAGCATCAAACAATTATGAAGTATGAACAACTTGAAATTGGATATGCCGCCAACCTCTGATAAAACTAAAAAGATAGGTTCCATACAGCACAAGAGTGGAAACAATACAAATAAGAAACAATTTCTAGCAGCCAAGGTCTGTTTATGACTTCCGTGTGATAAAAATCAAGGCAAAAGGAAAAGCAAAGATTGTTGATCACTGGACAAGCGTTTCCATAAATTCTTTAAATCAACACTTCGCATATTTATCCATATCATGTGGCTTAGTAATCACAATACTTGTTGCAGGAAAAGGTTCAATGTCCAAACCATCCTTGGGGTAAAATGGTGAAGGATGTGTTCCAGATGCCCTGTCCATTCTGGGGTTACCTTTGCCAGCCAGGATTTATCATTGGATCCCAAAAAAACATATTTTGAGGGTCTCAATTGTGATAAAAGAAAAGACCTATATCATCATCATCATCATCATCAGAGCCTTATCCCAATTAATTGGGGTCGGCTACATGAATCCTGTTCCGCCAAAGATTTCTATCAAGTGCAATATTCATATTTAAACTTAAGGAACTAATGTCCTTCCTAATAACATCGTACCATCTCATTTTAGGCCTTCATCGAGCTCTTTTGCTAGCATCCACTAAGATTTGATCACATCTTTTAACCGGCGCTGAGTTAGGGCGACGAAACACATGTCCAAACCACCTGAGTCTATTTTCTCTCATTTTACTATCAATTGGAGCTATCCCTAAGTCCTTACGGATGCGCTCATTCCTAATCTTGTCTTTCTTAGTCTTGCCACACATCCATCTCAACATCCTCATCTCTGCTACACACATTTTGTGGATGTGTTCCTTTCGTACTGCCCAACACTCGGTACCATATAACAGAGCGGGTCTCACAGCCGTTCTATAAAACCTCCCTTTGAGTTTCACAGGCATACGACGATCACAAAGGACACCTGATGCACTTCTCCATCTTAACCAGCCTGCCTTAATCCTATGTGTAACGTCATCATAAATCTCCCCATTCTCTTGTATGATAGACCCTAAGTATCGAAAGCTACTACTCTTCGGAATGTTATGTCCATCAATTAGAACCATGTCTTCCTGAACCACTCTCCCATTACTAAAATTACAGTGCATAAATTCTGACTTGCTCCTACTAATTTTAAAACCTTTAGACTCCAGGGCAAGTCTCCAACGCTCTAGCTTAGCATTTAGAGCATCAATACTCTCATCAATTAAAACAATATCGTCTGTAAATAGCATACACCAAGGGATATCCTCATGTAATTGTTTAGTTACTTCATCCATAACTAAGGCAAAGAGATACGGACTTAGTGCAGAACCTTGATGCAAACCTATAGAAACGGAAAATTCACCAGTCTCCCCAGCAATAGTTCGAACACTAGTAATAGCACCGTCGTACATATCCTTAATCAAATCAACATATCCTTGAGAGATTCCTTACTTTCTTAATGTCCACTAAATCAATTCTCTCGGTACTCGATCGTACGCCTTCTCTAAATCAAGAAAAACTATATACAAATCTTTTCTCATCTCTCTATACTTCTCCATTAGCTGCCGTAGCAAGAAAATAGCTTCTGTAGTAGATCTATTTGGCATAAAACCAAATTGATTTTCCGACACAGTAGTCATACCACGGAGGCGTTTATCAATTACTCTTTCCCAAAGTTTCATAGTATGACTCATAAGCTTAATTCCACGATAATTATTACAACTTTGAATATCTCCTTTATTTTTATAGAAAGAAACTACAACACTTTTTCTCCAAACTTCTGGCATTCTCCGTTCCTTTAAAATTTTATTAAAAAATTTAGTTAGCCACTGAATACCAATATCTCCTAGGCCTTTCCATACTTCAATAGGTAAGCCATCTAGTCCTAAGGCCTTGCCCACTTTCATTTTCCTTAAAGCATCCTCCACTTCTGACATCTTAATACGCCTTAAATATTGATATTTATCAAATATTGTGGACTCTTGGGTACCTACTAAAGATAAATCCTTGACGGAATCTCCATTAAGTAACTTCTGAAAATAGCTATGCCACCTCCCTTTAATCTCAAGATCCTTAGTTAAAACCCTTTGATCTTCACCTTTAATGCACCGAACATGATCTAAATCTCTAGTTTTCCTTTCTCTTAATTTAGCTAGTTTAAATATGTCCTTTTCACCCTCTCGGGTTCCTAATTTATTATATAAATCTTCAAATGCCTTTGATTTGGCTTCGCTGACTATTATCTTAGCTCTCTTTTTAGCGATTTTATACGCTTCTAGGGTTTGAGCATTTTTGTTAGCTTGCCAAACTTTAAAGCATTCCTTTTTTACTTTAATGGTATTTTGAATTTCCTCACTCCACCACCAAGTCTCTTTTTCTAAGTTCTTTTTACCTTTAGATTCGCCTAAGAGCTGCTTTGCAACCCTCGTTATATAATTTGTAGCATTATTCCACATTACATTAGTTTCTTGTTCTAAATTCCAAATATTTTCCTTTAATAGATGATTTTTAAAAGTTTCTAAACTTTTACCTTTTAAATTCCACCATTTAATCTTGGAATAATTATTTATAATGATCTTTCTTTTGAATTTAGGGATAGTGACATCCATTACTAACAATCTATGTTGAGGGGCTAGACTCTCACCAGGAATAACTTTACAATCTTTACATAAAACTCTATCGACCTTCCTAATGAGAAAATAGTCAATTTGACTTATATGTGTTCCACTCTTGTATGTTATTAAGTGTTCGTCCCACTTCTTAAAGAAGGTATTAATAATTGCTAGATCATAGGCCATAGCAAAATCAAGAATAGTGTTACCCATATCATTTCTATTACCAAAACCAAGCCCTCCATGAATCCTCTCATAGCCTCTATTATCTATACCCACATGACCATTAAGATCCCCTCCAATAAAGATTCTCTCTTCACTAGGGATATTTTGGATCAAACTATCAATAGCCTCCCAAAATTGCTTTTTAATGCTCTCTTATAATCCTACTTGAGGTGCATATGCACTAATTATATTCAAAATATCATCACCCAAGATAAGTTTAATTACCATTAGTCTATCCCCTAATCTATTTACTTCCACAACTCTGTCTTTTAAGTTTTTATCTATTATTATAGCAACACCATTTCTAGACTCCTATATCATATACATAAAAGAAAGCAAAGTAATCATAAAAGAGTATGAAAAATAAGCAAATATATGTAGTGAATGAATAGGTCAAAAAGTAAACAATGCAAGCAGAAAGAATGATTTGGTGGGTTGATGCACAAAAAATGCTTTGGAGGGGCATGAAAGGAAATAACAACCATTTTTTTTGGTAGGGAGAGAGACCATGTGGCCATATTGTATGAGCTTCTCTTAATATGATTGAGCAGGTCATGGAAACATACAGAGAAGTCACCAACTTTTCACAAGATTTCTTGTTTTGCTATCTCATATTCAATGTAGGCCCCATGTTGACAAGTTTGATTTTGCAGTTTACTCACCTTAATTAGGCATCTAATCTGCCAGAGGTATGCATATTGTTATGTTTCACTGTCACCTTTTTCAACTCCATCCCCCCAGAAGACCAAGAGAAAACCCACCCACCCGGGATCAAGCCCAAATCACTGGTCACCCGATCCGCAGGCAGGCCAAATGTCTCTCGGATAGCAGGCTCCCTTCAGCCCCGCGAAGCCTACAAGGTCAGAACCCACGTGAATCCCAAGGTGGTACCAGCCCTGCATTTGTGCCCACTGATGTGATTTGATATAGATGGTAATAATCCACTTTCAAAGCCATGTTAGCGTACAAATGTTAGAGTCCATAAAATGAAAAAGTGAGTCAGGAGATCTGCATTTTGATTTGAAAGATCCAGTAATTCCTTTCACCCCGAATAGCCTAGATATCAGCACAAAGCACCAAATGGCAAGTAAAAGAATTTGCACACACGTGAATGGCATGCACCTTGCCTGCACCCAACCCAGCAGGCATATGTGCATGCGCCTGGTAAAAGCATATCCTCCAATGCCTCAACTCCTTCTATAAGGGATGTTAGCATCAAGGTGATGTCATCGCAAAAGGTAATAAACTTATATCAGTCATGATTAAAATCAAAGTTACATTTTTTATCAAAAAGCAATACTAGCCACATGCAGGTGTGAATTGTCCCATGTCAACAGATGACACCTCAGACAAGTCAAAAGTTATCTCAAAATGATGTATGTAAATCATCTCTTTTATTTGATTCCACACGCCAGCCAATACTCTTGTTCTTGCTTTTATCATTCAAACCATCCTTATTAGTGCTAAAATGATCCATTCAGCATGTAGGGAAAAAAAGCAAGCACACAGAGATTGTCATGTAATCACAAGTAAGAATACTGTAAGCATTTACACTGTACAATAAGGCTAAGAAAATAGGTAGTCTACCTGAATACTTATCATAATATAGCATTAATAAGTAAAAGAACCTACCAAATCCCTCTGGATCTTTGCTGATGAACCCCATTAAGTGCTCAGTGGTAGCCAAGTTTGCATCACTAAAGTAATACTCTACCTGCCACATCAAGACAGAGAAATTTAGTTTTGACCGTAAGAGCTATTCATATATTGTTAGCAAAGGGATAAAATTTAGCTTTCCATTTAAGTTCTAATCATTCTGATACAGAAACAGATGCCTTTCAAACGTTGGCATTAGTCAGCATTCAATAATTTCTCCAAACGGTAACCAAGTGACAACCAGAATATTGGAAGGACAGGATATCTCGCCAAAGAAGGGAATAAACGCATGATCTTCGCTCCTCTCAAGGGGTTGGATATTCCATCCCAGTGTTGAATTACAACCACTTCTGCAAAATAGAAAATTGGTGAAAGAATAGATATCCTGCGCTGGGTTAAATATTCTTCCCTACACGTATCTGTGTGCCCAACAAAGGCTAAGAAATCAACCTTTTCTCTTGCACAGTTACAGTGAATTTTTTTCTTCTCGGACAATAGAGAAACATGATAAATGAATCTAAACCAATAGGAAAGAAAGGGTAATGCTTGAATGCAAACATTGTCTGCATAGAATCTACTTCCCCGGAAGGTGATCAAAAGATATATTAGTTTTTCCCATTTATCTTTTGCGTCCGCAGCTGGGTGTAGGAGAAGATGGACGAAGAGTCCACAGCAGAAGGGTGCTAGGGAGGTGAGAGGAGGAGGAGTGGAAAGGAGAATACCTTGTGGCGTAGCAGTAGAGCAACCTTGTGGCGTAGCAGTAGAGCAAGAGCGTGATGGTGGTGGTCGGGGAGCATCGCCCGGCGCTGGTTATGGCTAGGCCCTGCATAGTTGAGAAACTATACGTAGGGGACCTGCCAACGGCTCCTGCGGCTACTAAGGAATGGTGAGGGGGGAACTATACGTAGCAGACCGGCCGGTGACTCCTGCGGCTACTGAGGAATGGTGAGGGGGAGTAAGTGGGCGGGGGAGAAGGGGGGCAGGGAGGCAATGAGGCAGATGGGGATGTACACCAGAGGCCGTGAGTAGGTAGAGAGGTTGAAGGAGAAGATGACGAAGAGTTCTGCGGCACACGGGAGGGGCCCAGGGAGGTGAGAGGAGAGGTTGAGTGGTGGAGGAGAAGGTGGATTGAGGAGGGAATACGTCCACGACCGAGAGGGGTGGAGAAGAAGATGAAGGAAGAGTCAACAGTATAGTGGAAGGGGGTGCCGGTGCAGGGGTGATGACGAGCAACGCGGTGGCGTAGCAACAAATAAAGAGCGACATGGCAGTGGTAGGGAAGCGTCATCCGACGCCAGTTGCAGCTCCTGCGACGCTCCTGTGGAGGTGGGCAGTAGATGTGAAGAAGGTTCGGTAACTCCTGTGGCGTTGCTGAGGGAATAGTGAGGGGGAGAACGGGCCAGGGACGTGATGATCGTAGAGGAGTAGAGGAGAAAATGTCAGCACCGACGGTGAGGAGGTGGATCGATGAGGAACGAAGAGGAGGTGGATGAGGAAAGAAGTCCGCGCGTGGTGGAAAGAGGCCAGGCTACGGAGAGGCGAGATGGAGATGGGAGAAGATGACGATCGCGATCGAGGAATACTCCACGTTCCGCGGGAACGAATCAGGTGGGGGTGGTTACGTTGGCGCGCGGGAGGAAGCGGCGGTAGGCAAAATTTTTTTGGGTGTAGTATGAATGAGTTTTTATTTTTCTTTTATAATTATTTGAGGCAATTGTAAAATGCCCCTGTACATGATTTTATATAAATAAGAAACTTAAAATACTTTAAGGGTAATATTAAATATAAAATGCCCCTAATTAGGATTATATTGAGGTAGTTCTAATAAATGTCTCTAAATAAACTACCCCTATATCTCCATTTTTTTGTAGTGAATACTCTTCATACGTTGGTGAAGCATTCTATTGTCAAAGGTCTGCCTGAAATAAAATTCAAACTGAACACTAAGATTTGTGATGCATGTGCTCAAGGAAAACAAACTAGAAAGTCATTTAAAAGCAGAACTGAAAACTCATCATCTAAACCACTTGAACTAATCCATATGGACTTCTTTGGTCCAACCAAAACAGCTAGCTTAAGTGGTAAAAGATATGGTTATGTCTTAGTATAGATGACTTTACTAGATTCACTTGGGTATTTTATCTTGCACATAAAAATAATGCCTTTGATTAGTTTCAGGCACTATATATGCAAGTGAAGCTAGACGTTAAGTTTAAGATTTCCAACATAATTTCAGATCATGGTGGTGAATTCGACAATGCTGACTTTGAAAATTTGTGTAGGTCTGAAGGAATCATTCACAAGTTTTCATCACCAATGACTCCTGAACAAAATGGGATAGTTGAGAGGAAGAACAAAACCCTCATAGAGATGGCACGCACAATACTTGTTGAAAGGCATCTACCAAGGAGATTTTGGGCAGAAGCGGTAAACACTGCATGTTACATCATCAAACGCTCAATGGTAAGGCCACTCACCAAAATGACTCCGTATGAGCTGCTAAAAGGTAAAAAGTCATCTCTCTTTCACATGAAAGTTTTTGGGTCAAAGTGCTTTGTTCATAACAATGATAAAAGAGTTCTGGGCAAGTTTGAGCCCAAGAGCGAAGAAGGGATATTCCTTGGGTACTCTGATAAGTCTAGAGCTTATAGAGTCTATAATCTTAAGACCCTTTGTGTGGAAAAATCCCCTCACATCACCTTTGATGAAATTGGTCTTGATAACACTTGCAGGGAAGATGATGAGGGGGAATTCCTGAACATAAAAGGAAAAGAGGAACTTCCACATGAGGAGATACAAGCAAATGAAGATCAAGAAGTTCCAAGCAATGATCCGGTCACCGAAGCAGATGAAGGTAACACTCAACATGATTTAAGAGTGTTAAAAGACCATCCATTAGAAAACATCTTAGGTAATCTACATGACCGAATCAAAACTAGGTCTCATTTCAAAATTATGGATGAAATTGAACAACTTGCACTTGTATCTCAAATTGAACCCAAAAATATTGTAGAGGTCTTAAAAGATGATAACTGGATAAACTCCATGCATGAAGAATTAAACCAGTTTGAAAGAAACAAAGTTTGGCATTTAGTTCCCAGGCCTCAAGAAAAATCTGTCATAAGAACTAAATGGGTTTTCAGAAATAAACTAAGTGAAGATGGAAAGATAATAAGAAATAAATCCAGATTGGTGGCTCAATGGTATAATCAAGAATTTGGCATAGATTATGAAGAATCTTTGCTCATGTTGCTAGACTAGAGGCCATTAGAATTTTGCTAGTATTTGCATGTTCTCATAAAATTAAATTGCAGCAAATGGATGTTAAGAGTGCTTTTCTAAATGGTCTTATTAAAGTAGAAGTCTATGTAGGGCAACCCCCGGTTTTGAATGCACATATTTCAAAGATCATGTTTATAAGTTGGATGATGCGCACCGACTAGTGTCGTTAAGAAAGCCGTGCCACAATTTCAAAATATTCACACTCACTCACGTTAAAAGATTGAAAAATCAAATATATAGTGGTAAGCGGAGTCGATCCCACGAGGAGGAATAATCTTTATAGAACAAGTTGGAAAAACACCTTATGCTTTGAAAACCAAATTTTTGAGTGTGATTAATCTAAGGAAAGATAAATTGCTTGAAAATTATTTAAAGAATATGAGAGGGTTTAAGTAGAGAAATTTGGAGGAGATAGAAAGATAAACACAATTTCACAAAGATCAACTTTATTGCTATGAGAGGTGGCAAGTACAATGTATATGAAAACTAAAATTACAACTTGTAAAATAAAAGAAGAGAAAAGAAATTATAAGCCAATAGGATGAAGAACATCGTCAACTCCTTGCCGAGCCTTTGAGTGTATCACCCCGCCATAAAAGTAGACGCCACCAAGAGGACCAAAGAGAGAAAATCCGCCATATGGATATGTGAAGAAATATGGGAAGGTGGAGGTAAGAGAGTGGAAGTCAATAGAAGGAAGAAGGATGGGCTACGGTAGCAAGAAAATATAAAACATAGTAAAACAGTTTTAAAAATAGAGGGTTAGAAGAAGAGGAATAGATTAAAATCTAGAGAGCATTAGACGATGTGAAAGAAGAGAAAATTGTAGAAGACGAAGAGAGGAAGAAGATTTATGGAGAACACAAAGACAGAAAATGAGAGGAAGATAGAGAAAAACGTGATAGAACAGAGAGTGGTCGCGGATGAATAGTGCAAAAAAACCCAGGACAGAACATTAGAAAATTGAGAATATCTTTAAAACCAGGTCGAATTAGAAGAAGGTGAAGAAAGAGAAGTTGTAGATATTTGAAAAATAAAGAACTTTGATGAAAAACATAGATTAAAAAGAGGAGTTGAAAAGGGGGAAAAACTAGGAAGAACAGGAGGTGATGCGCGGATGAATAGTGAAAGCCCTAAAAATCTGAACTTTAGAAAACAATAAATAACTTGTGAACGAGGAAGATTTGGAAGAAGAGGTAGAAGCAGAAGTTGAAGAACTTTCAAAAATGCATAACTTTTGTGAAGAACACAGAGAGAGATGAGGATCAGAAGAAGGAGAAAAATAAGAAAGAATAGAGTTTGTAAAAATCGGATGAACAGTAAAAATGTAGAGATAGATGTTTGAAAAATTGAGAATAGATTAAGAACGGTGGAGAATTAGAAGAAGAAGAAGAAGAATTTGTAGGAGACTTAAAAACAAAAAACTTTGAAGAAGAACGTAACTGCAAAAAATGAAAGGAAAAGCTTTAAAATTAATTCCTACGGCAGACCTTCAACTGGCTTTTTCTCCATGGCCGAACACAACATCCTATTTATAGGGTTTAGAACCCTTCCACGATCGTGGGTTCCCAATTTCATCCAAAAACCAGTTTCCAACAATGCAACTTGATCCATTTAGACTTCTTTCCATCCTTGGAGTCCTCCTTTCCTTGAATATGGCTTGAATAAGCTTGAAAATTGGTAGGAGATTTTGATCGGGAAACTACAGTTGCTGTTTCTGGTTCAACTTTGAATAGCGACCTAGACTGGGGCGTCATTTCTTGAAGTAGCGCCTCTTCATTCGTGCGTTGTTTCCTTATTTCTTTATTTACTATTTTCCTCATTTTTTGTAAAATAAGAATTGACGACTGTTCATATGGACGTTCTTTCAATAATTAGCGACTTCATCTTGGGTGCTAATTCTTTTTCTTTTTCTTTTTTAAAATTAATTGACGCCTAGTCTTGTGTCGCTTCTTACTGAATACGCACCCTTGAAGCTGTCGCTCAAATTTTTCCATTTTCTTTTTATTTTCTGATCAAATGAATTGACGCCCGTGACACCGTCGCTGTTTACTTAAGACGCGCCCGTGTAAAAGGGCGTTCATTAAATAGCGCCCTGAGCTTAGTCGCTATTCCCTGAAAATGTAAAAATTCATAATATCAATGTAATTCATCCAAAAAAATGATTTCTAAATAATTATGCAAATTCATGAATAATTCTCACATGGTCATTTTAACTCCAAAACATGATAAAATGCATGAAGACTCAAATAATGGTGAGAATGAAATTAATTCATATTAATGCACAACTTTATTCATTTTAATGTTCAAAGACGATAAATGTGATGCAACTTATCATATGAAATATAGCATTTATCACATCCCCCAACTTACTCATTGCTAGTCCCTTAGCAATGCAATTAAATCAAAATTAAGGACCAACAAGAGTTTATAAAAATCATACTCTTATATCCAGCTCTCCCTTCATAGAATCAATCAAAGATTAGGAATTAAGAATCATTAATGCTCATACTAACCTTATATTAGAAAGTTAGGTATATGATCAAGAATTCAAAGTAAAGTTCAATAGCACTTGTGCATGTGTAATTCCAAATCTACAATTAAGATAATTGCATCTCCCATTTATTATTCTAAGTAAGTATCTTTCAACCCTGCACCTCTTAGATAAGAGCTTTTAAGCATACTAGCTTTTATCTGCCTTTTTCTTTTATCCCTTTGAAACTTTTTTTTCATTTGCACAACCATAATGCTGCACTACCCTTCACCTTTTTACGCGAACCTCAACACGTCTTAGGTGAAATAGGCCCGGTTACTAAGATCAGGGGCATTTTTCATGGTGTGATCTTTCTATTTCATCATTTCTCTCTTTTTCAACAATATGCCTTTACTTTTTCTTTTCTTTTTTTCTATAAAACATGGCAGAAAGCTTTATAAAAAGATCTCTTTCTTCTAAGGAAGTACAGAGCATCAGACAACATACCCAAAATAGCAGAAGGCTTGTCCTTCTTATTCCATTAGTGTGCAATGTGAATTTCATTTTTCTAAAGTGCATATGAACTTTAAAGAGATTCTTACATCAGTTTTCCATGGCTAGATCGAAATAAATTTTTTATCATCCTTCTCTTTAGTTTTTTCTAATCCAGAATTACTTCCAATTTAAGAAAAACTCAATTGGGGATTCATCTTTTCACTTTCATGCAAATTTACAAAAAATGATATGCAAGAATTCATGCAAAATCCCTACCAGATTGTACTATATGCAATGAAAATTTTCTGCCCTCTCCCCCCAACTTGAATGACATTGTCCTCAATGGCATGTAAAGTTGAAATGAAAGAACAATGTAACAGTAAAGTTTGATGAGTAGGAAAAAGATAACCTGGTGTGCAGGACAGAACCTCCTTTGGCGACAACTTCCTCTCCTTGACTTGAATCTAACAACTAAAACACACTTAAACAAAAGCATCAAATAATAAAAATCTTGGGTTGCCTCCCAGAAGCACTGAGTTTTCCGTCTTCAGCCAGATGCATGAAGGCTCACAAATAATTACTCCAAATCACATAAAGCAATTGATTCTTTTGCAGTTAACTGTTCATTCTCCAAGTAACGTTTTAACCTTTGGCCATTGACAGTAAAAATGTGACCATTTTGAGGATTTAAAAGTTTAACAGCTCCATGTTCGAATACTTTAACAACAACAAATGGCCCATCCCATCTGGATTTTAATTTACCAGGGAACAAACGCAGCCTTGAATTAAAAAGCTAAACCTTTTGATTTTCTTGAAAACTCTTTCTGTGAATGTGCTTATCATGAAAATACTTTGGTTTTAGCTTTGTAAATTTTCGCATTTTCATAGGCTTCATTCCTTAATTCCTCCAGTTCATTCAATTGAAAGGCTCTTTGGGACCCAGCTTGAGTTAAATCAAAATCAACATGTTTTATGGCCCAATATGCTCGGTGCTCTAATTCTACTGGCAAGTGGCAGGCTTTTCCAAAAATGAGACGGCAAGGGGACATGCCAATGGGAGTTTTGTATGCAGTTCTATAGGCCCATAATGCATCATGTAGTCTTTCAGACCAGTCTTTTCTATCCGGCCTAACTGTTTTATGCAAAATATTTTTGATCTCCCTATTAGAAACTTCAACCTGACCACTAGTTTGGGGATGATAAGCGGTAGTAAGCTTGTGAGTGATACCATACTTACGAAGTAAAGCTCGGAATTGAAAATGAGTGAAATGAGAACCCCCATCACTAATTATAGCCCTAGGACAACCAAACCTAGAAAAGATATTCTTCTTCACAAACTTCATAACCACCTTATGGTCATTTGTCCTAGTAGCAATAGTTTCAATCCATTTGGAAACATAATCGACCGCCACCAAGATATATTCATTACCAAAAGAAGATGGAAACGGTCCCATAAAATCTATTTCCCAAACATCAAAAATTTTAACCACCAGAATGGGATTCAGCGGCATCATATCTCTCTTCGAATTATTGCCCACAGCCTGACATCTCAGACATGATTTAGAAAATTCATAAGCATCTTTAAATAAAGTGTACCAATAGAATCCACTTTGTAATACTTTAGCCGCTGTCTTCTTTCCAGAGAAGTGTCCCCCACAAGCAAGAATATGACAAAAATTCAATACTGATTGTTCTTCTTCTTCAGGGATACATCTTCTAATGATCTGATCGGGACCCATGTGAAACAGCTCAGGGTCCTCCCAGAAATAGTGTTTTACCTTAGAAAAGAAGTGATCCTTCTCCTACCTAGTCCACCTTCCTGGGATCTGACCTACTGCCAGGTAGTTAACAATGTTAGCATACCAAGGAGTTGAAGAATGAGAAAGGGAAAGAATCTGCTCATCAGGAAAAGAATCAAACATTGGAGCACCTTCTGGTAACACTATCCTGGATAAATGATCAGCAACCACATTGGCTAACCCCTTCTTGTCTCTAATTTCTAGATCAAACTCTTGTAACAATAGAATCCATCTAATGAGACGGGGCTTAGCATCCTTCTTGGAAAGTAAGTATTTTAAGGCAGAATGATCGGAGTAAACAATAACCTTAGCCCCTAAAAGATATGATCAAAATTTTTCTAGGGCAAAAACAACAGCTAGGAGTTCCTTTTCCGTGGTGGTATAATTCAATTGTGCATCAGCGAGGGTGCGACTCGCGTAGTATATTACCACGGGCTTCTTATCTATCCTTTGTCCTAGGACAGCTCCAACAGCATAGTCCGAGGCATCACACATTATCTCAAAAGGAAGCGACCAATCTGGAGATTGAATAATCGGAACTTGAGTAAGGGCCGCTTTCAAAGAATTAAAGACTTTAAGACAAGAATCATCGAAATGGAATGGAGTATCTTTAGCAAGCAACTGTGTGAGGGGACGAGCAATGGTAGAGAAGTTCCGAATAAATCTGCGATAGAAACCCGCATGGCCAAGAAATGATCTGATTTGCTTGACAGATGTAGGGGGAGGAAGATTGGAAATCAAATCTACTTTGGCTTTATCGACCTCTATTCCCCTTTCTGAAATCACATGGCCAAAAACTATACCTTCTCTTACCATAAAGTGGCTCTTCTCCCAACTTAACACCAAATTAGATTCAATGCACCTTTTCAAAACCTGAGTCAAAATTTTCAAGCACCCCGCAAATGAATCACCAAACACCGAGAAATCATCCATGAAAATTTCTAAAGTCTCTCCAACCATGTCAGAAAATATCGACATCATACACCGCTGAAAGGTGACGGGAGCATTGCAAAGCCTGAAAGGCATCCGTCTAAAAGCAAACGTGCCATAGGGGCACGTAAAAGTGGTTTTTTCTTGATCCTCCAGATAGATAGCAACTTGATTATATCCGGAATAACCATCCAAGAAACAAAAATATTGTTGCCCAGCCAATCTCTCCAGAATTTGATCAACAAACGGGAGTGGAAAATGATCTTTCTTTGTTACTGAATTTAATTTCCTATAATCAATACAAACCCTCGATCCTGTCTGTAATCGCATGGGCACCTCTTCTCCTTTTTCATTTGTGACCACTGTCAGCCCCGACTTCTTAGGAACCACTTGTGTCGGGCTAACCCATTTGCTATCAGAAATGGGATAAATTATCCCAACGTCTAACCACTTAACAACTTCCTTCTTCACCACCTCTTTCATATTTGGATTCAACCGACGTTGCATCTCTCTGCTCGGCTTGGCATTGTCCTCTAAGTAAATATAATGCATGCAAACATCCGGACTTATACCCTTCAAATCTGCCACAGACCATCCTATTGCCTCCCTATGCTCCTTAAGAACTTCTAAAAGTTGAGATTCCTGAGTAGAGGTAAGATTAGAAGCACTGATAACAGGCAAGGTATAATCTGGGCCTAGATAAGCATATTTCAATGAATCCGACAGAGGCTTATGTTCCAAAACGGGCGGCTGATCAAGAGATGGAAGAACTGGTTCATATCTTAATGGAGAAAGAGGCTCCACACTAGAATAAGAAATAGGTGAATCCTGAAGCAAACTACCCTCTTCAATCACATTCTCCTTCATATCCGGACCTTCTTCAATCATTTTCTCAAAAATATCAATGACATTACATTCTCCCTCATGATCCGGGTATTGTGAAACTTTAAAAACATTCAATGAGACCTTCTCTCCTCCAAAGGTAATATCCATCATCCCAGTGACACAATTAATATTGACCTTCGCCGTAGCCAAAAACGGGCGTCCCAAAATGATTGGTGTATGCTTTAACTCTTGGGATGAGTCCATATCTAAGATTAAAAAGTCTACTGGGAAATAGCATTCATGAATTTTCAATATCACATCCTCCAACAAACCCTTTGGTGTCTTAACAGACCGATCCGCCAGTTGAAGGATAATAGAACTGGGCTTCAATTCCCCTAAATCAAATTACTCATAAATGCAGGTGGGTAACAAATTAACACTAGCTCCAAGATCTAGCAAAGCTTTATCAAATGTCACCCCACCTATATCACATGAAATTAATGGAGCACCAAGGTCCTTCAACTTCTTTGGTAAAGAATTCATTAAAACAGCACTAACATCTTCAGATAGATGGATCTTCTGTGTTGCCGCCTTCGGCTCCCTTCTTGGTGTACAAATCTCTTTTAAAAACTTGGCATACGCCGGCACATGTTTAATAGCATCCAAGAGTGGAATATTAATATTGACTTGTTTAAATAATTCCAACATCTCTTCGTGTTGGACCGGCTTCTTTTGAAGTTTTGGCTTTAATGCATCCGGAAAAGGGACCTTAGGAACATATCCTTGAGAACCTTCATCAACCTTGACCTTTCCTTTATCCATTGTCTTCTCCCCCCCCATCCGGCTTCTTTTTCTCTTGAACAATTATTGGCTCTTCTTTCTCATTATCACTCTCCTCTTCTTGGACATCTTGGCCCAAACTACCACCCACATCCTTAGCCTGATATGGATCATTGAGAACCTTACCACTCCTAAGGGTAGAGATAGCTTTGGTATTCTCGAATTGAGGAACAAAAGGAGGGGGAGGCTGAGGTTGATTGGGCTAATTGGGAGGAGGAAGAATGGGAGCTCTTTGCTGGAAACCCAGAGGTTGTTGATTGCGGGGATTAGCTATGGGTTGACTAGGTAACTGCCCAACATCTCTCCTCATATTACTAGCCGCCAGTTGACCTATTTGACCTTCTAACTTAGCAATTGATTGTTGCTGACAAAGAATAAGTTACTGAAGTTGGTCAAATTTATCCTCAAAATGAGGCTGAGGGGGTTGAGGAGGAGCTTGAAATGGGGCTTGAGGTTGATAACGATGTGATGGGAATTGATTATATTAGCCCTGGAATGATGGAGCTTGTTGATATGTGGCCTGAACATGATGGAACGATGGTTTCTGAAATGGAAGTTGTTGTTGTTGATTATGTTGAAAAGGGGTTTGAAGATGTTGGTGAGACTGATTTGGAACTTGAAAAGATTGTTTAGGAATTGAGGGATTGACTTGAGTAGATGGTCCTTGTTGCGATTTCTAAGAAAAATTTGGGTGATTTCTGTAGCCCGGGTTGTAAGTACTGGAATATGGATCATAATTAGGCTTGGAGACTCCCTGGGCAGCAAAGACTTGTTCTTGAATGAACGGGGGAAGTTGGGCCGCTATAGGGCAATCAATGACAGCATGATTTGGGCTAGAACATAAAGCACAAAGTTCTTGAAGGTTGGAATCTGAGAAAGGTTGATTTTGTTGGATAGAAGGAAAAGAAGGTTCTTGTTTATTCATAGATAATAATTGATCTAGCTTTTGTGCTACCAAATCTACCTTCTCTATCCTTTGCGCTAACAAGTCCACTTTATTCAACTTTTGAGCAAGCGCATTAATATCCATCCTATTCTCCAGCTCTCCTTGACTTTTGACTTCATATAGCCCACCCTTCTTGGAAGATCCAATCATTCTTTCATAGGAAGAAAGTGAAGCATGACTAATAGAGTTTTTACTCAACATCTCAAACAAATCATAGGCTTCATCCTCACTTTTACTCATGAAAGCCCCCCCCCACATGAGGCATCTACCATTTGTCTATAGTTTTCTGTTAATCCCTCATAAAATGTTTACACAATTTACCATCTAGATAGGTCATGATGGGGACATTTTCTCAATAAATCATTCAACCTGTCCCAAGTCTCATGAATTTGTTCCCCAGAATTTTATGTAAATTCAGTGATGGCCCTTCTCATGGTATTAGTCCTACCAATGGGGTAGAATTTCTTCAAGAACTCTTTTTGCATCTCTCCCCATGTGTCAATTGTTCTACCCAAGGCTCCCAACCAATATTTTACTTTGTCCTTAAGAGAGAATGGGAAGAGAGTTTTTTTTTTAAAGCAAACCATCTAAAGGAACAAAGGGAGAGTGTACCCCTTTCTAGAGGAAAGGAGTGTTCCCACTCCACCTTTGTATCCCTAGATGCATATTTTATTGCTTAATAGAATGTTTACAATTATTAGGGGAAATTCCCCTTGAGTACATATGGAAAAGGGAAGAGACTATATATGTACATTGTCAAGTGTATCAAAGAAGGAAAAGACTAAATCTGTATATGTCTAGTGCGAATATTGGGAATGCAAGTAGCATCGGCTGTGATATAGCCTCTTGCCATGAGAGGGAGCTCCCTTGCCGATAAAAATTCAGAGTTGTGACCCATGGAGACTGCATTGTTTGCTAAGGCATCTGCTACTTGATTAGTCTCTCTATAAGTGTGGGCAATGGGCAATGTAAATTTCTGAAGGCTTCCTGAAGTTTATTCCACCAAGGAAGAAGCTACCAAGGAGGATTCTCTCTCTCTTTGAGTAGTTCAATCAGATATTTAGAATCTGTATATATGATGGAAATAGGAATATTGTGTAGCTGAGCTAATCTGAGACCGTCGAGGAGGGCTCGACCTTCTGCTACCATATTGGATCCATTTCCATAGAAATAGGCAAAACCCAGTAGCATTTTTCCATGTGAGTCTCTAAAACAGCCACCACCACCTGAGGGACCAGGATTACCTTTGCTGGCACCGTCCACATTAAGGGAAAAGAGGGACTTGGGAGCAATCCATCGGACAGTAAAACAAGTGAGGATCTTGTATTTTATTGTGATACCCAAACAATGAAGAGCTTGATTGAAGGTAGTACTAGCACAATGTTTGAAATAAATCTGCTGCATAATCTGGGTAGTATCCTCAAGAATTTGTTCAGTAGTTCGAGAGAGATTTATTCTGGTACCTTCAAACCTATTTTTGCATCTGTTCTTCCATATTTCCCATAAGATCAGCATGGCTACTAACAAAGAATCAAAGTTCTGCAGATTGTGCAATGTAGACCTGTTAAGGATATGCTGCAGTCGGCTGTTTATGCTTCTAATTTCTAGAATTGAGTTGTCAAAGATGGGACCAAATTTATTCCATAGATGTGTAGACATTTCGCTGTTAAGAAATAAATGGTCCATATCTTTAACTGCATGTGAGATAGAACAACAATTACATCAAGATGCAAAGTAGACTCCACTGAATTGAATCATACTGTCCACTGGTACAGCATGATTAAGAATTTTCCAATAAAATAAAGCTGCACGGGGAAGAAATAATCTATGCCATAGCTTGATAGTAGAGGTACCATTGATTTGCCCCTTGATGTAATTGTATGTGGATTTGATATTAAATTTGCCAGACTTGGTAAGTGACCATATGGAAACATCTTCCCCATCCTGAATAGAGAATCTACTTATATCAGACTTCATATTGTTATCATCAATAACCTGCCATATAGGACGTTGGCAGTCTGACAGGACATCATGAACTGAGTAATCTTCAGCCATATGTGTATTTTGGAAGCAAGAAAGTTCTGACAGTGGCTTTTCCTTGTACCAAACATCTTTAAAGAAATTAGTGTTGATACCATTATTAACAATTTTCCGTTTACCTGACATCAAAATAGAGTGGGCTTTGTCAAAATCTTTAGCTTTGATACCTGCAGAGAAAGGGGTTTTACAATCTGAAATGTGCTGGCCTTGAATGTATTTGCTTCTAGTGAATTTTGCCCACAAAGAATTACTGTGTAAAGAAGACCATAATTGCTTGACATAAAAGCACAGTTGAACATCCCCTAATCTTCGGATACCCAAGCCACCTTCTGATGTAGGTTGGCATATTTTATTCCAAGAGACCCAATGCTTCCTGTGGGTAGTTTCAAGCCCTTGCCATAGAAAGTTGGCACAGATTTTCTCCACTTGTTTTTGAATAGTGTATGGTATTGCTGCAGCACTAGCTGAGTATATAGGAATTGAGGATAACACGGACTCAATGAGAATGATCCTTCCAGCCTATGACAGGAGTTTGCTTTGCCATCCAGCAAGTTTAGAGTTGACTTTGTCCAGAATATATTTAAAATGGGGAATTTTAATTCTACCTTTGAAAAGAGTAATCCCCAAGTATGTGATACTCCCAGTTCTATGTTGGAAACCAGTTAATTGACAGAGCCGATCCACAGCACGAGTTGGAATTCTCTTAGATGCCATGAGAGAGCTTTTATGTGAATTAATCTATTGCCCAGAGGACTGTTCTTACCTTCTCAAAAACATAAGCAAAGATTTGATAGAAGAGAGACCTCCATTTATGAATATAATTGAGTCATCAGCATATAAAATGTGAGAAATGGGTATCACACCGCGGGGAATATGGTAGTATTTGCATTGTCCAGAATTGAAGAGGTGATTAAGGCCCCTGCTGAGAACTTCCTCTGCTAATACAAAAAGAGCAGGAGCAAGTGGATCTCCTTGTCTCACCCCCCTAGAGGATTTGAAATAGCCATGTATTTGACCATTAAAGGCAATTGAGAACCAACAATTCATAAGAAGCTAAGCAATGAGGGAAATGAATCTATTAGAGAACCCAAACTTTCTCATAACAGTGAGAATGAAGTCCCATTCTATACGATCATAGGCTTTAGCCATGTCAAGCTTGATCAAGACATTGTGGCCTCGGACTGGTTTATCAATGTCCATGAAGAGCTCTTTAGCTAACAAAAAACTGTCAATGATATCTCTTCCTCTTATGAAGCCACTTTGTTGTTCATATATTATTAGAGGAAGAATATGTCTTAGGCGATCACTAATAACTGTAGATACAATTTTGTAAACAAAATTGCATAAACTGATGGTTCTGAAATCCCCAAAAGTGGTAGGTTGCTTTACCTTAGGGATCAAACATAGAATTGTGGAAGTTACTCCCTTTGGAAGGCCCCATCCTTGAAAGAAGCTTTGGATGGCATGACTGACATCTTCCCCAACAATGTCCCAACAGTGAGTAAAAAAATTGCCAGTGAATCCATCTGGACCAGGGGAACTATTTTCAGACATAGAGAAAACACTGCTTTTAATTTCTTCAGAAGAAGGTATAGCACATAGAGATATATTCTGTTCTTCAGTGATCAGGTTGGGGATGACTGTTAGAAGTTGATCCTCAATGCTGTGACTTTCAGATGATAACTGTTTTTGGAAATAATCCACTGCACCATTTAGTAAAACTGCTTGGTCCTCCTCCCAAATGTTATCAATTTTCAATATGTGAATGTAATTTCTTTGTCTCCTTATCATTGTATAATGATGAAAAAAATTTGTGTTTTGATCTCCATGGTTAATCCAATGAATCCGAGATTTTTGGAACCAAAAAGCTTCTTCTCGATGGAGGGCTAATCTCAACTGAGCATTGGCTTTTTGAAGATTTTCTCGGTTCAATATGGTGGGATTTTCATCAAAACATTCTTGAGCCTGTATTATGTGAGCTTCTGCTTTGTCTTTAGCTGAATGTATATTTCCAAAAATCTCTTTATTCAATCTTTTCAGTGCAGCCTTAAGTTGCTTAAGCTTGTCCTGTAAGTAAGCAAAGGGATGACAAAGATGCTCAGATTGCTCTTGTTTGCTCCATTGTTGATTTACAAACTCTAGAAAATTAGAATGAGAATGCCACATTTGTTGATATATGAATCTTCCAGGAATATCTTTTGCTAGAATCAATGATATAAGCATTGGAGCATGATCTGAAGGACCTCTGGCTAGGTGCTTAACAGACAGATTGAAAGGGAGATTTAAACAATGAGCATTGTATAAAACCCTGTCAAGTCTGGCTCGTATGTGGGAAGTGCCAGTTTGATTGTTAGACCATGTAAAAGGGGATCCTGAGTACCCAGCATCTATGAGCCCAGTGGCTGTAATAAAACTTTGAAAGTCTGTCATTGCTACAGTGGAAGGCATATTGCCACCAATATTCTCTTCAGGAGTAGTTATGCAATTAAAATCACCACCAATAATCCAAGGAATATTAACCTCTTGACTGAAATCCATTAAAGCATCAAACATTTCCCTTCGAGAACTTTTGCTGCATGATGCATATATAGAGGTAAAATACACGTAGCTAGAATTGTTGTCCTTTAGAGCAACTGTCATGAATTGAGGATGCTGTTCAATTATAGAGAGACTTATATCTGTGTTACAGAAAAGCCAGAATTTTGAATTTGCACCATTATTTCCAAAAACAGAATGAAGGTTAATACTGCGAGCCACTTTATTAGCCTGACTAAAATCAATTCGTGGTTCAGATATAGCTGCTATACAAATTTTATGAACTTTGATAGTCTGAGCAAGGCTTCTGAGAATGGGAAGAGAGTAAGCTTAAGGGCATCATCCGAGAAGTTTTGAATTTTGACAGTTGAACATATCTGGAGAAACTGATCAAGATGTTTATATGGATCTTCATTGGTATTGCCATAGAAGAATGGCAACATTTGAATGGTGCTAAATTTAATCTCATAATGAACCGCCTGGTTCTGAGGTGCTTGAACATAGAAGGATGGTTGATATTGGTTCGGTATGAAATAATCCTTCATTTGCTTAGGGACTTGTTGCACTTGTTGGTTTTGATTTTGATTCTCCATGAGGTTAGGTTGGGGTTGGGACTTAGAATGCACTAACCTTTCAACTTCACTAATGGGTTCTATCAAATGAGGGTGGAGGGATCTCCTACCTTACATGCAATGCAAAGGGCCCAAAAGGTAATGATTTTTTCAAAATGCAATGAATTCCTATATGAATGGGTTATGGGTTAACTAGACTATGCAAATGCAAAGATTAACTATATGAATGCAAGAATGAAGAATTTTTTTTAATTTTTATGGAAAACCTTCTAAGGGCACTCTAACTCCAAGGTGCTTCGTGGTACAACTTGCCCGACGTCCGTGAGGGAATCCACGGGTGCGGGAACTTATGGAGGTCTTAGAAATAGAATTTCAAGTCCAAAGAGACGGAATGCTCAATGGTGTGTCCTTCCAAATCCAAGAAGGGTGTAAAAAACCTAATGCCCTTAAGAAGGGGTAAAAGATGAGAAGAAATTTTTTTTATTTTCAAATAATGCTATGAATGAACAAATAGATCAACTAAATGCACACATGCATGAAAGTAATGTAACTAAGATGAAGATATGCTAGCATGATGAATTTTTTTTCCTTTTTCTGATTTTTATTTTATTTTCAGAGAAATTTTTAGATTTTTTTTCAATTTTCAAATAGAGATATGAACGAAAGAGGCTATAAACTAAAAATACCACACAATATGTAAAACTACTGCAAAATAAAATCTAAAAGCAAGTTTTTGGTATTTTCTGGATTTCTGAATTTTTTGAAAATTTTTAAAATTTTTCTGATTTTTTTCGGAATTTTTCAGAAATTAGCAAAACATGAACTTTACCTACGTTTCTGACCTTTCAGCGACGCTTGATTTTCTTAGATTTTTCTGAATTTCTACTTTCTGTGATAGATCTGAGATTTAGCGACGCTTCCTGTGACAGATTTTATTTCTTGAAATTTCATGTCCGAATTTCTTTGGATTATCTGATTTTTTATTTTTTATTGTAAAATAAAAATAAAAAAATTAAGAAAACTATATACAAATCAAACACAAGGAATTTCACAACATAAAAATTAATTTCCTCTCCGGTAAAGGCGCCAAAAATTGATGCGCACCGACTAGTGTCGTTAAGAAAGTCGTGCCACAATTTTAAAATATTCACACTCACTCACTTTAAAAGATTGGAAAATCAAATATATAGTGGTAAGCGGAGTCGATCCCACGAGGAGGAAAAATCTTTATAGAACAAGTTGGAAAAACACCTTATGCTTTGAAAACCGAATTTTTGAGTGTGATTAATCTAAGGAAAGATAAATTACATGAAAACTATTTAAAGAATATGAGAGGGTTTAAGTAGAGAAATTTGGAGGAGATAGAAAGATAAACATAATTTCACAAAGATCAATTTTATTGCTATGAGAGGTGGCAAGTACAATGTATATGAAAACTAAAATTATAACTTACAAAATAAAAGAAGAGAAAAGAAATTGTAAGCCAATAGGATGAAGAACGCCTTCAACTCCTTGTCGAGCCTTTGAGTGTATCACCCCGCCATGAAAGTAGACGTCGCCAAGAGGACCAAAGAGAGAAAATCCGCCATATGGATATGTGAAGAAATATGGGAAGGTGGAGGTAAGAGAGTGGAAGTCAATAGAAGGAAGAAGGATGGGCTACGGTAGCAAGAAAATATAAAACATAGTAAAACAGTTTTAAAAATAGAGGGTTAGAAGAAGAGGAATAGATTAAAATCTAGAGAGCATTAGACGATGTGAAAGAAGAGAAAATTGTAGAAGACGAAGAGAGGAAGAAGATTTATGAAGAACACAAAGACAGAAAATGAGAGGAAGATGGAGAAAAATGTGATAGAACAGAGAGTGGTCGTGGATGAATAGTGCAGAAAAACCCAGGATAGAACATTAGAAAATTGAGAATATCTTTAAAACCAGGTCGAATTAGAAGAAGGTGAAGAAAGAGAAGTTGTAGATCTTTGAAAAATGAATAACTTTGATGAAGAACATAGATTAAAATAAGGAGTTGAAAAGGGGGAAAAACTAGGAAGAACATGAGGTGATGCGTGGATGAATAGTGAAAGCCCTAAAAATCTGAACTTTAGAAAACAATAAATAACTTGAGAACGAGGAAGATTTGGAAGAAGAGGTAGAAGCAGAAGTTGAAGAACTTTCAAAAATTCATAACTTTTGTGAAGAACACAGAGAGAGATGAGGATTAGAAGAAGGAGAAAAATAAGAAAGAACAGAGTTTGTAAAAATCAGATGAACAGTAAAAATGCAGAGATAGATGTTTGAAAAACTGAGAATAGATTAAAAACGGTAGAGAGTTAGAAGAAGATGAAGAAGAATAATTTGTAGGAGGCTTAAAAATGAAAAACTTTAAAGAAGAACTTAACTGCAAAAGATGAAAGGAAAAGCTTCAAAATCAATCCCTACGGCGGACCTTCAACTAGCTTTTTCTCCATGGCCGAACACAACATCCTATTTATAGGGTTTAGAACCCTTCCACGATCGTGGGTTCTCAAGTTCATCCAAAAACCAATTTCCAACAATGCAACTTGATCCATTTAGACTTCTTTCCATCCTTGGAGTCCTCCTTTCCTTGAATATGGCTTGGATAAGCTTAAAAATTGGTAGGAGACTTCGATCGGGAAACTGCAGTTGCCGTTTCTGGTTCAACTTTGAATAGCGACCTAGACTGGGGCGTCATTTCTTGAAGTAGCGCCTCTTCATTCGGGCATTGTTTCCTTATTTTCTTATTTGCTATTTTTCTCATTTTTTATAAAATAAGAATTGACGACTGTTCATATGGGCGTTCTTTCAATAATTAGCGACTTCATCTTGGGCGCTAATTCTTTTTCTTTTTCTTTTTTCAAATTAATTGACGCATGGTCTTGTGTCGCTTCTTACTGAATACGCACCCTTGAAGCTGTCGCTCAAACTTTTCCATTTTCTTTTTATTTTTTGATCAAATGAATTGACGCCCGTGACACCGTCGCTGTTTACTTAAGACGCGCCCGCGTAAAAGGGCGTTCATTAAATAGCGCCCTGAGCTTAGTTGCTATTCCCTGAAAATGTAAAAATTCATAATATCAATGTAATTCATCCAAAAAAATGATTTCTAAATAATTGTACAAATTCATGAATAATTCTCACATGGTCATTTTAACTCCAAAACATGATAAAATACATGAAGACTCAAATAATGGTGAGAATGAAATTAATTTATATTAATGCACAGCTTTATTAATTTTAATACTCAAAGACGATAAATGTGATGTAACTTATGATGTGAAATATAGCATTTATCACTTGGACAAGGCTTTATATGGCTTGAAGCACGCACCTAGAGCTTGGTATGACAGACTAAGCTCATACCTCACCGAACAAGGGTATTCAAGAGGTATTGTAGACCAGACACTATTCACCATGAAACAAGGTAAGGATATCCTGATAGTTCAGATTTATGTGGATGACATAGTGTTTGGGTCCACTAAACCTCAAATATGTGAGGAGTTTACAAAACTCATGACCAATGAATTTGAAATGAGTCTAATGGGTGAGCTTCAATTCTTTCTTGGCTTGCAGATTAGCCAAGACAATGAATGCTATTTTATCAATCAAGCCAAATATGTGAAGGAGTTGCTGAAAAAGTTTGATCTGACAAACTACAAACCATTACGAACTCCAATGGGGACTGCCACTTTACTAGATGCAGATGAACAAGGTACACTAGTAGATGCAAAGAGGTACAGAGGTATGATCGGGTCATTACTCTATCTCACTGCATCTAGACCCGACATTCAGTTTAGTGTTTACCTTTGTGCTAGATTTCAGTCTAGTCCTAGAGAGTCCCACTTGACTACTGTCAAGCGTATTTTTAGATACCTTGCTGGGACTCAAGAATTAGGATTATGGTATCTTGCATCCTGTGAACTCTCACTTATTTCTTATTCAGATGCAAATTATGCTGGATGCAAACTGGACCGCAAGAGCACTAGTGGCTATTGCCAATTTCTTAGTGGGTGTTTGGTTTCTTGGGCCTCCAAGAAATAGCACTCGGTTACCCTCTCAACTACAGAGGTAGAATATGTTACTGTAGGGAGTTATGGCACCAAAGTACTATGGATCAAACACCAACTCTAAGACTATCAAATTGATCTTGGCTGTGTTCCCATTCTGTGTGACAACACAAGTGCTATAAATCTTGCCAAGAATCCAGTCATGCACTCTAGGACCAAATACATTGAAATTAGACATCATTTTATAAGGGATGAAGTCCTCAAAAATCACTTTGAACTCCATTTTGTAGACTCAGAAAATCAGATTGTAGATATCTTCACAAAACCCTTAAGCAATGACAGGTTCACAACGTTAAGGAGAGAGCTCAGTCTTTGCAGACCTCAATCCACTCAGGTTTGAGCTATCAATTCCTCCTTCGATGTTCAACTTACTTATCTTTACTATGATTGGAGCAAGCATAGCTGTTTTGATTTAGAATTGGTCTATTCACTGTATAAACCTTGCTATGAATGATGGTCACATTCAGGGAGAGCTTGTTTGCATTTCTGGTTGCTTTTAGTTGAACATCATCTTATGACTAAATGGTATATCAAATGTCGAGAAGTGGAAAGACAGGTCACACCTGTTAGGAAACTCTCCTCATGCGTGAGGACATGCCTCCGCCAAGTACCATGAGTCAGAAATGCATATTGTTAACTGCATAAGTGATTTCTAGTGCATAAGCATATTTAAAGCCTTAGCATCCCATATAGCACTTCTCATTGAGAGCAAAGAGGTAAAACCATTCTTGAATGATTGTTTGAAAGAGGAAAGTCAGAGGTATTAGCTGGTGATGCTGGCAGGGGTATTTTTAGAAATGAAGATTCTCACAGAAACTGGCTGAGCATAGTTCAAGTGGACAGTCATGTGTCGAGACATGCAGGACCGAATCTACTGAACATGTCGACACTTTCCCAGTCATGTGTCGACACCTAGAGGGCAATGGCTTAATAAAGGACAGTGCACATCATGAGTATGGTCGGTGCATGTTGTGACTATGGCATGACAAGGTCGGTGCAGATCGTGTGGGCATGAGCTTCAAGGTCGGTGCATGTTCGTCAGCATGGTCTGTGCATAATGGGGTGCTAGCCAACAAGGTCGGTAAATAGCTGTTAAGGTCTATGCTTGTTTCAATTTATACTCTACATGAGTCTGTGCAAATCTGGTGATTAATGCTACATATTCCTTGCAAAGGCTACGCCTCCTCTAGGCAGGTCGACACCCCCACAGAATGTGTCGACCTTGTCACTAAGCCGCTCTTGGGTTTGAAGGTCCAATGGAGAGTTTTTCTGATTCCTTCTTCCCACTGCCTCCTCCATTTACATTTCAAATCCTTTGCCTCTGAACCCTCATTTTTCACCGAGCATTAAGTGAGGGGGAGTTGAGAATGTTTTCATTCATTTATACAACCCTGGGTGAGTTCATCTGTTTTACTCCTGGTTAAAGAAATGGTTTCTTGTTTATAATCCTCATTTTCGTTAATCATTGCATTGAGTTCTACCAAACTTACACTCATAATAGGATTAAAACATTTCTCTAGTCCTTTAAAATGACCATTGCCTGAGTGTCTGAAAGTTCACTACAAATAGGCTTCTTGGTTTATGAATTGATTATCGTGTATTGTCTTTAAACATGTCACCTACTTGAAGTCAATTAGAGAATACGCCTCCTAAAAACCATGCTGCTATAATTTCAGAGCAATGACCTCTCTTCAGAGAAGTTAGATCCTCCATCAATGAAATGAAGGTTAATCTAGTCATGATGAAGGCTGTCAACTCTGTTCAGAAAATTTCAGAAAGATAAGCTCACTGAGTAACTAGGGACTCTGGCGTCTAATCAACGTGTTTCCTTGAGTCAAAAAGTGAATGCTATATCAGACTATTTTATTAATTAAAATTAAAAAAAATTGGTTTGGGGTTGACTCTACACCTTGCTTCAAAATAAAAAGGTTCTTATTTATGTTCAATACTTACTTATCTTCCTTTTCCAATCATGCCAATTGAAAGTGATAAGTAAGTCAAATGGACCTGGTTCCATTCTCTTAACTATCTCAAATGTTTTAGTCATATTATTTGTTGCAAAAATGGTTTTTCTCAAACCCTCGTTACTCAAAAATGAGCTTATAAGCTTTAAACCGTTTTGCACTCAACATAGGGGAATTTACGCCATTTCTTATCTTAGGGTTGTTATTTTAAAATCAAAAATCTCAACTTTCCTTATTTACTCGACGGTGAAAATCATTTTACTCACCTCACCTCATTTCAACCCTATTACACTCGGGACCTCTCTCTCCAGCGAATCTGCACATCCTCGCCGTGGAGGTCGACGCCCCGTTCAATCCTTCTTCACTTGTGCAACCATCTCCCCAGCTAGCTCCAGTCATCCCTTGTCTTCTCTCCTCCCTTTCTTCTACCCTCTCCATGGCTCCTCCGGTCACCCACGGCAAGAAGAAAGACACGGCTTCATCTAAGAAGGCCGCAGCCTCGAAAGGGTCCACGGCAGAACCAGCTAAGAGACGAGCTGTCGAGGCCCAGGGCTCGAACAGTGAAAGGGTTTCCCCGCCGCAACCAAAGGCCACGCGGCCACGGCTGTCCGCCAAAGAAAAAGGGAAGGCCAAGGCTCAGTCTGTCCCTCTGCAGGCCAGTACTACTCCCTCAATTAGGGAAGAAGACAGTGATCCCACCAGGATTCTCTTTCCTCGGCATGTGGATTTTGGTGACCACAAGATGCTTGAATCTTTTCCTGAACTACTGCCTTTATTTAAGTTCCAAGGATGGCGACGGTTTCTGTCTGATCACAGGGTATACTACCCATTTTTAGTTCAGCAATTCTACAAGAACTTGTTTTTTGATGAAAACAAGAAAGTCCTTCGGACTGAAGTCAAGGGGGTTTCCATCAAGCTTACAACAAAACTTCTTCGCAGAGCCTTACACATACCCCGGGATGGGGAAATCGAATCTAAGGTTCAGATTGACTTGTCTGTAGCTTACACCATACTGACAGGAAAGCCTCGAGACCCTCAGGATGCTACCCAATTACTTGTCAAATCCTTTGACACAAATCAATTTCCCCCATTGCAACGTCTACTGCATCACATTTCTACTACCATGATTACCCCACAAGGGGGTGGCAGAAGTAGACTTACAGAGACCCAGAGGTTCCTGTTTTACTGCTTGTTCAACAATTACCATATTTGTTTACCAGAGATCATGCTCCAAATTATGGACAGTTGCACTTACAACCGGCGTAGCCAGCCCTATGCCGCATAGCTAACTGCTATTTTTCAAAAGGTTGGCATCCCTCTTGATAATGAGAAGTCCATATCTATCCCTAGGAGCAATGTCTACAACATGAGGTTCATAGAAAATTACATGCACTTCAAAAAGGAAGGTGACAAACTTTCCTGACCCTCCTGTACAGCCAGCTCCACAGGAACAGCCTGCACAGGACCAGCCAGCTTCAGATGCACAGTTAGATCAGCATGAGGAAATGTTCCATGCAGTCATTCACTTTGAGCAGGCCCATCAGCAGCAGCAGTCTGAAGACCACATGGACCAGCCTGGCATGATGACAGCTTTTGGTATTCAACCTCCACTGTCTCTAGACAATGAACCTCGAGTGTTCAGTGCAAGGGATGCCCCTCCTGAATTTCATACAGAGGCCTTCACCTCACGAGGTCCTACTTTTGGTGCCACTGGTAGTCTCATGGACATTCACCCTGCACTTATCCAATTTCTCACTGCTTAGTTTGGGAGCATTAACTCCTCCTTTCGACAACTCAGCTTGCAAGTGGACAAAATATAAGTCAGCCAACTCCACAATGAGCAAGTTCAAAACAGCAGATGGGCAAAATTTGTGCATGACAAACACAGGTCAGATGCAAGGTTGTACAACTTCATGAACTCAATCGTCAATGTGTGCGAAAGAGCTGGGATAATAATGAAGAGGCTCAGGTAAATTCACCTTGAAACCCAGGAGAAAATTGCAAACATGGTGAGGCATGCATATGACATATGAGAAGAGCAAGGTAATATCAACATTAAGTGTGCCAAACTGATGGACTCCTCCAATCAGCTAGTTGAACAAGTGGCTGGCACAACTGCATCCATCCGAGCACAAGTGGCTGGCGCAACCACATCCATCAGAGCACATGTGACCATAGAGACCAACAGATCCATTGATGCCACCTCCAATCTAGAGAGAACAGTTAATGCTACTACTTCTCGACTACTGGATGCCTCCCAACGGTTGAAAGGGAAGATGTACTCTGACTCCAACAAGCTACTGGATGCCTCCTCCAAGCTTGTAGAAACTGTCCACACAGACATAGCTCGAGCAGTCAACAACACCACCAAAGCTGAGGCCAAAATGGATGTAGTGTACAGAAAATTGGATATGGTCGATACTGAAATCTTGGAACTCATTCGTCTGCATAAAGCTCAACTCCAACCAGCCCTGCAGGACGCAGGTGATGAATGGTGCCCTCCTCCTCAAACAGAAGTCACTTCTTCTCGTTTTCCACCACAAGGCTCCCAGTAGAGGGCTGAAACAGAATACATCTGTGAAATGATTCATGGCTGGCTCAAGGACATGAAGGGAAATATAAAGTCTTTACACCAGTTTGTCAGACAAAGGGATGAGCAGCTAACTCAGAGGGTTGACTCTCTAGCAACTGCAATCTCACACATGCAACATGACTTCCAAGAGGCACAGATCCTTCACTTTGCCAGTTCTAGCTCCATGCCCCCACCACAGCAGCCTCCTCCTTCACCCCCTCCTTGCTGATGACAAAGGGGGAGAAGTACTGAAGATCTTCTGAGAAGACAAGCATCATCTATCTAGCATGTAGTTAGATTTTTCATCTAGATTTTAGTTTTTTGCATTTAGTTAATGTAAATGCTTGAATACATGTCTTGCTTGATCTGTATGAAACCTTGGTTGATCAATGAAACAAGCTTTTTGTTGAAAAAATGCTAAAGTTCAGTCGTTGTGTTGAATGAATGAATTTCACCTGTTTGATGGTTCCTCAACCAAATTGTGTAATGCTATATGAATGCTTGGTTATAATGATTCATGGTTGTCATCATCAAAAAGGGGGAGAATGTTGTGTCCCCTGGTTTTGATGATAACAAATCATAAATCATTAGTAGATAATTGAGGAATATCTAACATGTTCTGGTTTAATGAATAGACTAAACAAGTGCATAAAAATTTCTCTAAGTGATGTCTCGACACCGTCTGATGATGTCTCGACACATCTAGAAGAGATCGTGTTGATATACGAATGGTTGAGTTCCAGCAGAAAAGAATGTGTCGACACATCTAACCAATGTCTCGACACCCCCAGAAGAAATCAAGCTGAATCCGTTGTCTATCTGGCCTATGGATTAATTGATGTCTCGACACACTGAGTGAAAAGTGTCGACACGCCTCAAGCCTCACTTCTTTATGGCAGACGTGTCTCGACACCTTCGTGTGATGACTCGGATCCTGGCGCGTAAAGACTCGACACCTTCGTGTGGGAACTCTGCACATGAAGCACATGTCTCGACACCGTTTGACAATGTCTCGACACAGTTATGATGTTATCTCGGAACTAAGCACATATGTCCCGACACACTGTGAGTAAAGTGTCGACACATCAATGTTCGACCAGAATGATTTTGAAATCGGCAGAAGCTATCTTCAAGTTATTCAATGGGATGTCTCGACACACTATGTGGAAAGTGTCGACACACTCGTGTTCGACCAGAACAGGTCTGAAATCGATAGAAGCCATTTTCAAGATCGGGAACTTGTCCTGGAGGATCCGTCCAGTCTGGAAAAAGCTGTCAAAGAGGGTACTTTGTCGAATGATGATGGTATGGCAGAGAAATCCCCTGAAAGGACTGTACTTCTGCTGATATGGTCTCCCACTTACCCACATATATGCAGACTTGACAGAAATATAGTCAACTTGGTAACTAGAAGCAAATCAAATTATGTGGATGTGACATTCTGGGTTTTGCTTGAAAAGTGGACAACGTTGCTGTAGCTGAAGATAGCCAATATATCAGAAGCATGAGCTCCAGTTAGACAGCAAAAACAGCAAGTAGAGAAAAGAACAGCTAGAAGCTTGCTGATGAAGTTATCTTCTTCCTGGTGATGCTGCCTACGTGAGTGCAACAAAAAGAAGATGATCCTCTTCCTCACGATGAGAGGACTCCTTGCAAGTAGGAAGGTCTTGTTAAGCTATGTCCAGAACCCTTGAAAGCTGAAAGCTAGATCATCATCCTATCACAAGGATTGTGGTGAAGAACTAGAAAGAACAAGAAGAGAGCCAAGGACCTCTCAAGCTCTTTCCTAGACAGGAGACTTCTTTCTCATAGTGCTTCATTACGATACGCTGTCTGGTTGTTTTATTTTTAGTTTGCTTTTCTTCAAAACACACTTCATATCATTCGTTCCCTACCTGTGAGTAGGAAGACAGACGGTGTGGTAACCGGTCTGTGTGTTTTAGGTTGTTATCCCTCAAGCTGTTTGGCAGTGGAGTGTTTTGGGTTGTGATCCCTCAAGCTGTGTGGTAGCGGAGTTGTGAGAGTGTATCTCTCTGATTGAAGCTGTGAATCAGCGAATGTGCTTTTGCACTAGTGAAGCCTCACCGTGTTTTGTGAGGGGTGGACGTAGGTCTCTAGATTGAGACTGAACCACCTTAAAGATTGTGTCTTGTGATATGGTTTCCTTTTTGTTCTAGCGGTAGAAGCTTGGTAGGACCGTTCATGGATATCATTTGTGTGTCCAGCTTCTTAGCTATTAACTAAATATCTATCTTATCATCATTTGTGTTAGATCCTTTTTTATTTTCACAAAGAAGGGTAAAAAGGGGCTGATCTATTCACCCCTCCCCTCTAGATCTGCCTATCACCACTCAACACATACTACCCCCCATTGGTTCCTAAATATATTAGAGTGTTACTAACATGTTTTGGGAGGGTTTTATGTGTCTTTTCCCCACTATTTGTTATATATATATGTGAACTCTGAATTTGTGAAAGAGAACCCTAATGCTTATTTGTTCTATCTTGTAAGAGAAGAATAGGGGGAAAAGGAAGAGGAGCTCTTGCAAGGTGGTTATCATTTACTTCCATGAAGATTTGGAGCTCGTGGTAGAAGAAGAAAAGAAGCGGCTTGAGGAGAGGAACAAGATGACGCCAGAATCGTGATCATCTGACGATGAGCCAAGAATAAACGGAAGAATCGGAGAAGGGGTAGCTTTACTTTTCTTATATGTTATTTGGTTCAGTATTTAGAAGTTGTTTTGTGTTTATTGTATCCATTTTTGAACACTTCATCCATTTCTGAACTATTATTCTCTGTGTGGGTTCAGAGAATGGCTTCTTCGAGTGTTTTGTGTTGATGCTTGTGCATCGTTTGGTGCGGAGCATATCCGCGTGTGTGTTGGAATTTTTGCCCCGTGTGTGTAAAGAGAAATCCCCGTGTGTTGCTGCATTTGCAGTGTGTGGTTTGGGGTTTTTACCCCATGTGTGTGGGGAGAAATCCCCGTGTTTGCTGCATTCGCAGTGTGTGGAGAAAGCCTCACCGGTTTGGTGAGGGGTGGACATAGGGAACCCGTCGTGGTCCCGAACCACCTTAAAAATCCCCGTGTCTCATGGTTTGAATTGTGTGATTATGTGCTTCTCTGTCTAATCTATTTACACAATCGTCTGAGCTCGGTGAGATTGAGTGAATTATGTTTATCCAACTTAGTTTAAACTTTCTCAATCTTATTAATCTTTTTAATTTCGTTGTGCGTTAGTTTTGAGATTTTAATTCGACATATATTTTAAGTAGAGGGATATATTCACCCCCCCTCTAGATCCGTGTTCCTGCACTACAGGACCCAACATAAAATGTCAAACGAGTATATAGTTAAAGTGTATCCTATGTTCGTATGTCCAATAACACATGCTATATCTATGAAACAACTAAGAAAATTTAGTAACATAACAAATCCACAACAATAAAAGTACTAAACATAAAATTAAAGTCATGGAGTAATGTGTTATGACATTTTTACGACATCTAAAATTTTTAAGTACAAAACATGTAAAATGTCCATTTCATAATTGCAAGAGGAGAATGTTAATCATCATTTCTGACTTCCACTTGACGTTCCTACTATGGAGAAGATATAGGTTAGATCTGATATGGTCAACAGCTCTATAGATATCTTATTAAGGAAGTCCAGACAACTTGATAAGCATATCAATTACCTCATCCATTGATGGAGTAGCTTTTTTTATAATTGTAACATCTCTCTAGCAAAAGTTAACCTTTCATGACCTAGGGCTACCAACTTGTCAACTGAATCGTTAGTACTCTGTGAAGCCCGTCTGTAATGACTCAAAATCTAGATACCGAGAATTATCCGGCACCATTCAAATCTTAGCCCGCCACCAACGTGCCGGAAGGCTCGGAAGGGTTATTTGGGTGTTGTGAAGGTACATTGAAATTTGAAATAATGCATAACTAAACTATAGAATTAACTATTTAAATAACAAGAAATAAATTGTATTTTCAATCAATAAATTAACTACACAGTCAAGTCCACAAAGTACAGTCTATAGAGAAGAAAACGTACTCAATCGCCAGGTATGCCCCTGGAACTGGCAAGCTGGCATCTACGAACTGCTGCGTCAAACCTCCGAACCTCGAGGAGGAGCTGCTACATCTAAAAAAAAAGGGTGAGCCTCATCTCATTAGCTCAGTAGGGGTCCCGCGAATCCCCACTATGAAATAATGACGAAAAACAACAACGATAACAACAATAATAACAACAATGGCGGTAGCGATCATAACAGTAAGAGTAACAGAAGAAGGCGGCGGAAATATAACTCTCTAAGCTACTCCTATCGGAAACGGAAAGTAAATCCCGATCTCACAGTCGGGACCACCGAACCACCAGTGAAACCACGGCCATGCTATTAAAGGAAAATAGTCACGCCCCGAACCGATAGCAGCGGAAGAATGCTCGGAACGTGACAGCGAAATAGTCATGGCAATCAAAGCAGATTACAAAGGCACGATATAATTACACAAAATATAATTTATTGAAATTTCAAGTAGAAGTTTATTACAACTTTTGACTTCAGTTGATAGACCCAAAATAAATGAAAATTACAATGGACTCTTGACTAACTAATCTTGACGTAAGACACAAGACTATAGGGCTTGTCTAAGTTGCAGAAGCTCTCTTCACTCTTGCCATTGCCCATCTTGGTTGTTCTCGTCCTCATTATTACCTGAAAAATATAGGAAAAATACTAGATGAGCAAACGCTCAGTAGGTCTTGTATCTCGTGCTCCAAGCTAGTTTTAAGTAATTAACAATTTAACATGAAATGCTAATCATGCAAGGGTACACAATAATCAAGAACTATAATGGCACGGGACAAATCAATAATTTTGAGATAATTTCAAGAACTATAAAGGAAATAGACAGGACAATACTTAGGAAATAAATTCAAGGACAATCATGATGAGACAATAACAAGTATTTCAATAAGGTGCTCGCTTTCACAAGAGCATATCATGAGACTATCATTTGTAGGATTGGCCATGTATATATATGAGTTCTAACATTCGAGTCGTGAACATGTCAATCATTTGTGGAAGTGTCATAGATCAATCTTGCTTTTCATTGGTGCAATGTGACACCCGATCAATCTAATACCGACACATGTTTGGACTTTGTCTTGTCCATGGGATCAGATCCGAACCTTGTCACTTTTGTTCTAGCATTGAGTGTCAAATTTGTTGGACCCATAGCCCCTTTTAAATTCTAGACCAATTCCACATCTATTAATGGCCAAAAGATTTTCAAGGATCAAGTAATGTAGGAACATTAAGGTAGATTCACGGATTTTAAGGACAGAACTTTGAACAAGATAACATGGCGATAAATCATATAAAAATCAGGACATTCATGAAATCTGGGATAATTGGCGGCCGCCAATTACAGAATACGCGACCACTGTGGTGGTCGCTAATTCTATGAACAGTATAGGCACGAAGAAATAACGTCCACTGTGACGGTCACTAATTCAATATGGCATCCACTGGCCTGGTCACCAATTCCAGGCAGTGACCGGACTCTCACAGAACTCCAGAAACAACGCTCCATGATGGCTAGGGTGTCATGTTTCTTCAGAGTGACATGACAAACATGGTTTCCAGAGTTGTAAGGGTACAACCTGCTCGGCTGCCTTGAGAGAATCCAAGGCTAGTGAAATCTTACAGAGGCCTTAGAGGGAGAAATTCCAATCCGGCGGAAGGAATATCCGGCGGAGGGTCATTCAATCTCCAAGAAACAGTGTGTCAACGTGAAACTCATGAAATAGGGACTCCATCTCGGACTTGAGATAGAAGTGCCATCAGACCTGCGGTATGTGCCAAAACCCGATAAAACATGAGAGATAAGGAATTCGCGTCAGAATGAACAGGCGCAATATTATAAATTAGCGTCTGTTTAGAGAGGCACTAAATTAATATTTTTACTAAATTTAAAACAATTTACCATAATTGGCGTCCTTTCAAGAAGGTGCCATATCTTTAAACAGCCTCCATGTTATTGACGTCAATTCATATTTTTTCCAATTTTTGCATATATTTAGCAGTTTACAAGATTTGGCGTCTGTTTATACAGGCGCTATTTCATAAGGCTGGTCCGTCAAAACAGTCGCCAATTGTTTTGTGATTGTAAACCGACATGCATCGGCTCGGTACATGCTTAGACACAAATCACTATTTATTTCTTTAAGATTGGCATGAACAGTGTCACTTTGCTATTTACGAGGATTCTCAGAAAACTAAATATATATAAATGTAGAGAAAAATATGGACTCTAAAAACGTACTCATGTAGAAATATTATAATCAGGTTCCACAGTTATTAAATTTTAAGCATGCATTATTTATTAAATATACTAGAAGAAATAGCGTCTAGGTGATGGTCGCTAATTAAATAGCGTCCACAAGATCGTCGCCAATTCAAAAATTAGCGCCCTTCTACACTGACGTTAATTAAATAGCGGCCACTACCCTGGTCACTAATTTTATACAAACAAAACTTTTATGATCTACGTAAAACTTAAGAAACAGGGATCATGGAGACAACATATAGAGATGGGAACAGGGATTTCATGCATGCACTATCATCTAGCATGATAATTTCTTTACAGTTCGGCTTGGGAGATTGCCTACCTTTCGTGTGAGAGAGGACGAAGACAGAAGAAGAACAAGAAATAGCAGAAGAAGAAGAAGAGGAAGCAGCCAGACGTCTCAGATGAAGCATAAGGAAGAAGAAGAAGAGGAAGAAGCTGTAATACCCCAAAATTATATATATATTTTTTGAGATTTTTTGGAGACTAATGAAATTAATTAATGAATTTAAATAGATTTTTTTGGGTTGAATGGGTTATTATGGAAGCCAAAAATGATAACCAATTGACTTGCCCCATTTAAATAAGCCAAAATGACCTAAAACCAAGCCCATAAGGTTTGGCCCATATTCTAGAAGCTAAAATTAGTGTATTTATGGAATTTAGGGGGATAATTACTCCTTTAATGGATAAATAAACAGATAAATAATAGGACGAGTTTAAATTTATTCAAATTCGGCGCCAATAGGCAAAAATGGTCTATCGGGCGACCGCATGGGGACTAAAATCGGTCTAGACTGGACCGCTAAGCGCTGCAGATTCCGTGAATGGAAGCATGCATGAAAAGATGGGAACTTTAGAATCCAAATCGCCTAGGATCGATACTATCTCTTAGGTAGATGAGCCTAGAAGGCTTAAGAATCGAATTGGAACCCTAATTAGGACTCTATGTTCATTCCAATCCACGGAAACCCTAGTTAAACCTATAATTAGACCTAAAACCAACCTGCGCGACCCTTACTTTTGGCTCGCGGGGAACTAAGGTAAGGAGGATGAATTAGAGGTATGTTCTTTAGAATATTTTGTTCATAATACTAAGGTCTAACTGCCCTCCAAATTTCATCTTAGGAGATCAAGACATCAGGAAGATTGAGGTGTGCAAAGTCGCTAGTTCAGAGCAAGCAACCCAGGAACTGATGCAACAGACCAAGATTGATCGGTCAAATAGAAGCCCTAAATGAGGTAATTAGATAGGGGTTCTTTTGAACAAATTGTTCCTTTTAGTACCCTCTTTTTACCCTCAAAATTTCGTGGTCATAGGTGGAGAGGATCAAGAGATAGAAGGCCACGAAGTTGCTAATTCGATTCTGAACGAGCAGAAATTAGGGTTGACTTCCAGCCTTAAATTCGATGATTAAAGCCCAGATCCGAGGTAGGTTATCTCATGAACGGCTTAAACATGATCTTAGGAGTAAAAGTCCTCAATTTTCAGTCGATTTCATGCATTGCACGTGGAGTATTTTATGTTTTATTGACTAGTTCATTTTCCATGCATGAGTCTAACCCTTTAATGAAAAGGATGTAATTCTTACTTAATTTACATTCCCCTATGCAGATTCTTGGCCCAACTTTCTTTTGTCATATTTTATTACAGGTTTTTACGTCATTTTCCATGCATCCATTTACCTTAGCGTAGCCATATTTCGGTTTTTATTGCTATTTACCGTAAACAGGAAGGAACGGTCTTCCTGAAGACCGCCTAAAATCACTAGCGGCCCTGCGATAGACCGCTAGGCCCAATAAAATGGTCCTCACATGGCCGTTTAGGTTTCTGAGTTCTGTGTTTATGCTAATCCGAAACATAATACAGAATAGCCCTAAATATCATATGATAAGCTTAGCTAGTGAGATTTTACACCTGTTTTAAATGTTGTATTCTTATACTTGGATATGTTAATCAGTCATCCTAGTTGGTTTCATGTTCCTTATGCACGTTGGGATTATTTTAAACTTATGTTAAATTCATGCCAAAACCATATACTCTTATAATTACATTAAATTTCACATAGTTCATGGCTTGTCTAGTTTTAACTTGATCGCTATTTTCACACGAGCCACTCTATCTCTTGAGTCATTTTCTTATGTACATGGCATATACTCCGGTATGTGACCATTAGTTACACTTTGTACTCTCCACCGGATATTCCTTCTATTGGACTAGGGGATTATGTTTCAAGGCCTCCGTAAGACTCCGCGAGCCAGAGATTCCCACTAGGACGCTGAGCTTGTTGTACAATCAAAGTCAATTATCTAGAAAGCACTTTACCGGTGTTTTATGTATTCTGGGCCTTAGCGGCCATATGGACGACTGCTAAAAGGCACCAAGCGGCCATTCACTAGACCGCAAAGCTCTAGAAGGTTCCACTACGTCGACACTTCTTTTTCATGCTTTGACTCTATTCATGAAACGGTCTAGACTCTGACCACTTTTTTCATTAAACGGTCTAGTAAACGACCGTTTTATCTCTGAATCTGTCTAACCCGAGGTTTGACCTTTGAGGTTGGTTTTCTTGAGTTCCTAGACGGTCTTAGGATTATATGGAGTCTCAACACATGTTTAACAAATCAATATTAAGATAAGAAACTTAATGAATGTACTGTTGTGCTGCCAGAATGCCGCCGGAGTATAATTGATGGGGACATCACCTCTCATGCCCACATTCATGGCTCGTGTCCTCGCCCCGGTTGCATCCGACATGGTCTAGTTATTTATTTTGAGTCCTATGTAATTTTTTTCAAGTCATATCATTGTATTTTCCCTTTTATTTGAGTCATGTCCCTAGGTCTTTTGTTTATTTCCCTAAGTTTGAGTGTCATTAGGTTGATTAGTTTGTTATTGGGCCCAATTCATTGGGCTAGGCCCAAGGGTGCCCCTACCCCTTGGTTATTTGTCATTGTTGCATGAGTCAGGGACTTTTTGTAAAATGTGGGTTGCCTATATATAGGACCCCATTCCCCCCATTTCAAATCAATGAATGAATGAATGCCAAATTTCCATTTGAGAGTTCAAATTATTTAGTTCTAGTGGAGTGAATCCAATATTGGGTGAGAAACCCTAGGGGAGAGAATCCCCCACCCACCCTTCTCTCTCTCTCTCTCTCTCTCTCTCTCTCTCTCTTTCTCTCTCATTCTCTAAGGGGTTCGCCCCCTACTCTCTCTCCTCCCCTCCCAACCACTTCTATCTCCCACATACCCCCATTAAGGACTCTCCCCTTCCCCACACCCTCCTCTTTACTCCACCCTAGTCCCAAAGAAGAAACCCCCAATCCCCACTCCACCCTCCAACCACCAACCACCCCATCCCTTTCCCAAAGACTTTTCCCTCTCCCCCATGCAAACCCTTCACCTCCCTAGCCCCTTTGAATTTGAAACTCCCTCCAATCCACAGCCTTAAGGCCCCCCCAAGCTTCCCCTCTTAGGTCTGGTCGCCCCTCCCCTCCTCCCCCCCCCCACATTCCATTCTACCTAGACAACTACCACCCTCCACCCCCTTTCCACCTTGGCTAAACCCTACAATTCCCTGCGTCCTCCCCCCCTTCTCCAACTTCTCTACCACCCCTAGCCACCCCCAATACCTCCCCCACACTCCCCTCCCACCACTCTTCATATTCCCTTCACCATTCAACCACTTCCTCTTAGCATTTGGTTGCCATTTGGGAGCTACATCGACGAACCTGTCCACAGTTGAAGACATGTAGAAGAACAGCAGCTTGCAGAGGCAACCACGGCTTCCTCCGGACGTTCTTCCAGGATCAAGAGGCATCGTTGGAAGCGTCTCCCAGTCGACTTCGTAACGGCGGTGGCTTCGACATCATCCGAGCACCGTGCTGCCCGGGAGAGCATTTCTTCCTCTACTGCGCAAAGCCTCTCTGGAAGGAAGCCAGAGCCTGAGTGGAAGTTCGACTGCGGCAATCCTAGTGGGAATCTGAATGAGAGTTCTTCTACAAAAATCTTCTACTACAAGTCTTCTATCATCCCCAAGAAGCAGAACCCAGTTTGGAGTCTGGATCTGAAAGTTATCAATTTTCTTCCCCGGGTGCACGGTTCTGCTTCCACTCAGTCTGCACCGACCCCCCCTCAGTGTTCAGAGTCTACCGGTCTGCTCCGACAACGTTTGGCCTCTCCTTCAGACCCGTTTCGAAGAGGACTCATAGACGGTTCTGACAACTTCAGCGGCGCCTGATTCTTAGCTTGGGAGTGCTTGTGTCAACCTCTTCTTCTTGCTGTTGTGAACCTGAAGCAGTCAGAACTGAAGACCTGCCTCCCTGTTCGAGTCTCTTCCCCGTCCAACAGCGACTTCCCAAAATTCTGAAAAAATTTGGACGACCTCCTGGATCACTTACGAACAATTCCCCACTGGTCCCACCATCAGAAAAATTCAGGAGCGGTTTCTACGCCCACAACTCTGACTTACTACCTCCAATCGCAGAAAGTAGGCAGAATCGGCATCGACCACCACTCGATCTTCATTTCCACTTTCCCCCTCCCCGCCTGGCCGACTTACAGCCCCTCCCTGTGGGAGGTAGTGTTTGAGTGTAATCCTTGCCTTCCCTTTCCCAAGATCCCCCCCTTGCATGGGGTGTAGTGTTGTAACATCATAAACAGGTCAAGCTGCCCCGGTGCGGCGTGTGGGGATCCCACGCCTCCCCGCTCGCCCACGTCTCCGAGCGGGACCGGTTTCTTCAAACTGGTCGAGTAAGTGCTCCAAACTTTACTCTATTTAGTGTTTGTTCAGTCAATATTAGTTCATAACTCCGCTGGCCGTGAGTGAGAGCTCGATCCTTAAGCTCCCTTGCTATAAGAGATCACCGTGGGAAATAGAGTGTAATCCATGCCCTCGGCACGACGTTGGCTCCCTTGAATTGGGCTACCATTACCCTTCGGAGTTAACCTTGGCCTTGCTGGCCCTCTACCCGCAAGGGCCCAGCCCACATCCTCCCCTTGGCATTGCCAAGTTACCCCAGGTCTTGGGTGAGCATCGGGTGAGCGGTCGCCATTATCGGTCCGTTTGAATGCCATTTGTGCTTGCTTGGTAAGTCCTAGGTTGTGTCACATCAATTGGTATCAGAGCAGGTTTTTGACTTATTTCTACAAGTCAAGTCCTAGGATATGCTGGCATTGGAGTCATCATCAGTCCGACCCTTGCATTTATCCCCCCGATCATCATGGCCACTTCCTACTTAACCTACTCGCCACCCATGGACTACATTCTAGATGACGATATTACCTTTGACGGATCATGTTCTAGTGATTATGTTAGGTGGGAGGCTACCATGGAAAGGTACTTTGAAAAGACTTGGGTATATAGACCTGCGAGAGTCCGCAAGGCCAAGGGACGATTTCGGGGTCAAGCCAAGAGTAAGTGGGAACACATAGAGGGATTAAGAAGGGTTAGGAGGCAAGAGCCCATTTCTTCATGGGATGATATGAAGGAAGAACTTAGGAAGATCTACATTTTCAAATATTCCCACCCCTCCTACTCAAACACCCCTAGCCCGAGGAGCACTACCACTCCTCCATCCCCACCCGGCCAACTTGAGACCACCTTTAGGCCGCCACCCCCACCACTCCCAACAAATCCCCTCTCAACCATCACCGCTACACTCCGCCACCAAATCCTGTCCCTTAGGACCCAAATAATCCAAGCATCCACCTCCCCACCTAACCCCATGAGGGTCCCCACACCCCAACCAAAACCCCCTTCCACAAACCTCACTATCCAAACCCAATTAGCCCCCACTTCCACCCCTCCACAACCGGCCGATCCTAAGGGGAAGAGACCCCTAACTGACCCGGTTTCCCTAATAAGGACCACCACTACCCCTCCATTTTTCCCTATAAGGAACACTCCCCCCAAGACCGACCAACCCAAGCCACCCCAACCAACCCATCTCCCACTCCCTTCCCAAAAACTCCCATGTCCTAGTCCCCCACTACTTCCCCTCCCTATCCCAAACCAAGTTTTCCTTTACCTTCCACCCCGGGTGCGCCATGCACCAACCCTCATCACCATACCACCAAAAAACCCTCTCACCTCCTTAGAGGAGGAACCCATACCCGACCCCATAGTGGTGAACACTCCGGACCCTATCCCTACCACAGAGACCACTCATGACCAAGTACAAGAAGAAACATCACATGGTGACCTTCACCTTACACCACCATCTCTAGTTAGGGCCAAACTCATCTTAGGGGAACCCCTTATTAGTTGGCTAAAGAAGAGCCCAATAAGAGAGATCACGGCCCATGATTTCCCTCCCATAGAGGAAAACCTTCTCATAGTGCACCTCTCCTCCTATCACACCATAATCCAAACATCCTACCAAGTGGAAACCTTAGAGGACCTTCTCAAGGGCTTAGCTTGGCAATTTGAGTTGACCGGCTTGTTGACCCCTATGGCCCACCAATCTAGGAGCCTTGACCTCCTACACCTTTGTGTCGGGTCTATCACCTCGGTTTGCACCATTGGTTGCTACACTAGTGACCTCCTTCTATTCCTCCCCACATCCAATGAGCCCGACCTTCTCCTCAATTTGGAGCTTCTTATATCGGGTGGAAAGTCAAGCCCTCCCCTCATGGGTGAGCCACCCACAAAGAACTTCGGCCCAATTGTCTCATTAGAGGAGGATGACCCACCACTATTTGAGGATCTTGAGGACATAGGGCCCCTCCCCCTCGATAACCCTTTTTATGATCCCTTTGATCCCTTCCAATGGGGGTCAAAGAACCCATGGGACCCAACCACCTTATCCACCACCCACCTTTCCCTATCCCAACCCACCATGTTTGACCCAATCCACCCCATCCTAGACCCAAGTTACACCTTGGGAGTCGTGACCTTAGGCCACATATCCCTAGATAATAAGGTTGTGCCCCACCTCATGATGACCACCTTCTTAGATCCATTCGATCCTTTCCAATGGGAGTTCAAAGGTTGTCCCACACCTATAAACATGGAAGTCACCTTTGGGAAAAGCATGCATGTGTCTAGGCTTACCACACCACTTGGCATGAACACTATGTTGGGTCCATTCATTCATATCACCCACATGTCAAGTAGAAAGCATGAATGGTCTAAATTCGGATGTAATGGTCCTCCTTCATTCATCATGGGTCGTAGGCATGATAGGAGTATTCATGGATGTCCGGGTCCCCCAGCATTTGTCACCCCCATGCATGACCGGATCACCTATGGATGCCCCAGTCCTCTCCATTCCATCAAAGTCCTCTTAGCGTCAAAGCATGATTGGTCTACTTTTGGTTACCCAGGTCCACCCATCACCCCTAGAAAGTCAGCATTCACAAAATTGCATGAAAATCTTCCCAAGCACATCAGTAAGGAAAATGAGAATTATAAAAGGCAAGCTGACTCCCATAGGCATGACCAAGAATTCCACGTGGGTAACTTTGTGATGGTGAGGACGAAGAGGCTCTCCCCGGGAGCCATCTCCAAATTGAGGCCTTGTGGGGCTGGTCCCTTCCAGGTTCTGAGGTGCATTGGTACTAGTGCCTATGAGTTAGATCTTTCCGAGGAGTACGAAGTGAGCCCCACATTCAACGTGGCCGACGTAGTGCCATATAAGGGTCCCACGGTGGTACCCAGTGAGGATATTGAGCCCATACCCCTCATTGAGAGAGCACCCACCGGTGAGAAGAGTCCACTAGCCAGAAGAGCCCAGCGTGAGCAAATTGAGAAAATATTGGATGAAGAGGTCACTACCAGCAGGAGCAAGGTGACTAAGCACTATCTCATCGGGTGGATGGATCAGTCTCGTTTGGAAGACTTGCGGGCGGTATCGCTTCTACACCGTCCGAGGAGGGAAGGACTCTTACTCGACGGAGTCGAGTTCTCCGCACCTCGGGAGTATGATGGGGACATCACCTCTCATGCCCACATTCACGGCTCGTCTCCTCCCCCCAGTTGCATCCGGCATGGTCTAGTTATATATTTTGAGTCCTATGTAATTTTTTTCAAGTCATATCATTGTATTTTCCCTTTTATTTGAGTCATGTCCCAAGGTCTTTTATTTATTTCTCTAAGTTTGAGTGTCATTAGGTTGATTCGTTTGTTATTGGGCCCAATTCATTGGGCTAGGCCCAAGGGCGCCCCTACCCCTTGGTTATTTGTCATTGTTGCATGAGTCAGGGACTTTTTGTAAAATGTGGGTTGCCTATATATAGGACCCAATTCCCCCCATTTCAAATCAATGAATGAATGAATGCCAAATTTCCATTTGAGAGTTCAAATTATTTAGTTCTTATGGAGTGAATCCAATATTGGGTGGGAAACCCTAGGGGAGAGAATCCCCCACCCACTCGTCTCTCTCTCTCTCTTTCTCTCTCCTTCTCTAAGGGGTTCGCCCCCTACTCTCTCTCCTCCCCTCCCAACCACTTCTATCTCCCACCTACCCCCATTAATAACTCTCCACTTCCCCACACCCTCCTCTTTACTCCACCCTAGTCCCAAAGAAGAAACCCCCAATCCCCACTCCACCCTCCAACCACCCCATCCCTTTCCCAAAGACTTTTCCCACTCCCCCATGCAACCCTTCACCTCCCTAGCCCCTTTGAATTTGAAACTCCCTCCAATCCACAGCCTTAGGGCGCCCCCAAGCTTCCCCTCTTAGGTCTGGTCGCCCCTCCCCTCCCCCCCCCCCACATTCCATTCTACCTAGACAACTACCACCCTCTACCCCCTTTCCACCTTGGCTGAACCCTTCAATTCCTTGCATCCTCCCCCCCTTCTCCAGCTTCTCTACCACCCCTAGCCACCCCCAATACCTCCCCCACACTCCCCTCCCACCACTCTTCATATTCCCTTCACCATTCAACCACTTCCTCTTAGCATTTGGTTGCCATTTGGGAGCTACATCGACGAACCTGTCCACAGTTGAAGACATGTAGAAGAACAGCAGCTTGCAGAGGCAACCACGGCTTCCTCCGGACGTTCTTCCAGGATCAAGAGGCATCGTTGGAAGCGTCTCCCAGTCGACTTCGTAACGGCGGTGGCTTCGACATCATCCGAGCACCGTGCTGCCCGGGAGAGCATTTCTTCCTCTACTGCGCAAAGCCTCTCTGGAAGGAAGCCAGAGCCTGAGTGGAAGTTCGACTGCGGCAATCCTAGTGGGAATCTGAATGAGAGTTCTTCTACAAAAATCTTCTACTACAAGTCTTCTATCATCCCCAAGAAGCAGAACCCAGTTTGGGGTCTGGATCTGAAAGTTATCAATTTTCTTCCCCGGGTGCGCGGTTCTGCTTCCACTCAGTCTGCACCGACCCCCCCTCAGTGTTCAGAGTCTACCGGTCTGCTCCGACAACGTTTGGCCTCTCCGTCAGACCCGTTTCAAAGAGGACTCATGGATGGTTCTGAAAACTTCAGCGGCACCTGATTCTGAGCTTGGGAGTGCTTGTGTCAACCTCTTCTTCCTGCTGTTCTGAACCTAAAGCAGTCAGAACTGAAGACCTGCCTCCCTGTTTGAGTCTCTGCCCCGTCCAACAACGACATCCCAAAATTCCGGCAAACTTTGGACGACCTCCTGGATCACTTACGAAGAATTCCTCACTGGTCCCACCATCAGCAAAATTCAGGAGCGATTTCTGCGCCCAGAACTCCGACTGACTGCCTCCAATCGCAGAAAGTAGGCAGAATCGGCATCGACCACCACTCGGTCTTCATTTCCACTTTCCCCCTCCCCGCCTGGCCAGCTTATAGCCCCTCCCTGTGTGAGGTAGTGTTTGAGTGTAATCCTTGCCTTCCCTTTCCCAAGATCCCCCCCTTGCATGGGGTGTAGTGTTGTAACATCATAAACAGGTCAAGCTGCCCCGGCGCGGCGTGTGGGGATCCCACGCCTCCCCGCTCGCCCACGTCTCCGAGCGGGACCGGTTTCTTCAAACCGATCGGGTAAGTGCTCCAAACTTTGCTCTATTTAGTGTTTGTTCAGTCAATATTAGTTCATAACTCCGCTGGCCGTGAGTGAGAGCTCGATCCTTAAGCTCCCTTGCTATAAGAGATCACCGTGGGAAATAGAGTGTAATCCGTGCCCTCGGCACGACGTCGGCTCCCTTGAATTAGGCTGCCATTACCCTTGGGACTTAACCTTGGGCTTGCTGGCCCTCTACCAGCAAGGGCCCATCCCTCACATCCTCCCCTTGGCATTGCCAAGTTACCCCGGGTCTTGGGTGAGCATCGGGTGAGCGGCCGCCATTATCGGTCCGTTTGAATGCCATTTGTGCTTGCTTGGTAAGTCCTAGGTTGTGTCACATCAATAATATTCTTTTAATTCTTCCTTGATATCTCATGTCAATTTTGGTACGTTCTATACCTTGGTTACTTGGTCATGAAACTTATTATTTGGAATTGAATTATTGGCTGAAATTATGGTTATATCTCGTGGAAGTAGCTGGATTTATAACTTGAAGATGCAAGACCGGACATGGATTGTGTCCAAGGGCTCCATACTAGCCCCCACGGCTGGTGGCCAGAAACGTGTTATAAACTATGGGGTACGATGATACTGGCGTCGCATTGCGCTGTGAGTACTTTCTCTTATAAATGAGTGAAATTCACGAGGCTTCTTATGGAAATTACATGCTTGTTAATGACTTTCTAGTACATAGCCTTTACAAGGTTGTGTAAAGTACTTTCTAGTTACATGCTCGTACATTCTTGTTCATGAAAGGCCAAATTTACATCTACATGATTAATCTTACTTGTTCATGGTCTATACTCGCTCACATCTACTTGCTCAGTTATTTCATGATTCTTGGTTATCTTGGTTTATATCGCTTGATTATCGCATTCTTATTTTTATGTTAAGATTTTAGAGCTAAGACATTAATCATTTAAATATTATCTTCATGTTGATTCTAAGATACCTACTGGGCAAGTGTGCCCATACCTACTTTCTCAATTTTTCAGAAAGTACTGATGGATCAGATTCGGAATATACAAGTAGCGGGCCCGAGAGTGATTGATGGTCAAATGGATCGAGAGAAGACCTAGTTGTCAAGGGTCTAGTCGAGTCCTATTGTAATTTTCTATTTTCTTGAGTCCATGATGTAAGGATGTTTAAAGTCATGATCTTAAGTACATTTGGGTCATTATTATGAATAAAGTTAGAATTTTGAAAAAATGTACTTGTGCAATTACTTTTGTGTGATTGTCTTGCGCTCTAATTTCTTGCTTACGAATGGCTGACCCTGTCGACTGTTCACGTTCCTAATATTCCTTCCGCTGTATTAAAAGCTCAGGATGTAACAGAAGCTAACACTTCTTCTCTGCAACCAACGCCGCAGCACTACGGTAGCAACCGCACACGCGTACTCGGCGGAAGGAGAGAAAGGTGATCTTCCACGGATAGGAGGAAGGTCGACGCAGCAGCAGTAGAAAGCTCCCATCGATCACCTAGGCAGCAGTAGCCCTGGCTAGATGGAATGGGGTTGGTATTTATAGGAGAAGAACTCCTTTATGTGCATGGATCCTAATGGTAATTAACTTTCCCTACGTATAATCCTAATGGGTTTCAACTTTCCCATGCTAATCCCTTGCCCACCATATCCGTAGCCGTTTTCCCTTAATGGTTCGTAGGAAGCCTAATCCTTATGCAAACCATCGAATGTGAGAAGGTTTTGTATAACCCAAAGACCATGTTGTGATAGTATTTATGTATGTACTCTTAGAACCCATTTATTGATGCTTTAGTTTCCTATGAAAAGCCCATTTTGGGTTCTAAAGGTTCGATTATGTGGTTGGGCCTTTTATTTTTTGAGGATTTGTTTATAGTGGGTTTCAAGGCCCACTAATTAATATTAAGGCCCATTATATTTACTTATATTTTATTTGCCATAACTATTATATGACTAATATTATATAGTCATTATCATTTATTCTCTTTTTAGATTTCCGGGTTGCTACACCCTCCCCCACTTAAAAGAATTTGTTCTCCAAATTCACATGCTTTCCTTTCTAACATAGTGGAATACAAAGTCATCAAATATGCATGATCATCATGTTCACACATGAAATTTTAACTAAGGTAGGGTTTAAAGTTACCTCCAATGCTTGTAGCCTGCCCTGTCGCTTGGGTCCACCTTGTTGCTTATCCCGCGACACTTGCTCCTTTATAAGAGGACAATGGCGATCCTATGGTCTTCACTCCCGCAACGAATGCATTTCTCGAGTTTATACCAACACTCTTCTGATTTATGCCCTCCTTTATTGTAATGCTCACACTTTTCCTTGGCCAGAACAACTTGTAGATCCCTATTCCTTGGTTTCTTGTCCTTTCAGAACCCATTACCTCCATTTGACCTCTTATTTTCATTAACGGGTTCCCCACTCTTGGATCCATTTGCTAACCCTTTCTTGGCAATCTTTCCTTTAATTCGTTCAGCCATATCTATAGCATCTTCTAATAGTTGAGCCTTTTTGGTTCCTGGATGGTCTTGTTGTGTCCCCTGGTTTTGATGATAACAGATCATAAATCATTAATAGATAATTGAGGAATATTAACATATTTTGGCTTGATGAATTGACTAAACGAGTGCAGGAAAACTTCTCTAAGTGATGTCTCGACACGGCCTAATAATGACCCGACACATCTGTGAGCGACGTCACGCGGTTCGGGGAGCGAAGAGGACGCGGAGCGCGCGGGCTCCTCTTTTGTTTGTTGCAACACAGAAATAAGAGAAGAGGGAAGGGGCCACCACGGAAGATTGCTCCGGCGGGGCGAGCAGGACAAATGTAATATAGCAAGATATGGGGGTTAAACGGCCATAGCGGGAAGTGACTCGCCGCGGCCTCGGGGGGACGGGAATGGTGCAGAAATTAAATAGCAAGAATTGAAACGGCCATTGGGGAAGTGACTCGCCGCGGCCTCGAGAATATGAGCAGATAAGAATATAGCAAAATATAAAGAGAATATAAGAGCAAAAATTTAAATAGCCATTGGGGAAGTGACTCGCCGCGGCCTCGAGAATATGAATAGATAAGAATATAACATATAAGAACGGGAATTTAAACGGCTATTGGGGAAGTGACTCGCCGCGGCCTCGAGAATATGAACAGAATATAACAGAATATAAAGAGAATGTAAGAACGGGAATTTAAACGGCCATTGGGGAAGTGACTCGCCGCGGCGTCGAAAACAAGATGTGATCGCCAGGGGCCAAAAGACCCCAAAATAAAGAAAGTGATCGCGCCTACCTCAAGAGCGGGAGATGGCGGGTTGCTTCTTCCTCCCCCTTCGGCCGGCCGACGGAGAGGGCTTTCCTTGGTTACCCTTGCAAAATAGTAGACAATAAACGAACGGAATTAGAAAATGGCAGTGTAGTAACAATTCCTTGCAATAAAAGTAACGAGATCGTGACCTGACACACACCTGGTTGGTGTGGTTTTAAACCCCTCTCGGACTCGAGTAGGAGGAAAATGCGATGATGAATGCAAGAAGTATGCAAGAGACGGCGCCCTTATGTAGGGAGATAGAGGATGCAGTATGATGAATGTAAAGAACTATAGAGAAAAAGGGGAAGAAAAGGCTTATTGGATGAGCCGAGGGTGAAATCCGGCGGAGCTCCGGCAGCGTAGGGACGACGTGGAAGCGCGGTGGATGAAGACGACCTTCCTCTCGCGAGCGTGGGCACCCGAGAGGCCGGCAGAACCTCCACCTACAAAAGACCCCACGGGTTAGAAATGACTCTGGCAGCCTCTGGGCTCCGGCAGCCTATCGGATCTCTTAGAAGCTCCTCCAGAACTGAGGGGGTGGGCCTCTATTTATAGGGCTCCGGAGGGTGGAGGCGTCCAGGACCCGGGACACCTCCATCAGGGCTGAACTAATATTTATTCTATTTTTATTTATTTTTTTGGAATATTTTTATGGAGGCGTCCAGGGCCCCGGACGCCTCCAACAGGTCCACCGAACACCACCGACGGCCGCACGCGGTTTGGCACAACGCGTGGTTTTGTGAGCGGCGCCTCGTGATTCAGAAATGGGCGCGTCCAGCCGACTGGACGTCTCCATAATTTGGATTTTTTCACACACGACAAACCGTCGTTCGGTGGCCGGCGCCCGTGAGGGAGTTGATGGAGGCGTCCAGGGGCCTAGACGCCTCCAAGAAAATATATTATTTTTATTTGACTTTTGTTTTGTCTTCTTATGCCAACTGGCATATATATTTTTTATATTAGTTTTTATGGAGGCGTCCAGGGGCCTGGACGCCTCCATTAATAATTATTTTTTATTTTGTTTTATCTTTTTATGCCAACTGGCATATATATTTTTTTTTATATTTATTTTTATGGAGGCGTCCAGGGGCCTGGACGCCTCCATTAATATATTATTTTTTATTTTGTTTTCGGCTTTGAAAAATAAATTAAAAATAATGGGGGCGTCCGGGGGCCTGGACGCCCCCATAAAGACCCACCCGGGTCCTCAGTTCAGGCGTTGGCGGCCGCCCGACAGACACCCTTCCTGGTTCCGGAACCTCCTGATGCATCTGACTAGTGTTGATGCCGTCCGAATGCCGTGACGAGATGATTCCGGATGCCGAAAAGGGCGGAAGAAGACTCAAGAAAAGGAAGCACTAAAGTGATTCAAAACGCGTAAGCCGTTGCGGGGCGTTGTATAGTAATATGAGACTTTCTCAGGAGACGTCAGGAATGGCGTGTCTACAGCTGCCCCGCCTTGGCGTCTGCTTTGCAAGGGAGCGACACGTAGTGGAATGGTATCGAAGTGGAGTGAAACGAAGTGGGAGTGGACTGATAAGTTGATGCCAAGGTGTGATGAGACACGCTTTTGACGTTACTGTCTGGAATTTTTCCTGGAGTTTCAATGAGGCAACCTTTGAAGAAGGTCTTTCAAATCTTGATGATTGCTTGGACGGAGATCAAATAAGGGAGGGTGAGATGTGCGCTCAGGCACGAAAAAGAGACCAACTTCTCGGTGTGGAAGTACCTGGGTCATAAACCGGAGGTTTCACCTTTGGGGAGCGGTTACCAGCCAATGTGGAAGTGCTGCGGTCAAGGTGGGTCAAACAAGGTAAAAAGTAAAGGAATATCTGAGAGTCTGTCCAAACAAGGGGCTCCTTTGGAAGAGCAGCGTAAGGCCGTTTCAAGGAAATTCAGTATTTTATTCGGAGTGGAATATCTCATATTTGTAAGAATTGAAGCACAGCGGCTTTCGTAATCGAATCACTTGAATGATCTTCCGCAATAAATCAAAGTCCTATATGAATGCATGCTGGGCTTAAAGAAAAATTTAAAACAAACTAAAATAGATAATAGCCAATGATAATATTGTCAACTTGTTAAGAACGGGTCAGGATACCAATCCGGTGAGGTGATACTGGGCTGGGGCCCGTTTATCCGCGCACCAACTCACTAAATGGAACCGTCGTCCCCATGCTACCACAAATTAACGGCCTATCCGTAAAACCCAATTTCTTCGGGATCATCACTGTTTTTGTTGAAGGGGAACTCAAATCCCGGATTCGTTCGGGCCGCAAGGTCCTTGACATGTTCTAGTAGCGTAGGTATCATATACTATGATGCATGACATGGTGGGACCAACCATTGAAAGGTGGGACAGGAGACAGGACAAAGACGTCTGTTAGTAAAACCTACACAGACTAGCAAAGGTTATCAGAAAGTAGTAGAATCATAGCAGAATCGCACCACAGTACAAAGGAGATCCAGACAAAATCTTGACAATGACCACTGATGTGACATGTTTTGTCCTATAGCGCCCTACCCTTCCTATAAGAACTCCCCTTAGGCTAGTTCATTCAAATGCACCAAGGTGGGTTTTGGACGCTCAGGAGAGGAAGGAGAGGAGAATCTAGAGATTTCAGGATGGAAGGAGAGTCTTCCCGTGTTATGAAGAGGAGCAGGCCTAGCGGCGAGATCAGGCGACTCTCAGACCTCGAGGGTCATCTGAGTGGGACGATCATGTCGCATATGGTAAGCTGATTCTTTTCAAATTTCTCCACGTGAGCCTTCTTCTTACTTCCTTCATTTCTTCTTCTTTCTTTTCTCTTCCAGCCATATCCACTCTTCCCAGGCCCGAGGAAGTTTTCCAAACTGCCGTGACTTTCAAAGCTAACTTCCAACATCTCCATCGGCATGAGGGCCATACTCTCGAAGTGGCATCTGCAGGGGCTCCTTATTCACGCCAAACACTACGAGAAGATTCGTATGGACTGGACGGCTATGGGCGCACTAGTGGAGATCTGGCATCCCCAGACCCACACTTTTATCTTCCCGACCTTCGAGGTGACCATCCTCCTCGAGGAGGTGGAACTTCTGCTCGGATTGAAGAAATTCAAGAGTGACGGGAAGGTGAAGGCTATGCGGATGTTGACACGGAGGACTTCCGAAAGCGTCCTTGGAAGCTTCATGCCGCCTGACGCGGCCAGGAAGGTTCGTACTCAAAAGGGGATTGATTTGCAAAAGCTCGCGGAATGGGTCATGGAGGCCCTGAGAGGGTTACCAGACGATGACTATTTGGAGGGAATCATGAAAGGGTTCACCATTTGTCTGGCGGGTGCTCTCTTGTTTCCTTATACCGACAACATGGTGGAGGAAGACCAACTAAGTGCCATTTACGGAATCTGGAGTGGAAAGAGGGTGGGACCCGCCGTCCTTGCCTATCTTTACAGCGGCCTTACTGCCTCGAGCATGGGTAAGCCTCCTTTTGGTTGCGCACTTATCTTGAATTGCTGGCTTGATTTGCACTTCAAATTCGACTACCGTGAGGGAATGCCAACTGCTTCGAAGCTCTTCCAACAAAGCCCTCTTCATCACATAGCCGACGTGTTAGGCTTCGGTGGTACTGTAGTGAACCGCGTTCCGTGGCTGAAGAAACGTGACACAAGGCTTCTTTACTTGTGCACCGGCATGTTTGCTTTCGCTTGATCTCCTCATGAGGCCTTCTCCTGAAGTTGATCTTCAACTGATCGGCGCGACCGAGTTTGTCCTTTATAACGCGCATCGATGCTGCCTCCAGGTCGGCATTCCACACCATTCGTTCCCACTATCGACTGGCATCGTTCCTTTGAAGAAGAGGGAGTTGGGCACGGAGGCGGATGCGAGGGAAGCGAAAGCCATTAAAGCTCCCTGGAAGACAAGTGTTGCGGGAAAGGCCTTAGCGCACGTGGGGGAAGAATGTGAGCTGTGGAGGGCTTATGTAACCGAACTGGGGAAGTTAAGGCCTAAGGCGCCTAAGCCCCTGATGTAGTTCATTCTACTTTTCTAATGGAATAAAATCTGGTATTTGGATGTTTTGGGCCCCTGTCCACTTAATTATTATTATCTTTTTTTGGTTTTTCTTTTTTTTATGTTTTTTCTTTTGTTTGGATTATGTACATACTCTTATCTTTTTCTTTTATTATATTTTTTTTGAAATTGTTATTATGGGGGCGTCCAGGGGCCTGGACGCCCCTAATTTTTTATTTATAATTTTTTTTTCAGTTTTTTGTTTTGGGGGCGTCCAGGGTCTTGGACGCCCCTATTTTTTATTTTTTTATTTTTGGTTTTTTGTTTTGGGGGCGTCCAAGCGCCTGGACGCCCCTACATTTTGGAATTTTTAAAAAAAATAAAAAAAAGGTGGGGGCGTCCAGGCGCTTGGACACCCCAAAGAAAGTGAGTTCTATATATATGGGGGGGCGTCCCCCCCTTTGCTCATTTACTGTTCATTCAAACGACCCAGTCAATCCAGACGACCCATTCTTCGTCCCAATGGAGCAAGGAGGCCCGAGCCAGGGTGGAGAGAAGCGCAAACGACGGGCTCGTCGTCCGAGGAGGCTGAGGGACGATGCCGAGGAGGCTGCTGCGGCGGAGGAGATTGCCGCGGAGGAGGAGGCTCCTCTTTTGGCCGTGGAGGCTGCAATGGATGCAGGCGACGCGGCAGAGGACGATCACGACCCGGTAAGCTCTTTAGACTTCCATTCTATTGGTTCACTGGGCTAAAAGGGCGGACGAGAGGCTATGTGGAGAATGCCGAGGGTGAGGGAAGGAGGCGTCCAGGGGCCTGGACGCCTCCACATTTTCTTTTTCTCTTTTTTTTATTTATTTACGTAAATAATAAGAATAGAATTAAAAATAAGGAGGTGTCCAGGGCTTGGGACGCCTCCATGATAATATATATATATTTTTATTTATTTTTGTTTTGGTTTTTCGGTTTTTCTAAAAATAAAATAAAGAAAAAGTAAAGGAGGCGTCCAGGGTTTTGGACGCCTCCAAAAAAAGATAAATATTTTTTAAAAAATAAAATAAAATACATAAGTAGTATATACAGTGTTATTGTTTATTACTATTCATGATACTGATATGTTCTTTGTTGATTTTGTGGTGTGCAGGGCGTGATGAAGGGCCGGATCAGCTGGTCCCTAGTGGTGGCAGCATACCGTGGGCTGCCAGACTTTCAGAGGGCGCGTGTGGATGCCATGGGCTTTGGAGCTTTCCTTCGGATCGAGCCCTTTCGGCTCGACCTTCCTCTTATCCAGGCATTGAGGGAGCGGTGGCACGCGCCGAGCCGGGCGTTTCTGATGCCCTGGGGGGCACATGGTGCCGTCACTGGAGGACGTGGCTCGGATCACCGGGCTACGGGTGGACGGAGAGGCAGTGAGTGGGGTCACCTACCCCGACTACCGAGAGAGTGCCCTGGACCTGCTGTGGTTAGAGACGAGCGTGACTGATAGAGACAGTAGGGTAGTTGGCCGAGTGGAGATTATGGAGGCGCTCGGATTCGTCGACCCGCGCCAGCGGCTTAGCGAGACTGGAGCGGAGTTTCTGGCACGACTGGAGGGAGACGCTCGTGCAGCTTTCACCCAGGACCCGAGCGAGCGGGAGCTGGTGGACCTAGACCTCCGGAGGTTTCTTTTCTTCTTCTTGGGCCGCCTTCTGCTGGGGACGAAGGGGGATGGCATCCACTGCCGCTTCCTCGGGATCCTGGCGGACCTTGACAGAGTGGGGCACTACGCGTGGGGAGCGGCTCTGCTTGCCCATTTGATTACTGATCTCTCCCAGACTTCAGAGAGGGAGACGACAGTCAGCGGCTTCGCACCTTTTCTCCAGGTACACAATTTATTTATGCATTTTACCGTAGTTAAATATGCAATTACTCATGCTAATGATGTATGATGGATGTAGGTGTGGAGTTGTTACTACTTCCCGATGGGGAGGGCCAGGCAGGGGAACAGGAGAGCCATTCCTCTAGCGCGACAGTGGAGGCCGATCGTGGTAGCAGCACCACACAGCTACCAGCTGGCGTCACTTCGTCGGGAGCTAAGCGAGTATCCCGAGGCCATGGTATGATGCGTATGGTTTTTTGTATTTATGCATGTGACTGAATGGTAACTAACATGATGTATGTATGGTGATGCAGGTGGTGTGGAGACCCTATCTGGGCATGGGTGACGCTGGCCAGCCTTGGGTTGTAGCGGGTCTTCCTCGTTTCAGGCGGGACGTGTGGGTCCATTGCCTGAACGAGATCGAGCCGCTTCGGCTGAGGCTGGTTATAAGGACATTGGGGCTAGCCCAGGAGTGGGTTGATGTAGATGAGTCGGCCCGCATCGGGCGGAAGACCAAGGGGAAGGCGAAGATTGTGGACTGGCATACGCACTTCCCAGCACAGTACCAGGACTGGCAGTAGGGCGGGGTCCCAGTGGTGTCCCATGTACAGGATAGTACTGATTACCTGAGACGGTACCGTGCTACGTACGGGGACCGCCTCTTCCTTGGTGGTATGGTAGGGGTAAGTGAAATGAAAATGCTTCACCCTTCTATATGTATATGCATGTGGCACTAACTCATGTGCAATGCAGAATGCTCGTGACAACATGATCGCCGACCTGCGGGCCCAGTTGGCGGACGCCAGGCGGCAGTTGGTGGCCATCCGATAGGAGTTGGAGATCCTGGTGAGTTTATGCGATGCATTTTTTTTTGTGACCTGGATTTTTGATACTTGGCCTCTAACTGTCGTTCGCTCTGTGTTTCAGCGGGCCCACCAGACAGCGGCAGCCGGGATGGCTGGTGGAGCGGGTTATAGTTCGCGGGGCCCTCCTCCGGAGGTTTTTGCCCTCCAGGAGCAGCTGGCGCATGCGGTGGCTCGGGCTGAGGAGGCCGAGTGTGACCGCGAGGCTCGAGTGAGTGCTTGCTTGGCCCTGACTCTCCTTCTGGCTGCTCTCCTTTTATCACTGTTCTCTTACAGTGCATGCGTGCTTTGACAGGTGGCCGAGGTTCGAGAGGCCCTGGCGCGTGCTGTTCGTGCCGAGCAGGAGCGCGACGCTCGGGTGGCGGAGCGTGACGCCCGGATTGTGGAGCTGGAGGAGGAGCGTCGACGGGAGGCTGAGGAGCTCCCTCGTGACGTGCTGGATCTGCGGATCACCCTCGAGCTGTTGAGGAGGGAGGCGGTGAGAGAGAGAGAGGAGAGGGAGAGAGAGAGGGAGGAGCGACAGCGGGATCAGACCGAGAGGAGGGCTCTGGAGGCCCAGCTGCTGGAGCTCCGATTGAGTCTCGGCACGGCGGAGGGGAGGCTTCGGGAGAGCGAGGAGCGGTACCAGAGGGTGAAGGAACGCGGGGCGCGACTTTGTCAGTCTGGTTCTTTTTCCATGGGCAGCTATCTGGTTTCTTCGGCCGAGGAGCGTCGTCGCGCCTTCGAGGCCGGAGTGCCACTGCAGGGCGAGGCGAGCACGGCTTCTCAGGGTTCGCAGAGGCCCCCTAGGGATCCCCGGCAGAGGAGGGAGGAGAGAGATGACCAGGAGGGTGGCAGCGAGAGTTAGAGAGTTGCTTGTACACGTCACCCTTCTCACTGTATGATGTACTTTGACTATTATATAAAATGGATTTCGTGTGGCGTGCCCTTTTCTTTCCCGCACTTTCTTTTGCACCACATTGTTTACGCTTCACGAGACTTTTGCCCTGGACAGAAGGGAACTACTTTACACGGGGGGATTATGTTCCTTTCTCCCTTTTTGGGAGCGTCCAGGCGCGAGGACGCGTCTTAATCCTTGCATTCAAATTTAAAGCATCGGGTGGCCTTTCTTTTCTCGTGCCTTACCCGCAAACGAGCCCGCCTTCTGCCGAAACTCGCTTGCCCCCTTTTTCGTCTTCCTCCTCTTTTGATCGATGGAGTTTGGTGGGCCCGACCATGGTGAAGGTGGAGAGGGACGCGGGACCCCTCGCCCAAGGAGGGACGCGCCAGAGCACGGAACGGCGTCTATGGAGGAGGAAGGGCCGCTTCGGGCCCCCGAGGGACCCGAGGGGCCCGATGTCGTGGAGGGAGGTGAACACGGTCTGGTAGGTCCTCCAATCTCTTCCTCTTTGATCCATTTTGAGTTTTGAAGCAAGGCGTGCGAGGGGGAAAGGGTTCGGCGAGTGTTGCACTCAAGTGATGGACGCGTCCTAGACAGGGGACGCGTTCTTTGTTATGATGCGAGGTCCTCCTTCCTTGGTGCAGGACATGGCGAGGACCCTGGGCCTGGCCGATGAGTGGGCGAGTGCGGACGAGCCGAGCCGCGTCAGGAGGGAGAGTCGCGGCAAGGCGAGGCTCGAGGACTGGCACGTACGTCTCCCTGGACAGTAAGGGAGTGTATTGGTGCAGGACAACGCCGACTTCCTACGGCGGTAGAGAGAGAGTTATGCAGGGCTTCTCCAAGCTGGGGACATGCGTGGCATCGGCGGCTCACGCGCCCAACTGTCAGAGGCTAGGCGGCAGCTGGCCGTCGCTCAACATGAGCTGTCGCTCCTGGTAAGTTACGTGCCGCACTTTTATCTTCAGATTTTGGAGTTTCACTAACGGCCGTTGTTTATTTTGTTCCAGCGTGCCTAGCAGACAGCGACGGCGGGGATGATTGGTGGCGCATCTTCCAGTTCCTCGGCCCCTTTTCTCGAGATTGCCTCCCTCCGGGAACAACTTGCCGGTGCGGTGGCCCGCGCGACCCAGGCGGAAGAGGAGCGTGATGCCTGGGTGGCGACTGTAGTGGAGCTGCGGCATCGTGGTGAGGAGAGGCCTTCTCCAGACATCCTGGAGTTAAGGGTTCTTTTGCAGATGATGAGGAGAGAGGCAGAGAGAGAGAAAGCCGAGAGAAGGTCCGAGCGTCAGCGCGATCAGACCGAGAGGAGGGCCTTGGAGGCCCAAGTGAGGGAGCTCCAGCTGGGCCTTCAGGCCGTCGTGCAGAGGCTAGGAGGGATGGAGACGCGCTACGAGTGAGCGCGAGAGTTCGGGGAGCGACTCCGTCAGTCTGGTCGCTTTGTCGCTAGTGGCTTCTTCACCACGCCAGGGGAGGAGCAGCGAGTCACTACTACGGAGCAGGCGCCAAGAGGCGAGGCAGGTGCTGCTGCACGAGGATCCCAGAGGCTTCTGAGGGACCCGCACCTCAGGGGAGAGGAGGGGAGCGCCTAGAGAGATGAGTAATGGTGAGGATCGACGAGCTGGTGGACTCACCACCTCTCTATGATTGTAGTGTTTATGACAGCTTATGTAGAATTATGAATGGAGTGATTTAATTTTCTGCTGCTCGTTTGTTCTCTTGTGCATTCCTTCTTCCCTACACTTCCTCTCCTTTGCACTGTTCCCATGTGATGGGTCTGCCGAGACTCCACCCCAAGTAGAGAATCGCGTCTTGTTGTGACCATTTTGCACGGGAATCTGCCGTCGAAGTCAATAATGACGGCCCTAGTGCCTTGCGTCAAATTTTGCGGACGTCCTTCAAAACATGATAGGGTATCCCTAGACAACATAGGGTGCTAGTCGTCATATTCTTCGTCCAATCAATCACCCTGTGCGAACGGTGAAGTGACACACGGGACCGCATGGCAGGTGCCTCATTGCGAGGGCTATCATTAAAGGTGATGGATGCAATCTTGGCCTGTACTCCTTCCATTTCTATAAATTCTTGTCCCTTTTATCCTCCTAGGTATATCGAGAGCTAACTCGAGGAGCGCAAGTTCTCATGGGAGAGGAGGAGTTCAAAATTCCGAGAGTTGGATGGAGGGCGAATCTTCCCACTCCTCGAAGAGAAGCAGGTCCAGTGGTAGTAGTTCCCGAAGGCTTTCAGACCTCGAAGGGCACTTCAGCGAAAGGGCCCAATCACAACTCGTAAGCCAAGTTTTCCTACCCTTTTTTCCATTCTTTTTTCTTCCTTTCTTTCTGACCAAACCTCCTCTCCATTCCCTGCATGCGTAGTGTGTGATGAAATCACAGATCTCACGGGAGTTGGTAGTGACAGCATACCGAGGTCTCCCAGATTTTCAGAAGGCCAGGCTAGACGTGATCGGTTTTGGCACCTTTCTTCGGATCGAGCCGATCCAGCTCGACCTGGTCCTGATCCAAGCCTTGTGTGAGAGATGGGACCTAGTGAGTCGGGCATTCCTGATGCCCTGGGGGCACATGGTGTCCAGCCTGGAAGATGTGGTCCGAATTACGAGTCTCAAGGTGGATGGCGAGGCAGTGACCGGAGTCACTTACGCGGACTACCGAGAAGGTGCCCAGAAGTTACTGGGTTTGGACCTAGATGGTCGGAAAAATAGGTCGGTAGCTAGGGCGTCCCTCATGGATGCATTAGAGTTCACCGACACTCGTCGGCGGGATGACGAATCCTCAGAAGAGTTCATGGAAAGGATGGAAATAGGATGTCGTGCCGTGTACTGTACAGATTTCGACAACTGGAAAAGATGCAACATAGATTTGAGAAGATTTCTCCTCTTCTTTTTGGGGAGATTGGTACTGAGCTCGAAAGGGGACGGTATCCAATGTCGCTTCCTGGAGCTGTTATCAGACCTTGAAAGAGTAGGGTACTATGCCTGGGGAGCCGTCATGCTGGCACACTTGTTTGCAGGTCTGTTCCAAGAAGCGGATCGTGAGATGACTGTGAGTGGTTTCACACCATTCATCCATGTATTTTTGGTTTTGCTTGTTTTGTATTTTTGTTTTGTTTTTGTTTTTGTAAGATATTGACGACATGTGCCAAAGCAGTTGTGGAGCTATTATTACCTCCCCATGGGGAGAGCTCGACATTGGCGACCCGTGATGGTGCCGTTAGGCAGGCGGTGGGAACCCATCATGAGTGCGGCACCCCTAACCTACCAACTGATGGTGCTAAGGCGGGAGCTACAGGAGTTCCCTGCAGTGATGGTAAACTGGAGACCCTACTCAGACATGGTCGATGCCGACCAGCCGTGGGTTCTAGCAAGTCGTGCCCGGTTCGGACGGGAATTGTGGATGCACTGCCTGAATGAAATCGAGCCGCTTCGGCTACGATTGGTTATGAGGTCCTTGGGACTGGCTCAAGAATGGGTGGATTCAGCTGCGCCACCTCGCGTTGGGAGAGAGACGCGAGGACCGGAGACCTACATTGACTGGCGCGTGCGATTCCCCGAACAGTACGAAGATTGGCAACGGGGTGGCACGATTGTAGAATCGCAGGCGCGGGATAGCGAGGACTACTTGCATCTATATAGGATAAAGTACGCAGAGCGGTTCCAACCCCAGGGACTTGTGGAGGTAGGTTTCCCCTTTTTCTCTTTTCTTCTTTCTCCCTTTTTGGTTTTCTGGTGGAAATGCTGACTCGTATGGCTGCAGGATATCCGTGATACCATGATAGCGAATTTACGAACTTGCTTGGCAGAGATGGAGCAACGGTTGGGCGATGCCCGCGGAGCTACGAGCGCCTTGGTAGGTGTACAGCGCGTTCCTAATTAAAACCCCAGATTCCAGATGTTGGCTGCTAATTCACGCGGTCGTAGCATGCCCAGATTGGCTCGACTTCCCCAGCGATGGGCGTAGGTGGTGCCTCTTCCAGCTTTTGGATTCCCACCTCAGAACTTGACTTGCTTCATGAGCAACTTGCTCATGCCACGCAGCGTGCTGCGGAGGCAGAAGGGATGCTCCGTATACAGGTAAAAGTTTCAGTGTTGAGTTCTCTTTGTTTACGCCTTATCGCGTATCTGAGATGGTACATTCGGCAGGAAAAGGAGACGGAAGAAGCGCTTGCCCAAGCTGCGCAGAAGGAGGCTAGGATAGCATAACTGGAGAGGGAACTGCGGCGTCATCCTGATGACGACTCTTCCAGGGATGCTATGGAACTGAGGATCACTCTCCAGTTGGAGAGGGAAGACCGCGAGAGAGAACGTGCAGAGAAAGAAAGAGACGCAGAGAGAGAAAGAGCCAACAGATTGACTGAAAGGGAGGAACGAAGGGCCATGGAGGCCCAACTATTCGAACTCCGAATCAGCCTTGGTCTTGCTGAACAGTGGCTGAGAGATGGTGAGAAGCGCTACCGAAGAGCACGAGAGCGCGGCTTTCGTGTTGGTAGCTTCTCTACTGCTTCCGTGGATCAACGCCGGGATGTGGGAATAGGAAGGGGAGTACAAAGTGGTAGGAGTACCGCTTTTCGTAGTTGGGTAGCACCTTTGAGAGCGTTTTGCCCGGAGAGTAGTGGGACGAGTAATGCAGAGAGAGAGGGTAGAACTTGATGTAATTTTTTTATTTTCTGGAATAAAATACAAGGTTCGGTTTGTTTGGTTTTCACCTTTGCTTCAGTTGCCTGAATCCCTGCACATATCACTGAAACAAACAAATCAGAATTTCTGTTCTGACTTGGCCCCTTGCTCAATAAGCAAATGGTCACTGTGACTGTCCTTGATAACTGGTCAAGGGGCCAAGCCTTTATTTAAGGAAGGCGAGAGAAAGATGCGGTGATGATAAATGCGACAGGGAAGCACACGAATGCAAGCGGTATTAAAAGTGAGATGCTGACGCAAATGCAATCATGTAAAATTGATTTATTTTCTTTTTTATATTTGGCATTTTTTTGTTTTATCATAAAAAAGATTTTTTTGTTTACAAATTTGTACATTTTCTCTTTTCCATTTTTTGTTGTTTTTATCATTTCAAATTTTTTTTGTTGCTAACGCCTGGCAAGCACTCAAATGACACCTAACCTACGTGAGAACAGGAGTTTCTTACTAACCTCCCAGGTATCCTAAGTGCATATCTAGGTTGATTTGGGCCTCTAGACCCCTCGAATGATGATCTCGCCGGCTAAGACTTACCCTGATGACAATACCATCATGCCATGCTTAGGCTCCCAGTCGCTTCCGACCACAGGGATTCACCCAAAAGGTGTTCGAAGTAAATGATTTGCCCGACCCGGGTCTGTTTCCTCACGGCTCTAGATGGTATATGATGGAACACCCTGGAACCCTAACGACCAACCGCGCGACGCTGACCCGGAATCAGACGCCGTCGCACCCATAGGTGACACGCTTGCATTGGCCTAAGCCCGAGGTTAAACAAGAAGACATCAAGGCGGTAAACAGGGGTCTTGACCAGCCAGAAACACGGAGACTCCTTCGCAGCGATAGCTTTTTCTTTTCAAAGTAGGCAACCAAATATGTATATTAAAATAAGGTCGCAGACCCTAGGCAGTTTTCACCCTTCAGAAACTCCATCGAACCTTCATCTTTAGAGGGAGAAGGAAGAGTGTAGGGGATAAACCTCCTGAGAGGACCGGCAAAGCCGTTAACCCGGCGAGCGAATAAGGGCCCATTAACTCTTTCCTTTCGGACAACTTCGGACCAAATCTCGAGCGTTTACATTCCACGGCCCCTTTTGTGGATTCAGACTTTTACTTTGAGGGGTTCCGTTTATCGCAACAGGCACGGTCATGACCAGGCTTTTCTCTTGATTTTGATTTTGTATTTCTTTTTGTGAGGGAGATATAGCCGTTTGACGTTTGTGGGCTCCCTTTTTGTATGCCTGCGGGGACACTGCCCTCTTCTCGTGCTCTGATCGATGCTCGAGGAAATGGATCCTACTCTTGCCTTTGGGGTTTGAGTTTCGATTTCTCATGCTCAGCGTTTTAAGGGCGCCGACTGTCTCATTTGGTCGAAGAGAAAGGAATAAATATCACAGCTTTTGGAGATCTTTTAGGTGGGGCCCCACCGTAGGTGATGTTACCAACTTTTTTCAATAAAATACATAAGTGAGCACATGTTAGCTTCCTTCGAGCGAGCATAGGCCGACGTGGCCGGATAGGGATCTCCACGGTTCTGGCAAACCAAGACCCGGTGCCTACCAAGCCTTAATGGGCCCTATCCTAACATGAAGGTTAGATGCAGGGACTTAACTATATGGTGACTGCCAGGCATCGGCATTTGAATTTTCCATATTTTTAGTGGTTTTCGGTATTTCTTTGTTTTTGATGTTTTTTATCTTTTCATCATTTTTTTTTGTTTTGTGCTAAGGGTAGTATTTCTTAAGATAAAGCCCATTCCAAGGGTGGGATAACTCGGTCCCTTCGGCGTTGATTAGCTTGTAGGCGTTGCCGGGGTATACGGCTTGAATTACAAATGATCCTTCCCAAATGGGTTGGAGCTTAGAACGCGGACCTCCAGGTTTGACAAAAAATTTTTTACGACCATCTCACCGAATTTGAATTTTCTCTCAATGACTTTCTTTCGGTAAAAGCGAGCGAGTCTATTTTGATACATACGCGCGTGTTCGGCGGCGGCCAGCCGCTTCTCATCCAAGAGTTCCAACTGGGTGAGGAGTGAATTACGACGATCGTCGAGGGAAAATTCCTCGTCCCATTGTACCCTGAGAGAAGGGATCAGAGTCTCGTACGGGACTACCGCTTCCATACCATAAGTAAGGGCAAATAGAGTCTGCCCGGTGGGGGTACGGATTGAAGTGCGATAGGCCCATAGAGCTTCGATAAGCTTTTCTGGCCAGTCTGAAAACTTACTAGACTCGCAGGTTTTTTTGATGATTTTGAGCAATGTTTTATTGGTGGCCTCCGCTTGGCCGTTACCTTGTGGGTAATAAGGTGATGAATGATGCAATGTAATTGCGTACCTTTTGCAGAGGTCCTGTAGGTCCTGAGAAATGAACTGTGGCCCATTATCGGTGACGATCGTGCTTGGGACGCCGAATCTGGCGAGGATGTTCTTCATGATGAACTTGTAGACTGTTGACGCCTTGATTTCCGCGTAAGCTTCGGCTTCGGCCCATTTGGTGAAGTATTCCGTCGCAGTAAGGATGCAAGATTTCTGCTTGGTGAGGGAATTGGGATCACCTAGGGGACCAATGATGTCGAATGCCCACATGAAGAAAGGCCACGGGGAGGATATTGGGTGAAGTGAGGAAGATGGTGAATAGATTTTATCGGCGTGAAGTTGACACTTGACACACCTACGGACATAGATAGCACAATCCTCTTCCATAGTGGGCCAGTAAAAGCCTTGCCGAATGATCTTTTTGGCGAGCATCTGACTATTTACGTGGCCACCGCACACACCCGAGTGCGTCTCCTCTACACATTTCCAAACCTCATCGTCACCAAGACATCTGAACAGAATACCAGTAAGGCTCCTCCTATAGAGTAGACCTCCAACCAATGTGTATTTCTGAGCCACCCTTCTTATGGCTTTCTTATCCTCTGTGGTGGCCCCTTCAGGATAAGACTGATCTTGGCAGTATTTGACGATTTCATAGAACCATGGTTTCTCTTCATCAGCCAGTTCTTCTTCGGCCTCTGCCAACATGATCTCCCTCTTCTCAAGGATATCTTCCTATAAGATCTTTCTTGCTATCCTGTCTTTGATATTTACGTAGGTAGCATCATCGATTGCAGGGGTGTGAAGTTTGTAGATGGAAATGGACTTAAACCATCTTCCTAGAGGGAACCTTATGGATGATGCCAACGAGGCGAGGGCATCGGCGAGAATATTCTGATGACGAGGGACATGAACAAAGATCAATTTTGTGAACAGTTTGGCAAAGGCAGCAGTGAGTTCTTGGTATGGCTTGAGTTTAGGATCGCGAGTGCAATATTTAGTGAGCACCTGGCGAAGGATGAGTTGACTATCACCTACGACTCGTAACTCAGTGATACGAAAAGAATGGGCGAGTTCTACGCCAGCTAGAAGGGCTTCATATTCGGCTATATTGTTGGTGACTGGAAATTTGAGCTAGTATGCCAATGGGAATGTGAGGCCTTCAGGCGACAGGAGGGCGATCCCGATTCCTCTCCCTTGAGAATTTAGAGCTCCATCAAAATATAGTGTCCACATTGGCTCCTCCGATTGGTTGACGGACATTAGTTCCTCATCTGGAAACTCTGATTGGACGGGATCGAACTTGGGAAGAGGATGGTGAGCGAGATGCTCAGCTATGGCATAGCCTTTAATCGCCTTTTGCTGGATGTAGGTGATGTCGAACTGAGAGAGAGAACTTTGCCAGCGTGCTAGCCTATCCGTAAGGACGGATTTCTCCAGAAGGAATTTGATAGGATTCATTCGAGCAATCAAATGGACCTCATGAGCTAAGAAGTAGTGCTTCAATTTCTGCACTACCCAAACGAGGGCAGCACAGGTTTTCTCCATGACTGTGTACTTCTGCTCACAGGGATTGAGAAGTTTGGACAAGTAATAGGTTGCCCATTCCTTGCCTTCTTCATCAGCTTGTGCGAGGACGGCTCCCACGGAGTCATCCAAGACTGAGACGTAAAGGATCAGAGGTTTTTATGGTTTAGGTGGAATGAGAACGGGTGGACTAGCCAGATATTCCTTCAACCCTTCAAAAGCTTTCTGACATTTAGAATTCCAGTGGAATTCTACTCCTGGCTTGGTCAACTCGTAAAGAGGTCTACACCTTTGTGAATGTTGGGACACAAACCGACGAATAAACTGTAACCTCCTGATTAAACCTCGGACTTCCCTCAAATTCTTGGGAGGCGGCATATCCCTGATAGCCTTGGCTTTGTCGGGATCTATCTCGATCCCTCTTTTACTCACAATGAACCCCAGCAATTTACCCGATGATACACCAAACACACACTTTTTCGGGTTCATTTTCAATTAGAACTCCCTTGACCTGTGCAAGACCTTAGCCAAAACTTCTGGATGTTCCATCCTGGTCTTTGATTTCACCAACAAGTCATCCACATACACTTCCAGATATATGTGCATCATGTCATGAAATATGGCCATCATCGCTCTTTGGTAAGTAGCTCCAGCATTCTTTAATCCAAACGGCATGACCACGTAACAATATGTTCCCCAAGGGGTAGTGAATGACGTCTTTTCTTGATCCTCTCCTGCCAAACGAATTTGATTGTATCCTGAAAATCCATCCATGAATGAGAGGGTCTCATATCCTGCTGTGTTATCGATCAACACATCAATGTGAGGCAAGGGAAAATCGTCTTTTGGACACGCGCGGTTAAGGTCCCGGAAGTCGATACAAATCCTGACTTTCCCATCTTTTTTCATGACCGGGACAATGTTCGCCACCCATTGAGGATAAAGAACGACTCTAATGAACCTGGCTTTGTGGAGCTTATCGACCTCTTCTTTCATTTTCAAAGCCATTTGAGGGTGGAAACGCCTTAACGTTTGTTTTACCGAGACGGACCCTCGTTTTAGGGTTAAACGGTGTTCGACCAAGGTTGAATCTAGCCCCGGCATATCCTCGTAGCTCCATGCAAACGTGTCCTTATATTCCTTGAGAACCTCAATTAATGCCTCTTCTTCAGAGGGTGGTAGGTTGTCACTTATGAGGATGATCCTAGGGTCTTCCTCAGTTCCCAAGTTGACTTCTTTGGTGGATTCTTCTACGGCGGCTGACGGCTCGTCGAATCTCCTCATTTTACTAGCATATGCGCCCGCCGCATCCTCATATTCTTCACCCTCATCTTCAGTGGGGCATTCTTCATCCGTGATCTCGTAGACTCCATACCCTTCATCAAATGCACAGTCGCCCTCACATTCTATTTTCGGTAGCTGGATGGGGTTTTCTAACAACTGGGGGATGGCAAGAAGGGCCTGACATCTGGCGGCTAAATCTAGAAGGAATCGGTGAGGGATCTGCCTACCCTTGGATTTCTTCCTAGGTACTACCCTTGACCTATCATTCCTAGATTGACTGACAATACTTACAGAAGAAGAGGAAGACGAAAAGGATGGTGTAGAATGTACAGGAGAAGACCCCTCAGAGGAGGGGTAGAAAAGGTCGCTCATCGGACCTTGGACGGGTGGTCCGCTGGGCGGGACGCACCCGTGGGAGATGTAGGAGGTTTCCTCAACGAAGATGTGTTGTTGGGGAGTTTGAAAATTGACGTTTTTTTTTCGTTTTCATTTTTAATGACAAAGCAGTGAAAAGAGATTGGAGGAGAAAGAAAAGTGGTTATGGCTAGAGGATTGGGAGGCTCGTAGAGCAGATCATGATTTAAAGCCTGGCGCGGGTTGAGAAGCCCGCGTAGGTATGTAAGCAGAGAAGGGGACCTGGGAAGATCATCAGACAATTGTCTGGCCCAGGAAGACGATATCAGCAAAGGCTGAGACGAGTGGATGGAGAAGATGGCGGCTAATGAGCCGTCGACGGCAATGTTGAGGACGGATGAAGATCCGTCGATGACAGGGTCCTTCTGGCGAGGACGAGGATAGTTTGGGACCTTGGCAAGAGTGGTAATATTATCTGGTATTTCGAAGATCAATGGTGGTCCTTCAAGCTGTGGAGACGAGAACATCCTTTCCAGTGCAACCGAAATGTCCCGTATGTCGAACCATTTGTTCCACTCGCATTCTGGATCTTTGATCTTGCCTCTTTTGGTGATCCTCGGACATTTTTCAGCCAAATACACAGCATGTGATCCCCCATATGCTTCTCGTGGGTAATCTCCCATCTGAACAACGGGCCCTCTGTTGAAGTGGTTTGATAGAGTCCATGTGAGGGGCTTCCAATCCGCCTTGAATGGTCCTTTGAAGCCTAGGCCAAACCTACGGTTCGGCCTAATTTCCTTTGGCGGTTTGAGCATACCCTGTAATTGTGCGCCCAGACCTTTACCCTGTTGATAGCCGATGTTCCTCATAATCTCCCAACCTTTGGAGTGAAAAGGGAGACATGATGTTGCGGTTGTCCTGACCGGCTCCTTTGGTGCTAGTGGAATGTGAGATAGATCACGGACGTCCAGCAATGACAATATGGGCCGATGAGATGGCCACACAGAGGGTAGAGAGGTGTTGATAACTTTAATGTGAGATAGATCACGCACGTACTGTGTGAAGGAGAGGTGTACTGACCACTTTAATAATCCTCCCATTGTAAGGAAACTTCAGGCACTGATGGTTGGTGGAAGGCATAGCGTCCATGACTTCGATGTAAGGGCGACCCAGTATAGCCTTGAATGTGGGGTCCATGTCGAGGACATGGAATTCCGTGGGAATTGACATGGGGCCTAGTTCTGCCTTCAGAATAATCATCCCCTGTGGCGGCCTTTTCCTATTGTCATAAGCTGTGACCGTGATCGAGGAAGGTCTTATTTGTTCCTCGTTGACCCCACACAACTGAAGGGTGTCCATGGAGATCACATTTATGGACGCACCCGTGTCCACAAGACACGGGTTTATGGATACCCCATTAATTTTTATTGAAATGCACAATGCATATTTTCGAGCTTCCTTGGGAGCGAGCTCGTAGTTGTGGAACATGATGGCCGGTTGTGTGTCTGTTGGGGTTAGGACGGTCGAAATCTTCTCCACGGGGAGGTCCTCATTAGCCATGACCTTTTGAAGGTATTCCATCAAGGCCGCCTGGTGGGATGTGGATCTTTGAAGTAGCTCCAGGATGGAGATCCGAGCAGGTGTCTTGTCCAAGTGTTTCAATAGATAATACTGTGTTCCAGGGATAGCTCTTTCTGGTTGTTCTCCATCATCCTTCTCTGGCTGAGATTACTCAGGATTCTGACTGTTGTAGGGGAAAACCCTGTGGAAAATCCTTCCACTCCGGAGCACCATTGCCTGTGGCTTTTGTACCTCTGTGGGGGTAGTAGTGGGTTTTAACAGGGATTTGAGGGATAGCGGTGGAGGAATGGTTGATGAAGCAGGGGTGACGACGGGAGCAGGGATTCTGATGAGGGGTTTGTTAGGTGGAGGCATGGTGGAGGTAGAGGGGATATCGCGCGGATTATGAAGGATAAGAGGTCTGGAAGGCGGAGGTGGAGATGAAGTAGAAGTGGGTAGGGCTTGAAGTGGGCAATGATTTTGAGGTGGGTGATGGGTAATGAGTGGTTTTGAAGGCATTAGTGGTGATACGGTGGAGAAAGACGGGGTTATGTATGGTTGACGGATGATAAGGGGTTTAGAAGGCGTAGGGGTAAATGTGGTAGAGGTGGATGGTAAAGTGGGGGAGTGGGAGAAGATGAGAGGGTGTGAAGGCGTAGTGGAGAGTGTCGGTTGATAGGGGATCGGGGTACGGATGAGAGGGCATAATGGTAGTGGAAATGGTGAAGGCGATACTGACGTGGGTTGATGAGAGAGAGGTGCTACCCGGGCAAGGCAAGGGTGTTGCGTGATGATAGGATTGGCGGTAGAAAGAATGGAGGTACTTTCCTGGTGCCACACCTGCTCTCTCCCGACTTTCGGGAAGGAGGAGATGGGGTTAACCTGATGATTGGGCTGTTGGTGCTCCGGTAATGGATTCTAGATTATGCCCATGTCGGGCTGTTGTTGTGGGGCCTGCTGAGGCTGTTGTTGTTGTTGTGGTTGCTGCTGCTGCTGCTGTTGTAACTGCTGCTGTAGCCTATGAGGAGGTATCCTAGCCTTAAGAGTGGCGACGTATCGTCTAATTTCATCCCAATCTATTTGATATTCATCATTCATATCGTGGATGTAATCTTTGAAATGGAAGCAGTAATCTACTGTGTGTCCTGGCTGCCTGTGGTAGACGCAGTATTTGGAGGTATCAACATTTGGGGGGCCACACGGGCCTTTCTCTGGGTAGGGCGAGTTGGTTTGATGCCATGAGGGCATTAAAAATGTCTGTTAAGGTTTCTGGCAATGGTGGATAGTAGGCTCTCTTGGGACCGAGTGGCCTCCTTCGTTGCTGTTGGGGACCATAGTTCCCCGGGGGTGGAACTTGGTTGTACTGAAGCGGTGGTTGTTGTTGCTGAGGTTGTGGTTGTTGTTGCTGGGGTTGACGTAATGGAGGCATATTATCCTAGGGTGGAGTATTTTGGGGTGGAGGACGAAGAGGGAAAGGACCTGGTTGAAGGGGAAGTCGGGGTATCTGTGGAGGCCTTGGGTTCACTACATAGTTGGCATTGTTGACCGCACCCACTTGCTCATTTGTCACGACCCCTTCTGTGGCTCCGCCCGGGACACCAGCGCCTATTTTTCTGACCACTTTGGGCTTCGGCGACTCAAACATGTTCATAATGGGGGAGTCTTTTAACTAGGTTTGGATGTACCGGGCCCTTTCATAGAGTTCCTCCATTGTAGTAAGTTTATTCATGGCCAGGACGTGTCTGAACTCTGGGGTTGCATTAGACACAATCATCTTCACTTATTCGGGCTCGGAGAGGGTATCCCTTATTCTTTCCACCAGAGACCTCCATCTATCAGCATAGTGGACAAAATCTTCGTCGGGCTTCATCTTTTCGGCCACTAGGTCGGTAATGGAGAGTGAGGGACCGACCCTATCCCTTTATTTCTGCAAGAACCTTCTCTGGACTATTTCAAAATTCTCGACCTCGCGGGGCTCCAAAGAATAGAACCACTCTAGCGCGGGACCATCCAATGATCTCCGAAAGAGGTATGCCAGGGACCTCTGATCGTTTTACCAATAGGAGGATTCATACATGAAATCCTTGAGGTGAATGAAGGGGTTGCCGGTACCATTGTATCTGCGGTACGTGGGCATTTCGGAGGGAGGAAGATGAATGACGGGAAGGATTGGCAAAGCAACCTCTGGGGTGGCTTTTACGTCCACCATCCTTCTCAGATTTTGAAACTGCTCGTCCATGCGATTGAACCTATTGAGGAGCGATTGGGCGAGCTCCTCTGGAGGTGAAGGTGGCACTTGTCACTGGGGGAGAAACTGTCTCCCGGAGACTTGAGGGGGGAACCCAGAATGAGAGGGAGCTGTCGGACCGCCGACAGTTGGCCCTGGCTGAAGCGGTGTGTGGGGAACAACGGGACTTTGATATTGTGACGGGAACTGGAATGAGGGTGGTTGTTGGCTTGCTTGTCCTTGAAGCGAGGGAGACTGGATGGCTTGCGCCAATGAAGGAGATGGAATGGCCTGCACGGACTCTTGGAGAGGTGCGATGGCCGGAGTTGATTCTTGGGACGTGGGGGAAACAGATTTCCCCTTCAGAATGGCCTGGAAGGCCCGGAGCTGTTCAGAGGTAAGCTCCGTGTTGGCGAGGACGCCCAGTAAGGAAGATATCCTGTGGTGGGGACGTGTCCCCGGTAATAACCTGCACCTCATGCGAGGGCTCATGAGAAGGACCCGAGTCCATAGCATAGACTTGCGGGTCGGCTGACAAACCACGACTAGGGTGGTTCTCCTCAAAAGACTCGTGAGCCATGCTCACAGCTTTCCCAGAACGTAAAAATATACACTAGCAAGCAGGTAGCAGAGATTATCAAACAAGTGGATGCCTTTACGCCTTTTTTTTGTGTTTTGATTTTGATGATTTTTTTTTGTGTTTTTAGCGAGATCCGAAGTTCACACAAAATTGGGGCCCTTGTTTATTTTTGTTTCACCGTCGTGTCAGCTAGGGTCTCTCGTCTCACCATGAATGAAATGACTAACTCTGGGGAACTTCAATGGTACAACCAGCCTAGTGAACGAAGAGGAGATTCTTCGATGTCGGGGACTTACGGAGGTCCCAGTGGAGGAGATTCTAGTCCGTTGAGAGGAATTCTCAAACGGAGAGTCCTTCCTTCACCGGGAAAGGGTGATCCTAAAAAAAATGAAAAAGGATATAAAAGAGGGATGGATGTATGCAATGGAATGCTGACAGAGATATGGAGTGGGAAAACAATAGAAATAACAGACATATAATAAACAAACAACCAATCAAAACTGACAGTGCTGCCGTGAGCACAACGGGGGCGCGCGCGGGCGCCAAGGTGGAGAGGCACGGATGGTGCCGAACTTGCAAGGGTAGCCGAAAGGAAGCAGTAGAAGTCCCACCGTGATCGCCAATCTGTGAGCGACGTCACGCGGTTCGGGGAGCGAAGAGGACGCGGAGCGCGCGGGCTCCTCTTTTGTTTGCTGCAACACAGAAATAAGAGAAGAGGGAAGGGGCCACCACGGGAGATTGCTCCGGCGGGGCAAGCAGGACAAATGTAATATAGCAAGATATGGGGGTTAAACGGCCATAGCGGGAAGTGACTCGCCGCGGCCTCGGGGGGACGGGAATGGTGCAGAAATTAAATAGCAAGAATTGAAACGGCCATTGGGAAAGTGACTCGCCGCGGCCTCGAGAATATGCGCAGATAAGAATATAGCGAAATATAAAGAGAATATAAGAGCGGGAATTTAAACGGCCATTGGGGAAGTGACTCGCCGCGGCCTCGAGAATATGAATAGATAAGAATATAACATATAAGAACGGGAATTTAAACGGCCATTGGAGAAGTGACTCACCGCGGCCTCGAGAATATGAACAGAATATAACAGAATATAAAGAGAATGTAAGAACGGGAATTTAAATGGCCATTGGGGAAGTGACTCGCCGCGGCGTCGAAAACAAGATGTGATCGCCAGGGGCCAAAAGACCCCAAAATAAAGAAAGTGATCGCGCCTACCTCAAGAGCGGGAGATGGCGGGTTGCTTCTTCCTCCCCCTTCGGCCGGCCGACGGAGAGGGCTTTCCTTAGTTACCCTTGCAAAACAGTAGACAATAAACGAACGGAATTAGAAAATGGCAGTGTAGTAACAATTCCTTGCAATAAAAGTAACGAGATCGTGACCTGACACACACCTGGTTGGTGTGGTTTTAAACCCCTCTTGGACTCGAGTAGGAGGAAAATGTGATGATGAATGCAAGAAGTATGCAAGAGACGGTGCCCTTATGTAGGGAGATAGAGGATGCAGTATGATGAATGTAAAGAACTATGGAGAAAAAGGGGAAGAAAAGGCTTATTGGATGAGCCGAGGGTGAAATCCGGCGGAGCTCCGGCAGCGTAGGGACGACGTGGAAGCGCGGTGGATGAAGACGACCTTCCTCTCGTGAGCGTGGGCACCCGAGAGGCCGGTAGAACCTCCACCTACAAAAGACCCCACGGGTTAGAAATGACTCCGGCAGCCTCTGGGCTCCGGCAGCCTATCGGATCTCTTAGAAGCTCCTCCAGAACTGAGGGGGTGGGCCTCTATTTATAGGGCTCCGGAGGGTGGAGGCGTCCAGGACCCTGGACACCTCCATCAGGGCCGAACTAATATTTTATTCTATTTTTATTTATTTTTTCAGAATATTTTTGTGGAGGCGTCCAGGGCCCCGGACGCCTCCAACAGGTCCACCGAACACCACCGACGGCCGCATGCGGTTTGGCACAACGCGTGGTTTTGTGAGCGGCGCCTCGTGATTCAGAAATGGGCGCGTCCAGCCGACTGGACGTCTCCATAATTTGGATTTTTTCATACACGACAAACCGTCGTTCGGTGGCCGGCGCCCGTGAGGGAGTTGATGGAGGCGTCCAGGGGCCTGGACGCCTCCAAGAAAATATATTATTTTTATTTGATTTTTGTTTTGTCTTCTTATGCCAACTGGCATATATATTTTTTATATTGGTTTTTATGGAGGCGTCCAGGGGCCTGGACGCCTCCATTAATATATTATTTTTTATTTTGTTTTATTTTTTTATGCCAACTGGCATATATATATATTTTTATATTTATTTTTATGGAGGCGTCCAGGGGCCTGGACGCCTCCATTAATATATTATTTTTTATTTTGTTTTGGGCTTTGAAAAATAAATTAAAAAGAATGGGGGCGTCCAGGGGCCTGGACGCCCCCATAAAGACCCACCCGGGTCCTCAGTTCAGGCGTTGGCGACCGCCCGGCAGACACCCTTCCTGGTTCCGGAACCTCCTGATGCGTCTGACTTGTGTTGATGCCGTCCGAATGCCGTGACGAGACGATTCCAGATGCCGAAAAGGGCGGAAGAAAACTCAAGAAAAGGAAGCACTCAAGTGATTCAAAACGCGTAAGTCGTTGCGGGGCGTTGTATAGTAATATGAGACTTTCTTAGGAGACGTCAGGAATGGCGTGTCTACAACATCTAAAGAAAATGTGTTGAATCTCCAACGTTTGAGCTCCGGCATAAAAAGAATGTGTCGACACATCTGACCCATGTCTCGACACCTCCAGAAGAAATCAAGTTGAAGCCGTTCTGTCTGGCCTCTGGACTCACCGATGTCTCGACACACTGAGTGAAAAGTGTCGACACATTCGTGTGATTATCTCTGCACATGGCGCTCCTGTGTCGACACCTTCATGCGATAATTCTAAACATGGCTCACATGTCTCGACACCGTTTGGTGCGTTCTCGACACAGTCATGGTGTCATCGTGGAGCCAAGCACATATGTCCTGACACAGCACTATGGAATTCCCGACACATCTGCCATGGATCTTCAAGACATTCACTGGATGTCCCGACACACTGGGTGTAAAGTGTCGACACATCAACGTTCAACCAGAACAATTTTGAAACCGGCAGAAGCTGTCTTCAAGGTTTTCAATGGGATGTCTCGACACACTAAGAGGAAAGTGTCGACACATTTGGTTCAACCAGAACGGATCTGAATCCGATGGAAGCTGTCTTTAGGATCCGGAACTTAACCCAAAGGATCCATTTGCTCTGGAAAGAGTCGTCAAAGTACTACCTTGTTAGAGGACTATGTCTTGGCAGAGATATCCTCTGAAGAAGCTCGTACCTTTGCTGCTATGGTCTCCTACCTACCCACATATCTGTAGACTTGACAGAAAAGGAGTCAACTATGCAAATGGAAGCAAATCAAATAATGTGGAAATGACATTCTGGGTGTTGCTTGATAAGTGGACAACGTTGGTGTCGCCCCAGGACACCAATATATGAGGAGCATGGCTCCAGTTCGACAAGATCATCCAAGCAAGCAAGAGGAAAATGAAAAAGCTGGAAGACTTGATGATGAAGCTACACTCCTTCCTAATGCTGCCTACGTGAGTGCAATAAAAAGAAGAGGATCCTCTTCCTCACGATAAGAGGACTCCTTGCAAGCAGGAAGGTCTTGTGAAGCTCCGTCCAGAACCCTTGAAAGCTGAAAGCTAGATCATCATCCTATCACAAGGGTTGTGGTGAAGAACTGAAGAACAAGAAGAGAGCCAAGGAGCCCTTAAGCTCTTTCCCAGACATGAGACTTCTTTCTCATAGTGCTTCATTACGATACTCTGTCTGGTTATTTCATTTTCAATTTGCCTTTCTTCAAAACACACTTCATATCATTCATTCCCTACCTGTGAGTAGGAAGACAGACGGTGTGGTAACTGGTCTGTGTGTTTTGGGTTGTGACCCCTCAAGCTGTGTGGCAGCAGAGTTGTGAGAGTGTATCTCTGTGATCGAAGCTGTGAATCAGCGGATGTGCTTTTGCACTAGTGAAGCCTCACCGTGTTGTGTGAGGGGTGGACGTAGGTCTCTAGATTGAGACCAAACCACGTCAAAGATTGTGTCTTGTGGTTTAGTTTCCTTTATGTTCTAGCTGTAGAAGCTTGGTAGGACCATTCATGGATATCATTTGTGTGTTCAGCTTCTTAGCTATTAACTAAATATCTATCTTATCATCATTTGTGTTAGATTCCTTTTTATTTTCGTAAAGAAAGGCAAAAAGGGGCTGATTTATTCACCCCTCCCCTCTAGATCTGCCTATCACCACTCAACACCTGGTATCAGAGCTAGTCTCTCTGTATGTGGTCTAACGACCTTGAGAGAACCGGTGATATGGCAACAAAACGTCCTATGGCAGAAGGACATTCCGTAAATAGGCCTCCTTTTTTCACTGGGACAAATTATCATTACTGGAAAAACCTCATGCAGGTCTTCATTAGAGCCCAGGATCATGAAGTCTGGCGAGTGATCAGCAAGGGACCATTTGAAATGCCTCCGGACGAAGATACATGGACTAAAGAATAGATCAGGCAATCAACTCTAAACTGGGGTGCCAAGCACATCATGCAGTTCTCCCTTCATCCAACTGAATACTCAAGGGTGTCAACTTGCTCCACTGCAAAAGAAATGTGAGACCGTCTTGAGGTAATATATGAAGGGACAATAGGTACGTGCAACCAAAGCTAACATGTTGGTATCTGAATATGAGAAGTTTAGAATGAAATCTGATGAGTCCATTTTGGACATGTACGCTAGACAAACCGTGCTCACTAATGGCTTGACTGAGCTAGGTAAGACCTACTCTGAGCATGAAATAGTAAGGAACATTCTGAGATCACTAACTCATATTTGGCATACAAAGGCCACATTGGTTGAAGAATCAAAAGACTTAACTACCATCAAAGTAGAAGAACTCATAGGGTCCCTGATGACCTATGAGATGAATCTAAAGAACAAAGAGGCTGAGGTAAGTAAAAAGAAGCCTCTAGCTCTTAAAGCTGGACCAAGCTTCAAGGAGTTATCTGAAGATGAAGAGCCTTCAAGCAGCAACACTAAAGAAGATGAAGTTGCTCTATTGACAAGAAAGTTCAGAAGATTTCTAAGAAAGGAAGGTACATGCTTCACTAAGAAGAAGCCCCAGGTAAAAAGGGGTTTCAGGCCAAGTCCTAAAAATGTTAAAAAGTCTGAAAAGTTTGTCTGCTACTCTTGCAAGAAACCAGGACACATCAAGTCTGAGTGTCCATAAGAAGCTAAGAAAGTTATGCCCAGGTGGAAGAGTAATAAGAAGGAGGCCATGGTGTGCACTTGGAGTGATGAAGAAGAGGAAGAGACTGAAGACAACTCCTCTGGGGAAGAAAAAGATGATTTCTGTCTAATGGCCAAAGGAGAAAAAGACAGCGAGGTGAGCTCTCCCTTTGAACATTTATCTACTGATGATTGGGAAGAAGCTTACTTCAAATTGATGGATAAGTATGAAGTATACAGAAAAGAAAACAAAACCTTATAAAGAAGAAGGTTGACTCCTCTGGCCAAGATAAAACTCTAAATGAAAAGATAATCTCTCTAGAAACTGAAATTGAAGATCTCAGAAAAATGAATGAAAATCTTGAAGAAGGAAGAAAAGAGATGAGAGACTTGGAAGATGAAAACGAAACACTAAGAAATGAAATTGATGAATTGAAACTAAAAATGTAAAGCTATGTGAAGGACAACAATCTGTGCAATGAGAAGTCAGAAGCCTTTAAACAAGTCAATTCCCAAGTGTTAAAAGAAAATGAAAAACTTCAGAAGGACCTAGCTGATAAACAAACTGCTCTTGAAAAATTTGTTGATGGAAGTGAGAACTGAACGCCCTGCTAGGAACCAAAATGAACTTCAACAGAGAAGGGCTAGGGTATGAGCCAACCAAGAAGAAAACTTTTGGGTTAAAAACTACCACCTTTGTTTCATCTTCCGAAGCATCAACCTCCAAAACAACACACCAAGAAAATGTTGAAAACAAGGGGAAAAAAAATAGGAGAACCAATCAACAAAACTCTCCAACAACCCAAAAAGGTTCACCAACAATCCCAAACAGGCCGACACCCGTCCAAGCCTCAGCCTGCACATCACAAAGGAAGAGACAGTTACAATGCTAGAACAGGTCGGGACACTCCCTCGAATAGGTTGACACCCACTTGGTCAAACTCCCAATAATGCTCTTGGTTTGCACCAACAGGTCGACAGTTCCCAAACAAGAGGTCGACACATCCCTTATCCAGAGACAGTTATAGATGGACTGAACATTGGACAGCTCGAGACTTTACCTCCTATAGGCCGACACCTTCTTGGGTTAGGAATAGTTATGCTCTCTATGGTCATAGGCGCACTCAACCTCAACAACCTAGGCACTATGACACCTCCTATTCATCTAGACCAACCAACTGGAATAGATGGTCTAATCAACAATCCTTCTCCACCACTTCCAAAACTCATAAAGTCCAAAAGACTAAAGAGAAGAAAAACCAGAACTCTCAACAAAGTGAAGATGCTAAGAAAGTTTGGATTTCAAAATCAGTGTTATCCTGCTTTACAGAAATGAGAAAATTATTGGGACCCAACTGTCCTTGGGTTCCAAAGATTGTCACTTAATTCCTTGTGCAGGAGTATCTTGCAGCCGTGCACAACCATTGGTATCTTGACAGTGGCTGCTCAAGACACATGACTGGAGATAAAACCAAATTTTATCTCCTGGTTGAAAAGGAAGTTGGACATGTCACATTTGGAGAAAACAACAAAGAAAAAATCATCGGTACAGGTAAAGTTGGTAAGAACCCCTCCAACTCAATTGATAATGTACTACTTGTTGATGGTCTGGAGTATAATTTGCTAAGCATTAGTCAACTATGTGATAAAGGTCATACTGTATTTTTTGACTCTAATGAATGTAGGATCTTGCAACCTTATTCAAAAAAAATGAAGTTTTCTGGTAAAAGAGTCAACAACGTGTACATGATTGACTTAGATGACCCTGCTCACATAAATCTTTATCTTGCAGCACCCAAATCTGAATTAGCTTGTTTGTGGCATCACAGACTAGGTCATGTTAGTTACAATACTCTTCATAAATTGGTGAAGCATTCCATTGTCAAAGGTCTGCCTAAAATTAAATTTAAACTGAACACTAAGATTTATGATGCATGTGCTCAAGGAAAACAGACTAGAAAGTCATTTAAAAGTAGAATTGAAAACTCATCATCTAAACCACTTGAACTAATCCATATGGACTTATTTGGTCCAACTAAAACAGCTAGCTTAAGTGCTAAAAGATATGGTTACGTCTTAGTAGATGACCTTACTAGATTCACTTGGGTATTTTATCTTGCACAGAAAATTAATGCCTTTGATGAGTTTCAGGTACTGTATATGCAAGTAAAGCAAGATGGTAAGTTTAAGATCTCCAACATTATTTCAGATCATGGTGGTGAATTCGACAATGCTGACTTTGAAAATTTGTGTAGGACTGAAGGAATCATTCACAAGTTTTCATCACCACGGACTCATGAACAAAATGGGGTTGTTGAGAGGAAGAACAGAACTCTCATAGAAATGGAACGCACAATGCTTGCTGAAAGGCATCTACCAAGGAGATTTTGGGCAGAAGTGATAAACACTGCATGTTATATCATCAACCGCTCAATGGTAAGGCCACTCACCAAAATGACTCCATATGAGCTGCTGAAAGGTAAGAAGCCATCTCTCTTTCACATGAAAGTTTTTGGGTCAAAGTACTTTGTTCATAATAATGATAAAAGAGTTCTGGACAAGTTTGAGCCCAAGAGCGAAGAAGGAATATTTCTTCGATATTCCGACAAGTCTAGAGCTTATAGACTCTATAATCTTAAGACCCTTTGTGTGGAAGAATCCCCTCACATCACCTTTGATGAGATTGATCATAACAACACTTACAGGGAAGATGATGATGGGGAATTCCTGAACGTAAAAGGAAAAGAGGAACTTCCACAAGAGGAGACACAAGCAGATGAGGACCAAGGAGAACCAAGTAATACTCCAGTCATCGAAGCAGATGAAGGTAATACTCAACCTGATCTAAGAGTATTGAAAGACCATCCTTTGAAAAATATCTTAGGTAATCTGCATGACCGAACCAAAACTAGGTCTCATTTCAAAATTATGGATGAAATTGACAACTTGCTCTTGTGTCTCAAACTGAACCCAAAAATATTGTAGAGGCCTTAAAAGATGAAAACTGGATCAATTCCATGCTTGATGAATTAAACCAGTTTGAAAGAAATAAGGTATGGCATCTTGTTCCTAGACCTCTAGAGAAATCAGTCATAGGAACCAAATGGGTTTTCAGAAATAAACTAAGTGAAGATGGAAAGATAGTAAGAAACAAATCTAGATTGGTGGCTCAGGGGTATAATCAAGAATTTGGCATTGATTATGAAGAATCTTTTACTCTTGTTGCTAGACTTGAAGCCATTAGAATCTTGCTAGCATTTGCATGTTCTCATAAAATCAAACTACAGCAAATTGATGTTAAGAGTGCTTTTCTAAATGGTCTTATTAAAGAAGAAGTCTATGTAGAGCAACCACCCGATTTTGAATGTACATATTTCAAAGATCATGTTTATATGTTGGACAGGGCTTTATATGACTTGAAGCTGGCACCTAGAGCTTGGTATGACAGACTAAGCTCATACCTCACCGAACAAGGATATTCAAGAGGTAATGTAGATCAGACACTATTCACCAAGAAACAAGGTAAGGATATCTTGATAGTTCAGATTTATGTGGATGACATAGTGTTTGGGTCCACTAAACCTCAAATGTGTGAAGAGTTTGCTAAACTCATGGCCAATGAATTTGAAATGAGTCTAATGGGTGAGCTTCATTTCTTTCTTGGCTTGCAGATCAATCAAAGCAATGAAGGCTGCTTTATCAATCAAGCCAAATATGTGAAGGAGTTGCTGAAAAAGTTTGATCTGACCAACTACAAACCACTAGGAATTCTTATGGGGACTGCCACTTCATTGGATGCAGATGAACAAGGTATTCTTGTAGATGCAAAAAGGTACAGAGGTATGATAGGATCATTACTCTATCTAACTACATCTAGACCAGACATTCAATTTAGTGTTTGCCTTTATGTTAGATTTCAGTCTAGTCCTATAGAGTCCCACTTGACTACTGTCAAGCGTATTTTTAGATACGTTGCTGGCACTCAAGAATTGGGACTGTGGTATCCTGCATCATGTGAACTTTCACTTATTTCATATTCAGATGCAGATTTTGCAGGATGCAAACTGGACCGCAAGAGCACTAGTGGCTATTGCTAATTTCTTAGTGGGTGTTTGATATCTTGGGCCTCCAAGAAATAGCACTCTGTTGCCCTCTCAACTGCAGAGGCAGAATATGTTGCTACAGGAAGTTGTGGCACCCAAGTACTGTGAATCAAACACCGACTACAAGACTATCTAATAGATCTTGGCTGTGTTCCCATTCTGTGTGATAACACCAGTGCTATAAATCTTACAAAAAATCCAGTCATGCACTCTAGAACAAAACACATTGAAATTAGGCATCATTTTATAAGGGATGAAGTTCTCAAAAATCACTTTGAGCTCCATTTTGTAGACTCAGAAAATCAGATTGCATATATCTTCACAAAACCCTTAAGCAATGACAGGTTCACAACATTAAGGAGAGAACTCGGTCTATGCAGACCTCAATCCACTCAGGTTTGAGCTATCTATTCCTCCTTCAATGCTCAACTTACTTGTCTTGACTATGTTTGGAACGAGCATATCTGCTTTGATTTAGAACTGGTCCATTGGCCGTATGAACCTTGCTATGAATGATGGTCACATTCAGGGGGAGCTTGTTTGCATTTCTGGTTGTTTTTTTTACATCATATTATGACTAAATGGTATATCAAATGTCGAGAAGTGGAAAGACAGGTCACGCCTATCATGAAACTCTCTTCATGCATGAGGACAGGGCTCCGCCAAGTACCATGAGTCAGAAATGCATATTGTTAACTGCACAAGTGATTTCTAATGCATAAGCATGCTTAAAGCTTTAGCATCCCATAAAACACATCTCTGTGGCAGCAAAGAGATAGAACCATTCTTGATTGATTGTCTGAAAGAGGAAAGTCAGTGGCACTGGCAGTAGCAGTTGGCAGGTGTATGTCAGAAATGACGACTCAAAGAAGCTAGCTGAGAACAGTTTATTGTACAGTCAGGTGTAGAGACATGCTGAACAAAACGCCTTGAACAGGTCGACACCCTACTGATATGTGTCGAGACATGCTGGACAAAGTCTCCTGAACAGGTCGACACCCTACTGATATGTGTCGAGACATGTTGAACAAAGTCTACTGAACAGGACGACACCCTACTAACATGTGTCGAGACACGCAGCATAGAACCTGTTGATCAGATCGACACCCTCCAGTCATGTGTCGAGACTGTCTCTCAGCCGCCCTTGGTTTTGAAGATCAAATGGAGAGTTTCCTTAACTTCTTCTTCCCAATGCTTCCTTCATTTCCATCTCAAATCTTTTACCTCTGAACCTTCACTTTTCACCGAGCATTAAGTGAGGGGGAGTTGAGAATGTTTTCATTCATCTATACAATCCTGAGTGAGTTCATGTGTATTACTCTTGTTAAAGAAATGGTTTCTTGTTTATAATCCTCATTTTCGTTAATCATTGCATTGAGTTCTACCAACCTTGCTCTCATAATAGGATTAAAGCATTCTTCAAGTCCATGAAAATGATCATTGCCTAAGCATCTGAAAGTTCACTTAAAATAGGCTTCTTGGTTTATGAATTGATTGGCATGTATTGTCTTTAAACATGTTACCTAACTTGACGCTATTAGAGAATACGCCCCCTAAAAACCATGTTGCTATAATTTCAGAGCAATGACCTCTCTTAAGAGAAATTAGATTCTCCATCAATGAAATGAAGGATAATCTAGTCATGATGAAGACAGTCAACTCTGTTCAAAAGAATTCATAAAGATAAGCTACACTGAGTAACCAGAGATTCTAGCGTCTAAACAATGTGTTTCCTTGAGTAAAAAAGTGAATGCTATATCGGACTGTTTAATTAATTTTAAAAAATGGTTTGGGGTTGACTCTATACCTTGCTTCAAACAAAAAGGTTTTTTGTTTGCTTTCAATACTTGCTTATCTTCCTTTTCCAATCTTGCCTAATGAAAGTGATAAGTAACCCAAATGGGCTTGGTTCCATTCTCTTGACTTTTTCAATTGTTTTAGTCATATTATTTGTTGCAAAAATGGTTTTTTCTCAAACCTTCATTACTCAAAAATGAGCTTATAAGCTTTAAACCATTTTGAACTTAACATAGGGGTATATACACCATTTCTTATTTCAGGGTTGATATTTTAAAACTCAAAAATCTCAACTTTCCTTTTTAACTCGACGGTGAAAATCAAATCTTTTACCTTTCCTCACTTTTTAACCCTATTCACTCTCCAGTGAATCTACACATCCACGCCGTGGAGGTCAACGCCCAACTCCATCCTTCTTCACCTGTGCACCCATCTCCCCTACTAGCCCTAGCTGCCATCCGTCTCCTCTCCTCCTTTCCGTCCACTCTCCATGGCTCCACCGGTCACCCGCGGTAAGAAGAAAGACGCGGCTTCGTCCAAGAAGGCCGCTGCCTCGAAAGCTCCCTCTGAAGGGCGCTCCAAGAGCATTGAGGACCGCCCTGCTGTCAAACCTGCCAAGAGAAGGGCTGCCGAGGCCCAGGGCTCGAACAGTGAAAGGATTTCACCACCACATCCAAAGGAAAAGTGGCCACAGCCTTCCGTAAAGGAAAAAGGGAAGGCCAAGGTGCCGTCAGTTCCTCCGCAGCCTAGTACTGCTCCCTCTGTTAGGGAAGAAGATAGTGATCCCACCAAGATTCTCTTCCCTAGGTATGTAGATTTTGGTGACCACAAGATGCTTTAATCTTTTCCTGAACTACTGCCTTTATTTGAGTTCCAAGGATGGCGACGTTTTTTGTCCGATCACAGGGTCTACTACCCTTTTTTAGTTCAGCAGTTCTACAAGAACTGGTTTTTTTGATGAACACAAGAAAGTCCTTTGGACAGAAGTCAAGTGGGTTTCCATCAAGCTTACAACAAAACTTCTTCATAGAGCCTTACACATACCCCGGGATGGGGAAATCAAATCTGAGATTCAGATTGACTTGTCTGTAGCTTACACCATACTGATAGGAAAGCCTCTAGACCCTCAGGATGCTACCCAATTACTTGTCAAATCCTTTGACACAAATCGATTTCCCCCATTGCAACGTCTACTGCATCACATTTTTACTACCATGATTACCCCACAAGGGGGTGGCGGAAGTAGACTTACAGAGACCCAGAGGTTCCTGTTTTACTGCTTGTTCAACAATTACCATGTTTGTTTACTAGAGATAATGCTCCAGATTATGGACAGTTGCACTTACAACTGGCGTAGCCTGCCCTATGCCGCATAGCTAACTGCTATTTTTCAAAAGGTTGGCATCCCTCTTGATAATGAGAAGTCCATATCTATCCCCAGGAGCAATGTCTACAGCATGAGGTTCATATAAAATTACATGCACTTCAAAAAGGAAGGTGACAAACTTGTAAGGAATCTGCCTAGACATCTACCTGACCCTCCAGAAAAGCCAGCCCCACAGGCACAATCTGCACAGGAACAACATGCATAGACACAGCCTGCACAGGATCAGCCAGAACAGGACCAGCCAGCTTCAGATGCATAGTTAGATCAGCATGAGGAAATGTTCCATGCAGATATCCACTTTGAGCAGGCCCCTCAGCAGCAGTAGTCTGCAGATCCCATGGACCAGCCTGGGATGATGATGGCTTTTGGCATCCAACCCCCTCTGTCTCCGGACAATGAGCCTACAGTGTTCAGTGCAAGAGATGCCCCTCTTGAATTTCATACAGAGGCCTCCACTATTGGATTAAGTGGATGGTCAAACTAGAGGGGGAGGGGGTGAATAGGTTGACCCTTTTTAATTTTTACGAAATATCACACTCAACTTTTAAGTAGCAGAATACTAATTCAAAATTTAGTAAGCTGAAGGTGTAGAGATCGAACTTAATCAATCATCTAGCGACACACAGATTTGCAAGAGATAGCAACCACAAGTGAACACAGATTTTTATGGTGGTTCGGTCTCCCTATGGAGACCTACGTCCACCCCTCACTAAATCAGTGAGGATCCCTGCTGAGCCTTACAGCTTAGCTAAACCGAGGCACAATCCCCTCGACAACGCTGAGCACTATAGCTTGGCTAACAAGAGGAACATATCGTCTTAACCAGTTACCCGCTGACAAACAGCTTGAGGGCGTACAAGCCCAAACCCCTTGATCCAAGCACACCCCGCTGGATCAATTCCCCTCCCTCTACTCAAACTAGTACGAGGGAGAATTACAGTAATAGAATTCAAGCTGAAATGAAAAACAAGAAACAAAATCACTGGAAGATGGAAGAAGGAGCCTCAGATATGGGATGGTGCTGATTCTCGAGTCTCAAACATAAAGATCTGAGAGAAGAGGCGATGATGATCAACTGGCTTTCACTTCCTGGATTGTAGATGAGCTTGTGATGATCAACAGATAATAGACTTCCTCTGATCTTCAGAGGATGCATCAGCACGCCAGGAGGAAGATGATGATACATGCGATTCTTCTCAAGAGCTTCTTCTCTGCTCTTGTTTGACTGCTCCTACTACAACTTTTATCTCCCGCGCTCTCCCTATTCACGTGAATATTCCTTTTGTGGGCCCCGACCAGATTTTCTGGTTAGCCCAATGATTGTTCTCCTCAGAGGCTTCTGAAATCACGAGGGAAAAAGTGATGTGGGACGGACCACGGACTTGACTCCAATTGGAATGCGATCCTTGGACTCTATGCAAACTCGCGATCGTCTCTTAGCGAGGGAAGCGTAGGACGTGCACGGTTGAGAAACCGGCAAGAGCTAGGGTGGTCAATTCTCTCTTGTGCCCGGATCGGGTCACGGGACGGTCACGCTCTCTCTCACAGCAGCGGTAATGTAATAATATGAACCGAGCTAATTACCCTATCATGCTCTCTAGCAGCGGCATATGAAATACATACGAATAAAGCAAGTTGCCGAGCAAGGGAGAGAGCACGATACCTCCACGCTCCCGGCGTGGGGAAGACGATCCCGGCCGAATTCGGTAACTCCCAGTAACAACAATGAGTTGGATTACAGTAATGAAATATCACCCACTCCACGTAGGGAGGTAAAGGGCTACACAAGTGGGCCCGGGAGGACCGATCTCGGGTTGACGGGCTGCACTAGATCACCACACCGACGCGGTTCGGACGGCGTGTTCTACGGGCCTACGGGGCCCACGGACGGCGCTGCCCTCCGGGTCTGCTGGGGTGGATCCCACTGTGATGGAGACCCCTGGTGGCGCGTCTCCCTGGATGGCGGTCGGTCGGAAACACCGGTCGGAGGCCGGTCGGCTCCGATCTCCACACTTTGGAGTTGCTGCCCACGGACCTGTAGGTTCTATTTTTTGGCACGCGATCCGGTGAAATCAGCTGCTACGATCAATCCTGATGTCGGATCGAGGCACAGAAGGTACCGTTGGAAAGCTCTCTTGAAGTACTCCAACCTAGGGCCAAAGAAACAAACTGGATCTGCACGGATCTGGCCTTAATCTATTTTTGAAGTTGCTGTTGGACAGTGCCCGAAATCTCAGGGCAGCAAGAAAGTTTCCTGAGAACTGCCTTTGACCGCGGGGTAGACCTCAGATTCAGACCTCGACCTCTTCATTAAAGTTATAGAGGGGAAAGAGAGGAAAACGAAAATATTTTTTATGATTGGATTGGTGGAGGCTTGGATTTGTTGGAGATTTTATACTGGTGGGTGGTCGGATCTGGACACTGGCTGACAGAACTGTAGAGGGATCTGAAGATGATTTTTAGAAACTATGAAATGGCCTTTAGAAATTACACGAAAATTCGTGGGTGTAGGGGATGGTGGATAGAACCTCCAGTAATTTTGGGGGTTCCAGAGAAAATATAAAGATGGTCAGGGGATGGGAAACTCAGGGTTGCTGTCACTGTAGATAGAAACTTGGCAGAACTGGAAGAACAAGATGGATGAAAATGTAAAATTAGAAATCAGAAACTAGAGGCCAAACCAATTTTTGTAGAACGTGGAGGAGACCTATGGAACACACCTTAAAAATTAGGGCTCAAGATGAGCTCGTGGCCGAGAACCAAAATTCATGGAAGGGGGATCTGTCCTGGATGGATAGAACTGCAGAAGCGGCTTTGCGGCGGCACGACGGCGGCACGAACGGCGGCGGCGGCACCAGAGATTGATTCCAGAGGTAGAGAGGAGGAGATAGAAGGGATGAACACTCTAGAAATCTAGAGGAGGAGGAGGGAACCAGAGGAGAGAGGGTAGGGGCGCACCAAGCTCAAGCATTCAATGTAATTTTCTTCTTCATTAATTGTTACAAATGGAAAAATACAAGCATATATACTAAATGACAAATGACCAAAAATGACCTCAGATCTAGGGTTTAGAGAATATTAAATATTTCAAACAAAATAAAAAATCCTAATTAGATCTAATGGGGGGGCGCCCCCTTGACCATGGGGAACATGGTAGGAAAGGTAGGTAACCTACCTTTGAAATTTTAATCCACTTGTCTCCCATGTGGTCAATTAGCATTCAAACCTTCTAGATGGCCACCTAAGATGGTTGACCAGCCCCACATGGATGAGGTAGACCAATGGGGAAGGGGAGGGGGCCCCCTAGCTGGACCTACTACACTTTTGCATAAAAACCCACACAATCCTCGGGAATGACACATTGGCTTACAAAGCCTTACAATTGCACATATACTTTCCCAAGGATATAAAAGTAAATAAAAGGACTCAAATGCAAAATAAAAAGTCAGTGCTCGGCGTCGATTCCCATCAACTCTCCCCGGGTGGGAAGAACTCGACCCCGTCGAGTAAGGGGTGCGAAGGCTCGAGTACTCCGGCGGATCCGTCACCGTACCAAGTAGTGCGGACACGCTCCACTCCAAGTGATCGTCACCTGCTCATTCCGTATATACTCGATATGCACATGCTGCTATGGGATAGGGCTAGTGGTGGAACACTCAGGGGTGGGGTCACTCTCAAGGGGAAGGAGGCGGCTCGAAGACTCACTAGGAATCACCACTGGGTCCCTATAGGTGACTAGATCCGGGGCATAGATGTAGAACTGATCCCATACTCATCGAACGAGTCCACTCGCCTCTCACTCATAAGAGACCGACAATGAGCTTGCACAAGACATATGCAGACTCACCATGCACTAACACACTTATGCAAACCACACAAACAAGAAACTGACTCATGCATGACTCTAGACAAACCTATTGTTAGTCCGACCCGTACATGGGTGATGGCGGACCAGGGCACCCGAATATGTGCCATGCATGCATGTTATGCAACCGGGAATGGATGGCATGGGGAACACCTAAATGTCCAAGTATGACCCGGTCATGCATGGATGGCCCTTTGGATTTGGGAGACTTGAGAGGGCTAGGAGAGCCGGGTGTGGAAGAGCCGAGTGTAGGTGTATCGAGGATGGGTTTAGGTGGGCCGGGGAAACCAAAGTCTTTGTTACCCCCAAATGATGGTTCGGACCTATGGCTATGTAGAGGTTGCTTGGCCCGAGTGGAAAAGGTGGGGTAGTGAACTCCGCGGAAGAAGGGGAGTGAGTATGAAAGCTCGGGAGGTTCACTAGTGAAGGGGTCAAAAGGGTCGAAGAAGGTATGACCCCGTGAGATGGGTTCCAACATGACATGGTCCCAAGTTTGGAATTCATAGTCACCGTCATACATTATGATCAGTGGGATGACAGACATGTGTGGAAAATAAGATTCCTCCCTTGGGCAAAAGGGAATGAAGTCGGGTTCGGCCGACAAGGGGAGGAATAAGAGAACCTCCGTGGTGATACAACCCACGGTGCACACGGAGGTAATGGACCCTATGGCCGGGTGGGTGAAGCTAAGACTAGTGGGTTGGTCAAAGCCTCGGGCCAATAAGTGCATCAACTTCCATTGTAAATCTAATCCCATAACAAGATCATCCAAGGTATCAACATGGTGACTAGACCGAAATGTAGTATGGAATGAGTTGACCGGCACTAATGTTAAGATGGGGTCCATGGATGGATAAGGAGGTGGGACCAAGCCATCCTTGAGCCAACTAAGAAGCGGCTCGGCTACGTATGGCGTACCCGTTAGAAATACGGGTGGCTCGGGCGGAGGTGGCTCCCAATGTGATGGCTCCGGATGAGGATCTGAAGGTAAGGGTGGTAACGGAGCACTCACGGGTGGTGAAGGCAATGGCGTAGGTAGTCCGATCGGCTCGGGACTTGGTTGGGAGGTAGATGCTTGCCAAAGGGCAGCCAGGGAAGCATCATACCGATACTCAAATGGCTCGACCTCCAGAGCGACCAGATAAGATCGCGCCAGAGAGAACTCATCACGGAAAAGACATTCCAACTGGAAGTGAAGGCGTAAACCTCTCCGGAACTGAAATGCGGCCGTGGTGCTCTTCTCTCCCAAGCCATATTCCAACCAATAGTTATGATAGTCCCGAATGTACTCGAAAACGGACCTATCGCCTTGGACGGGTCGGCATGGGTTGGCCATTGGTGCCGAAAAGATGGGAATGGATCCCTAGGAATGGATATGCAAGGCCATTTGGATAAGACACTAGACCGACTATGCAAGGTTGGGATGCATGCACACTAAGGACAAGACACCAAGACTCGGTACGGGGCAGAGTTAATCGATCCGAAGATCACTCGCGCAAGTGTGCGGCCTTCCCGATAGACGTAGCCTAACATTCGGACAACAGACCGACTTAGATGATGACTAGACGTAAACGACACTCTTTTTTTTTTTTTTTAGACACCTTAGACTCAAACTCGCTCTGATACCAAACTGATGCGGGACGGACCACGGACTCAACTCCAATTGGAATGCGATCCTTGGACTCTATGCAAACTTGCGATCGTCCCTCAACGAGGGAAGTGTCAGATGTCCGCGGTTGAGAAATCAGCAAGAGCTAGGGTGGTCAATTCTCTCTTGTGCCTAGATCGGGTCACGGGACGGTCACGCTCTCTCTCACAGCAGCAGTAATGTAATAATATGAAGCGAGCTAATTACCCTATCATGCTCTCTAGCAGTGGCATATGAAATACATACGAATAAAGCAAGTTGCCGAGCAAGGGAGAGAATACGATACCTCCACGCTCCCGGCGTGGGGAAGACGATCCCGGCCGAATTTGGTAACTCCCGGTAACAACAATGAGTTGGATTACAGCAATGAAATATCACCCACTCCACGTAGGGAGGTAAAGAGCTACACAAGTGGGCCCGAGAGGACCGATCTCGGGTTGACGGGCTGCACTGGATCACAACGCCGACGCGGTTCGGATGGCGTGTTCTACGGGCCTGTGGGGCCCAGGGACGGCGCTGCCCTCCGGGTCTATTGGGGTGGGTCCCACTGTGATGGAGACCCCTAGTGGCGTGCCTCCCTGGATAGCGGTCGGTCGGAAACATCGGTCGGAGGCCGGTCGGCTTCGATCTCCACACTTTGGAGTTGCTGCCCACGGAGCTGCAGGTTCTATTTTTCGGCACGCGATCCGGCGAAATCGGCTGCTGCGATCAATCTTGATGTCGGATCGAGGCACAGAAGGTACCGTTGGAAATCTCTCTTGAAGTACTCCAACCTAGGGCCAAAGAAACAAACTGGATTTGCACGGATCTGGCCTTAATATAGTTTTGAAGTTGCTATTGGACAGTGCCCGAAATCTCAGGGCAGTAGGAAAGTTTCCTGAGAACTGCCTTTGATCGCAGGGCAGACCTCAGATTCAGACCTCAACCTCTTCATGAAAGTTATAGAGTGGAAAGAGAGGAAAACGGAAATATGTTTTATGAAGAGATTGGTGGAGGGTTAAATTTGTTGGAGATTGTATACTGGTGGATGGTCGGATCTGGACACTGGCTGACAAAACTGTAGAGGGATCTGAAGATGATTTTTATAAAATTTTAAATGGAATTTAGAAATTCCACGAAAAATCTTGGGTAGAGGGAATGGTGGATAGAACCTCCAATAATTTTAGGGGTTCCATAAAAAATCAAAAGATGGTCCGGAGATGGGAAACTCAGGGTTGCTGTCACTGTAGACAAGAACCTGGCAGAACTGGAAGAACAAGATGGACGAAAATGTAAAATTAGAAATCGAAAACTAGAGGCCAAACCATTTTTTTTAGAACATGGAGGGGACCTCTGGAACACACCCTTAAAATTAGGGCTCCATATGAGCTCGTGGCTGAGAACCAAAATTCGTGGAAGGGGGATCTGTCCTGGATGGACAGAACTGCAGAAGTGGCTTCGCGGCAGCACGAACGGCGGCACCAGAGATTGATTCCAGAGGTAGAGAGGAGGAGATAGAAGGGATGAACACTCTAGAAATCTGGTGGAGGAGGAGGGAACCAGAGGAGAGAGGGTAGGGGCGCAACAAGCTCAAGCATTCAACATAATTTTCTTCTTCATTAATTGTTACAAATGGAAAAATACAAGCATATATACTAAATGACAAATGACCAAAAATGACCTCAGATCTAGGGTTTAGAGAATATTAAATGTTTCAAACAAAATAAAAAATCCTAATTAGATCTAATGGGGGGGGGGTGCCCCCTTGACCATGGGGAACATGGTAGGAAAGGTAGGTAACCTACCTTTGAAAATTTAATCCACTTGTCTCCCATGTGGTCAATTAGTATTCAAACCTTCTAGATGGCCACCTAAGATGGTTGACCAGCCCCACAAGGATGAGGTGGACCAATGGGGAAGGGGAGGGGGCCCCCTAGCTGGACCTACTACACTTTTGCACAAAAACCCATACAATCCTAGGGAATGACACATTGGCATACAAAGCCTTACAATTGCACATATACTTTCCCAAGGATATAAAAGTAAATAAAAGGACTCAAATGTAAAATAAAAAGTCAGTGCTCAGCGTCGATTCCCATCAAAAAGAGAGCGCATGCTCTTTTAGATGATGTGGCATCTAACGCCACTTACGGCTGGGGTCCACCCAATAATCACTTGATGAGATTCAGATGGCGTCAACCCATTTTGACTAAGGGGTTGACGCAGCCTTGAAATGCCCACAGAACCTTTCGTACATAGACCTGATGCGTTGATGCATAGGGTGCATCCGTCAACCCACTAGGCTGACCCTGAACAAGCTTTTATCTCAAACATGAGCTGATGCGTCGACGCTGCGATGTTGTGGCGTTGACGCACTGAGCTATGCCAGTGATTAATGCTTCTACCTCTTGAACTGATGCATAGACGCAATCAGCATCCTGTGTAGACGCTGTCCTTTTTTGCAAACCGCTGCGTCGACGCCTTGAGCATCCTACGTAGACCTTGTTTCTTCCTTGCATTCAAGAATAAAGAATATACATGTGTTAATGAATCAAGGATTAATTCATCAGTTTTGTTGAACTCAACACAAACATCTCATGGTTGTCATCATCAAAACTAGGGGCACAACAATCTCCCCCCTTTTGATGATGGCAACTATGAGGTGTATGCCATTGCATCTAAATAATAATGTATTGTTCAAATCAACCAAGAAATTCACTTCAGAGACCAGAACACCAGTTCATGTCATTCATTTCATTTAAGTCTAAGGTCTAACATCAAAAAGAAGAACAGAAGAACTTTTCTAACAAAAAGTTGGACATTCTCACAGACCATTTCTTTCGAACATTTCATAAAATATGTAAAAGAAAGAAAACTTCACTCAATCACATTTGATGCAGATGCAATGCAATTCCAGGCTCCAAGTTGAGTTCATGTCTCTCCCCCTTTGACATCATCAGGAAGGGGAGCAGGTGAGGAGGAGTGAGACTGAAGGATGTTGGCAGACACAGTGTCCAGTTGGTGCTGAAACTGAGTCATAGAAGATGCTAAACTGTCTAGTCTGTCCAAAAATTGCTGATCTCATTGTAGGATAAACTTATGATAATCCTATACTTTGGAAGTGATACTATCAAACCAGCTATGTAAAATATCAAATGCATAGTCCACTTGAGATTTCTGCTGAGATCCCCATTTAGGTGCAGAAGAGGAGGCTTCTGTTGGTGGAGGGCAGTACACATCACGCTGATCTTCAAGTGTGGGTGGAAAGTTTTCTTTTAGAATTTTCAAAACATCCATAACCTCAATACCCACTAGAGTGGATCGTTCAAACATTTTAGCAAGGTCCTTACCAAAAGATGTAATCTTTTCAAACAAGGTCTGAACCTTTTCACTGAACACATTGTTCTTGTCAATCAGGGTGGAATATTTCAAATTTAGCTTGGACTGGTTTATCTTGACATTATAGTTATATGTCTGTACAGCCTGTAGCCTGTTCAAAAATTGTTGATGTAAACTTTTCAAATTGTGCATTACTGACCCAGCTTTCTGACAAACCTGAATGAGGGATTCCATGAAGTTATGAAGCTTTTTATCTGACTTGAATTTGTCATGCTTGAACTGTTCCCATCTGGTGTCTAATTTCTGCTCAAGATGGGAAATCCTCATTTCCATGGTTGAGCTCAAGTGCATTATGGAAGAATCAATGTTCTTGAACTTCATTTCCAGAAATTGGATCAAAGTGGGATTGATACCGGAATTCTGATCATGCATGCCAGCATCATAATGAAAATTATCTGGCATTTCTTCCTCAGGAAAGTAGGTAGATTCATGTTCCCTTCGAGGAGAGGGTTCCTAAAAAGGACCATGTATGATCATGATGTCTCTAGTGACAGCTGAAATGGTTGGAGCAGTATCTGTGACAATATCAGCTTGAATAGGACTGGCCTCTTGTTGGTCCACTCTGGCAGGACTAGCCTCTTGTCTGTCTACTCTGGCTAGACTGGCAGTTGGACTTTCCTGTGCTGTTTCTCTCAGTTCTACAGCAGGTGCCCCAGAGGCAGATGCATGCTTCTGACTTGGCAGTACTCTGACAGGCTGTCCATTTAGAACTATGAATCCCATGAACTTCTGAATGTATGATAAGGAGTATCTATTCCCTTTGGGAATGTTTAGTTTCTTTTCATTTCCAAAGTTCACTCCAACCTTTCTAAAAATTGCAGTCAATGGGGCAGCATATGGAGGTGTCCTAGACTGTTTCAAACATGTACCCATGGTCTGAATGATAACATCAGTCAATGAAATCTTGATTTGTTTCAGCATACAGCATAGCAAGAATTGTTGCATCTCAGTAACGCATTCCCTACCACTGCTCTGGGGTGTAATGATGGATGTGCAGATATGATGTAGCAGTCTATTGAAGGGAGGGAACCTATTGGCTTTCAGACTAGACAGATATGTCTGCTTGACATCTGTAGGATCACTAGGCTGTTCAGTCAGAAGAGCATAAGCTTCATGTTCATCAAAACGAAAACTGTGTAGTTGAACCCCATCCATTGGGATTTTCCATGATCTGGCAAGCAGTTTATTTGTTAACTCAAAATGGACATTTCTGACTGTTGAAGAAATTTTAGGGATTTGAGGATCATATTTCAAATTTTGGTAAAATTCCCGAACGAGGGTGGGGTAATATATTCTATGATTTATGACAAAAGACCACCAACCCTGAAAATCCAAAGTGGGAAATAACTGCAAAAAAATCTCAAGCATCTCAACATCAGTATCAACAATATACCGAGGAATAAGAACTTTCAGAGGTTCTCCAGTATTGGTGAGAAGAGATGAGTCAGGAGACCTGGCATGCGCATCCAAACTTCCTACAGGTTGTTTCCCTTTTTTTGCGGCTGAGGATGAGGACTTTCTGGGAGCAATGTGAGAATCCTTCTGCTTCGCTGCTCTTGATTCTGAGAGTTTTTATTTCTTTGCCGGCGAGCTCTTCTCTTTCCCTTTACGTTTCTGTGGAGCTGACGGAGACGGCGTCTCCTCTTGAGCAGGTTGAAATTTGGTTCGAGGCACAATCGTGCCCTCAGCTGTGATGGGAGCTCTTCTCTTTAGACCCTTCTTCTTCGTCTCCTTTTTCTCTTTTTCCGGAGGAACCATGGTAGCGAGGTGAATCACAAGGCAACAGGGAAGAGAAGTGCCATGGGAAGAAAAAAAATGAGAGACGCGGAGAGGTAGGAGCCAACAGGGTTTTGGAAAGAGGCGAGGAGGCTGAAGCGTTTACGCTGAGGGATTTTAAAGAGGTGACCCCTCGGTTTCAAAAAGACAGAGCCGGTTCAACGGGATGAACCGGACTAGGTTGATAGAGCGACCACGCGATTGCGTTGACGCATTGAAGGACTGAGTCGACGCCACCAAAAAGAAATATGAAGGAAATATTGAGTTAAGAACCACAGTATTGAGGCATTCTAAAGACACTGAAATATGAAAGATGAGATTGCATTCAGGGATTTTTAATAGATAAAATTCAAGTTCCCTTATGAGAGATATGATAAGAGACCCTAATTCATTTAATGATGTGGAGAAAAACAATCTTAAGAGTTTGAGTTAAGCCCTTGAACAAGAAGAGTATGTGTATGGAATAAAGATAGAACTGTTTGCACACTAGGAACTTTCTCAAATCTATCCCCTAGATACTTCAATTTTAAGAGACCCTTATAGAAGTGAATTTAACGAGTATTGAAGATGAACTCTGTAGGATTTTATGTGAGCTTAAGGTCAACCACACATATATATATATATTTATTGTCATTTTTTTCTTTTTATTATATATATATATATATATTTTTAATTTTCATTAGCAGTCAAGTGTAGCTAGCATCGTGACACGGGTACACATGTTTTTCAGACACCAGAGTCCCCGGTTACTCAGCATAGCTAACTATTCTGCTCCAATGAAACAGAGTTGGCAACTCACATCATGACATGTCTCTCAGCACTTTATTGGTGTATGAAGGTAGTTTCTCAGTGAAAATTTACCATTGCTCTGCAACGAATTATTTTTCTTTGGGAATAGAGATAGCAGCTCACATCATGACATGCTCCTTAGCACTTCCTTGGTGCATAGAGACAATTTCTCAGGGAAAACTAGGCATTTCTCTGCAATTTATTACATATATATATATATATATATATATATATATATATATATATATATATATATATATATTTATTCCTTCAGCTCTTATTAAACCTATTCTGAGTTTAAGGTCCATACAGATATTAAATTCATTTTGCACAAAGTGGTCTCTTTACTTTTGATCATCATGGTTCTAGAGTAGATGAGTTCACAGTTTTATTAAATAGTTCTATAGCTATTCCATATGCAAGGCACTTGTATGTTCAAGAATTTTTAACATTCAAGGATCATAAGATTTATAAGTCTCCAGCCATTAATATTACATATGGTCAGTCAGTGAAGACCAAAACCTCTCATAAAGGAATTATCATTTTAACTCCCCCTAAATCTATGACATCAACTCAAATTCCAGAGCTCATGAACCTTCCCTCATACTGAAGATTGATAGGTTCTTCAACTACTAGCTAAAGAAATGAATAGATGAAATATGTGAGGAAGAAACGAATTGATGAGAAGTTGAGAAGACTCCAGGCTTCAGGTAATCTAAGGTACTGGAAGTGCCATTTCAGAACAACTTCACACAGTAGCAGACTTTGACGCACAGCAGACATTGCATCAGCTTCTTCTCATCAAATATGTCCTCAGTAGGCATAATTTCTAGATTGCGTTGACTCATCTCCAGTACTGAGTTAACCCTTCTTAAGTGTGTCAACTCAACCACATCACATCGTTAACTCACTCAACCAATCAACTGAACTGCCAGCACTGTTTCCAGATTATTTCTATCAGTGCGTTGACCCAGCCTCATTACTACGTTAACTCGGACTTCTTCACCAATAAGCCTATTCAATCAACTGCGTAAGCCACACTTCAGGTTCACAAAACATTAATCTCAAGGTGCTAACTTACTCTCCTCAGCAAGTAAAATCTAGTACAAACTCCCCCTCAGATCATGCATGACAAAAAGTTTTGATGAAAATGCAGTGATTGACATGATGGTCTTTTTATTTATCATGTGTTTTTCAAGACAGAGAATATGACCAAAAACTGAACTCCCCCTAGATTTATGACTTATTAAGAAACCAAGAGCTTTCAACTTAAGCAAGGCATGTAATCAATTTATTGCTAGGTAAAGTTAACCAATCAAATTGCAAAGAATAAACTGAGCTATCAAGTTAGGCATCAAGATGAGGATTACATAGTCCAAGCTCTCTCCTAAGACAAGTAAATCTTTCATTACTCAGAGGCTTGGTAAAAATCTCAACAATTTGATGTTGTGAGTCTACAAAAACCAATTTAAAGCTTCCTTTATTAACTTCATCTCGCAAGAAGTGATGCCTAATTTTTATATGTTTGGTCCTAGAGTGCTGAATTGGATTCTTTGCCAGGTTAATGGCACTTGTGTTATCACACAAGATTGGGACACACCCAAGATCAGTTTGATAATCTTGGAGTTGGTGTTTGATCCACAACACTTGAGTGCCACAACTCCCTGCAGTGACATATTCTACCTCTGCAGTGGATAGTGCCACTTAGTGTTGTTTCTTGGATGCCCAAGAAACCAATCACCCTCCCAAAAATTGGCAATAGCCACTTGGGCTTTTCCTGTCAAGTTTGCATCCAGCATAGTCTGCATCAGAATAAGATACTAAATCAAGAGCGCAAGATGCAGGATACCAAATCCCTATATCTCGAGTTCCGGCAAGGTATCGAAAGATACGCTTAACAGAGCTCAAGTGGGATTCTCTAGGATCAGATTGAAAACGAGCACACATGCATACACAAAATTGGATATCTGGCCTAGATGTAGTAAGATAGAGGAGTGATCCGATCATACCTCGATAAGTCTTTGCATCCACTGACTTACCTTTCAGATCTGCATCCAGAATTATGTTGGTGCTCATGGGAGTGTTGATTGCTTTAAGATTCTCCATTTGATATTTCTTCAATAGTTCAGAGATATACTTTACCTGGTTGATAAAGCATCCTTCCTTGCTTTGGGTGATTTGAAGACCTAGAAAAAATTGTAGCTCACCCATTAGACTCATTTCAAATTCTGTAGTCATCATTTGTGCAAATTCCTCACACATGCTTGGTTTAGTGGATCCAAAGACTATATCATCAACGTAAATTTGATCCAGAACAATGTCATTGTTTCTTACCTTGGTGAATAAAGTTTGGTCCACTTTACCTCTTGAATATCCTTTTTCAGTGAGGTATGAGCTGAGTCTGTCGTACCATGCTCGAGGTGCCTGTTTAATCCCATAGAGAGCTTTGTCTAATCTGTAAATATGGTTAGGACAGTCTATGCACTCAAAACCAGGGGGTTGTTCAACATACACCTCTTCTTTTATTAGACCATTAAGAAACACACTTTTTACATCTATTTGTTGTAGTTTTATTCCATGGCAGCAAGCATATGCAAGTAATAATCTAATGGCCTCTAATCTAGCTACTAGAGCAAAGGATTCTTCAAAATCATTGCCGAATTCTTGGTTATATCCTTGTGCTACCAGTCTTGCTTTATTTCTTATCACAATTCCATTTTCATTTTGTTTATTTCTGAAAACCCACTTAGTTCCAATTACTGAATGTTAATTGGGTCTTGGTACAAGGTGCCACACTTTGTTTCTCTTGAATTGATTTAGTTCTTCATGCATTGCATTTATCCAACATTCATCTTTTAGGGCTTCAATTACATTTTTAGGTTCAATTTGAGACACTAGAGCCAAATTATCCATTTCCTCAATTATCCTAAAGTGAGATCTAGTTCTAGTAGGGTCATGCAGATTACCAATAACGCTTGATAAAGGATGATCTCTTAACATTCTAACATTGGTTAGAGAATTACCTTCATTAGCATCTGCATTACCTTGAGTGCTTGATTCTGCTAGACTCTCACCTGGCCTTGACTCTTTCTCCTGAAGATCTTGTTCTTCCTTTACTTCAAGGAACTCCCCATCATCCTTGTCCCTGCAAGATTATTCATTTTCAGATCTAACATTCATTTCATCAAAGACAATATGTGGAGATTCTTCTACATTTTGAGTTTTGACATTTAGGACTCTATAGGCCCTAAAGTGATGCCACGTTGGGCCACCACCTCCTCCGACGGCTTCTCTCCTTAGGTAGTGCGCTCCCTCCACTGCTCGTCCCTTCGTGGCCACCTCCTCTGCTGTCCTGGGGTTCCCGCCCTTACCCTCGGGGTATGCGGCTCCCTTGGCCGTTCCCCGGCCGGTGGATGCTGCTCCGGTACCTCCTCCGCCAGCAGCTAGCAGTTGCTCCTCGGCTGAGCTCCATCCCCTTACTGCTAGTCCCACTTCGGATGTCTCTGGCGCTGTTCTTCACCCCCCCGCCCAGGGGGTCGAGAGTTGTCTCATTGAGGCGGCCCCTTCGGACCCGCCGCCGGTAGCTCCTCTCCTTCACGAGGACTCTCACTCTCCATGCCCAATTGTCCCCGCGGCTGTCCCTGCCGCTGCCCGGCTGTCTTCTTCGCTGGTCCCTGGCCTCCCGGGCCCGGACGCTCACCCTCTTGGAGGCCCTCCTGGTGGTCTCAATGCCGCTGTGGCCGCTTGGGCTCCTGGGCTGCCGCCCTCCTCCCAGCCAGCTGCCGTTCTTGGTTCCTTGCCTTCTTCCACCACTACTTCGGTCGCCCCTCGCCTCTCCTTCGCCCAAGCTCTGAAGAAGAAAATCAACCGGGCCCCGCCCGGGCCGATCGTCGACTCCGCCCCGCCTCCTGCTCCGGTGCATCCCGTGGGTGTTGTGCCCCCCTCAGAGCTTGGCATGCCTCTCAGGTTCCCTAGCCTCGTCTAGGCTCTCCATGTCCCCGGGCTTGAGCCCGCTTCGGGGTTCCGTGACCTTACGGCGGCCCATACGGCTTTTGTGGGCACCTCTTGCCAGGACCGCTCTCGACCGCCCTCGAGGATGGATGGCGGAGCTCCTCGACGTTCCTTCCGGCTGTCCAACTCCACCTCCTCCTTGCGTGATCGTCAGTGCATGTTTGAGGACGCTGCTCTTCTTCCCCGTCGTTCTCTTTGGCTCCAGTCTTCTTCGATGGCGCCCCCGCCGCCGGCCGACTCTTCCTACACGGAGCTCGATCCCGACGGTTCGGAGGTTGATCCTCTTGATTGGCCTTGCTCTCCGAGTCGTCAGCGCGGTGTCTGTTCTGTGTTCTCGTCTGACTCTGAAGGGGTCTTCGACGAAGATTCCTATTTGTAGGGGCTATGTTTCTTCTGTGGGTTCTTGGGCTTTTGTTTCTGGCCTTGCCTGGGTCTTCTTGGCCTTTTTGTGCTTTCTTGGGCCTTTGGCCTTGTACGCCTCTTGCCCCTCTTTGGGCGTTTCCCCTCCCCCCCTTGTACCCCTTTCTTTTTTCTACTTTCATATATGAAAATCGCTTGCCTGGTGGCCGGGATAGTGTTTTCATCTTCTTCCGCAATGAAGAGATGAACCCCCTCTCCCGTCTCCCCCCTTGCAAGTATCAACTTTAGTTAAAAAAAATATCCCAGAAAAATGGCTGGTTCACTCTTAGGTTTAAACTTATCCAAGTCCTGTTTGTCATTATTTTGAACAAAGCATTTTGACCCAAAAACTTTGAAGTGAGCAACAAATGGCTTCTTACCTTTCATTAACTCATATGGAGTCTTTTAGATAGAGGTCTTACCATTGCACGATTTACAATGTTGCACGCAGTGTTTATCGCCTCAGCCCAGAATTTCCTTGGAAGTAGTCCTTCGATCAGCATTGTTCTAGCCATCTCCACAAGAGTTCTGTTTCTTCTTTCCACCACTCCATTCTGTTCAGGAGTTCTTGGTGACGAGAATTTATGTGATATTCCTTTTGCCCTGCAAAAGCCATCAAATTCTGAGTTTTCGAACTCTCCTCCATGATCTGACATGATAGATGAAATAGTATACTTATCATCCTGCTGAACTTTCTTGAAAAATGCCTGAAATTCTTCAAACGCATCATTTTTATGAGATAAAAAGAACACCCAAGTGAACCTAGAAAAGTCATCTACCAAAACAAAGCCATATCTATTTCCACTTAAACTTGCTGTTCTGGTGGGTCCAAACAGATCCATGTGAATAAGTTCAAGAGGTCTAAAAGATTGGTTTTCTATTCTAGATTTAAATGACTTCCTAGTGTGCTTACCTTGAGTGCATGCATCATAAACTTTGTCATATTGTTTAAATGAGACATCAGGCAAACCATTTACCATGCTAAATTTTTCTAACTTATGCATGACACTATAGCTAGCATGTCCTAGTCTACGATGCCATAGTCAAGCCAGCTCACTTTTGTTCACAGCAAGATAGAGATTATTATGAGCAGGATCATCTAAGTCTACCATGTACATGTTGTTTATTTTTTTTCCAATGAACTTAACATTTTAAGAATGCATTTCAAGAATGGTGCATACAAGAGAATCAAACACAGCCTTGTGTCCCCTGTCACACAGTTGGCTTATACTAAGAAGATTATATTCTAGTCCTTCAACAAGTAGCACATGATCAATGGAGTTCAAGGGAGTTTTGCCAACTTTACCTTTTCCAATAATTTTACCTTTATTGTTGCCCCCAAACGTGACATGCCCTCCTTCTTTCTCAACCAAGAAATTTTTTTTTGCCTTATCGCCCATCATATGCCTTGAGCAGCCGCTGTCAAGATACTATCTATTGTGTACAGCTGCAAGGCACTCCTGCAATTCACATCAAACGAGAAATTTTGGAACCTAAATACACTTGGGTCCCATCAGACCATATGATCCTATCAAGTAAGACAACATACTTTTGGGAATCCATATACGTTGTTTTGGAGGTTTTTGAGATGTGGAGTTCATAGGTTTGAGAATTTTCTGATTAGGTTGAGGTACCCTTCGGAATGAATTCTTTGAACCAGTTCTGTTGTTAAAGAAGTGTGAATTTTTCTTCTTGTTTCCACTCCAATGATTGTTATGAATCCAAGAAGCACTGGGGAACCTAGGATGAGAAGCTCTAGTTGAATATTTAATTCTGGATGGAATGAAGCTTTGCTGCGTAGACCCTCTTGCACGGCTGCGTTGACCCATCCACCCAAACCCCATGTCATATGGGTTCTGGTACGCAGGGTGTGTTGACTCACTGTAGTGACTGTGTCGACTCATTCTCTTGTTTATGAAGGGATACCCATTCTGGAGGGGTATGTGCGTTGACGCAGTATAGACATTACGTTGACGCGGTCAGTGGTTTATTTTAGCCTTATTTCTGTAGAAGCCCTTAGACATAGGTTGAGTAGACGTAGGATGGCCAGTGCATTGATGCGGCTGTCTTGTGCCAATCCAATGACTCCTTGAATTTCCATAAGCTTGATGCTGGGTTGATGTACTAGGGTCCATGGGTTGATTTGAGGTTTTACTTCCAGACTTAGGCATATTTGTGTGGTGATTAGTATTCAAGGTAGCATTCATTTTATCTTTGCCCTTTTCTTTTCTGGTTTCATCTGTCTGTTTTACTTCTTGATTTTTCCCATGTGGCTTCACTGCAGCCATTGGATTTTGCTCAGATGTGCCCTGTTCTGGAACAAAGGTTATTAGTCTTATCCCTAGATTCTTCTTTTTAGTTGGATTATATCCAAGTCCTTCTTTTCCAAAATTACTTTTTATTCCCATAACAACTTCTAGGTTATTTTTGCCTTGTGTAAATTTCTCAAGGGAGGCTTGTTTATTTAATTTTTCATCTTCCAGTCTCTTCAAGTTTTCTTGGAGTTCTAGATTTACTCCTTGAATGGCTTCATATTTTTCTTCAGCCATTTTTACATCACTCTCCAACTTTTGCATTCTGAGTTTCAGGTCATTATGCACTTTCAGTAAAAATTCATTTTCTCTTTTCATCTCTATCAATTGATCTTTACACAGATCACTTTCAGCAAGAGACTTTCTTAGATGAGTAATTTCAGCTTCTAAGCACATGATTTTCTCATTCAAGGAATTATCTTGACTAGTCAAATTTTTCTTCTTCTTCAGTGATTTATTTTCTTTCTTCACATAAGCATACTTATCTAGCAATTCATTAAATGCTTCTTCCCAATCACTGCAAGAAAAGTTTTCAAAAGAGGAGGTTACCTCATCCTGATCATCTCCCTTAGCCATAAAGTATAGCTTAACATCACTTTCTTCTTCAGAGGTACTCTCTTCTTCATCTTCATCTTTCTCCTCGTCACTCCAAGTACTCATCATAGCCTTTGGCTTCTTGTTCTTCCATTTTGGTTGGACTTTCTTCACATTCTCTAGACATTCAGATTTGATATGACCTTGTTTCCTGTATTTGTAACAAACAACCTTGTCAGATTTCTTAGAATTCTCTGATTTGAATTTTGAACTCTTACTTACCTGTGGTCTTCTGTTCCTTATAACTTTACCTTCCTTCCTTCCTTAGAAACTTCCTGAATTTTCTGGTGAGCATTGCTATCTCACCTGAGTCATCATCTGAGCTACATGACTGACTATCATCTGAACTCTCCTTGCTGCTAGGACCAGCCTTCAATGCAAGTGGCTTCTTCTTTTTCACATCCTCATCAGTTCTTTTGAAATTCAGCTCGTAAGCCATCAGTGATCCAATAAGCTCATCAGGGGTAGTGGTAGGAAGGTTCCTAGATTCCTCAACAACCGTGGCCTTGGTGTGCCAAATTGGAGTTAGGGATCTAAGAATTTTTCTGACCAGTTCATAATCACTGTAAACCTTTCCCAGACCTTTAAGACCATTCACTAATAGAGTTAGCCTAGCATACATTTCAGATATATTTTCCTCTGGCTTCATTCTAAAAGCTTCATACTCAGAAATTAACATATTAGCTTTTGTCTCTCTTACCTCTGACGTACCTTCATAGATGACTTCAAGTCTGTCCCACATTTCCTTGGCACTGGCACATGAGGACACTCGTTAAAACTCCTTAGGATGCAATGAGCATTGCATGATATTCATAGCTTGCCAATTGATGTTGGACTTCCGAATCTGCACTTTTACCCACAGTTCTTCATCTCCTTCTAACTGATAGGGTCCTTCGCTCATGACTCTCCAAATCTCATGGTCCTGAGATCTCGGTAATACCTGCATCCGATTTTTTCAGTAAGCATAGTTAGTGCCATCAAAGAAGGGTGGTGTATTCACTGCATACCCTTCAAGCATGAGCTCCTTGTTTTTCATTCCACTAAATCTCTCTAGATTGTGAGACCCTTGACAAGAGAGCCAAGCTCTGATACCATGTGTTGGATTAAGTGGATGGTCAAACTAGAGGGGGAGGGGGTGAATAGGTTGACCCTTTTTAATTTTTGTGAAATATCACACTCAACTTTTAAGTAGCAGAATACTAATTCAAAATTCAGTAAGGTGAAGGTGTAGAGATCGAACCTAATCAATCATCTAGCGACACACAGATTTGCAAGAGATAGCAACCCACAAGTGAAGATAGATTTTTTTGGTGGTTCGGTCTCCCTATGGAGACCTACGTCCACCTCTCACTAAATCAGTGAGGATCCCTGCTGAGCCTTACAGCTTAGCTAAACCAAGGCACAATACCCTCGACAACGCTGAGCACTACAGCTTGGCTAACAAGAGGAACATATCCTCTTAACCAGTTACCCGCTGACAAACAGCTTGAGGGCGTTGTTGGGATCATTTTTTTATTGTAATTAATTAATTAATTTATTTATTTATTGGGGTTTATTTGGTTTATTTCGCGTGTCGATCGACCGATTAACTAACTGGTAATTAACCGACTGATTGACGGCGCGAGCGTGCCAGTCACGTGAGTGACAAGTTGATTGTGCGCTCATTCTGACCCGTGTCGGGCGAGAGTGAGGTTCGGTCGGGACCAACAGTCCGTCATACCATAAAGGCTATGACGTTAATTACATCCCCTACGAGGAGGGAAAACCTTTTATTAATTACCGAGATAATGGGCTGTTGAGGCCAGAATAAAGGATACAGAGCATGCGAATGATCATGCAAGATGTTATAATTCACTGCACAAGATTTATTAGGGCGGGCCCTAAGTACGTGGCGGAGAACTTAGGCCCGAAGACCATCATCACGCGTGGCAAGAGCTTTTCGTCGAAAGTTGCCCGACTTTCAGCTCATGTCATTTGATATACCGAGGGTCAGTGCACTCAAGCGTGCATCGATGCGGCATGAATGCTCAAATTAAAGCATGACGAAGGTATGAAGCTAACTAATTCAGGCTTAGACAAACCAATTTATGCGATTCATTGATTAAGAAGTTTATTCAATTCGGTTATTAACATCAAAAATCACCCCAGAGGCGAGGAAGGGAACGAGGCGACACAAAGACACGATTCGGAACGAGACTGGCGCGGTACGCCTAGGGAAAGGGCTTAAAACGCTTGAAACGGCACCACGAAGCATAGGTAAGGGTTTAAAACGGCGCCACAGGGCGTAGGTAAAGGGTTTAAAACGGCGCCACAAGGCGTAGGTGAAGGGCTGGCCTGAAAACGGCGCGCCCCTCTTCCTGGCACGCCGGGATAAGGCGCGCCGTTTCAAGGCGCGCCGTATTAAGGCGCGCCGAGTGTCAACGGCGCCGGTTTAGCCCTGTTCTATAGAAACCGAGATTTTATTTGTTATTATTATTATTTTTTGGGTTTATTGAAACACCTTGAGAGATTTCGGAGGTTTATTAAGTCAGTTATTCAAAGGATCGCCCCCGGGACGTCCAGAAGCAGAGTTAGAGGCTCGCGCGAGGTTCATACTCGAGCGCGGCGATTGTTCCGAGTCAAACTCGTTCGAGCCAAAATTTCGGCAGCATCTCCCCATCCCAGAGGATTGTCAGGGAGAAGCGGGGAATACTCACGTAGCAGTGCAACCCCTGAAATCCGGGTGGCACAACCGCGGCCGGTAAACCCAGACGGATAGGAGAACCTCGAGGGCTAGCCTACTAGGGGCACCGAGTCCGTGGGTAGAAAGTAGACAGATGGCGTGACTCATAGTGGGAGCAAAGACCCCGAGGGCTAGCCTATGAGGGGCACGTGACCCGAGTCGGTACCACGTCTAAGTCGGGACGATCGATATGGGAGGAAACCCCGAGGGCTAGCCTACGAGGGGCACGCAACCTACGGTCACCACAGGGCCCATTAGGTGGCTGTGGATTTGTAGTGTTGGGACTAACCCAATTTCTGTATGATCACTGGCCTTCGGAGGTCCATTACTGACCAATGGACTCTTGCAGACCGAGCCATTAAGACGAGAAAACAGGAGAATGTTCCCCCTCCGCAGGTCATTGAATCCCACCAACGAAACAGCAGAACGGCTCGGTAAGAAAAAAACTTATATAATTGGCAGACTGATGCTAATGTCTGTAGGTGCACGTACATATATCCATGTAAATGTTAACAGGTGAATGCGGCATTCATCAGACGATGCTTAGAAAGTAATGACGAGAACTATGGGGATGGCCTAATCTGCCTCTGTTCATGGTCGAGAACAAAGGGGGTATTAAGAGGACAGCCCAAAATAGGTCGAAGGAACACACGTACGGTGGTACCTCCGACGATGAAAATCCTGACATTCGATCGGAAGAGAAACCCCCGGGGAGGGGAAAGTGGTTGCTGTAGTCCACTGCGTAGCAGGGCATAATCGGCGTCGAGAAAATGAATCTGATGAACGTACGTACAGGGAATTAGCCAATGGCACTGAGAGAGCCAAGACGGCATGCCGTTCATTCCGGCGCCGGCACTGTAGCACGGCGCCGGTTCCATGGCCAAGAAAAGAAACGCAAAGAGAAACACAGAATAGACGACATCAGTCGTACACCATCAGTGCGTACGCACATATATTTCTTTTTTCATTCACAAAGAACTCACAACAAACAACATCATTCGACGCCGGCGTTATCGCTCGGGCATCATCTACATCACCCCCACGGGAGGAGTTACAGGGAGGAAGGGAGATTAGAGAAAGATGGTGAAAAAGAGGGGGGGGGGCAGAAGATAAGGCTCATATCATCGCCTTCTCCCCCTCCCCTTTCTCATTTACATTGTCTCGAAGAAGAAATCCGAACAAAAAAGGGGGAACCGACGGGGAAATCACGACGACCCACCTAAATAGGCAAGGAAGCAGCCACTCTTCTTCTCCGGCACCGGGAGGTTCGAGTAGAGCAGGGCGGCGGCCGTGGGACGCTCGGACGGGAGGCTTTCTTCAAAAAAAACCCTGAGGCCCTCTCTCGGTTTTCTTTTTTCCCTCTTGATTCCTCCCCCTTTCTCCTCTCTCTTTTTTTTATCTCGAACGAGGGCCATTTTTTTATAGCCACCAGCCAACCCGGCACCACGGAGGGCGCGCCGGATTGAGTGGCGCCGAGGGATACCCCCCTTTTGCTTCTGGCACGCCGGACTTGATGGCACCGTATTAAGGGGCGCCGGTGACCTCTTATGCACCGATTTAGTTTGTTCACTTGACGCGGGTTAGACGAAGGGCCCGGGGATGATTCCGGAAGCTCCCGTTGATCCTTCCTCTCGCTGGGGTCATTGGAAAACCTTGGCGGGGCATTGACGAAGCTTCGGTATGTCGTACGGCCTTAGTCCGAACTCCATGTGTGTTTGGCTCGAGCAGGCGGATCTCCCACTGACACGACCTTCGGCACCATGACTTGTGCTTCCGACTCGGTTCGATTTGTGCTTGGAGCTTCCTTGCGGGATGATATGACATCCAGCATAATTTCACCTCGATTGGCAATCATTCGGCCACTGACGGACCCACTATTGTGAGAAGCCAAACCCGTGTAGGGTGATCTGGGTCTTCTGCTGACAGAGCCTCCGGTTCCTTTCTATGAAGGGCCGATGGCGTTCTTCCTCCTCGGGAGGGTCTTCATTCAGGTGGCGGGCCACCAGGTAGACCGTCGTCCTTGGTCGGGCAACGGGTGTAGGGTTGCGGCATGACGAAGTCGATGCTGGATCATTGGGCAGGCTTGGTTGCACTACCGGTTGGTTTGTGGATTCATCTCGATTCTCCTGAGGTGAAGTCCCCGATGTTCACACCGGGAGACCTGAGGCTCTGGCAGCTTGAGAGGACTTTGGCAGGTTGTTCTTTATCGACTTCTGTGCTTTGATGGGCCGTATCATTCATCTTTGCGGCTTGGTCGCCAACGACCATATTTTGAGTGCCAACAAATGCCCCCCAGACGTGGGTGGTGTAAGCGAGGCAGGAGTGCAGCAGGACCGACGGATGAGCTCCGTTCGGATTAATCTCCTTTACTGGAGGGAGCCCAAAACGGCACTTAATTCCGACGTTGGACGCTAACCCGGCGCGGTCGGAAGCTTGGACGGCCCCGTTTAAAACGGCGCGCTTTTGACACTGTAGCTAAAACGGCGCCGCTTAAAGCGGCGTGCCTTTGCTTTGCTTTTCTTTTTTGCATCGAATTCTGCTCCTTTTTGCCTTCAGAACTTATGTACCTCGGGGGAATGCCCCGGGCACAAATGTATTCTGACAACTCACATTAATGAAATATCTCTGTTCGTTGTCTCAATCGTGACTTCTTTCCCTCTTTTCTTCTCTTTCTTCCTCTAGCCGATCAGCTAAGTCCAGGGATACGCGCCAATGGCATAGGAGAGCGCTCACTCCTTCAGCGAAGGGGTGAGGTGTTCGCTCCACCGCAGCGCAGCCGTTCCCAGAGCCGAATTTTGGCCAGGGTGGGACATGGGTAGCATAGGCGGATGCGCCTTATGAACTTCACCAACAATGACGAAAAGTGTGTTCTAACCATCGACGTGGGTTAAATGTCGACGCAATGATAGTTTGTTTATTAACGAGGGCGGAAGGCCCAGGTTAGGGGGTAGTCGACCGGGCTCGTTGATGGTGACAAGGGTCGAGAGGGCAGACGGTCTCGTCGATGGTGACAAGAACCGGAAGGGTAGACGATCTTGCCGATGGTGACAATAGCCGAAAAAGGTAGCGACCGATCTTGCCGATGGTGACAAGGGTTGAAAGGGTAGCGACCGATCTTGCCGATAGTGACAAGGGTCGGAAAAGGGTAGGCGGTCTTGCCGATGGTGACAAGGACCAAAAAGGTAGACGGTCTTGCCGATGGTGACAAGAACCGAAAAAGGTAGCGACCGATCTTACCGATGGTGACAAGGGTCGAAAGGGTAGCGATCGATCTTGCCCATGGTGACGAGGGTCGAAAGGGTAGCGATCGATCTTGCCCATGGTGACGAGGGTCGAAAAAGGGTAGGCGGTCTTGCCGATGGTGACAAGGACCGAAAAGGTAGACGGTCTTGCCGATGGTGACAAGAACCGAAAAAGGTAGCGACCGATCTTGCCGATGGTGACAATGGTCGAAAGGGTAGCGACCGATCTTACCGATGGTGACGAGGGTCGAAAGGGTAGCGACCGATCTTGCCGATGGTGACAAAGGTCAGAAAAGGGTAGGCGGTCTTGTCGATGGTGACAAGGACCGAAAAGGTAGACGGTCTTACCGATGGTGACAAGAACTGAAAAAGGTAGCAACCGATCTTGCCAATGGTGATAAGGGTCGAAAGGGTAGAAGGAAGCGGAATGGTGAACGAGGATAATCTCGTTACTACGTTATCATTTCATCATCATCATCTTCACTGATTTTTATCATCATTTTTTTATCACATTACTGATTCAAGCGCCCTTTCGGGTTTTCACCGGAGTCAGCCCCCTCTTGCTTTTGCCCACGCGCCCTTTCGGGTTTTCACATGGCGGGATACCCGATTTTGCCTGTAACGCCCTTTCGGGTTTTCACTACAGCCGGGTTATAGCCATTTTTACCCCTGCCCTAATATAGGAACAAGGCCGGCGGGGTATCTCTATTTTTAACCCCATCTTTTCTTTCTTTTTTTTTAGGAAGAAGCCGGGACATAGGAGAGCCTGCCCGCTAGCATGCCGATTGGTCTCGTCGATGATGATAAGGGTCAGATACTGGTTTAGTTCGTCGGCATTGGTTAAATGTCGAAGCAAAGGACATAGTTCTTAACACGGACGGAAGGTCCAAGTTAAGGGATAGAGGTTGGCCGATCTCGCCGATGATGGCGAGGGTCGAACATAGATTTATTCATCGGCATGGGTCACATGCCGAAGCAAGGATAAATTCATCGACCGGGGCGAAAGGTCCGAGTTAAGGGTAGAGATCGACCAGTCTCGCCGATGGGAGAGGGTCGAACATAGGCTTGCTCGTCGGCATGGGTTACATGCCGAAGCAAAGATGAATTCATTAATAGGGACAAAAGGTCCGAGTTAAGGGTAGAGATCGACCGGTCTCACCGACGGTGACGAGGGTCGAACCTAGGTTTGTTCGTCGACATGGGTTAAATGCCGAAGCGAGGATAAATTCATTAACAGGGATGAAAGGTCCAAGTTAAGGGCAGAGATCGATCGGTCTCGCCGATGGTGACAAGGGTCGAGCATAGGTTTGTTGGGGAATCTCTGGCGGGACTCTTGATGGTTGTCCTTTGGGGGTCGTATTAGGAGGAGAACAAGCAGGAACTTTTAAATTACCACTTTATTGGCTTAAGTGCCCTTTCAGGTTTTCACCGAAGTCAGCCCCCTCTTACTTTTGCCCATCCGCCCTTTCGGGTTTTCACATGGCGGGGTACCCGATTTTACCTGCAGCGCCCTTTCGGGTTTTCGCCGCAGCCGGGTTATAGCCATTTTTACCCTTGTCTCGATTTAGGAACAAGACTGGCGGGGTATCTCTATTTTTAACCCCATTTTGCATTTTCTTTTTTTTTCTTTTTTTTTTGCTCATGTAACAGAAGGACATTGAGAGAGTCGGCTAGGACACGAAGTCTTGCGCCGAGAAAGAGGGTTTACTCGTCATCACGAAGGCAATGCTGATGCAAAGGATAGATTTGTGCCGATTCGGGTGTAAGGTCCGTGACGAAAATACTGTAGACATTATGCGGGCCCGGTCAGGGTGGAATGCCACTAGACCATGGTGAGGGTAGCTCGATCAGGGCGGAATACCACTAGACCAAGGTGAGGGTAGCTTGGTTAGGGTGGAATGCCACTAGACCAAGGTGAGGGTAGCTCGGTTAGGGCGGAGTGCCACTGGACCAAGGGGGAGGTAGCTTGGTTGGGGCGGAATGCCACTGAACCAAGGAAGGGGTAGCTTGGTTAGGGCGGGATGCCACTAGACCAAGGTGAGGTAGCTCGGTTAGGGCGGAATGCCACTAGACCAAGGTGAGGGTAGCTTGGTTAGGGCGGAATGCAGCTGAACCAAGGTGAAGGTGTTCCGATCACTCGGGGGATGTTGGTTGGGCCGTATGATACAGCTTCATATGCTTTCCAGTGAGTGGGGAGAACGGGATGACTCCTTTGGGGTCTACCAGGACGTAAGCTCCCCCTTCATATACTCGACGGACGATGTAAGGTCCGACCCAATTTTTGACCAACTTCCCTTTGGGGTTGGAGGCCATTACTTCTCTTCTCTTGACCATCACTAGGTCTCATTTCTTGAATTCCCGGCCTTTGACCAGCTTGTCGAAAGCACGGGCCATGCGGGCTTGGTAGAGTTGGATGTTTTGTTGCGCACGGAGACGCCTTCCTTCGAGCTCAGCTAGCTCTTCCAATCTTCTTTCTGCATTAGTTTGTTCACCGCTGACTAGTCCATGCTGGATGGTGACTCGCAGCGAGGGGACTTCCAGTTCAATTGGCACCACAGCCTCTGACCCGTACACGAGGTGTTGTGACTCCTCTGTGTTGATGATGTTGACAATATCTTTATTTCATTGGCAACAGCTTATTTTGATTGATTGGCAACTATTTATGTTTTGATGAAACTATCTCTGTCAGATTGTCTATGTGTTCTATGCAGTAAGAGTCTATACCTCGTCATGCACACACACACATGTCTACACATTGCACACACACAAGTCTACACACTCAAAGTCCATACATTGCATTGTTGTGTTTGTGCATCATTTAGAACATAAGTCTATACATTCACATGGCCTGTCTGCACGCTAAAGTCTATACAGAGCTTGTGCCTGTCTGACTAGCAAGTCTGTACATCATATGCAAAGTCGATTCAATGCATGCACATTCATTCAAAGTCTAGCCATCGATGAAGTCTGTACAGCCTGTGTGTTCCACGATATCAAGTCTATACACTCCTTGATCTTTACCTACGTTCCACCTGCAAGTCTATACATTGCAGCTGAGTTAAAGTCTGTACAGCCCTTGTTTTGCCAGAGTCTGTACATCGTGTCTTGGCTAAGTCTATACATCGTGAACTCTCTCTCAAGTCTATACAGACCTTGCTTTGCTCAAGTCTGTACAGCCCTTCCTTTGGTAAGTCTGTACAGCATGTGAGGTCCGTCTCACTCAGCGTATCAAGTGGACTTGAAGTCTATACATTGGAATGTCTTATTTAGCGTCTTTGTGCATGTCACACACTCGCAAGTCTGCACATTGTGGCACGCAAAGTCTGCACAACGCATTATCTGCAAGTCTGCACATTGCTATAAGCACGCATGCAAAGTCTAGACAGCCATGGGCAAGTCTATACATCGCATTGCATGCACGCAGGTCTAAGTATGTACACTAGCTGTAGCATGCTCGCATAAAGTCTATACATTGCATCTTAGCATGCTTACACAGCACAAACAAAGTCTGTACATTCATATGTGCATTGTGTATTGCTCTTGGCAGAGTCTGTACATCGTTATGCTCCCTTGTGCCGTAGCAAGTCTATACATTCTCTATGCTCGAGGTTTGACACTCACCAGAAGTGGCGTCACTTCTGAAACAAACGCCTAAGTGTAAGGCGTATTTTTGTTGAGCATCGCTTCATCAACTCTATACATTGTCTGCTTGCATAACGTTGAGTCTGTACATCACTTGAACACTCATTGCACTCTAACTCTATACATTGCTTCATGTATTCCACTCATAACTCTATACACTGCTTCACTCATCGCACGAAGTCTGCACATTGTGTTGCTTTGTTCATACTTTGTTTTGCTAAGTCTACACATTGATGCACGTTTACTTCTGCATATTTGAAGTCTATACATGGCATAAGCTCTGCATATATGGAGTCTATACATGGCATAAGTCCAGCATATAGGAAGTATGTACATGGCATAGTCTTGCATATCTGAAGTCTATACAGGCTACAGCAGTTGCCTTCATATAGGAAGTCTGTACATCGTATAGCATGCATGTGTTCAAGTCTATACATTGCTGCTGAACGCAAGTCCATACATCGATCAAAGTCTGCACATTGCATTACACTTCAGCAAGTCTATACAATGTCTGCATTGTATACTATGAAGTATGTACAAAGTGTCGACATTAAACTGATTAGTTCCTTTCGACTGACTGACAGGGACTAAAGTGCAAAGATGAAGGATTGGCTCGTGATCCAAGGAAGGACGAGGTGCCCAGATTATGACACGTGGAAACAGCCCAGCCAGGATGCTGCCATGTGGTCGAAATTCCTCGGATCTGGCGAATTCTTTGGGCGAGAAATGTGGAAGCCACACGCCCTATCCAATCTGCTACTGGTATAAAAGGAAGTCTTCTTCCTCAAAAGAAGGTAGATCGAATAGAAGCAGCCAGAGCTAAGAGAAAAGAACAGAGAGTGAGCGCCTGCACGATCCACAGAGAAGAAGAAAAAGAGAGAAGAAGATTCAGAGAGAGGAAGAGAAAGAGAGAAGAGAAGATCGAGAGAGTTGAGTTGAGTTGAGAGAGTCTTTTCGAAGTCTTGTAAATCAGTCTCTTGGTTCAGATACCAGAGCTGATACTGCTCAATTGAGCTACATTCGTTTTGGTTTTCCATTTCGTTTGTTTCTATCTTTACTATTTTCAAAACTCTTTTGTTATCAAGCTGTGAGCCAGCAATTGCAGTGAATGTTTCCACTGGACAGGTGAAGCTATAATCCTTAGTAGGCGAGACCAGGTCTCGGACGGCTAAGCTGTATCGCCCAGCGGTTGCAGAGGATTTGTTCCTCTGGTCGGCAAGCCGTAAAGCCCAGCGAAGCTGTGTATCAGCGGTCTGTTGGCAAGCTGTGAAGCCCAGCTGTTCAAGCTGTGAGTCAGCAGGATCCACATTCCAGTTGGAGTGTGAGGTGGACGTAGATCTCTGGATTGAGATCGAACCACCTTAAAGATCGGTGTCTACTGTGTGATTGCATGTTGTTTGTGTGGTTTCATAGTGTTCGTTCTGTCGTTCAACAGTTGCTTGTTTTAATTCCGCATTAGAGTTCAACTGTGTTCTAAAATTAGACATTAGATCTATTCACCCCCCTCTAGATCCACTCTCAGTGGTAATAGACTATGTCCATCTAACATAACAGTTGGTATCAGAGCCTAACTCTTCTACAGGGACTTACAGCCCGAAGAGGAAGGTACAGATGGATGCTCGAGGGATGATCGCTGAAGGACACTCAACCACCAAGCCCCCTTTCTTCGATGGATCTAACTATGCATACTGGAAGAACCGTATGCAAGTATTTTTGAGTGCGAAGGATTATGAGATCTGGAAGGTAGTCAGCAAGGGACCTTATGAGTTGTCCCCAAATGAGGAAGTCTGGACCAAGGAAGAGATCAGAAGGACTACTCTAAACTGGAGCGCCATAAATGCTATTGAATGCTCTCTGCACCCCATGGAATTTTCTCGAGTATCAGCTTGCAGCTCAGCTAAGGAGATGTGGGATGCACTGGAAGTTATTCATGAAGGGACTTCTCAGGTTAGAGAGACGAAGACAAATTTCCTTATATCAGAATATGAAGCCTTCAAGATGAAGCCAAATGAGACCATCAAGGAGATGTACTCTCGATTAACTATCATCACAAATGGTCTTAGAGGTCTCGGGAAGGCTCAGACAGAATACGATGTAGTGAGGAAGATATTGTGTTCCCTGACTCATGCTTGGCATACTAAAGCTACAGTAATGGAGGAGTCAAGGGATTTGCGAAATACAAGGGCAGATGAGCTAATTGGCTCGCTGATGGCATATGAGATTAATCTGCCAAAGATAGAGGAAGCTGAAAAGAAGAAGAAGCCAATCGCTCTGAAAGCTGGTGCCAGCAAATCGAGCAAGTCCAGCAGATCCAGCTCTAGTGGATCATCATCCGAGGAGAGCCTGAATGAACAAGATATAACTCGTACTGAGATGGTAATGATGACCAGAGAGTTCAGGCGGTTCCTCAGGAAAGAATGAGGACGATTCAACCAAAAGAAGTATAGTGGCGGCCGAAGGGATAAAAGGTATAAACATAATCCTGTAAAGAAAATTGAAACTAATACTTGTTATCAATGCAGGAAGACAGGCCATCTGAAAGCTGACTGTCCAGAGAATCAGAAATACAAGGACAAGTCAAAGAAGAGGAACACGAAAGGGAAAGTTATGGTGAGTACCTGGAGTGATGAAGATGAAGGCTCCTTGAGCAATACCTCTTACGGTGAAGCCGAATCTGAAAAGCCCATTTGCCTTATGGCAACAAGCTCTGAAGATAGAGAGCAGGATTCAGATGTGGTAACTTCTCGATTCGATAATTTTATTATTGCTGATTGGGTAGATGCCTATCATGAAATAGCTGATAAAGCAGATGACATTAGAAGGGAAAACATGCATCTAAGAAGAAAGATTAACTCCATGTAAAATGATACAACTCTAACTGATAAAATTGCTTGTCTTGAATCTGAGAATATTAAACTCAAACTCACATGTTCTGAATTAGAAGAAATCAAGAATGAGTCAAAAGCCTCTAAAGAAGATAATGAGAGGTTAGAAAAAGAAGCTGATGAATGGAAGTTGAAAATTCAGAAATATGAAAGTGAGATAAAAATTGTGATTCAAAAATATCAAGCTGTCCTAAGTGTGAATACAGAACTGAAAAAATCCATTGAAGACATTCAAAAGGATAATGAGGACAAGCTTAAAACTATTGAAAAAATGACCCAAGGTTCAGATAACCTAAATGCTTTGTTAGGGTCAAAAGTCAACTTCAGAAAAGAGGGCCTTGGATTTAATTCTAGTGCAACAGAAAACTTTGGAATGAAAACTATTTCATTTGTTACACAAAAAGAGAAAGGACCTCTAATCAACATGAAGTCAAACATTTCTGTGAACAAAGCTGTAAATCTGAAAAAGCCCAGTGCTGAGGAGAAGGGCAAACAAAAGCTGAGTGAGCCTAGTAGAGCTAGCACATCCAAGCAAAATCCCAAAGCTCAGTCTCAGGTTTGGGGTAAACCTACACAGTCTTATAAACCCCATGTTAAGGTCACCAAGTCTCCACCATCACCACCACCTCTGAAGAAGACCCAATACACACCTATGAATAGGTCAGCAGGGTCCAAGGTGCAGGGGAGGCAGAATACTTTTAGAGCTCAACCCAAACATTTCTACCAACCTAGAGCCCAGTCCCACTTCTTTGCACAATCAACCTATCCAAATAGGTCAGGATGGACTAGGACTCAAGGAAGGTTTACAGGTTATGGACATCAGGCTACACAGTCCTATAAACCTTACACTAGAAATTGGGTTAATGGGTATGGCTCTTGGACACCTAGCAACCAACATTTCCACAGCCAGCCCAATGATTACTATGGCCAAAATTTTATGAATACACCCTGGCCACGGCACTGGCACAGAAATAATCAATCTGTAAGTGTCAACAAGAAAAAGCATAACAAAAAGAAATATGGAAAATCCACTAAACAGAACTGTTTCAAATAAATGTGGATTCCTAAAAGTCTGCTTTCTTGTTTTAATTACTTTTCATCTTCTCTAGAGCCCAATCAGTCTTGGGTTCCAAGCTTCTCTACCTAATTGTGTGTGCAGGTATGCCTGGCAGCCAAGAACAATTTGTGGTACTTGGATAGTGGCTGCTCCAGGCATATGACAGGAGATAAGGCCAAGTTATGTATGCTGACAGAGAAACAAGGAGGCCTTGTCACCTTTGGTAGCAACACAAAGGGTAAGATTGTTGGGACAGGTAAGGTAGGTAAGTGTACTACCTGTTGCATTGAAGATGTCATGTTGGTTGAAGGTTTAGCATATAATTTACTTAGCATCAGCCAACTATGTGATAAAGGATGCAAAGTTCTTTTTGACTCTCAATGCTGCAAATTTTTTGAACCTGATTCTGAAACTGTTAAATTTTCTGGTAAAAGGATAAATAACACTTACATGATAGACTTAGATGATATAGAACATTCTAACCTATGCCTTACTGCTAGCAGAGAGGACTTAGCATTTTTATGGCATCGTAGGTTAGGCCATGCTAGTTACACTGTATTGCATAAACTGAATAAGCAAAGCATGGTTAGAGGACTTCCTGAAGTTTCCTTTAAAAAAGAAAATAAAATCTGTGATGCATGCACTCAGTCAAAGTTAACTAGAAAGTCATTTAAATCTAGAACATAAAATCTATCTTCTAAACCCTATGAGCTGATACACATGGACCTTTTTGGGCCAACTAGGTCTGTCAGCTTATCAGGGAGGAAGTATGGGTTTGTCATGGTAGATGACTTCTCTAGGTATACTTGGGTATATTTCTTATCACATAAAAGTGATGCATTCTCAGAATTTCAGGAGTTCTGTCTTAAGAAAAACCAGAAAATTGAAAATATTTTAACTGATCATGGAGGTGAGTTTGAAAACTCACAGTTTGATGAATTCTGCAGGTCAAATGGAATTCATCACAAGTACTCCTCACCAAGGACACCCGAGCAGAATGGAGTTATGGAGAGGAGGAACAAAACCTTGGTGGAGATGGGTCGTACACTCTTGGTTGAAGGTGGTCTGCCAAGGAAGTTCTGGGCTGAAGCAGCAAATACTGCCTGTTATGTAATTAACAGAGCCATGGTAAGACCTTCTACCCAGAAAACACCTTATGAGATCATAAAGGGTAAGAAACCTTCTATTGCTCATTTCGAGGTTTTTGGTTGTAAATGTTTTATTCATATAAATGATAAAAGAGACCTTGATAAATTTGAACCTAAAGGTGAACTAGGAATTTTTCTTAGTTACTCTGAAAACACTCGAGCATATAGAGTGTATAATCTGAATTCCAAAACTATTGAAGAATCTCCACATATTGTTTTTGATGAATCTTTGGTAAAGTCTAATATTGGTCAATGCAGGAATGAAGACAATGGTGATATTCTGAAAGAAGGGAATCCTGCAGACAAATCCGAAGATGAGGAAGGAAATGAAGAGCTTAATGAAGAAGAGCCTACAATTCAGGGGGAGGTAAATGAAAATCATGATAATGAAATTGTCAACATTAGATATCTAAAAGATCATCCTGTAGATAATGTGATTGGCAATTTGCATGACCCTCCTAGGACTAGAGGCCACTTAAGAATTCAAAATGAATTGAATGCATATGCCTTTGTATCAAATGTAGAACCCAAGTCCATTGACTGTGCTCTTAAGGATGTGCATTGGATTAATGCCATACATGAAGAGCTCAATCAATTTGACAGGAATAAGGTGTGACACTTGGTTCCACCTCCTGATCATGAAATAGTCATAGGGACAAAATGGGTATTCAGAAATAAAACTGATGAATCAGGGAATGTCATTAAAAATAAGGCCAGACTTGTAGCTCAGGGGTATAACCAGGAATTTGGTATTGACTTTGAAGAGTCTTTTGCCCCTGTAGCCAGGTTAGAAGCTATCAGAATATTATTGGCTTATGCATGTTCCCTAGGAATAAATCTTCAGCATATGGATGTAAAATCTGCTTTTCTGAATGGGAAAATCAGTGAGGATGTCTATGTGAGGCAGCCTCCTAGCTTTGAATGTTTGGACTTCCCCAATCATGTGTATAAACTTCGAAAAGCTCTCTATGGTCTTAAGCAAGCTCCAAGAGCTTAGTATGATAGGTTGAGCAAATTCCTCACTGATAAGAACTTCACAAGAGGTGTAGTTGATCAAACCCTGTTTACTAAGGTAAGTCATTCAGATATTCTTATCATTCAAATTTATGTGGATGACATTGTCTTTGGGTCAACTAACCCTAAATTGTGTGAGGAATTCTCTCAGATAATGACTAATCAGTTTGAAATGAGCTCAATGGGTGAGCTCAAATTATTTCTTGGACTGCAGGTGACACAGTCAAAAGATGGAACTTTCATCTCTCAGTCCAAGTACATAAGGGATTTATTGAAGAATTACAAGATGGATAACCTCAAGGAAATAGCTGCTCCAATGGGTACCTCAACCAGTTTAGATGAAGATCCTTAAGGTAAACCAGTGGACCAAAGGCTATATAGAGGTATGATCGGATCCCTTCTATATCTTACAGCATCTAGGCCTGATATTCAATTTGCAGTGTGTTTATGCTCTAGATTTCAGGCTAGTCCTAAAGAATCACATCTTAAATCTGTGAAAAGGATTTTTAGGTATTTACTAGGCCCCCAAGAGCTAGGTCTTTGGTATCCTGCCAAGTGTGAGTTAGAACTTCTAGCCTACACTGATGCAGACTATGCTGGGTGTCGAGTAGAGAGAAAAAGCACTAGTGGCTATTGTCAATTCCTTGGTGGCTGTCTAGTATCTTGGGCATCTAAGAAGCAACACACTGTAGCCTTGTCTACAGCTGAGGCTGAATATGTTACAGCTGGTAATTGTGCTGCCCAAGTATTTTGGATCAAGCACCAACTAGTTGATTATCAAATAAAACTGGAATGTATTCCAATCTTGTGTGATAATACTAGTGCTATATGCCTTGCTAAAAATCATGTTCATCATTCTAGGACTAAGCATATAGAGATAAAACACCATTTTCTTATAGATGTTGTAAATAAAAAGGAAATTGAAATGAACTTCATTGAAACTGAAAAATAAATTACTGATATTTTTACTAAGCCTCTTGGGAATGAAAGGTTTAAATTTCTTAGAAGAGAATTTGGCTTGTGTAAATTTCAGCATAATGAATAAACTCTCTGATGGCTTGAATAAACCTTGTGAATGTTGAATGTTGCAACAGACTCATGATCATACATGACATTCATATTTTTTTTGGCATCACACTCATGATCATCATTGCATATCATTTAGTCATGACTGTGTCTAAACTCTCTCTCATCTAAAATCACATGCATATAGACAGGGGGAGTATTGTTAGAAATTCAGAGTGGTCATCAACTTTATTGAAATCCAAATTCTTTGACCCTGAATGAGTTGATTCTGACAATATGACAATCTGTTAGTCAGTTCTGATTCCTAAGCAATAGAAAACAGACTTCTTCATTTATAAGAACTTTAATTGCTTGAAGACTGACTTAATGGTTTAAATTTTATAAACTTTAAAGTTTAAAGATTGCAATCAGTAAATAAGAAAGCTGAAAATTGATAAAGCTCTCAACCCCTATCTTATTTCATGCCAGACAAAGCCAATTATATTTGAAATCTAAAAACTCATCTAAAATCCTGTTAGAGAAGGCTAAGTATGTGTATTGTTCTTAAACAAGTCATTCTGAAACAAATAAAGGACAGCTAAGAAAGATATTGAAAAATATTAAAAATTAATTGAAAAATAACATTGGCAGAGCAATGACTGGTAAAATACTGAGAAACTAAGTGATCCATCAAAGAAATGGATAATACTTAAGTCATGAGGTGTATCAGTTATCTCTGTATAAAATGATCAAAATAGTAGGGTGGTTTCACTGAGTACCTGGGGGTAACTGACGTCTGATAAACGTGTACCCTCACACAAAAAGGTGTAAATCAGTTTTATTGAGTTTGATCATAGGCAGAATGGTCCATCACGTTGAGTATCTAGGGGTATTGGCATCTGATAAACGTATACCCTTACGCAAAAAGACAAATGGTACCTGAATGCCCTTAATGAAATAATATTGAAAATGCTGTTCCTTCAAAAGAAATTTCAGGGATGTCAATTTGTTTAATTTTAATACATGACCTGGTATCTCTTAACCATTCTTTTATTGAGTTAATGAAAGTAAGATATTTTGAAACTGAATCTCTCATGCAAATGTGATTCTGGTTTATTGTTTTATCATGCACAGAAAACTTATCCATTGATTGTAGTGCATGAACTCAAAATTTATAACCTTTAAACCAGAACTCTATCTGAAAGCAGTTTCTAAATTCATATGATTGAATACTCTGTGCTTTAGAATGTTTATTCCTGAACTACTTGTTCAGAATGCCAGTCAGATGATTTCTCTTGTTCCTTCCCTTGTACTTTCTTTCCCTCCTCTTTGTTGATGGCAAAGGGGGAGAATTTATTGTGTGTTTGGTGAATTCCAGGGGGAGTGTAAGGGGGAGTGTATGCATCATATTATGGCATAGGGGGAGATCTTGTTGGCAGGGAGCTGTTTTCATTTCTCATCATGTATCCATAGCATCTGCATGACAAATCGGACTAATAATTCATGTCTTTCATCAAAATTACATCTGTATGACAGGATGTTACTATTCCATATGATAGGGTGTTGCCATCATCAAAAAGGGGGAGATTGTTGCGACTCCTCTGTGTTGATGATGTTGACAATAGCTTTATTTCATTGGCAACATCTTGTTTTGATTGATTGGCAACTGTTTATATTTTGATGAAACTATCTCTGTCAGATTGTCTATGTGTTCTATGCAGTAAGAGTCTATACATCGTCATGCATACACACACAGGTCTACACATTGCACACACATAAGTCTACACACTCAAAGTCCATACATTGCATTGTTGTGTTTGTGCATCGTTTAGAACATAAGTCTATACATTCACATGGCCTGTCTGCACGCTAAAGTCTATACAGAGCTTGTGCCTGTCTGACTAGCAAGTCTGTACATCATATGCAAAGTCGATTCAATGCATGCACATTCATTCAAAGTCTAGACATCAATGAAGTCTGTACAACCTGTGTGTTCCACGATATCAAGTCTATACACTCCTTGATCTTTACCTACGTTGCACCTGCAAGTCTATACATTGCAGCTGAGTTGAAGTCTGTACAGCCCTTATTTTACCAAAGTCTATACATCGTGTCTTGGCTAAGTCTATACATCGTGAACTCTCTCTCAAGTCTATACAGACCTTGCTTTGCTCAAGTCTGTACAGCCCTTCCTTTGGTAAGTCTGTACAGCCTGTGAGGTCCGTCTTACTCAGCGTCTCAAGTGGACTTGAAGTCTATACATTGGAATGTCTTACTTAGCGTCTTTGTGCATGTCACACACTCGCAAGTCTGCACATTGTGGCACGCAAAGTCTGCACAACGCATTGTCTGCAAGTCTGCACATTGCTATAAACACGCATGCAAAGTCTAGACAGCCATGGGCAAGTCTATACATCGCATTGCATGCACGCAGGTCTAAGTATGTACACTAGCTGCAGCATGCTCGCATAAAGTCTATACATTGCATCTTAGCATGCTTGCACAGCACAAAGAAAGTCTGTACATTCATATGTGCATTGTGCATTGCTCTTGGCGGAGTCTGTACATCATTATGCTGCCTTATGCCGTAGCAAGTCTATACATTCTCTATGCTCGAGGTTTGACGCTCACCAGAAGTGGCGTCACTTCTGAAACAAACGCCTAAGTGTAAGGTATCTTTTTGTTGAGCATCGCTTCATTAACTCTATACATTGTCTGCTTGCATAGCGTTGAGTCTGTACATCACTTGAACACTCATTGCACTCTAACTCTATACATTGCTTCATGTATTCCACTCATAACTCTATACACTGCTTCACTCATTACACGAAGTCTGCACATTGTGTTGCTTTGTTCATACTTTTTTTTGCTAAGTCTACACATTGATGCACGTTTACTTCTGCATATTTGAAGTCTATACATGGCATAAGCTCTGCATATATGGAGTCTATACATGGCATAAGTCCTGCATATAGGAAGTCTGTACATGGCATAGTCTTGCATATCTGAAGTCTATATAGGCTACAGCAGTTGCCTTCATATAGGAAGTCTGTACATCGTATAGCATGCATGTGTTCAAGTCTATACATTGCTGCTGAACGCAAGTCCATACATCGATCAAAGTCTACACATTGCATTACACTTCAGCAAGTCTATACAATGTCTGCATTGCATACTATGAAGTCTGTACAAAGTGTCGACATTAAACTGATAAGTTCCTTTCGACTGACTGACAGGTACTAAAGTGCAAAGATGAAGGATTGGCTCGTGATCCAAGGAAGGACGAGGTGCCCAGATTATGACATGTGGAAGCAACCCAACCAGGATGCTGCCATGTGGTCAAAATTCCTCGGATCTGGCAAATTCTCTGGGCAGGAAATGTGGAAGCCACACGCCCTATCCAATCTACTACTGGTATAAAAGGAAGTCTTCTTCCTCAGAAGAAGGTAGATCGAATAGAAGCAACCAGAGCTAAGAGAAAAGAACAGAGAGTGAGCGCCTGCATGATCCACAGAGAAGAAGAAAAAGAGAGAAGAAGATTCAGAGAGAAGAAGAGAAAGAGAGAAGAGAAAATTGAGAGAGTTGAGTTGAGAGAGTCTTTTCGAAGTCTTGTAAATCAGTCTCTTGGTTCAGCTACCAGGGTTGATACTGCTCAATTGAGCTACATTCGTTTTGGTTTTCCATTTCGTTTGTTTCTGTCTTTACTATTTTTGAAACTCTTTTGTTATCAAGTTGTGAGCCAGCAATTGCAGTGGAGGTTTCCACTGGACAGGTGAAGCTGTAATCCTCAGTAGGCGAGACCAGGTCTCGGATGGCTAAGCTGTATCGCCCAGCGGTTGCAGAGGATTTGTTCCTCTGGTCGGCAAGGTGTAAAGCCCAGCAAAGCTGTGTATCAGTTGTCTGTTGGCAAGCTGTGAAGCCCAGCTGTTCAAGCTGTGAGTCAGCAGGATCCACATTCCAGTTAGAGTGTGGGGTAGACGTAGATCTCTAGATTGAGATCGAACCACCTTAAAAATCGGTGTTTACTATGTGATTGCATGTTGTTTGTGTGATTTCATAGTGTTCGTTCTGTCGTTCAACAGTTGCTTGTTTTAATTCTGCATTAGAGTTCAACTGTGTTCTAAAATTAGACATTAGATCTATTCACCCCCCTCTAGATCCACTCTCAGTGGTAATAGACTGCGTCCATCTAACATAACACGAGAGAGAAAGGTGAACAGTCGGTTGGAGTTTTATAGATGGTACGGTAGGCCCAGAGTGCCTCGTACATTCTTTCGTCCCAGTCCTTTTTGTTAGACTTGATAGTCTTTGCCAGCAATGTGCATAGTGTCTTGTTGAAGGCTTCTGCAAGACCATTAGCTTGAGGGTTGTAGGGGGACGATGTCCTCCAGTCAATCTTTTATTTGTCGGTTGGTCGGTAAACCTTCTGGTTTCTAAAATGGCTGCCGTTATCAGAGATGATTCGGCTGGGAATCCCGAACCGGAATATTATATTCTGTCGGAAGAATCTTGCAACCAGTTCCCCCGTTACATCTCTTAACGCGACCGCTTCAGCCCATTTGGAGAAGTAGTCTGTAGCTGCTAAGATATATCTGCACCCTGATGAAGATGCTGGTAATGGTCCTACCACGTCCGTGCCCCACTGAGCAAACGGCCAGCTCGGTAGGGTGGGATGTAGTGGCACTGGAGGCCTTCTTAACACATTGGCGTGTTCTTGACACTTCTGACAAGCCCAGGCGAACTTGCAGCAGTCATCAAATATAGTGGGCCAATAGTAACCCAATTTCTTTACCTCAATTTTCATCTTCGGGCCGGCCTGATGTGCTCCAGCTCCTCCCGCATAGATTTCTTGCATCACCTGCCCCGCTTCTGTCGAAGACAAGCAACGAAGTAGGACTTTTCTTCGGGCATCTGCCATTATTCGGAACAAGGTTTCGTTCCTCATCTCGTAAGAGTCTTTGACCCTCAGGAGTTTCATTCTCTGTTCTTTTTCTTTTGGGAGCCGCTGGTGTTGAAACCACCGCAGGAGATGTTCTCGCCAATCGGGCTGCTGAACCTCCTCGACGGCTACCACCTCAATCTCTTACTCGTCGGCTAAGACTTCTGTTACACTGGGGACTTGCCGGCAGTTGATCACCGTTATATTCCGGCTCGTGTCTGGCGGGACCGCCAAAGAACTGGCCAGCTTAGCGAGGGCGTCTGCCTGAGCATCCTGGCCTCGGTTGATATGCTTGATGCTCATGAAGTAGAATCTTGACATCAGGCGGGTTGCCAGCAGATGGTAGGGGAGGAGCTCTTGCTTTCGCACGTCGAACTCTCCTTCCAGTTGTTTTATAACCAGCATGGAGTCTCTGAATGCTTCCAGCATTTGAATCTCCATGGATAGAGCAATCTGCAACCCGATTATCAGGGCTTCATACTCTGCTTCATTATTTGTGCAATGCTTGTTTATCAAGCAAGATGTGTGCACCACTTCCCCTTCCGGGGATTTCAGGACTATGCCTGCTCCTGCCCTGACCCTGGCCGATCCAGTGGCAGAGGTGTCAATTCTAGAAGCGCCATCGAAATATAGCTACCATAAAGAAGGCCGCACCTGAGCGGCTTCTAGGGTTTCATCTTCAGAAAGCTCTGGTTCCAACGGGGAGTCCCCGGGTACTGGGTGCTCAGTGAAGAAGTCTGCGATAGCTTGGCCCTTGACGGCCTTGCGCGGCACATAGGAGATATCAAACTCCATAAGGATCACTGCCCATTTGCCCAGGCGACCTTTGAGCGTCGGCTGGGACATAATATATTTCAACTGGTCCTCCCTGGATGCGAGGCTGATTTCATGCGACAACATATAGTGTCGGAGCTTCTTGACTGCGAAAACCAGCGATAGGTAGGTCTTCTCAATGTAGGTATACTTCTCCTCTGTCCTAACTAGTCTTCGACTGAGGTAGTAGAGGGCTTGTTCTTTTCCTTCTTCATTGTTCTGGGCCAGCATCGCCCCCAGGGAGTTGTGTGTAGCTGCTATATACAAGATCAATGGCTGACCTTTCACCGGTGCGCCGAACACTGGTGGAGTTTTCAGATAGTCTTTCAGCTTGTCAAAGGCTGTCTGGCAGTCTTCGTCCCAGTAGAAAGGAACGTCCTTCATCATCAACTTGTGAAAAGGCTGACACTGCCCTGACAAATTGAAAATGAACCACTAGATATAAGCCAAGCGGCCCTGTAGTGATCTCAGCTCAGAGAGGTTCCTTGGTACAGGTAACTCCTGAATTGCTTAGATCTTTACGGGGTCTATCTCGATTCCCCAATATTGGACAACGAAGCCCAAGAACTTTCCGCTCGACACTCCGAACTCACATTTCATGGGGTTTATCTTCAGCTCATGCTGTCTCAGCCTCTGAAAGATAATCCGGAGGTCCTGCAGATGGTCTTCTTTTCTTCTGGACTTGACCACCAGATCATCTATGTAGCATTCGACCTTATGGTAGAGCAACTCATCAAAGATTCTAGTCAATGCGCGCTGATAAGTTGCGCCAGCATTCTTTAGTCCGAACGGCATCCTCTTATAGTGATAGATGCCTTTAGGGGTTAAGAAGGCAGTATGGACCCGGTCGTGCTCCGCGATCCAAATCTGGTTGTAGCTGGATGACCCGTCCATGAATGACAAGGCTTGATGGCCTGTTGTGGCATCAATCATGACTTCCGTTATTGGCACCAGAAAGTCATCTTTGGGGTAGGCTTTATTTAGATCTCAGAAGTTGACACATATCCGGATCTGTCCATTTTTCTTTTTCACGGGGATGATATTCGCCAACCACGTGGTGTACTGGTTCTCTTCGACAAATCCTACGTCAATAAGCTTGTCGACCTCAGCACAAATTTGGGTAATGAGTTCTGGCCTCATGCACCGCGGTGGCTGCTTCACCGGCTCGGCTTCAGGGCTGATTGTCAACTCATGTTGTGAAATTGTAGGACTCAAACCTGGCATCTCTTTGTAAGTCCAGGCAAAATAATCTCGGAATTCTTGCAGTACCTGGATGTACGATTCCCGTTCTTCTGGCGACAGCAGGGCACTGAGGAAGGTAGGCCTAGGGTCCTCCTCACTCCCCAAGTTAACTTCTATCAGCTCGTCGACTATGGCTTGTCCTCCGTCCTCTATCTCTGGGGGTGCCAGCTGGAGGTCGACGAAGTCTGGAACACCATCTTGAGGGTCGAGTACTTCGGCTTCCTCATCTGACACCACCAGAACTTCTCGGAAGTCCTCTGTTTCATTTAATAGTGGCCACATGTATTGCTCTTTCACCAAATCCGCTGCCATTGCAGTCTCCCAGGGCAAGAGAGCAACTCCGGTCCTGGCGGATGGGGTTGTGGTCACGACTGACTGGTGGCCATTTTTTGTTGAGCCGGAAGAGCATCCGAGCTTTGTAGCAGAGGGTGAGAGGTTCTCGCCTTCTGTGGAAGCTGCATCTTCTATAGGGATGGCATCCCTTTTCTTGGCAGTACATATGCCTTGGTTGGAGTTGGTATCGGCTCTCCCGATTGTCATGAGGGGTGTCAAGGTCGACATCAGCTGGTCTTCTTCAGGGGGAGAAGTTACGGCCTCCCTGACACCTTGGGCTTCGCCACTACTAGCTGCATCGAAACCGGCTCGAAAAGTCATCTCTTCAGGGCGGATCTGCTCCCAACATTGGCATGGGATCACGGCCTCTGTTCTCTGACCCTCGGGTTGATCCCAATAAGTATATTCAGCTTCTGCTGGGTATTCATCAAAAGTTACCCCAGCGGGTTATCTTCAGTAGGGTAAAAGATGAACATAGTGTCCACCTCGTATCGCCCACTATGGTAATATTCTTCCAGCGTGAAGCCCAACCCCGGGTGCTGAGAAATGTGTCTCATTTCCTTATCCAGACTCATGGGATACCACATTCTCTGGAAAGCCTCTTTGCTCTTCCGAGACTGATCGGAGGGGATGTGATGTTTCTGGAACATCCTGGCCATCCGATTAGTTGTGAATGTCAGACCCTGGACGGGGACTGACGGGTTGCCTATATCTTCGGGGAGGCAGCAATCTGTGTCTTCCCGAGTAGGGTGCTCTTCAGCCGTATAGAACAAGCTGCTGGGTCCATATCCCTGTGTCACCTCCCATGTCTTGAAAGGCTCGACACTGAAGTCGTCGAGGTCGGGGATTGGCTTGGTGTGACCGTCCGGGACTCCTATGTAGTTGTGCTGTCGGTTGACCTGCAGTTTCTCAGCTTTGGGGTATAATGCTAGGGGCGTTACTCTGCCTACGTCCCCGGATGCTGTGATGTGGGAGACCACCTTGGGCTTGACATATCCGCGCGGTGGTGGTGGATACCAACTATCGCCGGATCTACTTTTTGATGCCCCTGCAGGGGTCTTAGCTTCAGAAATCTTCCGGGGAGGCCCCGTATATAAGTTGGCATCCGCCAAATGACATTCAAACACCTCGAACGGGTGGAGGTCAGCAAATATCCTCTCCTCCTTCCCCTGGAGGCTGTACTTGATACATTGGTGGAGGGTGGAGGGCACCACCATATTTTCTTGTAGCCATGGGCGGCCGAGCAGTGCCTTATAAGAGGTGCGGGAGTCAATGACATGGAACTGCACCGTCGTAGTGAAATCCGCTAGGGTCAGTGTGAACTCTGCCACCCCCATTGACACTTCACATTTTTGATTGAAGCCGGCGATACGCATATCCCCGACCTTTTCGAGATGCACGTTGAAGTGGTGCCTCTCGTATATTCTGTAGGGTAGAATATTAACTGTCGCACCGGGATCAATTAGGATCCGGTTCAACTCCCTTTCGTTCAGGCATCCTTTCATATACAACGGCCTGTTGTGGCTGGTAGTAGGTAGCAGCATGTCTTCTGGAGTGAAGGTCATACTGGCTTCCGGCATAGTCTCAGCCAAGCAAGTCTCAAAATGAGCAGGCGTCTGCAGAGCAGTGATGATCACCTGTCGAGTCTCTTCACTCAGAGAAAGGATCTCCCATATTATAAATTTAGCAGGGAGCTTTTTGAGTAGCTTCATTATCCGGCTCCCAGCCCAAACATTAGAGAGCTTCATTTCTTCAGCCCACCTGGGCGTAGGGAAGTCTTGAATTGCAGGCCCTGACAGACCTGCCTCATCTGCCTCGGATTCGGCACCTTTCTGGTTGGTACCGGATCCTTGGCATTCCTCATTAGCTGCTGCAGGGCAAGCTTCATCTGTATCTGGCACTTCGGCAGACTGTATTGGCTGCGGGCAGACATTCCCAGGTGTAGGGTGACCTTCGAAGCATGGCTGCTTCCCCTTGGACATCTTCATAAATTCAAGGAATGAAGGGACTGTCTTGCCCCCACTCTCGCCATATAAGCCTGACGTAGGAGGGATTTGGACTCCCTTGACCTCCGGGGGAGGTGTCTTGTAGGGCTGCTCTCCCCTGAATATGATATTGTGGTTGGGCGGCGGTTGGCGCCCCCATTTCTGGCCCGACCGGGTTGCATGCGCAGCCGTTGCGACCTCGGCTCTGCCTTCCCCAGCACGGGGTGTGAAGCAAATTTCCTCTTCTCCCTCCTCCCCGGGCAGGTTGAAGAGTGCTGATAAGGTGTTACAGGAGAGGACCTGCACTTTATCGGCCTTAGCGACCTTTCCTTTTTCCTTCTTTTGTTTCTTCTTCTTCTTTGCTTCAGCAGGCGCCTGCCCCCAGAACAAACTGCCCTCTTTATCAGGTGCTGCTTCAGCTTCATCCTTTTGCTCGAGTGAGAGCTGTTCTAGCTCCTGCCATGGGACGTGGTCCCGCACCAGTAGGGGCTTCAATTCGGGCTGCACATATTCATCTAGCCCTTAAATCAGGTGTTGTAGTCGGCGGACCCCGGGATTGATCTCCTTGACCACCGGTAGCGGAGTTTGTGTCCTCTGATTATGTGTAGGTATCCTGATGACTGCAGGTGGTGTGGTCCACACATGTGCTATCACTGGAAGAGCAGATTGTGGCGTGACGCCACGGATGTGTGCCCCCACTTTTGGGCGGGGTGCGTTCTTCCTTTTGTGCTTCATATGGACCTGCTGCCATCCCTGTTGTCCTTTTGCGGGCTCCAAAAAATGAGTTTCATAGGTGCTCCGCGTACTTGCTTCAGAGATCTCCTCGGGCAGTGCCTGGTATAGGGAGATCAAGTTGACTCCTGCCCTCCTCCGAGGGGCTTCATGCGGTTGGGGAGGGTCCACTTTGTACTCTCCTAACTCGATTTCATTTTTCTTCACCATCCCTTCCATGATGTCCTTGAAGACATAGCAGTCTTCGATTGGATGCCCCAGCATTTGGTGGTAGGGGCAGAATCTCAGGCTGTCTCTTCTTTTTAGGTCCTCTGGCCTCTTTGGCTCTGGCAGGGTGACCATGCCATATTCCGTTACCCAGTCGAACAGAACCCGGGTCCTGTCCTTCGAAAATGAGTAGGCTTTCTTCATCTTGTCCCGCAGTGAGGGACCTTCCTTGCCATTTGGGGCTTCTGCAGGCTGTGGGGTGACTGCCTTCTTGCCTTCACCTTTCTGTTGCTCGAACGTCTTGATGTCAAGAGCGTTCGCTTCTTTAGGCGACGAGCGTCGTTCCACTGCCTTACCCTTCTGGGTTGTGCTGGCAGCTGATGCAGGGATGGGTCTGGCCAGAAAAGCTTCTACCTCGGCCACGACATTGTTCAATCGGTCAAACGACCGTATTTCCATTCCAATCATCTTTTCTAGAACCTCCCTTCTGAGGTTCTGTTTGCATATTTGCACAGCGTCCTCCTGATGCGGTGGCCACTTGCACCTCATTCCGAGGTTCCTCCACCTCTTGATATAATCAAGGGCTGTCTCATCGACCCTCTGCTTTGTTGAGTTGAGTTCGGCCACTGTGACCTCCCTCTCTGTAACATGGAATCTCTCCCTAAACTTCTTCTGCATATCCGACCAGTCGCTGATCGACCCGGTCGAGAGGCTGGAGTACCACTCAAATGCGAGTCCCGTCAGCGAGGACCCGAAAAACTTTAGCAAGTATGACTCGTCGGCGGCCAAATCACTCATGACAGTCATGTAATATGCAACATGTTCCTTCGGGGATCCCTTCCCGTTGAACTTGTCGAACTTAGGCGGCTTGTTGACCCCTGGGGGAAGCTGCTTGGCAGCATGGTGTTGCGGGTAAGGAACCCGATAGGCATCAAATGCGATGTAGTTGCTTTCATTCCTTTCTGCGAGCTTTAGCTCGATCATTCTTTCCACCATCATCCGATTCATGACCGTGGGGTCGACTGGCTCAGGATAGAAGTGTGCTGGCTGTAGATACGGGGTGACCAGAGTGGTCACCTGCGGAGGACGCAACAGTGGGGGTGTCTGGTGCACTTGAGGGAGCACCGGTGGCATCAGCGACTGGGGCTATGGTGGCCACTGCTGAGTCATCGCCATGCTCAGCTCTGACGACTGAGGCAAGGTGTAAAGTGGCGGAGGGCCGATATGACGAACCGCTCCCCGGGATGATTCACCCTGGACTTCGGGTGGTTTGGAAGCTGATGACTGTTCAATTTTCTCCATCAGTTGTTTCTTCAGCAAGTCTATCTCTTGCCGATATTTTTGAAGTAGCACCAAGACCGATGGGTCCATAGTCACCATAGTGGGGATAGCTTCCGTTGTTTCCCCGGACGTACCCTCGGGCAGGATGTCGAGGGGGACGTCGTCTTCCTCTTCCGCCGTGACTACATTGGCAGTTAAGATAGCAGTTTCATCATTCCACTGGTGGTAGATCGGGGGTTGTTATCATTCAGCTATCGCCAGGAGTTGCCTTGCGGCTTCTGTTCTTCGAGTGCTAAGCCCTGGCCTTGCGGCCAACTGAGCCAATTCTTGGGGATCTTCGGGAAGCCCTCTATACCGGCTGAATACGCCAGCCGTGTTGTAGGTGAAGACCTGCATCCCTCTCCTTTGTCTATGGACCCTCCTTTTAGCTTGATCTGGAAAGGTCAACCTCTCGAACACAAAAATTCTTCTTGTCTCTTCTTCCCGCCGGGGGGCGGTTTCATCGGCTTTGATCTCAAAGCCGTCGTCATAGCCATTGTCATCGACCGACGACACCATCATCTTTTCTCCTACATCTTCTTCATCTGCCATGGATGGGTAGTAGTCTTCATTGGTGGCGGCTGCTTGCATCAGCTGCTGCTGCCCAAGCGAGGGGTCACCCAGCCCTCGAAAATAGCTCCTGACCAAGTTGGTCATCTCTTCTCGACCCCGTTCTTGATGCAGCACGGGGGATAGTTGTCGACCTCCCGCAGGAGCGATATAAGCTAGCCGAGCTCTGTCGGTAGGTTGCTGGAATCTTCGTCTCATAGCAGGGACGTTGGCCTGGCGGGCACCAGCCCAGAAACCTTCGCGGCGCGGATAATCCGCAACCACTTCCTCTTTCTTCGGGGTCAGGCCCCTCTCTTTTCTTTCTTCCGCCTTGTCATGCACAGGACGGCGGCGGATAGGTGCAAGCTGATGAACAGGTTGGACCCTCTTGGGGACCCACACCTGCTTAAATTTCCTTGGCCTGGAGGCCAACTTCTCTTGGCCGTAATGGCCGGCTTCTTCTCTTTCTGCCCTCCTTCCTGCGAGGGCTTGATATGAGTTGCGGACAGGGATGGAAGGGACGACCCGATCCGGAACTATCCGCGCGTCGCGTCTATTGAGGAAGACGTGCATGCCACCAACCATCATAGATTTACCGGATTGGGAGAGGGTTTCGGCAACCACAGCAGTACTCCTCCGGATTTGCTTGCGCTGACGTCCTCCGGAGTTCCTGTTGATAGCATCGGGGCGGACCCCACGGACAGCATGGTGCACCAAGCAGCTAGCGACCGAGGTTGGACTCTTGAGCGAGTCGTGGCGGCGTCGAGCCTTCAGAGGCTCCATGCTCTTTGTAGCTCCCTTGACAGGCTCCGAGGGTTCAACTTCTAGCATATCCATAAAGGCTAACCCCAAGAAGTTGGGGAATCCAACAACGACAGGGAAGTTGCCGAACTCCATGGGCACCGCCAGGTACCCTTGCGCATGACCGGCAACAATTGAAGGGTCAAAGCCGACGCCAGTCAGCCCAGTCATCGTCATCGTTCGCCTACAAAGACAGACAAACCAACGATCAGCAACTTTTGGGAGGGCCTCGAAGCCCGAGTATCTCGGCAAAGAGATGAAAGGTGATACTGGTCTCACCGGGCATGCCAGACTTGTTGGGATCATTTTTTTGTTGTAATTAATTAATTAATTTATTTGTTTATTGGGGTTTATTTAGTTTATTTCACGTGTCGATCGACCAATTAACTAACTGGTAATTAACCGACTGATTGACGGCGCGGGCGTGCCAGTCACGTGAGTGACAAGTTGATTGTGCGCTCATTCTGACCCGTGTCGGGCGAGAGTGAGGTTCGGTCGGGACCAGCAGTCCGCCATACCATAAAGGCTATGGCGTTAATTACATCCCCCACGAGGAGGGAAAACTTTTCATTAATTGCCGAGATAATGGGCTGTCGAGACTAGAATAAAGGATACAGAGCATGCGAATGATCATGCAAGATGTTATAATTCAGTGCACACGATTTATTAGGGCGGGCCCTTAGTATGTGGCAGAGAACTTAGGCCCGAAGACCATCATCACGCGTGGTAAGAGCTTTTCGTCGGAAGTTGACCGACTTTTAGCTCATGTCATTTGATATACCGAGGGTCCGTGCACTCAGGCGTGCATCGATGCGGCATGAATGCTCAGATTAAAGCATGACAAAGGTATGAAGCTAACTAATTCAGGCTTAGACAAACCAATTTATGCGATTCATTGATTAAGAAGTTTATTCAATTCTGTTATTAACATCAGAAATCACCACAGAGGTAAGGAAGGGAACGATGTGACACAAAGACACGATTCGGAACGAGACCGGCGCGGTACGCCTAGGGAAAGGGCTTAAAACGCTTGAAACGACACCACGAAGCATAGGTAAGGGTTTAAAACGGCGCCACAGGGCGTAGGTAAAGGGTTTAAAATGGTGCCACAGGGCGTAGGTGAAGGGCTGGCCTGAAAACGGCGCGCCCCTATTCCTGGCGCACCGGGATAAGGCACGCCGTTTCAAGGCGCGCCGCATTAAGGCGCGCCGAGTGTCAACGATGCCGGTTTAGCCCTGTTCTACAGAAATTAAGATTTTATTTGTTATTATTATTATTTTTTTTTGGGTTTATTGAAACACCTTGGGAGATTTCGGAGGTTTATTAAGGCAGTTATTCAAAGGATAGCCCCCGGGACGTCCGGAAGCCGAGTCAGAGGCTCGCGCGAGGTTCATACTTGAGCGCGGCGATTGTTCCGAGTCAAACTCGTTCGAGCCAAAATTTCGGCAGCATCTCCCCATCCCAGAGTATTGTCGGGGAGAAGCGGGGAATACTCACGTAGCGGAGCAACCCCTGAAAGCCGGGTGGCACAACGGCGGCCGGCAAATCCAGACGGATAGGAGAACCCCGAGGGCTAGCCTACTAGGGGCACCGAGTCCGTGGGTAGAAGGTAGATAGATGGCGTGACTCATAGTGGGAGCGAAGACCCCGAGGGCTAGCCTACGAGGGGCACGTGACCCGAGTCGGTACCACGTCTAAGTCGGGACGACCGATATGGGAGGAAACCCCGAGGGCTAGCCTACGAGGGGCACGCAACCTACGGTCACCACAGGGCCCACTAGGGGGCTGTGGATTTGTAGTGTTGGGACTAACCCAATTTCTGTATGATCACTGGCCTTCGGAGATCCATTACTGACCAATGGACTCTTGCAGACCGAGCCATTAAGACAAGAAAACAGGATAATGTTCCCCCTCCCCACGTCACTGAATCCCACCAACGAAACAGCAGAACGACTCGGTAAGAAAAAAACTTATATAATTGGTAGACTGATGCTAATGTCTGTAGGTGCACGTACATATATGCATGTAAATGTTAACATGTTAATGTGACATTCATCAGAAGATGCTTAGAAAGCAATGACGAGAACTATGGGGATGGCCTAATCTGCCTCTATTCATGGTCGAGAACAAAGGGGGTATTAAGAGGAGAGCCTAAAACAGGTCGAAGGAACACACATACGGTGGTACCTCCGACGATGAAAATCCTGACATTCGATCGGAAGAGAAACCCCCGGGGAGGGGAAAGTGGTTGCTGTAGCCCACTGCGTAGCAGGGAAAAATCGGCGTCGGGAAAATGAATTTGATGAACGTACGCACAGGGAATTAGCCAATCGCACAGAGAGAGCCAAGACGGCGTGCCGTTCATTCCGGCGCCGGCACTGTAGCATGGCGCCGGTTCCATGGCCAAGAAAAGAAACGCAAAGAGAAACAGAGAATAGACGACATCAGTCATACACCATCAGTGCGTACGCACATATACTTTTTTTTTTATTCACAAAGAACTCACAATAAACAACATCATTCGACGCCGGCGTTATCGCTCGGGCATCGTCTACATCACCCCCACGGGAGGAGTTACAGGGAGGAAGGGAGATTTGAGAAAGATGGTGAAAAAGAGGGGGGGGGGGAGAAGATAAGGCTCATATCATCGCCTTCTCCCCCTCCCCTTTCTCATTTACATTGTCCCGAAGAAGAAATCCGAACAAAAAAGGGGGAACCGACGGGGAAATCACGACGGCCCACCTAAATAGGCAAGAAACCAGCCACTTTTCTTCTCCGGCACCGGGAGGTTCGAGCAGAGCAGGGCGGCAGCCGTGGGGACGCTCAGACGGGATGCTTTCTTTAAAAAAAACCCTGAGGCCCTCTCTCAGTTTTCTTTTTTTCCTCTTGATTCCTCCCCCTTTCTCCTCGGACTTGTTGGGATCATTTTTTTTTGTTGTAATTAATTAATTTATTTATTTGTTTATTGGGGTTTATTTGGTTTATTTCGCGTCTCGATCGACCGATTAACTAACTGGTAATTAACCAACTGATTGACGGCGCGGGCGTGCCAGTCACGTGAGTGACAAGTTGATTGTGCGCTCATTCTGACCCGTGTCCGGCGAGAGTGAGGTTCGATCGGGACCAGCAGTCCGCCATACCATAAAGGCTATGTCGTTAATTACATCCCCCACGAGGAGAGAAAATCTTTGATTAATTGCCGAGATAATGGGCTGTCGAGACCAGAATAAAGGATACAGAGCATGCGAATGATCATGCAAGATGTTATAATTCACTGCACACGATTTATTAGGGCGGGCCCTCAGTACGTGGCGGAGAACTTAGGCCCCAAGACCATCATCACGCGTGGCAAGAGCTTTTCGTCGGAAGTTGCCCGACTTTCAGCTCATGTCATTTGATATACCGAGGGTCCGTGCACTCAGGCGTGCATCGATGCGGCATGAATGCTCAGATTAAAGCATGACGAAGGTATGAAGCTAACTAATTCAGGCTTAGACAAACCAATTTATGCGATTTGTTGATTAAGAAGTTTATTCAATTCTGTTATTAACATCAGAAATCACCCTAGAGGCGAGGAAGGGAACGAGGTGACACAAAGACACGATTCGGAACGAGACCGGCGCGGTACGCCTAGGGAAAGGGCTTAAAACGCTTGAAACGACACCACAAAGCATAGGTAAGGGTTTAAAATGGCGCCACAGGGCGTAGGTAAAGGGTTTAAAACGGTGCCACAGGGCGTAGGTGAAGGGCTGGCCTGAAAATGGCGCGCCCCTCTTCCTGGCGCGCCGGGATAAGGCGTGCCGTTTCAAGGCGCGCCGCATTAAGGCGCGCCGAGTGTCAACGGCGCCATTTTAGCCCTGTTCTACAGAAACTGAGATTTTATTTGTTATTATTAATTTTTTATTTGGGTTTATTGAAACACCTTGGGAGATTTCGGAGATTTATTAAGTCAGTTATTCAAAGGATCACCCCCGGGATGTCCAGAAGCCGAGTCAAAGGCTCGCGCGAGGTTCATACTCGAGCGCGGTGATTGTTCCGAGTCAAACTCGTTCGAGCCAAAATTTCGACAGCATCTGCCCATCCCAGAGGATTTTCGGGGAGAAGCGGGGAATACTCACGTAGCGTGATAGGGTGCTAGGCTCGGATACAGAGGGGGGGTGAATGTAACCCTCTAGAAAATATAGCCCAAATTAAAACATTAAAGCTCAGATATGCGGAATAAGACTAATGAGCTTTCCAAGATGAAATGATAAGGCAACACATGGACAAACAGTTGGACTGCAACAATGCAGCCACCTGATCAACCAGAAACGAAGGCAGAGCTAAGCAACGCAAACACATTAAGCAGAATATAATGCTCAAAAAGTTAACTCTCTAGATAATGCAACTAGCCAAGCATGCGCAACCTGTGAATGGGAGGTAGAAGATATGGTTCCTTTAGTATCGGATCACGTGCAGCCCAGACACCGGTGTATGTTCTTCCTCGGACCTGCAAGGAGATAAAAACCATTAACACTGAGGGCCACAAGAACTAAAACTGCATGAGGTATGTGATAACAATACGAGATGCACTTTATTGAGAACGACACGAGATACACAGGATTATTACAGTACGAGACAAGGAGAGAATGACACGAGGTCAGATGCAAACAGCACGAAGTAAAAAGAGAACGACACGAAGTATCACTGTAACAAAAACAAACACTACGAAGAGAACGACACGAAGTATCACTGTAACAAAAATAAACACTACGAAGAGAACGACACGAAGTCAGAAGAGAACAGCACGAGGTGAAAAGAGAACGACACAAAGTATCACTGTAACAAAACAAACATTACGAAGAGAAGGACACGAAGTATCACTGTAACAAAACAAACATTACGAAGAGAACGACACGAGATACATAAAAATAAAGCTAACACCACAAAGAAAATGACACGAAGTATCACTGTAACACAACAAACATTACGAAGAGAACGACACGAGATACATAAAAATAAAGCTAACACCACAAAGAAAACGACACGAAGTCAGAAGAGAACAGCACGAGGTGAGAAGGAAATCTCACGGAGTGAAAAAAGGTAGACAGACACGCGATCAGAAGGAACCAGGATGAAGATAGAAATAAACAATCACGAGGACATAAACATAAGAATAACACGAGGACACGAATACAAAAGCAACACGAAGACATGAATACAAAAACAACACGACATAACAAACTCGCTCGAACTTACAAACGACTCGAAGACGAGGATGACACGGGCTAAAACCAACTCGAGGATGAAAACAGAAACCGACACGAAGTGTGGTTTCAAAACAAGAAAGACATGAGGTCTAGGAAAAGCAACACGAAGATAGAAATAACAAAGAAACGACTCAAACTAAGAACGACATGGAGACAACACAGTTAGACTCGACTTGAGATGAGGTGAAGTCTGTACAGACATGAATGTTCACATTGTATAGAGTTTGAAACAAGTGACCGAGGCGATGTGTAGACTTTACCCAATGTACAGACTTGGTGGTCTTGAACGTAGGTAAGGCAACGCAATGTATAGACTTGCTCAAACGAGTGAACAGGTCGATGTACAGACTTCAAATAATATGCATCAGACAACTGTGTATGGACTTGAAGACCCTTAGCCAATGTATAGACTTCAGGTGGAGACCAATATGTAGACTTCTCGTGACACCCCAAAGAGCAGACTTGACGCTGTACAGACTTTCCAAAGAAAACGTAACGCTGTACAGACTTGAACTGAAGACTAATGTATGGACTTCAAAACAGATGCTAAGGCCAAGAGGAGTGTATAGACTATCACGATGTATGGACTTGGTGATCTTCAAAGCACAATGTCCAGACTTTGCCACTGTATGGACTTGAAGAAACAGTGCAAAGTATGGACTTGATCTCAAGAAATGTAAGCGAAGTACACACTTAGCCAATGTGTAGACTTTGCCTTAGACGCTAAATGAGATGCTAAAGTCTATATAGACTTAGCCTAAGACAATGTATGAACATATCAGCAGAGAAGCAATGCACAGAACAGAAATCAAGAACAGAAATCAAGCACAAGCCAATATATCACAGCATGACTCAAGCATTCACATGCGTTCTTCACAATTCAGACATGGCACACTTATGCAATCTCCCACAGAAAAGGTCAGACATATTCAAGATAATGTGGTGACTCATTCATGTTGCTATCATTAAAATATCACATCATCAACAAGGCACAAGGGGCACAACAATCTCCCCCTTTTTGATGATGGCAACATATTGAGTCACACTGACTCATCAAACTATTCTCCCCCTTTGACATAATCAAAAAGATGGGAAATTGTTTGATAGTCAAATGCAGCACAACAATGTAGAGAATGAGTCAAGGTTCTTTAGAATGAAGATCTCCCTTATGACCATGAAACAGTACTCCCCCTATCAACATGCATGATTAACTGCTCTCCCCTTAGATGATAATAGACCATAACTCCCCCTGAAGCACTGGAATGGACTCTGGTTATCCAATAAATCAATCTGAAGTCAGCCATTACAAAGAATCTGAATTCTGGTGAAGATACCACAGAATCAGAACTTATTGCAGAACAAGATGGAAGATTCCAACAGTGTGGAGAGAAATACAGTCAGGAATCAATCTGAAATCGACCATCATAAAGATTCTGAGGTTCAGAAGGCTGCAAGTGAACAAGGTAATAATGGGAGTGGCACCTCACATTTGTATGGTCTGAAAAATGCAGATGGAATCAGTCAACTGAATAGATGCCACTTGATATGCAAGTGATGCATGACATGGAAGCTCCCCTTCAATAAGTGGAATCTATGAGATAGATGAGAAGGAGACCACAGGGGCAGACAAGGAGAAGTTCAGGTCAATGATCTAAGGAAAGTGAGCAGAAAGGTTTTCAAGGAGATATCAATCTCATAAATCTAAAACATAATTTTTCAAAGTTTTCCATTACAGGGACTTATGAATGAGCCTTTTGAACAGCATGGTTTAAATATGATGTATGCAGAGTTTATCAATAAAATTCTGTATTGATATCTAAAACCATATTTTAATAAAGATGAACCAAGCCCTCATATTTATCTTGATTAATCTCCCTTTCTCTTACACAATCAAATCTATTGACTTCTTTCAGAATTACATGCACTAGTATTGAGGTCAAGCAATTATGAAGTCATATGATTTTGTTTAGGGTTGTAGCAATTTGATTTTAGCATCAATATTCAGATATTTCAATTTGTTCAACAATTTTCCATGCTATAAATTTTACGAGCAGTCTAGTTCAGTTCACACCTTATAACTAGAGGATATACCTTGATCAGAGGCCAATATCCCTAAGCACTTAGTGTGACTAACTGTCATGCTATATATGAACAGAGATAGCATTTACACATCATGACACACTCCAAATCATTTCTTGATGAGTGAGTTGTATTTCTCAGTGTGCAAGCCATTGCTTTGCCTGAATTTCAATGAATTCTTAATCAGAGTTAACTATGGTACCTCATGACACAGTCCTTTGGACATGTGTTTCTCAATGACCAAGGTTATTGCTCTGACAGATATTACCCTTTAGACTTTTCAGTAAACTTAATTGCTTCAAGTCAATAATAATTTCATGTACTTAATCAGTTGAAGTCATGTATTCGAGAGTGCAGATTTCAGAAGTTTTCACAAGACTCAACATGAACCAGATGGTTAAGGTTTATTAAACATGCTTCAGATATGTCAAGAGATTTTAAAGTTAAACTCCATGAATACATTAAGCTTAAACCACATGAGTTATTTCAGACATTCATAAAAATGTATAATAGAAGATTTCTAGTTTAAGAATTTTCAGATTTATGATCGAGATAGTCCCATTGAAATCTTCATGAATGACTGATAGAAATTCTGATACCAAATGATACTAATTGTTATCAATTGATAGGAGAGATATTGAAGCTTATGATTTCAAAAATAATCACGGTTTGGTCAAAAGGAATCAATGAAAGGATATGCAATGAATTTTCACGTGAGTATGCATTTGACAACCTATATGCAATGCATTGGCTCCCCCTAACACTATGCATTCAGACAATCTTTTTGGCATTTTCATGAAATGCAATGCAATTAACTACATGCATGCAAAGACTCAACACTGAATGCTATGCAAAGACATGCAATTAACTCCCCCTGAAAACATGCAATGTTTGCACTGAAAACTGAACATATGAAACCAATTGATATTGTGACTTGTGCACAATCAGACTGTCCTATCAGATTTTTTTTTTTCAACATGGGCAGCATGCATGGATCAAATTTCAGCTGATCAGATTTTTCAGAAAGCAATGGACAGATTTCAAACAGCATTCAGATGCAGTTCAGATGTTTCAATGTACAATATATGCAAATCACATATATGCACTTCAGATGAGGAGAGTTCAGAGGCATCAATTCAGATAATGCAGATGAAGAATGATTATGCAAAAATAAATTTAGTATGTCATGCAGTAGAATTAAAAATAGGAAGTGCAAGAATTTTACCTGAAGGACTCAGGAAGGGGTTTTCATTCTTGAGTGCCTTGGATGATTACCCCTTTTTATTCCAGTCCCAAGGCACACCTGCATGGCAATGTTATTTTGCACAAACAGGTACCCAAGATGTCTTGGGTCCTGACAAAACAGTATTACTCCTAGCAGGTTTTCTCAGCACATTTCTAGGAGCAGTTTTCAGATCTGATTTATGCACATTCTTGTTAGCATGAATTCTATGTACATAAGCATGAGATTTCTTGTTAACAGAATAAAAATTCTGTTTGCCAAAACCAGTTTGGTTTTGATATCTTGCCAGCCAACAGGTTGCAGCCCTGTGACCTGGCTTCCCACAGTTATAATATGAAAGTTTTTCAAATTGTCTTACAGGGAATTTAGCATGTTTAAGATTCACATTTCTACCCTGAATATGCCAACAGTCCTTGACTGTATGGCCATACTTCCCACATTTGAAGCACTCATTGTGCTTACCTCTAAAAACATTACTTCCAAAAATATTTCCATTTGCAGGGAGTTTAACAGTTTTAGAATTGAATTGTCTACCCTGAGCATGCCAACAATTAATGGCTCTGTGGCCATGCTTTCCACATTCAAGGCATGAAATAGAATTTCTTTTAAAAGAGCCTGACCAGCATTCAGATGTCTTGTGACCAATTTTGTTGCAGTTAAAACAGATGATATGCTGGTTTATTGAAACAGATTTGTTTTTATTAAAAACATGTTGGTTTGCAGGAAATTTAGTATGATATGAATAAAAGATTTTCTTACCACTAGCAAACCAGCAATGAGCAATTGAGTGTCCTAATTTGCCACAATTAGAACATGTGACACTCCTTTTCTGAGGTGAAGAATTTTTATCATGAGATCTCCTAGCATTCTTATCATCCTTCTCCATCAACTTACACTCATGCATCAGATGTCCAACTTTATGACAGTAATGACAGATAATCTTCTTTTTAGATGCATGTGAGTGTGTGTGAGGACTGTGATCAGCAAACACTGATGGACCCTTTTTATTCATTTTCTGTTCTCCAGTCATTTTCTGATTTTTATCCTGTTTCTCTATTTTCTTAGCCTTGTACTAAATTGGAGATGAAGTGGAAGGCTTTTCCTGTTCAGAAGATTTGACAAAGACAGTTTTCAGGTTGGCTCCATCAACCTTCCTCCTGACTGAAACCTTTTTAAAATTAATCTTTGTTCCCAGCTTTTTCTGAGCAATGGGCTGTTTGTCTTGAGAGGTGGTGGCTACATCTGAACCACTTACAAAAGATGTCATAACTTTGTTCTGAAGTTCCTTCTTGTTTATCTTATTGTAGCCCAGCCCTTCCTTCCTAGGGTTGATTTTTATACCTAGTAGCTTGTCTAGGTTTTTCTGCCCATCAACAAATTTAGATAAGGAAACTTTCAAATCCTGAATTTCATTTTCTAAAGAGGAAATATGTAGCTCATAACTGGCAATCTCTTGTTCACTACAATTCACACATTCAGTTAACACCTTGTTGGCAGTTTTATATTTTTCAATTTCATTTTCTAGATTACTCAGTTTATCAGAATCTTCAATGCAAACAGTTTTTCCTCTTTCCAAAGTAAGAAGTCTTTCAGACATGCCACTGTTTAACAGCTTCAATTTTTCAATTTCCTTCATATCTTTTTGCTGTTTTTCAAGATCTTTCTGTAATTCTATGTTTACAGACTTTATGACATTAAGTTTTTCAATCAGCAATTTATTCTCCTGTTTAAGTTTCTCTGATTTTTCTTCATTTTCTTTGGAGAACCCTCTAAGAGAATCATTTTCTGATTTCAGCTTGTTTAGATCAGATTTAACACATTCAACTTCTTTCAGCAAATCTTTACTCTGAACAGACTCATGACAAGTTTGGCTAAGCTTCTTCTCAAGTTCAGAGTTTTCTTTTACATGATCTTGATTCTCAATTTTCAGTAATGAAATTTGTTTCTTTAGCATTTGAATGTCAGACATACAAGTATCATGAACATTTTTTAGTTCAGCACAGTTTTTACATGGAGAATTGAAACTGTCTGACCTACTATTCTTCTTCAATTTTTTGTATTATTTTCTTAACTGTTCATGAGATTCAAATAATTCAGCATATGCATTCTCCCACTCTTCTAGAGAAAAATTCTCGAAGACATTTACCTCATCATCATCATCTTCTTCATTTTGATTGCTGCCTAGATCGCTGCCACTTTGATTGCTTCTGTTGACCATCATGCAGCTGTCCACATCTATCTCCTGAATTCGCTTCAGTGTATCCAAAATATCTTTAGCCGAACTGCAATCAAAGAAACATGAATGGAAAGCTCTATCAGTAGCTGCCTTCATCAGATTTATAGCTATCTGATTTTTTTCATGCTTAGACTTGTGACTGTCAGTCCATTTGGACTTTTTCTTTGGTAGTTCATGAGGACCGTGTGAAATTACTTTCCACAGGTCTGGATTCATAGATTTAACATAATTCTTCAGACTAGCGAACCATGCATTAAAATGCGTACCACTAAAAATCGGTGGATGAGCCATTGAAAACAAATCAGATTAATGCAATAGGAATATTGATGCACTAAAAATAAATTAGCACCTAAGACTGCAAGATCGAATCTGCGGGTCGCTGGACCTTGTATGCAGACACATGCTCTGATATCAACTGATAGGGTGCTAGGCCCGGATACAGAGGGGGGGTGAATGTAACCCTCTAGAAAATATAGCCCAAATTAAAACATTAAAGCTCAGATATGCGGAATAAGACTAATGAGCTTTCCAAGATGAAATGATAAGGCAACACATGGACAAATAGTTGGACTACAACAATGCAGCCACCTGATCAACCAGAAACGAAGGCAGAGCTAAGCAACGCAAACACATTAAGCAGAATATAATGCTCAAAAAGTTAACTCTCTAGATAATGCAACTAGCCAAGCATGCGCAACCTGTGAATGGGAGGTAGAAGATACGGAGCTAACGCAAGGCAAACCACTGCACAAATAGTTTTAAGGTGGTTCAGTCCTTCAGACCTACATCCACCCCTCACTCCCAACTGGAGTGAGGCTTCACTAGCCAATACTAGAACCAAGCAGACTCAGTCTGCAACAGGTGCTGACACACAGCTTGACCAGGGGAACAAACTCCCCTCTTCCTCCCAACCGGAGGGACACCCCAAGTGACTCCCAGTCACTTGGAAACCAGAGACGCAAGGTCTCTCTTCCTCCAGACCAGGAGGGAACCAACCAGTGACTTCCAGTCACCAGCAAACCAAAGGTCAAATACCTCTCTTCCTCCAATCGGAGGGACCCCTGGACTTGCAACCCGCAAGTCCAGAACCGGAGACAAGTCTCCCTTCCTCCAACCGGAGGGAACCTACAAGTATCTCCCAGCTACTTGCAACCGGAGATCTGATCTCCCTTCTCCTGATCCCCAGGAGGAACCCGACCTCACTACTGAGAAACGGAAGAACAAGGATAACCAAATAAGAAAGGGAAAAATAGAAACACGAAATGAAAATAACTTCAGCAAACAGAACGTTGAAAAATGAAATGCACAATGTGGCTCTCAACGGAGCTGACAGGCCTGGATCTGATCCACGGTCCAGTAGACAGATCTTCATGTAAGCTTCTCTTCCTCTTCTCTTCTCTCTCACTTTCTTTTTCTCTTAACCCTCACGAGCTCTCTAACTCTCTCTTTCTCTTCTTCTTCTTCTGCTCTTCTTCTCTTTCTTTTCTTCTTCTTTCGCAGGCTCTCTCTGTCTCTTCTCTTCTCTTCTTCTTCTTTTTCTTCCTCTTTTCTTTTTCTCTGGATCGAAGGACTTTTTGCTCTCCAGGCTTCTTCTTCGATCGACCTTCATCTGAAGATGAAGGCTCCATTATATACCAGCAGCAGTAGGTGGGTAAGGTGCAGAACGCGTGTGCCTCCCACGCTTCATCCAGAACCTTCTTGCCACGTGCCCTTATAGCATTGGTTCCTTTAGTATCGGATCACGTGCAGCCCAGACACCGGTGTATGTTCTTTCTTAGACCTATAAGGAGATAAAAACCATTAACACTGAGGGCTACAAGAACTAAAACTGTATGAGGTATGTGATAACAATACGAGATGCACTTTACTGAGAACGACACGAGATACACAGGATTATTACAGTATGAGACAAGGAGAGAATGACACGAGGTCAGATGCAAACAACACGAAGTAAAAAGAGAACGACACGAAGTATCACTATAACAAAAACAAACACTACGAAGAGAACGACACGAAGTATCACTGTAACAAAAATAAACACTACGAAGAGAACGACACGAAGTCAGAAGAGAACAGCACGAGGTGAAAAGAGAACGACACAAAGTATCACTGTAACAAAACAAACATTACGAAGAGAAGGACACGAAGTATCACTGTAACAAAACAAACATTACGAAGAGAACGACACGAGATACATAAAAATAAAGCTAACACCACAAAGAAAATGACACGAAGTATCACTGTAACACAACAAACATTACGAAGAGAACGACATGAGATACATAAAAATAAAGCTAACACCACAAAGAAAACGATACGAAGTCAGAAGAGAACAGCACGAGGTGAGAAGGAAATCTCACGGAGTGAAAAAAGGTAGACAGACACGCGATCAGAAGGAACCAGGACGAAGATAGAAATAAACAATCATGAGGACATAAACATAAGAATAACACGAGGACACGAATACAAAAGCAACACGAAGACATGAATACAAAAACAACACGACATAACAAACTCGCTCGAACTTACAAACGACTCGAAGACGAGGACGACACGGGCTAAAACCAACTCGAGGATGAAAACAGAAACCGACACGAAGTGTGGTTTCAAAACAAGAAAGACACGAGGTCTAGGAAAAGCAACACGAAGATAGAAATAACAAAGAAACGACTCGAACTAAGAACGACATAGAGACAACACAGTTAGACTCGACTTGAGATGAGGTGAAGTCTGTACAGACATGAATGTTCACATTGTATAGAGTTTGAAGCAAGTGACCGAGGCGATGTGTAGACTTTACCCAATGTACAGACTTGGCGGTCTTGAACGTAGGTAAGGCAACGCAATGTATAGACTTGCTCAAACGAGTGAACAGGTCGATGTACAGACTTCAAATAATATGTATCAGACAACTGTGTATGGACTTGAAGACCCTTAGCCAATGTATAGACTTCAGGTGGAGACCAATGTGTAGACTTCTCGTGACACCCCAAAGAGCAGACTTGACGCTGTACAGACTTTCCAAAGAAAACGTAACGCTGTACAGACTTGAACTGAAGACCAATGTATGGACTTCAAAACAGATGCTAAGGCCAAGAGGAGTGTATAGACTATCACGATGTATAGACTTGGTGATCTTCAAAGCACAATGTCCAGACTTTGCCACTGTATGGACTTGAAGAAACAGTGCAACGTATGGACTTGATCTCAAGAAATGTAAGCGAAGTACACACTTAGCCAATGTGTAGACTTTGCCTTAGACGCTAAATGAGACGCTAAAGTCTGTACAGACTTAGCCTAAGACAATGTATGAACATATCAGCAGAGAAGCAATGCACAGAACAGAAATCAAGAACAGAAATCAAGCACAAGCCAATATATCACAGCATGACTCAAGCATACACATGCGTTCTTCATAATTCAGACATGGCACACTTATGCAATCTCCCACAGAAAAGGTCAGACATTTTCAAGACAATGTGGTGACTCATTCATGTTGCTATCATTAAAACATCACATCATCAACAAGGCACAAGGGGCACAACATAGCGGAGCAACCCCTGAAAGCCAGGTGGCACAACGGCGGCCGGCAAACCCAGACGGATAGGAGAACCCCGAGGGCTAGCCTACTAGGGGCACCGAGTCCGTGGGTAGAAAGTAGACAGATGGCGTGACTCATAGTGGGAGCGAAGACCCCGAGGGCTAGCCTACGAGGGGAACGCGACCCGAGTCGGTACCACATCTAAGTCGGGACGATCGATATGGGAGGAAACCCCGAGGGCTAGCCTACGAGGGGCACGCAACCTACGGTCACCATAGGGCCCACTAGGGGGCTGTGGATTTGTAGTGTTGGGACTAACCCAATTTCTGTATGATCACTGGCCTTCGGAGATCCATTACTGACCAATGGACTCTTGCAGACCGAGCCATTAAGACGAGAAAATAGGAGAATGTTCCCCCTCCCCAGGTCACTGAATCCCACCAACTAAACAGCAGAACGACTCGGTAAGAAAAAAACTTATATAATTGGCAGACTGATGCTAATGTCTGTAGGTGCACGTACATATATGCATGTAAATGTTAACATGTTAATGCGGCATTCATCAGAAGATGCTTAGAAATCAATGACGAGAACTATGGGGATGGCCTAATCTCCCTCTGTTCATGGTCGAGAACAAAGGGGGTATTAAGAGGACAGCCCAAAACAGGTCGAAGGAACACACATACGGTGGTACCTCCGACGATGAAAATCCTGACATTCGATCGGAAGAGAAACCCCCGGGGAGGGGAAAGTGGTTGCTGTAGCCCACTGCGTAGCAGGGCATAATCGACGTCGGGAAAATGAATCCGATGAACGTACGCAAAGGGAATTAGCCAATCGCGCAGAGAGAGCCAAGACGGCGTGCCGTTCATTCCGACGCCGGCACTGTAGCACGGCGTCGGTTCCATGGCCAAGAAAAGAAACGCAAAGAGAAACAGAGAATAGACGACATCAGTCATACACCATCAGTGCGTACGCACATTTTTTTTTCATTCACAAAGAACTCACAACAAACAACATCATTCGACACCGGCGTTATCGCTCGGGCATCGTCTAAATCACCCCCACGGGAGGAGTTACAGGGAGGAAGGGAGATTAGAGAAAGATGGTGAAAGAGAGGGGGGGGGAGAAGATAAGGCTCATATCATCGCCTTCTCCCCCTCCCCTTTCTCATTTACATTGTCCCGAAGAAGAAATCCGAACAAAAAAGGGGGAACCGACGGGGAAATCACAACGACCCACCTAAATAGGCAAGGAAGCAGCCACTCTTCTTCTCCGGCACCGGGAGGTTCGAGCAGAGCAGGGCGGCAGCCGTGGGGACGCTCGGACGGGAGGCTTTCTTTAAAAAAACCCCTGAGGCCCTCTCTCGGTTTTCTTTTTTTCCTCTTGATTCCTCCCCCTTTCTCCTCAGACTTGTTGGGATCATTTTTTTTGTTGTAATTAATTAATTAATTTATTTGTTTATTGGGGTTTATTTGGCTTATTTCGCGTGTCGATCGATCGATTAACTAACTGGTAATTAATCAACTGATTGACGGCGCGGGCGTGCCAGTCACGTGAGTGACAAGTTGATTGTGCGCTCATTCTGACCCGTGTCGGGCGAGAGTGAGGTTCGGTCGGGACCAGCAGTCCGCCATACCATAAAGGCTATGTCGTTAATTACATCCCCCACGAGGAGGGAAAACCTTTGATTAATTGCCGAGATAATGGGCTATCGATATCAGAATAAAGGATACATAGCATGCGAATGATCATGCAAGATGTTATAATTCACTGCACACGATTTATTAGGGCGGGCCCTCAGTACGTGGCGGAGAACTTAGGCCTGAAGACCATCATCACGCGTGGCAAGAGCTTTTCGTTGGAAGTTGCCCAACTTTCAGCTCATGTCATTTGATATACCGAGGGTCCGTGCACTCAGGCGTGCATCGATGCGGCATGAATGCTCAGATTAAAGCATGACGAAGGTATGAAGCTAACTAATTCATGCTTAGACAAACCAATTTATGCGATTCATTGATTAAGAAGTTCATTCAATTCTGTTATTAACATCAGAAATCACCCCAGAGGCGAGGAAGGGAATGAGGCGACACAAAGACACGATTCGGAACGAGACCGGCACGGTACGCCTAGGGAAAGGGCTTAAAACGCTTGAAACGGCACCCCGAAGCATAGGTAAGGGTTTAAAACGGCGCCACAGGGCGTAGGTAAAGGGTTTAAAACGGTGCCACGGGGCGTAGGTGAAGGGCTGGCCTGAAAACGGCGCGCCCCTCTTCCTGGCACGCCAGGATAAGGCGCGCCGTTTCAAGGCGCGCCGCATTAAGGCGCGTCGAGTGTCAACGGTGCCGGTTTAGCCCTGTTCTACAGAAACCTAGATTTTATTTGTTATTCCTATTTTTTTTGGGTTTATTGAAACACCTTGGGAGATTTTGGAGGTTTATTAAGTCAGTTATTCAAAGGATCGCCCCCGGGACATCTGGAAGCTGAGTCAGAGGCTCGCGCGAGGTTCATACTCGAGCGCGGCGATTGTTCCGAGTCAAACTCGTTCGAGCCGAAATTTCGACAGCATCTCCCCATCCCAGAGGATTGTCGGGGAGAAGCGGGGAATACCCACGTAGCGGAGCAACCCCTGAAAGCCGGGTGGCACAACGGCGGTCGGCAAACCCAGACAGATAGAAGAACCCCGAGGGCTAGCCTACTAGGGGCACCGAGTCGGTGGGTAGAAAGTAGACATATGGCGTGACTCATAGTGGGAGCGAAGACCCCGAGGGCTAGCCTACTAGGGGCACGTGACCCGAGTCAGTACCACGTCTAAGACGGGACGACAGATATGGCAGGAAACCCCGAGGGCTAGCCTACGAGGGGCATGCAACCTACGGTCACCACAGGGCCCACTAGGGGGCTATGGATTTGTAGTGTTGGGACTAACCCAATTTCTGTATGATCACTGGCCTTCGGAGATCCATTACTGACCAATGGACTCTTGCAGACCGAGCCATTAAGACGAGAAAACAGGAGAATGTTCCCCCTCCCCAGGTCACTGAATCCCACCAACGAAACAGCAGAACGACTCGGTAAGAAAAAAACTTATATAATTGGCAGACTGATGCTAATGTCTGTAGGTGCACGTACATATATGCATGTAAATGTTAACAGGTTAATGCGGCATTCATCAGAAGATGCTTAGAAAGCAATGACGAGAACTATGGGGATGGCCTAATCTGCCTCTGTTCATGGTCGAGAACAAAGGGGGTATTAAGAGGACAGCCCAAAACAGGTCGAAGGAACACACATACGGTGGTGCCTCCGACGATGAAAATCCTGACATTCGATCGGAAGAGAAACCCCCGGGGAGGGGAAAGTCGTTGCTGTAGCCCACTGTGTAGCAGGGCATAATCGGCGTTGGGAAAATGAATCTGATGAACGTACGCACAGGGAATTAGCCAATCGCACAGAGAGAGCCAAGACGGCGTGCCGTTCATTCCGGCGCCGGCACTGTAGCACGGCGCCGGTTCCATGGCCAAGAAAATAAACGCAAAGAGAAACAGAGAATAGACGACATCAGTCATACCCCATCAGTGCGTATGCACATATATTTTTTTTTCATTCACAAAGAACTCACAACAAACAACATCATTCGACGCCGGCGTTGTCGCTCGGGCATCGTCTACATCACCCCCACGGGAGGAGTTACAGGGAGGAAGGGAGATTAGAGAAAGATGGTGAAAAATAGGGGGGGGGGGGGGAGAAGATAAGGCTCATATCATCACCTTCTCCCCCTCCCCTTTCTCATTTACATTGTCCCGAAGAAGAAATCCGAACAAAAAAGGGGGAACCGACGGGGAAATCATGACGACCCACCTAAATAGGCAAGGAAGCAGCCACTCTTCTTCTCCGGCACCGGGAGGTTCGAGCAGAGCAGGGCGGCGGCCGTGGGGATGCTCGGACGGGAGGCTTTCTACAAAAAAAACCCTAAGGCCCTCTCTCGGTTTTCTTTTTTTCCTCTAGATTCCTCCCCCTTTCTCCTCTCTCTTTTTTTTATTTCGAACGAGGGCCATTTTTTTATAGCGACCAGCCAACCCGGCGCCACGGAGGGCCCGCCGGATTGAGTGGTGCCAGGGGATACCCCCCTTTTACTTTTGGTGCGCCGGACCTGATGGCGCCGTATTAAGGGGCGCCGGTGACCTCTGGTGCGCCGATTTAGTTTGTTCTCTCGACGTGGGTTAGACGAAGGGTCTGGGGATGATTCCGGAAGGCCCCGTCGATCCTTCCTCTCGCCGGGGTCCTTGGAAAACCTTGGCGGGGCATTAACGAAGCTTCGGTATGTCGTACGGCCTTAGTCCGAACTCATTGTGTGTTTGGCTCGAGCAGGCGGATCTCCCGCTGACACGACCTTCGGCACCATGACTTGTGCTTCCGGCTTGGTTCGGTTTATGCTCGGAGCTTCCTTGCAGGATGATATGATATCCGGCATAATTTTGCCTCGACTAATGATGATTCGGCCACTGACGGACCCACTATTGTGAGAAGCCGAACCCGTGTAGGGTGATCTGGGTCTTCTGCTGACAGAGCCTCCGGTTCCTTTCTATGAAGGGCCGATGGCATTCTTCCTCCTCGGGAGGGTCTTCATTCAGGTGGCGGGCCACCAGGTAGACCGTCGTCCTTGGTCGGGCAACAGGTGTAGGGTAGTGGCATGACGAAGTCGATGCCGGATCATTAGGCAGGCTTGGTTGCACTGCCAGTTGGTTTGTGGATTCATCTCGATTCTCCTGAGGCGAAGTCCCTGATGTTCACGCCGGGAGACCTGAGGCTCTGGCAGCTTGAGAGGACTTTGGCAGGTTGTTCTTTATCGGCTTCTGTGCTTTGGTGGGCCGTATCATTCGTCTTTGCGTCTTGGTCGCCAACGATCATATTTTGAGTGCCAACAGGCGTACAAGCCCAAACCCCTTGATCCAAGCACACCCCGCTGGATCAATTCCCCTCCCTCTACTCAAACTAGTACGAGGGAGAATTACAATAATAGAATTCAAGCTGAAATGAAAAACAAGAAATGAAATCACTGGAAGATGGAAAAAGGAGCCTCAGATCTCGGACGGTGCTGATTCTCGAGTCTCAAACATAAAGATCTGAGAGAAGAGGTGATGATGATCAATTGGCTTTCACTTCCTGGATTGTAGATGAGCTTGCGATGATCAACAGATAGTAGACTTCCTCTGATCTTCAGAGGATGCAACAGCACGCCAAGAGGAAGACGATGATACAGGCGATTCTTCTCAAGAGCTTCTTCTCTGCACTTGTTCGACTGCTGCTACTACAACTTTTATCTTCCGCGCTCTCCCTATTCACGTGAATATTCCTTTTGTGGGCCCCAACCAGATTTTCTGGTTAGCCCAATGATTGTTCTCCTTAGAGGCTTCTGGAATCGCGAGGGAAAAAGAGAGCGCATGCTCTTTTAGATGATGTGGCATCTAACGCCACTTACGGCTGGGGTCCACCCAATAATCACTTGATGAGATTCAGATGGCGTCAACCCATTTTGACTAAGGGGTTGACGCAGCCTTGAAATGCCCATAGAGCCTTTCATACATAGACCTGATGCGTTGACGCATAGGGTGCCTGCGTCAACCCACTGGGCTGACCCCGAACACTCTTTTATCTCAAACATGAGCTGATGCGTCGACGCTGCGATGTTGTGGCGTTGACGCACTGAGCTATGCCAGTGATTAATGCTTCTGCCTCTCGAACTGATGCGTAGACGCAATCAGCATCCTGCGTAGACGCTGCCCTTTTATGCAAACCATTGCGTGGACACCTTGAGCATCCTGCGTAGACCTTGTTTCTTCCTTGCATTCAAGAATAAAGCAGATACATGTGTTAATGAATCAAGGATTAATTCATCAGTTTTGTTGAACTCAACACAAACATCTCATGGTTGTCATCATCAAAACCAGGGGCACAACATCTACCCCACGAGGTCCTACTTTTGGTGCCACTGGTAGTCTCATGGACATTCACCCTGCACTTATCCAATTTCTCACTGCTTAGTTTGGGAGCATTAACTCCTCCTTTTGACAACTCAACTTGCAAGTAGACAGAATAGAATCCAGACAACTCCACAATGAGCAAGTTCAAACTAGCAGATGGGCAAAATTTGTGCATGACAAACACAGGTCAGATGCAAGGTTGTACAACTTCATGAACTCAATTGTCAATGTGTGCGAAAGAGCTGGGACAGTAATGAAGAGGCTCCAGCAAATTCACCTTGAAACCTAGAAGAAAATTGCAAACATGGTGAGGCATGCATATGACATACGAGAAGAGCAAGGTAATATCAACATTAAGTGTGCCAAACTGATGGACTCCTCCAATCAGCTAGCTGACCAAGTGGCTGGCGCCACTACATCTATCCGAGCACAAGCGGCTGGCGCAACTACATCCATCAGAGCACATGTGACCGCAGAGACCAACAGATCCATTGATGCCACCTCCAATCTGGAGAGAACAATTAATGCTACTTCTTCCCGACTATTGGATGCCTCCCAACGGCTGAAAGGGAAGATGTACTCTGACTCCAACAAGCTACTGGATGCCTCCTCCAAACTTGCAGAAACTGTACACACAGACACAGCTCGAGCAGTCAACAGCACCACCAAAGTTGAGGCCAAAATGGATGTAGTGTACGGAAAATTGCATATGGTCGGTACTGAAATCTTGAAACTCATTTGACTGCATAAAGCTCAACTCCAACTAGCCCTGTAGGACGCAGGTGATGAATGGTGCCCTCCTCCTCAAACATAAGCCACCTCTTCTGATTTTCCACACAAGGCTCCCAGCAGAGGGCTGAAACAGAATACATTTGTGAAATGATTCATGGCTGGCTCAGGGACATCAAGGAAAATATCAAGTCTTTGCACCAGTTTGTCAGATAAAGGGATGAGCAGCTAACTCAGAGGGTTGACTCTCTAGCAATAGCAATCTCTCACATGCAACATGACTTCTAAGAGACACATATCCTTCACTTTGCCAGTTCTAGCTCCATGCCTCCACCACAGTAGCCTCCTCCTTCACCCCCTCCTTGCTGATGACAAATGGGGAGAAGTACTGAAGATCTCCTGAGAAGACAAGCATCATCTAGCATCTAGCATGTAGTTAGATTTTTCATCTAGATTTTAGTTCTTGCATTTAGATTTGCAATGTAACTACTTGAGCACACATCTTTGCTTGATCTGCACAAAATTATGGTTGATCAATGAAACAAACTTTTTGTTGTGTTGTTGAAAAATGATATATGTTGAAAAATGCTAACATTCAGTTGTTGTCTGAATAGATGAATCTCACTTGGTTGATGGCTCCTCAAACCAATTTGATTGTAATGCTATATGAATGCTTGGATATGATGATTCATGGTTGTCATCATCAAAAAGGGGGAGAATCTTGTGTCCCCTGGTTTTGATGATAACAGATCATAAATCATTAATAGATAATTAGGGAATATCTAACATATTTTGGCTTGATGAATTGACTAAACCAGTGTAGGAAAACTTCACTAAGTGATGTCTCGACACGGCCTAATGATGTCCCGACACATCTAGAAGAAAATGTGTTGAGTCTCTAACATTTTAGCTCCGGCATAAAAAGAATGTGTCGACACATCTGACCCATGTCTCGACACCTCCAGAAGAAATCAATCTGAAGCCGTTCTGTCTGGCCTCTGGACTCACTGATGTCTCGACACATAGAGTGAAAAGTGTCGACACATTCGTGTGATAATCTCTGCACATGGCGCTCCTGTGTCGACACCTTCATGCGATAATTCTGCACATGGCTCACATGTCTCGACACCGTTTGGTGCTGTCTTGACACAGTCATGGTGTCATCATGGAGCCAAGCACATATGTCCCGACACAGCACAATGGAATTCCCGACACATTTGCCATGGGTCTTCAAGACATTCACTGGATGTCCCGACACACTGGGTGTAAAGTGTTGACACATCAACGTTCAACCAGAATGATTTTGAAATCGGCAGAAGTTGTCTTTAAGGTTTTCAATGGGATGTCTCGACACACTGAGAGGAAAGTGTCGACACATTTTGTTCGACCAGAACGGATCTGAATCGAACGGAAGCTGTCTTTAGGATCTGGAACTTAACCTAGAGGATCTGTTTGCTCCGGAAAGAGCCGTCAAAGTACTACCTTGTTAGAGGACTGTGTCTTGGCAGAGATATCCTCTAAAGAAGATCGTACCTTTGCTGCTATGGTCTCCTACTTACCCACATATCTGCAGACTTGACAGAAAAAGAGTCAACTATGCAAATGAAAGCAAATCAAATAATGTGGATATGACATTCTGGGTGTTGCTTGATAAGTGGACAACGTTGGTGTCGCCCCAGGACAGCAATATATGAGGAGCATGGCTCCAGTTCGACAGGATCATCCAAGCAAGCAAGAGGAAAATGAAAAAGCTGGAAGACTTGCTGATGAAGCTACACTCCTTCCTGATGCTGCCTGCGGGAGTGCAACAAAAAAAAGATGATCCTCTTCCTCACGATGAGAGGACTCCTCGCAAGCAGGAAGGTCTTGTGAAGCTCCATCCAGAACCCTTGAAAGTTGAAAGCTAGATCATCATCCTATCACAAGGGTTGTGGTGAAGCACTGAAGAACAAGAAGAGAGCCAAGGAGCCGTCAAGCTCTTTCCCAGATAGGAGACTTCTTTCTCCTAGTGCTTCATTACTATACTCTGTCTGGTTGTTTCATTTTCAATTTTCCTTTCTTCAAAACACACTTCATATCATTCATTCCCTACCTGTGAGTAGGAAGACAGACGGTGTGGTAACCGGTCTGTGTGTTTTGGGTTGTGACCCCTCAAGCTGTGTGGTAGCGGAGTTGTGAGAGTGTATCTCTCTGATTGAAGCTGTGAATCAGCGGATGTACTTTTGCACTAGTGAAGCTTCACCGTGTTGTGTGAGGGTGGACGTAGGCCTCAAGATTTAGACCGAACCACCTTAAAGATTGTGTCTTGTGGTTTGGTTTCCTTTATGTTCTAGCTGTAGAAGCTTGGTGGGACCATTCATGGATATCATTTGTGTGTTCAGCTTCTTAGCTATTAACTAAATATCTATCTTATCATCATTTGTGTTAGATTCCTTTTTATAACCGTAAAGAAGGGCAAAAGGGGGCTGATCGATTCACCCCTCCCCTCTAGATCTGCCTATCACCACTCAACAGGTCTAACGTGTTTGACAGAAATAGCTTGAAAAGCTTCTGGAGAACAGTATGAGGTCAACCACTTGTGAAGGTTGTTGAGTTTCCCAAGTTGATTTTGATGATAACAAAACTCGATTTGCCAATGGTCTCGTGCCGTTCATAATTGCTTAAAAGCAAAAACAAGAAGGCTAATTAAGGCCATTCTCCGTTAAGTTTGAATGTTCACATGATTAGACTTCAAATGCATTTAAAGTGCTACAATGAACCTCAAAGGGATGTTCCAATACGTTCAATGCAAGGCTTGCTCATATGGATATGTTTTTTCTGGGCAAACGAACTATTTTTGCAAAGCATATTGGTTTCGGTCGACCAATGTTGATGATTCGGTCGACCAATGCTTCCAAGTTTCAGAACTCTATAAAGTTACAGAGTTCAGTCGACCGATGGGTCCATTTCGGTCGACCGATTATCCCAGAATTGAAAAGTCCTGTTGCCATCAGAGATCAGTCGACCGACCCATGTACTTCGATCCACCGAACCCTTCGAGGCAGTAATTGTTGACTTTTCTTTTCTTCATCATGTGCAGCCATCTTTTAGGACTTTTTAGTCCCAAAGCCTCCAAACATGCCAGAAAATGTGTATCTATGTCTTGGCATGTCCCTTGACCAACCAAGAGATATAAAAATACATCTTTGGCCAAGGAACCCTAATGACTCAAGGAGATCAAAGGAAGGCTATCAAGGGAGAAAGAGAGTTGTTGCAACACCTACGTGAACAGTACTCCGTACAACCATTCTTCATCGAACCTCAAGTATTTCAAGATCAATCTGAAGACAATCAACTGAAAATCAAGTGAAGAAGCAAAACCTAGTCCAAGATCTACATCATCTACTCAGGGGGAGCCTAAATCTGAAATTTTCATTTCTGCTTCTTCTTCTAAATTCCTTGAGCTTCAAGTATGTATTCTCTGTAATATGTAAACACTCGTGTGTGTGTTGATCTACTTAGATCTGTGAGTGTGTGGATCTACCAAGATCCGTGTGTGTGCTTCTTTATCTGGTAATCTCTTACAAGATAGTGCATGAATCCTCACGGATCGTGAGGGGTGGACGTAGGTTGTAACGGCCCAAGATCCGGATACCGAGAAGAACTCGATACCATTCGAATCCTGGCCTACCACCCACGAACCGGGAGGGCTCGAATGGGCAAAAAGGAGTGTGGAGGTACAAAGAAATAGGAAATAAAGTAAGACAATTCAATAATTAATAGAAATAAATAAACAACAACTACAACAGAGTCCAGTCCAACAGAAAGTACAGTCTAAAGTAGTAAAACGTACCACATGCCAAGTGAACACTCGGCCCGGCGAGCTAGCAACTAAGAACCTTCGAACATCACCCTCGAACCTCGTGGACGAACCGCCGCACCTGAAACGCAGGGGTGAGCCTCCTGTCACTGGCTCAGTAGGGATCCCGCGGAACCCCAACTGAGAACAACGGCGGCATGGAAAATAGTAACTACAAGAACAATAGTAGCAACAGGAATAGTAAACACGGTGGCCGGTCAAAAATCGGCACTACAACTACTCCTACTGTACCGATCAAGCAGACAGAGGAATGCCGATCTCACCATCAGGAACTGGACCACACTAACACCACTCACTGAGGTAAAACCCACGGTATCCCTGCCGTAGAGGCCTGTCTCCCAGGAAAAGGCCAACGTGGACACGCTGTCTAAGGTAACGTCACGACCACGCTATCGTGAACACAACTCTAACAAGACGCAACCTCGGTGAAGCCACTAGCACCCTGGCCCCTACCTAGGAAACACCGGATGGTCCATAAAATCATGTCTCGCAGACGGGAAACGGAACCCAGAAATAGGAGAGTCACGTCTCACGTGACAGGAGTACCTGCCCACCAGAAGTAAGGCCAGATGCATCCACTGATGACTTAGACCGCGCCTCAGGTGTCCCCCTCGACCACTGGTGGAACGGGGACACCGTACTAGTACCCACAAAATAAGTGACTAGCTGGGGTCGCGCTCATTAGCGCGGGTCCAACTGTCCCCAACCACGTGTGTACACACAGACTGTGCGTCTCTGGTCTGGCCCTCTGACTGGTTTTCTCCTCAGTCGGACTCTGGCTGGTAGACGTGGGGCCTGATGGAAACCAGTCTAAAACCATCTCTCTGGGGTAGCCTCGCCACCACTCCCTAGTGGGACCACTCGCGTGTCGGAAGGGTACAACTAGTGGGGAGTCACTGATGTGACCACTCTCCAAGGAGAAACTCTGTGAAACACGCACGCACCATGCGCGAAACTCGAGAAGAACCAAGTGGCGCCGAGCCACTGGACTCTGGATAGTCCTCTAGACTCACTAAATCCAACGGTCCTTGAGTCACCAGACTCAGGGCCAAGACCATCGTACGCAACGGCACAACGTCGCTAATCTAGTCTAATCCCTAGGTCTAAAACCACGGTAGCACGAATACCAAGGTAGCTCACGAGCCGTCGAGACCATCTCCCTCAAAATGGGAACTCAAGGGACCCCCAGCCCCAGGCTGGGTGACTGGACTCACAGTCCAAGGCTACACACACGGCCCAAGCGGAAAGCACAGAAGCATGATTCCCAAGGCAGCTCACAAGCCGCCACGTCGATTCCCCATCCCAGAGAAAAGCGGGAAACCTCCAGCCCCAGGCTGGCAACTGGACTCGCAGTCTAAGGCCATACACTTGGCCCAGTCGAGAATCATGTTCCGGGTAAACCTATGACATGCGGGGGAGACCCCACCGCACTCACACCGATCCACAGTGACTCGATCAAGCGTAAAACAAAGCCCAGAACACATACGCCTATGGGCATGCTAATCGAGGAAAATGAGACCTCCGGACACCCAAAGACATGGTCACGAAACTCCACGGGGTGTCTGAGACACACACGACGAAAGGAGGTATGATCAGCCGCAGACTACCCACCCTGGGTTGCCCGACTGGTCGCCCTCAAGAACGCGCTACCCTCATATAGCGCGTTCTAATCTGAACGGGCTATACTCCTGTAGCGCGACAAGACAGAACGCGCTATACTTATATAGTGCAACAAAACAGAACGTGCTACCCACCTGTAGCGCGATAGGAATGAACGTGCTATGCTCCTATAGCGCGATAAGAACAAAACGTGCTACCCACCTGTAGCACGACAAGAACTGCCTTACTGTTCATCTTCCCCGATGAACGCTGATAGGGGCATCAAAGGCTAATGGCTTGTATTAGTGTGTATTATGGTTTGTATTGGCTTGTATTAGTGTGTTTGTTGATTGTTTTCATTTGGGCTCCTTTGTAAGGCTTTTAATGAGCCATTGGACCACATTCCATGGTGAGGACACGCGCCGCATCACTCGACGGAGCACACGGAGCACGCCAGCATCTCTTTGGCTAGGCGACTACGGCATCTACTAGAGGATCTTTCTTCTCATTTGAGGCCATGTTGGGCCTAGGTTTGGTCCCTGCGTGGACACGTTATCTAGTTCTTTTATGTTATCAGACTATGTGTAGGGAGTATTGGGCTATCTTCCTTTATTATTGGGCTTAGCCTTGGCCCATAGATGGTTGAATTAGGGTTAGGGTTTTGGGGAGGGGGGCGCATCCCTCACCTTTGGTGGCTGCGCCACCTTCTCCCCTTGGCCCCTCCACTTCCCTTTTTGGGCGCCCCCCCCTTTCCCCATTCCATCTCCCCCCCTTTCCCCTTTGGGCGCCCCCCCCCCTTGATCCCTCCTTGATTGGAGGGGGGCTGGCCGCAACCCCCTTGAATGGAGGAGGGCTGGTCGCACCCCCCCTTCCATTTGCGCCCCCCCCCTTCCTTGTGGCTTGGGATGAAACCCTAGCTCTTCCCCCCCGGATATATAAGACTTGTATTTTTTCTTTTGGTGGATTATCAAATGAATAAACAAAAAAGTTGCTGTTTCTCTTGAAGGAGGCTGCGCCCCCCTCTGTTTCTCTTTGGTCCTGCGACGGGATCAAGCTTGGGGTGTGACTCCCCATCCCCTCGGTGCGACGCCGAGGTTCCCCCTCTCTTCTATCTCTTCACAGATTCAAGCTCAGTACAACCAGATCTAGTCTCCAAGAGCTGCGACGTCCTCCTCTGTTCCTGGTGACTTTGGGCGACCAGCCCATTTTTGGGTGATCCTGCTACGAGTCGCCAACGCGTGCGATGTGGTCTCGCCTCATTCGGAGTTTGGCATCACCCATGGCGGTTTTCTTCGTGAGCGCGCGCAGGACCCCCTCTCCCTGCGAACCTGGTTCTGTCTGCCCCCTTGCAAAAATCCCACGGGACGGACATTAGCGAGTTTGGACGTGGGATCTTCACCGGTCGTACCTCTCTTCGTCCTCTTTCCAGCGCTGCCGACCTCACCCCGTTCCGACGTCCGAGCTGTTCGTGACGTCCATTCCCGTGAGGTCGTGCAGGTCTGCCCTGTCCACCCGGTGCCAGGACTACCTGCAGATTCCCGAGCTTGCTGCACTCAATCACGACTGGATCTGAATGAGCCCTTCGGTCGGGACCTGCTGCCCTGCGTCCTCTTTGTCCTCCAACAAGCGGAGCTCCGTTCGCCCTTCGGAGCTATTTCTTGTCATTTTTCCCGCTCGATCACGCGGTTCTGGGAGCAGAATCCCTGTCGCAACTTGCAGGTGCGGCCCCGGCTTCCACGGATTGAATCTGCATGCCCCCTTTGGCCGAGACTTCCTCCCGTGAACTAGCTACGCACCCTCGCTGATGGCGCCTCAATCGGACACCGGATCAGGTCGTGGGAGCTTTCACCGCCGAGTCACGCATTGCTGCGAACCTGCCGACCGCCGCTCGGGTCCTCCTCGCGGCCAACCCTTCACCGAGTGCCGCCCGTCAGCCCGTACATCGGCAGCCCCGAATCTCTATGTTGTAGCCTGTTATCTCCCTGCGAGGAGTGGGCATTTGTGGTTGAGGTTGTATTATTGTTCATCCTTGTGTATCGGGGTTGTTGATCTCGGCCGGGGTTTCTTCCCCACGCCTAGGCGTGGAGGTACGTGCGACGCTCCCTTTGTTGGTATTTGCTTTGCTAGTATGCTTTCTATTATGCCACGTGAGTGCTTAGGATCCTAGCTAGTCTTTTCGTCACCGTGTGACTGTGAGTTGAGAGCACCCATCCCGTGACCCTAGTCGAGCGCCGAGCTCGGACAAGATTCCCTTAGGCGTACGGCGGTTCCTTAGCCGCTGAGATCCCCGCGCTTCCCTCATAGGGACGGTCGTTGGGCTTGAGTTTCTTGTTGAGAGACGCCTCCACCCGGAGGAACGCTACGGAGGTCAGCCGCCCGGCTTGCCTTTGGCGTGCGAGTGCTGGCCGCACTGTGTTGCTTTCATAGGTCCTAGCCCTTTCAGTCCCGTCCCGCATCAAAGTGGTATCAGAGCATATAGGTTTGCGTCTAAGGTAGAGTCTTACATTCCATTTTGCATATGTCCACCCATATAGGTCTAGTGTGCCCCCCTTAGCCCCTTTAGGTCCCTTTGCATGCCCACTCGGGGTGGCACCCACTACCATCGCCCGGACACTATGGGTGACCCCCGTGGTACCACCCAGGGAGGCCCCTCTCTAGAGGATTTCATGGCCGAAGTCATGGAGCGCTTGGCTAGTTCTGAACAAGCCATTAAGGACCAGACTGACCATCTGGAGGGCCGACTCAAGGCCATAGAGGACCGCGCTGAGGTTTCTGACCGATCTATCCAGGGTCTGATCGGGCGGATAGGGAGGATAGAGGAAGTGCCCCATCATGACCCCCCTAGAGTTGATCGTGCCCCATAGGCGGCAGCTGCCCAGCCCCCCCCCCCCCAATATCGCGCTGAGGAGCGACGGCCGCGAGCCCCCGACTTTAAGGATTACGGATCCGACAATGATTATGAGGGGAATGGCCGACGCCACCGTGGTCACCGACCACAGAGGGATGATGAGGACGATCGGGCCCTTAGGACCGTTCGCGCGGACTCTCCCACTTTTGACGGGTCCCTGGACCCGAAGATCTATCTAGACTGGGAGGCTAGCATGGACCGGTATTTTGAGTGGGTCGAGATGTCTGACCACCGGCAAGTTAAGTTTGCCAAGATGAAGTTACTAGGGCGAGCACAGACGTATTGGAGGAATGTGGAGAGTCTGATATTTCAGCGTCAGGACCCCCAGGTTGAGTCTTGGGGTGAGATGAAAGTCAAACTCCGAGAAAAATATCTCCCCGCCACTTATCGCCAGAGGCTCATTGACAGATGGCAGAGCCTCACCCAGGGAGATCGGACCGTGTCCGAGTACATCGCAGAGTTTGACGAGTATTTCTTGCGATGCGGAGTCACGGAGGAGAGCGCCATGCCCGTCTCTCATTTCCGTCGTGGTCTACGGCCCCATTACCAGTATGAGTTATTTCACCGTAATGTGACCACCTTAGAGGTCGCGTACCAGGTCGCTATGGAGCTAGAACAGTTTGAGGCGGAGTTCACTCCCACTCAACGTCAGGGGACCACCAGTCAGCGGGGGTTCGACCCACGCACCGCACCTAGTTCCTATAGTTGGTTTCCGGCGGCTCGGCCGTCGGAATCCCCTCGCCAGGACCCCACTGTTCCTAGGCCTCGCCCTCCCCCGTCGAGGGACACTCTCCCTCCTCCTCGCCAGCAGCCACCTTACCCCACTTCACGCCCTCAGCCTCCCGCGTTCCCTACCCGACCCCAGCTACCACCACCCCCGGCCCGTCAAGATGACAAGGGGAAGGGGCCGATGACCGGTGGAGCATCTCCTAGCACAGGGGCGCGAAACAATTGTTATAGGTGTGGTGGAGTCGGCCATTATGCGAACAAGTGCCCCACTAGAGAGTCTCTTGTTGTGGCGGACCCCTCGCCCACTGATCCCACGGCTGAGCTTCTGCCAGTCAGCTATGAGGCTGACCAAGAGTTAGCGGAGGAGTTCTTCGATGAGTTGCTTGAGGGAGAGCAGGACGATGTCCCTGGTACTCAGTATCAGGGCGATGCGCAGTTAGGGGTAGTCCGGTGTATCCTTACCCAGCCCCAGGTGAGTGACGACTGGCGTAGTACCACCATCTTTCACACCTTTTGTAGACTTGGAGGGAAAGCCTGCAAGGTGATCATTGACAGTGGGAGCTGCATTAATGCCATATCCACCGGTACGGTCACTCGTCTTGGGTTGACACTTGTGGACCACCCTGCTCCATATCGGGTATCCTGGGTAGATTCTACCTCTATCCCGGTCAGGCTTCGTTGTCTAGTGCCATTGCAGTTTCAGACCTACCATGATGAGATTTGGTGTGACGTGCTACCTATGGAGGTGGGTAGTATCATTCTAGGTAGGCCTTGGCTCTTCGATAGGGATGCCACCCTCCATGGCCGGTCGAACACTTGCATCTTCGACCATGGTGGCCATAGGATCACTCTTCACCCCACCCAGCCTAGGGATCCTGCCGTCTGCGGGCCAGCCGGCCCCAGTGTCACGAACACCCCTCGTCAGGGGAAGGCCGACCCTCCTACCCCACCCTTGGTGCCAGCCACTACCTCCTCCACTACCCTCACCCTAGGAGAGCTTTCCACTAGGAGGTTGATGGTGATTAGTCCCCGTGAGATGGAGAGGGAGTTCACCAGTGGTAGTCCCCTCTTTGCTGTTGTTGTTCGAGAGGTGAGTGATGTCATCCCAAGATCCGAGGGTGAGCTAAACCCCGAGTTGGCTGCGATTTTACGCGAGTTTTCTGATATCTTCCAGGAGGACCTCCCTGGAGGCCTTCCACCTATGCGTGACATCCAGCATGAGATCGACCTTGTCCCGGGCTCTTCGTTGCCTAACCTCCCTCACTATAGGATGAGCCCCGCCGACCATGCCGAGTTGCAGAGGCAGGTCGAGGAGTTGATGAGTAGGGGATCCCTCAGGGACAGCAAGAGCCCTTGCGCTGTCCCCGCTTTGCTAGCCCTGAAGAAAGATGGCACATGGAGGATGTGCATCGATAGCCGTGCGATCAATAAGATCACGGTGAAATATCATTTTCCTATTCCCCGACTAGATGACTTATTAGATATGATGTCGGGAGCCACTATTTTTTCTAAAATTGATCTTCGAAGTGACTATCACCAGGTTAGGATCAGGCCTGGGGATGAATGGAAAACTGCATTCAAGACCAAGGATGGTCTGTATGAGTGGTTAGTTATGCCTTTAGGGCTATCTAATGCCCCTAGTACATTCATGCGGTTGATGACCCAGGTCCTGTGGCGTATGATAGGGGTCTTTTTGGTCGTCTACTTCGATGACGTCCTTATTTATAGCCGCACTAGGGAGCACCACTTAGACCATCTCAGGCAGGTCTGCGTTGTTTTAAGGCGAGAGAGCTTATTCGCCAACCCGAAGAAGTGTGCTTTCATGACCGATCAGGTTTCCTTCCATGGGTTCATAGTGTCTCGCGATGGGGTCTCCGCTGATCCGGAGAAGATACGCGCCATTCAGGAGTGGCCCGAGCCCCGCACCCTCCACGATGTTCGGAGCTTCCATGGCCTGGCGACGTTCTATCGTCGCTTCATCCGTGGCTTCAGTTCCATCACTGCCCCGATCACGGATTGCATTAAGAAGGGGGTATTCACATGGACTAAGGCCGCGGCCACGGCCTTTCAGAACATCAAGGAGCGCATGACCCAGGCACCTGTTCTTACCTTACCAGATTTTTCTAAGGTGTTTGAGGTCACCTGTGACGCTTCTGGAGTAGGTATAGGGGGAGTCTTGAGTCAGGAGTCTCATCCCATTGCCTTTTTCAGCGAGAAGCTGAACGATGCCAAACTGCGGTATTCCACGTATGACAAGGAGTTTTATGCAGTCGTCCAGGCATTGAGATACTGGAGGCACTATCTCCTACACCAGGAGTTTGTGCTCTTTTCTGATCACGAGGCGTTGAGGTTTCTCCATACCCAGAAGAAGTTGAATGCACGTCATAGTAGGTGGGTGGAGTACCTTCAGGAGTATACCTTTGTGCTTAAGCACAAGGCAGGGGTCGAGAACAAGGTGGCCGACGCGCTGAGTCGGCGGATGATGATGTTGTCCACCATGGGTGTAGAGGTGGTGGGATTGGAGAGGCTGAAAGAGGCTTATGTCGATTGCCCGGACTTCGGTCCGATTCATGCTGCCCTTCAGTCGGGCCCCTCCCGTGACTATAGTGAGTTTGTCCTTCAGGAGGGTTATTTATTCCGGGGTGGTAGGTTGTGCATCCCACGGACGTCTGTTCGTGATTTTCTCACTTGGGAGTTGCATGCAGGGGGTCTTGCTGGCCACTTCGGCCGGAACAAGACCATTGAGGCCGTTGAGCATAGGTTCTATTGGCCTAGTTTGAAGAGGGATGTTGATCGCATCGTGGCTCAGTGCCGCACTTGCGCTATGGCCAAGCAGAGGAAGCAGAACACCGGCCTTTATACTCCCCTCCCTGTCCCAGACAGTCCGTGGCAGGACATTAGCATGGACTTCGTGTTATGTTTGCCTCGTACCCTCCGTCGGCATGACTCCATTTTTGTGGTGGTAGACAGGTTCTCTAAGATGGCTTTGTTCATTCCCTGTTCCAAGACTTCGGACGCCTCTAGAGTTGCCCGTCTGTTCTTTACTCACTGTGTCTCCAGGTTTGGGCTTCCTCGTACTATAGTGTCTGATAGGGATGTGCGCTTCACTAGCTACTTCTGGAAAACCCTATGGCACATGATGGGCACCCAGTTGAAGTTCTCTACCGCCTATCACCCCCAGACCGATGGTCAGACGGAGGTAGTCAATAGGAGTTTAGGGGATCTTCTTAGGTGCTTAGTGCGTGATCGTGTCGGGGATTGGGACTTGGTTCTACCTCTAGCGGAGTTTGCATATAATGACTCGGTCAATAGGTCTACAGGTCTGAGTCCCTTTGAGATTGTTACTGGCCGTAGACCTAGGAAGCCGATAGACTTGGTTCCATCTCCCATCCAGGCCCGTGTTTCTGAGTCAGCTGAGTCCTTTGTAGAGCATATTAGACAGTTGCATGAGCATGTACGTCATCATATAGAGGCCAGCAACGCACGTTATAAGGAGTTAGCTGATGCGCATCGACGCACCCGTGAGTTCCGAGAGGGAGAGTACGTCATGATCAGGGTCAGACCTGAACGGTTTCCTTCGGGGGCCGTGAAGAAACTCCAGGCCCGCGGTGCTGGACCCTTTCGACTCTTGAAGCGAATTGGGTCGAATGCGTATGAGATTGAGCCGCCAGACGACTATGGGATCTGTTTGACGTTCAATGTCTCAGATCTGGTGGCATATCGGGATCCCGCGGTGATTCCCAGTGAGCTTTTTAGGCCCTCCCCTCCTGTTGAGAGTATTACACCTTCTGAGTGTCCACCACTTCCAGCCCCATTACAGAAACGTGAGCATATAGATTGTATACTGGATGAGCAGGTGACCACGACCAGGAGCGGAGCCTACCAACGCTTCCAAGTGCGTTGGAGAGGGCGCCCTGCGACAGATGACACCTGGATCACACGTGGAGAGCTAGAGAGGATCGACCCGGACCTGCTGGAGCGCTACTTGAGCGACCGTGACCCTTACTCGACGGGGTCGAGTTCTTCCCACCTGGGGAGAATTGGTGAGGACACGCGCCGCATCACTCGACGGAGCACACGGAGCACGCCAGCATCTCTTTGGCTAGGCGACTACGGCATCTACTAGAGGATCTTTCTTCTCATTTGAGGCCATGTTGGGCCTAGGTTTGGTCCCTGCGTGGACACGTTATCTAGTTCTTTTATGTTATCAGACTATGTGTAGGGAGTATTGGGCTGTCTTCCTTTATTATTGGGCTTAGCCTTGGCCCATAGATGGTTGAATTAGGGTTAGGGTTTTGGGGAGGGGGGCGCATCCCTCACCTTTGGTGGCTGCGCCACCTTCTCCCCTTGGCCCCTCCACTTCCCTTTTTGGGCGCCCCCCACTTTCCCCATTCCATCTCCCCCCCTTTCCCCTTTGGGCGCCCCCCCCTTGATCCCTCCTTGATTGGAGGGGGGCTGGCCGCAACCCCCTTGAATGGAGGAGGGCTGGTCGCACCCCCCCTTCCATTTGCGCCCCCCCCCCTTCCTTGTGGCTTGGGATGAAACCCTAGCTCTTCCCCCCCGGATATATAAGGCTTGTATTTTTTCTTTTGGTGGATTATCAAATGAATAAACAAAAAAGTTGCTGTTTCTCTTGAAGGAGGCTGCGCCCCCCTCTGTTTCTCTTTGGTCCTGCGACGGGATCAAGCTTGGGGTGTGACTCCCCATCCCCTCGGTGCGACGCCGAGGTTCCCCCTCTCTTCTATCTCTTCACAGATTCAAGCTCAGTGCAACCCAATCTAGTCTCAAAGATCTGCGACGTCCTCCTCTGTTCCTGATGACTTTGGGTGACCAGCCCATTTTTGGGTGATCCTGTTATGAGTCGCCAACGCATGCGAGGTGGTCTCGCCTCATTCGGAGTTCGGCATCACCCGTGGCGGTTTTCTTCGTGAGCGCGCGCAGGACCCCCTCTCCCTGCGAACCTGGTTCTGTCCGCCCCCTTGCAAAAATCCCACGGGACGGACATCAGCGAGTTTGGACGTGGGATCTTCACCGGTCGTACCTCTCTTCGTCCTCTTTCCAGCGCTGCCGACCTCACCCCGTTCCGACGTCCGAGCTGTTCGTGACGTCCATTCCCGTGAGGTCGTGCAGGTCTGCCCTGTCCACCCGGCGCCAGGACTACCTGCAGATTCCCGAGCTTGCTGCACTCAATCACGACTGGATCTGAATGAGCCCTTCGGTCGGGACCTTCTGCCCTGCGTCCTCTTTGTCCTCCAACAAGCGAAGCTCCGTTCTCCCTTCGGAGCTATTTCTTGTCATTTTTCCCGCTCGATCACGCGGTTCTGGGAGCAGAATCCCTGTCGCAACTTGCAGGTGCGCCCCCGGCTTCCACGGATGGAATCTGCACGCCCCCTTTGGCCGAGACTTCCTCCCGTGAACTAGCTACGCGCCCTCGCTGACGGCGCCTCAATCGGACACCGGATCAGGTCGTGGGAGCTTTCACCGCCGAGTCACGCATTGCTGCGAACCTGCCGACCGCCGCTCGGGTCCTCCTCGTGGCCAACCCTTCACCGAGTGCCACCCGTCAGTCCGTACATCGGCAGCCCCGAATCTCTATGTTGTAGCCTGTTATCTCCTTGCGAGGAGTGGGCATTTATGGTTGAGGTTGTATTATTGTTCATCCTTGTGTATCGGGGTTGTTGATCTCGGTCCGGGTTTCTTCCCCACGCCTAGGCGTGGAGGTACGTGCGACGCTCCCTTTGTTGGCATTTGCTTTGCTAGTATGCTTTCTATTATGCCGCGTGAGTGCTTAGGATCCTAGCTAGTCTTTTCGTCACCGCGTGACTGTGAGTTGAGAGCACCCATCCCGTGACCCTAGTCGAGCGCCGAGCTCGGACTAGATTCCCTTAGAAGTACGGCGGTTCCTTAGCAGCTGAGATCCCCGCGCTTCCCTCATAGGGACGGTCGTTGGGCTTGAGTTTCTTGTTGAGAGACGCCTCCACCCGGAGGAACGCTACGGAGGTCAGCCGCCCGGCTTGCCTTTGGCGTGCGAGTGCTGGCCGCACTGTGTTGCTTTCATAGGTCCTAGCCCTTTCAGTCCCGTCCCGCATCATTCCATGAAGAGTCCATTAGCGGCTTTCCTTTATTAGGTCCATTAAGGGGGGTTATATCATATTGGACCTTAAGGCCTTCAAAATGGACCTTAAAGCCACTTAAGGCCCAATTGGACTTTTCTCTCTCATGGGCTATCTAGATTGGAAAGTCCATAGGCTATCATGGGTTCTTGGGCTTGTGGATGACCTTGGACCAAATTTGGCCCAAGAATGGCCCATGAAGGGGGCGCCCCCTATTTTGTCTTGTTAGGCTAGTTGGATTTAATTTGATTAGCTTATGTAATATGCTTTGACCACATGGGATAATTGGGATTTGACATCCCCAAGATGCCCTTCACCCACCCTAGATCTGAGGGTATGGGAGGTCAAAAGCCAATGGAGTCAATTCATACAAATGCAATGTATTTTCCATTTACAAAATTTTAAATGAGAAGAAAAATTATGAAATGCCAAAGAGCTTCTTGCGCCCTCCCCTCTCTCCCTCTGGTTTCTCTCTTCCTCTTCCAATCTCTAGGGTATAGAACCCTTCTATCTTATCCCCTCCCCCTCTGGATTCTATCTCTGCCGCCACCGCCACCGTTCGTGCCGCCATCGAGCCACCGCGAAGCAACTTCCGAAGTGCTGTCCAGATTGCTGTTATGCTGGACAGAGGTCTACTCCGAGACTTTTAGTCCTCAACTCCCATATCTTTTGGAGCTGAGATTTTCTGGGTAGGTTCCCCACGTGAACCCCCACCTCCAGTAATTTTCCCACGAAATCAGAGCTTCATCCAATTTTCTTTTCCCTTTTAGCTTCTGGATCCACCAGATCTGTCCTTGTTTAGATCTGTGTAACAGTAGCTATGTGTTTCCACATTTTGACCCCCTTCCCCTTATTTTCATGGGTCACAAATTTTATTGCGGATTCTGTCCACCACCCCCATCATCCATGAATTTTTGTGGAATTTCTGGAGTCCTCTACCTATTTTTAAAAATCACTGTCAGATCCAAAAATCAGTTCTATCTCGACTGTCCAGATCCGACCCACCAGTGCCATAAATTCTGTTTCCCCTATTAAACCTCCCCACGAAATTCAACAAAAAATATCTCCATCTTCCTTACTTCATTCTCCGCAACTTTCATCAAGGAGTCAACTTCTAGATCAGAAGTTCTTCCTTCGGTCAACTTGTGTTCTCAGGAAAACTCAGATCTGTCCTGTCAGATCTGGGTTTGTCAAACAGAAACTTCTAAATTCGACCAAGGCCAGATCCGGGATAGTCAAATTTTTCTCTCTAGCCATAGATCGAAGGATTTTGAGTTAGCTTTCCAACGGCGCCAGTCTCGCATCAATCCGACGTCGGGGCCGATCGCAGCAGCAGTTTTCGTGGGGACGTGCAGGTCTGAAACAGATCTCAGGTCCGTGGATAGCAAGTTCCACACGTGGAGGTCGGAGCCGACTCGCCGTCCACGAGGCGAACTAGCACGTCGCCTTCCCAGGGAGCGCCCCTCTGGACATCCTCGTCACAGTCATTAGTCATTAGTCAATGCTTAACAAAAACAAAAACAAAGAGTGTCCAAGTCTAGGTGTCTTATTTGCATTCATTTAAGTCTAGGAGTCTAAGTCTAAGTCGAGTCTAGAATCATCATTGTTTTAAAACAAAAAAAAAGTGTTTTGGGTCTCATTTTCATCCCAAAAAAAGGTGTCGCCCGAACGTTAGGTTACGCCTATCGGGAAGGCCGCACACTCACGTCGAGGAGTCCCTCGGGTCAAACCTCCACCACGTACCGGATATTGGCTAAGTCTAGGCGCATCATCTTTGCATTAGTCCATGTCTCCTAGTCCTTGTGTTGTTGCATGCCCACCCGACGAGGTACCCAATACCATCGCCCTACACCTATGGCCAACCCACGGGATACCATCTCGGGAGACCTTCACTCCTTGCACGAGGAGATCATGGGCCTCGTAGCCCGGATGGACCAATCCGAGGCAACCTTTAAGGGCTTCGCGGACCATATTGATGGCCGATTTAACGCCATGGAGGAACGGATGGAGTCATCCGACAGATCTGTCTAAGGTCTGGTCGGACGGTTGGATTTGATGTCACACGGAGACCCTCCTAGAGTGGCCCTGGGCCCACCCACACTCACTCCAGCGGCTGCCCAAGGCCAAGCCATTCCCATAGCCCAGGCCCAGCCCACCCACACTCGCTCCAGCGGCTGCCCAAGGCCAAGTCATTCCCATAGCCCAGGCCCAGCCCGCCCTTGTGGCCCAGGACCCGCCCGCACATGCTCCTCAGCCAGCATAGGCTCCTCCGCCCGCCCCTCCTTGGGCCCCCGAACTACCGCTCCGTGACCTTGGTCTTGAGGACTATGGGTCCGATAACGCCTATGAGGGGTATGGCCAACACCATTGTGGCCTCCAGCCACAGAGGGATGAGGAGGACGATAGGGTCCTTAAGACCGTGCGAGCGGACCCTCCCATTTTTTACGGGTCTTTGGATCCGAAAGTCTATCTAGATTGGGAGTCCGGCATGGATCGATACTTCGACTGGTACGATATGTCGGAGTGTCGAAGAGTCTGATTCGCTACCATGAAGCTTCTGGGACTGGCGCAAACATATTGGAAGAATGTAGAGAGACTGTTATTTCAACGGCTAGAGCCCCAGATTGAGACATGGGGTGAAATGAAGTTCAAGCTTCGGCAAAAGTACCTCCCTGCCACATACCGCCAGCGACTCATCGATAGGTGGCAAAGTCTCATCCAGGGTGACTGGTCCGTCTCCGAGTACATCGCTAAATTGGATGAGTACTTTCTGCGATGTGGAGTCACGGAGGAGAGCACCATGCCCGTTTCATGCTTTCGATGTGGTTTGCGGTCACACTACCAGTATGAACTTTTTCGCCGCAATACCAAAACGTTGGAAGCGGCATATCAGGTTGCTCTCGAGTTGGAGCAATTTGAGGGAGAGTTCGAGTCTAGCCATCGGCCGGGTCCCACCCCTCTTCATAGTACCGAGCCCCGTCACTCTCTAGGCCCACATCTGCGGGCCGCCATGGCTCTATCTCAGGAGCCCGCCCGTCAGGAGCATTTTGCTCCAAGGCCTTGCCCTCCCCCACCCCGGGATCTACCTTCATCCCAACCACCGGCACCCGTTGCTCGCCCCCCGGCACCCATTGCCCGTCCACTGGCACCGGCACCCCCACCCTTGTTGCCCACGGCACCTACACCTCCACCCCTGTTGCCTACACCCCCTACCCGTCGGGAGGATAAGGGTAAGGGCCCACTTATCGGGGAGACCAGTAGGTCACGGCTACAGTGTTTCCACTGTCATGGGTTTGGCCACTTTGCCAACCAATGTCCCACTCGTACCACTCTAGCCCTAGGGGTAGGAGAAGCCTCGCCTTCTGGGCTTGTATCTATTAGCTATGAGGCCGAGCCGGAACTAGCTGATGAGTACTATGAAGAAGGTCTGGAGGAACCTGCCGACACTCAGGATGCGGCTCTCGGGTGATGGTCACCTAGTGGGGTTGATGCCATTGCATTAAGTCTAGGGTCATGCATGAGTCAGTTTGTTTCTTCTTTGTGTGGTTTGTCTTGTGTGGCTTGTTTGTGTGGTTTGCATACGTGTGTTAGTACATGGTGAGTCTGCATGTGTCTTGTGCAAGCTCGTTGTCGGTCTCTTATGAGTGAGAGGCGAGTGGACTTGCTAGAGTAGTATGGGATCAGTTCTACATCTATGCCCCAGATCTAGTCACCTACAGGGACCCAGGGGTGATTCCTAGTGAGTCTTCAAGCCGCCTCCCCCCTTGAGAGTGACCCCACCCCGGAGTGTTCCACCACTAGCCTCTTCCCGTAGCAGCATGCGCATATCGAGTATATATGGAATGAGTAGGTGACGACTACTTCGAGTGGAGAGTACATGTGCTACTTGGTTCGGTGACGGATTCGCTGGAGCTACTCGAGTAGCCGCACCCCTTACTCGACGGGGTCGAGTTCCTCCCACCCGGGGAGAATTTATGGGGGCATCAAAGACTAATGGCTTGTATTAGTGTGTATTATGGTTTGTATTGGCTTGTATTAGTGTGTTTGTTGATTTTTTTTCATTTGGGCTCCTTTGTAAGGCTTTTAATGAGCCATTGGGCCACATTCTATGAAGTGTCCATTAGTGGCTTTCCTTTATTAGGTCCATTAAGGGGGGTTATATCATATTGGACCTTAAGGCCTTCAAAATAGACCTTAAACCCACTTAAGGCCCAATTGGGATTTTCCCTCTCATGGGCTATCTAGATTGGAAAGTCCATAGGCTATCATGGGTTCATGGGCTTGTGGATGACTTTGGACCAAATTTGGCCCAAGAATGGCCCATGAAGGGGGTGCCCCCTATTTTGTCTTGTTAGGCTAGTTGGATTTAATTTGATTAGCTTATGTAATATGCTTTGACCACAGGGGATAATTGGGATTTGACATCCCCAAGATGCCCTTCACCCACCCTAGATCTGAGGGTATGGGAGGTCAAAAGCCAATGGAGTCAATTCATACAAATGCCATGTATTTTCCATTTACAAAATTTTAAATGAGAAGAAAATCAAGATTTGCCTCCAAGAGCCCAAGGGCACCCCTCTCCCTCTCCCAACCCCTAGCTACTGTGAAAGCTGTGAATTTCTAAGGTGTGAAGCATCCTCCCCTCCCCCTTCCTGAGTGTGAAGCTCAGCGCCGCCGTCGCCGCCACCATCGAGCCGCCATCGCGCCGCCACCGCCACTCGCCGGAGTTCTGTCCAAATCAGGATAGAATCTCAATCCCATAATTTTATTTTTCATCTCTTGTTGTCTGATCGACCCCCAATTTTGAGGGTATGTTCCCCCTTTCTTCCCTAATCTCCAGTTTGAATTTCGTGCCATTTGGCTTTCGTTTGCTATTTTTCCCATATTTATTGTTCTTCCCCCTGTAATCTACCATTCTGCAGATCCACGGGATAGTGTTCCCTTTTCGTATTTTTACCACCCCCTTATCAATTTTCAAAAAATCCATAAACATTCTCAGGTGTTCCTAACATCCACCTCTTCCTCCAGTAATTTTCTCAGAACCCATAAAATTCCCCTACCCACCAGTCAAACATAATCTTCAGGCAAATCCCTTTCTGTCCTGATACTCTGTAACCAGATCCACAGGAAAACCCGTAGTTTGCAGAGATTCTAATTTCTAATCCCTTCTCTGGATCGACAAGAAAAGAATCTATGTTTTAGATATGTGAGTCCCCATTTCCAACAACACCAACCACACCTCGATCTGATTCCGGATACGTGAGAATTAATTCTTACCGCCGAGGCATGCAAATATGTTCCTTGTGCAGATGCGAAATTGCAGTCTGAGAAAAATTCACAAAGAAATATCAAAGGTCAACTTCAGGAGCCGCCACTTCAGGGAGTCAATCAGGGACGTCCTGCCATCGTCCCATCCAAGCGACGCCTCCAGAAGACCTCAGGCGGGCGATGTTCCTTTGGAAGTCTTCGCTTGCTGCCTAGCGAGTCAGGACCGAGTCGGCGCAGCACCGAGTCGGCGCAGGACTGAGTCGGACCAGCAGGCCGAGTTCGCCCCGAGAACCCTCCCAGTTTGCTGCCCGTCAACCCAGGATCGGTCCTTCCGGGCCCACTTGTAGCCCTTTACCTCCCTGCGTGGAGTGGGCAATATAATTCACTGCTGTAATTAAATTCTAACCGTTGTTACTGGGAGTTACCGTACTTGGCCGGGAAGTCTTCCCCACGGCCGGAGTGTGGAGGTAAACTCGCTACCCTCCTCGTAGGCATTTGCTTTACCCCTATATTTTTGAATGCCACTGCATGTGATAGGTTCTTAGCCCGATATATGCTTTATTCACCGCTGCGAGAGAGCGAGAGTAAGTGACCCGTCCCGTGACTCGATCCGAGCACACACAGAAAGTCGATACCCCAGACTCACTGTCGGTTTCTTAACCGCACACGGTCCCAGCGTTTCCCTCGCATAAGGATGATCGCAAGCTAGAGTCCCAAGTCGCGTGTCCGTCCCGCATCAAACGCGCTCTATCGGGGCGGCGCGATCTCCAAGAACGCGCCCACCTGGGCGAGCGCGTTCTCAGTCTGCGCCCGAAAATGGCGAAAATCACGAAGAAAACTCAATCCACGCCCCATTCACCGACAGGTGAAGGGAAAACAAAGGGAAAATAATTCCCCAAGTCCCTAGGCATTCAATGATGGCCCCAACCACCAATTAAAGCGTTAAAACGCTAGATCGGGCTCACACTCCAAAATCATGGTTTTTTCCTAAAATGTGAAAAGAACCCCACTCGGCTCGCCACGGGCTACCAAATCCATGGGAAATGAAATACACGAGCTGAGGGTCCATCTCCCTACCTCCACCGAAGATTTGACGCGCCGTGGACGCCGATCCACGAAGAAAACGCCATGAAACCCTCGTCGTTCCACGAACTCGCGGCCGAGCTTCACCGAGCCACCGTCGCTCGATCCTCGACCCGTTCCTAGTTCCTCGCCTCCCGTCATCGCCGCCTCGCCCTCCTCCACCAAGGTCGGCCGCCAGGGGAGCGGGGGAGAGAAAGAGATGAGAGAGAGTGAGAAAGAGAGAATGGGGAGAGAGAGAGGTTAAAGGGTTAATATATAGAAAAGCCCAAAAATTGTGGAAATTCAAAAAAGTTCATGAAAGGACAAATTTACATCTACATGATTAATCTTGCTTGTTCATGGTCTATACTCGCTCAGTTATTTCATGATTCTTGGTTATCTTGGTTTATATCGCTTGATTATCGCATTCTTATTTTTATCTTAAGATTTTAGAGCTAAGACATTAATCATTTAAATATTGCCTTCATGTTGATACTAAGATACCTACTGGGCAAGTGTGCTCATACCTACTTTCTCAATTTTTCAGGAAGTAATGATGCATCGGATTCGGAATATACAAGTAGCGGGCCCGAGAGTGATTGAAGGACAAATGGATCGAGAGAAGACCTAGTTGTCAAGTGTCTAGTCGAGCCCTATTGTAATTTTCTATTTTCTTGAGTCCATGATGTAAGGATGTTTAAAGTCATGATCTTATGTACATTTTGGTCATTATTATGAATAAAGTTAGAATTTTAAAAAAATATACTTGTGCAATTACTTTTGTGTGATTTTCTTGCGCTCTGATTTCTTACTTGCGAGAGGCTTACCCTGCCGGCTGTTCACATTCACGATATTCCTTCTACTGTATTAAAAGCTCGGGGTGTGATAGAAGCCAATGCTTCTTCTCTGCAACCAACGCCGTATCCCCATGGTAGCAGCCGCACGCACGTACTCGGCAGAAGGAGAGAAAGGGGATCTTCCACGGATAGGAGGAAGGTCGACGCAGTAGCAGTAGAAAGCTCCCATTGATCACCTAGGCAGTAGTAGCCCTGGCTAGATCGAATGGGGTTGGTATTTATAGGAGAAGAACTCCTTTATGTGCATGGATCCTAATGGGAATTAAATTTGCCTACATATAATCCTAATGGGTTTCAACTTTCCCGTGCTAATCCCTTGCCTACCATATCCGCAGCCGTTTTCCCTTAATGGTTCGTGGGAAGCCTAATCCTTATGCAAGCCATCGAATGTAAGAAGATTTTGTATAACCCAAAGACCCTGTTGTGATAGTATTTATGTATGTACTCTTAGAACCCATTTATTGATGCTTTGGTTTCCTATGGAAAGCCCATTTTAGGTTCTAAAGGTTCGATTATGTGGTTGGGCCGTTTATTTTTTGAGGATTTATTTATAATGGGACTTTTTGAGGATTTATTTATAATGGGTTTCAAGGCCCACTAATTAATATTAAGGCCCATTATCTTTATTTATATTTTATATCCCGTAACTGTTATATGACTAATATTATATAGTCATTATCATTTATTCTCTTTTTAGATTTCCGGGTTGCTACACCCTCCCCCACTTAAAAGAATTTGGTCTCCAAATTCACATGCTTTCCTTTCTAACATAGTTGAATACAAAGTCATCAAATATGCATGATCATCATGTTCACACATGAAATTTTAACTAAGGTAGGGTTTAAAGTTACCTTCAATGCTTGTAGCCTGCCTTGCCGCTTGGGTCCACCATGTTGCTTATCTCGCAGCACTTGCTCCTTTATAAGAGGACAATGGTGATCCTATGGTCTTCACTCCCGCAACGGATGGTCTTCACTCCCGCAACGGATGCATTTCTCGAGTTTATACCAACACTCTTCTGATTTATGCCCTCCTTTATTGCAATGTTCACACTTTTCCTTGGCCGAAACAACTTGTAGATCCTCATTCCTGGGTTTCTTGTCCTTTGGGAACCCATTACCTCCATTTGACCTCTTCTTTTCATTAACGGGTTCCGCACTCTTGGATCCATTTGCTAACCCTTTCTTGGCAATCTTTCCTTTAATTCATTTGGCCATATCTATAGCATCTTCTAATAGTTGCGCCTTTTTGGTTCCTAGATGGTCTGACCTGTTTGACAGAAATAGCCTGAAAAGCTTCTGGAGAACAATATGAGGTTGACCTCCAGTGAAGGTTGTTGAGTTTCCCAAGTTGACTTTGATGATAACAAAACCCGATTTGCCAATGGTCTCGTGCCGTTCATAATTGCTTAAAAGCAAAAACAAGAAGGCAAATTAAGGCCATTCTCCGTTAAGTTTGAATGTTCACATGATTAGACTTCAAATGCTTTTAAAGTGCTACAAATGAACCTCAAAGGGATGTTCCAATACGTTCAATGCAAGCCTTGCTCATATGGATATGTTTTTTCTTGGCTAACGAACTATGTTTACAAAGGATACTGGTTTCAGTCGACCAATGTTGATGATTCGGTCGACCAATGCTTCCAGGTTTCAGAACTCTAGAAAGTTACAGAGTTTAATCGACCGATGGGTCCATTTCGGTCGACCAATTATCCCAGAATTGAAACGTCCTGTTGCCATAAGAGATCAGTCGATCGACCCATGTACTTCGATCGACCGAACCCTTCGAGGCAGTAATTGTTGACTTTTCTTTTCTTCATCATGTGCAGCCATCTTTTAGGACTTTTTAGTCCCAAAGCCTCCAAACATGCCAGAAAATGTGGATCTATGTCTTGGCATGTCCCTTGACCAACCAAGAGATATAAAAATACATCTTTGGCCAAGGAACCCTAACGACTCAAGGAGATCAAAGGAAGGCTATCAAGGGAGAAAGAGAGTTGTTGCAACACCTACGTGAACAGTACTCCGTACAACCATTCTTCATCAAATCTCAAGTATTTCAAGATCAATCTAAAGCCAATAAACTGGAAATCAAGTGGAGAAGCAAAACCTAGTCCAAGATCTACATCATCTACTCAGGGGGAGCCTAAATATGAAATTTTCATTTCTACTTCTTCTTCTAAATTCCTTGAGCTTCAAGTGTGTATTCTCTGTAATATGTAAACACTCGTGTGTGTGTTGATCTACTTAGATCTGTGAGTGTGTGTGGATCTACCAAGATCCGTGTGTGTGGTTCTTTATCTTGTAATCCCTTACAAGATAGTGCATGAATCCTCACGGATCGTGAGGGGTGGACGTAGGTTGTAACGACCCAAGATCCGGATACCGGGAAGAACCCGATACCATTCGAATCCTGGCCTACCACCCACGAACTGGGAGGGCTCAGAAGGGCTAAAAGGAGTGTGGAGGCAGAAAGAAATAAGAAATAAAGTAGGACAATTCAACAATTAACAGAAATAAATAAACAACTACTACAACAGAGTCCAGTCCAACAGAAAGTACAGTCAAAAGCAGTAAAGCGTACCACATGCCAAGTGAACACTCGGCCCGACGAGCTGGCATCTAAGAACCTCCGAACAGCACCCTCGAACCTCGAGGATGAACCGCCGCACCTGAAACGCAGGGGTGAGCCTCCTGTCACTGGATCAGCAGGGATCCCGCGGAACCCCAACTGAGAACAACGGCGACACGGAAAGCAGTAACTACAAGAACAACAGTGGCAGCAGGAATAGTAAACACGGTGGCTGGTCAAAACTCGACACTACAACTACTCCTACTATATCGGTCAAATAGAAAGAGGAATCCTGATCTCACCATCGGGAACCGGACCACACTAACACCACTCACCGAGGTAAAACCCACGGTAACCCCGCCGCAGAGGCCTGTCTCCTAGGACAAGGCCAACGTGGACAATTTGTCTAAGGTCAAGTCGCGACCACCTCGTCGCGAACACAACACTAAAAAAATGCAACCTCGGTGAAGCTACTAGCACCCTGGCCACTAACTCGGAAACACCGGATGGTCCAGAAAACCACGTCTCGCAGATGGGAAACAGAACCCGAAAATAGGAAAGTCATGTCTCACGTGACAGGAGTACCTGCCCACCAAAAGCAAGGCCGGATGCATCCACTGACGGCTTAGACCGCGCCTCAGGTGCCACCCTCGCCCCTGGTGGAACGGGGACACCGTACTAGTAACCATAGAACAAGTGACTAGTAGGGGTCACGCTCGTCAGCGCGGGTCCAACCGCCCCCAACCATGTGTGCACACACAGACCGTGTGTCCCTGGTCTGGCCCTCTGATCGGTTTTCCCCTCAGCCGGACTCTGGCTGGTAGACGTGGGGCCCGATGAAAACCTGTCTAAAATCATCTCTCTAGGGTAGCCTCGCAACCACTCCCTGGTGGGACCACTCACGTGTCGGAAGGCTACAACTAGTGGGGAGTCACTGATGTGACCACTCTCCAAGGAGAAACTCTGTGAAACACGCACGAACCATGTGCGAAACTTGAGAAGAACCAAGTGGCGCCGAGCCACTGGACTCTGGACAGTCCTCTAGACTCACTAAATCCAACGGTCCTTGAGTCACCAGACTCGGGGTCAAGACCATCGTACGCAACGGCACAACGCCGCTAATCTAGTCTAATCCCTAGGTCTAAAACCACGGTAGCACAAATACCGAGGTAGCTTACGAGCCGCCGAGACCATCCCCCTCAAAATGGGAACTCAAGGGACCTCTAGCCCCAGGCTGGGTGACTGGACTCATAGTCCAAGGCTACACACACGGCCCATGCGGAAAGCACAGAAGCATGTTTCCCAAGGCAGCTCACAAGTCGCCACGTCGATTCCCCATCCCAGGGAAGAGCGAGAAACCTCCAGCCACAGGCTGGCAACTGGACTCGTAGTCCAAGGCCATACACTTGGCCCAGTCGAGAATCATGTTCTGGGTAAACCTACGACATGCGGGGGAGACCCCACCGCACGTACACCGATCCACGGTGACTCGATCAAGCGTAAAATAAAGCCCAGAACACACATGCCTATGGGCATGCTAATCGAGGAAAATGAGACCTCCGGACACCCAAAGACACGGTCACGGAACTCCACGGGGTGCCTGAGACACACACGACCAAAGGAGGTACGATCAGCCACAGACTACCCGCCTGGGCTGCCCGACTGGTCACCCTCAAGAACGCGCTACCCTCATATAGTGCGTTCTGATCAGAACACGCTATACTCCTGTAGCGCGACAAGACAGAACGCGCTATACTTATATAGTGCGACAAAACAAAATGCGCTACCCACCTGTAGCACGACAAGAACCGCCTTAATGTTCATCTTCCCCGATGAATGCGGTCTATCGGGGCGGCACGATCTCCAAGAACACGCCCACCTGGGCGAGCGTGTTCTCAGTCCACGCCTGAAAACGGTAGAAACCGTGAAGAAAACTCATTCCACGCCCCATTCACCCCCAGGTGAGGGGGAAACAAAGGGAAAATCAGTCCCCAAGTCCCTAGGCATTCAATGATGGCCTCAAACCACCAATTAACACATTAAAACGCTAGATCGGGCTCACACCCCAAAATGTGGTTTTTCCCAAAATGCGAAAAGTACCCCACTCGGCTCGCCACGGGATACCAAATCCGCGAGAAATGAAATACACGAGCTGAGGGTCCATCTCCCTACCTCCACTGAAGATTCGATGCGCCGTGGACGCCGATCCACGAAGAAAATGCTACGAAACCCTCATCGTTCCTCGAACTCGCGATCGAGCTTCACTGCACCACCGGCCCTCGATCCTCGACCCGTTCCTAGTTCCTCACCTCCCGTCATCACCCCCTCGCCCTCCTCCGCCAAGGTCGGCCGCCCGGGGAGAGGGGGAGAGAAAGAGATGAAAGAGAGTGAGAAAGAGAGAATGGGGAGAGAGAGAAGTTAAAGTGTTAATATATAGAAAAGCCCAAAAATTGTGAAAATTCAAAAAAGTTCATGAAAGGCCAAATTTACATCTACATGATTAATCTTGCTAGTTCATGGTCTATACTCGCTCAGTTATTTCATGATTCTTGGTTATCTTGGTTTATATCGCTTGATTATCGCATTCTTATTTTTATCTTAAGATTTTAGAGCTAAGACATCAATCATTTAAATATTGCCTTCATGTTGATACTAAGATACCTACTGAGCAAGTGTTCTCATACCTACTTTCTCAATTTTCTAGGAACTACTGATGCATCGGATTCGGAATATACAAGTAGCGGGCCCGAGAGTGATTGAAGGACAAATGGATCGAGAGAAGACCTAGTTGTCAAGTGTCTAGTCGAGTCCTATTGTAATTTTCTATTTTCTTGAGTACATGATGTAAGGATGTTCAAAGTCATGATCTTATGTACATTTGGGTCATTATTATGAATAAAGATAGAATTTTAAAAAAAAATATACTTGTGCAATTACTTTTGTGTGATTATCTTGCGCTCTGATTTCTTACTTACGAGAGGCTTACCCTGCCGGCTGTTCACGTTCACGATATTCCTTCCGCTGTATTAAAAGCTCGGAGCGTGACAGAAGCGAACGCTTCTTCTCTGCAACCAACGCCGCAGCCCCATGGTAGCAGCCACACGCACGTACTCGGCAGAAGGAGAGAAAGGGGATCTTCCACGGATAGGAGGAAGGTCGACGCAGTAGCAGTAGAAAGCTCCCATTGATCACCTAGGCAGTAGTAGCCTTGGCTAGATCGAATGGGGTTGGTATTTATAGGAGAAGAACTCCTTTATGTGCACGGATCCTAATGGGAATTAAATTTCCCTACATATAATCCTAATGGGTTTCAACTTTCCCGTGCTAATCCCTTGCCTACCATATCCACAGTCGTTTTCCCTTAATGGTTCGTAGGAAGCCTAATCCTTATGAAAACCATCGAATGTAAGAAGGTTTTGTATAACCCAAAGACCCTGTTGTGATAGTATTTATGTATGTACTCTTAGAACCCATTTATTGATGCTTTGGTTTCCTATGGAAAGCCCATTTTGGGTTCTAAAGGTTCGATTATGTGGTTAGGCCTTTTATTTTTTGAGGATTTATTTATAGTGGGTTTTAAGGCCCACTAATTAATATTAAGGCCCATTATCTTTACTTATATTTTATTTCCCATAACTCTTATATGACTAATATTATATAGTCATTATCATTTATTCTCTTTTTAGATTTTCGGGTTGCTACACCCTCCCCCACTAAAAAGAATTTGGTCTCCAAATTCATATGCTTTCCTTTCTAACATAGTGGAATACAAAGTCATCAAATATGCATGATCATCATGTTGACACATGAAATTTTAACTAAGGTAGGGTTTAAAGTTACCTCCAATGCTTGTAGCCTACCCTGCCGCTTGGGTCCACCTTGTCGCTTATCCTGCAGCACTTGCTCCTTTATAAGAGAACAATGGTGATCCTATGGTCTTCACTCCCGCAACGGATGCATTTCTCGAGTTTATACCAACACTCTTCTGATTTATGCCCTCCTTTATTGCAATGTTCACACTTTTCCTTGGCCGAAACAACTTGTAGATCCTCATTCCTGGGTTTCTTGTCCTTTGGGAACCCATTACCTCCATTTGACCTCTTCTTTTCATTAACGGGTTCCGCACTCTTGGATTCATTTGCTAACCCTTTCTTGGCAATCTTTCCTTTAATTCGTTCGGCCATATCTATAGCATCTTCTAATAGTTGCGCCTTTTTGGTTCCTAGATGGTCTGACGGTATTGACAGAAATAGCCTGAAAAGCTTCTGGAGAACAGTATGAGGTCGACCTCCTATGAAGGTTGTTGAGTTTCCCAAGTTGATTTTGATGATAACAAAACCCGATTTACCAATGGTCTCGTGCCGTTCATAATTGCTTAAAAGCAAAAACAAGAAGGCAAATTAAGGCCATTCTCCGTTATGTTTGAATGTTCACCTGATTAGACTTCAAATGCTTTTAAAGTGCTACAATGAACCTTAAAGGGATGTTCCAATACGTTCAATGCAAGGCTTGCTCATATCGATATGTTTTTTCTGGGCTAACAAACTATTTTTGCAAAGGATACTGGTTTCGGTGGACCAATGTTGATGATTTGGTCGACCAATGCTTCCAGGTTTCAAAACTCTAGAAAGTTACAGAGTTCAGTCGACCGATGGGTCCATTTCGGTCGACCGATTATCCCATAATTGAAACGTCATGTTGCCATCAGAGATCAGTCGACCGACCCATGTACTTCGATCGACCGAACCCTTCGAGGCAGTAATTGTTGACTTTTCTTTTCCTCATCATGTGCAGCCATCTTTTAGGACTTTTTAGTCCCAAAGCCTCCAAACATGCCAGAAAATGTGGATCTATGTCTTGGCATGTCCCTTGACCAACCAAGAGATATAAAAATACATCTTTGTCCAAGGAACCCTAATGGCTCAAGGAGATCAAAGGAAGGCTATCAAGGGAGAAAGAGAGTTGTTGCAACACCTACGTGAACAATACTCCGTACAATAATTCTTCATTAAATCTCAAGTATGTCAAGATCAATCTGAAGACAATCAACTGGAAATCAAGTGGAGAAGCAAAACCTAGTCCAAGATCTACATCATCTACTCAGGGGGAGCCTAAGTCTGAAATTTTCATTTCTGCTTCTTCTTCTAAATTCCTTGAGCTTCAAGTGTGTATTCTCTATAATATGTAAACACTCGTGTGTGTGTTGATCTACTTAGATCTGTGAGTGTGTGTGGATCTACCAAGATCCGTGTGTGTGGTTCTTTATCTTGTAATCCCTTACAAGATAGTGCATGAATCCTCACGGATCGTGAGGGGTGGATCTAGGTTGTAATGACCCAAGATCCAGATACCGGGAAGAACCGGTTACCATTCGAATTCTGACCCGCCACCCACGAATCAGGAGGGCTCGGAAGGGCTAAAAGGAGTGTGGAGGTACAAAGAAATAGGAAATAAAGCAGGATAATTCAACAATTAATAGAAATAAATAAATAACTACTACAACAGAGTCCAGTCTAACAGAAAGTATAATCTAAAGCAGTAAAGCGTACCACATGCCAAGTGAACACTCGGCCCGCCAAGCTGGCAACTAAGAACCTCCGAACAGCACCCTTGAACCTCGAGGACGAATCGCCGCACCTGAAACACAGGGGTGAGCCTCTTGTCACTGGCTCTGTAGGGATCCCGCGGAACCCCAACTGAGAACAACGGCGGCATAGAAAATAGTAACTACAAGAACAACTGTAGCAGCAGGAACAGTAAACACAGTGGCCGGTCAAAACACGACACTACAACTACTCCTACTGTACCAGTCAAGCAGAAAGAGGAATCCCGATCTCACCATCGGGAACCGGACCACACTAACACCACTCACCGAGGTAAAACCCACGGCAACCCCGCCGTAGAGGCCTGTCTCCCAGGACAAGGCCAACCTGGACACACTGTCTAAGGTCAAGTCGCGACCACCTCGTCGCGAACACAACACTAAAAAGATGCAACCTCGGTGAAGCTACTAGCACCCTGGCCACTAACTCGGAAACACCGGACGGTCCAGAAAACCACGTCTCGTAGACGGGAAATGGAACCCGAAAATAGGAGAGTCACGTCTCACGTGACAGGAGTACCTGCCCACCAGAAGCAAGGCCAGATGCGTCCACTGACGGCTTAGACCGTGCCTCAGGTGTACCCCTCGACCCCTTGTGGGACGGGGACACCGTACTAGTAACCACAGAACAAGTGGCCAGTTGTGGTCGCGCTCGTCAGCGCGGGTCCAACCGCCCCCAACCATGTGTGCACACACAGACCTTGCGTCCCTGGTCTGGCCCTCTGATCGATTTTCCCCTCAGCTGAACTCTGGCTGGTAGACGTGGGGCCCGACGGAAACCAGTCTATAACCGTCTCTTTGAGGTAGCCTCGCCACCACTCCCTGGTGGGACCACTCGCGTGCTGGAAGGCTACGACTAGTGGGGAGTCACTGATGTGACCACTCTCAAAGGAGAAACTCCGTGAAACATGCACGCACCCTGTGCGAAAGTCGAGAAGAACCAAGTGGCGCCGAGCCACTAGACTCTGGACAGTCCTCTATGTTGGTTTTTGCCAGCGTCTCCTTGGATTTGGTGTGTACCACGTGGGGTACGGGACCCACATGGGACCATCGGTGCTTGGCAGCCCAACCCGCCGCATGGATTATGGGGTCCATGTGCGAAGCCCCTCTTGCTTGCCCATAGCACGTCATAGACGTGGGGCTCTACACTGCCATAAGGAAATATGGTCTAACCTTCGCTACCAGCTCAAGCTTTTAGCGCAACGGTAGGGGCTTGATCCTGTAAATTGGTATCAGAGCGGGTTGATGTCTTATCGGATCCAACGATCCTCAGTCGATCTTGCAGCCTCTTTGGTGCATTTTTGAACTTACCTTCTGGTGCATTGATTTGTTTGCCGATTTATTCCATGGGTCATCCACCGGTCTTTAATGGCTCTGATTTTAATTCGTTGGTTAGCAGTCTCCATAGCTATGTGAAACTGATTGATCCTAATGTGTGGAAGTTAATTTCACATGGTCCTCACAGATTACCAAAGAAAGAGTCCAAATGGATTGACAGTCACAGATCAAGGCATGGAGAGAATCAGAGAGGTTTGAATCTATTGAAAGCAGCTACTGACAAGGCCTTACACTCTTGCTTCCATGACTGCAGGTCTGCTAAGGACATTATGGATAAGCTGAAGCTAGGACACAGAAGAAGAGAGGATAGCTGCATGATGGCTAATGACAGCGATCAAGATAGAAATCAGAATGAAGAGGATAATGATGAGGAGTTAAATCCCTTCGAGAATTTTTCTTTAGATGAGTGGGAGAATGTATATGCTGATTTGTTAGAATCTCATGAACAATTAAGAAAACAATACAAAAACTTGAAAAACAAAAGTGATCGGGGTAGTTCAAGTTCTCCATGTGAAAATTGCTCAATTCTGAAGCAATCTCATGATGCCTGTTTGTCTGATATCCATATGCATAAAAAGCAGATTGGGTTGCTGAAAAATGAAAATCAAGGATTTGTAGATCAGATCTCTGAACTAGAAGGAAAACTCAACTCAACCAATGATGATCAACTCCTTATCAATAATTCAGCTCAGAAAGAAAAAATGTTGGAGGAACTTCAATATGTTAATTCAGAACTAAATAAGCTGAAATCTGAAAATGATTCCCTTAGAAAATCTGTTAAAGAAAATGAGAAACTGGAACAAGAAATGGAAAAGCATAAAACTGCAAACAAAGTATTGAGTGAATGTCTTAATTATAGTGAACAAGAGATTGCTAGCTATGAGATACACATCGCATCTTTAGAAAATAAATTTAAAAAGCTTAAAAGATTGCAAGAAAAAAATGAAGTAATCTCTGAGAAACTCGATGCTATTAAAGCTGAAAATGAAAAACTCCAAAAGAATATGGATGAGGCCAAAACAGATCTGAAATAAGGAATGAATGAACATGATCAGATTCTAATAAATGAACTTGTTCAAAATGAAAAGCTGATGAAGGATGATGAAGAATTGAAGCATCTGAATACTGCCATATCAGATAAGCTACTAATGCTTGAAAAGTGAGAGTGCACTTCTGATGATGAGTCTGAGAGAGTGAGTGTATTAATGGAAGAGAATAAAATTTTGAAGGAACAAAACAAGAACCTCATGGTATTAAATACTGTCATGGGAGATAAATGGTTGACATTGGAAAAAGAAAAATATGTGCTAATGGAGGAAGAAGTTAATAAGGAACATGAGCTCAAACAGGAAATTTCTACTTTGAAGAGCTTGAATGATGCTCTGCATCAGCAGGTTATTTCCTGTGAAACTGAGATTGCCGGTTACGAAGCTAACACTGCTGATTTGAATTCTGAGATTCAGGATCTGAAAAACTTATTATCTAAATTTATTAAGGGAAAGGACAATCTGAATACACTTTTCGGAACAAATGCTAACTTTCAGAAAGAGGGACTGGGTTACAGTCCAGTCAATAAAAGGTCAGATGGAAATAAAATGACTAATGTGTTTGTGAAGAATTCTGAGCAAAACAAAATTCATATTCCATCTATATTTCAATTTACTGCTCAGAAAATTGAAAAGCAAGGTAAAAATCTGAAAGCTGCTTTCAAAAATAAGAAGTGTAATAACAAGAAAGGCAGCAAGCAGGAAATGAGAAATAAACTCTACACAACTTTTGTGAGTAGCTCAAACATAGCTAGTACTTCTACCTCCTCCTCCTCAAAACAAGTTGCCACTCATGAGAATCAGAAAACAAATCATGAAAAAGAAAATATTGAAAAAGATTGATGAGAATAACCATGCTGAGAAAGCTCAGGCCAACAAATTTCTTATCAAGAATATCGAATGCTTTTACTGTGGAAAGGTTGGTCATGAGATGGTTGATTGCTTTATTATGAAGAAGGATGATCTGAAATTTGGTAGAATTCATGCTAGGAATTCTCATGCTAAGAAGCCTTCTTTTGTTCAAAAGAAAAAAATTCACTGCTTTTATTGTCTTGAGATAGGTCATCTCATGCATGGATGTAGACACATGAAATTAGATGACCTCGCTGCGGTAGGAATGCATGACAAACAATTCCATGCTAAATATCATGCTATTCCTAAAAGGAAACTTCATTGCTCTCATTGTGACAAATTAGGCCACATTGCTGCAAAGTGTTGGCATGCCCAAGGAAGAAATTTTCACTTCAAATCTGGTAAATTCCCTGTAAACAAAAAGGTTTTCGATAGGAATAAGTCTATTTTTAAAGAAAAATTCATTACATGCTTTGAATGTGGAAAGCCAGGCCATAGGGCTGCAACCTGTTGGTTGGCAGGTTATAATAAACAGGCTGGGTTCGGTAAACAGAAACTTAATTCTGTTAATAGAAATTTTCATGCAAAGACTGAGAGACTTCTTGACAACAGTAATTTGCATAAAAAGAATTTGAAATCTGCTACATCATGCCATTACTGTGGTCAGATAGGTCATTCAATGAATAATTACTACTTGATGAGATTTGATGACCTTAATGCACAAAAATTGTTTAGAACACCTGCTAAAGGTGTCACTGTTAGTTTAGGACCCAAGACCTCTTGGGTACCTACTTGTGTAAAATAACCCAGTTACTGCAAGTGTGCCTTGGAAAGAAATAAACAAGGGGTTGATAAACCAAGGCACTCAAGAACGAAAATCCCATGCTTGCACTGTTCAGGTCAGTTCTCAAACCTCTGCCTAAACTCTGTCTTCTGAATCTGTTTGCTTTAAATGTCTGCATATGATGTTAATTCTTTTGTGCGTCGTCTAACTGAGTCTCTTTGAAAGTCTTAAATGCACATGGAAATACTTGTAGTTTGTATCTGAATGCATTGCATATCTATGTCATGATGCATGATTTGTCAAATTATCTGCATGTTGAGTATTATACATGTGCATTTAGAAACTTCATACATTGCATTTAATTAGGGGGAGTAGATGCACAATTTGTCATGCATTTGTGACACTTAGAAATTTGAATTATACTGCACACTAGTCAGAGCAATTCATCCTGAGGAGAGCCGTTGCATATGCATACATGTAGTGAACTGCATTGCATATCACTTATTTTGAAAAACTCCAAAAAGAAGTGATTGACTGCATATAGAACTACATTGGCACTGCATTGTCATGCTTGACCATCATGGTACATTAAATGGAACAGTGCTGAAGGGTAGATGGAGTCTATCTGGATGCTCCTACCATGTGTGAGGTGGTCCTTAAACCAAGTCCTCCGCCAAGTACCATGGATCAAGTTGCATATTACCTTTGTTAGACCTACATACATATTGCAAAATGCATACACTGATCTATGAATTCATGCCCAGTACATGCATACTCTTGGGGGGAGCAAAATGCCTTTGTGACTCCAAATCTGTCTAGTTCGATCGACCAATCTACTCTCTTCAGGCAACCGAAGCTCCCAATTCAGAATGTTGTGTCTGAACATCATTGCATATAGATAGGGGGAGTTTATGTCAAGAAAGCATTGTGTACATTGCTCATGTTGCATACCTTCTGATGAATCCTGAACTCTTCATGTCCATCTAATTGATTTACCCTGCCATATCTGTCATTCCAGTGACTCACATCATCAAATAATCATTGCTGGCTGCTGCTGATTACTCAATAATTGAACTGAGATTTGAAGTAAACCTTCAGTTTGAATACTGCTTCATAAATGTTAAAACACCTTTAATGTAGAATCTTTCATTATACAGGTTTAAGAATGTTTGTTGATTTGGAATTGGTTTAAGTCTAATGTACTCTTAAGTTTGAGCTCAAAGAACATGAAAATATCTGATTCAACTTTTTAATAAACCTTAACTGATTGTCTCATGTAAATTCATGTGAGACTTCCTGAAATCTGAAAAGTTGAAATCATATTTTTCTTTGGTTGAAATACTGAGTGTTAGTATTGCTACTAAACATTTAATCGGTCAGAATGTGTCCTAAAAGAAATATTGTGGATAGAGCAATGACTGTGGTTACTGAGAAACCTATCCAAAGGACTGTGTCATGAAGTACCATAACTAACTCTGATTAAAATCATTGAAAATAATGTGAAAATATGGTAGAGTAATGGCATGGTTGTATTGAGTAACTGGGGATTCTGGCTTCTAATCAAGGTGTCTCCTCATGCCAAAGATACCTCTAATGCTATCTCTATTATCTAAAATAGAGAAGCAATACAGTTATCACACAGAGTAACTGGGGATTCTGGCCTCTGACCAAAGTGTCTCCTCACGTCGAAAGGTGTTGATCAACCAAAATTGCTCATTAAAATTTATATATCCTAACAAGTGTTTTAATGATCAAAAGAAAATATGAAAAAGTGTGATTCAAAAATTCTGGAAGGACAATAAAATTCAGATGCTTTCACGAGTGTTTATTCTCAATACTACTTTATGTGATCCTCAAAGAAGTCATGGAAAGTAAACTGAGTAAGATGGAAGAAAGTTGAACTAGAAGTGTTATATGAGCATCTGGTTCATTTTTATTAAAAATTTATTTTAGATATGAGTATGGTTTCTTTTTGAAAAACTCTATTTACATCTCTCTTAAACCATATCTGTCAATCAAAGGATTCATAAGCTTTTATAGTGGAAGACTCTAAAACCTAAATTCTGGTTTATGAAGTTGATAACTTACTGAAAAATTCTGTATCTCAAAGTCTTTGAAATTAATGCTTGTGCTCAATTGTTGATCTCTGTTACCTTCATTGATATTTTCAACAGATATCAAAATTATTCCTGAAATATATGTGCTATGATTGATCTCTGCACATCAGCCTGAGTCTCTTTCAATGGATTCCACTACCATATTTCTTTTGGCTAGCAAATCCTGATGGATATGTAGACCTTTCATTTGCAGACCATACAAATGTGAGGATCCATTGTCATTATTACCTTGCTCACTTGTAGCTTTCTGAACTTCAAAATTATTATGGTTGAATATTCCAGTTTGACTCCTTGAATGTTCATCTTGCTCAAAGGGGGAGAATAGGTTATCTTGTCCTTTTGGATCTATTGTGCCTTTACTCTGCTGGAAAGTTGTTGCTAGCTTGCTCTCATTTTGTCTCAAAGGAAACCCAGAGCTCACCTTGATGACCACTTTTCCTGGTTGCATTCCTCACTGCCATATCTCTTGGCTCGTTTAATTGTCTTATTGCCCACATGTTTTTGATGTTCATTCTCCCAGGGGGAGAATTATTTGCTTTCTGCATCTTCGCTCTTGATTCAATCACCTTACAATTGGTGTTACTCTATTTTCTCTTTTTGATGAAGTAAAAGGGGGAGAATAGGTTGACATGAGTTGCCTTATGCTTTGTTTGACATGAGTTGCCTTATGCTTTATTATCATTATGACTCAATAGGTTGACATGAGTTGCCTTATGCTTTGTTATCATTATGACTCAATAGGTTGACATGAGTTGCCTTATGCTTTGTTATAATTATGACTCATTATGGTGTTGCCATCATCAAAAAGGGGGAGATTGTTGTGTCTCTGTGATTTTGATGATGGCAAATACCAAGATGATTCATATGAGTGCATGTTAAGATGATTCATATGTTTGAATATGCATTTGTGAATGAGATTTCATCATATACACTGTGTGCATATTATTTCCCAGTGTGCATATTACTTCCTTGTGTGCATGTCATTTCCTTGGGTCTGACATTTTGATAAACACTTGGTCGATGCATTGCATTCTGTCAAACATTTGGTCGATGCATTCATAACACAATGTATGTGTGTGTTTTGGCTTAAGTGTCTAAAAGTCAGTGCATGTTTGTACACGAAGTCGGTGCTAAGGATTATAAAGGTCCGTGCACTTCACTGTTCAAATCGGTGCACATTCTGTGTCTGTCTCTCTTAGCGTCTCATGTTGTGTCTCCACATACCCAGGTCTGAGTACGTTTCGTGTCTATGCATACCTCAAGGTCGATGCATATAGTGAGCATCTAGTCAGTGCATGTTTAGGTCTCACGCAATAAGCATTCACAGGTCGGTGCATATTCCTTGCTGTGAGCGCCTCATTCATTTGTCTCTACAGCATATTCACTCGGTGCATGTTTTGGCCAAACGAACATAAGGTCAGTGCATTGCTTTGCTTAAGGAATATAAGGTCGGTGCAAGCCATCGTACCGCACATATAGGGTCTGTGCATAGCTTGCATCATGCATACACAATGCCTGTGCTAAGGAACATGAGGTCAGTGCACTTCATGCGAGCAAGCCTATCCAAGTCTGTGCAACATTTAGGTCTATGTATCATTTAAGTCCGTGCACATTCTTCCTTGCGTAGAACAAAGTCTGTGCATACTCTGTTACATGCATTTATAAGGTCTGTGCTAAGTTGTACTATGTGCACACTAAGGTTAGTGTTAGTTGTATACAAGGTCAGTTCAAGGTTTTCTCGTCTAACGTATATTCAGTATCGGTGCAGTTTTTAACTGCGAGCTCAAGGACGGTGCAAGCCTTGCTGCGAGCTCAAGTCAGTGCAACTTTGCTGCGAGCCCAAGTCAGTGCAAGTTTTCATAAGCACAAGTCGGTGCAGTTTTGCGAGCGCCACGAGCACAAGTCTGTGCAGGTCTAAGGCTATGGCAACTCCTACAAGCTTGGCCATACATTCGAGCATATGATCTGCATGAGGGCAGAACTCATCATATGGCACGTGAGCTCGACAGGATAAGAGGAACAATGATTGGCACGAGGTCCCAGGAAGAATATCTCTGACATTCTGCCACATGGATCAACGTCCCCAATCCTCTCTGGACGCGTGAGCTCGTGGGAACCCTACCAGCAGCCATATAAGAAGGCCGGTCCTTCGATCAACGGTGACAACGAGGAGAAGATGAGAAGTAGAGAAGAACAGAAGAAGAGAAGAGCAGAGAAAAGAATAGGAGAGTTAAAGAAAGAAAAGGAGAGAACAACAGAGAAGAAAAAGAAGAAGAAGAATAGAAGAGATGAAAAAGATAGAGAGAGCGAGCACCCAGAAGAAAAAGAGATCGAAGCAGCCAGAGAGAGTAAGAGAGCTAGCAGCAGAAGAGGAAGAGTGAAGAAGTTCAGTTCTAGGATCAGATCCTGAACTACTGTGCTCCTGTGTGAGATATAATTTTTTTTTTGCTTATTCACCAGTTTGTTTTTTTCTCCTTTTTGTTCTTTCATCTTCCAGTTTCTTTGTCTTCTGATACTCAGGTTGAGTTCAGGGTTCCTCTTGTGGTCTCAGGAGAAGAGAGACTTGGTGTCTCTGGTTGCAAGTGACTTGGTGTCATTTGTGCTTTCCCTCTGGGTTTCAGAGGAAGGGAGATTTCTTCTCCGGTTGCTAGTGACTGGGTGTCGCTAGTGATTGCCCTCCTGGGTGGAGGAAGAGAGGAGTGTGTTCCTCTGGATCAAGCTGTTAGGTAGCGTCTGTTTGCAGACTGAGTCTACGGTTCTTGCTATTGCAAGGGAAGCCTCACTCTGGTTTGGAGTGAGGGGTGGACGTAGGCAGACTGTGGGTCTGGCCGAACCACCTAAAAATACCCTGTCCATTGTGGTTTGCTCTTTGTGCTCCTCCATATCATCTTTCTCCACTTCACAGATTATGTGTGCTTGATTTATTGCGTTCGCCCTTGTGTTACGTTGAGAGTTTTATATTAAACTGTGGAGTGTATGTTCCTTTGCTTAGTAGAAGTACATATGCAAGCCTGAGTGTGTCAGCTCACAGTTGTGAGAAGAAAGTAGTTGCGCTGTCTCTCTTGATTTCTGAGCATTATTAAAAGTTTGATTCCGCAATTTTTTTTGGGTGTATTTGTTGAAAGATTCATTCATCCCCCCCTTCTGAATACGTGTCACGCACCCACATTTCCTAACACTCTAGACTCACTAAATCCAACTGTCCTTGAGTCACCAGACTCGGGGTCAAGACCGTCATACACAACGGCACAACGCCGCTAATCTAGTCTAATCTATCCCTATGTCTAAAATTACAGTAGCATGAATATCGAGGCATCTCACGAGCCGTCGAGACCATCCCCCTTAAAAAGGGAACTCAAGGGAACTCAAGGGACCTCCAGTCCCAGGCTGGGTGACTGGACTCACAGTCCAAGGCTACATACACGGCCCACGCGAAAAGCACAGAAGCATGATTCCCAAGGTAGCTCACAACGTGCCACGCTGATTCCCCATCCCAGGGAAAAGCGGGAAACCTCCATCCCCAGGCTGGCAACTGGACTCGCAGTCCAAGGCCATACACTTGGCCCAGTCGAGAATCATCTTCCAGGTAAACCGACGACATGCGGGGGAGACCCCACCGTGCTCACACCGATCCACGGTCACCCGATCAAGCATAACATAAAGCCCAGAACACACACGCCTACGGGCATGCTAATCGAGGAAAATGAGACCTCAGGACACCCGAAGACACGGTCACGGAACTCCACGGGATGTCTGAGACACACACGACCAAAGGAGGTACGATCAGCCGCAGACTACCCACCCTTGGCTGCACGATTGGTCGCCCTCAAGAACGCGCTATCCTCATATAACGCGTTCAGATCAAAACGCGCTATACTCCTGTAGCGCGACAAGACAGAACGCGCTATACTTATATAGCGCCACAAAATAGAACGCGCTAGTCACCTGTAGCGCGACAGGAATGAACGCGCTATGCTCCTATAGCGCGATAAGAACGGAACGTGTTACCTACCTGTAGCGCGACAAGAACTGCCTTACTGTTCATCTTCCCCGATGAACATGCTCTATCGGGGCGGCGCGATCTCCAAGAACGCGCCCACCTGGGCGAGCATGTTCTTAGTCCGTGCCCAAAAATGGTGAAAACCCCGAAGAAAACTCATTCCATGCCCCATTCACCCCCAGGTGAAGGGGAAACAAAGGGAAAATCATTCCCCAATTACCTAGGCATTCAATGATGGCCTCAAACCACCAATTAACGTGTTAAAACGCTAGATCGGGCTCACACTCCAAAATCATGGTTTTTTCCCAAAATGTGAAAAGAACCCCACTCGGCTCGCCACGGGCTACCAAATCCGCGGGAAATGAAATACACGAGCTGAGGGTCCATCTCCCTACCTCCATCGAAGATTCGATGCGTCGTGGACGCCGATCCACGAAGAAAATGCCATGAAACCCTCGTCGTTCCACGAACTCGCGGCCGATCTTCACCGCACCATCGGCCTCGATCCTCGACCCGTTCCTAGTTCCTCACCTCCCGCCATCACCGCCTTGCCCTCCTCCACCACGGTTGGCCGCCAGGGGAGAGGGGGAGAGAAAGAGATGAGAGAGAGTGAGAAAGAGAGAATGGGGAGAGAGAGAGGTTAAAGGGTCAATATATAGAAAAGCCCAAAAATTGTGGAAATTTAGAAAATTATGAAAAATTACCTCCGCGATCTTCGGGAGGAGCACAATGCGCCGGTACTATCCCGGAGTCAGAGAACGCCACGGTTTGCCCTACACAGAGTTTCGAAGGTGCATCTGGGAAAAACACGTGTAAAACACAAAATACACTACGAGTCCCACCAAAATGATCCGAAAAATATCTGAAAAATTCGGGGCATTACAGCCCTCCCCCCTTAAAGAAATTTCATCCTCAAAATTCAAGACTAGTGCCAAGTCACAGGGGAAGAACACCTTAACCAACTGACAACGCTGTCAGAGCCCCAGCATAAAAAACCTCAATTCTAAGGAAAGCTCTCAACCTAAGGGACACAGCCAGACCACAATCACGAAGAACACCTTACTTCGCGTGCTGCACACACCAGTCATCAGAGCAGGCACACACCAAAGGACACAGTCCAGCATCACCTCAGTCACAACGTGAGAACCAATCATGGCACCGCTGCCACCATCTCACCCACCGAGGAGACACAATCTTCGCCACGAGAAACAGCTACTGATCCATCCTATGGTCGGCGGACAAATCGCACATCAGCTTCAAAATTAGCTGACAGGTCGCACACCCTTCTCAAGGGAACAACCAATACAGAGCCACCATCAGCTCACAACAGCATGGGACCAACTCTGACAAGACTCAAAATTCGACAAAGCCTAGATCCCATCCGAAAAGTACACCATGGAAACGACCACCAAAGGTCTCACCGATACACGGCTCTCACCGTTCACGATGCACAACCAATAGCATCTTCTGTCTGTGAAAGACCATCCACTGGTCACTAGACATTCCTTAACGGGAAGCTTTCCACTGGCCCAGCAGGCACGATCCAACTCACGATAGGCCATCCACTGACTCACACAGACAATTACCACATCTGATCTCGAACCGAAGACCTTCTCGGACACCGCATCTGATCTCGAGCATCGCGCCAACTCAACCCTCTCAGGGGAGCTCGACAAAACCAATGACAAGACTCAGGAGTCTTCGGTTTGATAGCACGAAGAGTGAGCTAGAAGGGGGGAATGAATAGATCACTCCCCAATTTAAAACGATTTGAATAGTGAGCGATGAAACCTAGTTGCAGTAAGTGAATCTTTCAAAATAGCCCAATGAGAGAGACACTAAGTAGAAACTAAACGAGAATGAATTGAAATAGAACAATGATCGAACAGCAGACGTGCTTGAACCACAATAAAAGGTCAGCGAAACGAACCACACAGAAGTAGTCGATCAAGCACCCAACCACAATGGAGTCAAAGAGTTTTTAGGTGGTTCGATTGCGAACAGCAATCTACGTCCACCCCTTACTCCACAGGAGTAAGGCTTCCTTGCACTAAGCATAATATAAAGCACAACAGACTCAGTCTGCAGACATCCGCTGTCGCACAGCTTGCCACAAGGGAACAAATCCCTCAACACCGATCCTGCTACCCACAGGATCTGAACCTGACCTTGCCTCAGCAAGATCAGAACCGGAGGACCAACCTCCCTTCCTCTAAACTAGAGGGTACACACGAGCGAAGTGCCTTCACTCGCAACTGGAGAACCAATCTCCCTTCCTCTAAGAACACTTAGAGGGTAACAAGACAGTATATAAGAAATTGGAGAAACAACTTGAAAATGAAGAAATGAGAAGAAATCAATCACTCAAAACATCAAAAATATAGCTTCCAGAGAAGCAATCTTCCAAGCTCTAAAACCCAACAATGATCACTCAAACACTTCAGGCTCTTCTCTCGTATAGCGAAATTCTTTAGTGGCTACAGATGCTCTCTTTGTTTTTCTATTCTTCAGCAGCTTTCTCTTGCAGCCTTCGGCCTCTTTTATAGCTAGAAGGAGGAGTGTGGTTAACACGATTCTCACCCATTCCTTCTGTCAGAGCTGATCCCTTTTTGATTCCACGTTGCAGGATCATCCTTTCTCTTTGTTCCCTCGGATCATGAGCCCTTAGTCCCGGTACATTGACTTCCACGTGGAGTACCCTCACTGGTTTTGGGTTCGCCGAACACCTGGTCGACCATGTGACAGACTTGCCAAGCAAGAGAAGACATTAGTGGAAGCTACACTGATCACGAGCATGCACAGACCTTGATTGAGCATAACCCAAGACATGCACAGGCCTTACGTGCGTGCATGAACAAAGGTTGCACCAACTTAGTATAGGTAAGATAATGTAAGACTTGCATAGACTTAAAATGCTTCGTAGCACAAACATGCACGGACATAATTGCTCAGGACTGGAACAGTGCATAGACTCAAATCATGCCTAAGACAAGAAATTGCACCGACGTTGATCATGCATAAATGACATTTGCACCGACCTCGTATGTGTGTGCAGACATCGAATGCACTAACTTGATGCGTGCAGAGTATGCACCGACCAGTGCAAGCCAAAGCTTGCACCGAGGTTATACCTATAGCTTCTTATGCACGGACTAGGCAAGAAAGAATGCACATACTTTAAATGTGCACGGACTTTATGTGCAAGGTGCGAGAATTGCACCAACTTGACTATTGCATGAACAGACAATGCAGCAACTTAGTCACGTGCAGCAACTAAGATTGCACCGACTACATGCTTATATGCACAGACTCTACTCAGTTGAAAAAGCAGCATATGCACGGACGCAATGCAGGATGTACTAAGTATGCACGGACTATCTGAGTAGAACTAGAGAATGCAGTGTCTGAAAAAATGAATAAGTGGAATGTATTGATATAGATTATCAAGATTGATTTATAGTGTGAGACAGTATCTGAAAAAATGAATAAGTGGAATGTATTGATATAGATTATCAAGATTGACTTATAGTGTGAGACATCATCAAAACTGTAGGAGTGCAACAATCTCCCCATTTTTGATGATGGCAACACTATGAGTCAATTTATGTCAATACAATCAAGGTAGAGTGATCAAGCAGTAAGCACACTAAAGGCTACCAATGCAAGACACTCTCTCCACCATATGACTCTTCCTCCTGTCTCTCCCCCTCATATGCAAAACCTGTCTCTCCCAATCATGACTCTCCTCCTCTTGACTCTCTCCCCCTTAAACTTGACTCACCCTCACCCTCTCCCCTTTAAACTTGACTCACCCTCTCCCCCTTTGACATCATCAAAAGGAGATGAAAGAGATATGCAGCCGTTGGAGAGTGGAGAGGAAAACACAGTATGTTCACAGCGAGAATAACCCATGATCATATCTTAAAAGATTAAGTGGGGCACTAAAACAAGCGTAGATTCTTCAAATCACGTTATCAAGAAAGACTTAGAAGAGAAAGTGAAGTTTATATGCGTACAGAAGATATGATGAGGAAGCAAGAGTGTACAGATATGCCAAGAAAGATCTGATCAAAACTATCTAAGATAGACTGCAAAAGACTGATCCTCAGAAATAGGTACCTGAAGTATTGAGGACAAACAATCCACAAACTCGCACAACATGAGGGATTTTAGTAAAGCATATTTTTCTTTAAGAAGCAGTATATAGAGCACTGAGAAAATTGGTAAATCACATCTTTGACATTAAGGAGACACCTTGATCAGAGGTCGGACTCCCCAGTTACTCAATGTGAAAACCGTATTACCTCTCTTTTTAGAGAACAGAGTTAGTAATTGTGGCTTTTTACGTGAGGAGACACCTTGATAAGAGGTCAGACTCCCCAGTTACTCACCAATTTATTACCATTGCTCTGTCATTAAGAAAAAAATTTACTTCTTAATAGAGATAATCTGACACCTCATGACTAAGGAAAGTTTTCATTTCTCTTTGATGAAACACTCAGTTTCTCATTGATCAGACCATTGCTCTGAGCAAGTAAATTTTTGTTTTGTTTTTATCCCTTGAATTTTTTTTTGATATGAAGTGTTTGAAACCAATACCTACCAGAAACACTGATTCTTAAGGAATGAGATCCTTGAGGTCTAGGTTTCAAGTTTTTAGCAGAGTTCATGACATATTATTTTAACTTGTTCCATGATCATGAAATGTGTATGGAGATATACTTCAAACACCTTATCCAAGTCTTTGCTAAGTTACGAGATAAAAGATTCTAGCTGGGCTTTAGTGGTTCAGACTTAAAAATTTAAGACACGCATGGGATTCTACTTGCTGTGAATGAACTGTATTAAGTCTTTCATAAGAAACAACAGCAACATACATCTCCCAAGTGCTTCTGAATCAGTCAACCTTCACATGCTAATCAGCTACCCCTCACTAAATGCAACAATTTATCAGAGCAAACACACCTTCTCAGAGACAACTCCCCCTTACTCAATGATCTGTTATTCATATATGGCTCATGCAGTATATGCAAATGCACAGACCCCTCAGCTAGCGTTTGCACATAGACAGGACTCCCCCTCACATTATGACATGTTATGCAGACATACTCATGCTGAGAGATTAAGAACTTAGAGAAAAAACAAATTTTATTCATGGAAGCAAAGCATTTGATTCAAGAGAGTGTAAGTGTAAGTCAAAAACATGAGGGCACTTTATTCATGAAGCTAAGATTTAAAAATGCCTAACTCTCTTCTCAATGAAGTGAAATTTTCATTATCTAGTGGCTTAGTGAAGATGTCAGCTATTTGGTTTGCAGTGCCGACATGGATTAATTCAAATATTCCTTGGGAAACCTCATCTCTAATAAAATGATGTCTTATTTTTATGTGTTTGGTTCGAGAATGTAGAATTGGATTCTTGGCAAGATTAATAGCACTAGTATTGTCACAGAAAATTGGTGTACACCCCAGGTCTACTCGATAGTCCTGAAGTTGGTGTTTGATCCAAATAACTTGTGTACAACAACTCCCTGCAGCTACGTACTCAGCCTCTGCAGTAGAGAGGGCCACAGAATGTTGCTTCTTGGAACCCCAAGAGACTAAACGCCCACCTAGAAATTCACAATGTCCACTAGTGCTTTTTCTATCCAACTTACACCCAAAATAGTCAGCATCGGTATATGCAACAAGATTTAAAGTGTGTGCTGCAGGAAACCATAAGCCTAGGGTGTGTGTAGCAGATAAGTATCTAAAAATTCTTTTTACAGCTGCTAAGTGTAATTCAGTGAGTCTAGATTGATACCTAGCACACATTTCTACACTGAATTGTATATCAGGTCTCGAGGTAGTTAAGTAGAGCAAAGATCCAATCACACCTCTGTCTAGCTTTGCATCAACTTCTTTACCTGATTCGTCTGCATCCAATGAAGTATTGGTACCCATTGGTGTTGTGATGTGCTTCAAATTGTTCATGCCAAACCTCTTGAGAATGTCCAATGTGTACTTGGTCTGGTTGATGAAGCATCCATCCTCCAGTTGCTGTACCTACAAGCTAAGAAAGTATTTTAATTCACCTACCAAACTCATCTCAAACTCAGCAGACATCAATTGACAAAATTCATTGCATAGTTCAGTACTTGTTGAGCCAAAGACAATATCATCTACATATACCTAAACTATGATGAGGTCTTTATTTGAACTCTTGGTGAATAAGGTTTGATCCACCTTACCTCTATGGTAGCCCTTGCTGATCAGAAATTCTGTCAACCTTTCATACCATGCTCGAGGAGCCTGCTTTAGACCGTACATGGCTTTATTCAACCTGAAAACTTTGTTAGGTTGAGGAGAAAATTGAAATCCGGGAGGTTGTTCAACAAAAACTTCTTCTTTGATAATTCCATTTTAAAAATACACTCTTAACGTCCATTTGTTGAAGTTTTATATTTTTAGAGCAAGCGAAAGCCAGTAAAATCCTAATAGCTTCCATCCTAGCAACATGTGCATAGGATTCATCGAAATCAACACCAAATTCCTGACAGTAACCCTTGGCTATTAGTCTGGCTTTATTTCTAGAGATAATCCCATCTTCATTCATTTTATTCTTAAACACCCACTTAGTTCCTATGACATTAGTATTTTCTGGTCTTGGAACTAGCTCCCACACATTGTTTCGTTCAAATTGTCCTAGTTCCTCAATCATTGCATTAACCCAACCTTCATCTTTTAAAGCTTCTACAACATTTTTGGGTTCTGTTTGTGAGACCAAGGCAACTAGGTCTTGATTTTGAACATTTCAAAAATGAGATCTTGTCCTAGGGAGATCATTCAAATCTCCTATGATGTTTTGGACAGGATGGTCTTTTAGAAATCTAACATTTATTAAAGACTCACCTGTTTCAGCTGGTGTTACCTGGTTGGGAGCATCTGGTGTTTCATTAGGCTGAATCTCCTCGTCTTCTTTATCTTCTAGGAATTCTCCGTCATGCTTGGAATCCCTGTCAGGATCTTCAAGGTTAGTAGCACCTTTTGCTTCATCAAAAATGATATGTGGAAACTCTTCAATTTTTTGTTCGGTAATGTTAAAGACCCTATATGCTCTCGACACTTCAGAGTATCCTAAAAATATTCCAGGACAGCTTTTAGCATCAAATTTATCTAGGTCCTTCTTGTCATTATTATGGATAAATCATTTAGCACCAAAAATCCTGAAATGAGCCAAGTTTGGTTTCTTACCTTTCAATAGCTCATAAGGAGTTTTCTTGTGAACTGGTCTTACCATGGCCCTATTGATTGTATAAGTTGCTGTATTGGCCACCTCTGCACAGAACTTCTTTGGTAGCTGACTCTCGATCAGCAAAGTTTTGGCCATTTCCACAATGGTTCGATTTCTTCTCTCCACAATTCCATTCTGCTCCGGTGTCTTGGGAGAAGAAAACTTGTGCGTTAGTCCCTCAGTTTCACAAAGATCAGAAAACATGGAGTTTTCAAATTCACCTCCATGGTCAAATTGAATTGAACAAATTTTGTTTTTTCCTTCTTGTTTGACCTTATTGAAAAACTGTTTGAATTTTTGAAAAGCATCATTTTTGTTAGCTAAGAAAAAGATCCATGAAAATCTAGAGTGGTCATCAATAATCACATAACCAAACCAACTTCCATTAAGACTCTGAGTTCTAGTAGGACTGAAGAGGTCCATATGAAAAAGTTCCATCGGTCTGGAAGACAATGGCTCAGATCTTAGTTTAAAAGACTTTCGGGTCTGTTTGCCTAGAGCACAGGCATCACAAATTTTTAATTTTGAGTTGAAATTTATTTTAGGTATGTTGAGTACGGACTGAATAGATCTAGAGGGGGGTGAATAGATCTAGCCCCTTTTTCGATTTATAAACCAAAGATCGACTAGACCTTTAGCAAACTATGGGTTGCAAAGATAAAACTGATAACTACCGTGACAGCAAGCAATAAGAAGAACACACACCACAAGCAAAATCACAAGACAGGATTTTTAGGTGGTTCAGTCTCTTCCCGAGACTTACGTCCACCCCTTGCTCAACTTGAGCAAGGCTTCACTAAATGAGAACTCCTGATCTCAACCAATACACCGCTGATACACAGCTTCTTCCTGCTGACACACAGCTTGTACCCGCTGCCTCACAGCTTGACACTTGATGTAATGAAAAGAACAAAAAATGCAACAGGACTGAACAAGAGCGTTTGAATCAAAGAAAAGAGTTCAGCCTGGGACTGCAGATAACAAGAATAGACTCCCTGTGGAACTTCCAGACGATTGCCTTCAGCTGCGACGCTGCTGGAGTCTTGCTTGTCGTGAGTCGGTCTTTTCTTCTGCAGCAATGAAGATGCCTTCGGTCTTGTGCAATCTTTGTGATTTCTGAAGAGCCACTCCTTCTTTTCTTTTTTAGAGTATCTTCGTGAGTGTATCCTTTCTTTTTCTTCTACTTTGTGTTCCCCTATTCAGTTCTCTGTGTTCTTCTCCTTTTTGCACCAGTTCTTATCAAACCCGGAGCTGTTTCCCGCGCAAGTGCAAACCTGTTGGGTTACTCGCTAAAAACCAGGGAGAAGATTAAATAGAATCTTAAAAAGGTTTGACCGATTCTTAGCAAGATTCTCTCCTTGAATCCCGTGCGGAATCTTATCCTCTGAACAGCCCAACAACCTGCAACAACAACCTGCAGGTTTCAAGGAACCGAAACTGAATTCGGTTGGAATTCGGTTCTGGACGCTATACCGCTTGTGGTCGACAACGACCCTGTCTCTGGTCGACAATGAGCAGTGTCCAGACGGCTGGTTCTTCAGGCTGATGCTCGTATCGCTCATTGTTGACAATAGCCCTGTCGCTGGTCGACAAGGGGCAATGTGCAGATGACTGGCAGTTCTGTCTGATGCTCTGTCTGTTCCGTGGTCGACAACGAGCAGGGCTCTGGTCGACAACCAGAGCGCGTATAGAGGAAAAATGACTTGAGCTGTGTTTGGTTGGATTCGTTGGTCGACAATGACCACTTCTCTGGTCGACAAGCAACCTTTGACATTTCTTCTGATTTGTTGATTTCATTAGTACTTCAGTAAACCTGAAATAACTTGAACTATCAGATTTGCATTGAATTGGACACATCCATCATGTGAAGACGCAATCAATCAATCTTGCATGTGTTGTGTTATTAAAATAGATTAATCACACATATCCTTTGTCATCATCAAAACTAAAGGGATGCACAACAAGGTAAACCCCTAACCAGATCAAATTTCACCAATTTATTTAAGGTAGTGTAGCTAGCATGACCTAAGTGCCTATGCCAACTAAAAGCATTATTTTCAATATCAGTAGACAGGTAAAGGTTTAACTCAGATTTATCATCTAAGCCTACAATGTAGACGTTATTGACCCTGTTGGCTATAAACTTCACATTATCAGAATTTATTTCCAGAATTTTGCATGAATCATTATCAAACACAACTCTGTGACCCCTGTCACATAGCTGACTAATACTGATCAAGTTGTGTTGTAGACCTTCCACTAGAAGAACTTTCTCAATAGAGGTAGTGGGGGACTTACCAACTGTTCCAATGTGATGAGGGCATCTCACGACCCTCCTTCTAGCTCGGTTGCCTGCACACTTTTTGATATGGGATGGCTTTGGTCTCTACATGTTATCTTCCTTTTCCATGATCCCATCTTATGTATTTTCATTTTCTTGAGTCTTATCGTATGTACTTTCTTTTATTGAGTCTTGGTATCAAGTTTATTTCTCTTATTTTGTGTAATTGGGCCTTAGTACCTTAGTGTGGGCCTAATGGGTTGAGTCTAGGACTTGTTGAGTCTTTTATCTTAATGTCAAGGTCATTTTGGTCATGTAAAGAATGGTTGCCTATATATAGGCCCATCTCTCCTCATGTACTCAACTTTTGATGAATATTGAAGAAATCCCTTTCAAGTCTCTCATTACTCCACTTCTCTCTCTCTCCCTAGCTCTCATTCTCTCTCCCACAAGGAAAGAGGCGAACCTCCCCTCTCTCCTTCCCCCTCCCTCTCATTCAAATCCAACTCCCACCTACCTCCTTTAATACTCCACAACTTCCCACAACCCTCCATTAACTCCCCTCCTAGTCCCAAGGCCCCTCCACCAATCTAAGCCCTACTTCCCAACCACCACCTACCACCCTCCACTTCCCTAAGCACCTCCCCACCTCCCCAAGGCTGAAGGATCGCTTTCCTAGGCCCATTTGAATATCCCTCCCATCTCCCCTCACCCTCTCCTCCCTAGGTCGAACCCCTCTCTCCCCCCCCCCAAGGCCAAGTTCGCCCCCACCTCTACTCACACTCACCTTCTCTCTTGTGTTCACTCTCCCTCCCACCACCACCACTTGCAGCTCCAGCCCCCCTCTCCAGCCCATTTCGCCCTCCCCACCTTCTTCTCCCTAACCTCCACAACCCCAAAACATCACAAATCTCCCTCCTAGAGCCATTAGATACACTCTCCCCCATTCACTCTCTTGGCCATCCCCTTCTCCACATCTTCTTATTCTCCTCATTCTGTCCCTGTTTCAGGCAGCAGAGTTGCAGTCACTTGCAGAGGCAGCTACGACCGTCCCTCAAAGATCCAGGTGGCAAGGCCTACAATTCTGGAATCTTCTGCGATTTATCTTTCCAACGGTGGTGGTCTCGCCGGCTTCCGAGGTCGGAGCTGTCCGCAGGAGCTGATCTCCCTCGACTGCGCAGAAGACCCCAGGCAAAGAACCAGAGCGAGATTGGAAGCCAGACCACGATGAACCTTTTGAGATTCAGATCAAGTGTTCTTCAGCAACGTTCTTCCTTCTCAAGTCCTCTTTCATCCTCAAGAAGCAGAGCTGCATTTGGACATCGGCATCTCAAGTTACAAATTTTCCACTCCAAGTGTGTCAGGTCAGTTTACAGGAGCCAGAACCGACACCCCTCTACTCATCTGATCGTCACGGTCTTCTCCGACATCTTCCAACCTCACCGTCAGTGCCGACAGAAAGAATACTCGACCACGGTTCCAACGGTTTAGGTCTCGCCTCAATCAGAGCTTGGTAGTGATCGTGGCACCCTCTGCAACCAGCCACATTGTTCTGCACCAGACAGAGGCAGAACCAATCAGTCCGGTTCCAGACTCTGCCTCGGCTAGCAATGACTGTACCAGGCTCAGTAAAAATTCAGAGATCATCCTTGGTCCGTCAGCAAACTTTTGGCGCAAGTCTCATCAGGTTCTGAGCTCAGTGGAATTTTTGGCAGCGTCAACTTCCACCCCCTGTCCAGAAATACAGAAGAAAGGCAGAACCGGCGGAGCTCGGAAAGTCGATCCTCTTTGCATAATTCCCCACCCCACTTGGCCGGCTGAAGGCCCCTCCCTGCGTGGAGGTAGTTTTGGTTGTAATTAACTTAATCCCCACCCCAATATCATCCCTCCTGTGAGAGGCGTAGTGTTGTACTCTTTACACTTTCAGGTCAAGCTACATCGCCGCGGTGATCGGGTATATACCCTCGCCTCCCGGCGCGCCCTCGTCTCCAAGCGGGATCGGTGTGTTCACACCGATCAGGTGAGCCTCTGGTACTAACCTTGATAGCCTTACTTCTGCAAGTTTAGTATTGCTTTGAATGCTCGTTGGACGGTGAGAAGAGGGCCCGTACTTGTATGTTCATTTGTTAGTGCCCACCGCGGACTGGGAGAGAGTGCCACCCCCAAACCCCGCCCTGCAGACCAGCCACCCACTAAGTTGGGAATCCTAGACTCTTTGGGGTCAGCCTAAGCCCACTAAGTCCATTAGATTCATTGGGTCCCCCCCTCAGACCCTTGCCATCATCCCCCAGCCCCGCCGGGTGATCGTGTGTGCCGTGTGAGTAAGACGCTATTGTGAGAATCATTGGAGAGCTTGTATGCTTGTGGATCTAGGTCCTAGGTTGTTCATTGCATATTTAGTCATCCTTGGGCTGTGCCACATCAAGTGGTATCAGAGCGGTCGAAGGCTTGTCCTTACAAGTCTTGTCTTGGGTCACACTAAGTCTTTCATAGGTGCATCCGCACACCCTTGCATAGCCCAGCCAACTTTGCATGACCACTCGTAGTAGAGTCCATTATCAAGTCAATCCCTCCTCTTCTAATACCACCATGAATCTCAATCCCCAAGGAAATCCCGCTCACAATGAGCATGAGCTTCCCGACCACATGAGATTTCTTGTGGAAGGTATGACCAATATTATGGGACGGCTTGATGATATAACGGCCCGGCTTGAGCAAATTGAGGAAAATAGGCCTCCTCCAAGGGTAGGAGATAGGAGAGAACCACCTCCACATGTGGAGCCAGCCATAGGAGAGTTCAACCTTGACCACCCTCCCGAGCCGGAAAGAGACCCACCTCCTAGAAGGAATGAGAGACTCCCCCGGGACAACCCGGATGACCAACTAATGAGACTTGTGAAAGTCGATGCTCCCACCTTTGATGGGTCTCATCACCCGAGCGTCTACTTAGATTGGGAGGCAGCCATGGACTAATATTTTGATTGGTACCCAATGACCGAGGATAGGAGAGTCCGGCTTGCAAAGATGCAATTAACCAAATTAGCCAAGACTCATTGGATGAATGTTGAGGCATTAAGGATTGTTAGGAGGGAAGCTCCCATCACCACATGGGGGGCCATGAAGGACCAACTCAAACTCAAATATGTCCCACCCTCCTACCATCAAAACCTCCTAGATGAGTGGCAAGCCTTGACCCAAGAAGGAAAGACCGTTATGGAGTACATTGAGAAGTTTGACTACTACCTTCTCAAGTGTGGAGTCCAAGAGGACCCCGCCGTCACACTCTCCCGCTTTAGGAATAGACTTCAATTCCATATCAAAAAGGAGTTATTCATGCATCAAGTAGCCACTTTAGAGCAAGCCTACCAAGTAGCTCGGGATGCCGAGAAATTCTCTCGGTATACACGAATGACTTCCCCTCGGGGGATGGACCCTAAAGCCATGGCACCTCGGGCCAACCCTCCACCTCCCCACAGAGGTCTCCTTCCCACACCCATGGGAGCTCCTCCCACCCGGGTCACCCCTCCTAGTGACCCACCACCATCCCGCCCCACAAGTGGGCCCCTAAACACAACTCCCAATAGGCCCAATCCGACACCCACTCCCCCTCACACTAAGATGACCCCAAACCATCAAAGTGGGCAGCAATGCTTTAGGTGCTATGGGTATGGACACTTTTCCAACCAATGCCCCACCAAGGGAGCATCTAACTTGCTCATAGAGGAGACCAACCCCCAACCCCAAGCTGAATTTGAAGGGGAAATTGAGGTATATGAACCCTCTCTTGAATGGGAGGAGGAGTATGAGAACCACTACATAAAGACCAACCAAGAACAACTCCCTCCACCCACCGACTCCCACCTCGGAGTGGTTAGGTGCACCCTCACTCAAACCCAAGAGCATGATTGGAGAAGAAACACCATATTCCATACCTACATACGGATAGGGAGCCATGTTAGGAAGGTCATCTTGGACAATGGGAGTAGTGTGAATGTAGTGTCACCCGATACCGTCAAACTTTTGGGCCTTACCACCTCCCCGCATCCCCACCCATATCGGGTAGCATGGATTGATACCACCTCCATACCCGTTAGTGCTCGTTGCCTTGTCCCCATTACATTCCAATCCTATCAAGGCCAAGTGTGGTGTGACATCCTACCAATGGAAGTTGGGAGTATACTCCTAGGACGACCTTGGATCTACGATGTAGATGCCACCTTTCTAGGAAAGACAAACACTTGCATCTTCATTCATGAGGGGAAGAAAATCCAACTCAACCCTTCTCCACCCCGCCCCCTCCCCAAGAAGGCATCCCCCTCCCTTGAGGGATCCCCTACCCCTCCCACTATTCCAAACCCACCAAACCCCACCCCATCAAGCCCTAACCCTAGTATGATCAATAAGCCTTCTAGGAGCCTACACCTCATCACTAGGAAAGAGCTTGAGGAAGAAGTCAACCAGGGAGAACATGTGTGTGCCATTGTTATTTGCCTCGGGGAGTCCACCCCAACCAACCCACACCCAATAGAAATTCAACAACTCCTTGAGGACTTCCATGATGTATTTCCCGAGGAACTTCCGGACAAACTACCACCCATGCGCGATGTGCAACATGCCATCGACCTTGTACCCAGGGCCACCTTGCCCAACCTACCACACTACCGCCTCAACCCCACCGAGCATGCCGAGCTCAGGAGGTAAATTGAGGAGCTCATCAAGAAGGGCTTCCTCCGGCTTAGCAAAAGCCCTTGTGCCGTCCCAACTCTTCTCACACCCAAAAAGGACGGAACTTGGCGCATGTGTGTGGATAGCCGAGCCATCAACAAGATAACGGTCAAGTATAGGCTCCCCATCCCTCGGTTAGATGATATGTTAGACATGCTAGCTGGAGCCACCATCTTCTCCAAGATTGACCTCAAGAGCGGCTACCATCAAGTCCGCATTAGGCCCGGGGACGAGTGGAAAACTGCCTTTAAGACTAAGGACGGTCTCTATGAATGGCTTGTTATGCCTTTTGGCCTTTCTAATGCGCCAAGCACCTTCATGCGCCTCATGACCGAGGTCCTCCGCCCCTTCATTGGCATCTTTTTAGTTGTCTACTTTGACGAGATTCTCATATATAGCCAATCCAAGGAAGCCCACCTCGATCACCTCACACAAGTGTGCACCATTCTTAGGAAGGAGAGTCTCTTTGCTAACCCCGGGAAGTGTCATTTCTTGACCAATCAACCAGCCTTCCTAGGATTTATTGTCTCATCCCAAGGGGTATCCATGGACCCCGAAAAGGTCCAAGCTATTCTTGAGTGGCCCGAACCCAAGACCCTTCATGAGGCCCGAAGCTTTCACGGGCTAGCTACCTTCTATAGGAGATTCATCCGTGGGTTTAGCACCATCACCACTCCTATCACGGATTGCCTCAAGAAAAGCACCTTTGTGTGGACTAGGGCAGCCTCAAAAGCCTTCCTAGAGCTCAAGGACAAAATGATCCAAGCCCCGGTCCTTTGCCTACCCGACTTCTCAAAAGTCTTCGAAGTCACTTGTGATGCATCCGGGGTAGGGATTGGGGGCATTCTTAGCCAAGAGGGTCACCCGGTAGCCTATTTTAGCGAGAAACTTTGTGAGGCTAGGACTAGGTACTCCACATATGACAAAGAGCTTTATGCCGTGGTTCAATCCCTTCGGCATTGGAGGCACTATCTCCTACCCAAGGAGTTTGTGATCTTCTCAGACCATGAGGCTTTGAAGTACCTCAACACCCAACAAAAGCTCAATGCCCGCCATGCCCGATGGGTAGAATACATTCAAGCTTACACCTTTGTCCTCAAGTATAAGATGGGTAGTGAGAACCGCGCTGCCGATGCGCTAAGTAGGCGGGTAGCCTTACTCTCCACCATCCAAGTGGAAGTAAACGGGTTTGAAAGAATCAAAGGAGAATATCCAACTTGCCCCGACTTTGGGACTCACTACAACACCCTTTCCACTCAGCCCCACAAGGAACATGAGGGGTTCATACTTCAAGAAGGGTATCTATTCAAGGGAGCTAGGCTTTGCATACCCCGGACTTCACTTCGGGACTTCTTGGTTTGGGAGTTACACAGTGGTGGCCTAGCTGGACACTTTGGGGTCCAAAAGACCATGGAGTTGGTTGAGAGGCAATTCCATTGGCCTAGTCTCAAGAAGGATGTGGCCCACATTGTGGGACAATGTCGCATTTGTGCCTCAGCCAAACAAGTGAAGCAGAATACTGGGCTTTACACACCCCTATCCATACCAGACCGACCATGGGAGGATTTGAGCATGGACTTCATCCTTGGCCTACCTAAGACCTTGCGCAAACATGATTCCATCTTTGTAGTGGTTGATAGGTTCTCTAAAATGGCCCACTTTATCCCATGTTCCAAAACCTCCGATGTTTCTAGGGTTTCCCGATTATTCTTTGATGAGGTGGTCCGACTCCATAGATTACCTAAGACTATTGTGTCTGATCGGGATGTGAAATTTACTAGTTATTTTTGGAAGACTCTTTGGAACCTAATGGGAACCCTCCTTAAATTCTCCACTGCTTACCATCCTCAGACCGATGGCCAGACTGAGGTCGTCAACCGAAGCCTTGGGAACTTGCTCCGTTGCCTTGTAGGGGACCACCCTGGGAATTGGGATCTCCTCTTATCTCAAGCCGAGTTTGCCTACAATGATTCTGTCAATAGGTCCATAGGCAAGAGTCCATTTGAGGTTGTGCATGGTTATAGGCCTAGAAAGCCGTCCGATCTTATTCCCCTTCCCCCACATGCTAGAGTGTTAGTCTCAGCTGAGTCCTTTGCACAGCATATCAAGGAGTTGCATGATGACATCCGCAAGCATATAGGAAAGAGCAATGAGGCTTACAGGAGGCGGGCAGATGCTCACCGGCGTCACTGCGAGTTCCAAGTGGGAGATTCGGTGATGGTGAGGACGGAGCGACTCCTTCCGGGGCCTGCCTCCAAGTTGAGGGCCCGGGGTTCGGGACCCTTTCAAGTTCTGAAAAGACTTGGCAGTAATGCTTGTGAGCTAGACCTACCTCAGGGTTCTGGGGTACATCCTACTTTCAATGTGGCGGATCTGGTCCTCTACAAGGGCCCCGCGGTGGAACCTAGTGAGGAACTCAAGCCTTTACCCCTCCTTGAGAGAGACACTCCCAGAGGGACTCCACTTTCAAGCTTGAGAGACCGACGAGAGCAGGTAGAGGCAATACTGGATGAGCAGAGTATCATTACTAGGCACAAGGTGTATCAGCGCTACCTGGTTAGGTGGAAGAACCGTCCCCCAATAGAGGATACGTGGGTGAGTCGGGAGGATCTGCTGCGCTTGGACCCCGACATGCTGGAGCATTACGACAGCCAGGCGGACCCATACTCGACAGGGTCGAGTTCTCCCCACCCCGGGAGATTTGATGAGGGCATCTCACGACCCTCCTTCTAGCTCGGTTGCCTGTACACTTTTTGATATGGGATGGCTTTGGTCTCTACATGTTATCTTCCTTTTCCATGATCCCATCTTATGTATTTTCATTTTCTTGAGTCTTATCGTATGTACTTTCTTTTATTAAGTCTTGGTATCTAGTTTATTTCTCTTATTTTGTGTAATTGGGCCTTAGTACCTTAGTGTGGGCCTAATGGGTTGAGTATAGGACTTGTTGAGTCTTTTATCTTAATGTCAAGGTCATTTTGGTCATGTAAAGAATGGTTGCCTATATATAGGCCCATCTCTCCTCATGTACTCAACTTTTGATGAATATTGAAGAAATCCCTTTCAAGTCTCTCATTACTCCACTTCTCTCTCTCTCTCTAGCTCTCCTTCTCTCTCCCACAAGGAAAGGGGCAAACCTCCCCTCTCTCCTTCCCCCTCCCTCTCATTCAAATCCAACTCCCACCTACCTCCTTTAATACTCCACAACTTCCCACAACCCTCCATTAACTCCCCTCCTAGTCCCAAGGCCCCTCCACCAATATAAGCCCTACTTCCCAACCACCACCTACCACCCTCCACTTCCCTAAGCACCTCCCCACCTCCCCAAGGCTGAAGGATCTCTTTCCTAGGCCCATTTGAATCTCCCTCCCATCTCCCCTCACCCTCTCCTCCCTAGGTCGAACCCCTCTCTCCCCCCCCAAGGCCAAGTTCGCCCCCACCTCTACTCACACTCACCTTCTCTCTTGTGTTCACTCTCCCTTCCACCACCACCACTTGCAGCTCCAGCCCCCCTCTCCAGCCCATTTCGCCCTCCCCACCTTCTTCTCCCTAACCTCCACAACCCCAAAAAATCACAAATCTCCCTCCTAGAGCCATTAGATACACTCTCCCCCATTCACTCTCTTGGCCATCCCCTTCTCCACATCTTCTTCTTCTCCTCATTCTGTCCCTGTTTCAGGCAGCAGAGTTACAGTCACTTGCAGAGGCAGCTGCGACCGTCCCTCAAAGATCCATGTGGTAAAGCTTACATTGCTGGAATCTTCTGCAAGTTAGCTTTCCAACGGTGGTGGTCTCGCCGGCTTCCGAGGTCGGAGCTGTCCGCAGGAGCTGATCTCCCTCGACTGCGCAGAAGACCCCAGGCAGAGACCCAGAGCGAGATTAGAAGCCCGACCACGAAGAACCTTTTGGGATTCAGATCAAGTGTTCTTCAGCACAGTTCTTCCCTCTCAAGTCCTCTTTCATCCTCAAGAAGCAGAGCTGCATTTGGACATCGGCATCTCAAGTTACAAATTTTCCACTCCAAGTGTGTCAGGTCAGTTTACAGGAGCCAGGACCGACACCCCTCTAGTTATCTGATCGTCCCGGTCTTCTCCGACATCTTCCGACCTCGCCGTCAGTGCCGACCGAAAGAAGACTCGACCACGGTTCCAACGGTTAGGTCTCGCCTCAATCAGAGCTTGGTAGTGATCGTGGCACCCTCTGCAACCAGCCACATTGTTCTGCACCAGACAGAGGCAGAACCAATCAGTCCGGTTCCAGACTCTGCCCCGGCCAGCAATGACTGTACCAGGCTCAGTAAAAATTCAGAGATCATCGTTGGTCCGTTAGCCAACTTTTGGCGCAAGTCTCATCAGGTTCTGAGCTCGGTGGAATTTTTGGTAGCGTCAACTTCGACCCCCTCTCTTGAAATACAGAAGAAAGGCAGAACCGGCGGAGCTCGGAAAGTAGATCCTCTTTGCATAATTCCCCACCCCGCTTGGCCGGCTGAAGGCCCCTCCCTGCGTGGAGGTAGTTTTGGTTGTAATTAACTTAATCCCCGCCCCAATATCATCCCTCCTGCGAGAGGCGTAGTGTTGTACTCTTTACACTTTCAGGTCAAGCTACATCGCCGCGGCGATCGGGTATATACCCTCGCCTCCCGGCGCGCCCTCGTCTCTGAGCGGGATCGGTGTCTTCACACCGATCAGGTGAGCCTCTGGTACTAAACTTGATAGCCTTACTTCTGCAAGTTTAGTATTGCTTTGAATGCTCGTCGGACGGTGAGAAGAGGGCCCGTACTTGTATGTTCATTTGTTAGTGCCCACCGCGGACCGGGAGAGAGTGCCACCCTCAAACCCCGCCCTGCGGACCAGCCGCCCACTAAGTTGGGAATCCTAGACTCTTTGGGGTCAGCCTAAGCCCACTAAGTCCATTAGATTCATTGGGTCCCCCCCGCGGACCCTTGCCATCATCCCCCGGCCCCGCCGGGTGATCGCATGTGCCGTGTGAGTAAGACGCTATTGTGAGAATCATTGGAGAGCTTGTATGCTTGTGGATCTAGGTCCTAGGTTGTTCATTGCATATTTAGTCATCCTTGGGCTGTGCCACATCACAATGCCAACAATTTTACCTCTGTTCTTCCGCCCAAACTTGACCAGACCTCCTACCTTCATCTCTAGCTTGCTGAATTTGGATCGGTCACCTGTCTTGTGCCTGGAGCAGCCGCTATCTAGATACCACTTGTTGTTCTCGACTGCTACGCAAACCTACATGGAGCAAATTAAGTAAAGTGGTTTGGAACCCAAGATAGGTTGGGTCCAAAAACATTATTCAATTCGCTAAGCAAGCACTTTGGAATCCATACTTGTCTCATGGTGTTTTTCGTTTGAACTCTATTTGCAGTTTTATTGAAGTTATGACTCAAGTTCTATCCACTTGATTTATTGGTGTTGAACCTATTCCTGTTGGTGGACTGAACATTCCTCGGGTATCTACTGTACCCAAACTGTCTAGAGGAGTTTGGTTTATTAAAAAATTTCTGTGAATATGCAGGACCTCCCCAGTTTGTTTTGTACCAACCCATTCTGTTATAGAAGTTAAAGTTTCTGTTTTGACTCACATAGCTTGACCTGTTCTTGTTCTGGTGAATGGGCATATTAGGTTACTTCACGAAGTTCATTCCTATTTTAGATTGTCATCTAGTATTGTTTGTTGAGTTTTCCTTTGAATGTTGAACATTTTGAACATTGTTAGAATTGGATGGTGTGTCCAGTTTTTCTTTCCCTTTAGTTGGGCAAAATGTTGTAGTTTTGAATTCAAATGGTCTTTTCTGTGTCGGATTGTAGCCCAATCCTTCCTTATTGAAATTAACTCTAGTACCCAATAGAGTTTCTAAGTTCGACTTTCCCTGAACAAATTTTTCTAGAGTTTTTTGTTTTTCTTCCAGCTCTTCATGCAATTTTTCACAATTTTTCAGAAGTTCTGAATTCACTTTCTTAACAGCTTCGTTCTTCTCAATGATTAAGTTGTTTTCACTTTGACTCTCTTGAAGCTTTGATTTAAGTTCATCATTCTCTTTTCTGAGAGTGTTCAATTCTTCTAATTCTTCCTTGGCCTTTTTATTTTCTTCGTTAGTTTGGATCTGTTCTTCAGTGATAGCAGTCAATTTTCTCTTTACCATCCTATGCTCTTTACTTAAAGCATCAAACTTAGCTAGCAATTCGGCATAGGAATCTTCCCAATCATCAATGGTAAAGTTCTCAAAAATGTTTGTTACCTCTTCGTCACTTTTGGCCATGAGGCATATTCCTTCTTCGTCCTCCTCTAAAGATCTGGCCACTGGGTCTTCCTCCTCGTCACTCCACGTGCAGACCATAGCTTGAGGTTTCTTTTTCTACACCTTGGAGGCCTTCTTCTGGAGCTCAGGACATTCACCTTTTATGAGCCCTGTCTTCCTGCAGTGATAACATGCAATCTTCTTAGTACTTCTGGTTTTATCATTATTGGAATCAAACTTCTTACCAGAAGAGTACAACCCTTTTCTTCTGAATATTTTTCCCTTCATTTTCAGAAATTTTTGACACTGACGAGTGAGCATAGCCTGCTCCTCTTGATCAAGGTCTGACAGAACGTCAGACTCTCCACTGCTACTACCACTGCTACTGCTAGCTTTAATGCTGGACACCTTGAGGGCAATGTTCTTGCCCTTCTTATCACTTCCTTCACCATTCCTTTTGAACTTCATCTCGTAGGTCATTAGGTATCCTATCAGTTCAGTGACTGTCATTTTCGACAGGTCCCTAGACTCTTCTATCACTATGGCCTTAGTGTGCCAGGTGGGGGATAGCGACCTAAGAACTCTCCTGACAATGTCCCCCTCTGAAATTTGTTTCCCAAGCCCAGTAAGACTATTAGTAATCAAAGACAAACGGGCATACATTTCAGTGATCGTCTCCTCAGATTTCATTTTAAATAATTCATATTCTGCGGTAAGCATGTTTACCTTAGTGGCCTCCACTTCGGATGTACCTTCGTAGATCAGCTCCAATTCATCCCACATCTTTTTGGCAGTCTTGCAGGCTGAAATCTGGGCGTATTCATCAGGGTGAACAGCGCACTGTATGATGTTCAGGGGCGACCAGTTGATGGTTGACAGTTTGACGTGATCATCCGTCCACGCATCTTCATTCGGTGGAAGCTCATAAGGCCCTACGGTGATCACTCTCCAGAGCTTGTGGCTCTGGGCTCTCATAAACACCTCCATCTTATTTTTTCAGTAGAAATAGTTAGTACCATCAAAGAAAGGAGGGCGACTTATGGACTTTCCCTCAGCCATGAAGCTTCGAGGACCGCTAGATCCAGGATTACCCTGGCCGTTGGACCACATGATGGGTAACCTACTCTGATACCAATTGATAGCATGAAGAGTGAGCTAGAAGGGGGGGGGGGATAAATAGATCACTCCCTAATTTAAAACGATTTGAATAGTGAGCGATGAAATCCTAGTTGCAGTAAGTGAATCTTTCAGAACAGCCCATAGAGAGAGAAACTAAGTAGAAACTAAACGAGAATGAATTGAAATAGAACAGTGATCAAACAGCAGACGTGCTTGAACCACAATAAAAGGTCAGCGAAATGAACCACACAGAAGCAGTCGATCAAGCACCCAACCACAAAGGAGTCAGAGTTTTTAGGTGGTTCGATTGCGAACAGCAATCTACGTCCACCTGTGGATGCACTTTTTTCTTTCTCAAATAGCGATCTATTCGTTTGTTTAGTAAGTGCGTGGGCGTGCCAGTCACCGGAGTGACAATTTATTCGGGCTCCGTGGAAGCCCATGGTGCGCTCGATCTGACTTCGTCAGACGATTGTGTGGTTCGTGTCGGGACCAGATCCCGTCGTGCCATAAAGGCCACGACGTCATTTACATCCCCCATACGAGAGAACACCCTTGATTAATTGCCAAAATTAGGGGCCCTGCAGCCGAAAGGACTAATACTAACTACGCGAGAAAGAAGGAGGAATAGATTATGTGCGTCCGCATCAGGATACGAGCCGCGGGTTATGTTGGTCACTCGTGGACCTTTTTCATGTTCGGACAGAGGTCCGTAATGGAATCGCGGTGAAAGCTGAGATTAAACCCGTTCAAATGTCTGCTGGATGCACGACAATTTTAGTAGTGGCTCGGAAGGGATCCGGCCTGAGAAGTGGGTCCGATTTAATCGGAATGTTGGCCCGCGGAGAGGTCGGATCATGGCCATGTTGGGAGGACTCCCAAGGCTCAAGCCCGGCCTACGAGGGCCACATTATTGTTCCTTCAGCACCGGACCACAGGGAGAGACGGGGTTGCACTGTGGATTATTACTATTTTTATCCGGGTTACTATATATATATATATATATATTCATTACTTATCTCCCTTTTATGTATTTGTTCTGAATGATTTTTTTGTTTATCATTATTATTATTATTATTATCATTATTATCTCACATTTTTTTTCATTTCTTATGTATATATTCAGATTTATTTATTTATCATAAGTTTTATTAATTTATTATTATTATTATTATTATTATCATTATCATTATATATTATATATATATATTCTTAGAGAGAGAGTGAGCCGCTGGAGGGTCAAAAAAGGGGGGCTGAAGGGGCGTGCCAGCGAGGGTGTCAAAGGGTGCGCCGGATAGAGATCGGGCTAGGTCGGTGCAGGTTGTGCCAAGGCTGAAGGCAGGTCGGTGCAGGTCTGGGCCGACAGCAGGTCGGTGCAGCCTGCGGGCTGAAGTCGATGCAGCCTTACACTGTAGAGGGGCAAGGTCGGTGCAGCCTGCGTGCTGAAGTCGGTGCAGCTTTGGGCTGTAGAGGGGCAAGGTCGGTGCAGCCTGCGGGCTGAAGTCGGTGCAGCTTTGGGCTGTATAGGGGCAAGGTCGGTGCGGCCTGCGGGCTGAAGTCGGTGCAGCTTTAGGCTGTATAGGGGCAAGGTCTGTGCGGCCTGCGGGCTGAAGTCGGTGCACATGGGCTGTAGAGGGGGCAAGGTCTGTACGGACTGCGGGCTGAAGTCGGTGCAGCTTTGGGCTGTAGAGGGGGCAAGGTCTGTACGGCCTACGGGCTGAAGTCGGTGTAGCTTTGGGCTGTAGAGGGGCAGGGTCTATACGGCCTGCGGGCTGAAGTCGGTGCAGCTTCAGGCTGTTGAGGGGCAATGTCTGTATGGCCTGCAGGCTGAAGTCGGTGCAGCTTTGGGCTGTAGAGGGGCAAGGTCGGCTATAGAGGGGCAAGGTCTGTACGGCCTGTGGGCTGAAGCCGGTGCAGCTTTGGGCTGTAGAGGGGCAAGGTCTGTACGGCCTGCGGGCTGAAGTCGGTGCAACTTTGGGCTGTAGAGAGGCAAGGTATGTACGGCCCACGGGCTAAAGTCAGTGCAGCTTTGGGCTGTAGAGGGGCAAGGTCTGTACGGCCTGCGGGATGAAGTCGGTGCAGCTTTAGGGGCAAGGTCTGTACGGCCTGCGGGCTGAAGTCGGTGTAGCTTTGGGCTGTAGAGGGGCAAGGTATGTACGGCCTGCGGGTTGAAGTCGGTGCAGCTTTAGGCTGTAGAGGGGCAAAGTATGTACGGCCTGCGGGCCGAAGTTGGTGCAGCTTTGGGCAGCCGAGGTCGGTGCACGTTGGAGCTGGAAGTGGATGCCGTTGCAGCTGAGGTCGGTGCAGCTGGGGCCCGGAGTCAGTGCAAGTCACGAGGACTATGCACGTGAAGAATAAGGTCCGTGCACATATGCACCGGGCTAGGCCAAGGTCGGTGCACAAAGGCACCGGGTTAGGTCAAGGTCGGTGCACAAAGGCACCGGGTTAAGGGGTGTCGGGTTAATAGAAGGTCGGTGTACAAAGGCACCATGGGTAAAGGGAGAGAGGGAGACGATGGGAACGCGTGAGGGAGAGAGAGAGGGTGAGCGGCTGAGAAAGGGTGTGCCGGGTAAGAGGAGGTGAGGGTGTGTGCCGAGGAAAGGCATGCCGAGCGTGCCGCTGGGGGTTCAAGAAAGTAAGGGAGTGTGCCGTGGAGGATTGATAAGGTGTACCGGTGAAGGCTGGAATAGGCGTGCCGGCGAAGGCCCACTCCTCCTTTACTTATTTTAAGGCTTTTCTTTTCTTCTTTTCCTTGATCTTTATATAGTTTTATACAAATCTTTCCTCCCTCTTCCCACAGCCTTTTCTTTGCAGATCGAGCGTTTAACTCGCCAGGTCGTCATTGGGTCCGGTTCTTCTCATGTTACCCGCAGCGCCTTATTTCGGTTGGAGTGTTCTATCACCGATCGTTCCATGCATTTATTGCTTCCTTTTGCCTTTTAATTCATTATTGCTCCATTTGTTTGTAGCTTCCTTTTGCCTTTTCAACGTGTTATAATTTCAAACAAAAATTTGGCAGCATCTCCCCTTGACCCGAGCGTAAGGGAGATACAGGGAATGCGCCCACATGGAGTGGCGGAACCCGACAACTGGAGGTGGGCGCCCGAGAGCGGTAACACCTTTAATAAAACCTAGGAAAACCCGAAAGCGACGATGGACAAGAAACCCCTCTAGGGGCGGCTGGGAAGTGCACTGGACTAAGAAGGCTGGGGGTGTGTCGGTGAAGAGTGGCCTGGGCGTGCTGGGGAAGACCCACAGGAAGTCTGCCGGCGAAGGGCTTGGCCAGGGCAGGCCGGGGAAAGGCCGAAGGGGCATACCGGCGAAGGCCATCACAGGCGTGCCGGGGGAGGGCAGCCAGGGCCGTGCCGGCTAAGAGTTGCCAGGTGTGCCGCTGAAGGCCCACTGGGGGTGTGCCGGAGAAGGGTTGATTAGCTGTGCCAGTGAAGGGTTCAAAGGATGCGTACTGGGGAAGGCACCAAGGGGGCGTACCGCTGGAGGGCTAGACGGGGTGTGTCGCCTGAAGGCTAAGGGGGTTGGACTGAAGGAAGGCCAACTAAATGGAATAGAACCTAAGGGGAAAGACAGGGGATCTTGCGTTGGCTCATCCAAACAGGGGCGTTGGTTAGTAACGGGGAGATTATTCTGAGGAAGGGAGGAAGGCCAATGCTGATATTGGGCTTGGGTATGCGAAGAAGAAGAAAAGAACAATGACGAGGGGGACGAAGGCCCACGCTAAGGATCAAACGGTCGGGAGGCGGAGGGGGAAGCGTTCAAGCGCGCACACGGATTCAAACCAACAGAGACAGTAAAAAGAAAGAACTCAAAAGAGAGATTTTATTCATGGATGACAAAGGCCGCAGCCGGCCACATACACCTCAGAACACTGGAACCGGAGGCACAACGGAGGGGAAAGAAAGAAAAGCAAAGGGAGAAAGAAAAGGGAGGAACTGGGGGCGAGCAGGGGCGACGGCTCGCTGCCCTCCCCCTTTCCCCCTGATACATCACATGCCCTCTCTCTCTCTCTCCCTTACTCTCTCTTCTGGGTGGTTGTCGGAGGGGAACCCCATGGCGGAGCTTCCTTCTTCTTCTTCTCCTTCTTCTTCCTCCGGAGGCGGTGGCTCTCTCCAGCTGCATGTGTGCGTCTGCGTAGTCGTCTCTTCTCCCTTCTGCCCCCTTTATTTGCTGGCAGATGAGGCTTTTTATACTCCCCGTGGCGGAAGCCTTCGAACACGGTAGTCGGAAGCTGGAAGCGACCGGTCATGATGGGGTTTGACTTTCCCCCGTCCTCGATGTCAGGGGAGTAGCCTGCGTGGCCCAACCTCCGGCCGACACCTCAGATAGCCCACTACGCGCCAAAGATCTGTAGGGCATGGGCACGAGATTTGGTCTACCGGACGTGCCGTTGAAATGCCTGAATGTTGTGCCGCTGGGCTAAACAAGCGTGTCGCTGAGAGGGCCAAAAGGGCGTGCCGCTGAAGGACGTTGGGGGCGTGCCGCTGAAGGGCCAACGGGGTGTGCCGTTGAAGGCCTATGGGGGCGTGCTGCTGAAGGGGCATCCAGGGCGTGCCACTGAGGGGCATTGGGGCGTGCCGCTGAAGGGGCATCAGTGGCGTGCCGCTGAAGGACCACCCTGGGTGTGCCGCTGAAGGGCGTGCCGCTGAAGGCCTCAGGGCGTGCCGCTGAAGGGCGTTGGGGGCGTGCCGCTGAGGGCCCAAAAGGGCAGTTCTGAGCCTGTTGGTGGCGTGAATTGTGGCTCTTTTAATTTTCTTCGAGGCCCATGGACTATAAGGCCTCTTGGTGGCTGATCCCTCTTCGCTGTCATGACTTCGGAGATGGCTTCACGGTGGTGTGTATGCGTTCGAGGAGTCTGGATGGCCCCTTTTCTACGCAGTTTTCTTCTGTTAAAGTTGTTGTTTATGCTGGGCTAGTTGGGACATGCAGGCGTGCAATTTTACATGTCCACAAATGCCCCCCACCCACGGGTAGCGTAGGCGAAGAATGATTCGGGCGGTGCCCGTGGGTGTACTTGTCTCTTTTCTCTTCGTCAGCACTGACGGGGTGATGGGAGCCGACGTGGTATGTTGGTCTCTTCTTCTCTTCATCAGTGCCGACGGGGTGTCAGGAACTGACGTGGTGTATTGGTCTTTTCCTCTCTTCTTCAGTGCCGACGGAGTGCCGGGGACTGACGTAGTATGTTAGTCTCTTTGTCTCTTCGCCAGTGCTGACGGGGTGCCGGGAACTGACGTGGTTTGTTGGTCTCTTCTTCTCTTCATTAGTGCCGACTCGGTGCCGGGGACTGACGTAACATGTTGGTCTCTTTGTCTCTTTATCAGTGCCGACGGGGTGTCGGGAACTGACGTAACACGTTGGTATCTTTGTCTCTTCATCAGTGCCGAGGGGGTGCAGGGGATGGACGTGGTATGTTGGTCTCTTCTTCTCTTCATCAGTGCCGACGGGGTGCCGGGAACTGACGTGGTGTATTGGTCTTTTCCTCTCTTTGTCAGTGCCGAGGGGGTGCCGGGGACTGATGTAGTATATTAGTCTCTTTGTCTCTTCGCCAGTGCCGACGGGGTGCCGGGAACTGACGTGGTTTGTTGGTCTCTTTGTCTCTTCATCAGCGTCGACGGGGTGCCGGGAACTGACGTGGTTTGTTGGTCTCTTTATCTCTTTTCTTCTTTTCCTTTTTTTTTGAACCACATTACCGGTATAAGCGCCCTTTCGGGTTTTCACCGGCACCGGCCCCCTCTTGCTTTTGCCCACGCGCCCTCTCAGGTTTTCACGTGGCGGGGTACCCGATTTTACATGCAGCGCCCTTTTCGGGTTTTTGCCACAGCTGGGTTGCTGCCATTTTTGCCCTTGTCCCTGTGTAGGGGCACGTCTGGCGGGGCACCTCTATTTTAAGCCCCTTTCTCTTATTTATTTTTTTCTTCTCTCTCTCTCTCTTTTGACGAGTGGATAATATGTGGTTGTTGGCTAGGGCCCGAAGCCTTGCGCCGAAAGATAAGGTTCATTCGTCGGTAAGAAGATAATGCCAACGCAGTGGGAGAATTTCTACCGATTCGGACGTAAGGTCCGTAATGACAATATTGTGTGAGAGCGGGTGGTTAAGGCACAAAGCCTTGCACCGGAAAGGGACTTATTCATTGGCAAGGGACTAATGCCAGCGCAAGGATAAAGATTCTGTCGATTCGGGCGTAAGGCCTGCAATGGCGATTTTGTGTGATGGAAGGTGGCTAATGCACGAAGCCTTGCGCCGGAAAAGGAATTATTTGCTGGCGAGGTGGTAATGCCAACACAGGGGTGGAGTAGGCTTTGCCCGTGCGGATGCCCGTCGATATGCAGGGGGGCGTGGACGGACCATCCTCACGGAGACATTTGTCATCGTGCATTATTTACGCGCACCCTCACATATACGTGCGCACATGTACATATATAGGTATATATATATATATTTATATTTATCTAGTATCTTCACTATTATTATTATATATATATGTATATTTGCCGTAGTTTCTTCCTCCTCCTTCCTTCTTTGCCTTCTCCTTTCTTCTCTTCCCCCTTTTTGTTCCCCCCCCCTTTTATTCTTCATCTTCTTTTCCCCTTTTTTTTTAATTTTCTTCTCTCTCTCTTTTTTCCTCTCTTTTTCTTTCTCCTTTCCCCCCCTTTTTCTCTCTTTTTTGTCGAGATTTCACCCGTCTCTCTCTCTTTTTCTTCCCCTTTTTGTTTTTTAATTTTTTCCTTTTTCATTCACTCTTCTTCTTTCCCTCCCCCCTTTTCTATTTTTTCCTTTTTTTTCTTTTTTTCCTTGCCCCCTATATAAAGGGGCGGGGTGGCTCGAACGGGCCACCCCCTTTCAAACTCTCCCTCTTCCCTCTCTCTTTCTCTCTCTTCGATGACCGAGCGGACGAAGTCCCCCCCGTCCTTCTTCTTCTCTTTCCTCTCCGACGTCGGACGCCAACTCCGCCACTGTCGTCGTCGTCGCCTTCTCCATCGCCGGGGTGAGGAGACGGCCGCGAGGGGCCTCCCCTCTTCTTCTCCTTCCTCTTCCTCTCTTCCTTTTTCCTTTCTCTTCTCCGTCTTCGGGGGATGGTGGAGCCCTAGGCTCCCCGCCTTCTCTCTTCTGCCTCTTCCCTCTCTCTTCCTTCCCTTCCTTCTTATTCTCCCTCTTCTCTTCTCTTGGCGTTGTGGGGGACCGTCAGCCGGACGTGCCGTAGACGGTGGTGCCGAGCGTGCCGGAGAGCGGAGGCATGGGGCGTGCTGGGGAAACCCCCCCAGGGTGTACCGGAGAAGGGGGCATGAGGGCACGCCGTGGGAGAGCCTTCGGTGTACCGGAGAGAACGCCAGGAAGTGTGTCGGAGAGGGGGCTCCTTGGGTGCGTCGGCGAAGCGGGGTTGCGAGTGTGCCAGGGAAGGGCGGCCGACGCGTGCCGGCGAAGGCCGCTTAGAGCGTGCCGGTGAATACCCGCATGGGTGTACCGGCGGGGGCGGCTCCAGGGTGTGCCGGGGAAGGCCACTCCATGGCATACCGGCGAAGGGGAGCCAGAGCGTGTAGGCGAAGGGCGCTCCAGCCGTGTCGGGGAAGACCACGGGGGCCGTGCCGACGAAGGGGAGCTGGGCTGTGCCGGGTAGCCGCTTCAGGGGGTGTGCCGGGGAAGGCCACAGGGGCGTACCGGCGAAGGGGCTTTGGGCAGTGCACCGGCGAGAGTGGGGGAAGGAAGACTTCTTCGATTGGAGGACTTCCGGTGTTGCCTCTCGGGGCCCACCGTGACTTTGTTGGGGCCGTCACTCCTTGTGGACGGACACCCGTGTTTTCCCTTATGCCTCTGGCCTTGGGGAAACTCTGCCAAAATTTCGTCAGAAATTGGCAGCCTCTTATTCATTTCACTTGTAGTAGAGCCCCTTTGCCGTTTTCATTTTTCTTCGCCCGTGGCTTGTTCTGATCTTTTATTTGTCGTACCTTTGCAGATAAATGGCTGCCCCAAGCCGTTCCTCTACTCTTGCTGCCACAGCCGGTGCCGTCCTTATTCCCCCGCCTCCCATGCCAGCCGTCACGTGGCTCAATATGGAAGAACTAGATAGGGAGCATGCTAAAATAGCAGCACTAGCCGAGTCCTCGGACTCTGAAATCAAGACGATGGACTATCATCGGCTTTCCCAGGTCGAGAATCACTTTATCTTCGACCGGACCGGTGAATATCGAAAGGACTTCCTGAAGGATAAGCATCTCATCCAATTTTTGAAGTACTTTCGCTCCCGGGAGAGGCGGGAGTTACGAGCTGTGCGGGAGGTCGAGCTGTCTAGTGTCCCGAGGAGCATCCCGATGTACTTGGTGGGTGAGGCCCAGGAATGGAAGCATGTCCTGGGGATCGAAGGAGTGCTGCCGGCCGAAGACAGATTGGTGCGAGCACCTCAATTCACCCCGGCGAAGTGGGACATGTCTGCTGGACGGGTGCAAGACGAGCCGCCTCGCTTTGGTTTATTCTTGGCTCCCCTGAAATGGGGCTATAGGGAGGAGCCCTTCACGCTGGATTGCCTGGCCGTCTGATTCAAGTACGAGTTGGCGCTGGGCTGGTTCGGGGAGCTGAAGCTCCAGGATGCTCACAGCTTCAAGGAAGGGGCAGTAGAATTCACCGAGTATGTGCTGTTCAACTACGGCCCATTACTGGTCCGGGCTGGTATTTACCACAGCGTCTACACCTCCCGCTACGGCTACCCCATTTCCAAGGGCCTGTGCTGCGGCATGATAGAGGTGTTCAGTGCTGAAACCAACAGCTTCTATACGGCGGAAGGCGAGACTTCACTCGACTTGTGGAGTCTTAGTCAGCTCAGCGGCTTGCCCATTGACGGGGAGCCTTATGAAGAAGTATGCCTCCCAGATCTGATCAAAGATGAAACTAATGGGGATGGCTATTATTCCCTTGGCTATTCATACCGATATCTCATGAAGGCTTACCGGGAACTGTACCAACTAGCACACGGAGGGAGGCAGCCTCCCCGTGGGGACCGGAAGAGGGTCCGCATGACTCTGTGGCTACAGTATTTTTATGATGGGCTGAAGCAATATGCAGAGTTTCCATGCATCGGCACCGCTGTTACTCGTAAGAAGCGTGCCAAGCCCAAGACCGATGTCAAGATTCCTTCCAGAGGACGCCGGAGTGGCCCCAATCCAGTGGGGGTTGACCCTCTAACACATTGCGCCGCGTTCCTTACGTACTGGCTGTGCTCATTTGCCATGCCGTATGGGGACGAGACCGTCATTCGGCCGTACGCCATCTACCCAGCATGTCAACTAGCGTGGGGGATCAAGTTGTCCTTGTGCCCGGCCACTCTTTGCCTGATATACAAGGTGCTAGGGGACATTAGCACACATCAGTTCCAGAGGCAAGCCCGATATGTGTGCCCGCTGCATTTCTTCAATGCATGGGTCTGTTCGCTATTCCCAGAGTTCGCCCCGCGTACTCTTCAAGACTGAGGACTGGTGCCGAGGATGTTGGAGTTTGCCAACGCGGAGCCAGGCTCTTCCTCCCAGCGGCTATATGATATTCGGGGCCGACTGACAACGGTTCCGCTGGACGCAGCCGGCACCATCCACTTCTGGGCGTTGGCCGCACATTCGAGCCCTCTGCTGAACAATAAGAGGGAATGCAAAGATGATCAGGTGGAGAAGTACGTCCACCCCATCAGCCAGGAGAATGTAGTCCGCCCATTGCTGGAACCCGAGCTCAGGGACTGGGCGTTATCCATTCGCCCGAGCGTGCTGGCATTCAGGAAGGGGGATAATTTGCTGCTAGAACCATACTACCCCTTCCGGTTCGGCCGAAATTTCGGATATGATCAGTATATCCCTGTCTATCATGCACAGTTCGGCCTACCTTCACGAAATCACCAGGGGAGTTCGACTGCCGAGAATGCCCGAAGCTGGTGGGACTTCTTTCATCGGGCGGACTCCGCGACTTTCAGGGTGCCATCCCCAGGCCGTATTCCTCGGGTGACCCTAGAGTACATAAAATGGTGGAATGCCCGGACGGCCTTCTATCGGTTGCACAAGACTGATTGCTGGGACGGGGCAGAGAGAAAGTTCATGAGCAGGCAACCAGTGCCAGTGCTCGACATCGACCCGGAGCACCTCCTTCGGCTCAAGAATAGGCAGGATAAGGAGGTGGAGGCATATCTGGCCGCCCGCCGAGAGGCTCGGGAAGCGAGGCCAACACCATAGGCACAGCTACCCCCGGTGGCCAAGGATGACTTCAAGAAGACTTTGAGGGACCTCTGCCGGATCGGGAGTGATCGCCTGGAGCTCATTAATTATCCGCTCTCTATGGAGGAAGAAGGAACTCCCGCAAAGATCTGGCGCCCGGAGAGGGACCCGATCTGCCCGTACCGCACATTCATGAGGCGGGAGGAGAGGAAGCCCGAGAATTATAAGGACACCACATGGCTATATGTCCTCCTCCGAGTGAACGGGCTGAAGATCGAGGACCAGACGGCCGCCATTCTGGGCAAGCGCCTGCAGGTCTCGTATTATTATGCCGATGGGTGGGGCATGGACCACTTCAATCTTTTCTACCACCTTTTGTTGAAGAAGCATGCAGACCTGGCTGCCCTAATTGACCGTTGCCAAAAAATCGAGGACGTGTGCTGGCTAGTCCGGGAGGCGACACGTCGGGACAAGGAGCCATCTCTGAGCTACTGGCCGATAACACTTCGGTTGTATACTGGCCCCCATGGTATTTGATCTTCCCTCTTCCTTTTATTCTCCTCCATCATCGTTGTGGCCTTTGCAGGGTATCGGATGCTAATCATATATATATGTTTCTGATAGACCACCCCGACGGCATACAAATGGCGACGTACCGGAACCTTCTTCGGCTCGTCCAGAAGCCCGCCTATTTTGATGCCGCATTACCGGCCCCGACCACGACCCCCTTGCCCAAGGCAGCGAAGAGGCCCCCGGGCTAAATCGCTTGTGAAGAAGACGGTGGATGCTGCCAAGGTGGCCAAGCAGCGGGACACGAAGCGGTGAAAAATAGAGGCCGCTAAGGCTTCGGCGGCTGCTCCTCCGGCGCCACGAATTCCATCTTTCGAGGAGTTTGAACTCACCCAGGCCGAGCCCAGTCAACCTGCCGGTTGGAATCTCCAACCATTAGTGTGCTTTTAAGGTCTATTTTCATTCCGAGGCAAGGCCTTGACACATGAATGTCTCTTCTTCTTTTTTTTGTCTCAGCTGCTGTGGAAGAGCCTCTACCCATGCCCATTCCTGACGTGGTGGAGCCCGCTCCTGCGCCCATCCCCGATGTGGTAGAGCAAGTATCCGTGCGTATTCCTGACATAGGAGAGGCTGCGGTTGCAGCAGGGGAGAGTTCAGCGTCGGCTCCGACTCCCCCCTTGCGAGTCAAGGGGAGATCTCGGGTGAAGTCGCCTATTAAGAAAGCGTTGGTCGTTGCCAAAGCGGCTGGGCGGCAAGAGGCAAAGCGAAGGAGGGTAGAGGTCTCCTCGGCTTCGGCGGATGTCTCTGCGGTGGCTCCCATCTTGTCGTTCGAGGAGTTCGAAGTCACTCGGGCCGAACCGAGCCGCCCCACCGGTGAGACTTGTTGACCGCTGATATTCTTTGGGATTTATTTGCTTCCCGGGGGTAGGGCTTTCATGTGTACATGACACGTGTACTTCTTCCTTTCAGCCGGTACAGAGGAGTCGGCACCTTCACCGACCTCGGGCGAGAGAGAGACTGCGGCTCCTAGGGCACCATCGCCTGTCAAGGAGGCCCTTGAACCGCCTCATGTTGTAGAAGCCGGAGGGGGTATTTATCTACGTCCAGTTAATTGACTTCTTTCATTCTTAAGGCCTCATCGGCTCTGGTGTGATCCACCCTCTTCTTTTATGTGGCAGCCATTGACACAGCAGTCATCGGGCTATTGTGGCCCCGCTTGCATCTCCCGGTGACGCGCACGTACACGCAGAAGAAGTTGAAGTCCGGCATCCTACCCTCGCCCGGCCCGCGTGAGGATGCGTCGATCATCGATCTCTAAGCGAAGGCCCCCTTGCCAGCAAGGGAAGAACCCATGGCGGTCGAGTCTTCATCAAGCGAAGAGGTAGATTATGACTACTCTTTCGAGGAGATGGCTTCTGGCGAGGGCATACCTGAGGCATCTGGGCCGCCCAAGTCGATCTTTAAGTTCCCTTCACTCGCTAGCTCTCTGAGCCTGATGGAGGAGGCTACTGTAAGTGTGAGCTTGTTCGTGCAGGCCTTCCTTTGTGACCATCTGTGACTTTATTCCTGTTATCCCTTGATCTTCAGGAACCAATTAAGTCGGAGGCCGTGGAGGGGGCTATCCCGGCTAAACCGGTCGATCGCTCAACAGGAGCTGACACGGGCTTGGGTAAGCTGGCCCTCTTGTTCGAGGCTTTGCAGCAGGAGTCAGTTGCGGAGACTTCGAGTGCTCCCGGAATGGCGGATGAGCCTTTGGAGGAGGGGGAGATCGCGCCCGAAGGCAGCATCGTCCCGGTGGCTGAAGTAAGCACGTGGGCCTTATGATTCTTTCCCTGATCTTTGATCCCGCATGATCCGTTTTGGGTAGCGGATGGCTAACTCTACTCCATGTGGTTAGGTAATGCCGACGCCAGGGAAGACGTCTGCCCGTGTCCGCAAGGCCATCGCCAAGCGGAGGCCGACTATTGGTCCGCTAGCGGTGGAGGGGCCGGCTTCGGGGGTGGAGACCCTGGCGGTTCTTGTGCAAGCGGGAGGCAGACCCCTACTGGTGGTTCCTATTCCGCCTCTGCCGAAGATCTCGGCTCAGGTGGAGGACCCGCTTCTGAAGAAGATATTTGCAGGACTTTACGCGCATCTGGAGGGGTCCCAGACGCAAGAGAGAGGTCGATCAGCGTTGGCTTCGGGCCTGGCCTTGCTCGAGGCCCCTCCTTCGGCCGAAGCAGCGGGACCTGCGCCTCCGTCCAGTGAAATGGTGGCGGTGGTGGACCGGGTGGAGGAAGAAGAGGTAGGTGAACACTGAATGATGGCGGCGCCAAGTGATTCGGCGGTGATCTTATCCATCCCCCTAGCGGTGGCTGGCCAGGGGTCTTCTGTCGAGTTATGCCGGCCAGGCGACTTGACTCTTGCCCTTCCATCTTCTTCGGTCGCGGTGGACGCTGATTTGTGGGCCGAGGTGGACAGGTGCGTAGATTTCATCCCCCCGACTGTGCCCTCGGTCAGCCATACCTCGTCAGGTGCGCCGGTCCGACAAATGTTAGTGACACTGCGGACAATGCTCTTCGCCGATCTTTCCTTGTCATATCAGGAGGTGCAGAGTATAGTGACGTAGCTGACCGGGGCATTGCAAGTGTTGGGCTGCCCACTCGAGGAATGGTCGTGGCAGGTTTTGTTGCTGCTGAAATATGTTAAACGTCACGAGTTCCTTAAGACCCAGGCTCCCGACGAGCATGCCGCTCTCGATGCCCAGGCGGATGAATATTTGCAAATCCTGGAGGCACGCCGCAACGATGAAGAGCAACACGGGAAGGCCCTGGAGGAAGGCCAGGGTGATGTTTGCTCCCTCAGGAGTCGGATCGCGAAGCTGGAGGGCTACCTTGCCGCAGCCAGGTCCGACCTTGCCCGAGCTAAAGGAGTAGTCGAGAGGGAAGGCGAAGCACTTGCCGTCGCCCAGGCCGAGATGGCGACTGTAGAGATAGAGCTTACCCACCTTGAAGAACGGAGGGGCCGACTGAGCAACATGACAAATTTCCCTTGCATCGGAATTCTCCCTCTCGAAGACATCTTTAGGGGCGTCGATTGAGCGTTGCATCCCTTAGCTCCCCCCCTTTTTCTTTTTGAAATGTAACATAGGGGTATGCCCCGAAGCACATGTCATTAAATCCCCTTTCTTTTGAATGGAACAAAGCACTTACAATTTCACGCGTCCTTCCAGTGTGCGTGGCGTTCACCCTAGGGGGGTATCTCTTTTCTCCTTTCTCTTCTTCTTTCACTCTCCTTTTTGTATATATTATTTTCTTCTTCCTCTGCCCTCTTTTCTCCCCCCCCCCCTTTCTTTTTTGTCGGCACACACCGGTAGAGTGTAAGTCCTTGCGGTAGTCCGCTCCGGGGGAGCCAGGCAGGAACCCATGTCGGGGCACAGGAGAGTGCTCGCCCTCCCAGGGGAAGGACGAGGGGACCACTCCACCATGCCAAATGGACGGATTACCAGTCTCTCCCAACGTCGGGACTGCGCACTGGCTTCAGGCGGGGGGCCTTGATGAGAGATCGGGCCTCTCGTAGCTCGGACGGGGGGCGAACGGTAACTTACTTAACCAATGATCCGGACGGGAGGTCCAAATCAAAGGGAATATTCACCACCCGAAGAGGATGGAGAAAAGAGTTTGTTTAGTCAATGGCCTGGACGGGAGGTCTAAGTCAAAGTGAATATTCACCGCCCGAAGGAGACGGAGAGAAGAGTTTGTTTATTCAATGACCTGGACGGGAGGTCCAAGTCAAAGGGAATATTCACCGCCCGAAAGAGACGGAGAGAAGAGTTTTTTTAGTCAATGGCCTGGACGGGAGGTCCAAGCTAAAGGGATACTCACTGCCCGAAGAGGACGGAGAGGAGAGTTTGTTTAGTCAATGGCCTGGACGGGAGGTCCAAGTCAAAGGGATGTTCACCGCCCGGAGAGGACGGAGAGAAGAGTTTATTTATTCAATGACCTGGACGGGCGGTCCAAGTCAAAGGGAATATCCACCGCCCGGAGAGGACGGAGAGAAGAGTTTGTTTAGTCAATGACCTGGGCGGGAGGTCCAGGCCAAAGAGAATATTTATCGGAGTTAACAAAGCGGCGGGGCCAAGGCGGCCGATCTGCTTTTTAATATCCCTGCCGACGCGGGGCGATGATTCAGGATGGGGGACCGCCCCTCTTTTCCCCTTTTCTTTTCTTTTTTTTACCATCTGTTTATCATCAGCATTGCTTCTCTTTCTTCGTTCTTTTCTTTATCTCTCCCTTTTTTCTCTTTTTTCTCTTTTTTCTTTTTTTTCTTTTTTTTCTTTTTTTTGTTCTTTCTCTCCTCTCCTTCTCTTTTCCCTTTTCTTTTTTTTCCTTCCTTCTTTTTTTCTCTTCCCCTTTTTTTTTCTTTTCTCTTGTTCCTTTTTGAGAATGTGAATGGCGATCAAGTCATTCGGACAGCAATCATGCAAATTCACCCAAGATAGGGCGAAGGATTTTATTATTGATCGAATGGGGGCGCTGGAGCATGGTACAACCTCAAGTGTCTCCCATTAAGAGGCGGGAATTGAACTTCCCCGCGGTGGTTGACAATTACATAAACTCCACCCTTGTAGACCTTTTGGACTACGTAGGGTCCGAGCCAATTTTCTTTCAGCTTACCCTTGGGGTTGGCAGCCATGACATCTCTTCTCTTGACCATGACAAGGTCACCTTTCTTGAATTCGCGCTCCTTGACAAGCTTGTCAAAGGCACGCGCTATCCGGGCCTGGTAGACCTGAATGTTCTATTGGGCCTGCAGCCACTTCCCTTCCAAACTGGAGAGCTCTTCGAGCCTTCGCTCGGCGTTGGTCTGCCCTTCATGGACAAGGCCGTGCTGAATGGCGACTCTGAGGGAAGGTATTCCCAATTCAATGGGGACCCATTGCCTCCGAGCCGTATACTAGAGAGAAAGGTGAGCAGCCGGTTCGGGTCTTGTATACGGTCCGGTACGCCCACAGTGCTTCGTACATTTTCTGTTCCCAGTCCCTTTTGTTAGAGCTAACAGTCTTGGCCAGGAGAGTGCAGAGTGTTTTATTAAAAGCTTTAGCCAGCCCATTAGCCTGTGGATTGTAAGGAGACGATGTCCTCCAATCAATTTTGTATTTTTCCGCCAGCCGGTAGACCTTCTGGTTATGGAAGTGGCTGTCGTTGTCGAAGACAATCCGGTCGGGGGTGCCAAACTGGAATATGATGTTACGGAGAACAAATTTGACTACGATCTCTCCGGTAACCTCTCTTAAGGTGACGGCCTCTGCCCACCGGGAGAAATAATCAGTTGCCGCCAAAATGTACTTACAGCCGGCGGATGACGTGGGTAAGGGACCTACGACGTCTGTTCCCCATTGGGCAAACGGCCAACTGGGCACCGTTGGATGCAGCTGCACGGGCGGCCTTCTGGGTATGGTGGCGTGTTCCTGACACTTCTGACATGACTTAGCATATTTGCAGCAGTCGTCGAACATTGCCGGCCAATAGTAGTCAAGCTTCTTTATTTCAATCTTCATTTTCGGTCCTGCCTGGTGTGCACCAGCTGTCTCGGCATGGACTTCCTTCATGGCCCTCCAAGCTTCTTCAATGGACAAGCATCGGAGGAGTAATTTCTATTTGGCGTCGGCCACAATTCGGAATAATATTCTATTTCGGAGCTCATAAGAGTCCTTGGTTCTAATTAGCTTGATCTTCTCTTCTCTTTGCTTGGGCAGTTGCTGGTATTTGAACCACTGCATCAGAGGGTCTCTCCAGTCAGGTTGGCCGACAGCTTCTGCTGCAGCGACCTCTGGTTCCTCCTCTTCTATTTCTTCTTCTATCATGCTGGGTATCTGGAGCTGATTTATCACTTGGATGTTGAGTAATCCATCTGGCGGCACTGCCAGTGAGCTCGCCAATTTTGCCAGGGCGTCGGCTTGTGCATTGTCTCCTCTGGCGACATGGCCTATCTCGAGGAGGTAGAACCACTCCATGAGCCCCTTCGCCTTAGCGTGATAAGGGAGCAACTCAGGTTTCCAGACGTCAAACTGCCCCTGTACCTGCTTGACGACCAGCAGCGAGTCGCCGAATACTTGGAGCATTTTGATCCCCATCTGGAGGGCCACCGTGAGGCCAATGATGAGAGCTTCATATTCTGCTTCATTATTCATGCAAGACTTGTTGATACAGCAGGAAGTGTGCAATACTTCCCCCTCTAGCGATTTGAGGACGATGCCGGCTCTGGCCCGTACCTTCGCTCGTCTGGACGGGGTCGCTTCTATTCTCGAGGCCCCGTCGAAGTACAGTTGCCAAACGGCTTGTTGGACCTGGTCCACCTCCAGTGTTTCATCTTCAGGTAGCTCCGTGGCCAACGGGGAGTCTTCGGGCATAGGGTGTGCTGCGAAGAAGTCCCCGACGGCTTGCCCCTTAACGGCCTTCTACGGCACGTAGGTGATAACAAACTCCATGAGTAGTACGGCCCATTTGCCAAGGCGCCCCTTCTGGACTGGCTGGGAGAGAATGTGCTTGATAGGATCGGCCCTGGATATTAAACTCACTTCATGGGACAGCATATAGTGCCTCAGCTTCTTGACTACAAAGACCAATGCATGGCAAATCTTTTCAATCGGGGTGTATTTGGCCTCTACTCCCACCAATCTTTGGCTGAGGTAGTAGAGAGCCCGCTCCTTCCCCTTGTCATTATTCTGGGCAAGCATTGCCCCCAGGGAATATTCGGTAGCCGCTATATAGAGAATAAGCGGTATGCCTTTGACGGGTGCCCCCAGGACTGGCGGGGTCTTCAGGTACTCTTTTAGCTAGTCGAACGCATGCCGACATTCGTGACCCCAGCTAAAGGGGGCATTCTTCATCATCAGCCTATGAAAGGGTTGGCAACGCCCCGACAGGCTGGAGATAAACCTGCGGATGTAAGCTAGCCGACCCTGTAGAGACCTCAGCTCCCCCAGGTTCCTAGGAGAAGGCAGCTCCTGGATGGCTTTTATCTTAAAGGGGTCAATCTCGATCCCTCTGTGTCGGATAATGATGTCGAGGAACTTCCCGCTAGAAATGCCGAAGGCGCACTTCATGGGGTTCATCTTCAGCCTGTACTGCCGGAGCCCGTGGAAGTCGACCCTGAGATCATTCAGATGATCGCCCCTTTCCTTGGTCTTGACGACCAAATCATCAATGTAGCATTCGACTTTGCTATACAACAGCTCGTTGAATATCTTGGTCATCGCCCGCTGATATGTGGCGCCGGCGTTCTTGAGGCCGAAGGGCATCCTCTTGTAGTGGAATATCCCCTTGGGCGACCTGAAGGCTGTGTGAATCCGATCGTGATCGGCTATCCAAATTTGATTGTAGCCGGATGATCCGTCCATAAAAGACAGGGCGTCGTGGCCAGTGGTCGCATCGATCATTACTTCGGTGATGGGCACCGAGAAGTCATCTTTCAGGCAGGCTTTATTCAGGTCACAGAAATCCACACAAATCCTGATCTGCCCGTTCTTCTTCTTCACCGGCACGATGTTAGCCAGCCAAGTAGTGTATTGGTTTTCTGCCACGAAGTCGACGTCTATGAGCTTGTCAACCTCCTTACAGATCTGGTTGATCAACTCCGGCCTCATACGCCGGGGAGACTGCTTCACTGGCTCCATCTTGGGATCAATGGCCAAAATGTGCTGAGTCACTTCAGGGCTGAGTCCGGGCATTTCTTTGTAGTTCCAGGCAAAGCAATCCCGGAATTCTTACAGTAGCTTCATGTATTATTCTCTCTTCTGTGGGGGTATAAGAGCACTCAGAAAGGTCGACCTGGGCGCTTTCTGTGCCGAGGTTGATCTCAATCAATTCATCGACGGTGGCCCGGCCGTCGTCTTCAGTCTCCGGCGGGGCCGGCGACAAATCGACAAAGTCTTGGTCTTCATTGTCCTCGGTCTCGAGGATGCCATCCCCTTCTTTACGTTCCTCGTGGTTGGGTGTTGAGGCTGCGTTCACCGCGCATTCCTCCTGGGCCATAGCCGGTGGGTCCACGGGGTTCCCTGGTGTAGAAAGGCACGGGGCCGCCTCGGGACCTTTTGTGTACTCATCATAGACAACATCGGCGGGGGCCGGGGCAGCTGCATCTTCGGGGGCCTGGTACTGAATAGATATTGTATAGGCTCCTCTTCCGGGGCTGCCCGTCACATGGGGGCACGGCGGGGCTACCACATAGTCTCCCATTCTGAGCTCAGCCCTCTCAATGAGGTCTTGAGCATTGTCCTTGAAGACATAGCAATCTTCAATGGCATGACCCAGTATCTGATGATAGGGACAAAATAGTGGGTCCCCACTTCTTCGGGCGTCCTGCAGCCTCTTGGACCTCGGGAGGGAGACCTTGCCGTAATGGCAGGCCCAATCAAAGATACCCCGAGTCTTCTCTCTTGGGAAGGAGTAGGGCTTCTGCAGCTTCTCTTGAAGTGTCAGGCCTCGCCTGGCTGGCTGCCCGGTCAGAGGGCTCGCCGTATCTCTTGCTTCCGTCCTCGACCAGACGGAGGCTTCAGGACCGGTGTCTTGGGGCCGAGACACGTTGCCACCCCATGGGCGGAGAGAGCCCTGGATCAGGTCGGTCACTAGCGAGGTTAACTCAGCCAGCCGTGCCTTTAACACCTCGATCTCCCGTTGCTGCCTATGGTATAAGGCGTACATGACGGGGTCGTATCGAGGAGAATCCGGAGCATGGCCCATGCTACTACTCCTTACTTTGCCAGCAGGTCGGGGTGAGGGCGCCCCGGTGGTGTGATCCTTCAAGGTCAACCCTCAGAAAAGGAGGAAGTCTTCCCCATGCAGTGACGGCGGAGAGGGTTCCAAAGGAACACTTCGTCGTCTTGTGCCCCCTCAGCCAGGGGCGTGGGATATACATCTTGGCGGGCTTCCCGCGAGTCTGCACCCTCCGCGGGGTCATCGCCGGACAGGGCCGAAACCGATATAACATCAGTTTCGTAGTAATCTTCAAGTGAAAAGCCCAGACCGGGGTGCTTGGTAATTTGCAACAGTCGCCGATCCAGGTTTGGTGGGTTCCACATCCTTTCAAACATTTCCTTCTGGCTGGAGGGTTGATAGGGGGGAATCTTTTACTTTTTGACCACTCTGATTGCCCGGTCAGTCATGTGAGGAAGTCCTGCGATGGGGACGTGCGGGTCATTCAGTTCGTCAGGGAATCGGCAATCGTCATCTTCCCTGACTGGCTTTTCCCCAGCAACATAAAAGATAGTGGGTGGCCCCTCAGGGTTTGGCACCTCAAAAGTTCTCAACTGCTCGGCTACTTGACTGTCAACTTCTATTATGGGCTTGATGATCCCTGGCGGGACTCTGACATCCTCCAGCAGGTCTTCGAGGCAAGGCGTCCCCGGTGTAGAATAGATGGCAAGAGGAGCTGCCTTGAATACCCCTCCTTCTTGTGTAATGAATGGTACATGTGGGGGAGCCACATAGCCTGGGGGCGGCGGAGGAAACCAACCACCCGACTCCACTATCTTCTTTCCTCTGTCTTAGGCGGCTTGGGGAGCTTGCTTTGCCTTCTCTAAGTACAGATTGGCATCTGATAAATGACACTCGAACACCTCGAATAGGTGGAGATCGGCGAAGATCCTAACTTCCTTCCCCTCGCAAGGGTACTTGATGCATTGGTGCAGGGTGGAAGGCACCACTCTATTCTGGTGCAGCCAAGGCCGGCCAAACAGCGCCTTATAGGAGGTGTTGGAGTTGATGATGTGGAATTGGACCTTGGTGGTGAAATCATCAAAGGTCAAGTTAAATTCTGTGACCCCCATGGGCACCTCGCATTTTTGGTTAAAACCAGCAATCTTGACGTTCTTGATCTCAACCAAGTGTACGTCAAAGTAGTGTTTTTGGTACACTCGGTAGGGAAGTATATTCACTGCCGCCCCCGGGTCAATCAGGACCCTGTTGATAGGCTGGCCATTTAGCTGCCCTTTCATGTAGAGGGTTCTGTTATGACCGCAGGTGGGCAAGAGCATGTCATCTTCTGTGAAAGCCACATCCACTTCAGGTGATATTTTTTCCAGACAGGCTTCAAGGTATGCTGGCATCTGGAGTGCGGCAATAATGGCTTGCCGTGTTTCTTCATCCAAAGATAGCATCTCCCATACGGTAAATCGGGCCGGGATCTTCTTGAGGTGTCTGACTATTCAGTCGGCAGCCCACACCTTGAGTAACTTCATCTCTTCGGCCTTGCTACGCCTGCCCCCACCTTGGAACTGGGGTGCTAGATCAGAGGATGCCTCCTTTGCGGGTTCTGTCATAGCCTGTTGAGCCTGTGGGGCCTGTTGGGCTTCCTCCTTTTCTTGCATAAATTCGGTGAGGTTCGGGACGCCGTCAAATTCCTCCCCTGGCTGAGGAGGGGTCGCCGCTGGTGGAGCTTGGGGACTGATTGCTTCTTTGGTCAAAGGAGACCCTTGGGAGCGTGCCTACCTCTCTGCTCGGGCCAACAGAAACTCGGCGAATGAAGGGATGCCCCGGCTCCTGGATCCTGCAGGATAGAGACCCGACGGGGGAGGGATCTTGGTGCCTCGAACCTTGGGCTTGGGGACCTGGTATGGCTGCTCTCTCCTGAGCATGATGTTTAAAATATCTTGAGGAGGGCGCACCCATTTCCTTCCAGACCTGGTGGCGTGTTGGGAAGCGGATGCTTCAGCCTGGTTCGCCTCCGTCGGCTCATGGGGTAGCTCTTCTTATTTTTCTTCCAGGGAGAGGGCGGTGTCGAACAACGCCGAGAGGGTGTTGCAGGCGACGATAACCTCCTTTCTCTTCTTGCTCTTGGGCCTTCTCTTCTTCTTATTCTTTCCTGCTGTAGCCGCCGACTGCTCTTGGGGAAGTCCACCCCACAGTGGAGGTTCTTTCTCTGTTTCAGTTTCTGTTCCTGGAGCTAGTTCGAGTGATTCGAACTCCTCCCAGGGGACATATTCTTTCAGCTCCACGGGCTGGATTTCGGGCTGTTCATAATCTTCCAGCCCATCAATAACAGCCTGGAGTCTTTCAGCCGCCGGGCTGGTCCTCTTATACATTCGCATCGGGACGCACTTCTTTTTGTTGTGAGTCGGCCGCCTCATGACTAGACGAGGGGCCGTGTCATGCCAGACCGGGTTCACCGGGGGCAGTGCTGGCAGGGGTGTCACACCCCTCAGATGAACTCCCGGGGTGGGCCGAGGGATCCATGCTCATCTATACTACTTGGGTACAGTCTGCCAACCCCCTTGGTCTTGAGCCGGGGCCATAATAAAAGTTTCATAAGTGGCGCGGGTGCTGGCCTCCACCCACTCTTCAGGCAACTCCTGGTATAATGAGACCATGTTGACGGTGGAGGTTATGCTGGGCAACTCATGCGGTTGCGGGGGGTCTACCTTATGCTCCCCCATGTCCAGCTCCCCACTCTTGATTAAGGACTCAATGACGTCCTTGAAGACGTAGCAGTCCTCAATAGTGTGCCCGAGCATCCGGTGGTGCAGGCAGAAGCGCGGGTCATCTTTCTTCTTTAGGTCACTGGGCCTCTTTGGTTCTGGCAACGTGATTTTGTTGTAGCTGGTTGCCCACTCGAAGAGGAGCCGGGACTTGTCTCGGGAGAAGGAATATAGCTTGTTTCTGATCTTCTCCCTGAGCGAGGGGCCTTCCCGCCATTCTGTAGGTCTGGGCGGGGGAGAGTTGGTGGTCCCTTTGGCTCTTTCCTTCTGTTTCTCAAAGGTCTGGAAATCTAGTGCATGCACCTCGGGGGGAGCTGGCTTGTTCTCGGCCTGTCTGGCTCTCTGGCTTGATATGGTCGGGGTGGAGGAATATCGGGCCAGGAATGCCTCAATCTCGACCACTATATTGTTCAGGCAGTCGAATGTCTTGACCTCAGTGCTGATCATCCTTTCCAGGATTTCCTTTTTCAAATTCTGTTTGCAGATCTGCACTGCGTCCTCCTAATGCGGGGGACGCCTGCACCTAATGCTGAGGTTCCTCCACCTTTTGATGTAGTCGAGAGCCGACTCGTCTTTCCTCTGCCTTGTGGCATAGAGTTCTGCCACAGTAACTTCCCGTTCAGCGACGTAGAACCTTTCTTTGAACTTTTTCTGCATGTCGGGCCAATCAACAACAGACCCGGGCGGCAGGCTGGAGTACCACTCAAAGGCAAGCCCCGTGAATGTCGAGCCAAAAAACTTCAGGAGGTAGGCTTCATCGACAGCCAAATCTCCCATGACATTAACATAATAGGCAATGTGCTCCCTGGAGACCCTTGCCCATTAAACTTTTCAAACTTCGGTGGCTTGGTGATGCCAACCGACAGCTTTTTTGCGGCATAATGAGCCGGATAGGGCACCCGGTAGACGTCGAACAGCGTCTGATCCCCATCGCCTCTCTCTGCCAGTTTCATGTCTATCATTTGTTCAAGCATCAGCCGGCTTATTGCTGTCGGGTCGACCGAGCTTGGGTAGAAATGAGCGGGCTACGCACTCGGGGTAGTCAGCACAGTCGCCTGAGGGGCCACGGGGGACCCTTGGGACGGCGGGGCCTGCGGAAGGGCCGGTGCTGTGTACTGTGCTTGTTGCGGGGGCATGCCCCCAGGGAAGCTGGGAGTTGCCGGGGAGGTCGCAGCTTGCAGAGTTACTTCTGAGGATTGCCTGTTGCCCGCGGGCGCTTCGAGCAGAACCTTGGTCTGTCCGGACGTCGAGGGTTGTGCGTTCTGCTCATTTAGTTGCTTCTTCAGCAACTCAATCTCTTGTTGGAATCGTTGCATCATGTGCAACATTGCCGGGTCGGTTGTGGGGAGATTGGGCATGCCCCCTGTCTCTTCGGTCGGGGCATCCTCGGATGATGTGGAGGGTCCGCCGCTCGTGTCGCCGGTGGTGACTACATTGGCCATGAGAGCCGCAGGAAGTTCTTCATGAAAGGTTTCTTCAACGCCTGCCTGTGCCGCTTCGCCTGCTGCTCTTCCCCTTCTAGTGAGAGGCCTCGTTCTGGCGGTGAGTCTGGCCACTTCTTCAGGGTCAGTGGGTAGGGCCCCGTACCGACCAAAAACTCCTGCCATATTGCCGGTGAAGACTCTCCGGTTTCTATTTCTCTTCATCATCCTCCGGGATGACCTCCCCGGGAATACCAACCTGTCGAAGACCGACCGTAGGGGTGGCGCTTCCTCCCGAAAAGGGGACTGGCGCGGCTCCTCCGACCGATTCCTCGACTCCGTACTTGGTGCGGGTCGGGCTTCTTATTCTTGGAAAGCAGAGGCCACTGTCCCCAGCAGTCACTGGTGACCCAAAGGAGTACTACCTAGGCCCCGGAGGTAGTTTCTCACGGCCTGCTCGATCCCTTCCCACTCCTGGTCGGGGAGAGCAACCGGTGGTTGTGTGCAGATGGTAGTGACAGGAGGGGAGTAAACCCTGGGTGTCGGGCGGGTAGCATTATGTCGGCGCCCACGGCGATGGTGGCGGACATTCTCGGGCGGCACCGGCATGATAGGTGCTGGTTGGTAAGTCGGGCTCGTCACCTTGACCCTCTCATCCTTTCGGGCCCTCCTCGGGCGGAAAGTGCTAGGTCCCGCCTGGGCGGGTGCAGTGGGCTGGGCCTCCTTGGGGACCCAGATTTGTTTCAATTTGGCCGGCCTGTGAGCTGGTGCAGTCTTCGGTGCTGCGGCTGGAACAGCGGGCGTCACCTTCTCTTTTAGCCTCTCCAGCCCTTGGAAAGAGTTGCGGACTGGGATGGTCGGGACGATGCGGTCCGGTGTCGCCTGGGACCTCTGCCCATCCAAGCGAACTCGGAGGGTCCCGACGGTCATGGATTTCCCGGAGTTAGATATGCGGCGCCCCGAGACGACGCCGGTATTGTTCCTCCGGAGCCTCCTCCGGTAAGATGCCGATCCTCGGTGGGACGGACCGACGGTTTGGTGCAGGTGGTGCACGTTGCAGCCTAGCGTCGTTGCAGGGACGCCATTGTTGTTCTCGGCCACAGCTCGGCCGGCAACGGCTTCAGTGGCCCCCGAGATGGGAGCATTGGTCTCGGGCTCATCGGGTGCTTTCACGTCCAGTATGTTGACAAAGGCCACCCCAAGGAAGTTGGGGAAGCCCACCGTGGGAGGGAAGCTCCCGAAGCTGAGGGGGACCGCGAGATAGTCACCCCGAACATGGTTCTCGACGGCCTGAGGGCCGCAAGTAACTACCATAGTTGGTGCCATGATGCGATTTTCCTGCATTCGCGAAAGTAGCGCAATTAGTTTCATAAGAAGGGGGCCGCAGGGCCCTTAATTCCGGCAAAGAGATGAAGGGGGGATCGGTCCCACCGGGCGTGCCAGACTTGTGGACGCACTTTTTTCTTTCTCAAATAGTGATCTATTCGTTTGTTTAGTAAGTGCGTGGGCATGCCAGTCACCGGAGTGACAATTTATTCGGGCTTCGTGGAAGCCCATGGTGTGCTCGATCTGACTTCGTCAGACGATTGTGTGGTTCGTGTCGGGACCAGATCCCGTCGTGCCATAAAGGCCACGACATCATTTACATCCCCCATACGAGAGAACACCCTTGATTAATTGTCGAAATTAGGGACCCTGCGGCCGAAAGGACTAATACTAACTGTGCGAGAAAGAAGCATGAATAGATTATATTGGTCCGCATCAGGATATGATGTGGGACGGACTGAGGAGACGATGCTATATGAGACGGACACGACTCGACCAGCAATGACACGACTACTAGAGCGACCTCGACTCGACACAAAGAGCTCCTATAGCCTACACGTCGCTAACAGAAGTGCAAACTCACTCGTCGTCCCATGCAAGGGAAAGCGTGGATCGTGCGCGGTTAAGGAACCAGCAGAGTTCAAGGTAGTCTGACTCAACTTCCGGACTCAGATCGAGTCACGGGATGGGTCACTCTCACACTCACTGTAAGACCCCAAATTCTTTAAAAATTTATTTAAAAAGTTATTTGCAATTATTTAGAATTTATTTGAAGTTATTCGAAATTAATGAGAATTATCCAAATTAAATAGATTAATTAATTAATTAATAGAATAAGTCATTTTTCAACTATTTTCTAAAAATCCCCAAAAATCACATCTTGTAGAACTAATTTTGTTTAGCAACTTTGTCTTCTACATTTAAGCCTAAGAAAATCATTTATTATGCCAAATTAGTAAACTTAATCTTCCGAACTTAACATCTAATTAATTACGGAATAGTATAAGTAATAATTTGACTACCTCAAAAAAATCTGTAAAAATAGTAAATAGATTAATATTGATGTAGATAACAACTTTTCCTTCTGGCTTTAAGCCATGGTAAATCCGTGGTAAGATCTATTTAGAATTCAAACCCAAATGTGCACACTTTTGACTCATACCTAACCCTTAGATTAAAACGCGAAATTCGACCTCCATACTCAACCAAATGATCTGAAATCAGGGGCAAATGGAAGGCCACAATGTAAGGAACATTTACCCTCAATCAATTTGAGGTAAACTTAGCCCCAAAACATGCTGCCGACATAGTTTGGTCAAGTCTAGGATTTCGGCGCCGTTTCTAAACACGCGGCTTGCAGCAGCAAATACTCCCAAATTCGAAAGCTCCAGAAGCTCTATGAGCTATCAAAATGAAGCCCTATGAGTCTTCTTTCATTTGGCTGCTGTGGGGTTCGCTGAAATTTCGGATCTGGAGAGATCTAGCTCGATTTGTGGAGGTGGGTCAGTAGGCCGTTGGCTTACCTTCATCCTTCTTTGATCCATCGATTGAGGTAGGAATTCTCAACCAAATCTTGATCATGAGTATAGTAAATTGTTCCTCTCATCGAGCTCTATCCATTGGTGGCAAAAGCCCCAATTTTTATTAGGTATCCGTGGAGAAATCGAGCTTTTTGTGAGGTGCTGTCCAAGTGTTCTTCATCCTAGGATTTTGAGTTTTCTCTCTCCGATTTGAGGTAGGATCTAACAACCAAATTCTAATTAATTCACATGAAGTAATAAGCATGTTATTATCTTTCATTTAACGTAGAAAGTCCCAAATTCCACTGAGCATGCCATCGTGAATTTCGATTTTTGTAGAAGCATATCTAGAACATGTTTCATATAGTTTCCTTTAAGCCAGAGCTTGATTTCGGGCTAATTTTGAGCCCTGTAACTTGATCTTCATGTTGCATATCATACATGGTTGGATTCGTAATCGAGTTAGCTTTCTTTTGACACCTAAAGCCCTAAATTCTATTGAGTATGTTAAGAGAATTGCATGATTTAGTAGAAGTAGGTCAGAAACTAGGGTTTTCATGTATTGATCATGTATAAGTTGAGATTTAATCGATTTCTGTGAAAATTCATATTTTTAAACTCATGTATTATGACCCTAGAATGTCTATTAGGATTCTTAGATCATGTGGTTTTGATTTCAACTCAATTGGACCCCATTTGGATGAGTTTATGTGGTTTCCGGAAGCAACATTCGTTGCTGTTCTTGCAGGGGTCGACCCCAGGGGTCGACCCATTTTCTGGGCAGCCCTGCAGGCCCGAGGGTCGACCCCAGGGGTCGACCCATCAGCTCCCTGCATGGGGGTCGACCCCAGGGGTCGACCCATTGCACAGGAATGTAGGGGTCGACCCCAGGGGTCGACCCATCTGAAGGAAATGGAGGGGGGTCGACCCCAGGGGTCGACCCATTCAGCTTCCAGACCCCAATTTTTCAGGGGTCGACCCCAAGGGTCGACCCGTACACCAGAAAACCCGTTTTCTTCGTTTTTCGAACCGAATATGGATCCGAATCAATGGGAAATCAACCCATTTAACTTAGACCCATTGAAATTATATGTTTGAAGAACTTTTGATCTATTCATGTACCCCTCTTGATTTCAAATTTGGATGGGTTCCTACATGCAAACTTAGCATAAAAACGCACCGTTTACCATCTTCATTTCAATGCATACAAGATTAAATAGAAACTCACTTAATTAATGATTAATGGTGTAACTAAATCTCTGTTAATACATTCTTTTTCACTCCTGTGAGAGCTTGTTCTTTACCTTGATAACTTGTTCTAGCTTGTTGGCACTTTGGCTAATACAAATGATAATGGTTAAGCATGATATCTTAACTTGGTGATTAGGATTAATATGTTGATTAGCTTGTTTGATTGCTGCTGTTTTACAGTAGCGCAACATGATTAACCCTGTTTGTGACTTGATTTCAATCTCTTTGATAATTATACTTACCTTGGAATTCTGGAAATGAATCTCTTTCCTACTTGATGTTGTTATTGCTACTTAGCTTAAACCTTGGAAATCCTGGCCATAAACTGTGGAAGTCTAGATTCGTGGGATCTTTGATCCAAAAGAAATCAATGCCTGGCAAACAAATAAGGGCTCGGTCTGGTCCTGGGAAGAGCGCCCGAACACTACGTGTACCCCCGGGGAGGTGAATGACTAGGTGTGGCATTTGGCACCAGTACTTGACATGTGTTAAATCTAGGACTGTCCACTACTCACTACTCTTTCCACTACTCTCTATATTACTTGCTACTACGTTTCACTTTCCACTCTTTACTGTTCTATACTCTACTTGTGGTTACTCTACTTGTTGATTACTTGGAGGTGGAAATGAAAATACATGCGTGCTTGACATGACTAGAATTGACTTGAGATGGCCAACTTCTTATCGTTATCTCCTGTAGTAAATTCTTGTCTTACCATTCTATTCATTATATTTCTTGACCTTGCAAGATCTTTGAATTCTGTTTCGTGATATCATCGTTATCTTTTTATTGTTTTATCATTTGTAGCATGACATTTTAAAATGTAATTAAACTGTTAATCACTTATATCCGTCTGTTATTTCCTACTGGGCGTCAGCTCATAGTTGTGTTTTTCCCCTTTCCAGGCTTTTCAGGTGACGCGCTTACCGATGGGGAAGGGCAGGAGTGATGTCTTGAGTGTATCAGTTCTAGTTGTGTTTTGGAGAACATTTAGTTTCAGTTATGTCATTGAGTTTTAGTGGTTGATTATTCCAGTTGTATTAAGTTAAACTTGAGGTTATTGTATCAGTTGTGGTTTGTTAATGATCTTTTAGTTTCCATCTTGTAGCACTTGTGTATCATTTTAGATTTTGTTCCCTCTCTTGCTAGCGTGTCCCTAACTGTACGTCCCGATACTTCCGCCTTGTTCGGGGCGTGACAGTTTAGTTGGTATCAGAGCCCTAGGTTTCACATTCCTAGGTTCCCTCAGTTTAGGTTTTCTTGCATTGCATCCCAATAATCGGTATATCAAAAGGTGTTGTCCGAACGTTAGGCTATGCCTATCGGAATGGTCGCACACTTGCGCGAGTGGTCTTCGGACCGATTACCTCCGCCAGGTACCGAGTTTTGGTCGTGTCTAGGTGCATTAGATCCCTAACCTTGTAAAAGTCTAGACCTGACCTGTGAGATTGGGTAGAACTTGGGTTAAGTTCGTTTCTTAATCGTATAACTATTTATCTTGATTAAACCTAAGTAATCTATTTCCCTTGTAGATGGCAGCTGATCGTGCTGAATGGAGGAACCTGCAGCGTACAGTTCAAGGCCTTACTCAGGCCCTTCAGCAAGTAGCTCAGGCAGGAGCGGCACAACATGGCACCGGTGATCTATACCGGAACTTCCGCGGAATGAATCCGCCTAGATTCGCTGGTTCGACTGACCCTGACCAAGCCGAGCACTGGCTAGATGAGATGGGAAGAATCTTTGAAGTTATGCAATGCACCAACCAGGAGCGTGTCCTTTTGTCCACATTTCAACTGGAACATGATGCACGTACTTGGTGGGATTCTATCAAGGCAACTCTCGGTGATCGGCAAGTTATGTGGGAAGAGTTCGAAGAATTCTTCAACAGCAAGTATTTTTCTGATAGAGTGCAAGAGAAGAAAGCGGCAGAGTTCGCGGCCTTGAAACAGCGAGGTTTGTCCGTGGCAGAGTATGAGGCTCAATTTGCACGGCTTTCTCGATATGCTACACATCTCATTTCCACCGAGAAGATGAAGGCGAAGCGCTTTCTCAATGGATTGAAGCTTCATTATATCAACCAGTTGGCACCGATGGAGATTTCCACTTATTCCGAGATGGTAAGGAAAGCACAAGTTCTAGAGGATACTCTTGAGATGACGGAGAGAATCCGTGGGAAAGGCACCAAGAAAGAATTACCTACGGGTTCCGGGAGTGTCAAACCCGGGTATACCAAGAAGAGGCCTATTAGTGGACCTGGTTCGTGGAGCGGGTCCGGATCGTGGAAAGGCAAGATGCCGAGGCATGAAGACAAGAAGCCTGGCCCTATTGTTCCATTCAAGGGCGTGTGCAACTATTGTGATCGTCCGGGTCACAAGATAGAGGAGTGCTGGCGCAAGCAAGGCGCATGTTTGCGGTGTGGAAGCAAGGAGCACCGTATCCCCAATTGCCCTCTCATATCGGAGCAAGCTACATCGGCAAAACCTCTAGTCTTCAAGAAACCACAAGGCAAGCTTCAAGCTTTACATGCAGATGAAACTGGGATTTCTGATGATGGCGGACTCGTCGAAGGTACCCTTACTATAATCGATAAGCCCGCTTTTGCTCTCTTTGATACTGGTGCAACACATTCTTTTATTTCACGGAGATTTGCTAAGTCATTAGCTGTGGAACCTGTTTTGATGAATACTCTGTTAGAGATTTCAACCCCTATTGGCACTAGATCAACAATCCAGTATTTCTATCCTTCTAGTAAGGTTATGATTGGTGAACAGAACTTTCCAGCAGATTTGGTCTGCATGGATATGAAGGATTATGATGTAATCCTAGGAGCAGACTGGTTGGCCAAGTATGAGGCCAATGTTCACTGTAGTTCTAGCTCAGTGACTTTTACTGGACATTCTGGTTTATCTTTTACGGGAGTCAAGCACCATAACTCTGTACCGCTCATCTCGGCTCTTCGAGCTGATAAGCTTTTGAGGCATGGGTGTGAGGCTTTTCTAGCCTTGGTTTGTGCAACTCCTGAGCAGCAGATGGAGATCAAGGACATTCCTGTTGTCCGAAATTTTCCTGATATCTTTCCAGAAGAACTACCAGGACTTCCGCCTGAGCGGGAAGTTATCTTTTCTATTGATCTTATTCCTGGCACAGCTCCTATTTCTAAGGCTCCTTATCGTATGTCTCCTGCGGAACTAAGGGAACTGAAGCAGCAACTAATGGAATTACTCGAGAAGGGTTTTATTCGTCCTAGTACTTCTCCGTGGGGAGCCCCTGTGTTATTCGTCAGGAAGAAAGATGGTTCGATGAGGTTGTGCATTGATTATCGGCAAATAAACCAGCAGACTGTCAAGAACAAATATCCCTTGCCGAGGATTGACGAGTTATTTGACCAGATAGCGGGAGCTCAATATTTTTCTAAGATCGATCTTCGATCTGGATATCACCAGTTGCGGATTAAGGAAGAGGATATTTATAAAACGGCTTTCCGCAGCAGGTATGGTCATTTTGAATTTGTCGTTATGCCTTTTGGTCTAACGAATGCTCCAGCAGCTTTCATGCAGTTGATGAACGACATATTTCGGCCCTATCTTGATCAATGGGTCGTAGTCTTTATTGATGACATCCTGATTTATTCTAAGAATGAGGAGGAGCATGCTGAGCATCTGAGAATGGCATTGCAACTGTTGAGAGATCATCAACTATATGCTAAGTTCAGTAAGTGTGAGTTCTGGCTACAAGAAGTGTCCTTTCTCGGACATATTATCACCAAGGAAGGCATTTCTGTTGATCTTTCGAAGATTGAGGCAGTGAAGAATTGGGAACAGCCTACTAGTGCAACTGAAGTTAGAAGTTTCCTAGGCCTGGCAGGCTATTACCGAAGATTTATTCAAGATTTCTCCAAGATCGCAGTACCTATGACAAGATTAACCCGTAAGGAGAATAAGTTTGATTGGTCAGATGATTGTCAGCGAAGCTTTCAGACTCTGAAGGAGTGTTTGACTACTGCACCTGTTTTGGCCTTACCTTCTGGTGAAGGAGGATTTGTTGTTTATACTGATGCTTCAGGTATTGGCTTAGGCTGTGTACTCATGCAGCATGGGAAGGTGATTGCCTATTCCTCTAGGCAGTTGAGGAAGCACGAAGATAATTATCCTGTTCATGATTTGGAACTTGCTGCAGTCGTGTTTGCTTTGAAGATATGGAGGCATTACTTGTATGGAGAAACCTTTACAGTGTTTTCGGATCATAAGAGTTTGAAGTATTTATTTTCTCAAAAGGAACTCAACATGAGGCAGCGGAGATGGTTGGAGTACTTGAAGGACTTCGACTTCTCGATTGAGTATCATCCTGGCAAAGGTAATGTTGTGGCAGATGCATTAAGCCGGAAGCCGGTAGCTAGACTGTCAAGTCTCATGTTACAAGAATGGAGATTGTTAGAACAATTATCTAGTCTGGATCTCAATATTGACAACGATCGGATCTTGATTGCTCAGATTCAACTTAAACCTGAATTATTGATAGAGATCAAGTCCTTGCAAGATAATGATCCCGAGTTAGTAGAGATCAAGGGAAACTTGAGCAGTAGACCTGACTTCATGTTGGCCGATGATGGTAGATTATTATTTAAAGGCAGAACTTGTGTTCCGGATGAGGCTACAATAAAGAACAAAATTCTTGAGGAAGCTCATAGATCCAGATATACCATTCATCCTGGAGGCACTAAGATGTACCGAGATTTGAAAAGGTCCTTTTGGTGGTCGAATATGAAAAGAGAAGTTGCAGATTTTGTGAGCAGATGTTTGGTATGTCAGCAAGTTAAGGCCGAACATTTCAGACCAGCAGGGAAATTGAAACCACTCGACATACCCCAATGGAAGTGGGAAAGCATTGGCATGGATTTCATTATGGGTCTACCTAGGACTCGTGGTGGATTTGATGCGATATGGGTGATTGTCGATCGTTTGACAAAGTCGGCTCATTTCTTACCAATTAAGTCCAAGTGGAAGATTGATGTATTGGCTGCTTTGTATATAAAGGAAGTGGTGAGATTACATGGTATTCCAGTGAATATAGTATCTGATCAAGACCCCAGATTTACTTCACATTTCTGGAAGGGACTGCAAGAGTCTTTGGGTACTCGTCTGAATTTCAGTACTGCTTTTCATCCACAGACAGATGGACAGACTGAAAGAACCAATCAGATAGTGGAAGATATGTTACGAGCTTGTATGATTGATTTTGGTGGTAATTGGAGTGAGCATTTGGCATTAATTGAATTCGCCTACAATAACAGCTATCAGTCTAGCATTCAGATGGCTCCTTTTGAAGCACTATATGGTAGAAGTTGTCGTTCCCCGTTGTGTTGGGACGAGGTAGGTGAGAAACAGTGGCTTGGACCAGATCTTGTTTCGGAATCATCACAGAACATCCGTGTTATCCGAGACCGGTTACAGGTAGCCCAGTCAAGACAAAAGAGTTATGCCGACAACAGGAGAAGAGCATTGGAATTTCAGGTTGGCGAGCATGTGTTCTTAAAGGTCTCTCCGACGAGAGGGATTCGGAGATTTGGCATTCACGGCAAGCTGAGTCCGAGATACATAGGCCCATTCGAGATTCTAGATAGAGTGGGAGAGGTGGCATACAGACTGGCTTTACCACCGCATTTGTCTGGCGTACACAATGTTTTCCATGTGTCTATGTTACGAAAATATGTGTACGACCCCACTCATATCATTCAGCAGGTGGATTTTGAACTGAAGGAAGATTTGACCTATGAGGAAATACCTGTCAAGATTCTGGATCGGAAGCAACAACAACTCCGGAATCGTTCGATACCGATGGTCAAGATTCAGTGGAGTCGGCGTGGGACCGAAGAGGCTACATGGGAATCTGAAGAGACTATGCGAAAGCGTTATCCCGATCTATTCTAGGTGAGCGATCTTTTTCTACTCTCAGTTTTAGTGCAGTGAATTTGGAGGACCAAATTCCTTTAAGTAGGGGAGGGTGTAAGACCCCAAATTCTTTAAAAATTTATTTAAAAAGTTATTTGCAATTATTTAGAATTTATTTGAAGTTATTCGAAATTAATGAGAATTATCCAAATTAAATAGATTAATTAATTAATTAATAGAATAAGTCATTTTTCAACTATTTTCTAAAAATCCCCAAAAATCACATCTTGTAGAACTAATTTTGTTTAGCAACTTTGTCTTCTACATTTAAGCCTAAGAAAATCATTTATTATGCCAAATTAGTAAACTTAATCTTCCGAACTTAACATCTAATTAATTACGGAATAGTATAAGTAATAATTTGACTACCTCAAAAAAATCTGTAAAAATAGTAAATAGATTAATATTGATGTAGATAACAACTTTTCCTTCTGGCTTTAAGCCATGGTAAATCCGTGGTAAGATCTATTTAGAATTCAAACCCAAATGTGCACACTTTTGACTCATACCTAACCCTTAGATTAAAACGCGAAATTCGACCTCCATACTCAACCAAATGATCTGAAATCAGGGGCAAATGGAAGGCCACAATGTAAGGAACATTTACCCTCAATCAATTTGAGGTAAACTTAGCCCCAAAACATGCTGCCGACATAGTTTGGTCAAGTCTAGGATTTCGGCGCCGTTTCTAAACACGCGGCTTGCAGCAGCAAATACTCCCAAATTCGAAAGCTCCAGAAGCTCTATGAGCTATCAAAATGAAGCCCTATGAGTCTTCTTTCATTTGGCTGCTGTGGGGTTCGCTGAAATTTCGGATCTGGAGAGATCTAGCTCGATTTGTGGAGGTGGGTCAGTAGGCCGTTGGCTTACCTTCATCCTTCTTTGATCCATCGATTGAGGTAGGAATTCTCAACCAAATCTTGATCATGAGTATAGTAAATTGTTCCTCTCATCGAGCTCTATCCATTGGTGGCAAAAGCCCCAATTTTTATTAGGTATCCGTGGAGAAATCGAGCTTTTTGTGAGGTGCTGTCCAAGTGTTCTTCATCCTAGGATTTTGAGTTTTCTCTCTCCGATTTGAGGTAGGATCTAACAACCAAATTCTAATTAATTCACATGAAGTAATAAGCATGTTATTATCTTTCATTTAACATAGAAAGCCCCAAATTCCACTGAGCATGCCATCGTGAATTTCGATTTTTGTAGAAGCATATCTAGAACATGTTTCATATAGTTTCCTTTAAGCCAGAGCTTGATTTCGGGCTAATTTTGAGCCCTGTAACTTGATCTTCATGTTGCATATCATACATGGTTGGATTCGTAATCGAGTTAGCTTTCTTTTGACACCTAAAGCCCTAAATTCTATTGAGTATGTTAAGAGAATTGCATGATTTAGTAGAAGTAGGTCAGAAACTAGGGTTTTCATGTATTGATCATGTATAAGTTGAGATTTAATCGATTTCTGTGAAAATTCATATTTTTAAACTCATGTATTATGACCCTAGAATGTCTATTAGGATTCTTAGATCATGTGGTTTTGATTTCAACTCAATTGGACCCCATTTGGATGAGTTTATGTGGTTTCCGGAAGCAACATTCGTTGCTGTTCTTGCAGGGGTCGACCCCAGGGGTCGACCCATTTTCTGGGCAGCCCTGCAGGCCCGAGGGTCGACCCCAGGGGTCGACCCATCAGCTCCCTGCATGGGGGTCGACCCCAGGGGTCGACCCATTGCACAGGAATGTAGGGGTCGACCCCAGGGGTCGACCCATCTGAAGGAAATGGAGGGGGGTCGACCCCAGGGGTCGACCCATTCAGCTTCCAGACCCCAATTTTTCAGGGGTCGACCCCAAGGGTCGACCCGTACACCAGAAAACCCGTTTTCTTCGTTTTTCGAACCGAATATGGATCCGAATCAATGGGAAATCAACCCATTTAACTTAGACCCATTGAAATTATATGTTTGAAGAACTTTTGATCTATTCATGTACCCCTCTTGATTTCAAATTTGGATGGGTTCCTACATGCAAACTTAGCATAAAAACGCACCGTTTACCATCTTCATTTCAATGCATACAAGATTAAATAGAAACTCACTTAATTAATGATTAATGGTGTAACTAAATCTCTGTTAATACATTCTTTTTCACTCCTGTGAGAGCTTGTTCTTTACCTTGATAACTTGTTCTAGCTTGTTGGCACTTTGGCTAATACAAATGATAATGGTTAAGCATGATATCTTAACTTGGTGATTAGGATTAATATGTTGATTAGCTTGTTTGATTGCTGCTGTTTTACAGTAGCGCAACATGATTAACCCTGTTTGTGACTTGATTTCAATCTCTTTGATAATTATACTTACCTTGGAATTCTGGAAATGAATCTCTTTCCTACTTGATGTTGTTATTGCTACTTAGCTTAAACCTTGGAAATCCTGGCCATAAACTGTGGAAGTCTAGATTCGTGGGATCTTTGATCCAAAAGAAATCAATGCCTGGCAAACAAATAAGGGCTCGGTCTGGTCCTGGGAAGAGCGCCCGAACACTACGTGTACCCCCGGGGAGGTGAATGACTAGGTGTGGCATTTGGCACCAGTACTTGACATGTGTTAAATCTAGGACTGTCCACTACTCACTACTCTTTCCACTACTCTCTATATTACTTGCTACTACGTTTCACTTTCCACTCTTTACTGTTCTATACTCTACTTGTGGTTACTCTACTTGTTGATTACTTGGAGGTGGAAATGAAAATACATGCGTGCTTGACATGACTAGAATTGACTTGAGATGGCCAACTTCTTATCGTTATCTCCTGTAGTAAATTCTTGTCTTACCATTCTATTCATTATATTTCTTGACCTTGCAAGATCTTTGAATTCTGTTTCGTGATATCATCGTTATCTTTTTATTGTTTTATCATTTGTAGCATGACATTTTAAAATGTAATTAAACTGTTAATCACTTATATCCGTCTGTTATTTCCTACTGGGCGTCAGCTCATAGTTGTGTTTTTCCCCTTTCCAGGCTTTTCAGGTGACGCGCTTACCGATGGGGAAGGGCAGGAGTGATGTCTTGAGTGTATCAGTTCTAGTTGTGTTTTGGAGAACATTTAGTTTCAGTTATGTCATTGAGTTTTAGTGGTTGATTATTCCAGTTGTATTAAGTTAAACTTGAGGTTATTGTATCAGTTGTGGTTTGTTAATGATCTTTTAGTTTCCATCTTGTAGCACTTGTGTATCATTTTAGATTTTGTTCCCTCTCTTGCTAGCGTGTCCCTAACTGTACGTCCCGATACTTCCGCCTTGTTCGGGGCGTGACACTCACAGCGGCGACATGAACACACGGGCAAGGAACCTACACTCTCGCAGCGGCACAAGACCGTATACTAGCTAAGCAAGTAAATGCCAAGAAGGTGAGACCGTTACCTCCACGCACCCGGCGTGGGGAAGACGACCCCGGTCAATTGCGGAATCCCGGTTAACAATTATCACAACAGTGTACAATAATTTGACCCACTCCACGTAGGGAGGTAAAAGGTCACATGCGGGGCCCGGGAATCACGCGAATCGGGTTGACGGGCAGCATCTTGATGTCGCCCGGCGGTGCCGAACACGCGTCTAAAGTGTTGTCCGGACGGTGCGATCTACGGGTCCGTGGGGCCCACGGATGGCGTTGTCCTCCCGACCTGCTGGGGTGGGGCCCGCTGTGATGGGGACCCCTTGGGACGCGCCTCCCTGGAAGGCGGTCGGCCGGAAACACCGATCGGTGACCGTTCGGCTCCGATCTCCAACTCTCGAAGTTACTGTCCACGGATTTTTTACTTCTGTTTTTCGGCACTCGCTCCGGCGAGAACGGCCGCTGCGATCATTCCCGATGTGGGATCGGGGCACATGAGCTATCGTTGGAAAGCTCTCTGAAAATCCTTCAATCTAGGCCCAGAAAGGGGACCTGGATCTGTGCGGATCTGGATGTTATTGAATTTTGGAGCTTCTGTTGTACAGTACCTGAACTCTCAGATCTGTAGGTGAGTTGTCTAAGAACTGCCGTTGACTGCGAGGTAGATGTCCGATTCAGCTCCTAGACCCTTCATCAAAGTTGTAGGAAATTGAACAAGGACAACTGAAATAATTTGTGTGGCATGATTTGTGGAGGCTACGAATTGTTATGAATTTTGAACTGACAGGTGGTCGGATATAGACAGAGGTGGACAGCACTATAGCTTGCTCTGAAAATGATTTTTGAAAATTAGGTGAAGGGCTGATCAAAATTCAATAAAAATCGTGGATGGAGGGGTTGATGGACAGAACTCCCAGTAAAATTGGGAGCTTTTGGAAAAACCAAAAAGGGGTCCGAACATTGGAAACACAGGGCGGGTGGAAATCTAAACAGCAAGCTGACAGATCTGGGAAAAGAGGTTGGACGAAAATGGAAAATTATCAAATGGAATATTCATGACCAAACAATTTTTTTGGATCGTGGGGAATACCTCTGGAACATCCCCTCAAAATCCCAGCTCAACAACACTACGGGGTGGAGAGCAGGAATTCAGAGAAGACACCTCTGTCCTGGATGGACAGAACACCGGCGGCGATGGTGGAGGCGCGATGGCGGCTCGTGGCGGCTGCGGCGACCGGAACTGATAGGGGAGGCGTCACACCTCAGAATGGCAACCGTCACAGCTGCAAGGGGGAGAGGGAGGAGAGAGGAAGGGGGCGGCCAAGGCCTTGCTCCAACAATTTTTCAGATTTTAAATGCATTAATTCTCCAAAATGGGAAAATACAAGGTTTTATAGGTCACATATCTAATCTATTATCCACCGTTGGATCTAGGGGTGGGGAAATGGAGGGCTTGGATTAGATGTGACCAACACACAAAAGAAATAAATAAAAAAATTACATGATGGTGAGAGGGGGGCGCCCCCTTGACCAAGGGGCAAGGTTGGTGGCCAACCTTGACTTCTTAATGCACTTGTCCCCCACTTGGCCCACCCTTCTAGAAGCCTCCATTTGAACGATTGACTGACCCCACATGGGCCCTAGGAGTGAGGTGGATCAATGGGAGGAGGGATGGGGGGGCCCGTGGGACCCAGGGGTCCCATATTACAAATAAACCCCTCTTACAATCAAAATTACAAACCGAATAAAATGAAACAAACACACATTACACACAAAGAAAGTCTAAACAAATATGATAAATGTCGAAACTCAGGGGGGAGTCTCTAGGCTGTCTCCAAGCCAGATGGACGCTGAAGTGGCTCGAGTCATGCTCCGCGTGCGGTACCGGTGGCTCGACGCAACTGCTCGGGTGTCCGCACCAATTCTCCCCGAGTGGGAGAAACTCGACCCTGTCGAGTAAGGGTCTGCATCGCTCCAGAAGATCCGGATCAATCCGCTGCAACTCGCCATGCGTGATCCATGTGTCCTCGGTAGCGGGCCGTCGTCTCCATCGCACTAGGTGGCACAAGTAGGATCCACTCCTGGTAACTGTCACCTGCTCATCCAGTATATGATCTATATGCTCACGCTGCCGTGACAAAGGGGCTGGAGGTGGACACTCAGGTGTGGGAGCACTCTCAATTGGAGGAGATGGCTCGAAAGGCTCACTAGGGATCACCGCTGGGTCCCTATATGCAACTAGATCCGAAATATTAAAAGTAGAGCTTATACCGTATTCCTCGGGCAGGTCCACAACATACGCATTGAATCCAACACGTTTCAACACTCTAAGTGGACCTGCTCCGTGAGCTTGCAACTTCTTAACGGTTCTAGAGGGAAACCGTTCAGGTCTTACCCTGATCATGACATATTCGCCCTCTTGGAACTCTCGGTGGTGTCGATGGGCATTGGCTAGCTCCTTATAACGTGCATTGCTGGCCTCAATGTGACGACGGATGTCGTCATGCAGACTCCTAACATGCCTAACAAAAGAGAAAAAAACACACGGATGCACACACAACCCTAAACACCCTACAGTTAGTAAAACCCAGTCATATGCAAGGTGGTCCAGGACATCCGAATGTGTGCCATGCATGCATTTGACATAACCGGAGGTTAAAGTCATGGTGGACTCCTAGACACCCTACGATGCACCAATCATGGACATTGGGTTTGGATGTGGGAAGTCCGGGAGGTTTGGGTGGTTTAGGTGGGCCGGGGGAACCTAAGTCTTCATTACCTCCAAATGACGGTTCGGACCTATTGCCATGTGAAGGTTGCCAGGCCCGAGTAGGAGGGATGTGATAGTGGACTTCCTTAAAGAGGTGGAATGGAGGTTGTGGACCAAGGGGCCCACTAAGAAAGGGATCGAAGGGATCAGAGAATGTGTGAACCCTCGATATGGATTCCCTCATCTCAAGATCCCATGTGTGGAAGTCTAGAAGGTGTTGTTGATCCTTCATCCATGAAGGGAGATGAGACGGTGGGGGTATGATGGTGGACTCTCTCAAAAAGGTGGAGTAAATATGGTGGGTCACGGGGTCCACAAGAGAATGGGTCGAAGGGATCAAAGAAGGTATGACCCCTCGGACTAGGCTTCCATAAATCACTGTCCCACATTTAAAAATCTTGGAGGTGTAAATGATCACCTCCATTCATTGTGAGAGGTGGGACGGCAGTCATAGGTAGAAAGTAAGATTCCTCCCTTGGGCAAATGGGAATGAAGTCGGGCTCGGCCAGCATAGGGAGGAGTAGAAGAAGCTCCGTGGTAACATGACCCACGGTGTACACGGAAGTGATGGACCCTAAAGCGGGATGAGTGAAACTACGACCTGTGGGTCGGTCAAAGCCTGGAGCCAACAAGTGCGTAAATGTCAATTACCGGTCTAACCCTTTAAGAAAGTCATACAATGTATCCACATAGTGACTAGACTGGAAAGTGGTGTGAAATGAATTGATTGGCACCAGAGGTAGGATAGGGTCCATAGATGGGAAGGAAAGTGGGACCAAGCCATCCTTGAGCCAACTAAGAAGCGGCTCGGCTATGAAAAGCATACCCGTTAGAAACACGGGTGGCTCAGGCTTTGGTGGCTCCAAATGAGAGGGCTCCGAAATAAGATCGGAAGGTGAGTGTGATGGAACTCTCATGGGTGGGGAAGGCCGTGGGGTAGGCTGTCCGACCGGCTCGGGAATCGACTGAGAGGTAGAGGCTTGCTGAAGGGCGGCATCTGCTCGCCGAATGGCGGCATCAAACCGGGCCTCGAAAGGCTCGACCTCGAGAGCGACCTGATAACACTGCACCAGAGAGAACGCGTCGTGGATAAGACATTCATACCGGAAATGAAGCCGCAAACCTCTCTGGAACTGAGAGGCAGTTGTGGTGCTCTCGTTTCCAAACTGGTACACTTCGAAGTCCCTAATGTACTCGGACACGTACTTGTCGCCTTGGACGGGTCGGCATGGGTTGGCCATAGTTGCCAAAGGATGGGAACAGATCCCTAGGAATGGACATGCAAGACCACACGAACTAGGAGACACAAACTGATGCAAACACTCACTAATGCAAAAATGATGCACTTAGACCTAACCAATATCCGGTACGTGGCGGAGATAAGCGATCCGAAGATCACTCGCGCAAGTACGCTACCTTCCCGATAGGCATAACCTAATGTTCGGGCAAGACCTTTTAATATACCGGGCTATTGGGTGAAATGTAATTTGAAAACACTCTTTTTTTTTGTTTGTTTTGAAAATAATGATGATCCTAGACTTGACTTAGACTATGCAAGACTTATGCAACGACTACCCTAGACTCAACTCTCTCTGATACCAAACTGATGCGGGACGGACTGAGGAGACGACGCTATATGAGACGGACACGACTCGACCAGCAATGACACGACTACTAGAGCGACCTCGGCTCGACACAAAGAGCTCCTATAGGCTACACGTCGCTAACAGAAGTGCAAACTCACTCGTCGTCCCATGCGAGGGAAAGCGTGGATCGTGCGCGGTTAAGGAACTGGCAGAGTTCAAGGTAGTCTGACCCAACTTCCGGACTCGGATCGAGTCGCGGGACAGGTCACTCTCACACTCACAGCGGTGACATGAACACACGGGCTAGGAACCTACACTCTCGCAGCGGCACAAGACCGTATACTAGCTAAGCAAGTAAATGTCAAGAAGGTGAGACCGTTACCTCCACGCACCCGGCGTGGGGAAGACGACCCCGGCCAATTGCGGAATCCCGGTTAACAATTATCACAGCAGTGTACAATAATTTGACCCACTCCACGCAGGGAGGTAAAAGGTCACATGCGGGGCCCTGGAATCACGCGAATCGGGTCGACGGGCAGCATCTTGATGTCGCCCGACGGTGCCGAACACGCATCTAAAGTGCTGTCCGGACGGCGTGATCTACGGGTCCATGGGCCCCACGGAAGGCGCTGTCCTCCCGGCTTACTGGGGTGGGGCCCGCTGTGATGGGGACCCCTTGGGACGCGCCTCCCTGGAAGGCGGTCGGCCGAAAACACCGATCGGTGACCGTTCGGCTCCGATCTTCAACTCTTGAAGTTGCTGTCCACGGATTTTTTACTTCTATTTTCTAGCGCGCGCTCCGGCGAGAACGGCCGCTGCGATCATTCCCGATGTCTGATCAGGGCACATGAGCTATCGTTGGAAAGATCTCTTGAAATCCTTCAATCTAAGCCCAAAACGAGGACCTGGATCTACCCGGATCTGGATGTTGTTGAATTTTGGAGCTTCTGTTGTACAGTACCCGAACTCTCAGATCTGTAGGTGAGTTTTTTGAGAACTGCCATTGACCGCGAGTTAGACGTCCGATTCAGCTCCTGGACCCTTCATCAAAGTTGTAGGAAATTGAACAAGGAAAACGGAAATAGTTTGTGTGGCAGGATTTGTGGAGGCTATGAATTGTTATGAAATTTGAACTGACAAGTGGTCGGATCTGGACAGAGGTGGACAACACTGTAGGTAGCTCTGAAAATGATTTTTGAAAAATAGGTGAAGGGCTGATCAAAATTCAATAAAAATCGTGGATGGAGGGGTTGATGGACAGAACTCCCAGTAAAATTGGGAGCTCTAGGAAAAACCAAAAAGGGGTCCGAACATTAGAAACATAGGGCGGGTGGAAATCTAAACAGCAAGCAGACAGATCTGGGAAAAGAGGTTGGACGAAAATGGAAAATTATCAAATGGAAGATTCATGACCAACCAATTTTTTTGGATTGTGGGGAACACCTCTGGAACATCCCCTCAAAATCCCAGCTCAAGAACACTACGGGGAGGAGAGCAGGAATTCTGAGAAGACACCTCTATCCTGGATGGACAAAACACCGGCGGTGATGGTGCAGGCGCGATGGCGGCTCGTGGCGGCGGCGGCGGTGACCGGAACTGATAGGGGAGGCGTCACACCTCAGAATGGCAACCGTCACAGCTGCAAGGGGGAGAGGGAGTAGAGAGGAAGGGGGCAGCCAAGGCCTTGCTCCAACAATTTTTTAGATTTCAAATGCATTAATTCTCCAAAATGGGAAAATACAAGGTTTTATAGGTCACATATCTAATCCATTATCCACCGTTGGATCTAGGGGTGGGGGAATGGAGGGCTTGGATTAGATGTGACCAACACACAAAAGGAATAAATAAAAAAATTACATGATGGTGAGAGGGGGGCGCCCCCTTGACCAAGGGGCAAGGTTGGTGGCCAACCTTGACTTCTTAATGCACTTGTCCCCCACTTGGCCCACCCTTCTAGAAGCCTCCATTTGAATGGTTGACTGACCCCACATGGGCCCTAGGAGTGAGGTGGATCAATGGGAGGAGGGATGGGGGTGCCCGTGGGACCCATGGGTCCCATATTACAAATAAACCCCTCTTACAATCAAAATTACAAACTGAATAAAATGAAACAAACACACATTACACACAAAGAAAGTCTAAACAAATATGATAAATGTCGAGACTCAGGGGGGAGTCTCCAGGCTGTCTCCGAGCCAGATGGACGCTGAAGTGGCTCGAGTCGTGCTCCGCGTGCGGTACCGGTGGCTCGGCGTAACTACTCGGGTGTCCGCACCAGGATACGAGCCGCGGGTTATGTTGGTCACTCGTGGACCTTTTTCATGTTCGGACAGAGGTCCGTAATTGAATCGCGGTGAAAGCTAAGATTAAACCCGTTCAAATGTCTTCCGGATGTACGTCAATTTTAGTAGTGGCTCGGAAGGGATCCGGCCTGAGAAGTGGGTCAGATTTAATCGGAATGTCGGCCCGCGGTGAGGTCGGATCATGGCCATGTTGGGAGGACTCCCAAGGCTCAGGCCCGGCCTACGAGGGCCACATTATTGTTCCTTCAGCACCGGGCCACAAGGAGAGACGGGGTTGCACTGTGGATTATTACTATTTTTATCCGGGTTACCAGATATATATATATATATATATATTTTCATTACTTATCTCCCTTTTATGTATTTGTTCTGAATGATTTTTTTATTTATCATTATTATTATTATTATCATTATTATCTCACATTTTTGTTCATTTCTTATGTATATATTCAGATTTATTTATTTATCATAAGTTTTATTAATTTATTATTATTATTATTATCATTATATATTATTTTTATATATATATATATATATATATATATATATATTCCTAGAGAGAGAGTGAGTCGCTGGAGGGTCAAAAAAAGGGGGGCTGAAGGGGCGTGCCGGCGAGGGTGTCAATGGGTGCGCCGGATAGAGATTAGGCTAGGTCGGTGCAGGTTGTGCCAAAGCTGAAGGCAGGTCGGTGCAGGTCTGGACCGGCAGCATGTCGGTGCAGCCTGCGGGCGAAAGTCGATGTAGCCTTGAGCTGTAGAGGGGCAAGGTCGGTGCAGCCTGCGGGCTGAAGTCGGTGCAGCTTTGGGCTGTAGAGGGGCAAGGTCGGTGCAGCCTGCGGGCTGAAGTCGGTTCAGCTTTGGGCTGTATAGGGGCAAGGTCTGTGCGGCCTGCGGGCTGAAGTCGGTGCAGCTTTGGGCTGTAGAGGGGGCAAGGTCTGTACGGCCTGCGGGCTGAAGTCGGTGCAGCTTTGGGCAGTAGAGGGGGCAAGGTTTGTATGGCCTGCGGGCTAAAGTCGGTGCAGCTTTGGGCTGTAGAGGGGCAGGGTCAGTACGGCCTGCAGGCTGAAGTCGGTGCAGCTTTGGGCTGTAGAGGGGCAAGGTCTGTACGGCCTGCGGGCTTAAGCCGGTGCAGCTTTGGGCTGTAGAGGGACAAGGTTTGTACGGCCTGCGAGTTGAAGTCGGTGCAGCTTTGGGCTGTAGAGGGGCATGGTCTGTACGGCCCGCGGGCTGAAGTCGGTGCAGCTTTGGGCTGTAGAGGGGCAAAGTCTGTACGGCCTGTGGGCTGAAGTCGGTGCAGCTTTGGGCTGTAGAGGGGCAAGGTCTGTATGGCCTGCGGGCTGAAGTCGGTGCAGCTTTGGGCAGCCGAGGTCAATGCGCGTTGGGGCTGGAAGTGGATGCCGTTGCAGCTGAGGTCGGTGCAGCTGGGGCCCGGAGTTAGTGTAGGTCACGAGGACTATGCACGTGGAGAATAAGGTCCGTGCACATATGCACCAGGCTAGGCCAAGGTCAGTGCACAAAGGCACCGGGTTAGGTCAAGGTCAGTGCACAAAGGCACCGGGTTAAGGGGTGTCAGGTTAATAGAAGGTCGGTGTACAAAGGCACTAAGGGTGAAGGGAGAGAGGGAGACGATGGGAACGCGCGAGGGAGAGAGAGAGGGTGAGCGGTTGAGAAAGGGTGTGCCGGGTAAGAGGAGGTGAGGGTGTGTACCGAGGAAAGGCATGCCGAGCGTGCCGCTGGGGGTTCAAGGAAGTAAGGGAGTGTGCCGTGGATGGTTGATAAGGTGTACCGGCGAAGGCTGGAATAGGCATGCCGGCGAAGGCCCACTCCTCCATTACTTATTTTAAGGCTTTTCTTGATGCGACACGCCTAAGGATGATGATGCTCTGATACCAATTTGATGAGACACGACCCCTCGGACCTAGAATTGCAAGCAACCGAACCGAACGGCGGACCCACACAAGTAGACTCACTCGCGTAGGCACACTCGGGTCCGTAGGAGGATCGACGATGGCGGTGAGGGTCCGAGGTTGGACCTCAAGGTTCCAAGGGTATGGCCAGCTAGGGATAGTCCCCAATGGGCCAGGGATAACCAATTTCAAGGGCGGCCGACACGCTGAGGGCGTGGGTTGTAGTGTCACACTCTCAACTCACTCCACGGTGGTCACACAATTCAATGGCGTTTGAGATCGGGCGCTCACCTCACCGCCGACGGTCAACTAGAAACAATACTAAGACAAGCAAAAGTAAAACCAGCAGAGGAAGTGGCCAGAAGCTCACCTGATCAGCGTGAGGATGCCGATCCCGGCCGGAGACGAGGGCGAGCAGGGAAGCGTGGGCTACCCGCACGCCGCGCCGATGACGCTTCGGCCGCTTACCTGCTAGTACAATCACTACGCCTTCATAGAGGGGGTGGACTAGGGGTGGGGAAATGAGTTTACAAACTAAACACTACCTCCACGCAGGGAGGGGCACTAAGCCGGCCAGGCGGGGAAGGGAGTTATGCTTGATTAGCGCCGATGAAGCACCCCGCCGAATCTGCCAGGGTCTGGGACAGCAGGATAGGGGGTCGGTGTAGTCGTCGCTGTGCACTCCTCCGAACTCAGAATTTGACGAGACTGGCGCTGAAACGACGTTGACGGATCCAGGCACGTCTGTGAGTTTTTGTGGGCAGTCCTGAAGTCGTCCCTGGCTAGGGTAGGCTCTGGAACAGGGGCCCTACGCTTAGATTCGTACTGTTCCCAGGGTGCAGCAGCAGATGGATGTAGTCACCATCACCCCTCCCGAAGTCCGATTGATGCGAGACCAAGTCAAGGACGACAGTGGACGAGTCTTCTTAGAGCAGCAACCAAGCAGAGTACCAGAAGATGTTGGGGTTGTGAGGAGGAGTCCGTTGAGGGAGGGGGGGTCAGGGTAGGACTTGAACGATCTGTTCTGCGCGCCCGGGAGAGAAAAATTGGAAAAGGCTCTTCCTGATGCCGAAAGGGATGCCGCTTGTTGGTGATGGTAGATGCATTGTTGTAGCAGCTCTCGACCAAGTGGCACCTTCAGAAGTTGAGGGGTGTTGCCATGGTCGCTTCTGTACTGCAGCTCTTGTCCAGGTTCTGGTTCTGGTTGCGCAGTCAGACAAGAATGGGCACCACGATCTGTAGTGAAGTTGGAACGAGACGATTCCACCTCTCCTGCGAAGAAGACTGGAAGGCCTTTCGGTGATGTATGGTGCACCTCCAGATGACGTCGGACAGCACCGGGGCAGTCTCTGAAAGTCGGGATCCAACTACTGCCTACGAACTGAGATGGATAGGGTGATGATAGGTGATGGGAGATGGAGCCTATGGGGTGGGAAATGGGGTGGATGGGTGTGGGGGTGACACCTGACTATGTGGGGGTCTGTTAGGGGGTGATTCAAGGTGTAGGAGGGGCAGAAAGGGGGCTGGGAGGTGGTCTAGCAAGTGGAAGGAGGGGGGGATGCGAATTTGGGTTGGGAAGGAGAGAGGGAGGAGAGATCTCTCCTTTGTTTTGAATGGTGGGTTAATGGAGGGGTTAATGGGGGCCTAGGGAATGGGAAGGGTTGCCTTGGGGAGGGAAAGGGGTTCTTGGGAGAAGGGATTCTCCCTTGGGAAAATGAAAGGTTGTATGGGGAAGGGGAAATGTTGCTTGGGAGGAGGGAGAGATGCCTAGGAGAAGGGGATTCCACCTAGGGGTTGGAGGGGACTTAAATGGGGGGTATGGGGAAGGGGGAGGGGTCTTAATTAGAGGTGAATAATGAAGAGAGAGAGTGAATTTTGAATTTGGGGGTGGGGAGGAGAGAGAATGGGGTTCGTCCCCTTTAGAGAGAGAGAGAGAGAAATAGAGAGAGAGAGAGAGCTAGAGAGAGAGGCATAAATTCTTGTGGCAATTTTATCAATACTTCATTAGCCTCCAAATGAGGGATTGGGGTCCTATTTATAGGAATCCCACATTTTCACATAAGTCCCTGACTTTTGGACTACTAACACTTAACCAAGGGGAAGGGGGCGCCCCTGGGCCTAGCCCATATAATTGGGCCCATTAACCAACATAATGACTCTAGACTTAGGTAAATAGCTACCTAACCTAGGTATTGGACTCAAATAAAAAGAAAAGTACATGATAAGAAAATGAAAATTACATCATATGACTCGAAATATAGTGGCGGACAAGATGTAGCATAGCTGGCGAGCATCTGGATCCTCGAACAAAGGGGAAAGCTGGTGATGTCCTCATCATACCCCCGGGGTGCAGAGAACTCGACTCCGTCGAGTATGGGCCCACCGGGGGAGCGGTCCTCCAAAGTAGCTCAGGGTGACCCTCAACCTCCAAACTCAACCCGCATCTGCGACCAGGGGACGGTCCTTCATCCTCTCAAGGTGGCTGGGTCACACCCTCTTGCTGGCGATAGAACCCTGCTTGCATAGTATTGCCCCTATGCGCACACCTCAGACTCTCAAGGCTATTTTGTGGTGGCTCTTCGGGGTGTCCCTCTTAAAGGAAGGTATAGGCTCAAAGCACTTACTAGGATCCACCGCGGTGCCCATATAGGGTGCCGGGTCTGTCACGTGAGATGTGGGGTATATCCCATAACCCATTGGTAAATTCAATCCACAAGCTGTGTTGCCAAAGCCATTAGGAACAGGGAAAGGTCCAAGTCCTCGTGCCCTCGAATGGGAGGTGACCCTAAGGTAGAGCCACTCCGATGCCATCATCACCAAATCGCCTACTTGAAATTCCAAGTGGCGCTCGCGAGCTCTTATCCGCTCTTTGTGAACCTCACCGCTTATTGCGAATTGCTTGCGTGTATGCGTATGCCATGCACTATGATGCGGTGTGGGTGTGAAGAGCTTGGTGTGTAAAGGTGGACCGGGGCAACCATAAATTGACCTATCATGCTGTGATGCCATGTGGACCTTGATGAACTTAGGTGGACTGGGGCAACCACTAGTGGCCCTATCATGCATGGGCTTCATAACAATGGTGGGAGGGCCATGGTATCTGTAGGAGAACCTATCACACAAAGTGGTGATGAATGCCGGGGGACCTGGACACCCGTAGATGCTCCTAACATGCATATGATCAATGATGAATGTGGGAGGACCAGCACATCCAAATGTGAGCCAGTCATGCATTGGGCCTAAAGTGTGTGTGACATGTATGAGATGACTGGGCTTACTAGCCCTACCAAATGATGCAAAATGTAGTGGCACATGCATTCCCATCCAAATGGTTTCTCTTATGTATATGGCTTGGTGTGAGAGTTTCCACTCATAGGGGTCAAAGGGGTCTAGGAAAATGGAGTGGGCTTGGTCCAATAAGGTCGGTTGGGGTAGGAAAAGGTTGGTGGTGAGTAAGGTGGGGGGGTATAGGAGGGGATTGAAGGTGTCATGGTATGGGTCACCTAAGGAGAGGAACTCTAGGTCCTCATGGTCCTCACAACCATTTGATGGCGGACTCTCCTCCTCTAGTAAAGTGATTAGACCAAAGTTTTTGGTGGGATGGTCGGCCATGAATGGAGGACTAGATGTTCTACCCGAGAAAAGCAACTCTAGTTTGTGGATAGCAACGGGCTCGTCGGGTGTAGGGAGGAGTAAAAGAAGGTCGCTAGTGTAGCAACCCACAGTGTAAATGGAGGAGATGGATCCGACACATAGGTGTAGGAGGTCAAGTCTCTTAGGTCGGTCGGCTACTGTAGTCAACATGCCAGTTAGTTCCATTTGCCAAGCTATACCCTTAAGTAGATCCCCTAATATTTCCACAGGATAGGATGATTGGATTGTGGTGTGATAGGTGGATAAGGGTACTATGGGGAGGTGTTGTTCCATGGAAGGGTAAGCAAGGGGTAGGATAGGGTGAGCCCGGTTTTCCACAAGCCATCTAACCAAGGGCCCACTTATGATCAGTTCACTCCAAATTGGGGGTGGCATGAAAGGTGAAGTTTCTTCCTCTTTTTGGCCATGACTTTCCTCCAAGATGGGGAGTGGTTCTGGGGTGTTCCCTACTAGGGGGTCGGGTGTGGGGATCATGGTTTCCTCTACCAAAGAGGTGAGTAGGTCCTTTGTGGGTGGGGTTATAATGACTGGCATGTGGTGCTCTTTGGGTGGTGGGTAATGGGGCACTTGGGATAGAATGGGGAGGGGTAGTAGTGGAGGCCTAGGTTGGGCATCTTGTAACTCATAGGGGAGGGTGCACCCAATTTGGCTCAATGGGTTTTCTTTGGAAAGGAATGAGTCCTCTTGACCCAATTGGGCTTCATATTCTTCTTCCCAATCTAGGGGAGCCTCATAGACTTCGGTCACCTCCTTAAGTTCCTTTTGGAAAGGGGTGGGAGGAGGATTTGTGGGTTGGGTGGTGGCCAATTTGGTTTGAATGGTGGTGGTGATCGGGGTTGGAATTATTTGGGGTGGTGGAGTTTGGGCCCTAAGGGAGGTCTTGGGTTGACTGGGAGGGAAAGGGGGAGTGAAGATCTTCTTAATCTCAATCCTCATCTCTTCCCATGGGTATCTGGGTCCTTTGGTTTCCCATCCAAATTCATCCCGAGGTGACTAAGCTCTAGGGTCGTGGTTCCTTTTTGTTTCGAGCCGGTCAAGTCGGGTGGTGAGGGTATCAAGATAGTTATGAATCTTGTTAGTGACAGTGTAAAATCGGACCATGGATATTTGGGGCATCTCCCTAGGGTGGTCATGCAATGGAGTGATGGAAAACATGATGCAAGGGAGACTCAATTGATAATGCCCTAGGACTAGACTCGTAGAGACAAGTCTAAAACTTGGCTCTGATACCAATTGATGCGACACGCCTAAGGATGATGATGCTCTGATACCAATTTGATGAGACACGACCCCTCGGACCTAGAATTGCAAGCAACCGAACCGAACGGCGGACCCACACAAGCAGACTCACTCGCGTAGGCACACTTGGGTCCGTAGGAGGACCGGCGATGGCGGTGAGGGTCCGAGGTTGGACCTCAAGGTTCCAAGGGTATGGACAGCTAGGGATGGTCCCCAATAGGCGAGGGATACCCAATTTCAAGGGCGGCCGGCACGCTGAGGGCGTGGGTTGTAGTGTCACACTCTCAACTCACTCCGCGGTGGTCACACAATTCAATGGCGTTTGAGATCGGGCGCTCACCTCACCGCCGACGATCAACTAGAAACAATACTAAGACAAGCAAAAGTAAAACCAGCAGAGGAAGTGTCCAGAAGCTCACCTGATCAGCATGAGGACGCCGATCCCGGCCGGAGACGAGGGCGAGCGGGGAAGCGTGGGCTACCCGCACGCCACGCCGATGATGCTTCGGCCGCTTACCTGCTAGTACAATCACTACGCCCTCACAGAGGGGGTGGACTAGGGGTGGGGAAATGAGGTTACAAACCAAACACTACCTCCACGCAGGGAGGGGCGCTAAGCCGGCCAGGCGGGGAAGGGAGTTATGCTTGATTAGCGCCGTTGAAGCACCCCGCCGAATCTGCCCAGGTCGGGGACAGCAGGACAGGGGGTCGGTGTAGTCATCGCTGTGCACTCCTCCGAACTCAGAATTCGACGAGACCAGCGCTGAAACGACGCTGACGGATCTAGGCACGTTTGTGAATTTTTGTGGGTAGTCCTGAAGTCGTCACCGGCTAGGGAAGGCTCTGGAACAGGGCCCCTGCGCTCAGATTCGTACTGTTCCCAGGGTGCAGCAGCAGATGGATGTAGTCACCATGACCCCTCCCGAAGTCCGATTGATGCGAGACCAAGTCAAGGACGACCGTGGACGAGTCTTATTAGAGCAGCAACCAAGAAGAGCACCAGACGATGTCGGGGTGGTGAGGAGGAGTCCGTTGAGTTAGGGGGGTCAGGGTAGAACCTGAATGATCTGTTCTGCGCGCCCAGGAGAGAAAAATTGGAAAGGGCTCTTCCTGATGCCGAAAGGGACGCCGCTTGTTGGTGATGGTATATGCCTTGTGGTAGCAGCTCTCGGCCAAGTGGCGCCTTCAGAAGTTGAGGGGTGTGGCCGTGGTAGCTTATGCACTGCAGCTCTAGTCCAGGTTCTGGTCCCGGTTGCGCAGTCGGACGAGAATGGGCACCACGATCTGTAGTGAAGTTGGAACGAGACGATTCTACCTTGCCTGCGAAGAAGACTGGAAGCCCTTTCCGGTGATGTATGGTGCACCTCCAGATGACGTCGGACAGTACCGGGGCAGTCTCCGCAAGTCGGGCTCCAACTGCTGCCTGCGAACTGAGATGGATAGGGTGATGAAAGGTGATGGGAGACGGAGTAGATGGGGTGGGAAATGGGGTGGATGGGTGTGGGGGTGACACCTGACTATGTGGGGGTCTGTTAGGGGGTGATTCAAGATGTGGGAGGGGCCGAAAGGGGGCTGGGAGGTGGTCTATCAAGTGGAGGGAGGGGGGATGCGAATTTGGGTTGGGAAGGAGAGAGGGAGGAGAGATCTCTCCTTTGTTTTGAATGGTGGGTTAATGGAGGGGTTAATGGGGGCCTAGGGAATGGGAAGGGTTGCCTTGGGGAGGGGAAGGGGTGCTTGGGAGAAGGGATTCTCCCTTCGGAAAATGAAAGGTTGTATGGGGAAGGGGAAAGGTTGCTTGGGAGGAGGGAGAGGTGCCTAGGAGAAGGGGATTCCACCTAGGGGTTGGAGGGGACTTAAATGGGAGGTATGGGGAAGGGGGAGGGGTCTTAATTAGAGGTGAATAAGGAGGAGAGAGAGTGAATTTCAAATTTGGGGGCGGGGAGGAGAGAGAATGGGGTTCGCCCTCTTTAGAGAGAGAGAGAGAGAGAGAGAGAGAAATAGAGAGAGAGAGAGCTAGAGAGAGGCATAAATTCTTGTGACAATTTTATCAATACTTCATTAGCCTCCAAATGAGGGATTGAGGTTCTATTTATAGGAATCTCACATTTTCACATAATTCCCTGACTTTTGGACTACTAACACTTAACCAAGGGGAAGGGGGTGCCCCTGGGCCTAGCCCATATAATTGGGCCCATTAACCAACATAATGACTCTAGACTTAGGTAAATAGCTACCTAACCTAGGTATTGGACTCAAATAAAAGGAAAAGTACATGATAAGAAAATGAAAATTACATCATATGACTCGAAATATAGTGGCGGACAAGATGTTGCATAGCTGGCGAGCATCTGGATCCTCGAACAAAGGGGAAAGCTGGTGATGTCCTCATCATTTCTTTTCTTCTTTTCCTTGATCTTTATATAGTTTTATACAAATCTTTCCTCCCTCTTCCCACAGCCTTTTCTTTGCAGATCGAGCCTTTAAGTCGACAGGTCGTCATTGGGTCTGGTTCTTCTCATGTTGCCCGCAGCGCCTTATTTCGGTTGGAGTGTTCTATCGCCGATCGTTCCATGTGTTTATTGCTTCCTTTTACCTTTTAATTCGTTATTGCCCCATTTGTTTGTTGCTTCCTTTTGCCTTTTCAACGTGTTATTATTTCTAACAAAAATTTGACAGCATCTCCCCTTGACCCGAGCATAAGGTAGATACAGGGAACGCGCCCACATGGAGTGGCGGAATCCGACAACTGGAGGTGGGCGTCCAAGAGCGGCAGTACCTTTAATAAAACCTCAGAAAACCTGAAAGCGACGATGGACAAGGGACCCCTCTAGGGGTGGCTGGGAAGTGTACCAGACTAGGAAGGCTGGGGGTGTGTCGGCGAAGAGTGGCCTCGGCGTGCCGGGGAAGACCCGCAGGTAGTGTGCCGGCGAAGGGCTTGGCCAGGGTAGGCCGGGGAAGGGCCAAAGGGGCGTACCGGCGAAGGCCATCACAGGCGTGCCGGGGGAGGGCAGCCAGGGCCGTGTCGGTGAAGAGTTGCAGGTGTGTCGCTGAAGGCCCAATGGGGGTGTGCCGGAGAAGGGTTGATTAGCTGTGCCGGTGAAGGGTTCAAAGGATGCGTACCGGGGAAGGCACCAAGGGGGCGTACCGCTGGAGGGCTAGATGGGGTGTGTCGCCTGAAGACTAAGGGGGTTGGGCTGAAGGAAGGCCAACTAAATGGAATAGAACCTAAGGGGAAAGACAGGGGATCTTGCGTTGGCTCATCCAAACAGGGACATTAGTTAGTAACGGGGAGATTGTTCTGAGGAAGGGAGGAAGACCAATGCTGATATTGGGCTTGGGTATGCGAAGAAGAAGAAAAGAACAATGACGAGGGGGACGAAGGCCCACGCTAAGGATCAAACGGTCGGGAGGCGGAGGGGGAAGCGTTCAAGCACGCGCACGGATTCAAACCAACGGAGACAGTAAAAAGAAAAAACTCAAAAGAGATATTTGATTCATGGACGACAAAGGCCGCAGCCGGCCACATACCCCTCAGAACGCTGGAACTGTAGGCACAACGGAGGGGAAAGAAAGAAAAGCAAAGGGAGAAAGAAAAGGGAGGAACTGGGGGCGAGCAGGGGCGATGGCTCGCTGCCCTCCCCCTTTCCCCCTGATACATCACATGCCCTCTCTCTCTCTCCCTTACTCTCTCTTCTGGGTGGTCGTCGGAGGGGAACCCCACGGCGGAGCTCCCTGGTTCTTCTTCTCCTTCTTCTTCCTCCGGAGGCGGTGGCTCTCTCCAGTAGCGTATGTGCATCTGCGTAGTCGTCTCTTCTCCCTTCTGCCCCCTTTGTTTGCTGGCAGATGAGGCTTTTTATACTCCCCACGGCGGAAGCCTTCGAACACGGTAGTCGGAAGCAGGAAGCGATCGGTCATGATGGGGTTTGACTTCCCCCCATCCTCGATGTCAGGGGAGTAGCCTGCGTGGCCCAACCTCCAGCCGACACCTCGGACAGCCCACTACGCGCCAAAGATTTGTAGGGCACGGGGGTGAGATTTGGTCTACCGGACGTGCCGTTGAAATGCCTGAACATTGTACCACTGGGCTAAACAAGCGTGCCGCTGAGAGGGCCAAAAGGGCGTGCCGCTAGAAGACACGGCAAGCGTGCCTCTGAAGAGTCCAAAGGGCGTGCCGCTGAAGGGCGTTGGGGGCGTGCCGCTGAAGGGCCAACGGGGTGTGCCGCTGAAGGGCCATTGGGGCGTGCCGCTGAAGGGCCAATGGGGTGTGCCGCTGAAGGGCTGTTGGGGCGTGCCGCTGAGGGGGCATCAGGGGCGTGCCGTTGAAGGCCTATGGGGGCGTGCCGCTGAAGGGGCATCCGGGCGTGCCGCTGAGGGGCGTTGGGGTGTGCCGCTGAAGGGGCATCAGGGGCGTGCCGCTGAAGGGCCACCCTGGGTGTGCCGCTGAAGGGCGTGCCGCTGAAGGCCTCAGGGCGTGCCGCTGAAGGCCTCAGGGCGTGCCGCTGAGGGCCCAACAGGGCAGTTTTGAGCCTGTTGGGGGCGCGAATTGTGGCTCATTTGATTTTCTTCGAGGCCCATGGACTATAAGGCCTCTTGGTGGCTGATCCCTCTTCACTGTCACGACTCCGGAGATGGCTTCACGGTAGTGTGTATGTGATGGGGACATCAACGTCAGCCCGCTCACTTTGTGTTTGCATCTACGTCCTTTTATATTTGTATGTATACCCTTGTGATATATGGGTACACAATAGTAGGTCTGAGTGGGTTTATTTGCAAAAGGCCATTGGGTCTTTTTGCAAAAGTGCATGTAGGCCCTGCAGGGGCCCCCTCCCTCCTCCTTATTGGTCCACTTGGACTCCCGGGCCCAAGGGGGCTGGTCCATGGTCCAACCTTGGACTTGGACCTAGATTTAATTAAAGAAGACAAAATCAAATTGCCTTCTTTAAGGGGGGGGGGGGGGGAGAACCTTGTATTTTATTGTGGTTGTTCAAACCACATCCCAGCCCTTCACTCATCAACCCTTGATCCAAGGGTCTAGAATTAGTTAGAGACCTAGTCTATATAATGTTGTATTTTTCATGAGAAATTGAATGGAAAAAATCAGAATTTTGTTGCAAGGCTTGAAGCTTGGTGCGCCCCTCTCTCTTCCCCTTCTGTTCTTTCATCCCCAACCCCAGATCTAGAGTGTATCTATCTCCCTTCATCCCCTCCCAACCTCCGGTGATCATCTGTGCCGCCGTCGCCGCCGTTCGTGCCGCCTTCGAGTCACCGTGGAATCGTCATCAAGTTTCTATCCTGCTGGACAGAGGTGTAGTTCGTGAATTCCTGAAGCCGGCCATGAGTTCAGATCGATTTGAAATTTTGAGGGTTGGTTCCTATCTTCTAGCTCCTTCTCCACAAAAACCATTAGGTTGAATTTCCATTGTTTCATATTTTTACCTTTTCATTCATCTCTCAATCTCAGATCTGTTCTGTCACTGTCTACAGTGACAGTAACCCTGAGTTCTCCACCTTCGACCACCCTTTTGATTTTTTTTAGACCTCCTAATTTAACTGGGCGTTCTGTCCATCGTCCCCTACCACCACAATTTTTCTTAAAGTTTTATCATCCTTCTACCTATTTTTAAAAATTCATGTTCTACCGAAGCTAACATACTTTCAGCCAGATCCCAGATCTGACCTTCGTCCACTAAACAAATCACATAAAATCATAGCTACATCCAAACGGGTCCAATCCAATTTTTCTGTCTTCCCAGCTCAAATTCCAACAACTTTGCTGAAGAATAAAATCCCTGATTCGAACGTCCCCCTCACGGTCAAAGGCAATCCACAGGGAAGTTCTCTGCTGACCTGTGATTTCAGGAACTGTACAACAAGAGATTAAAAATTCCATAAGTCAAGATCCGAGCAGATCCAGGCCAGATCTTTAGGCCTAGGTTGAATAACTTAAAGCTAGCTTTCCAACGGCGCCAGTCTCGTGTCGATCCGACGTCGGGGCTGATCGCAGCGTCCATTCTCGCCGGAGCGCGCGCTGCAAAACAGCAACCACCAGTCCGTGGACAGCAAACCCGACGGGTGCCGATCGGAACCGCCCGACCCCCGGGCGACGTTCCGGTGTGCCGTCAGCCCAGGGAACACTTCCCTAAGTGTCCACACTACAGCGGCGCCACCGGGTCCCACACGATCCCTCCAGACAGCACGTGGGCCCCACGGTCGTGATCACGCGTGTAGCCGAATCAACACACGAAGCTGCCCGTCATCCCGAATTCGGTCCTCCCGGGCCCCTGGTGTCGCCCTTTACCTCCCTGCGTGGAGTGGGCATATTTCCATTGATGTAATATTCATGTATTAACTGTCCCGGGAGCACGAGTTCGGCCGGGCCCGTCGTCCCCACGCCGAGCGCGTGGAGGTATCGCATTCGCTCCCTTACTTGGCATTTTGCTTAATTTTCATATATACTTGCTTATGCCACGGCTAGAGAGCATGATAGGGTAATTAGCTCGCTTTCTATTTATATCACCGCTGCTGCGAGAGAGAGCGTTACCGTCCCGTGACCCGATCCGGGCACAAGTGAGAGCCGACCACCCTAGCTCACAGCCGGTTTCTCAACCGCGCACATCCGACGCTTCCCTCGTTAAGGGGCAGTCACGAGCTTGTCGTGTCCGTGGTCTCATCCCACATCAATTTGGTATCAGAGCGAGTTTGAGTCTAGGGTGTCAAAAAAAAAAGTGTCATTTACATCGAGTCATTAGTCGGTTTAAGTCGAGTCTAGGATCATCATTGTTTTAAAACAAAAAAAAAGTGTCTTTTGCATCGCATCCCAATAACCCGGTATATCAAAAGGTGTTGTCCGAACGTTAGGCTACGCCTATCGGGAAGGCCGCACACTTGTGCGAGTGACCTTCGGGTCGATTATCTCCGTCGCGTACCGCGTTTTGGTTAAGTCTAGGCGCATCATTTTGCATTAGTGTGTTTTGCTTTAGTCGGCGTCTTCTAGTCGGTGTGTTTGCATGCCCACTCGTCGGGGTACTCAGTACTCACCCCCACCACCACCTATGGCCAACCCACGGGATACCTCAGGAGACTTCCACTCCCTACAAGAGGCGATGATGGCCATTATGACTAGGTTGGACCAATCCGATGCGAACTTTTGGACTTTCTCCGATAATATGGATGGTCGCCTTAGAGCCATGGAGGGGCGCTTGGAGACCTCCGACAGGTCGGTCCAAGACCTCGTTGGGCGGTTAGATAGGATGTCACACGGGGACCCTCCAGGGGCAGCCCAAGGCCCACCCGCACCTCCTCCCCCGGTGGCCCAAGTCCAACCCGCTCCCATGGCCCAAGTCCAGGCCGCTCCCGCGGCCCAAAACCAGCCACCATAGGCTCCTCCACCCGCCCTTCCTCGGGTTCCCCAACTACCGCACCGTGACCTTGGTCTCGAGGACTATGGTTCCGACAATGCCTATGAGGGATATGGTCAACGCCGTCGTGGTTTTCAGCCACAACGAGATGAGGATGATGACCGGGTCCTTAAGACCGTGCGAGCGGACCCTCCCGCTTTTTACGGGTCTTTGGATCCGAAAGTCTACCTAGATTGGGAGTTCGGCATGGACCGTTACTTTGAGTGGTATGATATGTCGGAGCGTCGAAGGGTCCGATTCGCCACCATGAAACTCATGGGGCAGGCACAAACCTATTGGAAGAATGTGGAGAGCCTGCTACTTCAGCGGTTAGAGCCCCCAATCGACACATGGGCCGAGATGAAGAATAAACTTCGGCAAAAGTACCTTCCTCCCACATACCGCCAGCGACTCATCGATAGATGGCAAAGTCTTAGCCAGGGAGACCGGTCCGTCTCCGAATACATCGCGGAGTTTGATGAGTACTTTCTACGATGTGGTGTCACGGAGGAGAGTACCATGCCCGTGTCCCGCTTTCGACGTGGTTTGCGGCCACACTACCAGTATGAGCTTTTCCGCCGCATTGCCAAGACGTTGGAAAAGGCATACCAGGTTGCTCTCGAGATGGAGCAATTTGAGGAAGAGTTCGAGTCTAGCCATCGGTTGGGCCCCACCCCTCTCCGTAGTGCCGAGCCCTGTCACTCCATAGGCCCACATCAGCGGCCTCCCATGGCTCGACCTCAGGAGTCCACCAGTCAGGAGCACTTCGCTCCACGGCCTCGTCCTCCTCCACCCTGGGATCTATTTCCACCCCAACCACCGGCGCCCGTTGCCCATTCCCCGGCTCCTATAGCCCGTCCTCTGGCACCGGCACCCCCTCCACTACTGTCCAAAGCACCTACATCTCCCCCATTACTGCCTACACCCCCTACCCGACGGGATGATAAGGGTAAGGCCCCTTTTATAGGAGAGAGTAGTCGGTCGAGAGTGCAGTGTTTCCACTGTCACGGGTTTGGTCACATCACCAGTGAGTGTCCTGCTCGCACCACCCTAGCCTTAGGTGTTGGAGGATCTGCACCTCCCGAGCTTGAGCATGTCGATTACGTGGCCGATGAGGCACTGGCCGATGAGTACTACGCCTTGGGGGAAGACCTGGGCGACCCTTCGGCCGCCCAGGATGCCGCCACCTAGTGGGCTTGATGCTACCACCTTAGTCTAGAGTCGTGCATGAGTCAGTGTGTTTTCTTTGTGTGGTTTGCATTCGTGTGTCAGTGCATGGTGAGTCTGCATGTGTCTTGTGCAAGCTCGTTGTCGTTCTCTTGTGAGTGTGAAGCGAGTCGACTCACTGATGAGTATGGGATCGGTTTTACTTCTATACCCGGATCAGTCACCTATAGGGACTCAGCGGTGATTCCTAGTGAGTCTTCGAGCTGTTTCCTTCCTTTTGAGAGTGCCCTTCGGAGTGACCACCTTTAGCCATAGCAGTTCGCATATCGAGTATATATGGAATGAGTAGGTGCCGATCACTTGGAGTGGAGCATACCTGCGCTACGTGGTTCGGTGGCGGATCCACCGGCGCTATTCGAGCAGCAGCACCCCTTACTCGACGGGGTCAAGTTCCTCCCACCCGGGGAGAATTGATGGGGACATCAACGTCAGCCCGCTCACATTGTGTTTGCATCTACGTCCTTTTATATTTGTATGTATACCCTTATGATATATGGGTACACAATAGTAGGTCTGAGTGGGTTTATTTGCAAAAGGCCATTGGGTCTTTTTGAAAAAGTGCATGTAGGCCCTGTAGGGCCCCCCTCCCTCCTCCTTATTGGTCCACTTGGACTCCCGGGCCCAAGGGGGCTGGTCCATGGTCCAACCTTGGACTTGGACCTAGATTTAATTAAAGAAGACAAAATCAAATTGCCTTCTTTAAAGGGGGGGGGGGGCGAACCTTGTATTTTATTGTGATTTATTGTGGTTGTTCAAACCACATCCCACCCCTTCACTCATCAACCATTGATCCAAGGGTCTAGAATTAGTTAGAGACCTAGTCTATATAATGTTGTATTTTTCATGAGAAATTGAATGGAAAAAATCAGAATTTTGTTGCAAGGCTTGAAGCTTGGTGCGCCCCTCTCTCTTCCCCTGCTGTTCTTCCATCCCCAACCCCAGATCTAGAGTGTATCTATCTCCCTTCATCCCCTCCCAACCTCCGGTGATCGTCTGTGCCGTCGCTGCCGCCGTTCGTGCTGCCTTCGAGCCGCCGTGGAATCGTCATCAAGTTTCTGTCCTGCTGGACAGAGGTGTAGTTCGTGAATTCCTGAAGCCGGCCATGAGTTCAGATCGATTTGAAATTTTGAGGGTTGGTTCCTATCTTCTAGCCCCTTCTCCACAAAAACAATTAGGTATTCATATTTTTACCTGTTCGTTTATCTCTCAATCTCAGATCTGTTTTGTCACTGTCTACAGTGACAGTAACCCTGAGTTCTCCACCTTCGACCACCCTTTTGATTTTTTTTAGACCTCCCTATTTAACTGGGCGTTCTGTCCGTCGTCCCCTACCACCACAATGTTTCTTAAATTTTTATCATCCTTCTACCTATTTTTAAAAATTCATGTTCTACCAAAGCTACAGTACTTTCAGCTAGATCCCAAATCCGACCTTCGTCCACTAAACAAATCACAGAAAATCATAGATACATCCAAACTGGTCCAAACCATTTTTTCTGTCTTCCTAGCTCAAATTCCAACAACTTTGCTGAAGAACACCACCCCTGAGTCGAACGTCCCCCTCGCGGTCAAAGGCAATCCACAGGGAAGTTCTCTGATGACCTGTGATTTCAGGAACTGTACAACAAGAGATTAAAAATTCCATAAGTCAAGATCCGTGTAGATCCAGGCCAGATATTTAGGCTTAGGTTGAAGAACTTCAAGCTAGTTTTCCAACGGCGCCAGTATCGTGTCGATCTGACGTCGGGGCTGATCGCAGCGTCCATTCTCGCTGGAGCGCGCGCTGCAAAACAGCAACCACCAGTCCGTGGACAGCAAACCCGACGGGTGCCGATCGGAACCGCCCGACCCCCGGGCGACGTTCCAGTGTGCCACCAGCCCAGGGAACACTTCCCTAAGTGTCCACACTATAGCGGCGCCACCGGGTCCCACACGACCCCTCTAGACAGCACGTGGGCCCCACGGTCGTGATCACGCGTGTAGCCGAATCAACACACGAAGCTGCCCGTCATCCCGAATTCGGTCCTCCCGGGCCCCTGGTGTCGCCCTTTACCTCCCTGCGTGGAGTGGGCATATTTCCATTACTGTAATATTCATGTATTAACTGTCCGGGGAGAACGAGTTCTGCTGGGCCCGTCGTCCCCACGCCGAGCGCGTGGAGGTATCGCATTCGCTCCCTTACTTGGCATTTTGCTTAATTTTCATATATACTTGCTTATGCCACTACTAGAGAGCATGATAGGGTAATTAGCTCGCTTTCTATTTATATCACTGCTACTGCAAGAGAGAGCGTTACCGTCCCGTGACCCGATCCGGGCACAAGTGAGAGCCGACCACCCTAGCTCACAGCCGGTTTCTCAACCGCGCACATCTGACGCTTCCCTCGTTAAGGGACAGTCACGAGCTTGTCGTGTCCGTGGTCTCGTCCCGCATCAGTATGTGTTCGGGGAGTCCGGATGGCCCCTTTTCTACGCAGTTTTCTTCAGTTGAAGTTGTTGTTGATGCTGGACAAGTTGGGAGATGCAGGCGTGTAATTTTGCATGTCCACACCACCCCTTACTCCACAGGAGTAAGGCTTCCTTGCACTAAGCACAATATAAAGCACAACAGACTCAGTCTGCAGACATCCGCTGTCGCACAGCTTGCCACAAGGGAACAAATCCCTCAACACCGATCCTGCTACCCACAAGATCTGAACCTGACCTTGCCTCAGCAAGATCAGAACCGGAGGACCAACCTCCCTTCATCTAAACTAGAGGGTACACACAAGCGAAGTGCCTTCACTCGCAACTGGAGAACCAATCTCCCTTCCTCTTAGAACACTTAGAGGGTAACAAGACAGTATATAAGAAATTGGAGAAACAACTTGAAAATGAAGAAATGAGAAGAAATCAATCACTCAAAACATCAAAAATATAGCTTCCAGAGAAGCAATCTTCCAAGCTCTAAAACCCAACAATGATCACTCAAACACTTTAGGCTCTTCTCTCGTATAGGGAAATTCTTCAGTGGCTGCAGATGCTCTCTTTGTTTTTCTATTCTTCACCGATCCTGCTACCCACAGGATCTGAACCTGACCTTGCCTCAGCAAGATCAGAATCGGAGGACCAACCTCCCTTCATCTAAACTAGAGGGTACACACAAGCGAAGTGCCTTCACTCGCAACTGGAGAACCAATCTCCCTTCCTCTAAGATCACTTAGAGGGTAACAAGACAGTATATAAGAAATTGGAGAAACAACTTGAAAATGAAGAAATGAGAAGAAATCAATCACTCAAAACATCAAAAATATAGCTTCCAGAGAAGCAATCTTCCAAGCTCTAAAACCCAACAATGATCACTCAAACACTTCAGGCTCTTCTCTCGTATAGGGAAATTCTTCAGTGGCTACAGATGCTCTCTTTGTTTTTCTATTCTTCAGCAGCTTTCTCTTGCAGCCTTCGACCTCTTTTATAGCTAGAAGGAGGCGTGTGGTTAACACGATTCTCGCCCATTCCTTCTGTCAGAGCTGATCCCTTTTCGATTCCACGTGGCAGGATCATTCTTTCTCTTTGTTCCCTCGGATCACGAGCCCTTAGTCCCTGTACATTGACTTCCACGTGGAGTACCCTCACTGGTTTTGGGTTCGCCGAACACCTGCTCGACCAGGTGACAGACTTGCCAAGCAAGAGAAGACATTAGTGGAAGCTACACTGATCACGAGCATGCACAGACCTTGATTGAGTATAACCCAAGACATGCACAGGCCTTACGTGCGTGCATGAACAAAGGTTGCACCGAATTAGTATAGGTAAGATAATGTAAGACTTGTACAGACTTAAAATGCTTCGTAACACAAACATGCACGGACATAATTGCTCAGGACTGGAACAGTGCATAGACTCAAATCATGCCTAAGACAAGAAATTACACCGACGTTGATCATGCATAAATGACATTTGCACCGACCTCGTATGTGTGTGCAGACATCGAATGCACTGACTTGATGCGTGCAGAGTATGCACCAACCAGTGCGAGCCAAAGCTTGCACCGAGGTTATACCTATAGCTTCTTATGCACGGACTAGGCAAGAAAGAATGCACAGACTTTAAATGTGCACGGACTTTATGTGCACGGTGCGAGAATTGCACCGACTTGACTATTGCATGAACAGACAATGCAGCGACTTAGTCACGTGCAGCAACTAAGATTGCACCGACTAGATGCTTGTATGCACAGACTCTACTTAGTTGAAAAAGTAGCATATGCACGGACACAATGCAGGATGTACTAAGTATGCTCGGACTATCTGAGTAGAACTAGAGAATGCAGTATCTGAAAAAATGAATAAGTGGAATGTATTGATATAGATTATCAAGATTGACTTATAGTTTGAGAAAGTATCTGAAAAAAAATGAATAAGTGGAATGTATTGATATAGATTATCAAGATTGACTTATAGTGTGAGACATCATCAAAACTGTAGGAGTGCAACACGGTTATCACCTCACTCGACTCAGACTTACAGGGAAATTCTCCCATGCTGGTCACCAAACCAGGGATAACCACTCCAACGCCAACGTCCCATCAAGGACCACCAATCCGACGCCAATCTTATCCAAAGGCCTCAGCCCACCAGCGTCACTCTTCCGTCTTGTCTCATCGAAACCTATCACAAGGAATCCAAGTGGACACCTGCCGATCCCGATTCCGCCCTCACCATAGAGCCACGGGACACCACCGGAATAATTCATGGTACACATCTCTAGGGGAGAAAAGTGCCACCCAATCTCACAGCAACCTAGTCGCCAACGCCACAACCAATGCACACGGGTCCCCAACAATACACACCTTATCATGGTCGACTACGAGACTAGCTTTACCAGTCACTCGTAGCTACCAACCGGAACCTAAAATCTCTCAGAGATCACTTCCTCTCGAACAGGACCTCATCCGAGGACACGACCGGCAACACAAGTTGAGCACCAAGCTATCGACTCTGACCAACACGTCCTCGACCTTCGTTAGGTGACATCCTCAACAACCCCTTCCGGGTCTAACACCGACGCCTGACAGGGCTTCCATCACATGAACATGGTACTCATGCGGCACACTTGCCAACATTTTCCCCCAACACTCCATCCTGCCAGTGCCAAGAACCACGATATCTCGAGCAACGGCACGGCAAAAACACGTCTCACACCGAGGAACCAATCCTCCAATGCTTAACGCAAACTTAGGAATCCGCCCGTAGCAGCCAATGCTACGACCCTGAACCAGTGGGTCACAGGCCCACCAGGCTTCCGCTGCGCACTCTGATCCACGCACACAACCAAACACGGCAACTCGGGACTCGCCATCTCGACAATCCACAAATCGGCTGGTCAACCTCAGAAAATAGGGTGAGGAAAGCTCCCTTACCTCGAACCCCAAGCACAGATTCACTCCCAAATCTGGCAATCCTCTGTAACTCCGCACGCTCCTAACCACCACGCATCGGCAAGTTCCAACACCAGCCAAGAATGCGAACACCGCCTAACCAACACTCGTCCTTCCGGAACAGCGCCAGTACCCTTACACACCATGGGAAATGGGTACAACTCTCACAGGCAACCACCTTGCCAAAACGCAGGACACATCTCGCACGGACTTCATAGCATACTGAGGCTAACCAATCCAAATGCACATTGCAAGATGAGGAACCTTAGGCAAACACAATCTCTCCAACCAAAGGAGAAACTGACATACCTTCGACCAACGGAAGAACTCCACGCCCGACCTGATCTCGAATCTGGCGCACACTGGGAACAACACCTTCCAGCACTGAGAACCCATTGCTTCCATCAGGTCAGCGTCTCTGACACACTCAGCAAGTGTCACGTCAGACCACGATCACAGCATCTCTCGATGCACCACCACTGCAATTCCTCGAACTGCAACATGCCATGCCAAGAGCCGCAACACGAACCATAATCGACAACCGCCGATGCTCATCCTTGAGTCCCAAAACTCACCACGGAACCTTCACATCTCAAACCAAATCCAGGGCGAACACAACCCATTCGCACACAGGGGCGCAGGAGCAAGAACTCACGGGGACAACTTCGCCCAATCCTGCCTCGAAATCCGAAAGAATAACCGAGACCGACACGTCATTTCTGATGCCACAGAGCACAACAAGAACATCAGGCTCGACGAAACAGCAGCTCACTGAGAAGTTCCTCCGCTCACCTGAGCACACTTCTTGATCAGAGGACCCGCTCTGCCACCTTAAACCACAATCTTAACACATCAGGGGCTGGGTAAACCTCAAGCTGGAGTGGCCAGAATCAACAACAGCTCCCTCAGAGCACGCTCACGGCCACTTAACCATGAACAGTCCTCGCCGGCCACCTAACCTGGCTGCAGAAACCTCGAATGCAGCACCGTAGCAACGCACCTACCGACAACCTCTGTCCAACGCAACACATCCGGGGCCACCACCGATGAGGGAGAAAGATCTCGACCTCGATCCTTAGACCCCACGCCGGTAGGACATCCGTGAACAGCAACCACCTTAACAGCACTGCGCGGCGCACTCAAGTTCTCAAGCGAGAAACCAAGCGAAAAACATGAATGAAACCTTATGCCAACTGCCGACTATACTAGACCTTATGGACTCTGATCACTGCAATATTTTGAATTCCTATGTACGTCCACAACTACCGCTCTGATACCATCTGTAACGACCCAAGATCTGGATATCGGGAAGAACCCGATACCATTCGAATCCTAGCCCGCCACCCACGAACCGGAAGGGCTCGGAAGGGCAAAAAGGAGTGTGGAGGTACAAAGAAATAGGAAATAAAATAGGACAATTCAACAATTAATAGAAATAAATAAACAACTACTACAACAGAGTCTAGTCCAACAGAAAGTACAATCTAAAGCAGTAAAAGGTACCACATGCTAAGTGAACACTCGGCCCGGTGAGCTGGCAACTAAGAACCTCCGAATAGCACCCTCGAACCTCGAGGATGAACCGCCGCACCTGAAACGTAGGGGAGAGCCTCCTGTCTCTGGCTCAGTAGGGATCCCGCGGAACCCCAACTGAGAACAACAACGGCATGGAAAGCAGTAACTACAAGAACAACAGTAGCAGCAGGAATAGTAAACATGGTGGCCGGTCAAAACTCGACACGACAACTACTCCTACTATACTGGTCAAGCAGAAAGAGGAATCCCGATCTCACCATCGGGAATCGGACCACACTAACACCACTCACTGAGGTAAAACCCACGGTAACCCCGCCGTAGAGGCCTGTCTCCCAGGACAAGGCCAACTAGGACACGCTGTCTAAGGTCATGTCACGACCGCCTCGTCGCGAACACAACACTAAAAAGACGCAATCTCGGTGAAGCTACTAGCACCCTGGCCACTAACTCGGAAACACCGGACGGTCCAGAAAACCACGTCTTGCAGACGGGAAACAGAACCTGGAAATAGGAAAGTCACATCTCACGTGACAGGAGTACCTGCCCACCAGAAGTAAGGTCGGATGCGTCCACTGACGGCTTAGACCGCGCCTCAGGTGTCCCCCTCGACCCCTGGTGGAACGGGGACACCGTACCAGTAACCACGGAACAAGTGACTAGTTGGAGTCGCGCTCGTCAGCACGGGTCCAACCGCCCCCAACCACGTGTGCACACACAGACCGTGCGTCCCTGGTCTAACCCTCTGACCGGTTTTCCCCTCAGCCGGACTCTGGTTGGTAGACGTGGGGCCCGACGAAAACCAATCCAAAACCGTCTCTCTGGGGTAGCCTCGCCACCACTCCCTGGTGGGACAACTCGCGTGTCGGAAGGCTACGACTAGTGTGGAGTCACTGATGTGACCACTCTCCAAGGAGAAACTCCGTGAAACACGCACGCACCCTGTGCGAAAGTCGAGAAGAACCAAGTGGCGCCGAGCCACTGGACTCTGGATAGTCCTCTAGACTCACTAAATCCAACGGTCCTTGAGTCACCAGACTCAGGGTCAAGACCGTCGTACGTAATGGCACAACGTCGCTAATCTAGTCTAATCCCTAGGTCAAAAACTACGGTAGCATGAATACCGAGGTAGCTCACGAGCCGCCGAGACCATCCCCCTCAAAAAGAGAACTCAAGGGACCTCCAGCCCCAGGCTGGGTGACTAGACTCACAGTCAAATGCTACACACAGGGCCCACGTGGAAATCACAGAAGCATGATTCCCAAGGTAGCTCACAAGCCGCCACGTCGATTCCCCATCCTAGGGAAAAGCGGGAAACCTCCAGCCCTAGGCTGGCAACTGGACTCGTAGTCCAAGGCCATACACTTGGCCCAGTCGGGAATCATCTTCCAAGTAAACCTACGACATGTGGGGGAGACCCCACCGCACTCACACCGATCCACGGTGACTTGATCAAGCGTAACACAAAGCCCGGAACACACACGCCTATGGGAATGCTAATCGAGGAAAATGAGACCTCCAGACACCCAAAGAAACGGTCACGGAACACCACGTGGTGTCTGAGACACACACGACCAAAGGAGTCACGATCAGCCGCAGACTACCCACCCTTGGCTGCCCGACTGGTTGCCCTCAAGAACGCGCTACCCTCATATTGCGCGTTCAGATCAGAACACGCTATACTTCTGTAGCGCGACAAGATAGAACGCGCTATACTTATATAGCGTGACAAAATAGAACGCGCTACCTACCTGTAGCTCCACAGGAATGAACGCGCTATGCTCCTATAGCGCGATAAGAACGGAACGCGCTACCCACCTATGGTGCGACATGGACCACCTTACTGTTCATCTTCCCCGATGAACGCGCTCTATCGGGGCGACGCGATCTCCAAGAACGCGCCCACCTGGGCTAGCGCGTTCTCAGTCCGCGCCCGAAAATGGCGAAAATCGCGAAGAAAACTCATTCCATGCCCTGTTCACCCCCAGGTGAAGGGGAAACAAAGGGAAAATTATTCCCCAAGTCCCTAGGCATTCAATGATGCCCTTAAACCACCAATTAACGCGTTAAAACGCTAGATCAGGCTCACACCCCAAAATCATGGTTTTTTCCCAAAATACGAAAAGAACCCCACTCAGCTCGCCACGGGCTACCAAATCCACGGGAAATGAAATACACGAGCTGAGGGTCCCTCTCCCTACCTCCACCAAAGATTCAACGTGCCGTAGACGCTGATCCATTAAGAAAACGCCATGAAATCCTCGTCGTTCCACGAACTCGCGGCCGAGCTTTACCGCGCCACCGGCCCTCGATGCTCGACCCATTCCTAGTTCCTCACCTCCCGCCATCGCCGCCTCGCCCTCCTCCGCCACGGTCGGTCGCCCGGGGAGAGGGGAGAGAAATAGATGAGACAGAGTGAAAAAGAGAGAATGGGGAGAGAGAGAGAGGTTAAAGGGTTAATATATAGAAAAGCCCAAAAATTATGAAAATTCATAAAATTACGAAAAATTACATCCGCGATCCTCGGAAGGAGCACAACGTGCCGGTACTGTCCCGGAGTCGGAGAACGCCACGGCTTGCCCTACACAGAGTTCCGAAGGTGTATCTGGGAAAAACACGTGTAAAACACAAAACGCACTCCGAGACCCACGAAAATGATCCAAAAAATATCTAAAAAATCCGGGGCATTACATAGGTTGCTGTCGTTGCATCCGAACCACCTAAAAATTGTTGCCCATTGTGTGGTTTGATCCATTTCTTCTACCCCCATTCAGTGTGATTGTTAGTGTGTTTTATATATTCCGCGTTTTATATTTCAAATCTAGCATAATCAATCTCTTCTATAATAGATTTTTGGTATATCGAAATGTGGGTTTGAATTGACAAGGTTAGTCTTGTCAGAACAATAACATGTTGAGTAGTGGACAGCGGATCTAGAGGGGAGGGGTGAATAGATCTGCCCCTCTTTTCGCAATGCTACCATTTATATAGCTAGGTAAAATAAATCGCAGCGGAATATAACTAGCTTATCGAAGAACACTATGATTCGCTTGGCAAGATGAGCAACTAATATATCGATTTGAACCTAAGCATGCCTCTAGAACGAAGCAATCACATAAACCAACCACAACACAAAGGATTTTAAGGTGGTTCGGACTGAATCCCCAGTCCTACGTCCACCCCTCACCAAATCCGGTGAGGTTCCACTAGTGCTACGCAGTGAACCGCAAATCGGAAGAACCTCCGATTACCTTCTTACTAACCACCGATAGGGACGTCAACACCGCAGATCAGAAAACTTCCGATTGCCTTCCTACTAGTCACCGGTAGGGACGTCAATCACCGCAGATCAGAGAACTTCCGATTGCCTTCCTACTAACCACCGGTAGGGACGATCTTCAGTTTTGATTATTTGAAAGAAATGGAAAGAGAACAAATAGAAATCACTCAAACAAGATATAGAATATGCTCAAAGTAAAAAGATCTTGTCTGAGTTGCAGGAGCTTGAATCTGATGCTTCGATGGTGTCTTCTTCCTTGAAAGATGATCTTCCTTGAGTTGATGAAGAAGACTATGGATGTAGCTTTGATCTTCCCTTTGATCTCCTTGAGTTGATGAAGAGTTTGATGCAGTTTAGATCACCCTTGAGAGCCTTGATTGCTTCTTTCTTCCTTGCAGGTTGAGATAGCTTCAGATCTAGGCTTGAATCCCTTGGAATGGATGAAGATCTCTTCACGAAGTACTACTCACGGCTACAGTACCATCTCCCTTGAGCAGCCTCCACAAGCCTCCCTTGATCTCCTTTGATCCAAATGAAGCATTATGGTTTCTAACCCTCCTTGTGTTGGTTTTATGGACTTTGAATGGTCCATAGACATCCCCCGGACCAAATCCACAATTCATGGGAGATTAGGTGAGTTTTGATTAAACAAATCCAAGGAAAGGGGCTGGCCTTGAGGTAGAAATCGAAGTCAAACATGGCTGCATCGGGGCTGGCGGTCGACCGGAGGTAGGTGGCGGTCGACCGCTACTGAGACAATCTGTAGCTTGTTCGTTTCTGGAATTTTCGGTCGACCGCCCTAGGCTGGCGGTCGACCGCCACTGAGAATCCGTCAACCAGTGAGCTACTGGCAGGGGCAGTTGACCGCCCCTGTGCTGGCGATCGACCGCCAGCTGGGCAGACCCTGATTTATGCCGGGTCAGTCTGTTAACCTCTTTAGCTCCGTCGCTTGAGTCCTTTAGCAGCCCGTTCTCATCTATGGCATCAACCTTGACAGTCTTTAGGTCGATCCGCGTGCGAGGGCGTAATCATTGAGCTTTGACCTTTGCCATCTCTACTCAACTCCTTGTCCATTCATTGGCATATCTGTCATGAACAAAACATCACGTATGTCAGTCATATGAGAGCTAAAACAATAATGACTTATAGTGTTTAGCTATTATCAAAACCAAGAATATCTAATAACTCAAATCACCACAAGACGATGTCGAATGACCCAAACCACAGGAAGACTCAAATGATCACAAGGGCACAACATTCTCCCCCTTTTTGATGATGGCAACACTGTGATCATTATGTGGCAGGAATATCCAAAATGGTAAAGTTTATGACATATGTGACATGTGCAGCTCAAGATCTAAGATAGTGAAAGCATGTGAATGCAGATATGTGTGTATGGATGATCAAAGCATGTGAATGCTATGCACAAACCCCTATCACATATGCAAACTCAAAGCTCACAACATTCTCGCCCCCATGGACTCTCTCCCGTGCATAATTCACTCTCCCCCTTTGACAACTCACAAAGGCCGCATAAAGGACGGACAAAGGTATTAAAGGACTCACAACAAGATATTTTCTCCCCCTTTGACAGCAGCAAAAAGGAGGGATAAAGTAGAGTAGGTGACATATGTCTGAGATACCAGAGCTGAAAGAGAGTTGAGAGCAAGCCATTATATGCAAACCTGAAACATACCGCGAGCAACATATATGGTTCAAAGCTAATGAAATCCGAGATCATCAACTGAGTTCGAAAAGCATCTACATCCATGTTGTAATAGAAATGAACTAAAAATGTATATCATGGCAGTGTTTAACCTTCCCTTGTCTTATATATCCATATTTAATAACTACAATGGGAATAACACAAAAACTAGTATTGAGGCTAAACAATCATGACTAAAGCATGGAATTTGATGAGTTCAAAAAATTTGATTTTCAATATCTTTTGAATTTGACGACACATGACTCATATTTTACGAGCAATCAAGTCTTGTACATGTCTCCTAGCCGTAAGAATACACGTTGTTTAGACGCCAGTATCCCTAGGTATTTGGCAAGACTGACGGTTATGCTGCAGAATGAACATAGATAGCAAAGTCACGTCATGACATATCCAATCTCATTTCTTTGATGAGAAGATATATTTCTCAGCAATTATGCCAGTGCTCTGCCTAGAGTCCAAATATAATTAAGACAGAGATAACAGGGGCACATCATGACATATCATTCGTCACTTGATTTGATGACGTGACATATTTCTCCGTGCAACAATATCATTATTTTGTCAAATAGATTTCCAAGAATTCCAGCTCATCAAGATGTTTAAGAGCAATACTAAGCTTGAGTGTATCACCAAGATGGTCATGAATTTTGAATTTTCAGATATCAAGGTAATCATTGAAAGCATAATATGCAATCTCTAGTTAAGGTCTATTAAAATCACATAACGTAGATGATTTCAGAATAAATATTTTTGAACTTCAAGGAAATCATTAAATCTGAACCATTTTCATTGGATGGACAATCATCAGGGCATATAATAGAAAGCTCTTACGCTGTAGTTCTGTCGGTCTCATGATCTCATATTCAGACTATAAGCCATGAAGTTCAGATTACAAGAGAGTAAGAATAGCAGCATGACTCCCCCTAAGGATATGCAGTGAATGCACTCAAGGAGTTATGTTTGCAATCAGGTGGAATGATGAATGTCAAGGAGAGGTTGACTAGAACCATGCAGGGGTTGACCTGATCAAACATGAATTTGGCAGACATGAAATGCATGACCCAACACATGGTTGTACACTTGTTAAATGTAACAGAATGAAGATGAAACATATGCATGAATGCTGCAAAAAGATAACTCCCCCTTACTATATGGCATATATGTGACATTGACACATGGTACTTGGCGGAGGTGAAACCTCACGCATATTGAGTGCTTCTAGACAAGCATAACCTGCCTTTCCATACATCAACATTTAATATACCATGGCCATGCAAGAATGATGTTACACAAACCATGCAATACATTATGAACATGAATTCAATTTTATTATGCATCATGACTACATGCAATGCTACACCATATGCAAAAGGACATATTTACATATAAATAATGTATGGACATAAATATGCAAAAACACATAACTAAATTGAACAAAATCATCATTTCAATTTTTATTGGCCTGAGGTCGGCAAAGACCAAGCTCCCTTATGAGTGTTGAAAACCTGTCATTACACAAGGGCTTGGTGAAAATATCAGTAATTTAATTTTTTTTTTCCAAAAAGCCCTACCTAGGAGCAGATGGGGACCATCGGCCACTAGGGGGTGAATTTTATTACTGAATATGATGAATAAAAATTACATCAGACGGATGCTGGGCATACCCAGCTTATCCATTCGAGCCTCTCCCTTTATAACAGAGGGTAACTCATTATAGGAAAAAAAGGCATTACATTTGGAGGAGCAGGCTAAAGAGGCCAGATGATCCGCTACTTTATTTCCTTCTCTGTAAGTATGGACAATCTTTTTAACCTGAGTAATAGACCTCCAGATCTCTCTTACATAAGACAGAATTGCCCATGGACAATTATACTCCTTGTTAACAACTCGAACTAGAACATGTGATTCACATTCAATATAGGCTGGACGGTCTGAGATTGTATGCAAATAATGTATTCCATCCATGAGAGCTCTAGCCTCTGCAACAATGCTATTGGCCTGACCATAGAAATGGGAGAATGCTAGGAGAACATTTCCATAATGATCTCTGATGACACCACCTCCTCCAGAATATCCATCGGATTTGCAAGCCCCATCAGTGTTTAATTTTAAGAATGGCCAAGGGGGGGAAACCCATTTAATGATTTTCAGCTGAACACCAATTGAAGTTGAGGCAGAAATCCCTAAAGAGTCTAGAATCCTTCTTTTGCTAATATCATATTCTTTGGAAGAAGCATTTTTGCAGGCCTGCTGAACTTTGGCTTTGATTTGGTGGAGGATCCGACTTTTGGACAATGCGCAGCCATCATATCTCACAAAGTTCCTAGCTCTCCAAACATCCCCAGCAACCAAAGCCAATAACTGCTAGAATTAGGAGGCCAAAAGTAGAGTTCAGCCTTATGTGTCGAGCAGCATTTGATATGAAGGATGCGACAGAATTCCCTTCCAAAGGCAGCCCCACAGATTGGAAATAAGACCATATGTGTGAGGCTAGTTCACTGTGTATGAATAAATGATTCAGACTTTCCCTCTGATGGGTCTGACAGCATGAGCAGATGGAACACAATTGAATACCCAGTCGTTGAATATTTGTGTCTACAGGGAGGCTATTGTGAAGAAGCTTCCATAGATGAACAGAGATTTTGGTTGGCAACCATGGAGACCAAAGCTTTGACCATTGAGTGAATGGCTGATTGAGGGCAGTTTCAGAAATAACTTTGTAAGTGGAAGCCACCGAGCACTGTCCTGTGGATGACAGGGTCCAAACAGGAAGATCAGAATCTGAATTGAGAGTTGTGTGCAAAATGGCTGTTTTGAGATGAGCAGGAATGAAACTGTCCATTAAGGCTGTATCCTCACTTGGGGAGTGCAATAGGAAATCCTTTACAGTGATGTTTAAATTTGGGATACTGTTGGGGGGAACAAAATCAGACAAACAATGCATTCCAATCCATTTATCAAACCAAAAATTGGTGAGGTTTCCATCTCCAATGATGAACTTGTGATACTGCAGAAGAATCTGTTTTGCCTTGATCCAGCTACTTCTAGCATGACCAGCCATGTTCTTAAAATGCACATCTCTCAAATGACTCTGCCCAATATACTTAGCTCTGAAGAAAGTTGCCCACAAGGAGGTTGAATACATAGCTTGCCATAACATCTTAACTCTGAGAGCAATGTCCATTTGTCTAATAGACATGATACCCAGTCCACCCTTTGAGATAGGTCTGCAAATGATATCCCAGGATCTTCAATGTCTTTTGTTCCCATTCGGTGAAGAGCCCCAGAAAAAATTAGCAAAAGAAATCTCCAGCAGGTGGTGAGTACCAGAGTGAAGGGGTGCCGTGGACAAAGAATAAATAGGAATAGAGGTGAGAACATGCTTGATCAAAATCAGCTTAGCACCTTGTGAAAGAAGACTAGATTTCCATCCAGAGATCCTTTTTTGAATGGTGTGAATAATACCTGCAAAGTGGACTTTTTTCCTTCGGTCTATAACCAGAGGAAAGCCAAGATATTTAATCGGAAAGCTGTGTCTGGTGAAACCAGTAAGCCTGGAAATCCGATTAGCAATGGATTCATTTGTCTTAGGGTGCAAAAGAAAGCCACTCTTATTGATATTGATAAGCTGTCCTGACCCCTGTTCATAGGTTTTGAGCAGCTTCAGGAGATTCCTAATAGAGGCCAGACTAGCCTTGCTAAATATCAAAGTGTCATCTGCAAGTAAAAGATGAGAAACAGTGGGACACCTCCGAGGCCCTTGAAAACTGTCAATTAGTCTATTTAACTGAGCTTCTTTTAAAGATCTGCTCAGACTTTCCTCAGTAATGATGAATAAGGAAGGGGCAATTGGATCACCCTGTCGAACACCCCTGGAAGATTTAAAGAAGCCAGCAATATCACCATTCAATAAGACTGAGAACCAACAATTCTGGATCAGCTTTCCAACCAGCTCAATGAAAGTCAGACTGAATCCAAATTTTTGCAGAACAGCAAACAAGAAATCCCATTCTAATCTATCATAGGCCTTAGCCATGTCTAATTTTAAAATGATGTTCTTCCCTCTGGTTTTTCTGCCTAGTTCATGAGTCAGCTCTTGTGCTAAAGCAATATTTTCTGTTATATGCCTCCCTTTGACAAAAGCAGATTGTTCCTGCGAAATAATGTTTGGTAGAATTGTAGCCAGCCGTTTATTGATAATGGATGATATGATCTTATAAAAGAAATTGCAAAGACTGATCGGCCTGTAATCAGAAATCTCCACTGCATTCGGTTTTTTTGGAATAAGGGCAATTAAGGTGGATGACACAAATCTTGGGAGAGGCTGAGAGCTTGTAAAAACCTCTTGAATAGCACTGACAACCACATCAGAAATGATTGACCATGCCTTTTGGAAGAAGGCACCTGTGAATCCATCCGGACCTGGAGCACTGTCAGCAGATAATGCAAAGACAATGTCTTTTATTTCCAATTCAGAAGGGACAGCACATAGCATTAAGTTATCATGCAGAGTAACCAAATTCGGAATACAGCTTAAGGAGGATTCCTCTATAAGATGCTGCTGAGAAGAGAAAGCAGAGTGAAAGTGGGAAACAACAATGTCCTTCATATCTTCATGATCTGAGGTTAGCAAACCAACTGAATTTCTGAGCTGTGTGATAAACTGTTTGTTTCTTTTGACCTTAGTCGAAGCATGGAAGAATTTAGTGTTTCTGTCCCCCTCCTTTAACCATCTAATCCCAGACTTCTGTCTCCAAAAGCATTCCTCCTATAAAATTCTTTCAGATAGAAGGGATTTGGCTGTTTCTAAGCTGTTAAGATTTTCCAAGGAAGGATGAAGATCATAAGTGTTTTCAGCTTTAAGAACAGTATCCTCTGCTGTTTTCAGATTTAAATGGACATGACCAAAGGTCTGCTTGTTCCAATTGCGAAGCATACTCCTCAAATATTTGAGCTTCAAGTATAGAGTGGATATAGGTGAAGAAGCCAAAGGGCTGGTATTCCAACAAGTATTAACATCCCTTAGAAACTTGTCATGCAAAGTCCACATTTGCTGAAAATAGAAACGGCTCTTGAAAGTAGTCCGGTGTAACAATCTCACTAATCGGGGTGCATGATCAGAAGCTTCCCTGGATAAATGCTCAACACAGATTGGGAATAGATTTTGCCAATCTGAATTTATAAGTACCCTGTCCAGCTGAGCCCAAATACCATGACCACCAGATTGGTTTTTATGCCAAGTATACTGAGATCCCATGAAACCAGCATCAACTAAAGCACAATCTGAAGCACACTCAATAAAGTCTGAAATTGCAGTTAAATTAGGTGGATTGCCACCAATTTTTTCACCCACTGCCATAATGCAGTTGAAATCTCCAGCAACTAGCCAAGGCCCTGAAATTTGAGAGTGCACTGCTTGTAGGGACCTCCACAATGCCTGCCTCTCCAGAATAGAGCATTTAGCATAAACAAAAGTAAGATGGAATACAGGCCTAACAGAACCAGATTGTGTAATGGTTATTTGCTGCTCATCAGTAATGACAATGGAAAAGTCCAGGGGGTCTCTCCAAAAAATCCAAATATGCGCCAGATCATCACAATTAGCAAAACAATTGCTCATTCCTAATTTCCTGCATATATAGGTCATTTTACTGACATGAATTTTGGGTTCCAGCACAACAATGCAATCAATTTTGTGGGACTGAATGAAATATTTAGCCCTCCCAATAGAAACATCATTTCCAATTCCTCTTATATTCCATATGATGAAATTCATGAGGATTTTGATAAAGGAAGAGTACCGGATGATCCAGACCTGGTCATGGATCTAGTTATGACACCCATATGATCATTAATAGCAATCCTTGCATTTTCAATTTCTGTTGCAGTTGCAATATTTTGTCTTGTACCTGCCAAATCCAAACTATTCTACTGATGCTGAAAAGAGGTCCTTGAATCCGAATGACTGCTTAAGGCAAGCAAAGGAAGCTGCAATATGTTCACAGATTGCTGATCAACAATGGCCAATTTCGGAATAGGGGCAATTAGGCCATTACCATCAAGCCTTTGTCCTGAAGGGAGCTCACTAACAGGAGCAATGGAAGCTTCTGTAGGGATCACTGTGAATCGAGGAGGAGCATGTAAGGCCGTCAATGTAGCTGACGTGTTAAGATTAGAGTCAGCAAATTTAGATGAATTAGGTAGCGACCTTAATGCACTACCATCCATAAGAGAATGCATTGAATTATCCTGATTTACATGGGAAATTTCTTTTGAGTCAGTAGCATTGTCCCCCACGGTCTTTGAAGGAGACACCACTACAACTTCACTGTTTGGTCGAACAGCCGGAAAAGTCTCAGCAACATCACCACTCGAAGACAGTGTCGCAGGAGGAGGTTCATCACTTCCAACGTGCCTTTGATCACCTGTATTCATCTGAGCCACTGGTTTCCAAATATGCTTGGCCTTTGGGACAGGTCAAGAAATACCCTGTGACCCTTCAGAATTTACCACCGGATTAATTGATTTACCTTTACAATCATGCAAAGAATGGCCTAGTCTGGAACAACTCGAACAGAATAGAGGCAACTCAGGGTAAAGAATATCTTGCCAGATCCCTCCCCCAGTCATACCAATCCACATTCTAGGGGGGAGAGGCTTCAGAATATCCAGCTCAACACAAACTCGGGCAGCCACAGTATTGGATAGATTAAGAGTTGAAGAGTCTATTTTTAATACCTTCCCAATATTTCCGGCTATAGAACGCAACAAAGGTTCCACAAAAAGATTCACAGGCAACCCAGGGAAAGAAATCCATACCGGCAGAATTGGGGAATCTTCATTGGGTGAAAAATGCATCGTCCACTTAAAGAAGCGGAAAAATCTGCCATGAACATAGAGATGCTCTCTCAGCAACGACTGTAGATAATCATCATGATTACGGAAACGCAGAAGAAGATGCTTAGCATCCAAAGCACTGATCATAAAATCTTCTTTGAATCGGCACCGGTTTATGAGATGAGCCCTGATCTCAGGGAAAGCAGGTCTTCCTTGGGGCGTCCGGGCCACCAGCGAAAACGCAAAAGGTTGCAGCGACGCTTCTAGTTCCTCGGCGGAGAAGAAAACGGCCGGTTCACCACCGTCCGTAAGCGCAGGCTCATGGACATTGCCTGGAATCACGGGCGGTAGCAGCGAAGTGGCAAGAGCTTCAGCAAAGGTGTGACTACTCCCCGGGATTACAAAAGCAGGGGAAACAGCAGGAGAAGAAGAAGCCAAGGCGGGAGGGGCCGAAGGAGCGGCTACCACGGCAGAGGGGGCCACGACGGGCCCCTCCAAGGTCGCCATAGCCAAGGGGTCAAAGCGCCTCCATGGGGCCTATGCTAGGTCGAAGTTTTTAGCTTCCAACCCTCCGTCCATACAAGGTACAACTCAGGCTAGAAGGATGGCAGTCTCAGTAATTTGATTTAGAGTATCAACAAAATGCAGTTCAAAATTTTTCTTACCGACCTCATTTCTAATGAAGTGATGCCTAATCTCAATATGCTTAGTCTTAGAGTGCTAGACTTGATTTTTTGCAAGGTTGATAGCACTAGTGTTATCATACAGAATCGGGGCACAACTATGATCCACTAAGTAGTCTTGGAGTTGGTGTTTAATCCACAACACTTGGGTGCCACAGCTCCCCGCAGTAACATATTCTGCCTCTGCAGTTGAGAGGGCAACCAAGTGTTATTTCTTGGAGGCTCAAGAAACTAAACACCCGCCCAGAAATTGGCAGTAGCCACTAGTACTTTTGCGATCCAGCTTGCATCTAGCATAGTCCGCATCAGAATAAGATATAAGAGATAAATCACATGATGACGGATACCACAATCCCAAATCTTGAGTGCCGGCAAGATATCTAAGGATACGTTTGACGGCAGTTATGTGGGATTCTCTAAGACTAGCTTGAAATCTAGCACAAAGGTATACACTAAACTGGATATCTGGTCGGGATGCAGTCAAGTAAAGCAAAGAGTCGATCATACCTCTATAGATCTTTGCATCCACTAATTTATCATTTTCATCCGAATCTAGTGATGTTGTGGTGCTCATAGGAGTTGCAATGATTTTACTGTTCGTCATGTCAAATCTTTTCAACAGCTTCTTGATGTATTTGGCTTGACTTATGAAGCAACCATCTTGTCCTTAGTTGACCTGCAAACCGAGAAAGAATTGGAGTTCTCCCATTAGGCTCATCTCAAATTCGCTAGTCATGAGGTTAGTAAATTCCTTACACATTTCAGATTTAGTAGAACCAAACACAATATCATCAACATAAATTTGAACAATCAAGATGTTCTTACCTTGCTTCTTGGTGAAAAGTGTTTGATCTACCTTACCTCGTGTGTACCCTTTTTCAATGAGGAATGAGCTTAGTCTCTCATACCAAGCTCTTCGTGCTTGCTTAAGTCCATAAAGTGCCCTTTCTAGCTTGTATACAAAATCTGCATGGTTAGAATTCTCAAAGCCAGGGGGCTGCTCAACATAAACTTCTTCTTTCATCAAGCCATTCAAGAAAGCACTTTTTACATCGATTTGATACAGCTTTATTCTAAGGGAGCATGCAAAGGCAAGTAAAATTTTGATGGCCTCAAGTCTAGCAACTGGGACATAAGATTCCTCAAAGTCTACCCCAAACTCTTGATTATACCCTTGAGCCACCAATCTAGCCTTATTTTTTATTATCTTGCCATCCTCACTGAGTTTGTTCCTAAAGACCCATTTAGTGCCTATGACAGATTGTGATGAAGGTCTAGGAACAAGATGCCAAACTTTATTTCTTTGAAACTGGTTTAACTCGTCTTGCATTGAATTTATCCAGTTCTCATCTTTTAATACTTCATCAATGTTTTTGGGTTCAAGCTGAGAGACAAGAGCAAGTTGATCTAATTCTTCCACAATTCTAAAATGTGACCTTGTTCTAGGTGTGTCATTCAAGCTACCAATGATATTTTCTAAAGGATGATCCTTAAGAATTCTAATGTTTGTAGAATCATTACCTTCTCCTGGAGCTTGATCCCTTGCATTGCTTGATTCAGCTCGGTCACCATCTTCTTTTGTTTCTTCTTGTGGAGGATCACTCTTGTCCTTCATGCTTAGGAATTCCCCATCTTCATCATTTTTCCTGTAAGAGTTATCATTGTTAGAATCATCATGATATTCATCAAAGGAAACATGGGGTGATTCTTCCATAGTTTGACTCTTAATGTTATAAATTCTATAAGCCCTAGATCTATCAGAATATCTAAGAAATATACCTTCATCGCTCTTGGGCTCGAATTTATCTAAATCTCTTTTGTCATTATTGTGGATGAAGCATTTAGATCCAAATACTTTCATGTGTGTGAGAGAAGGTTTTTTTACCATTCAGTAACTCATAAGGAGTCTTTTTGGTGTGTGGCCTTACCATAGAGCGGTTGATAATATAACATGTCGAGTTTACCGCTTCAGCCCAAAATTTCCTTGGAAGTTGCCATTCGGCAAGCATGGTTCTTGCCATCTCTATGAGAGTTCGGTTTCTTCTTTCAACTACACCGTTTTGCTCTGGAGTTCTTGGTGAAGAAAACTGATGTGAAATGCCTTCAGCCCTGCAAAGATTATAGAAGTTAGCATTTTCAAATTCACCATCATGATCAGATTGAATGTTTGAGATTTTGAACTCACCGTCTTGCTTAATCTTCATGTATAGTGCCTGAAACTCATCAAAAGTAACTTTTTTATGTGTGAGAAAGAAAACCCATGTGAACCTAGAAAAGTCATCCACCAAGACGTATTCATCTTTTCTATCACTTAAGCTAGCAATTCTGGTTGGACCAAACAAGTCCATATGAATTAGCTCGAGTGGTTTGGATGATGTATTTTCAGATCTTCCCTTGAAGGATTTTCTTGTTTGTTTGCCTAGCGCACATGCATCACACAATTTGTTTTCTTGTTTAAAAGATAGTTCAGGTAGACCATTCACCATTGAATGCTTCAAGAGTTTATGTAAGATATTGTAGCTAGCATGTCCTAGTCTACGATGCCATATCCATGCAAGCTCAGATTTTGGTGCAGCAAGACAAAGGTTTAAATGAGCAGGATCAGCTAAGTCAATCATGTAAACATTGTTGACTCTCTTACCAGAAAATTTTACCTTGTCAGATTTTGGTTCAAGAATTCTACATTCATGAGAGTCAAACAATACTTTGTGACCCTTATCACACAATTGACTTATACTAAGTAGGTTGTGTTTTAAACCTTCAACTAACAACACATTTCTAATAGAGTTGGAGAGATTCTTACCTACATTACCTATTCCAATGATTTTTCCCTTGTTGTTCCCTCCAAATGTGACGTATCCTCCTTCCTTTTCCTCCAAGAGATAAAATTTTGATTTGTCTCTAGTCATGTGTCTTGAACAGCCGCTATCAAGGTACCACCTGCTATGCATGGCTGCAAGACATTCCTGCACAAGTAATTAAGCAATGGTGTTTGGAACCCAACCAAATTTGGGTCCCATCAAACTTTTCAAATTTTCAAAACATGAAACCATTTCTTTTGGAATCCAAACCTTCTTAACATTCATGTTTTGTTTGATTAGAGCAGGGATTTGATTTTTCTTTTCAATCTTGACATTCATTTTCTGTTTGGAGACTCTTGGTTGGAGTTTGTGGAAGTTTGATGAATTTTGCTTCTTAAGCCATTGAGGTGGTTGGTTGGTTTTGGATTGAAAATGATTATTTTACAACCTATGGGATTGATGCACACAGAGGTCACAATTGCCCCAAGAATATGATGGTATTGGCCTATATGAATGTGTAATCCAGTTATGGTGATGTCTGGAAGATTGAGCATGCAATGGCCGAGGAAGTGTTGACCTATGCTGCGGGGAAGGTCAACCTTTCTTAGGCTTTTGGATAGACTTTTTGGGAATTTCAATGACTGCCTCTTCAATCTTTTCTTTCCCTTTCTCCTTTTGTTTTTGCTTATTTTGTGTGGGAGTTGTGTTTGAGGTAGAAGCTTCGGAAGATGAAACAAATGTGACAATTTTTCGCCCAAATGGCCTTTTGTTTGTTGGATCAAAACCAAACCTATCTTTGTTGTGGTTCATTCTTGTTCCTAGCAATGCATCTAGGTTTTCTCTTCCATCCATAAATTTTTCTAAGGATTGTTGTTTATCTTCCAACTCTTTTTGAAGTTTTTCAATGTTTTGAAGAAGTTGAGTGTTGACTTGTTGACAGCTTCATACTTCTCATTGCTCAAATTGCTGTCCTTTTCATAGCTTTGCATTTTTAGCTTCATGCTATCAATCTCATTTCTTAAATCTTTATTTTCAGTTTCCAAGTCAGCCATTTCTTTTCTTCCCTCTTCCAAATCTTCAATCATTTTCTTAAGATCTTCAATTTCAGTTTCAAGTGAAACATTCTTGACATTTATTTCATGATCATGCATAAATGAGATAATTTTTTTTTAATGATTTATTCTCCTTTTTGTACATTTCATATTTTTCCATGAGTTGTATATATGCTTCCTCCCAATCATCAGTTGTATAATCTTCAAATGGAGAATTTACCTCAGTTTCTTCGTCACCTTTGGCCATGAGGCAGAGATCTTCTTTTTCTTTGTCCGAGGTGCTAGTTCCGTCATCACTTTCCTCTTCATCGCTCCATGTGGACACCATGGCATTGTTCTTCTTCTTGCCCTTCCATTTTTCAGCTTTTCTGAATATGTTGGGACAATCATTCTTGAAATGTCCTGGTTTATTGCAAGAATAGCAAATGATTTTATCAGATTTCTTAGAGTTTTCAGAATTAGATGTGAAACCATTTCTTACCTTTGACCTTCCTCTCATGAAGCTCTTACCTTCCTTTCTCATGAATTTTCTGAACTTACGTGTGAGCATGACTACGTCATCCTCATCTAGCTCACTTGCCGAATCCTCACCTTTATCAGAAGAGCCTTGACCGCTGGGTCCTGCTTTAAGAGCTAGGGGCTTTTTCTTAGGCACCTCAGCCTCTTTGTTCTTAAGGTTGATCTCATAGGTCATTAATGACCCAATGAGTTCATCTACCTTGGTAGTTGCGAGATCTCTTGATTCTTCAACCACGGTAGCCTTTGTGTGCCATGCGGGAGTCAATGATCTGATAATCTTTATCATAATTTCCTGTTCTGAGTATTTCTTTCCCAAATCAGTTAGACTATTAGTAAGCATAGTTAACCGAGCATACATATTCTAAATTGACTCATCAGGCTTCATGCAGAACATTTCATATTCAGAAACTAAAATGTTGGCTTTTGTTTCTCGTACCTGAGAGGTTCATTCGTAGATTACCTCTAACTTATCCCACATTAGTTTTGCAGATACGTAGGTAGCCACTCTTGAAAATTTAACTAGATGGAGTGAGCATTGCATGATGTGTTTAGCACTCCAGTTGACAGTGGATTGCCTTATTTGTTCTTTAGTCCACAAGTCCTCATCATCCTGCAGCTCATACGGACCTTTACTGATCACGCACCAAAGTTCGTAGTCTTGGGTGCGAATGAACACCTGCATACGATGTTTCCAATAGGGATAATTAGCTCCAGTAAAATAAGGAGGTCTATTAACAGAATGTCCTTCAGGTAAGAAATCTTTGGACGCTAATCCACCATTTCCCTCAAGGTCGTTGGACCCCATAATGAGAGATTAGGCTCTGATACCACTTGTTGAGTAGTGGACAGTGGATCTAGAGGGGAGGGGTGAATAGATCTGCCCCTCTTTTGGCAATGCAACTGATGAGGACATCACCGGCACTTTCATATGATCGAGGATCCCGATGCTCGCCACCTATGCTACATCTTGTTCACCACTTTATTTCGAGTCATATGATGTAATTTTTATTTTCTTATCATGTCCTTTTCCTTTTATTTGAGTCCAATACCTAGGTTAGGTAGCTATTTACCTAAGTCTTAAGTCATTATGTGTGTTATTGGGACCAATTATATGGGCTAGGCCCAGGGGCACCCCCTTCCCCTTGGTTTAGTGTTAGAAGTCCAAAAGTTAGGGACTTAAGTTAAATTGTGGGGTTCCTATAAATAGGACCCCAATCCCTCATTTGTAAGCTAATGAAGATTTGATAAAAAAAAGTTGCCACAAGATTTGTGCTTCTCTCTCTCTCTCTCTAGCTCTCTCTCTAAAGGGGGCGAACCCCATTCTCTCTCCTCCCCACCCCAAATTTCGAAATTCACTCTCTCTCCTCCCTATTCACCTCTAATTAAGACCCCTCCCCCTTCCCCATACCTCTCATTTAATCCCCCTCCAACCCCTAGGTGGAATCCCCTTCTCCTAGGCACCTCTCCCTCCTCCCAAGCAACCTTTCCCCTTCCCCATACAACGTTTCATTTTCCCAAGGGAGAATCCCATCTCCCAAGCACCCATTCACATCCCCAAGACACCCCTTCCCATTCCCTAGACCAGAATTAAACCCTCCATTAACCACACATTCAAACCAAAGGAGAGATCTCTCATTCCCAACCCAAATTCGCAGCTCCCCCTTCCTCCACTTGCTAGACCACCTCCCAGCCCCCTTTCTGCCTCTCCCACTTCTTGGAACACCCCCTCCCAGACCCCATCATAGCCAAGGGTCATCCCCATACCCATCCACCTCATTTCCCCTCCCATAAACCCCATTTTCCCCCATCTTCTTCAAATTACAGCTCTCAGTCCGAGTGTAGCAGAAAGAGTCCGACTTGCAGAAGTGTTCACAGATTCATACGGCGACGTCTGAAGGCGTACCATACCATTATGGAAAGGTCATCCAATCAGCTTTGCAGGTGAGGTGATCCCATCATGTTCTGAGTTCGGGGCTGTCCGGGAGAACCATTCTTCCCCGACTGCGCTGGGCTCCCTCTGTAGAGTACCTGAACCTGGTTAGAAGCTGCACCACGACAAACGGTGGAAGATTCAGACTATGAACCCTTCTAAAACATTCTTCCTCCTCCAGTCCTCTATCAGAATCAAGAAGCAGAACCATGTTCGACGTCCGGAGGCCAAAGTTATCATTTTTCTCCCTCTGCTATGCGGGTCTGCCTCCCACAGTCTGCAACGACCTGCCTCCGCTCTTTTGAGTCTCCCTATCTTCTCTGACATCAGACGGCTTCCCCGTCAGTTTTGCTGCATAGAGGGCTCGTCCCCGGTTCCAGAAAATCTGGCGGTTCATGATTTGGAGTCCAGAAGCGGTCGGGGAACTCTCTGCAACTTGCTGTGTGAGATCAGAAGCTGCCTATCCCAGATTCTGCCCCTCTGTTCGAACCTCCACCACGGCCACATACTTCAACTTCTGGAGGCGCCACTTGGCCGAGAGCTGCAACCACGAGTCTTCCACCACCACCAACAAGCGGCATCCCTTTCGGTATCAGGAAGTGCCTTTTCCATTTTTTCTCCCCCTGGTGCGCAGACAGTCCGTTTAGGTCCTACCCCGATAGTGCCTCACTCATTGGACTCCTCCTCACCTCCCCGACATCCTCTGGTGCTGTTCTTGGTTGCTGCTCGAAGAAGACTCATCCACGGACGTCCTCGACTTGGTCTCGCCTCATTTGGATGTTGGGAGCTGCCGTGGTGACTTCGGCCATCGGCTGCTGCCCCTGGGAATAGTCTGCTTCTACACGCAGAGGACCTGTTCCAGAGCCCGTTCCTGCCAGCGACGACTTCGGGACCACCCAAAAAAAAATCACAGTCATACCTGGGTACGTCGGCGACATTTTGGCGTAAGTCTCATCAAGTTCTGAGTCCGGGAGAGCTCACAGCGGTGACTACATCGACCCCCTATCTTGCTGTCCCTGACCCGGGCAGATCCGACCGGGTGCTCCGTCGGCGCGAGCGAGCTTATCTCCCCTCCCCGCCTGGCCGGCTTAACGCCCCTCCCTGTGCGGAGGTAGTGTTTGACTTGTACTTTGAAATCCCCACCCCAAGTCCACCCTCCTGTGTGAGGTGTAGTGATTGTAATCTTTAAACAGGTCAAGCTTCATCGACGCAGTGTGCGGGGAATCCACACTTCCCCGCTCGCCCTCGTCTCCGACCGGGATGGGTGTATTCACACCGATCAGGTGAGCCTCGGGTTGCCCTACTCTACTGGAATTACTTTGCTTGTTTAGTATTGCTTCTTAGTGCCGTCGGTCGGTGAGTGAGGGCCCGATCTCAAATCATCATCAATTTGAGTGCCATCGCGGAGCGAGTTGAGAGAGAACCACTACATCCCACGCCCTTGGCGTGCTGGCCGCCCACGGAATTGGGGCATCCCGGACCCTTAGGGGTACAGCCCAAGCTAGTCAAACCTCCGGAAAGGCGAGATCCATCCTCGGACCCTCACCACTATCGTCGGTCCACCTACGGACCCGGGTGTGCGCGACGCGAGTGAGTCCGCTAGTGTGACGCTGCCAACTTGTTCATTGCTTGCAAATTTCAGGTCCAAGGGGTCGTGTCACATCAAGTGGTATCAGAGCAAGTTCACAACTTATCTCTCTACAAGTTGGTCCTAGGGTGCATTCGCATTTAGAGTCATCATCGGGCCACCCAGTGCATCATCATGTATACTCCCCATTGGTTAGGTCCCCCCAACACGGCCTTCCACAAGAGTCCAATTGACCCTCTCCTCATCGACATCATCCTAGAAGGGGACCTTAGTTTTGATGGATCTAGTCCTAATGCCTACCTAAAGTGGGAGGCTACCATGGATAAACTCTTTGATAGGACTAGGGTCTATGGACACGCTAGAGTCCGCAGGGCCACAGGGTGGCTTCGGGGACAAGCCAAGAAGGAGTGGGAACACATAGTGAGCTTAAGAAGGATTTGGAGGCAAGAACCCATAGACTCATGGAAAGAGATGAAGATTGAGCTTAGGATGATCTACGCTCCCCGACCTTCCCACTCCTACCTTGAGAGCCATAACCCGAGGAGCACTCCCACTTCTCCTTTCTCTCCCGAGAAACTCCGACCTCAGATTGAGGCAAAAGGGAACCACGGCCCTAGAGCTTGGTCACCTCAGGATGAGTTTGATAGGAAAAGGTTAGACTATGATCCCTATGATGACTATGAGAGGCCCCAACATTACGGGCATAGGAGTATCCCATTCCGGCCCACTAATCTTCCTCCCACCCCTCCTTCGACAAAAGTCACCCCTAGTCAAAGCATGCCCCGGCAAGAAGGGAGTTCCAATGGACCAAGTGTGGGTGAGACCACTCAGGAAAGTAGACAACAATGCTCTAAATGTAGAGGCTTTGGACACTTCATCCATCAATGCCCTTCACGAGAGATGTCCAACACTCTAACTGAAGAAATACTTACCCCTATCCAAAGGGAACTGGAGAATGTGATTGAAATCCATGAGGCTCCCTTAGATTGGGAGGAAGAATATGAAGCCCAATGTCAAGAGTTGGGTCAAGAGAACCCATCCCTACCCAAAGAAAATCCATTGAGCCTAACTGGGTACACCCTCCCTCATGAGTTACATGATGACCAACCAAGTTCCCCCACCCGTCCCTCCATGAGAATTGTGATTCTTGGGGAACCCCTCATTGAGTGGCTTAAGCAAGACCTCCTCCTTCACATCATGCGCCCCCCCATAGATAAACATAACCCAATCGTGCCCACCCTACCATTCCACACAACCTATCATTCGTTTTGCTTTGTAGGAGCCATGAGGGACTTGATTAAAGGCATATTAAGGCAAATAGAGGTGACACACATGTTGGCCTTAGGAGTGAGTGATACGGGGTACCTTAGTTTCTCACACCCCTCTATCAGGTCCATCATCTCCATTTACACCAAGGGTCCTTGCATGAGTGAGCTTGTATTGTTTCTACCCGAGCCCGATGAGTTTTACACCACCCCCCTACCACAAGAAAAGGGCACTCAACTTAGGGAATCCGCTTTGGTACTTACCCCATTAGGAGACGAGTGCCTAGCCCACACTAGGGAGTGTATGCTTTGGAGTGCTCCAGGTCTAAGATGGGAAGAAGCCTCAATCCCCTCAACCCAAGTCCTCCTACGTCCACATGATCCCTTCCCACTAGCCCTTCTTTGCCAACCCACCTCCTTACCCTCCTACATCTTTCCCTACCCCTCGTCCCTTTGCAAGGAACATTACAATAGGTCCCACCAGGTTCATGATTCCCACTTCCCTATGTGTACTAGGGACCCTAGGACGACCACTTGGATTAAAGCCCACCTCCACATCACCCACCCCTTAACCCATCTCGAACCTTTTGGCCACTTCCTATGGGCTTCCGAGTACTCATCACTCACCACCCACTCCCTCCTACCCTCACCCACCATGTCGAACCTAACCCACCCATTCCAAAACTTAGCCCACACTATGAGAGCCATGACCATCGGTGACATCCACCTAGGAAATGAGGAATTGACCCATCCCAAGATGTCCACTTTCTTGGGCCCCTTCGACCCCCATGAGTGGAAACCCCCAAATCAACCCCCACCTAAAGATGGGACCATTTTGATGGGAATGCATGTGTCACTACATTTTGCATCATTTGGTAGGGCTAGTAATCTCAGTCATCTCATACATGTCACACACACTTTAGGCCCAATGCAGGACTGGCTCACATTTGGATGTACTGGTCCTCCATCATTCATCATTGATCATATACATGTTAGGAGCCTCTACGGGTGTCCGGGCCCCCCGGCATTCATCACCACTTTGAGTGATAGGTTTCCCTATAGATACCATGGCCCTCCAACCATTGTTATGCAGCCCATGCATGATAGGGCCACTTGTGGCTGCCCTGATCCACCCAAGTTCATCAAGGTCCACATGGCATCACAGAATGATAGGTCAATTTACGGTTGCCCCGGTCCACCTTTGCATGCTATCCTCTTTCACACCCACTCACCGCATTATGATGCATGGCATGAGCATACACGCAAGCAATTCTTGACGAACGGTGAGGTTCACAAAGAGCGGACAAGAGCTCGCGAGCGCCACTTGGAATTCCAAGTAGGTAATCTGGTGATGATGGCATTGGAGTGGCTCTACCCTAGGGTCACCTCCAATTCGAGGGCACGAGGACTTGGACCTTCCCAAGTTCCGAGTGACTTTGGAAACCCGGCCATCGGGTTGGACTTACTAATGGGTTTTGGGATTCACCCCATTTTCCACGTGGCGGATCTGGCACCCTATATGAGCACCGCGGTGGATCCTAGTGAGTGCCTCGAGCCTTTATCTTCCTTTGAGAGGGACACCCTCGGAGAGCCACCAAAAATCGGCCTGAGAACCCGACGTGTGCACACGGAGGTAATACTAGGCAAGCAGGGTTCCATCGCCAGCAAGAGGGTGCGCCTGAGCCACCTCGAGAGGATGAAGGACCGTCCCCTGGTTGCAGACGTAGGGTTGAGTTTGGAGGTTGAGGTTCACTCTGAGCTATTTAAGAGGACCACTTCCCCGGTGGGCCCATACTCGACGGAGTCGAGTTTTCCGCACCCCGGGGGTATGATGAGGACATCACCGGCACTTTCATATGATCGAGGATCCCGATGCTCGCCACCTATGCTACATCTTGTTCACCACTTTATTTCGAGTCATATGATGTAATTTTTATTTTCTTATCATGTCCTTTTCCTTTTATTTGAGTCCAATACCTAGGTTAGGTAGCTATTTACCTAAGTCTTAAGTCATTATGTGTGTTATTGGGCCCAATTATATGGGCTAGGCCCAGGGGCACCCCCTTCCCCTTGGTTTAGTGTTAGAAGTCCAAAAGTTAGGGACTTAAGTTAAATTGTGGGGTTCCTATAAATAGGACCCCAATCCCTCATTTGTAAGCTAATGAAGATTTGATAAAAAAAAGTTGCCACAAGATTTGTGCTTCTCTCTCTCTCTCTAGCTCTCTCTCTCTCTTCTTCTCTCTCTCTCTAAAGGGGACGAACCCCATTCTCTCTCCTCCCAACCCCAAATTTCGAAATTCACTCTCTCTCCTCCCTATTCACCTCTAATTAAGACCCCTCCCCCTTCCCCATACCTCTCATTTAATCCCCCTCCAACCCCTAGGTGGAATCCCCTTCTCCTAGGCACCTCTCCCTCCTCCCAAGCAACCTTTCCCCTTCCCCATACAACCTTTCATTTTTCCAAGGGAGAATCCCATCTCCTAAGCACCCATTCACATCCCCAAGACACCCCTTCCCATTCCCTAGACCAGAATTAAACCCTCCATTAACCACACATTCAAACCAAAGGAGAGATCTCTCATTCTCAACCCAAATTCGCAGCTCCCCCTTCCTCCACTTGCTAGACCACCTCCCAGCCCCCTTTCTGCCTCTCCCACTTCTTGGAACACCCCCTCCCAGACCCCATCATAGCCAAGGGTCATCCCCATACCCATCCACCTCACTTCCCCTCCCATAAACCCCATTTTCCCCCATCTTCTTCAAATTACAGCTCTCAGTCTGAGTGTAGCAGAAAGAGTCCGACTTGCAGAAGCGTTCACGGATTCATACGGTGACGTCTGAAGGCGTACCATACTATTCTGGAAAGGTCGTCCAATCAGCTTTGCAGGCGAGGCAATCCCATCTCATTCTGAGTTCGGGGCTGTCCGGGAGAACCATTCTTCCCCGACTGCGCTGGGCTCCCTCTGCAGAGTACCTGAACCCGGTTAGAAGCTGCACCACAATAAACGACGGAAGATTCAGACTACAAGCCCTTCTAAAACGTTCTTCCTCCTCCAGTCCTCTATCAGAATCAAGAAGCAGAACCACGTTCGGCATCCGGAGGCCAAAGTTATCATTTTTCTCCCTCGGCTGTGCGGGTCTGCCTCCCACAGTCTGCAACGACCTGCCTCTGCTCTTCTGAGTCTCCCCGTCCTCTCCGACATCAGACGGCTTCCCCGTCAGTTTTTATGCATAGAGGGCTCGTCCCCGGTTCCAGAAAATCTGGCGGTTCATGATTCGGAGTCCAGAAGCGGTCGGGGCACTCTCTGCAACCTGCTGCATGAGATCAGAAGCTGCCTATCCCAGATTCTGCCCCTCTGTTCGAACCTCCACCACGGCCACATACTTCCACTTCTGGAGGCGCCATATGGCCGAGAGCTGAAACCACGAGTCTTCCACCACCACCAACAAGCGGAGTCCCTTTTGGTATAAGGAAGTGCCTTTTCCATTTTTTCTCCCCCGGGCGCGCAGACAGTCCGTTTAGGTCCTGCCCTGATAGTGCCTCACTCAACGGACTCCTCCTCACCACCCTGACATCCTCTGGTGCTGTTCTTGATTGCTGCTCGAAGAAGACTCATCCACATACGTCCTCGACTTGGTCTCGCCTCATTTGGACTTTGGGAGCTGCCGTGGTGACTTCGGCCATCCGCTGCTGCCCCTGGGAATAGTCTGCTTCTGCACGCAGAGGACCTGTTCCAGAGCCCGTTCCTGCCAGCGACGACTTCGGGACCACCCACAAAAAAATCACAGTCGTACCTGGGTACGTCAGCGACATTTTGGCGCAAGTCTCATCAAGTTCTGAGTCTGGGAGAGCTCACAGCGGCCACTACATCGACCCCCTGTCTTGCTGTCCCCGACCCGGGCAGATCCGGCCGGGTGCTCCGTCGGCGCGAGCGAGCTTATCTCCCCTCACCGCCTGGCCGGCTTAATGCCCCTCCCTGTGCGGAGGTAGTGTTTGACTTGTACTTTGAAATCCCCACCCCAAGTCCACCCTCCTGTGTGAGGTGTAGTGATTGTAATCTTTAAACAGGTCAAGCTTCATCGGCGCAGTGTGCGGGGAATCCACACTTCCCCGCTCGCCCTCGTCTCCGACCGGGATCGGTGTCTTCACACCGATCAGGTGAGCCTCGGGTTGCCCCACTCTACTGGAATTACTTTGCTTGTTTAGTATTGCTTCTTAGTGCCATCGGTCGGTGAGTGAGCGCCCGATCTCAAATCATCATCAATTTGAGTGCCACCACGGAGCGAGTTGAGAGAGAACCACTACATCCCACGCCCTTGGCGTGCTAGCCGCCCACGGAATTGGGGCATCCCGGACCCTTAGGGGTACAGCCCAAGCTAGTCAAACCTCCGGAAAGGTGAGGTCCATCCTCGGACCCTCACCACTATCGCCGGTCCACCTACGGACCCGGGTGTGTGCGACGCGAGTGAGTCCGCTAGTGTGACGCTGCCAACTTGTTGATTGCTTGCAAATTTCAGGTCCAAGGGGTCGTGTCACATCAGCAACCCTCTATATAGCTAGATAAAATAAATCACAGCGGAATATAACTAGCTTATCAAAGAACACTATGATTCGCTTGGCAAGATGAGCAACTAATATATCGATTTGAACCTAAGCATGCATCTAGAACGAAGCAATCACATAAACCAACCACAACACAAAGGATTTTAAGGTTGTTCGGACTGAATCCCCAGTCCTACGTCCACCCCTCACCAAATCTGGTGAGGTTCCACTAGTGCTACGCAGTGAACCGTAAATCAGAAGAACCTCTGATTACCTTCCTACTAACCACCGGTAGGGACGTCAACACTGCAGATCGAAAAACTTCCGATTGCCTTCCTACTAATCACCGATAGGGACGTCAATCACCGTAGATCGGAGAACTTCCGATTGCCTTCCTACTAACCACCGGTAGGGACGATCTTCAGTTTCAATTGTTTGAAAGAAATAGAAAGAGAACAAATAGAAATCACTCAAACAAGATATAGAATATGCTCAAAGTAAAAAGATAGTGTCTGAGTTGCAGGAGCTTGAATCTGATGCTTCGATGGTGTCTTCTTCCTTGAAAGATGATCTTCCCTGAGTTGATGAAGAAGACTGGATGTAGCTTTGATCTTCCCTTTGATCTCCTTGAGTTGATGAAGAGTTTGATGCAGTTTAGATCACCCTTGAGAGCCTTGATTGCTTCTTGCTTCCTTGCAGGTTGAGATAGCTTCATATCTAGGCTTGAATCCCTTGGAATGGATGAAGATCTCTTCACGAAGTACTGTTCACGGCTACAGTACCATCTCCCTTGAACAGCCTCCACAAGCCTCCCTTGATCTCCTTTGATCCAAATGAAGCATTAGGGTTTCTAACCCTCCTTGTGTTGGTTTTATAGACTTTGAATGGTCCATAGACATCCCCCAGACCAGATCCACAATCATGGGAGATTAGGTGAGTTTTGATTAAACAAATCCAAGGACAGGGGCTGGCCTTGAGGTGGAAATCGAAGTCAAACATGGCTGCATCGGGGCTGGCAGTCGACCGGAGGTAGGTGGCGGTCGACCGCTACTGAGACAATATGTAGCTTGTTCATTTCTAGAATTTTCAGTCGACCGCCGTGGGCTGGCGATCGACTGCCACTGAGAATCCGTCAGCCAGTGAGCTGCTGGCAGGGGCGGTCGACCACCCCTGTGCTGGCAGTCGACCGCCAGTTGGGCAGACCCCGATTTATGCCGGGTCAGTCCGTTAACCTCTTTAGCTCCGTCGCTTGAGTCCTTTAGCAGCCCGTTCTCATCTGTGGCATCAACCTTGATAGTCTTGAAGATTTCTATTGATTATATCGCTCTCTATAATCAAAATTTTGTTCCGGAGGCTCCGCCCCCGGAAACCCCCGCAAGGGGCACTGCCCCCTTAACCCCCGTGACCTTACCGGGCAGGTCGATCCCCGCGACCTGACCGCGTAGGTCGATCCATGTGCGAGGGCGCAATCATTGAGCTTTCACCTTTGCCATCTCTACTCAATTCCTTGTCCATTCATTGGCATATCTGTCATGAACAAAACATCACATATGTCAGTCATATGAGAGTTAATACAATAATGACTTATAGTGTTTAGCTATTATCAAAACCAAGAATATCCAATAACTCAAATCACCACAAGACGATGTCGAATGACCCAAACCACAGGAAGACTCAAATGATCACAGGGGCACAACATAACACTTTACGTGAGCAGAATCTTTGGATTCATACCTCCGCCTAGTACCGAAAAACTATCGTGGTGATTGATTTTGATAGATCTAATCTGTATTGTAACATATTTGAATTTCTAAGTTGCCAGTTGATCATGTCTATTCAATCGGGTTAAAGTTTTCTAAAATTTAAAATCACGCAATTCACCCCCCTCTTGGGTGTCATTGATCGCGTGACTTTAATTGGTATCAGAGCTAAGGCTATATTTTTCTCAGATCTAACGATCTAGAGTCAAATCTAAATGAATGGCCAACAAGGGGATGATGCCTGAGGGTCACTCTATCCACCGACCTCCGTTCTTTGATGGCTCAAATTATTCATACTGGAAAAATAGAATGCATGTCTTTCTATGAGCCCAAGAGTACGAGATTTGGAGGGTTGTGGACAAGGGTCCTTATGACCTTCCTACTGATGAGGTCAAATGGACACATGAAGATATTAAAAAATCTACTGTGAATTTCAATGCTATGAATATCATGCAATGTGCCATTCACCCTAATGAGTTTTCTCGTATTTCTATATGTAGTTCTGTAAAAGAAATGTGGGACAAATTGTGGCTCATCTATGAAGGAACCTCAAAAGTAAAAGAGACAAAGATAAACTTGCTTGTCAGAGATTATGAGCTTTTCAAGAAGAAACCTGAAGAGATAATCTCGGAAATGTTTTCAAGACTAACAGAGATCACCAATGGTCTCAAAGGTCTTGGAAAAGATTACACCAACTCCGAACTTGTGAGGAAGGTGTTAAGATCTCTTCCACCCACGTGGCACACCAAGGCCATAGTTATTGAGGATTCCAAAAATATGTCCATACTTTCCTTGGATAAGCTCATAGGGTCACTCATGACCTATGAGATAAACATTAAGAGAACTGCGGATGAAGAGTCCAAGAAGAAGAAAATAGTGGCCTTGAAAGCCAACCAACATGATGATGACTCCCAAGAAGAGGAGTCCTCCGAAAGAAGTGACCAGAAAGAAGACTTGGCCATGTGGACTCACCAAGTAATGAAATTTTGAAGAAATAAGAAAAATTTGTAGGGAAACTTCAGAAAAAGGTAAAGAAAGCCGGCCCAAACCAAAGGGGAGTTGAGCAAGTCCAATAACATCATTTGCTATGAATGTAAGACGCTAGGGCACATGAGAGGTGAGTCCCCAGATCTGAAAAGAAAATTCAAGAAGGACAAGTTCAGGAAGCCCAAAGTCATGGTCGCTACATGGATTGATGAAGAGGACGAACAGTCTGAAGAGGAGCTGGAAGAGCTCGTGGAAAGTCTATGCCTCATGGCACATGAAGAAGACTCAGCTGAGGTAAACTCTGACTCTGATCTTATTTCAAATGAACAATGGGAATCTGAGTATGAAAAGTTGTACATGAAGTATAGGAAAATAAGGTCAGAAAATAAAACTCTCAAGAAGAAAATCGAAGATTTAACTTATGAGGGTTCTTCTGTCAAATTTGAAAAACTTGAACAGGAATTGTTCGAATTAACAGAAGAGAAAGAAAGCATGTTACAAACAATTTTAGACATTGAGAAAACCAAAGAAGAGTTAGAATATAAAATGTCTGAAATAGAAAAAGTTTCTGAAAAATTAAAAAATGAAAAAGAAGTTCTGACATCCTCAATTTCAGAACTTGAAAACAAAAATGTGAGTTTGAATAAATAAGTGACTGACTTGCAGTTCACTCTTTCTAGGTTTGTGAAAGGGAAACAAAACCTAGATAATATGTTGGGAGTTAAAGTTAACTTCCGGAAAGAAGGATTGGGGTACGTTCCCCAAAATAAAAAATCCTTTGAGCACAAGATAACAACATCTTTTATCCATGAAAAATAATTGTGCATCGTGCTTGCACACAAAACCAACACATGTCCAACCTAAACCACACAAATTCCAAAGAAGATTTTCAAATGTCAACTGCTTTCATTGTGGTAGATTTGGTCATGTTATTGCAAATTGTTGGTTCAAACAAAACACACCAAGAAATCACACTGTTTGGACCAGAAAAAGATATGTGCAGAGTTGGACTAACTCTTATGGACCCAAATTAGTTTGGGTACCAAAAATAATTGGATGGGAATGTTACATCTTGCATATATGTCTTGAAGTCAGGGGGAGCAAATGGTACCTGGAGAGCGGTTGCTCAAGGCATATGATAGGGGATAGGAAGGTGTTCTCCATGCTGCAAGACAAGGACGGAGGCTACGTTACCTTTGGAGGAAAGGATAAAGGTAAAATCATTGGGATTGGCAACATAGGTAAGAATTCTAAAACCTTAATTGAAAATGTACTCTTAGCGAAGGGTTTGAATCACAATCTATTGAGCATAAGCTAATTATGTGACAAGGGTTTAAAAATTATTTTTGATGAAACTCATTGCCTTGTCATGAACAAAATCTCAAATGAAATTACATTCATTGGAAAAAGAAACAACAATGTGTACAGTATTGATATTGATGATGTTTCATGTGATGACGTGTGCTTGGTAGCAAACAATCATGAAAATATATGGTCATGGCAACAAAGGTTAGGTCATGCTAGTTTAGGAGTAATCTCCAAATTGTCTAGACATGACTTAGTGAACGGATTATGTCATGCTAGTTTTGGAGTAATCTCTAAATTATCTAGACATGACTTGGTGAACGGATTGCCTAAATTAAAATTTGAAAGTGACAAAATCTGTGAGGCTTACACAAAAGGCAAGCAAACACGCATTTCTTTCAAAAATAAGAATATTGTTTCTACCTCCCGGCCTTTAGAATTACTGTATCTTGATTTATTTGGCCCTACTAGGACATCCAGCCTAGGAGACAAGCCTTTTGGATTTGTTATTGTTGATGATTACTGTAGGTTTACATGGGTGTTATTTTTAGCTAATAAAAGTGATGCCTTGACAGAGTTTCAAGTGTTTTGTAGAAAAATCTAAAATGATAAAGGCTACCTCATCACTACCATCCAAAGTCATCATGGTGGTGAGTTTGAAAATCATGATTTCAGTAGCTTCTGTAAAGAGCAGGGATATACGCACAACTTCTCGTCACCAAGGACGCCTCAGCAAAATGGTGTAGTGGAGAGGAAGAACAGAACGTTGATTGACATGGCACGGACCATGTTAAGCGAAAACTCCCTACCAAAATACTTCCGGGCCGAGGCAGTAAGTACTACATGCTACATCATCAACAGAGCAATGGTAAGGCCAATTTTAAAGAAAACTCCATACGAGCTCTACAAGGGTAAGAAATCAAATATCTCCTATCTCAAACCTTGTGGTTGCCCTTGCTTCATCTTGAATAATGGTAAGACTAACCTAGGTAAGTTTGATGAGAAGAGTGATAAAGGAATCTTCCTAGGTTGTGCATTAAATTCTAGAGCTTTTAGAGTGTTTAATAAGAGGACTTTAGTTGTTGAAGAAAGTCCTCATGTTATCTTTGATGAATCTGAATCAAAACTAACAAATCAACTTACTCCGATTGTGGAAGCAGATGAAGCTCCTAAAAATCTAACTGATGCTGGATCATCTAAGGCTAAGGATGAACCAACGGAAGGAACCCCCAGCAAGGATGAAGATGATAAGGATCCCTCAATTGAAACACTTCAAGAATAGCAAGTGCAGCACCCCGACTTGTCTAGAGCTTCAACGTTCTTGAAAGATCACCTTGTTGAAAATATAATTGGTAATCCTGAAGATGGTGTAAAAACTAGATCATCACTAGGGCAAGTGGAGGAAGAGGATTTGATGACCTTTATTTCTCAAGTAGAGCCTAAGGATGTCCATGAAGCTCTTCAAAATGAATCATGTATCCGGGCTATGCATGAAGAGCTATACCAGTTCGAAAGAAACCAGGTGTGCTCTCTCGTGCCACGTCCTAAGAATCATCCCGTAATTGGAACCCGTTAGATTTTCAGAAATAAGCTTTGTGACACGGGATTGGTGGTTAGGAACAAGGCCCGGCTTATACCCAAAGGGTATAGCCAGGAGATGGGTATTGATTTTGATGAGTGTTTTGCACTGGTTGCTAGAATAGAAGCAGTCCAGATTCTTCTGTCCTATGCTTATTCTCTTAACTTCAAATTATTTCAAATGGATGTTAAATATGCTTTCCTTAATAAGTATATCAAAGAGGATGTTTTTATAGAGCAACCTCTAGGTTATGAAGAACCAAAACATCCACAACATGTGTACAAGTTACAGAAAGCCTTGTACAGATTGAAGCAAGCACCAAGGGCATGGTATGAAAGTCTCACCTCAATCATACTTGAAAATGGTTTCAAAAGAGGTAAAGTTGATCAAACACTCTTCACAAGAAAGTCAGGTAAAGACATATTAGTAGTTCAAGTGTATGTTGATGATATCATTTTTGGATCTACTAATGACCCCTTATGTGATGATTTTACACAAATAATGCAGGGTGAATTTGAAATGAGCTTAATGGGTGAACTTACATTTTTCCTTGTGATGTGACACAACCTTGGACTTAAGCAAGCAAGCACAATTCACAATCAAAATGGACCGATATTGGCGACCACTCACCCGACGCTCACCCAAGTCCCGGGGTAACTTGGCGATGCCAAGTGGAGGATGTGAGGGCTGGGCCCTTGTTGGTAGAGGGCCAGCAAGGCCAAGGTTATTCCCCAAGGGTAAGGCAGCCCAATTCAATGGAGCCGACGTCATGTCGAGGGCACGGGTTGCACACTCTCTCCCACGATGGTCACTCGAAGCAATGGGGCTTGAGGATCGGGCGCTCACTCTCACGGACCAGCGGAGTTTATAAGCTAATATTGAAAGAACAAGTACTAAAGAGAGCTAAGGTTGGAGCACTTACTCGACCGGTTTGAAGAAACCGGTCCCGCTCAGAGACGTGGGCGAGCGGGGAAGCGTGGGTTCCCCACACGCCGCACCGGAGTAGCTTGACCTATTTAAGATCTTACAACACTACACCCCATGCAAGGGGGGGGGGGATATTGGGGAAGGGAAGCCAAAGATTACAGTCAAACACTACCTCCCACAGGGAGGGGCGGTAAGCCGGCCAGGCAGGGAGGGGAAAAACTGAAATTGAAGTCGAACGGTTGGACGATGCCGGTTCTGCCCGCTCTCTGTGACTGAGGATAGATAGTTGAAGTTGTTGACGCTGCAGCCACTCTCGAATTTTTTTGGTGATGAGATCAGCTAGAGAGTCTTCGTAGGTTACTCAGGAAGTCATCCAAATTTTTTCAAAATTTTGGAAAGTTGGTGCTGCTCGAGGCAGAGGCACGAACAGGGACGCAGATCTCTGGTAATGACTGCTTCAGGACCACAACAGCAGGAAGATGAAGTCACTACGGGTGCTCCAGAGCTCTGAATCAGGCGTGGCTGGAGTCATCGACTTCGTTGTCGAGTCCTCTTCGAGCGGAGACCCATGGGGGTGCCAGATGATGTCGGAGTAGACAGGGACAGCCCGAACAGTGCTTGGGTGTCTATTCAGTCCCAGAGTGGACAGAACAGCGCACTCGGGGGATAAAATTGAGAAATCACAGCTCCGGATGCCGAACGTGATTCCGCTTCTTGATACTGGAAGTAGACTTGGTGTAGAAACGCTCAGCCAAGCACCGCCTCCAGATCTTCAAGGTGATGGCCGTGGGAGCCTCTGCAAGCCATCTCAGGTTGACTGTCTGATAGCATATGCGCAGTCCTACGGTGAAGACTCCACCGGGCATCCACGTACTCAGAACATGACAAGATCACCACCGTCGAGAAGAAGATAGGAAGACGCTTCTGAAGGTACCACTTGGGCCTCTAGGGACGCCAGGATGAAGCCGGGGTCGCCTCTGCAAGCTGCTGGATCTCTGCTGCTGGTGCACTGCCCTAGGTGGGGGTGGGAAGGGGAGGTGGAGGAAGAACAAAGTGGATGGAGGAGGAGGGTGGGGGCGACTAGATCAAGGGGGGGCTCCCTTGGGTCGACCTAGGGTATGGGGGATGGGAGAGGGGGGAAAAATTTCAAATTTTGGTCTTGGGAGGGGCTCCTTCAGCCTTGGGGAGGTGGAGATGTGCTTAAGGAAGTGGATTGGGTAGTTGGTGGTTGGGTGGTGGAGTTTGGATTGGTGGAAGCTATCTTGGGGCTAGGGTGGAGTTATTGGGGTGGTGGGTAGTTGGGGAGGTCCTTGAATGAGGGAGGGGGAGAGAAAAAGTGGTTGGGAGGGGAGGAGAGAGCGAAGGGAGTGAACCCCATAGAGAGAGAGAGAGAGAGAGGGAGAGAGAGAGAAGGGGGGGATAAGGGCTTCTCACCCAGTCAATTGGATTCTCTTCAAAAGAAGATTTAAATTGGACACTTGAAAATTCAAATACACTTTCATTCATTAACTTCAAATGGGGGGAATGGGGTCCTATATATAGGTAACCCACATTTTATAATAAGACCCTAACTCTTGCTACAATGACAAATAACCAAGGGGGTAGGGGGGCGCCCCTGGGCCAAGCCCAATGAATTGGGCCCAATAGCTAGTCTAATCAACCTAATGACACTCAAACTTAGGGGAATAAACAAAGACCTTGGGACATGACTCAAATAAAAGGGAAAATACAATGATATGACTCAAATAAAAATTACATAGGACTCAAAATAAATAACTAGACCATGTCGGATGCAACCGGGGCGAGGAGACGAGCCGTGAATGTGGGCATGGGAGGTGATGTCCCCATCATACTCCCAGGGTGCGGATAACTCGACTTCGTCGAGTAAGAGTCCTTCCCTCCTCGGAGGGTGTAGAAGTGGTACCGCCCACAAGTCTTCCGAATGAGACCGATCCATCCACCTGACGAGATTGCGCTCATACACCTTGCTCCTGGTGGCAGTGACCTGTTCATCTAATATTCGCTCAATTCACTCACGCTGGGCTCTCCTGGCTAGTGGACTCTTCTCACGTGTGGGTGCTCTCTCAATGAGGGGAGTGGGCTCAATATCCTCACTAGGTACCACCGTGGGACCCTTATCCACTAGGTCGGTCACGTTGAATGTGGAGCTTACTCCGTACTCCTCGAGAAGATCTAACTCATAGGCATTAGTGCCAATGCGCCTCAGAACCTGGAAGGGACCAGCCCCACGAGGCCTCAATTTGGAGATGGATCCTGGGGAGAGCCTTTCCGTCCTCACCATCACAAAGTCACCCACGTGGAATTTTTGGGTGACGCCGTTGGGAGTCAGCCTGCCTTTTATAAATCTCATTTTCCTTGCTGATGTGCTTGCTAAGGTTTTCATGCAATTTTGTGAATGCTGACATTCTAGGGGTGATGGGTGGACCTGGGCAACCAAAAGTAGACCAATCATACTTTGACGCTAAGAAGACTTTGATGGAATGGGGAGGACGGGGGCATCCATAGGTGATCTGGTCATGTATGGGGGTGACAAATGTCGGGGGTCCCGGACATCCATGAATACTCCTATTATGCCTACGACCCATGATGAATGAAGGAGGACCATTACACCCGAATATGGACCACTCTTGTTTCCTACTTGACATGTGGGTGATGTGAATGAATGGACCCAACATAGTGTTCATGCCAAGTGGTGTGGTAAGCCTAGACACATGCATGCTTATCCCAAAGGTGACTTCCATATGCATAGATGTGGGACGACCTTTGAACTTCCATGTGAAAGGGTCGATGGAATCTAGGAAGGTGGATATGGGGTGGGGCATTTTCTCGATCTCTAGGTGAGTGTTGCCTAAGGTCATGGCTCCTTTGGTGTTACATGGGTTATGGATGAGGTGAGCTTGACCCAACATGGTGGGTGAAGGTAGGAAAGGGGTGGTGGGTAAGGTGGTTGGGTCACATGGGTTCCACGGTTCCCATTGGAAGGGATCAAAGGGATCATGAAAAGGGTTACCAAGGGGGAGGGGCCTTATGTCCTCAAGATCCTCAAATGGTGGTGGGTCATCCTCCTCTAATGACATAATTGGGCCGAAGTTATTGGTAGGTGGGTCGGCCATGAGGGGATGGCTTGACTTTCTACCCGATATTAGGAACTCCAATTCGAGGATACGGTCGGGTTCATCGGGTGCGGGGAGGAATAGAAGAAGGTCACTAGTGTAGCAACCAATGGTGTATACCGAGGTGATGGACCCGACACATAGGTGTAGAAGGTCAAGGCTCCTTGGTTGGTTGTCCATTGTGGTCAACATGCTTGTAAACTCTATTTGCCATGCTAAACCTTTAAGAAGATCCCCTAAGGTTTCCACTTGGTAAGATGATTGGATGGTGGTGTGATAGGAGAAGAAGGGCACTATGAGAAGGTTTTGCCCCATGGGAGGGAAATCATGGGCCGTGATCTCTCTTATTGGGCTCTTCTTTAGCCAACTAATAAGGGGTTCTCCTAAGATGAGCTCGGCCCCAACTAGAGATGGTGGTGTAAGGTGAAGGCCACCATGTGAGGTTTCTTCTTCTACTTGGTCATAGGTGGTCTCCGTGATGGGGATAGGGTCCGGAGTGTTCACCGCTATAGGGTCGGATATGGGTTCCTCCTCCAAGGAGTTGAGAGGGTCTTTTGATGGTAGGGTGATGATGGTTGGTGCATGGCGCACCCGGGGTGGTGGGCAAGGTTGGACTCGGGTTGGGATTGGTGAGGGAAGTAGTGGAGGCCTAGGACATGGGAATTTTGGGGGAGGGAGTGGGAGATGGGTTGGTTGGGGTGACTTGGGTTGGTCGGTCTTGGGGGGAGTGTCCCTTATAGGGGAAGATGGAGGAGTAGTGGTGGGGACCAAGGGGGCTTGTGGAGTATGGGTTTTGTGGGGAATTATGGGTTGGGGGATGGTGGCCATCCTTGGCCTAGGTGGAGGGGTGGACACGGGGTCCACGTGAGTTTGAATGGTGAGAATGGGGTGAATGGTGGTCCATATTGGGGAAACCGGGTTGGTTAGGGGTCTCTTCCCCTTAGGATCGATCGGTTGTGGAGGGGTGGAAGTGATTTTTGGTTGGTGTGGGGACCCTCATGGTGTTAGGTGGGGAGGTGGATGCCTGGATTAGTTGGGTCTTAAGGGTTAGGATTTGGTGGCAAAGTGTAGTGGTGATGGTTGAGAGGGAATTTGTTGGGAGTGGTGGGGGTGGAGACCCAAAGGTGGTCTCAAGTCGGCCGGGTAGGGATGGAGGAGTGGTAGTGTTCTTTCGGCTAGGGGTGTTTGAGTAGGAGGGGTGAGAATATTTGGGGATGTAGATCTTCCTAAGTTCTACCTTCATCTCTTCCCATGAGTGAATAGGTTCTTATCTTTCAACCCTCCTTAATCCCTCTATCAGCTCCCACTTACTCTTGGCTTGACCCCGAAGTCGTCCCTTGGCCTTGCGGACTCTTGCGGGTCCATATACCCAAGTCTTTTCAAAGTACCTTTCCATGGTAGCCTCCCACCTAAGATAATCACTAGAATTTGATCCATCAAAGATAATGTCCTTATCTAGAATGATGTCCAAGGGCGGCGAGTAGACTAAGTAGGAAGTGGCCATGATGAACGGGAGGGGGGGGGGAATAAATGCAATGGCCCAAGGACAAGACTTAGTAGAGACAAGTCTAGAACTTGCTCTGAAACCAATTGATGTGACACAACCTTGGACTTAAGCAAGCAAGCACAATTCAAAATCAAAACGGACCGATATTGGCGACCACTCACCCGACGCTCACCCAAGTCCCGGGGTAACTTGGCGATGCCAAGTGGAGGATGTGAGGGCTGGGCCCTTCCTGGTAGAGGGCCAGCAAGGCCAAGGTTATTTGCAAAGGGTAAGGTATCCCAATTCAATGTAGCCGACGTCGTGCCGAGGGCACGGGTTGCACACTCTCTCCCACGATGGTCATTAGAAGCAATGGGGCTTGAGGATCGGGCGCTCACTCTCACGGACCAGCGGAGTTTATAAGCTAATATTGAAAGAACAAGTACTAAAGAGAGCTAAGGTTGGAGCACTAACTTGACCGGTTTGAAGAAACCGGTCCCGCTCTGAGACGTGGGCGAGCGAGGAAGCGTGGGTTCCCCACACGCCGCGCCAGAGTAGCTTGACCTGTTTAAGATCTTAAAACACTACACCCCATGCAAGATGGGGGATCTTGGGGAAGGGAAGCCAAAGATTACTGTCAAACACTATCTCCTACAGGGAGGGGCGGTAAGCCGGCCTGGCGGGGAAGGGAAAAATTGAAATTGAAGTCGAACGGTTGGACGATGCCGGTTCTGCGCGCTCTCTCTGACTGAGGATAGACAGTTGAAGTTGGTGACGCTGCAGCCACTCCCGAATTTTGTTGGCGATGAGATCAGTTGGAGAGTCTTCGTAGGTGACCCAGGAAGTCGTCCAACTTTTTTTGGAATTTTGGGAAGTTGGTGCGGGTCGGGGCAGAGGCACTAACAGGGACGCAGATCTCTGGTGCTGACTGCTTCAGGACCACAACAGCAGGAAGATGAAGTCACTACGGGCTCTCCAGAGCTCTGAATCAAGCGTGGCTGGAATCATCGGCTTTGTTGTCGAGTCCTCTTCGAGCGAAGACCCACGGGGGTGCCAGATGATGTCGGAGTAGACAGGGACATCCCGAACAGTGCTTGGGTGTCTGCTCAGTCCCAGAGTGGACAGAACAGCGCACTCGGGGGATAAAATTGAGAAATCACAGCTCCGGATGCCGAACGTGATTTCACTTTTTGATACTAGAAGTAGACTTGGTGTAGAAACTCTCAGCCAAGCGCCGCCTCCAGATCTTCAAGGTGATGGCCGTGGGAGCCTCTGCAAGCCGCCTCAGGTTGAATGTATGATAGCATATGCGCAGTCCTGCGATGAAGACTCCTCCGGGCATCCACGAACTCAGAACATGACAAGATCACCACCGTCGCGAAGAAGACAGGAAGACGCTTCTGAAGGTACCACTTGGGCCTCTAGGGACGCCAGGATGAAGCCGGGGTCGCCTCTGCAAGCTGCTGGATCTCTGCTGCTGGTGCACTGCCCTAGGTGGGGGTGGGAAGGGGAGGTGGAGGAAGAACAAAGTGGATGGAGGAGGAGGGTGGGGGCGACTAGATCAAGGGGGGGCTCCCTTGGGTCGACCTAGGGTATGGGGGATGGGAGAGGGGGGAGAAATTTCAAATTTTGGTCTTGGGAGGGGCTCCTTCAGCCTTGGGGAGGTGGAGATGTGCTTAAGGAAGTGGATTGGGTAGTTGGTGGTTGGGTGGTGGAGTTTGGATTGGTGGAAGCTATCTTGGGGCTAGGGTGGAGTTATTGGAGTGGTGGGTAGTTGGGGAGGTCCTTGAATGAGGGAGGGGGAGAGAGAAAGTGGTTGGGAGGGGAGGAGAGAGAGAAGGGGGTGAACCCCATAGAGAGAGAGAGGGAGAGAGAGAGAGAAGGGGGGATAAGGGCTTCTCACCCACTCAATTGGATTCTCTCCAAAAGAAGATTTAAATTGGACACTTGAAAATTCAAATACACTTTCATTCATTAACTTGAAATGGGGGGAATGTGGTCCTATATATAGGAAACCCACATTTTACAAAAAGACCCTGACTCTTGTTACAATGACAAATAACTAAGGGGGTAGGGGGCGCCCCTGGGCCTAGCCCAATGAATTGGGCCCAATAGCTAGTCTAATCAACCTAATGACACTCAAACTTAGGGGAATAAACAAAGACCTTGGGACATGACTCAAATAAAAGGGAAAATACAATGATATGACTCAAATAAAAATTACATAGGACTCAAAATAAATAACTAGACCATGTCGGATACAACCGGGGCGAGAAGACTAGCCGTGAATGTGGGCACGGGAGGTGATGTCCCCATCACCTTGGATTGCAGGTAATGCAAACATTTGAGGGTATTTTCATTAACCAAGCCAAATACACCATGTAGCTCTTTAAGAAATATGGAATGGCAGATGCAAAACACATGTCAACTCCGATGGTCACAACCACGAAGTTAGACAAAGATGAAAAGGGTAAAACAGTCGATCCCACACTGTTTCGAGATATGATCGGATCACTACTGTACCTTACAGCATGTCGTCCTTATATTCAATACAACGTATGTCACTGTGCTCATTTTCAGTCATGCCCTAAAGAGTCTAGCTTATTGGCTGTTAAACAAATTTTTTGATATTTGATTGGCACACTAGACTTTGGCTTATGGTTTCCCATCGATAGCTCATTTGATCTGATTTCATACACCGATTCAGATTATGCTGGATGTATTATTGATTGTAAAAGTACTAGTGGGTATTGTCAGTTTCTTGGTGGGTGTCTAGTTTCATGGGCTTCTAAGAAACAACATTTAGTAGCTCTCTCAACGGTCGAGGCTGAGTATGTAGCCGCCGGAAGTTGTGGAGCCCAAGTACTTTGGATCAAAAATTAATTGATTGATTTGAATGTTAAAATGAAATATATTCCAATTTTATGTGATAATACCAGTACAATCAACTTGTCTTAAAACCCTGTTCAACATTCTAGAACGAAACACATTGACATCCGGCATCATTTTCTAAGAGATCATGTAGGAAAAGGGGTCTTTGAATTGAAATTCATTGACACACACAATCAGTTGGCTGACATCTTCACAAAACCCCTAAATCAGGAACAATTCAATAAAATCTGACGAGAACTTGGCTGTTACAAGGGTGAGAGCATACATACCTAAGTCTGCAGTTATTCTAAGTCTTGCATATGTAGAAAAGTTAGTTGCATAAGGGGTAGATTGCAGAGAAAAACATGCATTTTTTGTGTGTTAATTCCTGGTTTCTTGTATGTTGAAATACCACCATTGTATGCTTGAGTGTAATTATTTATATAGCCCTTCCTTGAAAATTTTCTAAGGCCTATAATTCTTTGTTAAATAAATGTGGACCTAGTGACCTGGGGATCACAGGCATTTACTGAGGGAGAGTTTCAAAAAAACTCCTTAAACAAAGTCGTCTCAGAAGTCTCACTCATTCCATTCCTTTACAAAATAAAAAAAAGGGAAGGATGAATCAAAAAAAAGGAAAAAGAAAGGTTGAAGGAGTTTTAAAAAAATGTTGAAAATTGGGGTAGGCCGACCATTTCGGTCGACCGACGCCCCGGATTCGGTCGACCGAAACTGACGAACCAGACAGGCCGACCCCACGTCCGAACCCTTTTTAAAGGGGCTTTTTACCCCATCTCTCATCTCATTCACTCTCTTTCACTCCCACAATCCCTTGCTTCAACCCTAAAACCATAAAACCCCTCTTTCAAGCCCTAGAATTCCACCATTCTCCTATCCGCACAAGATCTGGGCCGTTCATCATCGTTAGGGATAAAATCCCTTCGGTGGCTTGTGCCTCCTCGAAGCTTCTTCTCAGGGTTCTAGCTTGTGGAAAAGATCGTTCCACTATCTTTGGTGTGTCCTACAGTCCATCTAATCCCAAGGGAAGAGATTAGCCTTCTAAGGGTTTCCACAACGATTTTCGAGTCTAGATGGCGCCTAGACGATGCTTCCTCTGCAACCCTAGAAGGTCTACCAAGAAGGAGTCTAGCTCCAAAAGAGGTGAGGACCCCGTTCCTTCACCACAGCAGGCAGCCGCACCTCCACGGGCACCGCCAATGCGCCCACGGCCTATACTCGACCCCCGTCTGGTCGATTTTGGTGAGATGAATGAACTCTTCCCAGATATAGGTGCTATTTTTGAGGTTCAGGATGGTTGGATTGATTTTGTAACAAGGTATACCAGGTATTATCCAAGCCTTGTTCAACAGTTCTATGGAAACTTTACCATGAGAAATGAACATCTGTACACAGTTGTCAAAGGAGTTGAGATTGCCATCAATCTTGATTTATTTGAGAGCGCCATAGGAGTTTCTGCTAGGGGCGAAGATATGGTCTTTGGTCATGGTCACGTTGAGGAAACTTTCATCCTCATGACCTACAGTGAATATGTGCATCGAGTTAGCAATTTGATCACGCTTAATGCCAACCACTTCCCTCCATTGCAACATATGTTTACTACACTAATCCATCCAAAGGTCGGAAGCCAAAATGAGGTGACAGAAGTGCACAAGTTTTTGTTTTATTATGTGATGAACGGCGTGACCATAAACATGGGTCGCCTTATGACGGATTTAATTGGGTCATGCCGTACACAACACAAGAGATCTTTGCCTTATGCATCTCAATTAACAGGACTATTCATTTATGCCGGGATCAACTTGGCCGATGAAGAGTCCATTCAAGTGCGACAAGATGATGTTTGCAACAAACACAAGCTTTTCACTACTTTTGGGTATTATTGGGGTCCCGATGGAGAGCTACATAGAGATGTGAGAGTTTATGGAGAAGAATCTGAAAATGATGGAGAAGAACAGCAAGGCCAACAGGATGGTCAAGGGTAAGCCCCACCTCTAGTTCAGGCGGAGGAGCATCCTCCTCCTCCTCCACAGCATGCAGCCCCAGAGGTACGTTCACAGTTGTTAGGTGCAATGTGGGATCTAGAGGGGGGGGGGTGAATAGATCCCCTACAAAAATTATGCTCAATTAACAATTCTCACCCAATTCAAATTATGATGGAAACTAATAAGGAAACTAATACTACAGACTTAGCAATCTACTCAATGATCAGGTCTTAGCACACGAGTAAACAAAGCCTTCTCACAGATATACTCGAACACTTAGCATGTGAGGAAAATTGCAATGCTGAACGAATGAAACATAAACACGATAGAGTCTGAGATACACTCAGCTCATGATCAACCTGCGAAGGGAGATAGATGATATGGAATGTACGCACAAGGTAAATCACAGGACACTGAATTTTTAGGTGGTTCGGTCTGCTACCAATAGACCTACATCCACCCCTCACTAAATCCCGAGTGAGGCTTCTCTTGCAAATGCAAGACCGCAGACTCAGTCTGCAACAGACGCTGCCAAACAAATTGAACCAAGGGAAACAAATCCCTACTCCCTGATCTCACACCCTGCAAGACCAGACCCACTACCACAGGTAGTGAACGGAGGAACAAATCTTCCCTTCTTCTACAATATCAGAAGGAGACATGAAACAACACCCCGCTGCTCACCAACCCAGAGGATTCAATCCACTCTTCCTCTGAAACCACAGAGGAAACCCGAAGAAAACTCTTCTCCCTTCTTCTGAACACTCAGAAAGAACCCGATCTCTGAATAGGGTATCAGAAGAACAATGTAGAAAGGAAAAACAACAAACGAAAACACAAAAGGAAATCAAAAGAAATGTAGCTCCAAAAGAGCAGATTAGTTCTGGATTTGATCCACGAACTAATGTCTTCAATAGATCTTCAGTATAGCTCTGGCTAGTTTTCTTCTTCTTCTTCTGGCAGGCTCTCACTCTCTCAATTCTTTCGCTTCTTCTTCTTCTTTCTCAGATCTTCTCTCTAATTTTCTCTCACAGATCTTCCTCTCTCGCATCACTCTTTTCTTCTTCTATAGTTCTCTCCTTCTCAGATGTCGCTCTCTCTTTTTCTTCTCCTGCTGTAGCTTCTTCTCAGATGGGCTCTATTCCTCTTCAAAGGCAATAGCGATAGCAACAAGGGTTCGCTGGCATTTATAACAGAGCCTCTGGAATTTTGTGGATAAAATGATTAATCGACTGAAATTCCATTGGTCCACTTGGCAGTGAGGAATATTCCATCCTTGGAATAATCTAGAAGCGAGCTTGCCATCCTAGGATCACGTGCCAATCATTGGAGGATGAGGCACGTGACTCTCTTAAGTATCTCACGAGCTTGGACCTTGTTCAGCTCTGGCAACACGTTTTTCACCCTTATCGCACACTTTACACCCTTATTAGGCTATTTGTCTGCGTTGTACACCTAATATTCACCCTTAGTCCGTCGCTATTGCTCTTTTCGCTGCCTTTACTATTTCAGTATGACTGCGTTGATGCAAGCAGGAAGGTGCGTTAACATAGCTGCGTTGAGCGTGTCTGCTTCAACCTCGATTGCTATTTGTCAACCTTGTGCTTTGTGATGACCCAGGGTCCGGATACCGAGTAAACCCGATACCACTTGGATCCTGCGAGGCCTCCCAAGAGTGGTAAAGCTCCGAAGGGATAAAAAGGAGTGTGTGGAGTACATTGAAGTTCTAGATAAAGTAATAAGTAATTAATATTTCAATGATCAGGTTTACTAAAGTAGCAGAAATAAAATTACTTTTTCAATTAACAATTTAAATTAACAGAATCCAGTTCAAATTAAAGATAAGTACAGTCTAACAGAAAAGAGAACGTACACTGAAGTCGGGGGAAGCCCGATGCAGGCACGCTGGCAACGCTGGCAACTATGAACTGACGCACCGCGCCACGAACCACGAGAAAGAAGAAGATCACACCTTAAAAGCAGGGGTGAGCCTCATGTCACTGGCTCAGTAGGGGTCACGCAGATCCCCACTGGAAACAACGCAGTAACACGCTAAATAGCGATAAATAGTAAAGCAGGAGCAGAAGTAACAACAATACTAAACTACGACAGTAACGTTGTAAAAAGCAAGAGTAAGAATAGCTAAAAGAAAGAGTAAAGATGTAAGGGACAGAATCACGGCAGCCGACCAAATCACGGCTCTCTACGCTACTCCAAACAGCAACAGAAAGGTGAACCCCGATCTCACCAAGTCGGGAGTTACCGATCCGTCGACAAATCATAAGCTCCATAGCTGAAGGCTACCAAAACAAGCAAAAGCCTTATAAAAGATCTACACATCCAAAGGCACAAACATACACAACTAGATCATCGTGTACGCTACACAAGACTAGACTGCGGGTGAAGCCAACACAGACTACCCGATAAGTCACATCTATCATGACGGGAAACAGTCACAAAAACATAATGAGTTAAGTGTCAGGTGACAGAAGTACCTCCTCACTAGAAGAATAGCCAGATGCATCAACTGATGTCTTACACTGCGCCTCAAGTATCTCCCACACACCAAGAACGGCGGTAATTGAGACACTCACAAACCAAGTACAAGGAACAATAGTAACGAGTGACTAGTCAGGGTCACGCCCGTCGGCGCTCGTCCAAACGCCCCTGACTACGTGTGCACACACAAGCTCAATATCTTGAGCCATGACTCTAGCTAGTTTTCTCCCCCAGTAGGGCACTACTGCAAGGCAAAGGTGATGGGGCATCAAAGGCTAATGAGTTATATTAGTGTGTATTGGCTTGTATTAGTGTGTTTGTTTGGGTTTTTTTTTGATTTTGGCTCCTTTGTAAGGCTTTTAACAAGTCAATGGGCCACATTCCATATAGAATACATCAATGGGTTGCATTTAGAAGAGTCCATTAAGGGGTTAGTTCATATTGGGTCATTAGACTTCATATTGGGTCTTTAACTCACTTAAGGCCCAAGGGGGCTTTTCCTTCTCATGGGCCATCTAGATGGGAGAGTCCATAGACCAAGCATTGGTTAATGGGCTTGATTGGATGGCCTTGGACCAGCTAGGCCCAAGAGGAGGCCCATGAAGGGGGCGCCCCCTTCCTTGTCTTATTAGGCAAGGTAGGTGAAGTTTGAATGGAATTATATTAGTTTGATTAGAATTTATTTAATGTGTTTTGACCACATGGGAGAAATAATTTCTTCTATCCCCTTAATACCCCTTTCAACCCTAGATCTGAGGTCATTTTGAGTCTTTTTACATTTTGTATAAATGCTTGTATTTCCACATTTAATGAGAATTAATGAGAAGAAAATTTGGTGAATTGCCATTGAGCCAAGGAGCTACCCGCGCCCCTCCCCTCTGGTTCCTCCTTCTTCACTCTGTATTTCAGGGTTGAGAACCCCTTCTACCTGAGCCCCTCTATCTCTGCTTTCATCTCTGGTGCCGCCGCCGCCGTTCGTGCCGCCATCGAGTCGCCGCGAAGTCGCCTCCGAAGTTCTATCTAAGGTTCTATTTGGCTGGACAGAGTCCCACTCCTGGATTTTTAACTCCCAACTCCGACATCATCTGGAGTTGAGATTTTCAGGGTTGGTTCCTCTCTTGATTCCCAACCTCCAGTAAAACAATCACATCATTCAAAGTTCATTTTATATTGTTCTATTTTCGTGTCTTTCTGTCTTCCTGATCTGTCCCTTTTCAGATCTATGTAACAGAAGCTTAGTTCTCCCCCCTTTCGACACCCTTTTTGATTTTTTTTGGAACCCCCAAATTTATTGGAGGTTCTTTCCACCTTTCCCATCCTCCAAAAAATTTCGTCGAATTTCAAAAGCCCTCTACCTATTTTTAGAAATTGTGTCTTTTTCCCAAATTCAGATCTGTTTCTGCTGTCTAGATCTAACCCCGAGTCAGTATAAAATCCCCACAAAATCGAAACTTCCACAAAATCTTGAATAAGATATATCCCCGTTTTCCTCTCTTCGGTCTCTACATCGTTTATGAAAGGCCCAAAGGCTGAATCGAAGGTCTATATTACAGTCAACGCCAACTCTCAGGAAAACTTGGTTCTGCCCTGAGTTTTTAGATCCTGTGAGTCAGCAGCTTGAAAATTCGACAAAGGCCATCAACGGGAAACTCAAATTTATTTCTCTAGCCATAGATTGACGGATTTCAAATCAGCTTTCCATCGGTACCTCTTTTACATCAATCCGACGTCGGGAGTGATAGCAGCAGCAGATCTCGCCGGGTCGCGCGCTGCAAAATAGAACTACAAATCCGTGGCCAGCTACTCTGGCGAGTGGAGATCGGAGCCGCCCGGCCTCCGGCCGGTGAACCAACACACCGCCGTCCCAGGGAGCGCCCTTCCAAGCATCCCCACCACAGTGGTGCCACCCTGGTCCCACACGGCCCCTCGGACCAGCACGTGGGTCCCACGGTCGTGAGTACGTGTGACGCCGAAGCAACACAAGAAGCGGCCCGTCAACCCGAAACCGCTACTCCCAGGTCCCATTGTGTCACCCTTTACCTTCCTGCGTGGAGTGGGCAGTAATTTGTCTTGCTGTAATTATTGTGTATTTACTGTTCCGGGAGTATGAGATCGGCCGGGAAGTCGTCCCCACACCAGGCTCGTGGAGGTATCGTGTTCGCTCCTTACTCGGCACTTTGCTTAGTTCGTATATGCTTTATATGCCGCTGCTAGAGAGCATGATAGGGTAACTTAGCTCACCATTTATTTATATTCACTGCTGCTGCGAGAGAGAGCAAGACCGTCCCGTGACCCGATCCGGGCACGAATTTGTGAGTTGACCACCCTAGCTCTTTGTCGGTTTCTCAACCACGCACGTCCGATGCTTCCCTCGTTAGGGACGATTGCGAGCTTGCTTAGAGTCCGAGGATCGCATAGCCATTTGGAGTCGAGTTGCGTGTCCGTCCCGCATCAATTTGGTATCAGAGCGCCAGTTAAGTCTAGGGTGTTTAAAACAAAAAAAAGTGTCATATACGTCTAGTCATTGTCTAAGTCGGTCTAGGTTGCATTTGCATCCCTTTACTCGGTATATCAAAAGGTGTTGTCCGAACGTTAGGCTACGCCTATCGGGAAGGCCGCACACTTGCGTGAGTGATCTTCGGATCGATTAACTCCGCCACGTGCCGAGTCTTGGTTAAGTCTAGGTGCATCATCTTTGCTTTAGTCCGTGTTTGCATTAGTCGGTGTCTCCGTGTGTCTTTGTATGCCCACTCGTAGAGGTACACAGTACTCACCCCTACCACCACCTATGGCGGATCCCTGAGCCCCTAGTCTCGATGCGTCGTCGGCGGCCGAAATGTTCCAAACCCTTATGGGGCAAATGCAAGGGTTGACTACACGTATGGAAGGGTTGGGTACACGCATGGATGCGTTGACTACACGGGTAGATCGGATGGATGGGTTGAGTACGCTAATGAATGGCTTAGGCACACGCCTAGAAGAAAGGATGAAGGCCGTAGAGGATAAGGCCGTCGAGTCGGACTAGTCCGTTCAGGGCTTGGTAGAGAGAGTTGCCACACTAGAGGGAGCCCCAGCCGAGGCACCCCCGAGGGCCCCAATCGAGGCACCCCTCCCACCTACTCATGGTCAATAAGACCCGGTTCAGCAACCCGCTGCTCCACGGGTTCAAGGGATAGAGGTTAGGAGGCATCACATCCCCGAGGTGCATGACTATGAGTCCGATAACGAGCATAGGGGATATGGTCGTGATCGTCGTCCCACACGGTGGACCCACAATCAAGATGTGGATGAACGGGCCCTTAGGACCGTTCGTGCAGATCCTCCCACTTTTGACCGGTCCTTAGACCCGAAGGTCTATCTTGATTGGGAGGCCAGCATGGACCGATATTTTGAGTGGTTCGAGATGTCGGACCAACGGAAGGTCAAATTTGCCCAGATAAAACTCTTAGGACATGCACAAACCTATTGCAGGAACATGGAGAATCTATTGTTTCATCATCAGGAGCCCCCGATAGAGACTTGGACCGAGATGAGGGACAAATTTAGGAAGAAGTATCTCCCTGCCACTTACCGCCAGCGTCTCATAGATAGGTGGCAGAGTCTTATCCAAGGAGATCGGTCCGTCTCCGAGTACATCGCCGAGTTCGATGAATACTATTTGCGATGTGACGCCACGGAGGAGAGCTCCCTTACTGTTTCCCAATTTCGGCCTGGTTTACAACCGCCCCTACGGTATGAGCTTCTCCGCCGCAAGGTGGACAAGTTGAAGGATGCATACCAAGTTGCTCTCGAGATGGAGCAATTTGAGGGAGAGTTTGAGTCTATCCAATGGTTGGGCTCTGTCTCTCACCGTAGTGCCGAGTCACGTAGTTCCTTAGGTCCATACCCGACGGGCCCCATGGCTCGACCTCATGAGCCCGCCCGTCAGGAGCACTTCACTCCTAGACCTCGTCCTCCCCCACCACGGGATCTACCTCTACCCCAACCACCAGCACCCATTGCTCGCCCACCGGCACCCATTGTCCGCCCTCTGGCACCGACACCCCCACCCTTGTTGCCCACGGCACCTACGCCTCCACCCCTATTGCCTACACCCCCTACCCGTCAGGAGGATAAGGGTAAAGGCCCTCTTATTGGGGAGACCAGTAGGTCACGGCTACAGTGTTTCCACTGTCATGGATTTGGCCACATCACCAGCCAATGCCCCACTCGTGCCACACTAGCCTTAGGGGTTGGCGAAGCTACGCCTCCTGGACTTGTGACTATCAGCTATGAGGCCGATCTGGAACTAGCTGATGAGTACTATGCAGTGGAAGGTCTAGAGGAGCATACCGACGCTCAGGATGTGGCTCTCGGATGACGGCCACTTGGTGGGTGATGTCATTGCATGTCATGCATGAGTCAGTATTGTTTCTTCTTTGTGTGGCTTGTTTGTGTGGTTTGTTAGGAGTCTGCATGTGTCTTGTGCAAGCTCGTTGGTGTCAGTCCCTTAAGAAGAGAGTGGACTCGCTCGATGTGCATGGGATCAGCTCTACATCTATGCCCTGGATCTAGTCACCTACAGGGACCCAGCGGTGATTCCTAGTGAGTCTTCGAGCTGCCTCCTCCCCTTGAGAGTGACCCCACCCCAGAGTGACCACCTCTAGCCTCGTTTTCACAGCAGCTTGTGCATATCAAGTATATACGGAATAAGCAGGTGACGATCATTTGGAGTGGTGCGTACCCGCGCTACTTGGTACGGTGGTAGATTCACTGGAGCTATTCGAGTAGTAGCACCCCTTACTCGATGGGGTCGAGTTCCTCCCACCCGGGGAGAATTGATGGGGCATCAAAGGCTAATGAGTTATATTAGTGTGTATTGGCTTGTATTAGTGTGTTTGTTTGGGTTTTTTTTTTTATTTTGGATCCTTTGTAAGGTTTTTAACAAGTGAATGGGTCACATTCCATATAGAATACATCAATGGGTTGCATTTAGAAGAGTCCATTAAGGGGTTAGTTCATATTGGGTCATTAGACTTCATATTGGGTCTTTAACTCACTTAAGACCCAAGTGGGCTTTTCCTTCTCATGGGCCATCTAGATGGGAGTGTCCATAGACCAAGCATGGGTTAATGGGCTTGATTGGATGGCCTTGGACCAGCTAGGCCGAAGAGGAGGCCCATGAAGGGGGCACCCTCTTCCTTGTCTTATTAGGCATGGTAGGTGAAGTTTGAATGGAATTATATTAGTTTGATTAGAATTTGTTTAATGGGTTTTGACCACATGGGAGAAATATTTTCTTCTATCCCCTTAATACCCCTTTCAACCCTAGATCTGAGGTCATTTTGAGTCTTTTTACATTTTGTATAAATGCTTGTATTTCCACATTTAATGAGAATTAATGAGAAGAAAATTTGGTGAATTGCCTTTGAGCCAAGGAGCTACCTGCGCCCCTCCCCTCTCCCCTTTGTTTTCTCCTTCTTCCCTCTCCATTTCAGGGTTGATAACCCCTTCTACCTGAGCCCCTCTATCTCTTATTTCATCTCTGGTGCCGCCGCCGCCGTTCGTGCCGCCATCGAGCCGCCGCGAAGCCGCCTCCGAAGTTCTGTCCAAGGTTCTGTTTAGCTGAATAGAGTCCCACTCCAGGATTTTTAACTCCCAACTCCGACATCATCTGGAGTTGAGATTTTCAGGGTTGGTTCCTCTCTTGATTCCCAACCTCCAGTAAAACAATCATGTCATTCAGAGTTCTTTTTATATTTTTTTATTTTCGTGTCTTTCTGTCTTCCTAATCTGACCCTTTTCAAATCTGTGTAGTAGAAGCTTAGTTCTTCCCCCTTTAGACTCTCTTTTTGATTTTTGTTGGAACCTCCAAATGTATTGAAGGTTCTGTCCACCTTCCCCATCCTCCAAAATTTTTTGCCGAATTTCAAAAGCCCTCTACCTATTTTTAGAAATTGTGTCTTTTCCCCAAATTTAGATCTATTTCTGCTATCCAGATCTGACCCCGAGTCAGTATAAAATACCCACAAAATCGAAACTTCCACCAAATCTCGCATAAGATATATCCCCGTTTTCCTCTCTTCGGTCTATACAACTTTCATGAAAGGCCTAAAGGCTTAATCGAAGTTCTACATTGCGGTCAACGCCAACTCTCAGGAAAACTTGGTTATGCCCTGAGTTTTCATATCCCTTGAGTCAGCAGCTTGAAAATTCGACAAAGACCATCAACGGGAAACTCAAATTTCTTTCTCTGGCCATAGATCGAAGGATTTCAAGTCAGCTTTCCATCGGTACCTCTTGTACGTCGATCCGACGTCGGGAGTGACCGCAGCAGTAGATCTCACCGGGTCGCGCGCTGCAAAATAGAACTGCAAATCCGTGGCCAGCAACTCTGGCGAGTGGAGATCGGAGCCGCCCGGCCTCCGGCTGGTGAACCAGCACACCGCCGTCCCAGGGAGCATCCTTCCAGGCGTCCCCACCACAGTGGTGCCACCCCGATCCCACACGGCCCCGCGGACCAACACGTGGGTCCCACGGTCATGAGTACGTGTGCCACCGAAGCAACACAAGAAGCGGCCTGTCAACCCGAAACTACTACTCCCGGGTCCCATTGTGTCACCCTTTACCTTCCTGCGTGGAGTGGGCAGTAATTTATCTTTCTGCAATTATTGTGTATTTATTGTTCCGGGAGTACGAGATCGGCCGGGAAGTAGTCCCCAAGCTAGGCGCGTAGAGGTATCGTATTCGCTCCTTACTCGGCACTTTGCTTAGTTCGTATATGCTTTATATGCCGCAGCTAGAGAGCATGATAGGGAAACTTAGCTCGCTATTTATTGATATTCACTGCTACTGCGAGAGAGAGCGAGACCGTCCCGTGACCCGATCCGGGCTCGAATTTGTGAGTTGACCACCCTAGCTCTTTGCCGATTTCTCAACTGCGCACGTCCGACGCTTCCCTCATTATGGACAATCGCGAGCTTGCTTAGAGTCCGAGGATCGCATATCCATTTGGAGTCAAGTCGCGTGTCCGTCCCGCATCAAAAGGAGTCCACAGAAACTAGCCTAAAAACTATATATTAGAAACTCACCCCGCCACAACTTCTAGGTGGGCCGACACACAGGAAAGTGTCGTCAGACTACGACTAGTGGAGACTCACTAGACATAGAGACTCCAAAACATCAGTGCTAGAGTACGGACAGTCTAAGCATGCACTGTCACACGTACTACAAAACACAAGCATAAAACACAAGGTACCATACCAGACTGTCACCAGACTCAGGACCGACAACTAGACCTGCTAACACAACGATCCTTGAGTCACAAGACTCGGGGTCAAGATTGTCACACAAAACCGGTAATACACCGCCGATCAGCCTAATCCCTAACCCAATCACGGAAAACACTTATAAAGGAAACGACATAGGATCACCGGATCCACACATCCGTATAAGACGAATCACGGAGACTTGTGGGATCATTAAGACCCTCAAAACATGTGGACACGCAAACTAAGGTAAGATAGTACCTCACGGTGTCCAAAACAACGTCTCGATCCACACCGGATCACCGAGACATTGACAAGGTCCCATGTCAACCACTGGATCACAAACGGGTTGACCAGAAACCAATAATGACTCTGAAGCAATACAGAACACTACTCGATATGATGGCACTCCCGACTACCCCACAACATGGTCATCGCCCTCATAGGACATCCAAGACATCCACGGGACTACAGGCAAACCACAAGTCAAGCCAAGACAGTTGGAGGCCAAAACAAGGGAAAACAGAACTCTGGGGAATAAGCGGCCACACGCCTAACTACTAGGTAAACCAAGCAGTCAGCCAAAGTGCTGCTACTCTCACACAGAAAATTTAGACATTGGGCGGTCATAAAAAGGGTCACACCAAGATGAAAATGATCTATGCGTGGGCCATCTCATGGAGTCAAGCAGTCAAAGATATGGCCGCCTCACTCGGAAGACCAAACAAATAAAATCACAAAACATAGGGGCATGCGGTCTACCTTAGAGCCGCAAGGGAGATCCTAGCGGTCACGCCTTAGGTCACTATGCCAAGTCAAACTCCCTACAGTGAAACCGACTTAACCGGTCAAACAGAGCTTGGTGGTTACCTAATGGGCTGCCAAGGTCACCATACGGTCGAAGCTAGGACCGCTAGCCCAACCGACTTAAAACTGTTGACTAAAGTCTACGAAGCTTAGCGGTCTAACACTAGATGGCCAGAGCCAGCTTTACGGTCTATCGTATAACTGACTTAACACACGAAACCTAGCAGTCTAACAATGGACCGCTACACAAGGCTTAGCGGTCCTCCAATAGATGGCTAGCAAACCCAAACGGACTATCGCGTGACCGCGAAGACCTAAACCGACATAGAACTGACTTAACGCCCAACACAACCTAGCAGTCACCCAAGGGCCGCTAAAAGCTCCCAAACAGTCACTGGTACGACCGTTAAGGCGTCACGACGGGAAAAACAGAGGAATGGCCAAATCCGGCAGTTCCACGCCCCGTTCACCCTAAAACGAAGGAGAAACATTCCTAATGACCAAATAAACCTTCGACAGACCAGAAGGGATCCAAACAACACCAAAAACACAAGAAATGGGCGATTCCAACGAATCAACCCAAAATGAGTCACATGGGTTCCAAGACTCATACCGGTCCCAAATGACAACCAATCTCTATGAAACCAGCGGGAATGGAACGCAGACATGCCAGAAATTCAAATAACAATAATTATGCTACAAACCGTCGTCGAGAAAGGCACACACGTCTCACACCCCCCAAAGCATGCTTCACCTAAAACGAAGCTAAACCCGCTCGTTCTTACACCGTTCGGCTCCAAATCGCGAGGGAACATAAAAGAAGAATAGGGCGTCCATCTCCCTACTTGCACCGAAGTTCTCACGCGCCGAAGTGACTAAACCACGCCGAAAACGTCACATGAACGAAACCACGCCGGCTTTGAATCCACCGAGGGATGACGCCAACGCCACGCTCTATCCGTCACACCATCACGCGCCAGATCAACTCCACGACGTCCCTGCCTTGCCCACCTCGCCACGGTAGCGCGCCCCACGGAGAGAGGAGAAGAGAAGAGAGAGAATGTGAAAGAGGAAGTGATCGACGGTGAAGAGAGAGAAAGGACAGAAAAGAAGAAATATAAAAAGGGAAATTCAAAATTTCCTAATTTTCGTAAAATCTGATTTTTAGCGCAAAAATTCACTAATTTAGAAAAATACGAAAAAATAGTCTAAACGATCCTCAGAAGGAGCACAACGCAACGTAGCGTCCTCAAGTCGATGAACTCAATAATAAACTCTCCACCGAGTTCTGTAACTTGTACGAGGGAAAAACTTGAGTGGATCGTAAAACACAACTCAAGACCCACAAAAGCGATCCGAAAGCTCTCCGATAAAGATCCGAAAGACCCAAGATATTACAGTCCTCTCCCCATACAGGAATTTCATCCTCGAAATTCAAGGAACTAATAAGTGAACAAGGGAAGAACAAACTCAAACACTGGCTAAGCTCTCCAAGCATCAGCCAAGCCTCAAAACATAAAACACGATAACACGATTCTCGAAAAACATAATTTAGAGGAATACTGCCAGACCACACTCACAGGCACACGCTCTGGATCTCACGGCACATTGATCCATAGAACGAACATGGCACCCAAGTGAACACCAGTCCGACACCTCTGAAACAAGGCAACGTCTTCCGCCTCACAGGGAAAGGAGACATGACCCATGCCACTGACACAACTACCCATAAAACACGGCAGACACAAAAAGCATCAGCTTAAACAAGGAAACACAGTATTCTCAGCTGACTGCTCGAACCATCGGCTTCCGTGCCAAGGATAACGAAACTGGCACACAGAATGCCACAACAGCACTGGACCACGGGCACAATCAAGTCAGCCCTCACTCAGACATTACATCTGATTCGAGTCGCATGCTAACTCTACCACGACAGAAGAGTACAACAAAACTAACTGACAAGATCTCAGTCCATACAATGCCAAATCAGACTCACAGGGAACTCCTCCCAAGCTGAACACAACCACCAACGAACGACAACAAGAACAACACCTGCAGAATCTCAGCTCCGCTCTCAACACAGAACCACGGGACACAACTACAAGCTGGGTCACATCAAGGCACCATTACAACTAAACACACGGCTAACATATACAAGCCATGTTACAAACAACTCACCAACAAGGACCCACAACACCAGCAATAATCTCAGAGAACGCATCTCAAGGACCATGATCCGTCCTGAGAGCACAACGTCCAAGAAAAATATAGAGAAACAAAGGGTACTCAACCAGCAAATATGCCGACAAATTCCCTAATCCTCACACATGCCAGTGCCAACAACCATAATGCCTCCAGTAAATGGCACTGCAACCAACAACATCAAGGCACAGATAGCCAAGATGAAGTTACATTGAGGAAAATAAACTTCTCGGCCAATGGGTCATCAGCCCACATGCTTTTGCTGCACACTCAACACAACGCACACATGCATCATGAACAACTTGGCATCCGCATCTCAGCACACACTCGGCGTCATCGCAATTCACAAACTGCAATATACCACGCCTCGAGTACCGATCCTGCTAACAGCCGATCACAAGTCGCCAAAGTGCATACCATGAAGAGTACCAGCTTCAGCACAAAGGAACGCTAATCTCAGCTTATCCTCACGTCCTGGAACGATTACTAAACCTTCGCAGCACAATAGTCACCAAACATGGCACATCGAACACGGTGCACAACGGCCCCCAAACACACAAACTGGGTCCAAAGCCAAGCAACTGTCGAACAAACGCAGATCAGGCACAGAATTAACATAGTCCACACTTAAGAAGATACAGGACAAAGGCTTCACCGAGACAGCACTTCCAAGGCTAACCTCGAAAAGAGGCCACAAGACAGGATGAGAAGAATCAAGCTCGTCTAACAGTAGCTCACCAGGAAGAAAATCCTAGGTTCGCCCGAGCATTCTCTCAAACAATGCATCTAATCGACCACCTCAACACAAACTTAACACCTCAAGGGCTGAACAAATCTTAGGCTAGGACGACCAAAGCAACATATGAATGTGCACGGCCATCACACCAACGATAGAGTCACTAGCCACCTGAACAAATTCACAGAAAAATCGTGAACACCGCACCATAGATTCACACCTACTGGCGAAATCTGCCAAGTACAGCATAACCGAGACAAATATCATGACAAAAGAAGAACACTCCGTCATATCTTGACTAGAGCGAAACCATCTCGTATAGTGCGAACGCAGCACGCACAAGACCACACGTAAAATAAAGCAATAAACAATCATAAAACTGATGCCAGCTGCCGACTGTACTGGACCTTAAGGACTCTGAATACTGTAATATCTCGAATTCCCGTGTACCTTCACACAACCATGCTCTGATACCAATTGTAACGTCCCAGGGTCCGGATACCAAGTAAACCCGATACCACTTGGATCCTGCGAGGCCTCCCAAGAGCGGTAAAGCTCCGAAGGGATAAAAAGGAGTGTGTGGAGTACATTGAAGTTCCAAATAAAGCAATAAGTAATTAATATTTCAATCATTAGGTTTGCTAATGTAGCAGAAAAAAAATTACTTTTTTAATTAACAAATTAAATTAACAGAGTCCAGTCCAAATTAAAGACAAGTATAGTCCAACAAAAAAGAGAACGTACACTGAAGTTGGGGGAAGCCCCACGCAGGTAATGCTGGCAACTACGAACTGACGTACCGTGTCACGAACCACGAGGAAGAAGACAACACCGAAAAAGCAGGGGTAAGCCTCATGTCACTGGCTCAGTAGGGGTCACACAGATCCCACTGGAAACAACGCAGTAACACGCTAAACAGCAATAAATAGTAAAGGAGGAGCAGAAGTAACGACAGTACTAAACTACGACAGTAAAGTTTTAAAAAGCAGGAGTAAGAACAGCTAAAAGAAAGAGTAAAGCCGTAAGGGACGGAATCACGGCAGCCGACAAAACCACGGCTCTCTAAGCTACTCCAAACTACAACAGAAAGGTGAACCCCGATCTCACCAAGTCAGAAGTTACCGATCCGTCGACAAAGCATAAGCTCCATAGCTGAAGCCTACCAAAATAGGCAAAAGCACTATAAAAGACCTACACAGCCAAAGGCACAAACATACGCAACTAGATCGTCGTGTACGCTACACAAGACTAGACTGCGTGATGGAGGCATCACCCACGATTCCCTTTGGCTCGGGTCCACTTCTTCACACTCGGGAGCTGGTTGAGTTTTGGCCTCACGCTATTAAGGCCCCTTATCCATTTTGTAGCTTTCCTTTGAGTCATTTTGATGTATTTTCATTTTATTTGAGTCATTTCCCTAGGTCTTGCATTTATTTTCCTAAGATTGTGTGTGTCATTAGATGATGTAATGTGCTAATTGGGCCCAATTCATTGGACTAGGCCCATGTGCACCCCTTCCACCTTCGGTTATTTGCTATTGAGTCTTTTGTCATGGACTTTTGTAGAAATGTGGGTTTCCTATATATAGGACCCCATTTCTCCCATTTGAAGTCAATGAATGAATGAATGAGTTAAACTTGCCATTTGAGTTCAAATTGGAGTGATTCCTCTAGTTTTTTGGGTGAGAGACCCTAGGGGAGAGATTCCCCACCCATTCTCCTCTTAATCTCTCTATTTCACCCCTCTTTCTCTCTCCTCCAACCCCAATTTCGAATTTTCTTCTCTCTCCTCCCCTCCCAACCACCTCCACTAGCTACCCACCTCATTTAATACCCCTCCACTTCCCCAAGTTGCCATTACTCCACTCCCATAGTCCCTAGGTGGCATCTTCCCCATTCCAACACCTTTCTCCACCTTCCCACCAAATCTACCCCATTCCAATACAAACTCTCCACTTCCCCACATAATCACCCACCTTCCAAGGCCATTTCAAATTTGAAATTCACACTCCCTCCACCCACTTGTTCCCCCTCACCTTCCCCCCTCTCCCTCCAAGCCCCAAATTCGTAGCTCCTCTCTCACCCACAGAAAACACCCCCTTCCAGCTCCCATTCTATCCCTCCCTCACCTTGAAACACCCCATCCTAGACCCCCTCACAGCCCGGGCTTTCCCCACACTCATCCACCCCCATTTCCTCTCCCATATACCCCATTTCCCCCCCATCATCTTCAACCTACCGTTTCAGCTGACAACCTGCAGAAGTGTACCATCTTACAGCGGCGACCACGGCTTCCTCCCGACGAGTTTGAAGACCCAAGAGGCATCCACGGAAGCGGCTACCTGTCCTCTTCGCAACGATCGAGGTCTCATCCCCATCGGAGATCGGTGCTGCTGTGGAGGTCCGTTCTTCCCCGACTGCGCAGTTCTGCTCCGGCTGAGGATCTGAACCGGACTAAAAGCTCGGCCACGACAAACCTTGGATGCACCAGCCCCGAAGCTCTTCTACAAATATCTTCCTCCTCCAGTCTTCATTCAGGATCAAGAAACGGAACCTCATTCGGCTGCCGGAGGAAGGAGTTACAAATTTTCTCCCCCGAGCTCTCCAGTCTTGTCTCCTGCAGTCTGCTCCGACCAGTGCGCACTCCTTAGGGTACACCGACTGCCCTTGACCTATGATTGTAGCCCCGTCACCCCTGGCTGAAAGCTACTTCGACCAAGAAGACGTCGCCGCCAGTTTCGTGCTGATCGGAGTTCGGGAGGGTGCGTGGCGTCCTCTGCAACCTGCTGCCAGAAGTCTGCAACTGCGAGTCAGAAAACCTGATGTCCTGTTCCAACCTCTGCCCCAGTCAACAACGGTCTCAGAAGAAATTTAAGAAAATCTGAAGCGTTCCTGTCCCTGTTACGAAGCTTTTGCCACCGGTCTCGCCATCGGAAAAATTCGTGAGAAGGATCTACAGCAACCACACCAACACACTATCCATGTTCGTAGACAACCGGCAGATTCGGCAACCTCGCTTAATCGTCGTTCTTTACCTTACTTTCCCCACCCCGCTTGGCCGGCTGAAGGCCCCTCCCTGCGGGAGGTGGTATTGTTGTATTCACATTAACCCCCACCCCAAGATCCCCCTCCTGCGAGAGGCGTAATTTTGTACATGGTTTGAGCAGGTCAAGCTTCACCGCCGCGGCGTGTGGGGAACCACCGCCTCCCCGCTCGCCCTCGTCTCCGACCGGGACCGGTTTCTTCAAACCGGTCGAGTAAGTGCCTCATCCTAGCTCATTAGTGTTGCTCTTTCAATATTTACTTCATGCGCCGCTGAATTTGCGAGGGAGCGCCCGATCCTCAAGTCCATGACTTAAGAGTGATCGCCGTGGGATAGTGTGAACCGGTGCCCTTGTGCACTTTGTCGGCCCCAATTGAATTGGGCATCCAAACCTTGGGAGTCAAACCTTGGCCTTGCTGGCCCTCTACCAGCAAGGGCCCTTTCCCATACCTCACACTTGGCATCGCCAAGTCACTCCGGGTATAGAGTGCGACGGGAGAGCGGTGGCCCTTAAGGCCCATTTGAATGCTTAATTGTGCTTGTTTGCCTAAGTCCGAGGTCGTGTCACATCAAGTGGTATCAGAGCAAGTCTTTGACTTGTCTCTATCAAGTCAAGTCCTAGGGCATTCTTGCATTAGAGTCATCATCAATCCGACCCTTGCATTGATCCCCCCGATCATCATGGCCAACTACTTAGCCTACTCACCAACCTTGAATTTCATTCTAGATGGGGACATTAACTTTGACGGATCACATTCTAGTGATTATCTTAGGTGGGAAACTACCATGGAAAGATATTTTGAACGGACTTGGGTATATGGAGCCGCGAGAGTCCGCAAGGCCAAGGGACGATTTTGGGGTCAAGCCAAGAGTAAATGGGCAAACATAGAGGGATTAAGAAGGGTTAGGAGGCAAGAGCCCATTTCTTCATGGGATGATATGAAGAAGGAACTTAGGAAGATCTACATCCCAAAATATTCCCAACCCTCCTACTCGAACACCCCAAGCCCGAGGAGCACTACCACTCCTCCATCCTCACCCGACCAATTTGAGACCGACCTTTGGTCTCCACCCCCACCAATCCCAACAAATCACCTCTCAACCATCATAACTACACTTCGCAACGAAGTCCTCTCCCTTAAGACCCTAATAAACCAAACATCCACCTCTCCACCTAACCCCATGAGGGCCCCCATACCCCAACCAAAACCCCCTTCCCTAACCTACGCTAGTCAAGCCCCTTTAGCTCCCACTTCCACCCCAAACGATCCTAAGGGCAAGAGACCCCTAATCGACCCAATCCCCTCCATGATGACCACCACCCAACCAACCCATCTCCCACTCCCTACCCCAAAAGTCCAAAGTCCTAGGCTTCCACTACTTCCCCTCCCTATCCAAGCCAAAGTTTCCCATCACCCACCACCCCGAGTACACCATGCACCAACCATCATCACCCCACCCCCAATAGACCTTCCCATTCCCTTGAGAAAGGAGACCACAACCATCCACATGGGAGTAGATGAACCCATCCCCATCATTAAGGAAACCCAAGTTCATATCCGTGGTAAGGAAGAATCACAAATGTCCCCTAGCTTGGACCCCCAAGAGCCACAAGCCTTCACAAATAGCACCATAATCATAGATGGGCCCCTAGCTAGATGGCTAAAGGAGAGACCACTTCACCCCATCGTGTCCTATGTTTACCCACCCATGGAGAAAAACCTTCCCATTGCACCCATTAACTCCTATCACACCATAATCCAAACATCCTACCAAGTGGAAACTTTAGAGGATCTTCTTAAGGGCGTAGCATGGCAAATTGAGTTCACTAGCATGTTGACCCCTATGGCCAAACCACCTAGGAGCCTTGGCCTCCTACACCTATGCATAGGGTCTATCACCTCGATTTGCACCATTAGTTGCTACACTAGTGACCTCCTTCTATTCCTCCCTACACCCGATGAGCCCAACCTTCTCCTCGATTTAGAGCTTCTTATCTCGGGTAGAAAGCCTAGTCCTCCATTCATGGCCGACCATCCCACCAAAAACTTTGGCCCGATCACTTTACTAGAGGAGGAGAATCCACCATCAAGGGGTTGTGAGGACCAAAAGGACCTAGGGTTCCTCTCCTTAGGTGACCCTTACCATGACCCCTTCGATCCCTTCCTATACCCACCCATTAAGATCCCAAACACTTTGTTCGGCCAACCCACTAGAAAACTTGGCCCACTTACCTTGGAGGAGGATGACTCGCAATTTGGGAACCTTGAAGACATAGAGTGCCTCCCTCTAGGAAGACCTTTCTACGACCCCTTTGATCCCTTCCTATGGGAGTCTAGTTCCCCATGTAACCCAACCATCTTACCCACCACCCACCCTTTCCTACCCTCACCCATCATATTGGGCCAAACCAATCTCATCCATGACCCGGGTTACACCTTGGGAGCCAAGACCTTGGGCCACATATCCCTAGGTGATAAGGTTGTGCCCCACCCCATGATGACCACCTTCTTAGATCCATTCGATCCGTTCCAATGGGAATTCAAAGGTTGTCCCACCCCTATACACATGGAAGTCACTTTTGGGAAAAGTATGCATGTGTCTAGGCTTTCCACACCCCTTGGCATGAACACTATGTTGGGTCCATTCATTCATATCACCCACATGTCAAGTAGAAAGCATGAGTGGTCCAAATTTGGATGTAGTGGTCCACCTTCATTCATCATGGGTCTTAAGCATATCAAAGGCATCTACGGATGTCCGGGTCCCCCGACATGCATCACCACTTTGCATGATAGATTCACGTATGGTTGCCCCGGTCCACCTAAGCCCACCAAAGTCTGCATGACAACATTGCATGATAAGTCCACATATGGTTGCCCCGGCCCACCAAGGCTCATCAAGGTCCATATGGCATCATGGCATAAATGGTCTATATATGGTTGTCCAGGTCCACCCATAACCACTAGAAGGTCAGCACTCACAAAATTGCATGAGGAAAACCGCAAGCACATTAGCATAAAAAATGAGGCTTATAAAAGGTTGGCTGACTCTCACCGGCGTCACTTAGAGTTCCAAGAGGGTGACTTTGTGATGGTAAGGACGGAGAGGCTCTCCCCAGGAGCCAACTCCAAATTGAGACCACGTGGGACTGGTCCCTTCCAGGTTTTGAGGCGCATTGATGCAAATGCTTAGTGGTTAGATCTCCCTGAGGACTATGGGGTAAGTCCAACATTCAATGTCGCCGACTTAGTGCCATACAAGGGCCCCACGGTGGTACCTAGTGAGGAGATTGAGCCTACTTCTTCATTTGAGAGAGCACCCACCCGTGAGGAGAGTCCACTAGCCAAGAGAGCTCAGCGCGAACGCATTGAACGAATATTGGATGAGCAGGTCACTACCACCAGGAGCAAGGTATATGAGCGCTATCTCGTCAGGTGGAAGGATCGGCCTCCTTCGGAAGACTCATGGGTGAGTCGGGAGGACCTCCAGCGGTTGGATCCGGACCTCCTCGAGCGGTACCTTAGCCGGATGGACCCTTACTCGACGGAGTCGAGCTCTTCGCGGCCCAGGGGATTTGATGGAGGCATCACCCACGATTCCCTTTGGCTCGGGTCCACTTCTTCACACTCGGGAGCTGGTTGAGTTTTGGCCTCACTCTATTAAGGCCCCTTATCCATTTTGTAGCTTTCCTTTGAGTCATTTTGATGTATTTTCATTTTATTTGAGTCATTTCCCTAGGTCTTGCATTTATTTTCCTAAGATTGTGTGTCATTAGATGATGTAATGTGCTAATTGGGCCCAATTCATTGGACTAGGCCCATGTGCACCCCTTCCACCTTCGGTTATTTGCTATTGAGTCTTTTGTCATGGACTTTTGTAGAAATGTGGGTTTCCTATATATAGGACCCCATTTCTCCCATTTGAAGTCAATGAATGAATGAATGAGTTAAACTTGCCATTTGAGTTCAAATTGGAGTGATTCCTCTAGTTTTTTGGGTGAGAGACCCTAGGGGAGAGATTCCCCACCCATTCTCCTCTTAATCTCTCTATTTCACCCCTCTTTCTCTCTCCTCCAACCCCAATTTTGAATTTTCTTCTCTCTCCTCCCCTCCCAACCACCTCCACTAGCTACCCACCTCATTTAATACCCCTCCACTTCCCCAAGTTGCCATTACTCCACTCCCATAGTCCCTAGGTGGCATCTTCCCCATTCCAACACCTTTCTCCACCTTCCCACCAAATCTACCCCATTCCAATACAAACTCTCCACTTCCCCACATAATCACCCACCTTCCAAGGCCATTTCAAATTTGAAATTCACACTCCCTCCACCCACTTGTTCCCCCTCACCTTCCCCCCTCTCCCTCCAAGCCCCAAATTCGTAGCTCCTCTCTCACCCACAGAAAACACCCCCTTCCAGCTCCCATTCTATCCCTCCCTCACCTTGAAACACCCCATCCTAGACCCCCTCACAGCCCGGGCTTTCCCCACACTCATCCACCCCCATTTCCTCTCCCATATACCCCATTTCCCCCCCATCATCTTCAACCTACCGTTTCAGCTGACAACCTGCAGAAGTGTACCATCTTACAGCGGCAACCACGGCTTCCTCCCGACGAGTTTGAAGACCCAAGAGGCATCCACGGAAGCGGCTACCTGTCCTCTTCGCAACGATCGAGGTCTCATCCCCATCGGAGATCGGTGCTGCTGTGGAGGTCCGTTCTTCCCCGACTGCGCAGTTCTGCTCCGGCTGAGGATCTGAACCGGACTAAAAGCTCGGCCACGACAAACCTTGGACGCACCAGCCCCGAAGCTCTTCTACAAATATCTTCCTCCTCCAGTCTTCATTCAGGATCAAGAAACGGAACCTCATTCGGCTGCCGGAGGAAGGAGTTACAAATTTTCTCCCCCGAGCTCTCCAGTCTTGTCTCCTGCAGTCTGCTCCGACCAGTGCGCACTCCTTAGGGTACACCGACTGCCCTCGACCTATGATTGTAGCCCCGTCATCCCTGGCTGATAGCTACTTCGACCAAGAATACGTCGCCGCCAGTTTCGTGCTGATCGGAGTTCGGGAGGGTGCGTGGCGTCCTCTGCAACCTGCTGCCAGAAGTCTGCAACTGCGAGTCAGAAAACCTGATGTCCTGTTCCAACCTCTGCCCCAGTCAACAACGGTCTCAGAAGAAATTTAAGAAAATCTGAAGCGTTCCTGTCCCTGTTACGAAGCTTTTGCCACCGGTCTCGCCATCGGAAAAATTCGTGAGAAGGATCTACAGCAACCACACCAACACACTATCCATGTTCGTAGACAACCGGCAGATTCGGCAACCTCGCTTAATCGTCGTTCTTTACCTTACTTTCCCCACCCCGCTTGGCCGGCTGAAGGCCCCTCCCTGCGGGAGGTAGTATTGTTGTATTCACATTAACCCCCACCCCAAGATCCCCCTCCTGCGAGAGGCGTAGTTTTGTACATGGTTTGAGCAGGTCAAGCTTCACCGCCGCGGCGTGTGGGGAACCACCGCCTCCCCGCTCGCCCTCGTCTCCGACCGGGACCGGTTTCTTCAAACCGGTCGAGTAAGTGCCTCATCCTAGCTCATTAGTGTTGCCGACACAGAGGAAAGTGTCATCGGGCTACGAATAGTGGAGGCTCACTAGACACATAGACTCCAAAACATCAGTGCCGAAGTACGGACATGCTAAGCATGCATTGTCGCACGTACTACAAAGCACAAGCACAAAACAAAAGGTAGCATACCAAACTGCCACCAGACACAGAACAGACAACTAGACCTGTTAACACAACGATCCTTGAGTCACAAGACTCGGGGTCAAGATCATCGCACAAAATTGGTAATATGCCGCCGATCAACCTAATCCCTAAGCCAATCACGGAAAACACTTATAAAGAAAACGGCATAGGATCACCTGATCCACACATCCGTATAACACGAATCACGGAGACTTGAGGGATCACTAAGACCCTCAAAACATGCGAACACACAAACTGAGGTAAGATAATATCTCACGGCATCCAAAATCACGTCTCGATCCACACCGGATCACTGAGACATTCACAAGGTCCCATGTCAACCACTGGATCACAACCAGGTTGACCAGAAACCAATAATGACTCTGAAGCAGTACGGAACACTACACGATATGATGGCACTCTCGGCTACCCCACAACATGGTCATCGCCCTCATAGGACATCCACGGGACTACGGGCAAACCACAAGTCAAGCCAAGACAGTTGGAGGCCAAAATAATGGAAAATAGAACTCAAGGGAATAAGCGGCCACACGCCTGACTGCTAGGTAAACCAAGTGGTCTGCCAAAGAGCTGCTACTCTCACACAGAGGATTTAGACACTGGGCGGTCATAAAAAGGGCCGCACCAAGATGAAAACGATCTATGAGTGGGCCGTCTCATAGAGTCAAGTAGTCAAAGATATGGCCGCCTCACTCGGAAGACCCAATGAATAAAATCATAAAACATAGGGGCATGCGGTCTACCTCAGGGCCACAAGGGAGATCCTAGCGGTCACGCCTTAGGCCGCTACGCCCAGTCAAACTCCCTATAGTGAAACCGACTTAACTGGTCAAACAGAGCTTGGTGGTTACCTAATGGGCCGCCAAGGTCACCATACGGTCGAAGCTAGGACCGCTAGCCCAACCGACTTAAAACCATTAACTAAAGTCTACGAAGCTTAGCAGTCTAACATTAGATGGCCAGAGCCAGCTTTACGGTCTATCGTATGACCGCTCAGCTCAACCGACTTAACACACAAAACCTAGCGGTCTAACAATGGACCGCTACACAAGGCTTAGCGGTCCTTCAATAGGCTGCTAGCCAACCCAAACGGTCTATCGCGTGACCGCGAAGACCCAAACCGACATAGAACCGACTTAACACCCAACACAGCCTAGCGGTCACCCAAGGACCGCTAAAAGCTCCCAAATGGTCACTGGTACGACCATTAAGGCGTCACGGCAGGAAAAATAGAGGAATGGCCAAATCCGACAGTTCCACGCCCCGTTCACCCTAAAATGAAGGGGAAACATTCCTAATGACCAAATAAACCTTCGACAGACTGGAAGGGATCCAAACAACACCAAAAACACAAGAAATGGGCGATTCCAACGAATCGACCCAAAATGAGTCACATGGGTTCCCAGACTCATACCCGTCCCAAATGACAACCAATCTCTATGAAACCAGCGGGAATGGAACGCAGACATGCCAGCAATTCAAATAACACTAATTAGGCTAGAAACCATCGCCGAGAAAGGCGCACACGTCTCACACCCCCCAAAGCATGCTTCACCCTAAACGAAGCTAAACCCACTCGTTCTTACACCGTTTGGCTCCAAATCGCGAGGGAACATAAAAGAAGAGTAGGGCGTCCATCTCCCTACTTCCACCGAAGTTCTCGCACGCCGAAGCGACTAAACCACACCGAAAACGTCACACGAACGAAACCACGTTGGCTTTGAATCCACTGAGGGATCGCGCCAATGCCACGCTCTATCCGTCACACCATCACGCGCCAGATCAACTCCACGACGTCCCTGCCTCACCCACCTCGCCACGGTCGCGCACCCCGCTGAGAGAGGACAAGAGAGGAGAGAGAACGTGAAAGAGGAAGTGATCAACGGTGAGGAGAGAGAAAGGAGAGAAAAGGAGAAATAGAAAAAGGAAAATTAGGAATTTCCTAATTTTCATAAAATCTGATTTTTAGCCCGAAAATTCACTAATTCAAAAAATTATGAAAAAATAGTCTAAACGATCCTCGGAAGGAGCACAACGTAACTGTAGCGTCCTCGAGTCGATGAATTCAATAATAAACTCCCCACCGGGTTCCGTAGCTTGTACGAGGGAAAAACCCGTGTGGATTGTAAAACACAACTCAGGACCCACAAAAGCGATCCGAAAGCTCTCCGATAAAAATCCGAAAGACCCAAGATATTACATGCTTCATATATCACCTTTATTCACCTGACCATCTTGAACTATCTGAAGTTGGCTCCTTTGGCCGCGTTAACGTTGTTGGATCTTTACGTCAACGTAGCCTGGTGTTTCTTCTTCTCACCTCCTTCATTATTTACACCTCTTTCAGCATGTCATCTATTTTTCACCTTTGTCGAGCTATTTGTCATCCCAACTGCTCATTTGCCATCACTACCTACCTATTTTTCACCCTTAATCACCTTCAGCCGTCGACTTTGTTGCTTTGACTAGTGGGTCCTACTGGCATTCTGGCTGCATCGACGCTACAACCTTCTTGCGTCGACTCGGCTTCTTCGCGTCTGAAGGCTTTCAGTGCTATAGTCCATTTTTCACCCTTATTAGCCTCTTTTACACCCTTATTAGCCTCTTTTACACCCTTACAGCCTATTTTACACCGTTCACAACCTATTTGTCACCACTAATCCGTAGCTATAGATCTTTCAGCTAGCGGGTGACTTCAGGCTGAACTCAATTGTAGGCCAGTTGCCAAGTCGACTTTCCTTCTTCCAAAACCTTCTTCTTCAGCTTGACAAAAGATGTATTGCTTCCTGAATATTCTGATTTGTAGAAACCTTGGCATTTTGCTGTGCTTTTTGAACTACTGGTTCCTCTTCACTATTCTCTTGACTCCTTGGCCTTTGACTTAAGGCTTATCATCTAAAACTGTGCTTCACAACAGCTTCAACCAATTTCTTTCAGTCAACCTGTTCTTCAACAGTTGCACATATAGGATAACATCATATAGTATTAGAGCATTAAAATATGGCATAATCAAAAGCATGAATCCAATGCATTCGATATCAAACATATGACATCATCATCAAAACATAAAACCAATGCATCAAAACACTAACTCATAAATGAGTCATAGTGTTTGACATCATCAAAATCACAGGGACACAACATTCTCCCCCTTTTTGATGATGGCAACACTATGAGTCATTATGACCAATATGAAATCATATCATATTGACACTCATCAAACTATTCTTCCCCTTTGACATCATCAAAATGAAAAAATAGTTTGATACAAGTAATAAAAATGTAATGCCCCTTAGACATGGAATCAAATGCCTATCAATGAAATGTGCAAAAGTATTCTTCCCTTTGATATTGAGATGTGAAAAAAGTTTCTCTCCCTTGAAGAATGAACACATCAAGTAATGAACACACATCTCCCATAAGATAAAGCAATCTCCCCCTTTTGACAAAGAGAGTGGTTTGAATAAAAAGGTAGAAGTTGGAGATGATGTAAGCAAGGTAATGACATTTGTAAAGAAAGAATTTATAACATGAAGGTTTCAAAAACACAGTCAATGAGAATATCATCAAAATCACAGGTGTGAAATGATCTCAAATTGTAGGAATGCATATCATGAGCATCAGCAAAAGATTTTCAGCAGATATAGAAATGTGTGCACAAGAACTTCAGCAAGGATTTCAAGGAAAGTGGATCACTCAGAAAATTTTCAATTTGATACCAATTTCATAAATCAGAAAGATATTGAATTTTTAGATTCTTCCATTTTTAAGGCATTATGAATTATTACTTATTTGACAACTTGGTTTAAATCTGATGTCTTCTGAGTTTGTCAATAAGGTTTCGATACTCATATCTGAGTTCAGGCTTTAATAGAAATGAACCAAACTCTTATATTGAATTCTTGTTTAACCTCCCTTCATCTTACTCATTCAAATTCCAATGGCTTCTTTAGGAGTTATAAAAAATTGTATTGAGGTTAAACAATCGTGATAATTTCTGATTTTATTCTTGGGTTTTAACACTTCTTCTTTTGCTACCATTTTCAGATTTTTTCTTTTGTCTATCAACAATTTTTGTATTAATTTTTCAGGAGCAATTGAGTTCAGTACACACCTTGTAATTAGAGAATACATGTTGTTTAGACGCTAGTATCCCTAAGCACCTTGTATGACTAACTATCATGCTTCATATTGAACAGAGATAGCATTAACACCTCATGACATACCTCAACTCATTTCATTGATGAGTGAGATATATTTCTCAGTAGACAAGCCATTACTCTACCTAGATTTTCAATGAATTTTCTGCTGAGGTAACAATAACACTTCATGAAACAGTCTTCTTTTCTCCATGGAAAATAGACATGGCTTCTGAGTGAACCAATGTCATTGCTCTGACAAATTTTACCCTTAGGAATTATCAGATTATTCAATTGTTTAAAAATAATACTCAATTTAAGTCTCTCTACCAAAGTTGCCAAGATTTTAGAACTTTCAGATTTCAGAAGATTTTTCAGGACACAACATGAAAAGGCTGGTTAAGGTCTATTAAAGTGACACATATATTTTCATGAGATTTATATCTAAACTCAATGAATACATGAAACTTAAACCAACTAAATATTTTGGACATTCATACCCCTTTATAATAGAAGATTCCTTATTTAATATGTTTTCAAATTTATGGTCATGGTACTCAAATTGAAATCTTCCTAATTTTCATGTAGCTCAAGAAGATGACATAAGCAGTCAATTTATGCAGCAAACATGAGGATGACTTTCAAAAATAATCATTCAAGTGGGTAGACATCAAGAAATTTTAAGGTGCATCCAAGCTGAGTAGCACGGATGACAAAGATTTTCAAACAAGCAGCAATGACCAGACCAATAGGCAGACTTCAAATGGACTAAAACACAGGTAGGGCAAGAGTGTTCAAAGTTCAGCAAGCAGAAATGATTTCAATGACACCAATGAATGTGAATAATTTTCAGGGTGATTATTTCAAGAATGAACTCAAGGGAATGGCAATCATGAATTACAAAGCTCCCCCTCAGCAAATGCAGAAGCTAGCATTCAAGAATGAGAGTGCAAAAAGGGCAGAATAATATTGAGTCTTTTGAGCTCAAACAAAAAAAAATCAGAAATGATGGTCTTGAAATATGACTGAATCACATGAATGTTGACCAGATTGCTTTTGGGCAAATGAAGAAGCAAATTGTTCACATGATTTCACAAATAGACTAAAGTTTAGTGAATCTTCAGAATGTTTATAGACATGTCGACTTGGGATGACAATGAGTCGACTTGGGAGGCAATCGCAAAATAGATTTTCTTCTACCTAGTTCCCTCTAAATGTATGCATGCATTTCAATCAATTTTTATGGAATTTTTAGCATGAATGATATGCAATCAAATTTTTAAACTCAATTCAATTCTAAAAACATTATATGCCTGAAAGCAACCAAATGCACATGATTCAACTGTGAAATGCAGGGACTCCCCCTATCTATATACACTTGAAACATCAATCCTGACATGAGACCTATGCAGGGAGTTGTTGAAGTATGCTCATGAATATCTAAAATATTCTACATGCAATTTTGACCTATGGTACTAGGCGGAGAACTTAGGTCTTAAGATCACCTCTCACATAGTGTGAGTTTCCAGACAAAAATGATCTGCCCTTCTCCCAACTTACCATTTTATATACCATAGGGTCATGCAAGACAATGCAAAGCAAATGCAGTCCTATATGTGAACAATGATTTTTTCAAAGTAAGCATGATAATGCAAATTTCATATGCAAATGTAAAGATATATGCAGGAGATTTTCAAATGTATTTTATGACATCACTTTCACACAGCTTAACTCAGAAGAGATAGACAAAATTTTCAAATAGTGTGTATGACACTGCATGAAGATATGAGATCATGGAAACGTATGCAGCTCGAATTTTCAATTTACAAACTAAATTTTCACTAAATACCAAATTATTCAAACTAGAGTTCTAAATGAACTATACAAACATTCCCTTGGTACCTAGCAGAGTTACAACACTCGCGCATAGTAAAGGCTTTCAGATAGACATAATCTACCCTTCCACCTTCACTATTTTATATACCACAGAGTTTTTCATATGGACAATTTAGAAGCTCAAAATTATGACAGTTAAGCATGTTGAAAGAATGAAATCCTAATTGGCAAATGATTCATGATATCTAATTTATTCAGAAGGAAGTTCTGTAAAGCATCAATTAGAATGATAAAAATAGAAATGGGGTTTTACCAACTACGGGTGCCTTGATTTATTGAACCTCTTTTATTCTCTTCCTCCAAGACACTCCTGCAAAACATATTCTCATTTTGTATTTCTAGGTACCCAAGAATTGTTGTGTCCTCCAAGGTTGATAACACCTCTAGTGGGTGCTTTCTTTGAATTCAGGGCAACAAAATCATCAGATTTCATCAGATAACAATTATTCATGGAATGCCCAACCTGACCACAGTAATGACATTAAACAAAAGACTTGGTGTTTTTCATGTGCATGGCAAAATTTAACTTCTATTTATTGACAGTGAAATTCTTATTTTCTCCCCTAGAATTCTTTCTACCAACAATCCTCAAATTCTTTCTACCAATAGCCAGCCAACACTTATTAGCCTTGTGGCCTGGCTTCCCACAATTGAAACATGCAAGGTATTTATCTCTTGAAGCAAATCTGTTTCTATGAAAAACATGCTGGTTCACAGGAATTTTAGCATGTTCAGCATGAGAATGAAATTTTCTTTGTGCATTGGCAAACCAGCATCCTGCAGAAGTGTGTCCTACCTTACCACAGTAAGAGCATTCAATTCTCTTTTTCTGAACAGTAGGAGATTTCCTAGCATGAAAAATTTTAGCATTCTTCCTACCAACATTCAGTTCATCCTTTTTCACTACAAAGCAATCATCATCAAATGTCCATTCTTACCACAATAGAAACAATTGGCCTTGTTTTGTTTTGAAGCATGGGGTTTCACATGAGACCTCTTAGCATTTACATTATTATGTGCTTGTTTCTGAAATTTGCTTTGTTTTTGTGTTTTCAGATTTGCAGGTTGTTTGACTTAAGATGTGCTGGCTACTTGGGATGCCTTAACAAAAGATGTCCTTAACTTATTTTTAGAGGATTTCTTATTGACATTGTTGTACCCCAGCCCTTCTTTTTGGACATTGACTTTAACTCCTAATAGCCTATCCAAATTTTCTTTGCCATATACAAATCTAGACATAGAGCTTTTCAAATCATGAATCTCATTTTCCAAAGAAGCAATAAGCAATTCAGAGTTTGTATTTTCTTCTTCACATTTAGCCAGTCTTTCATTCAGCATGTGATTAACATTTTTGTGGCTTTCAATTTCTTGTTCAAGACTAGCTAACTTATCTGAATTATCCAAGTTCACACACTTACCCTTTTCAAATGCAATCAGGCTTTCAGATAGGGCAGTGTTCAGTTGTTTCAATTTTTTTATTTCTTCCTTGAGTTTGTCATTTGGAACTAACTCATTTATTAACAACTGATCATCAAAAGATGCTTTCTGTTTGTTTTCGGTTTTAGATTCTTTTAGATCTTTTTATAATTTTTTAATGTTTTTCTGAAGCTCTATGTTTACATCCGTTATAACATTAAATTTCTCATAAACTAATTCATTTTCTTCTTGAAGTCTTTTAAGTTTTCCTTCATTTTCTTCAATGTACTTTCTGAGAATTCCATTTTCAGACTTCATTTTATTTAATTCTGAATCAATACTTTCAAAATCTTCCAATTATTTTCTCATACAGTTATTTTCCATTTTGAGAGCTTCTAATTCATTATTCCCCAAGCAAGTGTTCACGCCAGTATTTGTTAGGTGCAGATAAAGAGACAGACGCAGATCCAGAGGGGGGGTGAATGGATCTTCTAATGATTTTTAGCCAATTTAAAAACCGTATGAGATGATGATCACAAATCCGATGGACAAATACTCAAACATCAAAGATGCATGCCCCATCAATCGCTAGAACATGGACAGCCAATAAGATCACATTCCTAGAATGCATTTAGCGAGATCAATCAACCATACAAAGAAATCAAACCACGATGGACAATGGATTTTTTAGGTGGTTCGGTCCACAGACCTACATCCACCCCTCACTCCAAACCGGAGTGAGGCTTCCACTAGCAAGGCTAGAACAGCAGACTCAGTCTGCAACAATTGCTGCCAAATAGCTTGACAAACTGAGGGAAACAAATCCCTCAACCCAAGCTCTGCAACCCACATAAGCTTGACACCTAGACTTGCTACCCACCAGACCAGAACCGGAGACGAATCTCCCTTCCTCCAAACCGAAGGGGAACTGCTAGTGACAGCCCGTCACTGGCAAACCAGATATCACAGATCTCTCTTCCTCTGCGAACCCAGAGGGAACCCACAAGTGACTCCCAGCCACTTGCAACCCAGAGGTCTTGGACCTCCCTTCCTCCAAACTGGAGGGGAACCACCAGTGACACCCAGTCACAGGCAACCAGAGACGCAAGTCTCTCTTCCTCCAAATCGGAGGGAACCCGACCTCAAACCAAAGGATCGGATGAACAACTGTGAACAGTTAAAAAGAGAAACAAAAAATGCAGCGACTGAAAGCTGAAAAAAAGAAAAGCACAAGGTAGCTCTCGCAGGAGCAAACTGGATTGGATCTGATCCAAGGTCCAGTGAAGACAATGAAGCTTCTCTTCTTCTTCACGAGCTTCCCATCTCTCTTTCTCTTTTTCTTTTTCTTCTTCTGCTCTCTCACTCTGGCTCTCAACTTCTCTCTTCTTCCTCTTTTCTTTCTTCTGCTACTTCTGCTCTTTGCCTCTCTGCTTCGATCACTCTTCATTTATCACTGCTCTATCACTCTCTGCTGCCCTCTCCTTCTTTTTCGATTTTTTCTTCTGATGGAGGAAGCATCATATTTATAGCAGCAGCAATTAGGGCGTGTGCAGGGCTTGTGCCCTCTTTGTCCTCGGATCACGTGCCAGGTGCCAACCTCGGATCACGTGCCCAGACATCAGCTTGAAACAATCTGAAACAGGAGAAAAATGAATGTATTAAGTTAGTTTAGGATTTTAACTAAGTGTGTACAGACATGATGCAGCATCGAGTGTGTAGGCTTGAAGTGTATGAGATGCAGACACAAAGAGTGTATAGACTTGAAGTGAATGCGATGCAATCACAAGGAGTGCATAGACTTGAAGTGAATGCAATGCAGACATAAGAAGTGTATGGACTTGAATGCTTGGAAGGGATTGTATAGACTTCGTCTTGAAGGGGATGCACATATGCACTGAAGTGTGTACAGCCCTCACGAAGGATGTTCAGACTTTAAGTGCTGAAGTGTGTACAGACTCTGTTGAAGAACGTTCAGACTTTAAGTGCTGAAGTGTGTACAGACTCTGTTTGATCGTGCATGCTACAATGTGCAGACTTAGTGTTTGTGCAGAAGACAATGTATAGACTTATGAACTGATGCAGACACAGGCTGTACAGGCTTGATCGATGCACAAACAAGCGGCGATGTATAGACATGCCAGCAACGAATGTATGGACTTAGTGTGCACGGCAGACAATGTGTAGACTTTAGAGTGAATGCAAAGCTAGAGCATAGCAACACACAATGTGCAGACTTCATGCAATGCATGGACTATGCACAACGAATGTATAGACTTGAGAGATGCACAACCATATGCAATGTATAGACTTGGATGAGCTGCAAAGGCTGTACAGACTTGACAAAATGCATGCAGCGATGACAATGAATGGACTTGGTGAGCATGGAGCACACAATGTGCAGACTTCGTGCAAACATGCTAGCAAACGGATGTATAGACTTTATTCATGCAAGCAAGACAGTGAGCATGCATCGACTTTCATGAACACACGATGTGCATACTTAGTAGCATGCAATGTACAGACTCAAAGTGAATGCATGAAGAAGCAATGTATAGACTTGGCGTTCAAGTCACTGTATATGCATGAACAATGTACAGACTTTGTCATGATGCAATGTATAGACTTGCATGAGACACTGCATATGCATGAACAATGTACAGACTTTGTCATGATGCAATGTATAGACTTGCATGAGACACTGCATGAGACGCTGCATGAGACGCTGCGATGTATAGACTTTAAAGCTCAAGAGAGACGGTGGTTGTACAAACTTCATGTCCAAATGAGACGCTAAGTGAGACGGGCGACTGTACAGACTTGAGAGACGATGCATGCATTAGCCAACGATGTACAGACTTGAAGAAATGCATGCTACAGTGCAATGTATAGACTTAGTGCAATGCAAAGGCTGTATAGACTTTAAGTATGCTAGACTATGGCATGTACAGATTGTGTGTGGTCTTATGCAAAGACAATGTATAGACTTCAGCTCGTGTAATGCAGTGTACAGACTTGATGAACGATGCAAAAGACTCTGTACAGACTTAGCAGTACACTATGCAGAACTCTGTACAGACTTTGACGAACTATCAATAGATGCATGTATAGACTGTGCAGACAGATGGATGTACAGACTTGGGCTGTACAGACTTCGACTGATGCATGCACTGTATGGCCTTGCCACCAATGTATAGACTCAATGCAAGCAGATGGATGTACAGACTCGGGCTGTACAGACTTCAACTGATGCATGCACTGTATGGACTTGCCACCAATGTATAGACTCAATGGAATGTATAGACTTGATATTTGACAGAATGCAATGCTGTATGAACTGTATGTCTGCACTAATGCAAGATAACACATTCATATGCCCAAAGCAGAACAATCATTCAGACACAGATGTTCATGAAATGCTATCAACAAAAACATAGAGTTCAAAATCATGTCACAGATATTCAGATGACTCATAGTGTTTGCTATCATCAAAATCACAGGGGCACAACTGTATTCAGTTTCTTTTTCAATGTCTTGTTTTATTTTCTTAACTGTTCATGAGGCTCAAGCAAATCACCATATGCATCCTCTTAATCTTCTATAGTGAAATTTTCAAATGGATTTCTTACCTCTTCCTCAACATGTTGATCACTGTTGTGATCACTTCCACTGGCCATCATGCATTTGTCCTCCTCCTCTTTGTGTACAGCCATCACTTTGTCGAATGTTTCTTTAGCAGTGCTACACACATAGAAGCAAGGAATTATGCTAGTATCAATAGCAGCTTTCATTAAATTCAGAGCTCTGTGATTATCAACGTTTTTCAATTTATAATCTTTAGGCAATTTGTATGGACCATGAGAAATTAACTTCCACAAATCAGGATCAATCCTCCTAGCAAACTTACGCATGCTGCTAAGCCAAGAATCGAAATTAGAACCGTTGAAGACCGGTGGATGAGACATTAAAATAAAATCAAAACAATGAACTACAAACGATATTGCACCAAAATCAGCAGGATCTACTCTGCAGATCGTTGGATCTGATTAATCAGAGACCCGCTCTGATACCAATTGTTAGGTGCAATGTGGGATCTAGAGGGGGGGGGTTAATAGATCCCCTACAAAAACTATGCTCAATTAACAATTCACACCCAATTCAAATTACGATGGAAACTAATAAGGAAACTAATACTATAGACTTAGCAATCTACCCAATGATCAGGTCTTAGCACACGACTAAACAAAGCCTTCTCACAGATATACTCAAACACTTAGCATGTGAGGAAAATTGCAATGTTGAATGAATGAAACATAAACACGATAGAGTCTGAGATACACTTAGCTCATGACCAACCTACGAAGGGAGATAGATGATATGGAATGTACGCACAAGGCAAATCACATGACATTGAATTTTTAGGTGGTTCGGTCTACTACCCACAGACCTACATCCACCCTCACTCAATCCCGAGTGAGGTTTCCCTTGCAAATGCAAGACTGTAGACTCAGTCTGCAACAGACGCTGCCAAATAGCTTTAACCAAGGGAAACAAATCCCTTCTCCCTGATCTCACACCCTGCAAGACCAAACCAACTACCATAGGTAGTGAACGGAGGAACAAATCCTCCCTTCTTCTGCAATCACAGAAGGAGACGTGAAACAACACCTCGCTGCTCACCAACCCAGAGGATTCAATCCTCTCTTCCTCTGAAACCAAAGAGGGAACTCGGAGAAAACACTTCTCCCTTCTTTTGAACACTCAGAAAGAACCCGATCCCTGAATAGGGTATCAGAAAAATAATGTAGAAAGGAAAAATAACAAACGAAAACACAAAAGGAAATCAAAAGAAAAGTAGCTCCAAAAGAGCATATTAGTTTTGGATTTGATCCACGAACTAATGTCTTCAACAGATCTTCAGTATAGCTATAGCTGCTTTTCTTCTTCTTCTTCTCGCAGGCTCTCACTCTCTCAATTCTTTCTCTTCTTCTTCTCACAGGCTCTCACTCTCTCAATTCTTTCTCTTCTTCTTCTTCTCTCTCAGATCTTCTCTCTAATGTTCTCTCACGGATCTTCCTCTCTCGTAGCACTCTTTTCTTCTTCTACAGTTCTCTCCTTCTCAAATCTCGCTCTCTTTTTTTCTTCTTCTGCTGCAGCTTCTTCTCAGATGGGCTCTATTCCTCTTTGAAGGTAGCAGCGGCAGCAACAAGGGTTCGCTGGTATTTATAACAAAGCCTCCGAAATTTTGTGGATAAAATGATTAATCGACTGAAATTCCATTGGTCAACTTGGCAGCGAGGAATATTCCGTCCTTGGAATCATCTGGAAGCGAGCTTGCCATCCTAGGATCACGTGCCAATCATTAGAGGATGAGGCACATGACTCTCTTAAATATCTCACGAGCTTGGACCCTGTTCAGCTTTGGCAACGCGTTTTTCACCCTTATCGTACACTGAAGAGGCGTGATCTCGCGTTGGACCTGAGCTGGGGGATAATCACCAAATAGTAAACTGCAAGAAAGGGAAACGGATCAGGGGGCCCAGGGATGGTTCCATGGGGTAAACCCTCTGATGCCTAAGTCAGTAGAGCAATGGTGGAAGCTATGAAGGGAGGAGGAAAAGAGAGGCGCGAGATCCTTCTACACCAAGATGGTGAAGTGGTTCCTGCTCAGGGAATTTTAGGCGTGTGTTGGGCCTTGCCTTCCGGGGGAGGGACTCCCAGGTTTATATAGTGCGCAAGCCTCACGAGTCCCGTAAGCTGAGGAGTTTCAGGCGGGAGTTACGTCCTCATCATGGGCTCTTTATGTCCTCAAAAACTCCTGCTCATAAAGGGCTCTCAACGGCAGCGTGGATAAGCAATCGTCGGTTAAACCCAAGCATGAAGGGTGCCAACCCTATCCGGGCGATAGGCATAGCTCGGATGAAGATAGGCCGGAGTGGGCGCTGAGCGCTTGCCTCTATCCCGGTGAGGGGATAACTCGGGCATGGGACTTCCTCCGTTCTGATCGACGTTCGGGCCTTCCGAGCCAAAGGGCCACCGAGGAAGGGTTTGATCCCGAGTAATCTTATTGGGCTTTTTATCCTAAGTGGGCCTTGCGGGGCTGTCACTTGGATGAGCTGGGCCTTGTTTGGTCCTGACGGACCTAGTTCGCTTCTCTTAGATGGGCTACAGAAATCCCCCTCTCCACTTGTCCCCCTCCTACTCCCGAGCTTTAGTAAGCTCGAAGAGTAGCTGTTTAGGGTTTTGGACCAGCGTGGCTCAGGTGGGTGGAGATCTGGCGGTGTTAGTAAGCCACGTGTCGTGGTCACCTGGGCCCGTAATAATGATGATCCTGACGGATTTGAACTGAAGGGGCCCCCTTTTCTCGGAGGTCGGAACGACGCGCCGCCTTCCGCGTGGGAATATAGGCGTTGCGCGCTTGTCGTCGCTCCAGACTCCCTCCGTTTTTAGGGTTTGGCTCTCCTTCGCGCTTGCTTTTGGGGCTCTTTGATGCATCGTGAGGACACGACGGAAGAGCAGAGGCTTGCAGCGGCGTTCGCGGAGTTGGCGGAGATAACTGCAGAGGCAGTCCGACAGCTTCCCCTTCCTCCAGAGTCTTCGGGGTCCCGGGAGAGTCTTTCTTCAAGTTCCTCTCCGGATTCCATGGCGGATCAGCGTCCGGATGTCGAGGAGTGGGAGGGCGAGCCTGCGGTGAGGGCGGCGGCTCCAAACTGCAGCGAACTGGGGGAGGCAGAGGTGAAACGGCTGGAGAACCAGTTTCGTCTGCCCCACAAGTTTTTCTTCGCCGCGGCTGCCCCGCACGAGTCGAGCTTGGACTCTCGTACGGGCCACATCTGCACCTTTCTACTGTCGTGGAAGGGTGGGTTCCGCCTTCCCTTCGAGCCCTTTGTTCTCAAACTTCTCAATTTCTTTCAGTTGGCGCCCGTACAGTTGGTAGCCAACTCTTATCTTCTTCTTTCCGCCTTTCGCATCCTCTGCCGTCAATGCGGAGTTCCTCCTTCCTTGGACCTCTTTCACTATTTTTTTGAGTTGAAGGCGCATCCCTCGGCCGGGAAGGGCTTCTATTTCATCTAGGCGAGGTGGAATAGGAGCTATATTTCCTTGGCCGCGAAGGATTCTTCGCACAAGGGGTGGAAAACTCCATTCTTCTGGGTGGGGATCCTCTCGGTGGAGGAGACTTGGAGATGTCTCGTAATCCCCAATTTTCATCCGAACATTCCTCCGAGGCAGGATGAGTTTTCTCCGGACGTGGATGAGTACGCGATCATTTTGCTAAAGCGTCGTCAATCCACGGAGGAGCTGGTTACTCTGGAGAACATCGAGCGATGTCTTCTTACGCGGCTGCAGTCGGCCAGTTCGGTTGCCACGAATCAGTTTATTCTCCGGATGTTGAGACCAACTCCTTTTCATGATCATATCTTTCTTCTGTGCAGACACCAGGCGGCCGGCTTTGGAGGAGGCCGCAGAGGTGATCGATCTCTACGATGACTCGGCTGTCGATGAGTCGGTGGCTCCCACGGGTCGCTCCCAAGCTAGAGATAAGGGTAAGGGGGCGGCCCGGGGTGAATCTTCTGGGCCACGGGGGTCCAAGCGCAAGGATTCCATCGAGGGCATGATCCGGGCCGCCGTGAAGGCCAGGAAGTGGGCCAAGATGGCCGAGGTCATTCTCACAGTCGAAGGCGACCTTGCCGCGGCTCACCCCTCCGCCGAGCATGATGGGGCCGACCCTACAGGGTGAGCTCTCCCACCCGCCGAGCAAGAGGGGGCCGAGGAGGTTGGGGCTGCCCCCGCTGTCGACGACGATGCTGACTCGGCTCCCCCTTCAGCCGGAGCCGAGGGGACCGAGGCTGCTTCTGCGATTGGCAGCGGTGTTGGCCCGACACTCCCCTCGGTAGAAGTCGAGGGGGCCGTAGACGAGGCAGGTGACGCTGGGACCACGACCGAGATTGGGGCGTTGACTGAGGCGGGTGATGCTCCTGGTGGCGGTGCAGGTGTAGAACCGGTCCAGGCTGGGGGGTCACAAGAAAAGGCGGCGCAGCCCCGACCAACCGAGGCACGAGGGGCGAACAAAGCTGCGGCTCGATCTGGGCCGTCCGGCGGGATGCCGACCGAAGAGGGGGTCTCTATTCCTGCGGCCTTGGAGAGGCTAGGCATCCAGGGCCCTCTGTATCAAACATGTCATGGTATAGCCGCGAAGGTAAAGGGGGGAGACAGGCAGCACTCCCCGTCCGTGGCCCTCGAGACGGTTATAGAGGGCGGCTTGGTCTTGGCCCATATGGGGGCCACTCTGGCAGAAGCTTATGCTCGGTCGCAGTCAGAGCAGGTGAACCAGGCCTGGACCCTTGGTGGGTCTGACAGGAAGATGGCTCGGCTCGCCGAGGAGCATGATGGGCTTCGGCGTGAGCTTTCCTCAGTTAGGGAGCTAGCGCGGGCGAGCCAGGTGCAGGCTCAGGCATTGTCCGAGCAACTAGCTAGGGCTCGCGAATCGCTTGAGAGGAAGAGCAAGCTTCTTGAAGAGGAGCACGTTGCTCGTGTCGAGCTAGATGGTCGGTGGGAGGCCGAGCGTGCCGAGCTGGTGGACCGAGCGGAGGAAGCCGAGTGCCTTCGGTGGGAGGCCGAGGCTAATCGGGCTGAGGCGGAGGAGCAGGCGGCGGAGGCCGAGAAGCAGACGGTTGAGGCTGAGCAGAGGTTAGCCGAGGCGGAGCGGGAGAAGGCCGAGCTCGCTGGTAGGGTGGCATCGGCCGGGGCGGAGGCGCTCGAGTAGTACAAATGCTTAGAGGCCTACTGGGTCGACCTTAAGGAGGTTGCCCTCTCCTACTACGAGTCAGCGCTACACCGAGGCATCTGCAAGGGGTTCAAACAAGGATACGACTGGGCCGTCTCTTATGCCGAGGAGCAAGTGTCTGAGACAATCGATTTCCCGTCCGGGTAATGCTATGACTCAGACTTGTCATCCTCCGGCTCCTCTACGTCGGAAGGGGAAGATCAAGGGGGCTCTTCGTCTGAGGGGTAGCCAACTCCGGATGCCTCGGGAGGGCGCACAACCAAGGAAGTTCCCACGCCGGTGGGGTCAGTGCCAGGGTCGACCGTCACCGAGGGTGCTGGGGGCAGACCATCTGAGCCTTCCACTTCCGAGCTTCAGGGTGGGCCAGAGGCCTAATGTATCTGCTTTGCTTTCTCTTTTTGCATGTCTTTTCCTTTTCCAAAGGAAAACTTTCCTTGTTGTGTAGGAAAAAAGGTAAGGCAATAGCATTATGATGAAGACTTAACTATTTCGTATCGTTATTGCTCTATTTTGTTCAGCGTATCTGCAGTAGTTAGAAAGTGTCGATACTTTCTGCATGGATCTCGCCTGATGGTTGGGTGAGCGTCTGACAGTGTGTCTTTCCGTTCTCTCATGCTTTGAATGTTTGGCCGCTTCGTGTGTCCCGCTGGGGCAGAAACGAGAAGTTTGAGGTGACCGTTCGTAGGGAGAGGCCCCTTTGGAGTGTTTTCAAGGGGAGAATCATTTAAGGCAAATAGGCTCCCTTCACCTATAAAAGGTCTGAAGGGCGTCCCTTCCTCTCCACCGCTTAGGGTTTTCCCCGACAGTCTTTCCTCATTCTCTCTTCACGTAGCGTTGTGCCATTATATTTGAAGCATGGAAGATGCTCCGGAAGATGAAGCTGTCGATGACGGGGGGGCAGAGAGTCCTTGCTGATTCGGGATTAAAGAGGGTTCGACGGCCAGCGGACAGATTTAAAGAGGGTTTGACGTGCGGAGGCACGTCGTCTTCTTTTTATAAGTTTCGGTGGCACTTGCGGGGGGGGGGGGGGGGCGAGATGGTGGACGGATGGGGGCATCAGGCATCCCTACCGCCCGTCCCCTCCTGCTCGCTCCATGAAGGGGAGGAGGAAGTCAATTAAGCTCCCTCCTTTTCGGGCTTTCCCCTGCCTCCTCGTCCAGCTCTGCTGGTTTCTTTTCCCTTTTCTGCTCTTCTCATCATTTTTTTCACTCTTCGGAGGTTGCCTGCACTCTCTTCCTTCCAAAGAGTTGGCAGATTGGCGGGGAGGATGCCTTCATATGCATTCCCTCTTCCCCTTCCTCCATCTCTATCAACTTGGAAGGTAGCCTTCTCCTTCCTAATCCCTCTGTCACCTTTGTTCCGAGCTACCCGAGCCAACGGGGTCGACTACCCTTTATCCGAGCCCATTTCTGCACAAGACAAAGTCAGTGGCTGGATGCAGGAAGGTCAACCGAGGCAGCCGAGTGATGGGCTCATACGGCGGCGCCAGATGGATTTTTTACTTTTTTGACATGTATTTTCTTGGCTTCGGCCTTTCTGATGTACAAGCGAGTTGTTTGAATAAAGGAAAGGATGCTTTTATTTTATTTCCATATTGCATACACAATGCTCGATGTTCAGAAATAGAACTTGCGTAGTGTAGTCGTGTTCCAGGTCCGAGGGATGGGTTCTCCTTCCATCGTGGATAGCCGGTATGATCCTTTCCCGAGCGTTTCAACCACTCGGTAGGGGCCTTCCCAATTTGGGGATAGCTTGCCCGCCGCCTCAAGTGGTCGAGAGGCTTCGGCTTTCCTGAGGATGAAATCTCCCGGTTGAAAGCGTCTATCTCAAACTTTGGCGTTGTAGTATCGAGTGAGGTGGCGTTGATATTCCGTTGCTCGGATGCTGGCAATCTCTCGGAGCTCATCTGCTAGGTCATGATTTTCGAGCAATTTCTGGTCATTTGCCTCGTGCGAGAAACATATGACTCGGAGGGAGGGATTGGCAATCTCTAATGGGATAATGGCCTCGGCGTCGTACACCAACTGAAAGGGACTTTCACCGGTTGCCGTTCTGGGAGTCGTTCTGTGTGACCAAAGTACGTTCGGTAATTCCTCAAGCCAGCTGCCCTTGCGTTTTCTGAGCCTGGTCTTGATGCCTTTTAAGATAGTCTTGTTGGCATTTTCGACCAGCCCGTTAGCCTAAGGGTGGGCGACCGAGGTGAAGTGATTGCGAATGTTTAGGTCGACGCATCTGTCTCAAAAATAACGAGAATCAAATTGCCGACCATTATCGCTCACTATCACTTGGGAGATGCCGTAGCGACAGATGATCGATTTCCAGACGAAACTCTAGACGACTGTCTCGGTGATTCTTGCTGTGGCTTCGACCTCGATCCATTTGGTGAAGTAGTCGATGGCGATGATGACGAACTTCTTCTGGGCTTGAGCCGTGGGGAATGGCCCGAGGATGTCGATTCCCTAGCGAGCGAAAGGATATGGCTTGGCTAGGGTAACGAGCTCCGTTGCCGGCTGATGGACCAAGTGGTCAAATCACTGGCATCGATCGCAGTGCTATACGTAGGTCGAGCAGTCGCGCTGCAGAGTGGGCCACCAATAACCTTGTCGTAGCAAGATCCTGGCGAGTGACCTTCCTCCTAAATGCACTCCGCATAGGCCTTCGTGAACTTCTTGAATCGCTCAGTTGGCTTCATCAGTATTGAGGCACTTCAGGAGAGGACCAGAGAAGGATCTTCGGTAGAGAGTGCTGTCCACAACGATGAATCGCTGAGCTTGGTACTTCAATCTTCGGGCTTCCCGGGGGTCGAGAGGCTCTTGAGAGTCTTGGAGCCACAACAAGTAGGGGGTGCGCCAGTCACTTGGGGAGGCCTGGTCAACAGTCAGGAGCTCCGAACCGATGCTCGGTCGCTCTAGCTCTTTGAGAAGGACCGATCGAGTACCCTCGGGGCCAAGAGGGGAGGCCAACCGAGAGAGGGCGTCTGCTCGGGAGTTTTCTTCCCGAGCTATTCGAACTACCTCAAAACTCTCGAACTGTTGTGCCATGGCTCTAACCAGCTGGAGGTATTTGATCATCGATCCTTCTCGAGCTTCGTAATCACCGTTGACCTGGCTAGCGACTAGTTGGGAGTCAGTGTGAATTCTGACTCGCTCAGCCCCCAGTCGTCTGGCCATGCGGGCTCTCGAGATAAGGGCTTCGTACTCGGAGGTGTTGTTGGACACCTAGATGTTGAACTTCAAGGCGTATTGTAGCTCTGCTCCTTCAGGGGACTTCAGGAAGATTCCAGCGCAGGTTCCGACCGAGTTGGAGGATCCGTCGACGAACTGTTCCCAGGTTGGCCCGGGTGCGGACGGAGATTTTTCTTTGGTTGGGATAGTGCTCTCGGCGATGAAGTCAGCGAGCGCCTGTCCTTTGATAGCCGAGCGAGGCCGGTATGATATATCGTAGGCCCCGAGCATGATGGCCCACTTGACGAGGCGTCCCGAGGCTTCAGGGTGAGTGAGGATCCTCTTCAAAGGTTCGCCAGTCAGCATGGTGATGGAATGCCCTTGGAAATAGGGTTGGAGGCGCTTGGACGAGGTAACCAACGCTAGCATGAGTTTCTCGGTTGCGGAGTACCTTCTTTCAGCCTCATTGAGCACCTTCCTGGTGTAGTAGACTGGTCTCTCGACTCCCGAGTCATTTCTGACCAGGACGGAGCTAACTGTACATGGAGTTTCCGAGAGATAGAGATACAAGGCTTCACCTAGGACAGGCTTGGAAAGCACCGGGGGTGAAGCCAGGAACTCCTTAAGCTCGGCGAACGCCCTTTGGCATTCCTCGTCCCATACGAACGTAGCAGATACCATTTTGGACCCCCTCAATAGCTTGAAGAAGGGTAGGCATCGTTCGGTCGCGCGGGACAGGAATCTGCTGAGTGCGGTAATGCGCCCAGTGAGGCTTTGGATGTCTTTGATGCAGGTGGGTGGGCGCATGTCCAGGATGACTTGGACCTTGTCGGGGTTGGCCTCGATCCCACGCTGGGTGACTAAAAAACCCAGGAACTTCTCGGATCTTACTCCGAAGGCACACTTGGTGGGATTGAGCTTCATATTGTACCTCGGGAGGGTGTTGAAGGTCTCAGCTAGGTCGGCGAAGTGATCCTCGGCCTTGGGGGTATTGACGAGCATGTCGTCAATATAGGCCTCGACGTTCCGGCCGAGCTATCCTTCGAACATATGATTAACCAGCCTCTGGTACGTGGCTCCAGCGTTCTTCAACCCGAATGGCATCCGGGTGTAGGAGTATACGCCGAAGTCGGTAATAAAGGCGATCTTCTTGACGTCTCCTGGATCCCTTTTGATCTGGTGGTAACCTGAATAGGCGTCTAGAAAATTGAGTATTTCGTTGCCCGAGGTTGAATCAACTAGTTGCTCGATGCTCGGTAATGGATAGTAGTCCTTTGGTGTGGCCTTGTTCAAGTCGGTGAAGTCCACGCGCATTCGCCACTTTCCTGAAGCTTTTGGCACCAGGACGACGTTAGCCAGCCACGTCAGGTACAAGATCAGTCTAAAAAGACCAGTCTTTTGCCCCATGGTGACCTGCTCCTTGATGATCGCATGCTTCTCTGGCGCGTGCTTCCTTCTGAGTTGTTGTACGGGCTTCACAGTCGGGTCGAGGTTGAGCTTATGCATTACCGTCTCTTCCGGTATTCCGAGGAGTTGATCATCAGACCATGCAAAGACTCGGGTATACACGAAAAGAAACTCTTTGTATTGCTGCTGAACCTCAGACGGTAGGTCGGCTCCAATCTTTACTCCTAGGGTCGGGTCGTCGTTTAGGAAAACCGTTAGCAGCTAGCCTCCAGGCTCGGAGGTTGCGGGTTTTTCCTCGACTTCCCGGGGACCCTTGTTCTTCTCGTCCGGCCTTGTGACTTCTACTGAGATATTATAGCACCTTCTGGCCGTCGCCTGGTTACCTCGAACTTCCCCCATCCCATTTTTGTGGGGAACTTCATCTTTTGGTGATAGGTAGAGGGCACCGCTTTCGTTCGGCTAAGGATTCCTCGGCCGAAGATTGCGTTGTATGCTATCATACCCTTGATCACTATGAAGTCCACCATGACCGTAATGGTTTTAGGTGGGGTTCCGAGAGTAACCGACAGGCTTAGGGCACCCTCGGGATAAGTGTCCCGGCCATTGAACCTGCAAAGGGGGGTTCGGATTGGGTGGAGTTTAGATGGATTCTCCCCCATCTTAAGGAAACATTCATAAGATAATACATCAGGGGCACTTCCATTATCAACTAGTCTACGTTACAATGGTTTATTGTTGCCGATATGACTAGGGTGTCGTCATGCGGGGTGGTCAGCCCTTACAGATCTTGGTCGGAGAAGACTATGACCTGGGGCTCACTTGGCGGGGCCTTGGGAGGCTCGACGGCTCGGATCGCTTGCTCATCATGATGCTTCCTTCCTCGGCTACTGTCCCCTCCTGATGCAGCTCCTCCATCGATGACGTTGATGTGGACCCCGCGAGGGGCGTTGTCGATTTCCTCTGGGTAGCCTCGGTCCTCCTCACTCCCAGCCATGAAATGGGATAGGTGTCCCTGGCGGACGAGGCGCTCGATCTCAACCTGGAGCTGGTGGCAATAGCTGGTATGATGCCTGTGGTCGCTGTGGAACAGGCAATGCTTGCTGCGATTGTGATTTTTCAACCTCATTGGCTCGGGTTGGCGGAGAAGGCCCGAGCCTTTGATGTCTTCATATATCTCGTACACTGGAGCGGTTAAGGGAGTGTACTGCTCGTACTTTCGGGACGGCTCCTTGTGCTCTCCGTCTCCATTCCGCCTTTTTCCTTGGCCCGAGCTTGACTCGAGTGCCCGCTTCTTGTCCCCCTCTCGACCCGAGTCGGTTGCGCCTCGACATGCGCTGAGTACTTCTTCACACTCGGCGTGGCGCAAAGCTAGAGTCACTAGCTCGGCGAGGGTCGAGGGAGGGTGGAGGACAAGTTCGTGGTGGAGGTTCTCGTCCCGGGTGCCCCCAGTCAGCGCGGTTATGGCCGAGGCTACATCCAGGCGGGGGATTCTCAGGGCATCCGACTTGAATCGGTTGATGTAAGCCCGGAGTTTCTCCCCTTGTGCCTGCTTGAGAGCCAATAGCCCCGCTACCGACCTCGGGGGGCCGCTACCGGCGAAGCTCTCCTTGAATACTCGCCCGAATTGCTTGAAATCCCGGATGGATCCTGGGGGAGGGCCCGAAACCATGCTTGGGCACCTTGGACTAAGGTGGTCACAAAGGCTCGGCACTTGATGGCATCGGATGCTCTGTGAAGGGTCATCAGGGCGTCGAAGCTGTCGAAGTGGTCGGCTGGGTCGCCTTGGCCGTCTTAGGACTTGAAGGTCGGAATGGAGGTTCTGGGAGATACCTCTGCCTTTAAAATGTAATCGGAGAACGGAGATTTCTCCTCGTCCTCTGTTGGAGAGACATTTTGCAAGGCGCGTAGGGCGCGCTCTTGCTCTATGAAACGTCTCTCGAATTCTCGCAGTCGGAGGGATAACTCCGGCTGTCGCCGCGTTGTGGGGCTGGTAGGACTTTCTGGGCGCTCTCCGGGAGCTTCGGTCTCTGGGTTTGGATGGCGTGCCGCATGTCTTCCCCTTTTCGGCGTGGAGGAGACCTCTTGCTCCGGGGGAGGTGCTTGTGAAGGTCCTCCTGACTTGTTACAGATAATCTGCCGGCCTCGGAGGGTGAAGCGGCCTCCGGCGGTGTACTGAGACATGTTCTGGCGGGGAGGGCTCTCCGGAGGGGCGCGTGACCTTCCATCCCTGGCCGCCTGGGTCCTCATGAGTTCCACGAGGATGTCCAATTTTGCATTGAGGGCTTGGAAAGCGTCAGCGCCGTCGTTGAGTGGTAGCCCTACCGCCGCGGGAGGAGGGGGTAGTTCGTCAATTGGGGTGTTTGCGTTGGAGGGAGGGTTTTGTGAGGCCTGAGAGGGGCCTTCTCCCGCCACCACCATGGCCTTTCCCCTGTCGCCGGCGGACCTCCTCCCTGAACTTCTTCGCACCATACTGGCTCTTTGGTCGTTTCCCATAGACGGCACCAGATGAAGAGGCGTGATCTCGCCCTGGACCTGAGCTGGGGGATTATCACCGAATAGTGAACTCCAAGAAAGGGAAATGGATCAGGGGGGCCATGGATGGTTCCCTGGGGTAAACTCTCCGATGCCTAAGTACGTAGAGCAATGGTGGAAGCTATGAAGGGAGGAGGAAAAGAGAGGGGCCAGATCCCTCTACACCAAGATGGTGAAGTGGTTCATGCTCAGGGAATTTTAGGCGTGTGTTGGGCCTTGCCTTCCGCAGGAGGGACTCCCAGGTTTAAATAGTGCGCAAGCCTCATGAGTCCCGTAAGCTGAGGAGTTTCAGGCGGGAGTTACGTCCTCATCAGGGGCTCTTTATGTCCTCAAAAACTTCTGCTCATAAAGGGCTCTCAACGGTAGCGTGGATAAGCAACCATCGGTTAAACCCAAGCATGAAGGGTGCCAACCCTATCATGGCGATAGGCATAGCTCGGATGAAGATAGGTGGGAGTGGGCGCTGAGCACTTGTCTCTATCCCGGTGAGGGGATAACTCGAGAATGGGTCTTCCTCCATTCTGACCGACGTTCGGGCCTTCCGAGCCTAAGGGCCGCCGAGGAAGGGTTTGATCCCGAGTAATCTTATTGGGCTTTTTATCCTAAGTAGGCCCTGCGGGGCTGTCACTTGGATGAGCTGGGCCTTGTTTGGTCCTGACAGACCTAGTTCGGCTGCTCTTAGATGGGCTACAGAAATCCCCCTCTCCATACACTTTACACCCTTATTAGGCTATTTGTCTGCGTTGCACACCTATTATTCACCCTTAGTCCGTCGCTATTGCTTTTTTCTCTGCCTTTGCTATTTCAGCATGACTATGTTGACGCAAGCAGGAAGGTGCGTTAACGCAGCTGCGTTGAGCGTGTCAGCTTTAGCCTCGATTGCTATTTGTCAGCCTTGTGCTTCATATATCATCCTTGTTCACCTGACCATCCTGAACTATCTGAAGTTGGCTCCTTTGGCTGTGTTAACATTGTCGGATCTCTGCGTCAACGTAGCCTAGTGTTTCTTCATCTCAGCTCCTTCATTACTTACACCTTTTCAGCTTGCCGTCTATTTTTCACCTTTGCCGAGCTATTTGTCTTCCCAACTGCTCATTTGTCATCACTACCTACATATTTTTCACCCTTAATCACCTTCAGCCGTCGCCTTTGTTGCTTTGACTAGCGGGTCCTTCTGACATTCTGGCTGCGTTGACGCTACAACCTCCTTGCGTCGACTCAGCTTCTTCGCGTCTGAAGGCTTTCTACGCTATAGTCCATTTTTCACCCTTAGTAGCCTCTTTTACACCCTTGTAGTCTATTTTACACCATTCACAACCTATGTGTCACCACTAATCCATAGCAATAGATCTTTCAGCTAGTGGGTGACTTCAGGCTGAACTCAATTGTAGGCCAGTTGCCAAGTCGACTCCAGAGGACTTTGAAGTTGACTTTCCTTCTTCCAAAACCTTCTTCTTTAGCTTGAAAAAAGATGTATTGCTTCTTGAATATTCTGATTTATAGAAACCTTGACATTTTACTGGCTTTTTGAACTGCTGGTTCGTCTTCACTGTTCTCTTGACTACTTGGTCTTTGACTTAAGGCTTATCATCTAAAACTGTGCTTCACAACAACTTCAACCAATTTCTTTCAGTCAACCTGTTCTTCAATAGTTGCACATATAGGATAACATCATATAGCATTAGAGCATTAAAATATGGCATAATCAAAAGCATGAATCCAATGCATTCGATATCAAACATATGACATCATCATCAAAACATAAAACCAATGCATCAAAACACTAACTCATAAATGAGTCATAGTGTTTGACTTCATCAAAATCACAGGGATACAACAACAGTTTCATCACGGGGAGTCCTACACTCAAGGTGCTGGATAACCCTCTTGGGCAGACTTCGAGGGAGTTGATAGGGGCTTTTGTGGATTAGAAACTCGTATGGATGCTTTTGGGGAGCAAGTCTCCAGCCTTGGGAATCAAATTGGGACATCCTTTGAGAGGATTGACACTTGCATGCACACCATGAATGGCCGGATGGACACTTTTTCCCATGCTTTAGACAACCTTTCACACCATATGGCCACCCTCACCACAAGCTATGAGGATACCCACCAGGCCTTCCGAACCAACAACCCCAATCTTCTCACCATTAACCGTCAACTGCAACATCAGGACGTCCTTCTGCACTCGATTGCTAACTGCCTTCCTCACGATGATGTTGACCAGAGAAACTCTACTCCTCCTCCTTTGTGACTGTCCTTAAGGTCTTCCAATGTCAAATTGGTCTACTTTCTCTTGTATCACTCCCCTCTTTTGATGATGCCAAAGGGGGAGAAGTAGCTACTATAGGTTTATATATCTTATGCTTGAGTGTCCACATGTTTGTATGACTGTTTGCCATTTGGCATTTGTGAGGGCATTTGTGAGTCATGTATGAGTCATTTGCATTTGCATTTTGTGTAACTTGCATCCATGTGTCCAAGAGTCATCTTGTATTCAGTGTCAATGTAATATGTAATGACCTTGGAATGAATGAAATGCACTCGGTATTGGACATAAATGGATGAACTTTGCTTTCATTTCCTTTCATGTGAATTTGGCAAATATGATTGAATGGTTTGCGTTGGTTTGGTTTGATAGATGGTTCATTGTAAATGGATTGCTTTGCGGGTTGTTTTGATCATTCCTCAATTGGTTCTATGTATACCAAATGGTGTTAGATGAAAGATAGGTCAGCCTGTTTGAAATCACTCACTATGCGTGAGTGTAAACTCCGCCACGTACAAGAACCACGTGGGAAGTGTGCAAGCATGTAATGTGTTGAAGTCAAGCAAGTTGGTCTTAACAGCACGCAAATGTACTTAATGAAGTGGAGTTTTGTCATCATCAAAAAGGGAGAGATTGTTGAGTTTACCCAGTTGATTTTGATGATAACAAAACCCCGATTTGCCAACGGTCTCGTGCCATTCATAATTGCTTAAAAGCAAAAACAAGAAGGCAAATTATGGCCATTCTCCATTAAGTTTGAATGTTCATATGAACTTCAAATGCTTTTAAAGTGCTACAATGAACCTCAAATGGATGTTCCAATACGTTCAATGCAAGGCTTGCTCATATGGATATGTTTTTATGGGCTAACGAACTGTTTTTGTAAGGGAAACTGGTTTTGGTCCACCAATGTTGATGATTCGGTCGACCAATGCTCCCAGGTTTCAGAACCCTAGAAAGTTACAGAGTTCGATCGACCGATAGGTCCATTTCGGTTGACCGATTATGCCAGAATTGAAACGTCCTGTTGCCATCAGAGATCGGTCGACTGACCCATGTACTTCGGTCGACCGAACCTTTCGAGGCAGCAATTGTTGACTTTTGTTTTCTCCATCATGTGTAGCCATCTCTTTAGGACTTTTGAGTCCCAAAGCCTCCAAACATGCCAGAAAATGTGGATCTATGTATTGGCATGTCCCTTGACCAACCAAGAGATATAAAAACACATCTTTGGCCAAGGAACCCTAATGACTCAAGGAGATCAAAGGAAGGCTATCAAAGAAGAAAGAGAGGTGCTGCAACACCTGTGTGAACAGTACTCTGTCCAGCCATTCTTCATCAAACCTTAAGAATTTCAAGATTAATATGAAGCCAATCAACTGGAAATCAAGTGGAGAAGCAAATAATAGTCCAAGATCTACATCATCTACTCAGGGGGAGCCTAAATCTGATGTTTTCATTTATGCTTCTTGTAAAGACCCGAGATCCGAACACCGGGATAGCCCGATAACCCGAATCTCGAACCACCACCCACGAGCTCGAAGACTCGGAAGGGTTAAAAAAGATGGTGTGGAAATACATAAGAATCTAAAATAATTATAGAACTACACAGTTAATATGAAAAGGCAGGAACTAAATAATGACATTAATTAAATTACATGGTCCACAAAATAACATCAGCCTAAAATATAACAGTAGTCCACAACCAGTGTAGTCCAAGGACAAAAGTACAACTACACGGGGCATACCCCGGAACTGGCAACCGGCAACTAACCCTGGGCACCTGAACCACGTGGAGCCTCTGAAGCGCTCCCCTGAAGCCGCGTCTCACCTGAAACACAGAAAACACGCAAGGAATGAGCCTCAAAACAGAAGGCAAAGTAGGGATCATCCGGTCCCCACCTCGCAAATCGAAAAATTACGCAGAAAGTAACTACAAGCTACCAGTACGGCTAGATCGAATGCATGGTACAAAAATCGAGACAACTCGTCAAAACGCAAGAGAAACCCATGAGTCGCTACCAGACGAAGACAGAAGTACCAACCCACTAGAAGCAAGGTCGGATGCATCCACTGACAACTTAAACAGAGTCTCGGGTGTCTCCCTCTGGCCCAGCGAGAACTGAGACACCGTACAAGTAACCACAGAACAAGTGACTAGCAGGGGTCGCGCTCATCTGCACGGGTCCAACCGCCCCCAACCACATGTGCACACACAGACCATGCATCCCATGTCTGGCCCTCTGACTGATTTTCCCCTCAGCCGGACTCTGGCTGCAAGACGTGGGGCCCGACGGAAACCAGTCTAAAAACCGTCTCTCAGGGTAGCCTCGCCACCACTCCCTAGTGGGACCACTCGCGTGTTGAAAGGCTACGACTAGTGGAGGGTCACTGAAAGGGCAGACTCTCTAGTCAACAGAAAACAACGTCTAAACCGGACAAAGTACAAGGGCCGCCCCTCGTACCGACACCGATTCACGGTGACACAAGGCGAGAACACCACCTCCCGGGATCCCATGGCACCCTAATGTGTGACCCCCACATGATGCCCTGTATCAGTCAGACCACGGGTCAGCACGTGGATCGAGGTCCACTCACCCGAGACTCGAATCGGTAAAACATAACTCCGGTTGGACATGAACCACTGGCAGTCCACCTTTGGGCCGCCACAGGAGCTAGCGGTTCAACATTGGGCCACCATAGTGACTGTAGCAGTTCAACGTTAAGCCGCCACACCCTGGGTCACGAAAGAACAAGCGGTCCTATATAGGGTTGCCAAAAGACATGAGGTGGGCGTACCCTCGGCCACCAGACCCAAAAGCCTCCAACGGTCAAAAACCAACGGTCGAAACGCCTCAAAGGCCACGCCGGCCAACTGGGCTTAGCAGTCGGACCTTCGGCCGCCACCTGGGCTCTGGCGGCTCATCGTGAGGCCGCCATGCCCAACCCACGCATGAAAAGATTGAAACGGTCGAATGGGGACCGCCAGAAGGAAGTGGCGGTCACTAGAAGGACCGCTACACTTTCGAAAACTCGAGAACGGCGAGAAAACCCCAAATTCGCCATTCCACGCCCCATTCACCCCAGGGTGAAGGGGAAATAAAAGGGAAACTTGTTCCCAAGCCCCCAATGCATCTTTTGATGCCCACAAATCACAAAAATATGCATTGAAACGCTTGATCGGGCGCTCACACCCCAAAACATGATTTTCCCTTCCCGGCTCAAAATAGCCCACACTTGACCTTGCCTCTGCCTAGGAAAAATGGGGAAGATAACTACCGAGCTAAGGACCATCACCCTACCTCGGATTCGTCCGAAATGCGGCAGATCGCCGCCGATCTTCAAAAACCCGCTTAAACCTTCACGAGCTCCCACGATCTCACCGAGCACCGAACGACGTCGGGATTGCCACGCCGTCACCCTTACTGCCATGCCGTCGCTCACCGCCGTCTGCAGTCGGAGGGGAGCACGCCGTCGCGTCCACGGGAGAGGGTGGCCGGTCACGGCCGTGTGCGCTCACGGGAGAGAAAGGGAGGAAGAAGAAGAAGAAAGAGAAAGGAGAAAAGAAAAAGTAAAAGAAAAAGAAATGCGGCTATATAGAAAATCTGGATTTTTTGAAAAATATGAAAAAAAAGAAAAATATACCGCCGCGATCGTTGGAACACGCTGATCACCGTGGTACCATCCCTGAGTAGGTGAACGATCTGGTTCACCCGCTCCGGGGTTCCGTAGGTCCTGTCAGGGAAAAACACGGGAAACCGGGGAACACGTTCCGGGACCTCCGAAACTGATCCGAAACGCACTGATCCGAACTCGAAAAATGTCCGAAGGATAATTCCAGGTAAAATGAGAACAAATTCTCTGAGAAAATAAATCTGAGACTCAAGAAGAAGGATCCAAAGGGTCCGGGATATTACAGCCCTCCCCCCTTAAATAAATTTCATCCTCGAAATTTAAAATAAAGTACAAGGGAAGAAAAGAAAAGGGAAACTCACTCAAACAGGTAAGGGAACTGCTGACGCATCTCGTCCTCACACTCCCAAGAAGCCTCACCACCAGAGTGCCGCTACCACACCACCTTTACTAGAGGGATAACCTTGCTCCGCAGGTGCTGCTCTCGCTGATCCTCAATACGGATAGGGAACTCCGGTAGAGATAGATCGTGAGTCACCTCGGGCCAAACAGAATCCTCCAACACATGAGAAACATCGGACATATACTTCCTCAACATCGAGACATGGAACACGTCATGCACAGACGATAGCTCCTAAGGAAGCTGCAACCAATAAGCAACCACACCAATGCGCTCCACGATGGGAAATGGACCAACATAGCGGGGACTTAGCTTCCCACGCTGTCCAAATCACATCACTCCTTCATGGGAGAAACCTTAAAAAATACTCGATCGTCGACCGCGAAACTAAGTGGCTACCTTCTCCGATCGGCATAGCTCTTTTGCCGACTCTGCGCCGCCAACATGTTCTGACGGACCCGATGCACCACATCAATGCACTACTGCACCAGCTCTGGTCCCGTCACAACACGCTCACCGACCTCCGACCAATCAAGTGGAGTCCGACACGTTCGCCCGTACAACGCCTCATAAGGAGCCATCCCAATGCTCGAATGATAGCCGTTGTTGTAGGCAAACTCCACTAATGGTAGATGGTGAATCCAACTCCCTTGCCAATCCAGACAGCAGGATCTCAACATATCCTCTAACGTCTGAATGGTCCTCTCCGACTGACCGTCAGACTGAGGATGATATGCTGAGCTAAACGTTAACTTCATGCCAAGAGCTCGCTGGAAACTCCTCCAGAATTCAGAAGTGAAATGTTGATCTCGATTTGACACAATGGAAATGGGAATCCCATGCAATGGCACGATCCGCTCCACATAGAAACGAGCCAACTTTGGCACACTCCAGCTGACTTTAATCGGTAGCAATCGAGCCACTTTCATCAGCCTATCCACTAGCAACCAAATACTATCCTACCCACTCGGAGTCCTCGGCAATCCCACCATTAAATCAGTGGTCACGTGGTCCCATTTCCACACGGGAACCTCCAAGGGCTGAAGAGTACCTCCTGATCGCTGATGCTCCGCCTGCACCTGCTAACAGGTCGGGCATCTGGCCACATACTCGGCAATATCTCTTGATGTGACACGCCCTTGGACTTTAACAAGCAAGCACAATTCATAATAGTAACGGACCGAAATCGGTGGCCACTCACCTGACACTCACCCAAACCCGGGGTAACTCGGCGATGCCAGGTGGAGGATGTGAGGGCTGGGCCCTTGCTGGTAGAGGGCAAGCGAGGCCAAGGTTTGTTCCCAAGGGTATGGAGGCCCAATTCAATAGAGACGACGTTGTGTAGAGGGCACGGATTACACACTTCCCCACGGTGGTCACTCGAAGCAATGGAACTTGTGGGATAGAGCACTCACTCTCACGGGCCAGCGGAGCTATGAGCTAATATTAAAAGGATAAGCACTAAGCGAAGCAAGGTTAGAACACTTACTCGACCGGTTTGAAGAAACCGGTCCCGCTCGGAGACGTGGGCGAGCGGGGAAGCGTGGGTTCCCCACACGCTGCACCGGAGTAGCTTGAACCTATTTTAAAGATTTACAACACTACTCCCCATGCAAGGGGGTGGAACAAGAAGAGGGGGAGTCACACATACATTCAAACACTACCTCCCACTGGGAGGGGCTGTAAGCCGGCCAAGCGGGGAGGGGAAAGGGGAACTAGGGACTAATTGAAGGATGATGTCGGTTCTGCCCACGCTCTAGAACAGCTGACAGGTAGTCGGTGTTGATGTCACTACGGTCGGTCTCGAACTCTGATTGCACCGAAACTAGTGGAAAACTCTTCTGAGTTGGCCCAGGAAGACCCCTGATTTTTGGCAGGTTTTCTAGTTGCCGGCGTTGGACGGAGCAGGGTCGTGGGCAGGGCCTTTGTTCTCTGAATCTGACTACTACGTTACCACTTCAGCAGAAAAACGAGGTCACCACGAGCGCTCCTGAGCTCTGAATCAGGTGGGGCCAGAGTCGCCGGATTCGTTGTCAAGCCCTCTTCGAACAGAGACCTGCGGGGTTACTGGGGGAGGTCGGAGCAGAGAGGTAGATCCCTTATAGTGAAAGGATGTCTGTTCAGTCCCAGAGGGGACAGAACGGTGCACCCGCGGGAGAAAAATGAGAAACCTTGGCTCCAGATGCCGAACGGGGTCCCGCTTCTTGTTCCTGGAAGTAGACTCGTCGTAGAAGATGTCATCCAAGCACCGCCACAGATATTCAAGAGGCTGGCCGTGGGAGGCTCTACAAGCACCTTCAGGTTGCCAATCTGGAGGAAGACACGTAGTGTGGGGAGATCGGCTCCCCCGGGCAGCTACGAGCTCAGGTTGGGACGAGACCACCGCCGTTGCGAAGAAGACAGGGAGACGCTTCCGAAGGTACCACTTGGGCCTCCACGGATGTCGGGATGAAGTCGGGGTCGCCTCTGCAAACTGCTGCTCCCTTGCTGATTCTGAGCTACGAACTGGCTGGTTGGGAGTAGCTTCAATGGCACAAGAGATAGGGGAGGAAGGTGGCTAACAGTGAAGGGAAGTGGAAGGGAGAACAGAGGGGGATGTATGGGAGGTGTGGAAGGGGGCTAGGGCAAGGTGGAGAAGCTGGGAAGGGGTAGGACGCAGGGGAGAGGGGGGGCTGGTTTTGGGTACAAGATGAGGAGTGGGTGTGAGGTGGCTGTTCTAGAGAGGAATGGGGAGGGAGATGGGAGCGACCAGGTTAAGGGCTTGGGGAGGGGGAGGGTGAGAGAGGAGGGAAATATTCAAACTTGGCCTAGGGAGGGGTGGGTTCAACCTTGGGAAGGTGGAAGCTTGCTTGGGAAGGGGAGGTGGGTAGTTGGGGGTTGGATGGTGGAGCTAGGATTGGGTGGGGATCTCTTGGGGTTGGGGTGGAGTAAAGAGAGGGGTGTGGGGAGTTGGGGTAGCCTTAATGGAAGGGGGAGGGGACAGAAAGTAGGTGGGGGTGAGGAGAGAGAGAAGGGGGCGAACCCCTTAGAGAGAGAGGGAGAGAGGGAGAGAGAGAGAGGGGGGGTATGGGATTGAGGTGGGTTTCTCACCCTAGGTTTCACACCTTCTCACATGGATTCTCTCCACTAAGATTTAAAATTTGAACTCACAAAATGGCAATTTTCATTAACCTGAAATGGGGGAAATGGGGTCATATATATAGGCAACCCACATTTTACAAAAAGTCACTAACTCTTACTACAATGGCAAATAACCAAGGGGGTAGGGGCATCCCTAGGCCTAGCCCTCTGAATTGGGCCCACTAGCTAATCTAATCAACCTAATGACACTCAAACTTAGGGGAATAAACAAAAGACCTAGGGACATGACTCAAATAAAAGGGAAAATACATCAAATGACTCAAATAGAAAGCTTAAAATGGATAATTGGGCCCACATGGAATGATGCCCGAGCTCAAACAACTCTGGAGTGTGAAGATGACCCGAGCCAGAGGGAGTCATGGGTGATGCCTCCATCATCTCTCTTCATGCCAGGCCACCAGAACTGCCTCTTCAAGTTCCAATACATCTTCGCCGCACCCGGGTGTATAGTGTACCGACTACCATGAGCCTCTAGTAACACCGCGCGCCTCACCTGCTCCTCAGCAGGGACGTATAGCCTACCACAGAATCTCACAGCTCCGTCCTCGTCGAAATCCACATCAGCCAAAGCCAAAATATGGGGCAACTTAGGGTTTGCACGCTGAGCATCTGTCACCTGACGATTAATAGCTGGCATGACAGTCAAGCTCGCAAGAATAGCTGACCCCGGCTCTTGGGGAACCTTGACCCTAAACGACACAGACGGCACTTGTTCCCAGAGCCTCCATTTCCTCCTCATCATGGCGCTGACCACGACCTTCCTACTCAAGGCATCGACAACGACATTCATCCTGCCCGACTGATAAGACAGGGTGAAGTCATAATCCTTCATATACTCCATCCATCGCCTCTGCCTGAGGTTAAGGTCCTTCTGAGTGAACACATACCTCTAACTCTGATGGTCTGTGAACACCTTGAACTTCTCGCCGTACAGATAATGCCTCCAAATCTTTAACGCAAAGATCCCAGTCGCTAACTCAAGGTCATGGGTAGGGTAGTTCTCCTCATGTGGCTTCAGCTGTCGAGATGCATATGCCACAACTCTACCGTGCTGCATCAGCACAGCACCCAACCCGACCCCGGAAGCATCTGTACACACCACAAAACCTCCCAATCTAGAAGGTAACACCAACACCGGTGCCTAGGTGAGCAACCTCCTAAGCTCCATAAATCTCTGCTTACACTCACCAGTCCAGACAAACGGCACATCCTTCCGCGTAAGCCTGGTCATCGGGGCTGCAACACGGGAAAAATCCTGAATGAATCTCCCGTAATAACCTGCAAGCCCCAAGAAATTTCGAATCTCCATCACAGACCTTGGCCTCGGCCACTACATCACTGCCTCGACCTTAGCTGGATCCATGAAAATATCATCACTAGAAATCACGTGCCCCAAAAAGTGCACCTCATGAAGCCAAAACTCACACTTACTGACTTTAGCATACAATTGGTGATCTCGTAATGTATGCAACACAACCCTCAAATGATACGCATGCTCATCTGCAGACTGCGAATAAACAAGGATGTCGTCCACAAACACGACCATGAATTGGTCCAGGTAGGGACGGAACACCCTTTGCATCAAATCCATAAATGCTGCGGGGGCATTGGTGAGCCCAAACGGCATCACCAAAAACTCATAATGCCCATATCTCGAGCTGAACACAGCCTTCTCCACATCAGACTCTCGAATCTGCAACTGATAATAATCGGACCGCAAATCAATCCGCAAGAACACTCGAGCAAACTGAAGCTGGTCGAACAAGTCATCAATCCGTGGCAATGGATACTTGTTCTTAAGGGTTGCCTCATTCAACTATCGGTAGTCAATGCACAACCTCAGACTACCATCCTTCTTCTTCACGAACAACACTGGCGCACCCCAAGGGGAAAAGCTAGGACGAATATACCCTTTGGCCAGCAACTCCTACAACTGCGCCCTCAACTCTCTCAACTCAGTGGGAGCCATACGGTAAGGAGCCTTCGACAAAGGTCCTGTACCAGACACAATCTTGATCATAAAATCAATCTCCCGCTGGGGAGGTAATCCAGGTAGGTCCTCGGGAAAAACGTCGGGAAACTCGCACACCACTGGGATGTTCTCCACATCCGGCTCAGACTGGTCCACCGTGACCACAGAAGCGAGAAAACCCTGACAACCCGCATCAAGCAAACGACGAGCCCTAACAGCCGAAATAAGAAAGCGGGAAGAGGAAGACCTAATACCTTGGAAATAGAAGGTGGGTCCATAAAGTCGTTGGAAATAAACCCTCTTCGAGCCACAATCCACCAAAGCATGATGTGCCTCGAGCCAATCCATGCCTAAAATCACATCAAAGTCCTGAAGTGGCAACGCATAAAGTCTGGCCGGCGAACTCCGCCCTTCAACCCACACAGGAACCTCATCGAAACAATATGGAGTGATCATAAAATCATCAGAAGGCAACTCCACTGCCAAATAACAGGACAACTGGGTCACCGGCTCCACAATACTCAGCGTGAAATCCTCCGAAATAAATGAATGAGACACCCCAGAATTAAACAAAACTCGAGCCGTACAACCCAAAATCATAACGGTACCTTCCACGAGCTGTGACGCCACTGCCTCTGCCCTGGTCATATGTGTGATCTGGCCTCGGGACCTCTGCCTACCCCCAACACTCCCTGACCTGGGTAGCGGCTGATACTGCCCCTGCTACTGCTGCGGCCTCTGGGGACAGTCACGCGCCATGTGCCTTGGCTGGTCACACCTGAAACAAATCACCGGCGCCTTGCACTGCCTGCCTGGATGCCACTCACCACACTGGGGACACGGTCCCCGCGATCCACCCACTGATCCCTGACGCTGAAGGGGAATCGGCTGCTGCACACTGCCTGAAGACGCCTACCTCTGATCCTTGCGCTTCTTACCAAAACCCTTCTTGAGAAACTTCTTGACATTGGAGCCAAAAGACGCAGATCCTGCCACTAATGCAGCCGGTGTCGATGCTCTCGAACTACCTATAGCGTGCTGGAAAGTAATCTACTGTTGGGTAGCCGTGTGCTGACTACTGCCTGACTGGGACTGCCCCTGGCCTCCCTGTCCTCGGACCTTCTGCATATCCAGCCCCAAAGATGCCGCCACATGAGATGCTGTCTCCAAATCAATCGCAGCGTTCGCCATCAAAAGGTGCCTCAGCTCCTGCCACAAACCCTGGATGAACTATTCCATCTTCACTCCCTCATGCTCCATGATATGGGGAGCATAACGACCTAACTCCATGAACCGAGCCCTGTACTGCAACACTGACATGTCACCCTGAACCAGCTCCAAGAACTGACGCATCTTCTCCGTACCAACATAGGATGGGCAGTAAGTACACTCGAAGACTGTAACAAAGTCCTTCCACATGATCTGCTGAAGGGAACAAGACTGAAAGGACGTCTTCCACTCTGAAGACCACCAATCTCGAGCCGTACCCTACAACTGGTTACAGGCCAACATCACCATGTCCTCCTCGGCACAACGCATGGAACTGAACACACTATCCACCTCGTCAAGTCATCTCCTGGCCACATCGGGATCTAGCTGGCCATCATAATAGAGTGGGTGAAACTATAAGAAGTCCCGCACTGCACGACTGGGTCCACCGCTGGATGACGAGCCCTCACCAGCATCACCGTCAAACTGCTGAGACATGAACTGAAACATGCTCCAAAAGAAATCCTCGGCACCCGGAACTCTCGCCGCATCGGGGGCATCAGGTGGCACTTTGCTCTACTCCTCCTACTCCTCTGTCGACTGTCCTTGCTGAGAGCGAGTCCTCCGCCTCAGCGCCATACTCGCCCACTGCAAAAAGACAGAAGACACAGAAAACAACGGAATCAATAAAACACACGATGCCCTAAGCCAGTGCCAACTAAACATCATCATTGTGGACTAGTGGACCACTGTAACTATTTACGATTCTCATATATATCCACAACTGTGCTCTGATACCAGCTGTAACGACCCAAGATCCGAACATCGAGAAGGCCCGATAACCTGAATCTCGAACCGCCACCCACGAGCCCGAAGACTCGGAAGGGTTAAAAGGGATGGTGGGGAAATACATAAGAATCTAAAACAATTGCAGAACTACACAGTTAATATGAAAAAGCAGGAACTAAATAATGACATTAATTAAATTACATGGTCCACAAAATAACAGCAGTCTAAAATATAACAGTAGTCCACAACTAGTACAGTCTAAGGAGAAAAGTACAACTACACAGGGCATACCCCGGAACTGGAAACTGGCAACTAACCCTGGGCACCTGAACCACGTGGAGCCTCTGAAGCGCTCCCCTGAAGCCGCGTCTCACCTGAAACATGAAAAACACGTAGGGAATGAGCCTCAAAATAGAAGGCCGAGTAGGGATTGGCCGGTCCCCACCTCGTAAATCGAGAAACTGTGTGAAAAGTAACTACAAACTACCACTACGGCTAGTACCGAACGCATGGCACAAAAATCAAGACAACTCGTAAAAACACAAGAGAAACCCAAGAGTCGCTACCAGACGAAGACAGGAGTACCAACCCACTAGAAGCAAGGCCGGATGCGTCCATTGATGACTTAAACCGCGCCTCGGGTGTCTCCCTCTAGCCCAGCGGGAAATGAGACACCGTACAAGTAACCACAGAACAAGTGACTAGCTGGGGTCGCGCTCGTCAGCGCGGGTCCAACCGCCCCCAACCACGTGTGCACACAGACCATGTGTCCTAGGTCTGGCCATCTGACTGGTTTTTCCCTCAACTGGACTCTGGCTGCAAGACGTGGGGCCCGACGGAAACCAGTCTAAAAACCGTCTCTCATGGTAGCCTCGCCACCACTCCCTGGTGGGACCACTCGCGTGTCGGAAGGCTACGACTAGTGGAGGTTCACTGAAAGGGCAGACTCTCTAGTCAATGAAAAACAACGTCTAAACCAGACAAAGTACAAGGGCCGCCCCTCGTACCGACACCGATTCACGGTGACACAAGCCGAGAACACCACCTCCCGAGATCCCACGGCACCCTAACGTGTGGCCCCACATGATGCCCAGCATCAGTCTGACCACGGGTCAGCACGCGGATCGGCGTCCACTCACCTGGGACTCGAATCGGCAAAACATAACTCTGGTTGGACATGAACCACTAGCGGTCCACCTTTGGGCCGCCACAGGAGCTAGCGGTTCAACATTGGGCCGCCACAATGACTGTAGCGGTTCAATGTTAGGCCGCCACACCCTGGGTCACGAAAGAACAAGCGGTCCTATGTAGGGCCGCCGAAAGACATGAAGCGGGCGTACCCTCGGCCGCTAGACCCAAAAGCCTCCAACGGTCAAAAACCAACGGTTGAAACGCCTCGAAGGCCACGCCGGCCAACTGGGCTTAGCGGTCGGACCTTCGGCTGCCACCTGGGCTCTGGCGGCTCATCGTGAGGCCGCCATGCCTAACCCACGCACGAAAAGATTGAAACGGTCGAACGGGGATCGCCAGGAGGAAGTGGCGGTCACTGGAAGGACCGCTACACTTCCGAAAAATTGAGAACGGCGGGAAAACCCCAAATTTGCCATTCCGCGCTTCATTCACCCCCGGGTGAAGGGGAAATAAAAGGGAAACTTGTTCCCAAGCCCCCAATGCATCTTTTGATGCCCACAAACCACAAAAACATGCATTGAAATGCTAGATCGGGCGCTCACGCCCCAAAACATGATTTTCCCTTCCCGGCTCAAAATAGCCTACACTCGACCTCGCATCGACCTAGGAATCACGGGGAAGATAACTACCGAGCTAGGGACCGTCACCCTACCTCGGATTTGTCCGAAACGTGGCGGATCGCCGCCGATCTTCAAAAACCCGCTTAAACCTTCACGAGCTTCCATGATCTCACCGAGCACCGAACGCCGCCGAGATTGCCACATCGTCACCGTTGCCGCCACGCCGTCGCCCACCGCCGTCTGCAGCCGGAGGGGAGCACGCCGTCGCGTCCATGGTAGAGGGGGGCCGGTCACGGCCATGTGTGCTCACGGGAGAGAAAGGGAGGAAGAAGAAGAAGAAAGAGAAAGGAGAAAAGAAAAAGAAATTGGGTTATATAGAAAATCAGAATTTTTTAAAAAATATAAAAAAATAGAAAAATATACCGTCGCGATCGTTGGAACACGCTGATCGCCGTGGTACCATCCTTGAGTAGGTGAACGACCCGGTTCACCCGCTACGGGGTTCCGTAGGTCATGTCAGGAAAAAATACGGGAAATCGCGGAACACGTTCCGGGACCTCCGAAACTGATCCGAAACGCACGGATCCGAACCAGAAAAATATCCGAAAGATAATTTCGGACAAAATGAGAATAAATTCTCTGAGAAAATAAATCCGGGACTCAAGAAGAAGGATCAGAATGGTCCGAGATATTACACTTCTTCTTCTAAATTCCTTGAGCTTCAAGTATGTATTCTTTGTAATCTGTAAACACTCGTGTGTGTGTGGATCTACTTAGATCTCTGTGTGTGTGTGGATCTCTTCAGATCCGCATGTGTGGTTCTTTATCTTGTAATCCCTTACAAGATAGTGCGTGAATCCGCACGGATTGTGAGGGGTGTGTTGTGCATCCCTTTAGTTTTGATGATGACAAAGGATATGTGTGACTAATCAAAGATCTATTATTTTAATAACACAACACATGCAAGATTGATTGATTGCATCTTCATATGATGGATGTGTCCAAATCAATACTAATCTGAATGCTCAAGTTATTTTAGGTTTACTGAAGTACTAATGAAGTCAACAGATCAGAGGAAGGTTTCAAGGGTTGCCTGTCGACCAGTGAAGAGGTTAGTGTCGACCAGCGAATCCAACAAGACACAGCTCCAGTTACTTTTCCTCTGTACAAGCTTCGGTGGTCAACCAAAGGCCTGCCCGTTGTCGACCACGAAGCAATACAAGCATCAGTCTGAACCATCAATCGTCTGGACATTTACCCCCTGTCGACCAGCGAGAAGGTCGTTGTCGACCACGAGCATCAGCCAGAATAAACAGTCGTCTGGACATTATTCTCTGTCGACCAGCGACAAGATCATGGTCGACCACAGGCGAAGCAGCGTCCAGAACCGAACTCTAACCGAATTCAGTTTCTGTTCAGAGAAACCTGTAGGTTGTTGCTGTAGGTTGTTGGGCGGTTCAGATGATAAGATTCCACACTGGATTTAAGGAGAGAATCTTGGAAAGAACCAGTCAAACTTATTCAAATCTTTCGGGTAAATCTTCTCCCTATTTTCTAGCCGATAATCCAATGGATGTGCGCTCAATTACGAATCTGCGCGGGAAAAGCCTATGCTTCGAAAAGAACTGGTACAAAAGGTAAAGATGACAGAGAGCGGGGTGTGGAACACAGAGTAGAAGAAAAAGAAAGAATACACCCACGAAGATACTCTGAAAGAGGAAAGAAGGAGTGTCTCTTCAGAAACCACAAAGACTGCACAAGACCGAAGGCATCTTCATTGCTGCAGAAGGAAGACTGACTCAAGGCAAGCAAGACTCCAGCAGCGTCGCAGCTGAAGGCAATCGTCTGGAAGTTCCACAGGGAGTCTATTCCTGTTACCTGCAGTCCCAGGCTGAACTCTTTTTCTTTGATTCAAAAGCTCTTGTTCAGTCCTGTTGCATCTTTTGTTCTTTTAATTACATCAAGTGTCAAGCTGTGAGGCAGCGGGTACAAGCTGTGTGTCAGCGGGAAGAAGCTGTGTATCAGCGGTGTGTTGGTTGAGATCAGGAGTTCTCATTTAGTGAAGCCTTGCTCAAGTTGAGCGAGGGGTGGACGTATGTCTCGGGAAGAGACTGAACCACCTAAAAATCTTGTCTTGTGGTTTTGCTTGTGGTGTGTGCTCTTCTTATTGCTTGCTGTCGCTGTAGTTATCAGTTTTATCTTTGCAACCCATAGTTTGCTTAAGGTCTAGTCGATCTTTGGTTTATAAATTGAAAAGGGGGCTAGATCTATTCACCCCCCCTCTAGATCTATTCAGTCCGTACGCAACACGTGGTATCAGAGCTAGACTCTCTGAAAATGTGGTCTAACAACCAGGAGAGACCTACCGGACTGAACTCTAGAAGTCTAATGGCTGAGGGACACTCAGTGACTAGACCACCATACTTTGATGGAAATGATTACTCATACTGGAAAAATCGTATGCAGGTGTTCTTGAGAGCACAAGATCATGAGATGTGGAGAGTAGTGAGCCGCGGACCCTATGATCTGCCCGAAGACGAGGATACCTGGACCAGAGAACAGGTCAGAAAATCAACCATCAACTGGGGAGCTATGAACGTAATGCAATGCGCACTTCATCCCATGGAGTTCTCAAGAGTCTCACAATGTGCAACAGCCAAGGAGATGTGGGATCGACTCGAAGTCATCTATGAAGGTATGTCAGAGGTAAGGTAGTCAAAAGCAAATATGTTAGTCTCAGAATATGAAATGTTTAGAATGAAAACTGATGAAAACATTTCTGATATGTATGCTAGATTAGTACAACTAACAAATAGCTTAAAGATTCTAGGGAAAACCTACAAGGAGCAAGAGCTAGTGAGAAAAATTTTAAGGTCCCTCACTCCTATGTGGCATACCAAGGCCACAGTCATTGAGGACTCAAAGAACCTCACTACTATGACTGTGGATGAACTAGTAGGTTCCCTAATGGCCTATGAGGTCAATCTAAAAAGAAAGAAAGATGAGGGCAAGAAAAAGAAACAGCTAGCTCTGAAAACTAAAATAGGCACCTCTGAATTATCTGACACTGATGACTCATCTAGCACAGGTGAGGAAACTGGTGAGCTTGCCATGCTAACAAGAAAGTTCAGAAAGTTTCTACGGAAGGAAGGTAAGGGATTTAGAAATCCGAAGGGCATGGTAAGAAGGTCACCCCAGTTTAAGTCTGACAAAACTAAAGCCTCATCTAACAAACTTGTCTGCTACAACTGCAGAAAACCAGGACACATGAAGGCTGAATGTCCAGATGCTCCTAAGAAATCAAGCTTCAAATGGAAAAACAAGAAACCAAAGGCAATGATCAGCACATGGAGCGAGGAGGAAGAAAGCAGCGAAGAGGAAACAACTTCCGAGGAAGAAGAAGGAAACACATGTCTAATGGCCAAAGGAGACAGCAACGATCTTGAGGTAACCTCCCCTTTTCAAGACTTTTCTAGCTCAGATTGGGAAGAAGCCTATTCAGATTTACTTGATACATATGAAAGAATAAGAAGGGAAAATAAAAGTTTGAAGAAGAAGGTTAATCAGTTCAATAATGACAGCAACTCAATTGCCAACAGAACTGAACTAGAATTGGAGATCACCACCTTGCAAAATAAACTGAATCAACGCGAGATAGATGAAGAAAACGTCAAAGGGCTATTAGAAGAAAATGAAGTACTGAAAAACACAATTGACGAGTTAAAATTAAAGACTCAAGAATATGAACAGGAAACTAAGCTAACTCAAGAAAGAAACAACTCACTCAAGGAAGAAAATAGTCAACTTCTGAAAGAAATAGAAAGAATCCAAAGTGAACTGAAAAACAAACAGGAAACATTGGAAAAAATGACTAAGGGTCAAGAAAACTTGAACGCTGTGTTGGGAATAAAAGTAAATTTTCATAAAGAGGGGTTAGGGTACAACCCAACGGCTAAAAAGGAATTCCAAATAAAAACTTTAAATGAAATAGCTGACTCTAAAGGAAAAGGCCCCTTGATAAACTTATATCAAAACAAACAAAAGGATATAGCTGAAAGCTCCTCTAAACAGATTAATGTCACCTTGGAAGAGAGGAATTCTAAAGGGAAAATGGATAATCCACATCAGTTTAAAAAAAACAGTCATATCAGACAAGAAGTTCAAATTCACAGAAGTAACCAGACAAACAAAGCATTAAATCATGTTAATAAACACAAACCTGTAAAACAAGGTGTCTGGAAACAAGCTGGTCGACAACAGACCCCCCCTCTGTCGACCAGAGGCTCAACCAGAACAGATACTGGTATCTGGAGAAACTATGGTCGACCACAGACTTACCAGATGTCGACCATGACCAGACACGCAAACAGAACCCACAAATTCTCTCAGCTGAAACAGAATAGAAATTGGAACTTAAGAGAGTGGACTCAGAATAGACACAACCTGAACAAGTTCAGAAATGAAAAGACAAACTGTTCTAACAAAATTTGGGTTCCCAAGGTGTTGTTACAGCAGTTTCATGATTTCACAAGCTATCTTGGACCCGGGTACCATTTGGGTCCAAAAGTTTCTGTGTAATTTGTGATGCAGGAATGTCTGGCAGCCATGCACAACAAGTGGTACTTAGATAGTGGTTGCTCAAGACACATGACGGGAGACAAGACCAAGTTCTCCCAGCTGAGCGCAAAAGATGGAGGATATGTGACGTTTGGAGGAAATAACAAAGGCAAAATCATTGGGATAGGTGAGATAGGTAAGAAACCCTCAAGCTGCATTGAAAATGTATTATTAGTGGATGGACTGGAATATAACTTATTGAGCATCAGTCAATTATGCGACAAAGGCCATAAAGTGGTGTTTGACTCCAAGATCTGCAGAATTATTGAGCCAAATTCAGAAGCAGTCAAGTTTATGGGCAAGAGGGTAAATAATGTCTACATGATAGACTTGGATGATCCAGCCCACTCCAACTTGTGCCTAACCGCCAAGAAGGAGGACTTGACCTGGTTGTGGCACCGAAGACTAGGGCATGTTAGCTATAGGGTGTTGCACAAACTTGTGAAAAATAAAATGGTTCTTGGTATGCCTGAAATTTCGTTTGCTCAAAATGTCAAAGTATGTGAAGCATGTACCCAAGGAAAGCAAACAAGAAAATCATTCAAAGGTAGAACTGAAAGTCAGTCATCAAGACCCCTAGAACTTGTGCACATGGACCTTTTTGGCCCAACAAGAACTGCTAGTCTTAGTGGTAAGAAATATGGTTATGTTCTAGTTGATGACTTTTCCAGATTTACATGGGTAATGTTCTTATCACATAAAAGTGATGCTTTTTATGAGTTTCAGGATTTTTACAAAAGAATGAAGCAGGATGGTAAGTCCAAAGTGTGTTCAATCATATCTGACCATGGGGGAGTTTGAAAATTCTGATTTTGATGTATTCTGCAGAAACAAGGGCATAACCCACAGATTCTCCTCACCAAGGACACCGGAGCAAAATGGGGTTGTGGAGAGAAGGAACCGCACTCTTGTCGAGATGGCTAGAACCATGTTGGTTGAAGCTAATCTTCCAAAGAAATTTTGGGCAGAAGCGGTCAACACAGCATGTTACATTGTAAACCGGGCAATGGTAAGACCGTCTAGTGCAAAAACTCCATATGAAATGTTCAAAGGTAAAAAATCATCCCTAGCTCATTTTAGAATCTTTGGTGCAAGATGTTTCATTCATAACAATGATAAGAAAGTCTTGGACAAATTTGAACCTAAGAGTGACTCAGGAATATTCTTGGGCTATTCTGACCGATCAAGAGCCTATAGGGTATTTAACACCAAAGATCAAGTGGTTGAAGAATCCCCTCATATTTCATTTGATAAAATTAATGATTTTGGCAAAAATGAACAGGTCAGCAAGGAAGAAGAAGATGGGGAATTTCTAGATGGCAAAGAAAAACCGATGGAGAATGAAGAAGAACTGAATCAAGAAAGAAATCAAGGTAATTCTAATGATCAAACCGAAGGAGAGGTCAACTCAGGTAACAATCTTGAAAACTTAAGACTTCTTAGAGATCATCCCTTGGATAACATTATTGGTGGAATTCATGATCCTAGGAAGACTAGATCTCAGCTCAAGGCCATTAATGAACTAGATCAACTTGCCCTTGTGTCCCAAGTAGAGCCCAAGTCTGTAGAGGAAGCTTTACAAGATGAATCATGGATAAATGCTATGCATGAAGAACTAAATCAGTTTGAAAGAAATCAGGTGTGGAGACTTGTCCCTAGACCTACATCTCACCCTGTAATTGGAACCAAATGGGTATATAAAAACAAGTTGAATGAAGAAGGGGTTGTAATGAGAAACAAGGCTCGGCTGGTGGCTAAAGGGTACAACCAGGAACTTGGAGTTGATTTTGAAGAATCATATGCTCCAGTTGCTAGATTAGAAGCCATCAGGATATTATTAGCCTTTGCATCTTCTCATGGAATCAATTTGCAACAAATGGACGTAAAAAGTGCATTTCTAAATGGTATTGTAAAAGAAGATGTCTATGTGGAACAACCCCCTGGTTTTGAAAATAATGAACTTCCTAATCATGTCTTCAAATTGCATAAAGCCTTGTATGGATTAAAGTAGGCTCCTCGGGCATGGTATGAGAGGTTGAGCTCCTTCCTCACCAAAAAGGGATACTCAAGAGGTAAAATTGATCAAACACTGTTTTCCAAGACTCAAGGTAAGGACATACTAATTGTACAAATCTATGTGGATGATATTGTATTTGGGTCTACTAAAACCTCCTTGTGTACTGAATTTGCAAGCTTCATGACTGATGAGTTTGAAATGAGTTTAATGGGTGACTTACAGTTCTTTCTTGGATTGCAGATCTCACAATGTAGAGAGGGATATTTTATAAATCAATCCAAGTACATAAAAGAGATGTTGAAGAAATTTGGCATGGAAAGCTGCAAGCCAATCGAGTCACCCATGGGGACAAATGCAACTTTGGAAGCAGATGTAAAAGGTAACATGGTAGATGTCAAGAAATACAGAGGTATGATCGGATCCCTACTATACTTAACTGCATCAAGGCCAGATATTCAGTTTAGTGTATGCATGTGTGCTAGATATCAGTCTAGTCCTAGGGAATCACATTTAGGAGTTGTCAAGCGTATCTTCCGATACCTTGCAGGCACCCACGAATTGGGGTTGTGGTATCCTACTCACTGCAAACTAGATCTGATTTCATATTCGGATGCTGATTATGCTGGTTGCAAAATTGATAGGAAAAGTACTAGTGGTTATTGTCAATTCCTAGGTGGGTGTTTAATTTCATGGGCTTCTAAAAAGCAACATTCTGTAGCACTCTCCACTGCTGAGGCTTAGTATGTCGCAGTAGGGAGTTGTGGTACACAAGTTCTTTGGATAAAACATCAACTCCAAGACTACAATGTAGATCTTGGTTGTGCACCCATTTTATGTGACAACACTAGTGCTATTAACTTGTCTAAAAATCCCATTCAACACTCTAGGACAAAACACATTGAGATCCGTCATCACTTTCTGAGAGATGAAGTCTCCAAAGGAAATTTCATGCTTCAATTTGTGGAAATTGAAAAACAACTGGCAGACATTTTCACTAAACCCCTGAACAATGACAGATTCTCCACTTTAAGAAGGGAGTTGGGGTTATGCAGAATATCATCTGAAAATTCTTGAAGTATTGATATGTTCTGTTTATGGCTTTCTGTCATTTCTGCAAGTAGTTGTGTCAGTTAAGTGTCTGCTACTGGTAGGGTTGGGGGTTCAACTGATTACTGAAGCAAGCCTGCAAGCTCCTGGTACTGCTACTGGTTAGCTCTGGTGGTCGACCAACGACCGGGCAGTGGTCGACAACGTCATCAGGACAGGATACTGGATGGGTTCTGTGACTACGCAGATGTCGACAATAGACAATCCCATGGTCGACAATGGATCTGTACGGAAGCAAATGACCACTTTAGACAGGTTCCTGGTTGACACTAGTTCTGGTAGGGAATCTTCTGGACTGTTTAAACTGTTTGGGCTCAGATTCATCTTCACTCATTCATCATCATCCATACTTTCCATTCCCTATGTCTTTCTATCTGATCCTGGCCAACATTATTTTTTATTTCAGCATGGATTCTCAAATTGAGGGGGAGAAAAAGTGTAAACTCATTCCTTGATAAAACATTGAATAACCTAACCATATCTTCCAATAAAATCACCAATGTAATCAATAAGAGTAGAGGTTGAGTGTAGTAATGAGGATTTAGACTGTACTACTTCAATAAATTCAAACCATAACTATGATTCTGTCACATGATTTTGAAGACTTATGATTTTTAGTAGTAAGTCGGTTTCTCTACCTGTGCCCGTGCTGAACAGTTAATATAAATCCAAAAATATAGCATGAATGCACGTGGAATACGCCATAACTCTGTCTTCATGGTAGAGCAATGGATTGGATTCTGAGAAACTACTGCCTCCCATTTTAAAAAAAAAATGGATGAAAAATAAGTGAGAGGCATGTGTGTCATGAAGAATCAATCTATCTCTGCTACTATTAAAAATTATTGAGATTGGGCATACTGAGTAACTGGGGATATTGGCGTCTGATAAACGTATATCCTCACGGATAAAAGGTGTGTCCCAGTTAAAAGTGGAATGGTTAGGCATGCTAAGTAGCCGAGATTTCTGACGTGTAAAAAGCGTGTCTCCTCGTGTAGAAAAGTATGTGATAAACCTGACCACAGCTTTCAAAATGATTCCAAAAGGAAAAACTCAAAATTATCTAAAAGGCAGAGGAAAATGGTTGACCAGAGGCATGGCATGCAAAGAAAAGTTGAAAACACTGTTCAGCAAGCACAGCTATTAAAATCATCTCATGAAATCTATTATAAGTTTAAGAAGTCATGTGGAGGAAATTAGATATGGGGCGTAAGCTTATTGGTGCAATACTTTCAAATTCAAGTGAACCACTAGGCCCACTCTACTTGTTTACAAGGTGGTCTCTGCTAAGGGTGGATAGGTTAAATAAATGCTTCATTAAGGAAAGGGTGTACACTTCAATCAATTCCCCCAAAACTTAATTCGGCTGATTAAATCCTGACCCTTCGTTTTCTTCACCAAGCTGTTTCATCTCTTTTTCACCTTCGGTTCCATCAACTTCTGCTCCACCACCTCCTTTCACATCCAACCCTGAGTCGCACGGTGTACTTCTCCGGATTTCATCTCAGCTGTCCTCTCTCACCTCCCAATTCCAATCATTTCAAGAGAACATGAATGCTGCCACCGGGCGCTTGGAACTGAGGGTTCAAAGACTAGAGCAGCAGATGGAGTCCAGATTTATCAAGCAGCAGGAACATTCTGCCCATGCCAGCTCAAGATTTAACCGACTGGTTGGCACTATATCTCTAGTGTCCGAAGAAATGGGTACGTGCATCTCGTTCACCACTGAGCAGAACAAACAATTTCACCGCAATACCATTTCAGAACTCCAGAGACTACGGGTGTACTGTGCACGCATTGTTGGCAAGCCCGCTCCCAAGGCAAAAAAGTGTGAAGATCGACAGTTCCTCGTCCTCTTCGGAGTGACTTTTTGATTTCCCCTCTTTTTGTTGTTGACAAAGGGGGAGAGAGAGTCTTATGTCAATGTCATTGTTGCTAAATAATGCCAAGTCTACTTATGTTATTTTCATCTTACCTTCTCTGTGTTGAGTCACCTGGTAACTAATGCTAGGATGTTTTTGAATAACATATCAAATGAATTGTCTGGCTGAAATAATTGCATGTTTTGTCACAATGACTCATGGTTGTCATCATCAAAAAGGGGGAGAATGTTGCGCATCCCTTTAGTTTTGATGATGACAAAGGATATGTGTGACTAATCAAAGATCTATTATTTTAATAACACAACACATGCAAGATTGATTGATTGCGTCTTCATATGATGGATGTGTCCAAATCAATACTAATCTGAATGCTCAAGTTATTTCAGGTTTACTGAAGTACTAATGAAGTCAACAGATCAGAGGAAGTTTTCAAGGGTTGCCTGTCGACCAGTGAAGAGGTTAGTGTCGACCAGCGAATCCAACAAGACACAGCTCCAGTTACTTTTCCTCTGTACAAGCTTCGGTGGTCAACCAAAGGCCTGCCCGTTGTCGACCACGAAGCAATACAAGCATCAGTCTGAACCATCAATCGTCTGGACATTTACCCCCTGTCGACCAGCGAGAAGGTCGTTGTCGACCACGAGCATCAGCCAGAATAAACAGTCGTCTGGACATTATTCTCTGTCGACCAGCGACAAGATCATGGTCGACCACAGGCGAAGCAGCGTCCAGAACCGAACTCTTACCGAATTCAGTTTCTGTTGAGAGAAACCTGCAAGTTGTTGCTGCAGGTTGTTGGGCGGTTCAGATGATAAGATTCCGCACTGGATTTAAGGAGAGAATCTTGGAAAGAACCAGTCAAACTTATTCAAATCTTTCAGGTAAATCTTTTTTCTGTTTTCTAGCCGATAATCCAATGGATGTGCGCTTAATTATGAATCTCCGCGGGAAAAGCCTATGCTTCGAAAAGAACTAGTACAAAAGGTAAAGATGACAGAGAGCGGGGTGTGGAACACAGAGTATAAGAAAAAGAAAGAATACACCCACGAAGATACTCTGAAAGAGGAAAGAAGGAGTGGCTCTTCAGAAACCACAAAGACTGCACAAGACCGAAGGCATCTTCATTGCTGCAGAAGGAAGACTGACTCAAGGCAAGCAAGACTCCAGCAGCGTCGCAGCTGAAGGCAATCATCTGGAAGTTCCACAGGGAGTCTATTCCTGTTACCTGCAGTCCCAGGCTGAACTCTTTTTCTTTGATTCAAAAGCTCTTGTTCAGTCCTGTTGCATCTTTTGTTCTTTTCATTACATCAAGTGTCAAGCTGTGAGGCAGCGGGTACAAGCTGTGTGTCAGCGGGAAGAAGCTGTGTATCAGCGGTGTGTTGGTTGAGATCAGGAGTTCTCATTTAGTGAAGCCTTGCTCAAGTTGAGCGAGGGGTGGACGTAAGTCTCGGGAAGAGACTGAACCACCTAAAAATCCTGTCTTGTGGTTTTGCTTGTGGTGTGTGCTCTTCTTATTGCTTGCTGTCGCTGTAGTTATCAGTTTTATCTTTGCAACCCATAGTTTGCTTAAGGTCTAGTCGATCTTTGGTTTATAAATTAAAAAAGGGGCTAGATCTATTCACCCCCCCTCTAGATCTATTCAGTCCGTACGCAACAGGGTGGACGTAGGTTGCCGTCGTTGCATCCGAACCACCTAAAAATTGTTGTCCATTGTGTGGTTTGATCCATTTCTTCTACCCCCATTTAGTGTGATTGTTAGTGCGTTTTAATTCTTCCACGTTTTGTATTTCAGATCTGGCATAATCAATCTCTTCTATAATAGATTTTTGGTATATCGAAAGGTGGGTTTGAATTGACAAGGTTAGTCTTGTTCAGACAATAACACTTTGCATGAGCATAATCTTTGGATTCATACCTCCGCCTAGTACCAGAAAACTATCATGGCGCTTGATTTTGATAGATCTAATCTGTATTGTAACAGATCTAAATTTCTAAGTTACCAGTTCATCATATCTGTTCAAATCGGGTAAAAGTTTTCTAAAATTTGTAATCACCCAATTCACCCCCCCCCCCTTGGGTGTCATTGATCGCGGGACTTCAAAGGTGAGGTCGATGCAGCCTTGGAGAACCGTGTTTACAACGGCTTCTGGGAGGAGCCTAAGGTCGACCTCCTGCGAAAGTGAGGTCAACGCAGCTCACGCTGATCGCTTATCAGATTACTGGTTGAGGGTTGTGTGGTCGACGCATTATGATGGTGAGGTCGACGCAACCCTTGTGACATGCTTCTACAATGCTTTCTATGAAGGCTTGAGGTCAACGCCCTGAGAGCCTGAGGTCGACGCGACTGGAAGCGACAGAACACTCGCGAAGAAGTGTCGACACCGAGGGTCCACACTCTCATGCCCCATGCTGGGAAGACGTTCATGTAAGGTTTCGCACAGCACCATCGGGCAACACAGCGGATAACAAAATTTTATTTTGCCCGATCAATATCTCAGGTCATAGGATCAACGATGCTACTGAGACAATTGGATCTTCAGTTGACATTTGGTATAATCAACCATCTGAAGATCCAATAGCGGATCAGTTCAGTGTACATCCTCCAAGGACATACACCTACACATATGTGTTGGTGCCCCGCAGCAATGACCATGAGACTGGTCACTGACACATCATGTGTACTGATTTAATAGGTAATCAAAGTCCCCGAGTGATTACCCTCCAACTAGGAACAGTTTAAGGTATGTGTTCATGTAAAGTCAGTCTCATAATCGAGATCCCATCTCGAGTTGACTTTACAACCACATATCCTAGGGACAACGTAAAGTGACACAATCACATATTTACGCTCAAATATCACTTTATTAATAATAAATAAGATCGTACATATATCGGGTCTACCCGACCCTAAATTGGCCTGTAGCACACCAACACTAACAATCTCCCACTTGAACTACAGCCAATTGCCCATAACTTTGAGGCCCATCTTATCCCGATGACGCTCAAATACAGTCTATGTCAAAGGCTTAGTCAGTGGATCTGTTATGTTATCTTCTGATGGTACACGCTCTACCATCACATCTCCTCGATCAACAATCTCCCGAATAAGGTGGAAGCGCCTGAGAATATGCTTCGACCTTTGGTGAGATCTCGGTTCCTTCGCCTGAGCGATGGCCCCATTATTATCACAAAATAATGGGATGGGAGCTGATATCTCGAGAACTACACCAAGTTCCAAGATGAATTTCTTCATCCAGACGGCTTCCTTAGCAGCTTCAGCTGCAGCAATATATTCTGCCTCAGTCGCCGAGTCTGCAGTCGTATCTTGCTTGGAGCTTCTCCAATTGACTGTCCCTCCATTCAACATGAATACAAATCCAGATATGGATTTACAGTCATCTAGATCTGACTGGAAACTAGAGTCTGTGTAAGCTCTAAGTTGTAGGTCCTCTCCTCCATAAAGCAGAAAAAGATCATTAGCCCTTCGCAAGTACTTAAGGATGCCCTTTATTGCCTTCTAGTGCTCTTCGCCTGGATTTACCTGATATCCACTGACAATGCTTAAAGCATTGGCAACATCAGGCCGTGTACATAGCATTGCATACATGATTGACCCTATTGCCGAAGCATAGGGTACCTTATTCATGAGTGTCACTTCCTCAGAAGTTTTAGGACTCATCCCCTTGGATAGGTAAATTTCATGTATCATGGGAATAAGACCTCTCTTGGAATTTTCCATCCTAAACCTTTTGAGGATAGTGTCTATGTACATGGATTGGGATAATCCTAGCATCCTTTTAGATCTATCTCGATAGATCCTTATGTCCAGCACATAGGATGCTTCTCCCAAATCCTTCATGGAGAAGGTCTTAGATAAGCAAGACTTAGTTGATGTCAACATCCCTACATCATTCCCAATGAGTAAGATGTCATCAACATAAAGGACCAAGAAGGTCACAGAGCTCCCACTAACCTTCTTGTAAACATAGGGTTCATCTTCATTCCGAATGAAGTTGAAAGATTTGACAGTCTCGTCAAATCTTAAGTTCTAGCTTCTAGATGCCTGCTTTAATCCATAAATGGACCTTTGAAGCTTGCATACCTTATTAGGATGTAGCTTGGAGGTGAATCCTTTAGGCTGTACCATGTACACCTCTTCTGACAGATTTCCATTAAGAAAAGCTGTCTTCACATCCATTTGCCAGATCTCATAATCCAGGTATGCAGCAATGGCAAGGAGAATTCTGATTGACTTAACCATGGCTACCGATGAAAAAGTCTCATCATAGTCAATGCCTTACCCTTGACGATATCCTTTCGCCACTAGTCTAGCCTTGTATGTGTCAATCTGTCCATCTGCACCGATTTTCCTTTTGAAAATCCATTTGTATCCGATAGGGACCTTCCCTTCGGGTACATCAACTAAGTTCCAAACTTTGTTGGTGTACATGAACTGGATCTCTGAATCCATTGCCTCTTGCCATTTCTCAGAGTCTACACTACGGATCGCTTCCTGGTACGATTGAGGATCTTCATCCTCATCGATACATACCTTAGAGGACCCCACTGAGACATGTCCAACATATCTCTCAAGTTCTCTCGGTAGTCTACCAGATCTCCGTAGTGTTAATGTTTCATTCTGAATAGGATCAACCGATACAGTCTCATCTAATGAGTTTGTGTCTATGGGTTATGGTTCTTGGACGTCGTCCAATTCTATCTGGCTCCCACTATTTTTCTGGAGAAGATATTCTCTTTCCAGAAATACAGCTCTCTTGGCCACTAAGTCCCTTTGCTCAGAAGGGTGATAGAAATAATATCCAAACGTCTCCTTTGGATATTCCACAAACCTACACTTATCGGTTCTCGACTCAAGCTTATCACTATCGTTCTTCTTTACATGGGCAGGACACCCCCAAATTTTAATGTGATTAAAATTTAGTTTCCTGCCCTTCCATATCTCATATGGTATAGAAGGAACTGATTTACTTGACATCCTATTCAATAAATAAGCTGCAGTCTCTAATGCATAGCCCCAGAGAGACAAGGGTAGTCCTGACATAGACATCATGGAGCGGACCATGTCTAACAAGGTTCTGTTTCTCCTTTCGGATACACCATTGTGCTGTGGTGTATACGGTGGAGTCCACTGAGAAACTATTCCATTGTCTTTAAGATAAGAAGTGAATTCATGGCTCAAGTATTGACCTCCTTGATCCGATCGAAGAGCCTTAATACTTTTGCCAGTCTGTTTCTCTACTTCATTCTTATATTCCTTAAACTTCTCAAAGGCTTGTGACTTATTTCTCATTAAATACACATAACCATATCTGGAGAAGTCATCATTAAAAGAAATGAAATAGAGGTAACCCCCTTTTGCTTCCACGGACATGGGTCCACACACATCTGAGTGTATGAGCTTGAGAAGGTCAACAGCCCTCTCACCATGTCTACTAAAGGGAGCCTTGGTCATTTTCCCCATGAGACATGACTCACAGGTATCAAATGGCTTGTATTCGAACGAATTCAAATACCCAATTGAGTATAAGTGAGAGACTCTTTTCTCACCTACATGACTAAGTCCGCAATGCCATAGATATGCAGAATTCACTTCATCAGCATTGAAAACTTACATAACATTAGAACGTGTATCTAATACATAAAGACCATTGACTAATGAACTATTGGATATAACCAAACCATTATTCATTATAGAGCACCAAGTGCTATTAAAAGCCAATGTATATCTAATGTTATACAAATCAGAGATTGAAATAATGTTCTTAATAATATTAGGAACATAATAACAGTCATTCAGCTCCAGAATGACTCCTGAAGGTAAACTGAGGCGTGCAGTCCCGACAGCTTTGGTAGAAACTAAAGCTCCATTGCCCATCCTCAGTTCAATCTCCTTTTTGCCCAGCCGCCTTCTATTTGCCAGCACCTGCACGGAATTGTAGATATGAGATGCACATCCAGTATCCAATACCCATGATGTGGATTCCATATATGACAAATTAAGGTCTATGACAAAAATACCTTCATTTAGAATTACCTTGCAATTCCTTTTCCAATGCCTTATTTCCCCGCATTGAAAACACTTGTCTTCTTTTTCATTCTTCTTGCCCTTCCCTTTGTCAACCATGGCGAGTTGCTTACCCATGGCCTTTTTCTTTTCCTTCCCTTTGTTACTTGTGGTAGATATTTGGGTGGACTTCCTTTTCTTATTAGTCCGGCCAACAATCATTACAGACGAAGATGGTTTATCTTTCTGCATGGTTCCTTCAGCACTCTTTAACATGTTGAGCAGCTCTGGGAGAGTTGCTTCAATCCTGTTCATGTTAAAGTTCATGATGAAGGAAGAAAAGGAATCAGGCAATGACTGGAGTATAAGATCAATGCATAGTTCAAGATCCAACTTGAACCCCAATGCATTGAGTCTTTCAATCCACTCCATCATTTTCAGTACATGGGCCTGTACTGATGAACCCTCAGACATCCGTGTCCTGAAAAGTCTTTTTAAGATATCATATCTCTCAATCCTACCCTGCTCATCGAAGAGCTGGCGTAGATTGAGAAGTATGCTTCTACAATCAGTCTTTTCAAATTACCTCTGCAGCTCGGGAGTCAGAGAGGCCAACATGTAACATTGGGCAAGGGAGGAGTCTTCAGACCATTTGGCATAAGCCAGTAACTTGCCCTCGTCGGCATCAGGAGCTGGCTCAGAATGAACCGTGTCCAACACGTACGCTATCTTTTCGGCGGTAAGGACTATGCGTAGATTACGCAGCCAATCCGAGTAGTTCGGTCCAGTTAATTTATTTACATCCAAGATGCCGCGGAGGGGGTTGGACGACGACATTGTAATCTGGATAAGAAATAAAAGACAACTTAGCATATGTTCAAATTCTAATTTAGATGTGATTTTCTATCTTAGTTAGTCTCACTATTTTTTGATCGAACTATATAACTCTCGGTATATAGGACGGGAGATCAGCGAGATCAACCTAGTTGGTCGGAATCCCAACGAGACTGATGTACGACCTTGTGAAAAGCACAACAAACCATACACCATCTCAAGGGCAGTCAACATGCACTTGCATCTAATGCAATATCCGATATTCGGTCCCCGAGAAATCATCCCCTTGTGAAAAGCACAACAAAGGATATTCTCAGTTAGATCTAACCATCATTACTACATAGCAATGAGTTCATGACCCGACCCTTGTGGAAAGCACAACAAGGCCGAGTTCAATTCCTCACCCTATTGAGGCCGAGCCTTGGAGTTTAATCCCGCCCCCAAACTCATGGACCTTGTGGAAAGTACAACAAATCCATGAAATGAAGACGTTCATTCACTCCATAATGATGGAGGGCCACGACGACTCTAGAGCCACGCTTACCAGATCTAAAATTTAATCGCGAGAGAATTTAATTTTATCTTGATCTCACCCTAGGTGGTAATATAAATATATCCAATATATTTACCGTACCTAGTAGTTTGCACAAAATAAATGCATCCAATGTAAAATAAAAATGCAAGTGATCATGGACTTTAACCCTAATGTAACTAAGGCATCCGGCCCGCTTCCGAAGTAGCTGGATCGTCCTCGTTGGATGTGCTCCGCGCTTTCAAACTCTGATGCCGCATTAATTACAACTTTTACATGGCACGCAGGCCGGAAAAATGTAAATTACATGTGACTCAAATTTCAGCAGTCCTTAGGGCGAGTACAACAATGGAGGAAGATAGAAGTACATTGGAATTTTAACAGAGAGAGAAAGGAGGTTCGCAGACCCCAATTAATTACATTAATCCAAGTCCATGATCACTTGCCAACCCATTCAAATAAAATCATTCAAGGGTTATTTTCTGAAAATAATCCTTACTTTTGAATTTAAAAATGAGATGTGCAAACAAAAATAGGCTAACTTTGTTTAATTTAAAACTCGAAGCAGAATTAACTAAAATTAAACACACAAGCAAGCCAATACAAGGTAAATAAAGTAAATCACGTAAAGAACCATCATTTTCCACAGGGGCATGTAATTGAGATAATTATTTAAATTTAAATTTAAATTTAATTATCCAATAATCAAATTTAAATTCAAAATTTAAACATGTCAATAATTTAAATTTAAATTCAAACTAATTATCCAATAATTTTGTTTGAAAGTAAAATCAAAATAATGCAATTATCGACAATTAGTAATATTCTAAAATTTAAAATTTGAATTTAATAATTATCTAATAATTAAATTTTAAATATTTGAAATTTCTACATTTAACTTCAATAAAATTCATAATTTAAATTTTTTAATTATCTAATAATTAAAAATCTAAATAATTAAAATTTACTGAAGTAACTTCAATTATTACCATTTTATCTCAAGGTAAATAGTAATTATCTCATCTCGGTAAATTTCAAATCGGTTAAATAAAATTAAACATTTGTCATTTACTTTTGAGATAACACAATTAACCTACAAGATAAAGTTCTATTTAATTTATTGTGCATTTTCATATATATATCCTATATGTATATTTATATATCTGAGCACAATAAATTAAAAACCAAAAAAGTAAATTTTTTTATATTAAAAAAAAATCCCGCGCGGGCGTTAACCAGCGGGCCCGCGCCCGCGTTGCGGGCACCGCCCGCCCCTGCGGGTCAGCGCCCACGGGCGCCGACCAGCGGGCCCCGCGTGCGCCGCCCACGAGGCGCATGCGGCGCACACGCACACGCTGCGGGCGCACCGCGCCCAGGGCGCAGTGCGCCCAAATCGGGCCTGCATTTTTTTTATATATAAAATTTGCTCCAGCGATGCCCAGCATCCTGGAAGAAGCGAGATGCCCAGTATCCACTTCTACAAATAATAATTGAAGATTTTAATTCCCCTACAAACATGGTTCTATACGGCGATAAAACACCGACCAGAGCGTGAACCTGGCTCTGATACCACTGTAAGGTTTCACTCAGTACCATCGGGCAACGCAGCGGACAACAAAAATTTATTTTGCCCGATCCCGGTTGCATAGAAACCTAGATCTGTGCTCTAATCGATGTTTTAATCACCCCAACCCCTAACTACGGGTTGCGTATTTCACCTTGCGCGGAACGACGCTGTCCGCTAAGCCCGATGCAGAATACCGAGCCGCACAGCTGCACGGCCTCTAGAGATGAACCACACGGATCCTTGCGCAGCGACGGTACCCCCGACACGGACCTTCCCCGACCTTTCACCTTCTAGAGAGAGAGAGCAAGAGGAAGGAAGGGGGGAGGAGCTAATCCTCCTCTTTAGGCTTAATGCTTGATTAGCCTTGGAAGAAGTTCGAATGAGCTCACGTAGGTGCTATATATATAGAGTTTGGTCCTTTTTGAAAAGGGCTCTAAAAGACCGAAACTGTATATATATCCTATCTTATATTATACATATGTATTAAGCCCCATTTACACTCCTTTCCAAAAGGAACCAAAAAGGAAATAATACATACATTTGTATAATAATAATCCGTCACCCAAGAATCCATTGTGTGTGATCTTCTAGGCCCATAGTCACTCTAGTTTATGGCCCATTAACTTCTAATTCCCAATTAGAAGTAAATTAAACGTATTCTTCGCTTCTACTAGAGCCGAATAATAGTTTAATTTATTCCGAACCTTTGATCACGTTAGGTCAAGCAAATCCGCGTGATCCTAGAGGACGCCGGGTTTAAACCAGCCTATCTAGTACCTGTAAGTCCACAGTTACTGCATCAATATAATCCCTCGCTCCTTCTATGAGTCTGGTACGATCGAGGGTATGATTTCTGTCAAACCCCATGATCGTGCCATTTGATTATGACCTCCTTAAAGTGTATGACGTCCGTTCTAAACGAACTCACACGACCCTGGCCGGGGATTTAACGGAGCGTCAATGTCATGACCCATTAACTGTCTGATATACACCCGATAGTGAGCGATCCCCTCTTGACCATTGATGATCTTCACACGTATCCTGGAGTGGTTAATGACTCAGCAACTCATGACTTATGGTTAAAGTCACTTAGCTAAGTAATTAAACCATTCCAGTCCTCGTGTAAGATCCGATCAATGTCTCAGGTCAAAGGATCAACGATGCTACTGAGACAGTTGGATCTTCAGTTGACATTAGGTATAATCAACCATCTGAAGATCCAATAACGGATCAGTTCTGTGTACATCCTCCAAGGACATACACCTACACATATGTGTTGGTACCCCGCACCAATGACCATGAGACTGGTCACTGACACATCATGTGTACTGGTTTAATAGGTAATCAAAGTCCCCGAGCGATTACCCTCCAACCAGGAACAGTTTAAGGTATGTGTTCATGTAAAGTCAGTCTCATAATCGAGTTCCCATCTCGAGTTGACTTTACAACCACATATCCTAGGGACAACGTAAAGTGACACAATCGCATATTTACGCTCAAATACCACTTTATTAATAATGAACAAGATCGTACATATATCGGGTCTACCCGACCCTAAATTGGTCTGTAGCACACCAACACTAATAGTTCATGAGGTCGACGCAGTGCGCTATGAGGTCGACCTGTCTTTTAGGTTTTGTTAAACTTGTTCACACCTAGCCAATAAAAGGTTGTATCATGAGTTTCTAAATTAAATCACTGATAGTGGGACATCATCAAAACATCATTTATACAACATTCTCCCCCTTTTCGATGATGGAAACTATGAGTCATTGTGCTCACAGTCTTGTCAGCAAGTTTTGGCATGTGGCGCACAATCAAACAAATTTGAACATAACTATCATGAAGCACACCACGAATACATGAAGGACTCAACATGATATGCAATGAACACATGCACACAAAAATGAAGGCTGACTCCCCCTTTGGCATACAAACAAAATTCTCTCTCCCCCTTTGACATCAGCAAAAACGTGAGGGGTGCTGTAGAGAAAGCAGTGTAGAGTATGAGATGTGGAGAAAATCTCAGAAGAGAGATTCAAGACTAAGACACATTGGAGATAATGACTAGATCAACTCCCAAAACAGATATCTCCCAGCACACAAGCATGTCATGGTAGCAGAGTATGAATTGATGGATTAAAATCAATAATTTTTAGAAGAATTAGAATTCAAGCAACGAATAGGAAAGCGCTCACTCAGGATTACTAGAGCTGATGCACAAAAGGTGAACCAAAGTCCTGGAAAATCCATGTTCAGTCTAACTCATTGAGATCTAGTGTAAGACCCTGAGTCTTTCGGATCTTTATCGGAAAGTTTCGGATCACTCTTGTGGGTCCTGAGTTGTGTTTTACGATCCGCGTGGATTTTTCTCTCGTACAAGTTACGGAACCCAGTGGAGAGTTTATTATTCAATTCATCGACTTGAGGACGCTACAGTTGCGTTGCGTTCCTTCCGAGGATCGTTTAGACTATTTTTTCGTATTTTTCTAAATTAGTATATTTTCAGACAAAAAATTGGAATTTACGAAAATTAGGAAATTCCTAATTTCTTTTTATTTTTAACCCTCTCTCTCTCCTCTCTCACCCTCACGATCTCTCACTCTCTCCCTCATCGTTCTCTCTCTTCTCGCCCTCTTTGCTCCGGCTGCAGACGGAGGAGGTCCGGGGATGAGGTGGCGACGACGTGGAGCTATTTTGGAACGTGCTGGCGTGATGGATGGAGCGTGGGATTGGCGCGATCCCATTCGGTGGATTCGAAGCTCACGGTCGAGCTCGTGCGATGGTTTTCGACGTGGTTTAGTCGCTTCGGTGCGCTAGAACTTTGGTGGAGGTGGGGAGATGGACGCCCTGCACTTCTTCTATGTTCCTCCGTGATTTCATGCTATTTGGTGCGAGAACGAGCGGGTTCCACCTTGGTTTGGGTGAAGCATGCTTTGGGGGGTGTGAGATGGGTTCGCCTCTTTCGTCGACAATTCCTAGCCTAATTAGTCTTATTAGATTCCCTGGCATGTTAGCATTCCATTCCTGCTGGTTTTATCGTAATGGGTTGTCATTTGGGACCGGCATGAGCCCGAGAACCCATGTGACTCAATTAGGGTCGATTCGGTAGAATCGCCCGTTTCCATTGTTTTTGATGTCAAATGGATCCCTTCCGGTATGTGGAAGGTTTGTATCGCATCTAGGGTTGTTTCCCCGTCGTTTAGAAGCGATTGAGGAGTGGAACGGCCGGAATCGGCCCTTCCCCTGTTTTACCCGCCGTAGCGCCTTAGCGGTCCTTTCAGTGACCGCAAGGGTTCTTTTAGCGGCCCAGTGTGTGACCGCTAGGCTACGTTGGGCATCGTGTTAGTTCTATGTCGGTTCAGGTCTTCGCAGTCGTGCGACAGACCGTTTCTCCTGGATCGTGGTACAGTGGATGACTGCTAATCTCTGTCAGCAGTCGTACGATAGACCGCTAAGGGGGTTGTGTAAGTCGGTTTGGCCAAGCAGCCTTACGATAGATCGCTAGGATAGCTGTGGCGGTTCAAAGTTAGACTGCTAGGCATCATTTATGTCGGTTCGAGGTTTTTAAGTCAGTTGGGCTAGTAGTCCTAGCCTTGACCACTTAGTGGCTTTGGCGGTTCAGTATATGACCGCTAGGGTCTGTTTGACAGGTTAAGTCGGTTTCACAGTAGGGGGTTTAACTAGGTCTAGCGGCCAGGTCCTTGACCGCTACCTCCTTCTGGCTGCCCAGCGATAGATTGTTTTCCCCAACATGGTTTTAGAGTTTTGTTCGCTCATGTCTCTGAGTGTGGCGGTCATTCCCATGACCGTTTCACTCGGATGGTGACTCTTGGGTGGACTGTGTATGGCTTTGGGCGGCCCTTGGGTGACCATCATTTGCCTATCTGTATCCTCTATGTGTGAATAGCAGCTCTTCGACTGACCGCTTGGTTTACCTAGCAGTCAGGCATGTGGCCGTTTATTCCCCAGAGTGTTATTTTCCTATTGTTTGGCCTCCATTTGTTTTGGCTTACTCTTGTGGTTTGCCCGTCTTTCCGTGGATGTCTTGGATGTCCTATGAGGGTGATGACCATGTTGAGAGGTGGCCGAGGAGTGCCATTATATCAAGTAGTATTTCGTGATGTTTCAGAGTCATCATTGGTTTCTGGTCAACCCGGCGTGACCCAGTGGTTGACATGTAACCTTGTGACGTCTCGTCAGTCCTGTATGGATCGAGACATGGTTTGGGATGCCTTGAGGTGCTATCTTACCTCAGTTTGCATGTCCATGTGTTTTGAGGGTCTTAGTGATTCCTCAGGTCTCCGTAATTCGTGTTATACGGACACGTGGATCCTGCTGTCCTGTGCCGTTTCCTTTATATGTGTTTTACTGTGATTGGCTTAGGGACTAGGCTGATTGGCAGCTTATTACCGCTATGTGCGATGATCTTGACCCCAAGTCTTGTGACTCAAGGATCATTATGTTGGTAGGTATAGTTGTCTGTCCTGAGTCTGGTGGCAATCTGGTATGCTACCCTTTGTCTAGTGCTTCGTACTATGTGCGATAGTGCATGCATAGCCTATCTGTACTTCAGCACTAGTGTTTTAGAGTCGTTGTGTCTAGTGAGCCTCCACTAGTCGTAGCGCGATGACACGTTCCAGTGTTGGCCCACCTAGGAGTGGTGGTGGGGTAGTTCCCGACAGACGGTTTGTAAGCTAGTTTCCGTGGGCCCCCTTGCCTTGCAGTAGCGTCCTACTGGGGGGTAAAGCTAGCTAGAGGCCTGGCTCAAGGCATTGGGCTTGTGTGTGCACACGTGGTCAGGGGCAGTTGGATGAGCACCGATAGGCGTGACCATGACTACTCACTCGTTACTGTTGTTCCTTGTACTCAGTTCTGTTACGTGTCTCGCTGGCCGTGATCCAGGGTTGCGCAGATACTTGTGGCGCAGTGTAAGACGTCAGTGGACGCATCTGGCTGTTCTTCTTGTGAGGAGGTGCTATTGTCACTTGACGCATGACTCTCGTGCTTATTATCGCGTGACTTGTGCTTCGTGACTGGTTCTCATCATGTTTGACGTGACTTGTTGGGTGGTCTGTTCTTGACTTCACCTGCGGTCCAGTCTTGTGTAGCATACACGACGATCTAGTTGTGTATGTCCGTGTCTTTGACTGTGTAGGTCTTTTATAGGGCTTTTGCCTATTTTGGTAGGCTTCAGTTATGGAGCTTGTGCTTTATCGACGGATAGGTAACGCCTGACTTTGTGAGATCAGGGTTCGCCTTTCTGTTGCAGTTTGGAGTAGCTTAGGGAGCCGTGGTTCGATCGACAGTCGTGTTTCTGGTTTTTACGGCTTTACTTCTTCTTTAGTTGTTCTTCCTCTTGCCTACTCCTACTTTTATAGCTTTACTGTTGTAGTTACTGTTGTTGCTCCTGCTCTTTCCTGCTGTACTGTTTAGCCTTGTTGTTTAGCGTGTTACTGCGTTGTTTCCAGTGGGGATCTGCGTGACCCCTACTGAGCCAGTGACACGAGGCTCACCCCTACTTTTCAGGTGTGAACTTCTTCTTCCTCGTGGTTCATGGCGCGATGCGTCAGTTCATAGTTGCCAGCGTTCTCTGCATCGGGCTTCCCCCAATTTCAGTGTACGTTTTCCTTTCTCTTGGACTGTACTTGTCTTTATTTGGACTACACTCTGTTGATTTAAATTATTAAATTAAAAAAGTAATTTTATTTCTGCTACTTTAGCAAACCTGATTAATGAAATATTAATTGCTTACTGCTTTATCTGGGACTTCAATGCACCACACTCACTCCTTTTATCCCTTCAGAGCTTTATTGCTATTGGGAGGCCTCGCAGGATCCAAGTGTTATCGGGTTTACCCGGTATCCAGAGCCTACTTTGTCACAGATGGTATCAGAGTTGTGATTGTGTGTAAGTACATGGGAACTCGAGATATTACAGTATTCAGAGTCCTTAAGGTCCAGTACAGTCGGCAGCTGGCATCGGTTTTACGATTATTTGTCGTTTTATTTTTCGTGTATGGTCTGGTTCATGCTGTGTTGGCACTGTCCGAGATGGTTTTGCTCTCGTCAAGATGTGACAGAGTGTTTTTTTTTTTTATGGTGGTTGTCTCGGTTATGTTGTACTCGGCAGATTTTGCCGGTACACGTGAATCTGTGGTGCGGTGTTCGAGATGTTTCTGTAATTTGTTCAGATGGCTGGTGATTTTCTCGTTGGTGTGATGGCCGTGCACATTCTTATGTTGCTTTGGTCATCCTAGTCTGAGATTTGTGCAGCCCCTGAGGTGTTAAGCTTGTGTCGTGGTGTTCGATTAGATGCCTTGTTTGCAAGAATGCTCGGGTGAACCTAGGATTTTCCTTCCTGGTGAGCTACTATTGATCGAGCTTGATTCTTCTCCTCTTGTTTGGTGGCATCTTTTCGGAGTAAGCTTTGGAAGTGCTATCTTGGTGAAGCCTTTGTCTTGTGTCTGCTTAAGTGTGGACAGTGTTAATTCTGAACCTGAGTTGCTCTTGTTCGACGGTTGCTTGGCTTTGGACCCAGATTTTATATTTGGGCACCATTGTGCACCGTGTCCGATGTGCCATGTTTGGCGGCTGTTATGCTGTGAAGGTTCAGTTATCATTTCAGGACGTGAGGATAAGATGAGATTAGCGTTTCTTTGTGCTTGTGTTGAAGCTAATGCTCTTCATGGTTTGCACTTTGGCGACTTGTGATCGGTTGTTAGCAGGATCAGTACTCGAGGCTTGGTACGTTGCAATTTCGTATGTTGCGATGGCCCCGAGTGTGTACTGAGATGTGGATGTCAAGTTGTCTTTGATGCCTGTGTGTGTGTGTTGAGCGTGCAGCGGCAGTGTGTGGGCAGATAACACACGGTTCAAGATTGTTCGGTTGGGAGATTCTGACTGCCTGAGAGGTTTATTTCCTCGATGTATCTTTGTCTTGTTAATTTTTACCTTGGTGTTGTTGGTTGCCGTGCCGTTGCTGGAGGCATTATGGTTGTTGGCATTGGCATGTGTGAGGATTAGAGGAATCTGTCGATGTGTTTACTGGTTGAGTACCCTTTTCTTCCTTTATGTTTTTCTTGGATGTCGTGCTCTCGGGACGTGATTATGGTCCTTGAGGTGCGTTCCCCAAGATTGTCGTTGTTGTTGTTGTGGGTCCTTGTTGGTGAGCTGTTCGTGGCATGGCTTGTACATGTTAGCCGTGTGTTCAGCTGTAATTGTGCCTTGATCTGACCCAATTTACAGTTGTGTTCCGTGGTTCTGTGTTCAGTACGGAGCCGGGATTCTACAAGTGCTATTGTTGTTGTTGTTGTTGTTGTCATTTTTTGGTGGTTGTGCTCAGCTTGGGCGGAGTTCCCAGTGAGTCTGATTTGGCATGGTGTGGACCGAGGTTTTGTCATTTGGTTTTGCTGTGCTCTTTTGTCATAATGGAGTTAGAATGCGACTCGAATCAGATGTAATGTCTGAGTGAGGTCTGACTTGATTGTGCTTGTGGTCCAGTGCTGTCGTTGGCGTTCTGCGTGCCAGATTTGTTATTCTTGGTGCGGAAGTCGATGTTGTCGAGTTGTCAGCATGAGTCGTGTCTCTTTTCCCTGCGAAACGGAAGCGATGTTGCCTTGTTTCGGAGGTGTCGGACTTGGGTTCACTTGGGTGCCGTGCTCATTCTGTGGATCAATTTATCTTGAGATCTAGATCGTATGCCTGTGATTGTGGTCTGGTAGTGTTCCTCTGAATTGTATTTTTCGTGATTTGTGTTGCTGTGTTCTAGGTGTTGGTGTTGGCTAATGCTTGGAGAGCGTAGCCAATGTTTGGGTTTGTTCTTCCCTGCTTCTTCTTACTAGTTCCTTTAATTTCAAGGATGAAATTCTTGTAAGAGGGGGAGGACTGTAAGACCCTGAGTCTTTCAGATCTTTATCAGAAAGTTTCGGATCGCTTTTGTGGGTCCTGAGTTGTGTTTTACGATCCACGTGAGTTTTTCTCTCGTACAAGTTACGGAACCCAGTGGAGAGTTCATTATTCAATTCATCGACTCGAGGACGCTACAGTTGCGTTGCGTTCCTTCCGAGGATCGTTTAGACTAGTTTTCCGTATTTTTCTGAATTAATGCATTTTCAGACCAAAAAATAGAATTTAAGAAAATTAGGAAATTCCTAATTTCTTTTTAACCCTCTCCCTCTCCTCTCTCACCCTCACGATCTCTCACTCTCTCCCTCGCTGTTCTCTCTCTTCTTGCCCTCTTTGCTCCGACTGCAGACGGAGGAGGTCCGGGGATGAGGTGGCGATGGCGTGGAGCTGCTGTGGAACATGCTGGCGTGATGGATGGAGCGTGGGATTGGTGCGATCCCATTCGGTGGATTCGAAGCCGACGGTCGAGCTCGTGTGATGGTTTTCGGCGCGGTTTAGTCGCTTCGGCGCGCTAGAACTTCGGTGGAGGTGGGGAGATTGACGCCCTACTCTTCTTCTATGTTCCTCCGTGATTTCACGCTATTCGGTGCCAGAACGAGCGGGTTCTGCCTTGGTTTAGGTGAAGCATGCTTTAGGGGGTGTGAGACGGGTTCGCCTCTTTCGGTGATGATTTTTAGCCTAATTAGTCTTATTAGATTCCCTGGCATGTTAGCATTCCATTCCCGTTGGTTTTATCGTAATTGGTTGTCATTTGGGACCGGTGTGAGCCCGAGAACCCATGTGACTCAATTAGGGTCGATTCGGAAGAATCACCCGTTTCTGTTGTTATGGATGTCAAATGGATCCCTTCCGGTCTGAGGAAGGTTTGTATCGCATCTAGGGTTGTTTCCCCGTCGTTTAGAAGTGATTGGGGCGTGGAACGGCCGGAATCGGCCCTTCCCCCTTTTTACCCGCCGTAGCGCCTTAGCGATCCTTTCAGTGACCGCAAGGGTTCTTCTAGCGGCTGTTGACACCTAAAATATAAAGGCTGAAGCCAAAGCAAGCTCAGGGCTCTGAAGACCAATCAATGGTGCGGCTCCTGTGCCATCCCTGGAAATTCTGAGAATCAGAATAGAAGAGATCCACTACCCCTAACACTCCGATCGGCTGAAGCCATCTCTGGCTAGGCCGTTGCCCAGCACGGCTATCATTCAGATAGTCAGTCTGATAAAAACTATGACAAACTCCCGGCAATCATCTGCCTATCGAAGAAGATCCTCGGACAATTCTGATGCTCATGAAATGGGATTCACATTGCCTCACACCTGTTCGTGAATGCAAGGTGTTAAGCAAGCCTCGGGAATAACAAATATCTACTCTAAGAAGCCCACCAGACCGATGAAGAAGGCCCATTAGATGAAGCCCTGGCTGGCGCCGATACAACAAGCAGATGGGCCCAAGCCCAACACAGGGTGAGCGCGCCGAGATGCTGCATGACAAGCGTGCCGAGGAGCTCATGCCGGTGGAAGAGGGCCATCCCTCTATAAAAGCTGCTACCTTCGACAAGCGCAAAGAGAGAGAAAGAACAGCAGAGGAGAACAAAAAAAGAGAAGAAAATAGAAGAGAGGAGAAGGGTAATCGAAGCAGAAGAGGCCACCGAAAGAAAGAGAGTTTGAGAGCCCGCTAAGAGGTCTGAAGAGAAAAAGAGTCGCAGAAGCTCGGGGAGGAAGATTCAAGGTGGGGTAGTCTGCCAAATTCCCTAAGGGGCTATATTATCCCCTTCCCTATATTCTATTGGAATCTATTTTCCTTTCTTTTGGTCTGCTTTCGAATGATGTTATTTCAGTGGCATCAAATGCCAGCATAACTCTGTGTCAAGGGGCATCGTCTGTATTTAGACTTTCTTTTAGTCTGACTCTCCCTTCTGTACTAAATGTGTATGTGTTCTCCGCAGTAAAACGAAGTATGAGGCTCTATAGTTATCTCTCTTCCTCTTTGCCTCGCTGAAATCTGCTGTAGTCGACCGTAGGCGTGAATGGATTTGGTTCTGTTGTGTGCTTGCCCCTCAGATTAAATGGGTGATTTCTGCTGAATCATTTTTTTTTATAGCTTCAACCCCACAATAGCGATGAGAGCCTGAGACAGTCCATCTCATGGCTTCTCACTAGTGAAGATGGCGAGGGATATGTTTGCATAAAAGTCTACATGAGGCGATCAATGCCCTGGCTCTCAATGAGGCTCTAGAGTGAAAACTTCCCTTTGTTCGGGACGATTTCCTTCCTCTCAGGCCACCTAGAAACCCCGTGAACAGAACCTCTCAAAGCCTTAGGTAGAACACCTTAAAATCCTTGAATAGAACACCCTTGAATCCTCAAAGAAGTCTCTAAAATCCTCAACTCATCACCCCCCTTAAAACTCTCTGAAACCCTGATCCTCGAAGCCTCCCGGCGCGAGTCCCGCGCCGAGTGCCGCCCACGCTGAGTGGGTTTTTCCCATCGCCCCGAGACCTCCGCACCGTTCCTATCGTGCCACAGTCAGCCGCGCCGAGACTCTTCAGCGCCGATGCCCTTAGGAGCCTCCGAGCCCTATAATCCTCAACATGAAGCTCTATCATCCAGGGAAGGAACAACGGTCTTCTACTCAAGTGCATGGGAGCTAAATCAATGGGGTTAACCCCCCCTACATTCTGTAACCCCGTTGGCTTAAGGAGTTCTGCCACTGCATGCTCTCCTATGGCCTCTGCAAGGGGATATTAATAAATACCACGATGAGTGGACATTGTCCCATCGGATTGTGATCCTTATGGATCTCGGGCTACGCCCATTTTTCCTTTGGCTTCCATCTCGGCACTTCGTGGATGGATGACCTACACTCCCCTTTTGGCACAGTCCAAAACAAGGGGAGATGCTGCCAAAATTTATTCACGGCCGTTATCGTATCATGTGATGTTTTCATTAAACCAATGAATCAACCCCCATTGGGTGTGGCAAAGGCCCTGAGAAAGACTATATTGTGGCTCTTTGTTCACTGAAAGAAGAGGATATAATCATTGTTGTGCCCCTGTGGTCATTTGAGTTATCCTATGGTCACTGGGGTCTTTCGACATCATCCTATGGTCATATGAGTTCTGTGGTATTCTTGGTTTTGATAATGGCTAAACACTATTAGTCATTGATGTTTCCACTCTCATGTGACTAACATACGTGATATTTTGTTCATGACAGATATGCCAATGAATGGACAAGACATTCAGTGAGGATGGCAAAAGTGAAAGCTCATTGATCGCGCCCAAGCAAGGATGCGAACACAAGCAAAAGTCGACACGTGACATTCAGCTCGTCACACATCCAAGGTCAATGCACAAAGAAGTACAGCCAAGATAATCCAAGGCCAGAAACTCAGTTGATACCTTTTAGACTATCAAGGGAGATGCCACAGATATGAACGGGCTGCTAAAGGACTCAAGCGACGGAGCTAAAGCGGTTAACGGACCGGCCCGGGATGAACCGGGGTCTGCCCAGCTGGCGATCAATCGCCAGCACAGGGCGGTCGACCGCCCAAGTCAGCAACCCCCAGTTTGCATCTCTCTCAATGGTAGTCGACCGCCAGCCCAGTAGCGGTCGATCGGAAATCCCAGGGAACATCCGTCTACAGCGTTTCTCAGTAGAGGTCGACCGCCAGAAGCCACAGGACGACCGCCAACCCGATGCAGCCATGTTTGACTTCGATTTTCACCTCGAGGCCAGCCCCTTTCCATGGATTTGTTTAATCAAAACTCACCTAATCTCCCATAATTTGTGGATCTGGTCTGGGGGATGTCTATGGACCATTCAAAGTCTATAAAACCAACACAAGGAGGGTTAGAAACCCTAATGCTTCAAGGGGATTCAAGGGAGGCTGCAAGGGTGTGTTCAAGGGAGAGGAGTTCGAGTACTGTAGCCATGAACAGTACTCCGGGAAGAAGTTCTTCATCAAATCCTCAAGTGATTGAAGCTACTTCAAGAGGAGATCAAGCCCAAGCCAAGAGAAGATAAAGTTGTATACTTCATCCTCCTCATCATCTCAAGGGTGATCTAAACTGCATCCTCAAACCTCTTCATCAACTCAAGAAGATCAAAGGAAGATCCAAGCTAAGCTACATCCATAGTCTTCCTCATCAACTAGAAGAGATTCAAGGAAGATCATCTCTCAAGGAAGAAGACACCATCGAAGTATCAGATTCAAGCTCCTGCAACTCAGAAAAGATCTTTTTACTTTGAGCATATTCTATATCTTGTTTGAGTGATTTCTATTTGATCTCTTTCCATTTCTTTCAAACAATCAAAATTGAAGATCGTCCCTACCGGTGGTTAGTAGGAAGGCAATCAGAAGTTCTTCGATCTGTGGTGATTGACGTCCCTACCGGTGGTTAGTAGGAAGGTAATCGGAAGTTTTCCGATCTGCGGTGTTGACGTCCCTACCTGTGGTTAGTAGGAAGGTAATCGGAGGTCTTTCTGATTTGCGGTTCAGTGCGAGGCACTAGTGGAGCCTCACTGGATTTTGTGAGGGGTGGACGTAGGACTAGGGATTCCGTCTGAACCACGTTAAAATCTCGTGTGTTGTGATTTGCTTGTGCGATTGCTTTATGTTAGATGCATGCTTAGGTTTAATATCTATATTGTGTAATCATCTTGCTAAGAAAATCATTTGTGTCCTTCGTCAAGCTAGTTATATTCCGCTGCTATTATCATCATCTAGCTTTAAAGAGGGTTGCATAGCGAAAAGAGGGGCAGATCTATTCACCCCTCCTCTCTAGATCCGCTGACCACTACTCAACAAGTGGTATCAGAGACTAATCTCTCATTATGGGGTCCAACGACTTTGAGGGAATTGGTGGCTTAGCCTCCAAGGGTTTTCTACCTGAAGAACATTATGTGAACATGCCTCCTTATTTTACTGGAGCTAATTATCCCTATTGGAAACATCGCATGCAGGTGTTCATTCACGCCCAAGACTACGAACTTTGGTGAGTGATCAGTAAAGGTCCGTATGAGCTACCGGATGATGAGGACTTGTGGACCAAAGAACAAATAAGGTAATCCACTGTCAACTGGAGTGCTAAACACATCATGCAATGCTCACTCCATCCAGTTGAATTCTCAAGAGTGGCTACCTGCGCATCTGCAAAACTAATGTGGGATAAGTTAGAGGTAATCTATGAAGGAACCTCTCAGGTACGAGAAACAAAAGCCAACATTTTAATTTCTGAATATGAAATGTTCCGCATGAAGCCTGATGAGTCAATTCAGAATATGTATGCTCGGTTAACTGTACTTACTAATAGTCTAACTGATTTGGGAAAGAAATACTCAGAACAGGAAATTATGAGAAAGATTCTCAGATCATTGACTCCCGCATGGCACACAAAGGCTACCGTGGTTGAAGAATCGAGAGATCTCGCAACTACCAAGGTAGATGAACTCATTGGGTCATTAATGACCTATGAGATCAACCTTAAGAACAAAGAGGCTGAGGTACCTAAGAAAAAGCCCCTAGCTCTTAAAGCAGGACCCGGCGGTCAAGGCTCTTCTGATGAAGGTGAGGATTCAACAAGTGAGCGAGATAAGGATGACGTAGCCATGCTCACACGTAAGTTCAGAAAATTCATGAGAAAGGAAAGGTAAGAGCTTCATGAGAGGAAGGTCAAAGGTAAGAAATGGTTTCAAATCTAATTTTGAAAACTCTAAGAAATCTGATAAAATCATTTACTATTCTTGCAATAAACCAGGACATTTCAAGAATGATTGTCCCAACAGATTCAGAAAAGTCAACAAATGGAAGGGCAAGAAGAAGAACAAGGCCATGGTGTCCACATGGAGCGATGAAGAGGAAAGTGATGACGGAACTAGCTCCTCAGATAAAGAAAAAGAAGATCTTTATCTTATGGCCAAAGGTGATGAAGAAACTGAGGTAAATTCTCCATTTGAAGATTATACAATTGATGATTGGGAGGATGCATATATACAACTCATGGAAAAATATGAAATGTACAAAAAGGAGAATAAATCATTGAAAAAGAAAATTAACTCATTTGTGCATAATCATGATATGAATGATAAGAATGCTCAATTTGAAACTGAAATTGAAGATCTTAAGAAAATGATTGAGAACTTGGAGGAAGGAAGAAAAGAAATGGCTGACTTGGAAACTGAAAATGAAGATTTGAGAAATGAGATTGATAGCATGAAGCTAAAAATGTAAACCTATAAAAAAGACAGCAAATTGAGCAATGAAAAGTATGAAGCTGTCAAACAAGTCAACATTCAACTCCTGCAAAACATTGAAAACTTACAAAAAGAATTGAAGGATAAGCAACAATCTTTGAAAAAATTTGTGGATGGAAGAGAAAACCTAGATGCTTTGCTAGGAACCAGAATGAACTTCAACAAGGAAGGGTTGAGTTTTGAACCTACAAACAAAAGGCCAATTGGGCTAAAAACAGTCACATTTGTTTCCTCTTTTGATGCTTCAACCTCAAAAATAACATCCAAAGGAAAAGAAAAGATTGAAGAGGCAGTAACTGAAATTCCCAAAAAGTTTATCCAAAAACCTAAGAAAGGTCGACCTTCCACACAGCATAGGTCAACACTTCTTGGCCATTGCATGCTCAATCTTCCAGATATCACCATAACTGGATTGCACATTCATATAGGCCAACACCACCCTACTTTTGTGGAAATTATGATTCATGTGCTCATCAATCTTATAAGTTTCAATCTCCTAAGTGGTAAAACAATCACTTTCAACCCAAAACCAACCAACGGCCTCAATGGTTTAAGAAGTAAACCTCCTCAAATTTCCACAAAATCTAACAAAGAGATTCTAAACAAAAAGTGAATGTCAAGATTGAAAGGAAAAATCAAATCCCTGCTCTAAGCAAACAAAACATGAATGTTAAGAAGGTTTGGATTCCAAAAGAAATGGTTTCATGTTTTAAAAATTTAAAAAGTTTGATGGTACCCAAATTTAGTTGGGTTCCAAATACCATTGCTTAATTACTTGTGTAGGAGTGTCTTGCAGCCATGCATAACAGGTGGTACCTTGATAGCGGTTGTTCAAGACACATGACTGGAGACAAATCAAAATTTTATTTCTTAGAGGAAAAGGATGGAGGATACGTCACATTCGGAGGGAACAACAAAGGAAAAATCATTAGAACAGGTAATGTGGGTAAGAATCTCTCCAACTCTATTGAAAATGTGTTGTTAGTTGAAAGATTGAAATATAACTTGCTCAGCATAAGTCAATTGTGTGATAAAGGTCACAAAGTGTTGTTTGATTCTTATGATTATAAAATCTTTGAACCAAAATCTGACAAGGTAAAATTTTCTGGCAAGAGAGTCAACAATGTTTACATGATTGACTTAGATGATCCTGCTTATTCAAACATTTGTCTTGCTGCACCAAAATCTGAAATTGCATAGTTATGGCATCGTAGACTAGGACATGCTAGCTACAATGTCTTACATAAACTGTTAAAGCATTCAATGGTGAAAGGGTTGCCTGAATTATCATTTAAACAAGAAAATAAGTTGTGTGATGCATGTGCCCTAGGTAAACAAAAAAGAAAATCTTTCAAAGGAAGATCTGAAAATACATCATCCAAACCACTCGAGCTAATTCATATGGACATGTTTGGCCCAACCAGAACTGCTAGCTTAAGTGGTAGAAAATATGGATATGTCTTGGTGGATGACTTTTCTAGATTCACATGGGTTTTCTTTCTCACACATAAAAATGATACTTTTGATGAGTTTCAGGCACTCTACATGAAGATAAAGCAGGATGGTGAGTTTAAAATTTCCAAGATTCAATCTGATCATGGTGGTGAATTTAAAAATACTAATTTCTATAATCTTTGCAGGGCTGAAGGAATTTTCCAATAGTTTTCTTCACCAAGAACCCCAGAGCAAAATGGTGTAGTTGAAAGGAGGAACCGAACACTTATAGAAATGGCAAGAACCATACTTGCCGAATGGCAGCTTCCAAGGACATTTTGGGCTGAAGCGGTAAACTCGGCATGTTACATTATCAACCGCTCTATGGTAAGGCCACACACCAAAAAGACTCCTTATGAGTTGTTGAAAGGTAAAAAGCCTTCTCTCACACACATGAAAGTATTTGGGTCAAAATGCTTCATCCACAATAATGACAAAAGAGATTTAGATAAATTCGAGCCCAAGAGCGATGAAGGTATATTCCTTGGATATTCTGATAGATCTAGGACTTATAGAATTTACAATATCAAGAGTCAAACTGTGGAAGAATCACCCCATGTTTCTTTTGATGAATGTCATGATGATTCTAACAATGATAACTCTTGCAGGAAAAACGATGAAGATGGGGAATTCTCCTGATGACTATGAAGTCCACTCAACATTCTCCTGGGAGATTTATGTATCAACATATGTGGCACTCTCATGAGAATTTCTTAGACTTTGTAAAGGATAGCTGGAACAAATATTCTCAAACTGATGTTCACCCTTTTGTTACTCTACAGTACAAATTAAAATGCTTGAAGGCTGATTTACAAAAATGGAACAAAGAAATCTTTGGCAACATATTTCAAGCTAAGAGCAAAACTGAGGCTCTTGTAGCACAGGCTCAAATGAAATTTGATTCTGATCCCTCTGTTAACAACCGTATACTGATGCAGAAAGCTAATGCTGATTTGCGTCTTATTCTATCTAGAGAGGAGGTGTATTGGTATCAAAAGTCTAGGGTGGAATGGATTTCTTGTGGTGATCGTAACACCCAATTTTCCACCATTACACCCAAGTTAAAAGGCAGAGGAACTTCATTCACAAGTTAAAAATTAATGAGGAGTGGGTGAATGATCAAGATGTTCTAGCTGATGGTGCAGTGGACTTCTTTAAGTCCCTTCTGTCCTCTGAACCTCATACAATTGATGATAGGATAATTGAAGCAATCCCTTCTTTGATTAATAATGAGCAGAATTCTTCTTTGTGCTTAATTCCCTCAGCAGATGAGGTGAAGAAAGTTATGCTTTCTTTGTCTGGAAATAGCTCCCCTGGGCCAGATGGATTCTCTGGGGGTTTTTTCTCCCATTGCTGGGATATAGTTGCAGACGATGTGGTGAATACTGTCCAAAGCTTTTTCCAGGGGTGGGGACTACCTCAAGGCATCACCTCTACTACTATCTGCCTTGTCCCTAAGAAGAAAAGTCCCTCTACATTTGCTGATTTCAGGCCAATCAGTTTGTGCAATTTTACTTATAAAATTGTTTCAAAAATTCTATGTGAGAGGTTGAGTTCTATTCTTCCAATGATTATTTCAAAGGAGCAAAGTGGATTTGTATATGGCAGACACCTTGCTGACAATTTTCTGATGGCAAAGGAGATGATTATAGATATTGATAAGCCTGTGAGGGACCATAATATAATCATGCAACTTGATATGGCTAAAGCTTATGATCGTTTGGAATGGGACTTTCTGTTCATGGTCCTTAGGAGCTTTGGTTTTTGCAGCAGATTTGTTTCCTTGATTTCCCAATTGCTAGTTAACTGCTGGTTTTCTATCTCTTTTAATGGTCAAATAAAAGGTTACTTTAAGTCCACCAGAGGTGTTCGCCAAGGAGATCCCCTTGCTCCATCTTTATTCATTATTGCTGAAGAGGTCATGAGTAGGGGTCTTGCACAGCTTTTCCAGTCTGGTCGGTGTAAATATTTTCATCTCTCTAGAAGGGTTCAGCCCATAACTCATTTACTTTATGCTGATGATTCTTTGATATTCATTAATGGTTGTACGGCCTCCATAAAGCAGTTAATGTTGTTCCTGGGGAGATACCAAGCTGCATCTGGTCAATGCATCAATGCTCACAAAAGTTATTTCCTAACTGCTAAGAAAATGCCTCAGTGCTCTATTGCCCGGATAACTCAGTTGACTGGGTACTGCTCAAGGATTGCCAGCATCACTTACCTCGGTATTCCTCTCTTCAAGGGTCGTGTGAAGACTTATCACTTTAAGTATCTCATTGATAAAACCAACATCAGATTGGCTGGTTGGCAAAGTAAGCTATTATCACAGGCAGGCAGACTGGTCCTAATTAGGATAGTTTTATCTGCTATTCCTGTATACACAGCTAATGCAGCCTCAATCCCATACACTATTCTTAAACGGATTGGGAGTATTTGCTCAAATTTTTTCTGGCAGGGCTATGAAAATTCCCACAGGAAGCATTGGGTTTCATGGGATAGAATCTGCTGTCCGATAGAAGAAGGAGGTCTTGGAATCAGAGGTTTGAAGGAAATTCAGCTATGCTTTTATGTGAAATTGATTTGGCAGGCTATAAACAGCAACTCCCCCTGGGCTATTTTTGTTAGAAGCAAATATCTCAATGGTCGGCATATTTCAGATTGCAAAGTTCCTTTCCTGGCAGGTATTAAGAAACAAGACTTTGAGAAGGCTTAAATCATCTACATGGCAGGCTCCAGAATGATTATCCAGGATGGGGCCAACACTAATTTTCTCAAGGACTGCTGGTGCAAAGACACATCCCTGGCTACTCTTTTTTCTTTGCAGCTTGACTCAGACTCCTTGAACTGCTCTGTTCAAGAGGCCTTAGCTAATCGCCTTCATCCAGTCTGGGATAAAGTTGAAGACCTGCAATTGAAAGACCAACTTCAAGCGATGGTCTTACAAAGAGGAGAAGACATCTCTGTTTGGGCTCTTTCAAGCTCAGGTAAATTCAGTTTTAAAACTGCGCACAACATATGCAGAATTCAAACTCCTCGGCCGGATGTAAAGTTTAGAAATCTTTGGCAGAAATACCTCTCTCCCCGAGCTTCCATATTTTGTTGGAAGGTTTTATGTCAAGCTATTCCTGTTGATAGCTTAATTCAGAAGAGTGGTATAAACATGGCCTCCTGCTGCAACTGCTGCTCTTCTGTCCAGAATACTGAAGACATGGACCATCTATTTGTTAATCGTGATATAGCTACTTTCCTTTGGAATAGATTTGGATCTCTGATCAATGCAAGTTGTCTGGAACTTAACAATATTATAAGTAGGCTGAAGTTTGCTATGAATAAGGCTGCTCTTTATAAATCGAAAGCATTTATATCTCTATTGTTAATCATCATGATTATCTGGGAGATCTGGAAATATAGATGCAGAGTGAGATATGAAGGTAAATACTTCAGTTTTTCCAATACTGCAGATCATATAATTACAGAAGTTGCATATGTTGTTAGCAAGACAAAGTTTAAGCAAGGGGTCAACACAGATTATCAGGAAATCCTGCAGGAATTTGGCATTGCTCTCTCCTACTCCCATCCAAGCTTCCTTAGTGTTCGCTGGGTTGCTCCTGCTGAGGGTCTAGCTTTAAATGTGGACGGTGCAAGTAAGGGAAACCTGGGTTTAACAGGGGGGTGGCTGCATTAGAAACAAAAATGGGAAGCTTTTCATGGGGTTTGCCTTCTTCTATGGCTCTGGTACAAATATGGCTGCAGAAGGTCGTGCTTTGCTGGATGGATTAAGGCTGGCACAGGTCCATGGCATCTCTTTGGCTGTGATATATACTGATTCAATGGCTTTAATTGATATGTTGGCTTCTAAAAGAGACCCCCCGTGGACTCTTCTCCCCTGGTGGCAGGAACTTCTACAATTGTTTCCAACCTTTCACTGCCCTATTGTTCACTCCTATAGAGAGTCTAACCAAGTGGCAGATGCATTAGCCAATTATGCAGTAGCTAAGGGAAGTAGCTCTGTATTTTCATGTATTCGGGAGCTGCCATTGCTGGCCAAGGGGTAAGTTTTGGCTGATGCTTGGGGTTTGCCAAACATCCGCATTAAGCTTGTATAGGATTTTTCTCCATTTTACATACAAGAGGTTTTATCCTCTATTGATGATGTAATTACATTCTGATAGCAATAAAATGAGCATCTAGTGGGCGATTGGTGGAGTGAGAACATTCCCGTCCTTTGGATGGGGGTGCACTCTCCCTATTCTCTTCCTAGATGACTGGCTTTATAAAAAAAAAGATGGGGAATTCCTAAGCATGAAGGACAAGAGTGATTCTCCACAAAAAGAAATACAAGAAGATGTTGATCAAGCTGAATCAAGCAATGCAAGGGATCAAGCTCCAGGAGAAGGTAATGATTCTACAAACATTAGAATTCTTAAGGATCATCCTTTAGAAAACGGCATTGGTAGCTTGAATGACTCACCTAGAACAAGGTCACATTTTAAGATTGTGGAAGAATTAGATCAACTTGCTCTTGTCTCTCAACTTGAACCCAAAAATATTGATGAAGTATTAAAAGATGAAAACTGGATAAATTCAATGCAAGACGAGTTAAACCAGTTTGAGAGAAATAAAGTTTGGCATCTTGTTCCTAGACCTTCATCACAATCTGTCATAGGCACTAAGTGGGTTTTTAGGAACAAACTAAGTGAGGATGGTAAGATAAAAAGAAACAAGGCCAGATTGGTGGCTCAAGGGTATAATCAAGAGTTTGAGGTAGATTTTGATGAATCTTATGCCCCAGTTGCCAGACTCGAAGCCATCAGAATTTTACTTACTTTTGCATGCTCCCTTAGAATAAAGCTGTATCAAATGGATGTAAAAGGTGCTTTCTTGAATGGCTTGATCAAAGAAGAAGTCTATGTTGAGTAGCCCCCTGGCTTTGAGAATTCTTACCATGCAGATTTTGTATACAAGCTAGACAGGGCGCTTTATGGACTTAAGCAAGCACCAAGAGCTTGGTATGAGAGACTAAGCTCGTTCCTCATTGCAAAAGGGTACACACGAGGTAAGGTAGATCAAATACTTTTCACCAAGATGTAAGATAAGAACATCTTGATTGTTCAAATTTATGTTGATGATATTATGTTTGGTTCTACTAAATCTGAAATGTGTGAGGAATTTGCTAACCTCATGATTAGCGAATTTGAGATGAGCCTAATGGGAGAACTCCAATTCTTTCTCGGTTTGCAGGTCAACCAAGGATAAGATGGTTGCTTCATAAGTCAAGCCAAATACATCAAGGAGCTGTTGAAACGATTTGACATGGCAAATAGCAAAATCATTGCAACTCCTATGAGCACCTCAACTTCAGTAGATTCAAATGAAAATGATAAATTGGTGGATGCAAAGGTCTATAGAGATATGATTGGTTCTTTGCTTTATTTGACTGCATCCCGACCAGATATACAGTTTAGTGTATGCCTTTGTGCTAGATTTTAAGCTAGTCCTAGAGAATCCCATTTGATTGCCGTCAAACGTATCCTTAGATATCTTGCCGGCACTCAAGATTTAGGATTGTGGTATCCATCATCATATGATTTATCTCTTATATCTTATTTTGATACGGACTACGCTGGATGCAAGCTGGATCGTAAGAGTACTAGTGGCTATTGCCAGTTTCTAGGCGGGTGTTTAGTTTCTTAGGCTTCCAAGAAACAACACTCGGTTGCCCTCTCAACCGCGGAGGCAGAATATGTTGTTGCGGGGAGCTGTGGCACCCAAGTGTTGTGGATTAAACGCTAACTCCAAGACTATCAAGTAGATCTTGGTTGTGTCCCGATTCTATGTGATAACACTAGTGCTATCAACCTTGCAAAAAATCCAGTCCAGCACTCTAGGACTAAGCATATTGAGATTATGCATCACTTCATTAGAGATGAGGTCGTTAAAAGAAACTTTGAGCTGCATTTTGTTGATACTCTAAATCAAATTGCTGACATCTTCACCAAGTCCTTATGTAATGACAGGTTTTCAACACTCAAAAGGGAGCTTGGTCTCTGCAGACCTCAGGCCACTAAAAATTGAAATGACGATCATGTTCAATTTATGTCATTTTGCATATGGTGTAGTATAGCATGTCATGATGCATAATAAAATTGAATTCATGTTCATAATGTATTGCATGGTTTGTGTAGCATCTTTCTTACATGGCCATGGTATATTAAATGTTGATGTATGGAAAGGCAGGTTATGCTTGCCTAGAAGCACTCAATATGCGTGAGGTTTCACCTCCGCCAAGTACCATATGCCAATGTCGCATATAGGCCATATAGTAAGGGGGAGTTGTCCTTGTGCAGCATTCATGCATATGTTTCATCTTCATTCTGTTGCATTTAATAAGTGTACAACCATGTGTTGGGTCATGCATCTCATGCCTGCCAAATTCATGTCAACCCCTGCATGTTTCATGTCATTCTCCTCTTGACAGTTATCATTAGACTTGCTTCCACACATAACTCCTTGAGTGCAATCATTGCATATCCTTAGGGGAAGTCTTGATGCTTTTCTTAATTTCTTGTGCTTCCATGGCTTACAGTCTGAATATGAGATCATGAGACTGACAAACATATGGTGTGAGAGCTTTCTATTATATGAACTGATGATTGTCTATTCAATGAAAATGGTTCAAATTTAATGATTTCCTTGTAGTTCTGATATATTTTGTTTGAAATCATCTATGTTCTGTGGTTTTAATAGACTTTAACTAAAGATTGCATGTTATGTCTTGAATGGCTGCCCTGAAATCTGAAAATCTAAACCTCATGACAATCTTGGTGATACACTCAGGCTTAGTATTGTTTTTAAACATCTTGATGAGCTGGAATTCTTGAAAATCAATTTGACAGAGTAATGATATTGTTGCACAGAGAAATATGTCACGTCATCAAATCAAGTGACGAATGATATGTCATGATGTGCCCCTGTTATCTCTGTCTTAATACTTTTGGACTCTAGGCAGAGCAATGGCATAATTGCTGAGAAATATATCCTCTCATCAAAGAATTGAGATATGATATGTCATGACATGACTTTGCTATCTCTGTTCATCCTGAAGCATGACAGTCAGTCTTACCAAATACCTAGGAATACTGGCGTCTAAACAACGTGTATTCTTACGGCTTGGAGGCATGTACTAAACTTGATTGCTCGTAAAAAGTGAGTCATGTGCCTTCAAATGCGAAAGATACTGTCAATCGAAGTTGCTGCAATCATAAAATTCCATGCTTCAGTCTTGCTTGTTTAGCCTCAATACGTGCTTTTGTGTTATTCTCTTTGTAGTTATTGAATATGGATATATAAGACAAAGATAGGTTAAACGCTGCCATGATATGCACCTTTAGTTCATTTCTATTAAATCTTGGATGTAACTATTTTTCGAACTCTGTTGATGATCTCGGATTTCATTAGCTTTGAACCATATATGTTGCTCGCGGTATGTTTCCGGTTTGCATATAATGGCTTGCTCTCAACTCCTTTCACCTCTGGTCTCACAGACATCTGTCACCTTCTCTACCTTATCCCTCCCTTTTTGCTGTTGTCAAAGGGGGACAATTCTTTATGTGAGTCCTTTGTTAGATTTATGTGTTATCGCGTTGTCAAAGGGGCGAGAATATTTTGTTGTGAGTCATCCCTTGCTTTGTGAGTTGTCATTGGGGGATGAGTGAATTATGTACGGGGGAGAAACTTTTGTGCACTTTTGTGTATGAGTGATGAGGGAGTCTTCATATGTGTATGTGATGGGGTTTGCATAATTACATCGCATTCATATCCGCATTCATATCTGCATTCCCATATTCTCATTATCATGGATCTTGAGTTGCATATGTTGCATTTGCTATAACTTTTGCCATTCTTGATATTACTGCCACATAATGACTCACAGTGTTGCCATCATGAAAAAGAGGGAGAATGTTGTGCCTCTGTGGTCATTTGAGTTATCCTATGGTCACTGGGGTCATTTGACATCATCCTATGGTCATATCAGTTCTGTGGTATTCTTGGTTTTGATAATGGCTAAACACTATTAGTCATTGATATTTCCACTCTCATGTGACTAACTTACGTGATGTTCTGTTCATGACAGATATGCCAATGAATGGACAAGGCATTCAGTGAGGATGGCAAAAGTGAAAGCTCATTGATCGCGCCCAAGCAAGGATGCGAACATAAGCAAAAGTCGACACGTGATATTCGGCTCATCACACATCCAAGGTCAATGCACAAAGAAGTACAGCCAAAAGAATCCAAGGCCAGAGACTCAGTTGATACCTTTTAGACTATCAAGGGAGATGCCACAGATATGAACGGGCTGCTAAAGGACTCAAGCGACGGAGCTAAAGCGGTTAACGGACTGACCCGGGATGAACCGGGGTCTGCCCAGCTGGCGGTCGACCGCCCCAGTCAGCAACCCCTAGTTTGCATCTCTCTCCGTGGCGGTCGACCGCCAGCCCAGTAGCGGTCGACCGAAAATCCCAGGGAACATCCATCTACAGCGTTTCTCAGTAGAGGTCGACCGCGAGAAGCCACAGGTCGACCGCCAGCCCCGATGCCGCCATGTTTGACTTCGATTTCCACCTCGAGGCCAGCCCCTTTCCATGGATTTGTTTAATCAAAACTCACCTAATCTCCCATGATTTGTAGATCTGGTCTGGGGGATGTCTATGGACCATTCAAAGTATATAAAACGAGCACAAGGAGGGTTAGAAACCCTAATGCTTCAAGGGGATTCAAGGGAGGCTGCAAGGGTGTGTTCAAGGGAGAGGAGTTCAAGTACTGTAGCCGTGAACAGTACTCCGGGAAGAATTTCTTCATCAAATCCTCAAGTGATTGAAGCTACTTCAAGAGGAGATCAAGCCCAAGCCAAGAGAAGATAAAGCTGCATACTTCATCCTCCTCATCATCTCAAGGGTGATCTAAAATGCATCCTCAAACCTCTTCATCAACTCAAGAAGATCAAAGGAAGATCCAAGCTACATCCATAGTCTTCCTCATCAACTAGAAGAGATTCAAGGAAGATCATCTCTCAAGGAAGAAGACAACATCGAAGCATCAGATTCAAGCTCCTGCAACTCAGACAAGATCTTTTTACTTTGAGCATATTCTATATCTTGTTTGAGTGATTTCTATTTGTTCTCTTTCCATTTCTTTCAAACAATCAAAACTGAAGATCGTCCCTACCGATGGTTAGTAGGAAGGCAATCGGAAGTTCTCCGATCTACGGTGATTGACGTCCCTACCGGTGGTTAGTAGGATGGCAATCGGAAGTTTTACGATCTGCGGTGTTGACGTCCCTACATGTGGTTAGTAGGAAGGTAATCGGAGGTCTTTCTGATTTACGGTTCAGTGCGAGGCACTAGTGTAGCCTCATCGGATCTGGTGAGGGGTGGACGTAGGACTAGGGATTCAGTCCGAACCACCTTAAAATCTCGTGTGTTGTGGTTTGCTTGTGCGATTGCTTTATGTTAGATGTATGCTTAGGTATAATATCTATATTACGTAATCATCTTACTAAGAAAATCATTTGTGTCCTTCATCAAGCTAGTTATATTCCGCTGCTATTATCATCATCTAGCTTTAAAGAGGGTTGCATAGCGAAAAGAGGGGCAGATCTATTCACTCCTCCCCTCTAGATCCGCTTACCACTACTCAACAATCATGACGGTCACATGGTCTCCCTAGACCTTTCGTGGATGAGTTTACCCCCACCTTTCAGCTTACCTGAACATCACCGTTGATGAGCCCATGAAACCCTTACTAAACATAAGAGATCCCCCCAATAGGATCCATCAAAACCCATAATCTCACAAAGCCCTCAAAGCACCTAAAACCTAAAGAAATCCTTCTTATCTGTGCCATATATCCTCCCAGCGCAGCCCCCTATCGGCGCAAGTTCCGTGCCAGGTGATGGGCACACCGGGACAGTGGTCGCGCCGAGCACACACGGCGCCCATACCCCTTATGCTCACTACCACGCCGAGGCATACCGCGCCGAGGTCCCATCGCACCGGTTTGCCTTCGCGCCGATCCCTATTCGCGCCGGTTCATCTTAACACCAACTACCATTCAAACACCCAACTTCCCAGCAACCTTAATGAGCCTTAAACTCAATCTAAACCCAATGTCCTAACCTCATCAGCCTCCCTGCCAACCTGCATCATATCATGGGGAATCATGCTTCTCTACCCAAGTCTAAGGGAGCTAAATCAACGAGGTTTTACCCCCCTCACATTATACCATTTGACTGCAATATCTTCTGCTAGCCCTGCTGACCTTTGGAGTCCTACCACTGCATGTCCTCCAATGGTTTCTTATGGGGATATCAACAAATACCATGATAGTGGATATTGTCCCATCACACTTAGATCCTCCTGGATCTCGGGCTACGCCCATCCTTCCTTTGGCTTCCATCTCGGCACTCCGTGGATGGATGACCTATATTCCCACTTGGCATAGATCAAGATAAGGGAATGTGCTGCTGAATTTACTTCGCACATTATTATCATATCTTGCATCGCATGATTATTCACACGCATTTCACATCCTACGAATGAAGTCAGCATCGTAGTCTTATCTTGTCTTGCCCCTAGGGCATCCTCTCTTGACAATTAATCAAGGGTTGTCATCTTTCTTAGAGGACGTAATTAACGTCATAACCTTCATGGTATGACGGACTCCGAGTTTCGACACGAACATCATAATTGACTGACTGAGTCAGATCGAGCGCATAATAAATTGTCACTTCGGTGACTGACACGTCTAATAAAAATAACTAATAAATAAATAAATCCATACAAATAAATAATTAATAAATCAAGATAAAAGATCGGGTTCCACAACTCTGGCACGCCCGGTGGGACTTGAGTCTCCCTTCATCTCTTTGCCAAGAGGGGATGCCGTCGGGGGCTTCCCCCAAGAATGTTGACTGTTTGTCTACTTATCTCAGGTGAACGATGACGTCATCGGGACTCACCGGTCTTGACTTCGGCCCCGCGATCATCGCCGACCACGCTGAACACGGGTACCTTGCGATGCCCATGGTTCTCGGCTCCTTCCCACTAGCTGTAGGCTTCCCCAACTTCTTGGGGTTGGCCTTTGCCAACATGCTGCAGATGGAACCCTCAGAGCCTACAGAGGAGAGGATCGTAGAGAAGGTCGAGGCCCCGGAGGCTCGATGCTGTGCTGGCTCACCTATGAGCCCAACTCAAGTCGCCAACTGCATGGTGCATCATATTGCTCACGAGACCCGCCCCGTCCCTGCCAAGAATTTCGGGAAGCGCCGACACCAGAACCCCCGAAGGAAGGCTGCTGCTGCTGTGACCGGACGTCTCTCCATGTCCGGCAAGTCTATGCTGATCGGGGGAGTTCGCATCTTTCTGGATGGACGCAAAGCTCGAGTAAGCCCGGATCAGGTGATCCCCGCTGTGCCTGTCCACAACTCTTATCAGGCTCTTTCTGCAAGGAGAGCCGAGAAGGAAGAAGCCGGCCGCCATGGCCAGAGAAGGTTGGCCCCCGAGCCAAGAAGATTCAAGTAGGTTTGGGTCCCCAAGAAGGTTCAGCCTGCCTACCAAGATGCACCAGTCCAACACCGCTCTAGATTTACTGGAGCAGATGAGAACAAGCAGATGGGCCTTGCCCCGAAGAAGGAAGAAACGGTCGTGGACCCTCCACGCCGTGGAAGCTTTAGGGCCTACTCCCGATAGGCCAACATCCCTGCTATGGGAGGAAGATTTTAGCAAACTGCCGAAAGAGCTCGGCTTGCTTACATCCCTCCGATGGGAGGCCGACAGCTATCCCCAGCCCTACATCAGGGCCGAGGACAAGAAGAGATGACCAATTTGGTCAGAAGCTATTTTAGGGGATTAGGCAACCCCTCCCTGGGTCAACAATGACTGTTACAAGTAGCCGTGGCTGAAGAAGATCACTGGTCATCAATGGCCGTGGAAGAAGAAGAAGACGGAAGAATGACGTCATCGGTCGATGATAACGGGTATGAAGACGGCTTGGATATCCAAGCCAATGAAGCTACTCCTCACTAGGAGGAAAGGAGAAGGGTCTCTGTATTTTAAAGGCTCACCTTCCCAGAGAATGTAAAAAGGAGGGTTTGCAGACAGAGAAAAAGGATCTTAATTTCCACTTGCAACATGGCTGGCGTGTTTGGCCACTATGGAAGATTGCCTGAGGAGCCTCAGGAGCTGGCCCAGTTGGCCACAAGGCCGGGGCCGAGTACTCGAAGGGCGGAAGCCGCAAAAGAAAAGCTGGCGGCAACCAAGGGGAAGCAAACCCTGGCTCACCTCCAACAACATGATAAGGCCGTTATTCTCACCGCAAATGTGGTGACGGCAGAAGAAGAAGAAGATGTCTTGCTTGACATCCTACATGAGGATGCACCTGGCGAGACGACAGAGGCCATCCCCAGCACTGCAGCTATGGATCCGGCCGTACTAATGATACTCCAAAGGTACCGCCAGGGGATAGAACTACTGAAGAAGCAATTGATGGAGAAGACAGAGCAGTCTTCGGCCGCCAAGCAGCCTGATATGCAGGCCGAGTCATCACGGGGAGCCGCCAACCAAAGTGACTTCCCACCACTCTACACCCTACCTCAGCAGGCAGAACCGAGTTTGGTGACAACTCAGGAACACCCACCACAGCCGCTGATGCCGTCGGTGCTACCACAAGTGCACCAGACACCTCCGCTGCTACGCCCTCCTCCGCAGGCGACCACCCTGGTCACCCCCTATTTGCAACCGACACATTTCTACCCAGAGCCGGTTGATCCGACCATCATGAGCAAGATGATGGTGGAAAGAATGGTCGAGCGGAAGCTTGCTGAAAGAAGTGAAGGTGATTATGTCGCATTTGATGCATATGGGGTTCCATACCCGCCACATCATACTGCCAAGCGGCTCCCTCCTTGGATTAGCAAGCCGCCAAAATTTGACAAGTTCAACGGGAAGGGATCACCAAAAGAACATGTCGCCTACTACATGACCGTCATGGGTGACCTAGCCACCGATGAGTCATATTTGCTGAAATTTTTCGGGTCCTCACTCACGGGGCTCGCATTTAAATGGTACTCCAGCCTCCCAGCCGAGTCGATCAGCGACTGGTCGGACATGTAGAGGAAGTTCAGAGAAAGATTTCATGTCACAGAGAGGGAGGTCACAGTGGCCGAACTCTATTCAACAAGACAAAGAGAAGATGAGACGGCCCTTGACTACATCAAGAGGTGGAGGAACCTCGGAATGAGATGCAAGCGGCCCCCACATCAGGAGGACGATGTACAGATCTACAAGCAGAACCTCAGAAGAGAGGTGCTGGAAAAGATGATTGGCATGGAAATTCAATTGTTCGACCACCTAAATAATATTGTGGCCGAGGTAGAAGCCTTCCTGGCAAAACCTGCCCCAACATCAAATATTGCCACTGCACAAAAGGGCAAGGCAGCAGAGCGGCGCCAGGCACCTAAAGAAGCGAACGCCCTTGATATTAAGGCATTTGAACAACAAAAAGACAAAGGCAAGAAGACATCTGCTCCTCAGCCTGTTAAGACCGACGATGGCAAAGAAGGCCCATCACTCCGGGACAAGATGAAGAAGGCCTACTCTTTCCCGAAGGAGAAGACTAGGATCTTGTTTGACTGAGTTACCCAGTATGACAAGATCACCATGCCTGAGCCAAAGAGGTCGGAGGACCTGAATAGAAGAGACAGGCCAAGATTTTGCCCTTACCACCAGATGTTGGGACATCCGATTGAAGACTGTTATGTTTTCAAGGATATTATCAAAAGCATGGTGAGGAAAGAAGAAATAGAGTTGGGGGAGTACAAGGTTGACCCTCCACAACCACATGAGGCGCCTCTAAGAAGAGCCGCCGTCAACATGGTCTCTTTATATCAAGCACTGCCTGAGGAGACCGCAGAAGCCAGTACTCAGCACACCTATGAAGCCTGCTTTCTGGCCCCAATGAAAGAACAAGAGGGATGGCAGCAAGTCCCTGCAAGAACTAAGAAGAAGGGCACGTCTCGCCCAATAGCGGGGGTACATATTCGTGGCATCACACCGCGACCCCCTTTGCTAGTGGCAAAACCTGCGTGGACCAACCCACCTGCAATCATTAGAATACCTAGCCACAACTAGAGGAGGCAGACTCCGTTGCCGGCAGTCAAGAAAATTAGTCCATAAGTCTGGCGGCTATAGGACTACATAAATGGGCTAGATGATTATGTACAACCTGAGCTAGAACCTTTAGTGGTACGGGATCATGTCCTGTGGCAGGAGCTAGAACAGCTTTCACTAAAACAAGAAGAGGAAGCTGACAAAGCATCAAACAAGGATGGCAACATGTTCTGGGGGCAAGCGCCAGCCGAAGAAAAGAAAAGAAGACGAAGAAACAAAAGAAGGGCCGGCATGGCTAGAAAGGGTATAATCCTTTCTTGCAACACCCTCTCTGCTCTGTTCAATTTGCCTGGTGAGGTGGATGAAGAAGAGATATGCTTTACACCTGCCACCATGGAAAGTCAGGCCGAAGCCGCAACTGCTACACATGCAACCCGGTCAGGCCGAAGATGGGGGCGTCAACCGCCCGCCAACCACAACATTATCTTCAGGGGGGAACAACCCTATAAAATACCCCCTCTAGAGGTTAGGGGAGTCCAAATCCCTCCTCCGTCAGGCCTATACAACTAGAGTGGGGGCAGCACTGCCGCTTCTTCCTTCCTAGAATTTGTGAAGATGTTAAAGGGGAGGCAGCTATGCCGGGATGCCGAACCAGCAACTGGGGGCATTAACCCGCAACTCCAGCAATCTTCCAAATTGCCAGATGAAGAAGAAGCTGGCCCGGCAGCAGCCAGTGAAGGACACCAGGGAGACGACCCCAAGCAGAAGGGTGCAGTCTCTGAGTCCGATGAAGCAGGCCCATTAAGGGCTACAGTCCAAGACTCTTCCAAACCCAGGTGGGTAGAAGAAATGAAGCTATCCAATGTCCGGGCAGGAAGTCAGGTAGTCAAGCTGTTAAAAAAGCTCTCGGCAAGATTCACTGTATGGGAAATCCTCTCTCTGAGTGAAGAGACCCGATAGGTGATTATTACTACTTTGCAGACGCCTGCTCAATATGAAGCCTGCCTCGCTGAGGCACTACCGGAGGCCAGCATGACCTTCACTCAGGAGGACATGTTGCTCCCCACTACCAGCCACAACAGACCTATGTATATGAGGGGGCATCTAAATGGTCGGGAGTTGAACAGAATCCTGGTGGATCCCGGGGCGACTGTCAACATCCTGCCCTACAGGATATATGAGAGACACTACTTCAACGTGCGTCTTCAAAAGGTTAGAGATATACGTATTGCCGGCTTCAACCAAAAGTGTGAGGTGTCACTAGGAGTAGTGGAGTTCACACACACTCTAGCAGACTTTGTCACAAAGGTGTAGTTTCATGTCATCGATTCTCGCACCTCATACAAGGCGCTGCTTGGCCGCCCCTGGCTACACGAGAACATGGTGGTACCTTCCACGCTCCACCAGTGCATCAAATATAACCTGGAAGGGAAGGAGGAAAGAGTATTTGCTGATCTCCACCTATTCGAAGTGTTCGAGTGCCACTTGGCGGATGCCCCTCTATATGCAGAACGGTCGCAGAAGGCCCCTGAAGCCAAGACCTCTTCCAGCACAACAAAAAGTACCTCCGGAGCCGAATGGTTCCCTCTGCCGCCGCGTGGATATGTTAATCCCCAGATGGTCTCACACATCACTGTCACTGGGAATGTGGGCCGGATAGCACCTCCTGCCATCTACCCCGAAGCTAATGAAGTCAGGGTCGACCAGCAGCACGACCACATCGGGATCCCAGAGGGCCTTACCATGCCAATTCTCAGTCTCGATAATGTCATTGTCGAGTCTTTCAAAGCTTGGGATGTGGCACAGATAGATGGCCCCAGCAGCTTGTTCTACACCGTTGAGGAGCACCCTACACAAGAAGATACTGATTGTCATCTGCCTGAAGATATAGAAGACCCGTCAATGCCCATACAGGGGTTGACATTTATAACGAGTCGAATGGCCAAGATGTTCCAGAAGCAGCACATCCCCTCTGGCCAGCCTCGCAAGAAGAAAGAAGAATTCCAGAACCTGTGGTATCCCTCGAGCCTGGATAAAGAAATAAAATGTGTCTCTCAACACCCAGGGTTGGGCTATACCCTCGAGGAATATTATTACAGCGGACGCTATGAAGTGGATACCATTTTCGCTTTCTACCCAACTGAGGATAACTCACTGGGGGCAACTTTTGATGAACACCCAGCAGAAGCTGAATACACTGAGCCAGCTCAACCAAGAAGTCTGGAATCAGAGGCCATATTCCCTTGCCGATGCTGGGAATAGGTCTACCCTGAACAAGCAGCTCTTCAAGCCAAATTCGACATAGCTAGCAGTAGTGAAGCTGAAGATGTTGAAGAAGCGGGGCTGCCTCCCTCCAACAGCCCTCCTCTGATGGCGATGCCAGCACTTCTTGAACCAGTCAAGGGAGCTTCTCCTAAGCCTGAACAAGAGATAGATGTTGCTAGAAAAGAAAAAGCTACCTCCACTGAAGATATGGTGATCCAAGGGAGTGAGACCTTCTCACCCTGTACCATGGAGCTGCAGTGCTACTCCGACTCAATAACAGACAATCACCGGTCCCTAGCGACTGCAACCCCCTCAGCCAGGGATGAGGCAATCGACTCATCCCTTGGAACTACTATTGATGTAGATTTGTCGGCAGAGCAATTCATACAGCCGCTACCAGCCGAACCAGAGATTCCTGATGAACCTCAGATAAGGCAAAATGAAGAGATCGAGGTCCTCGACCTCGAAGATGATATACCAGACTTTGTTGGCCTTCAACCTGCACCCCCAAAGATAGAATACGGAGGCCAAGCAACAGTCGATGAACTGATAGAAGTCAACTTGGGAGATGGGGATGACCCCAGCCTAACCTTCCTCAATGCCCAGTTATCTACTGAAGAACAGGGGATGTATATCCAACTGCTGCAGGAATATCGGGATTGCTTTGCCTGGATCTACAAGGAAATGCCGGGACTGAGCCCCGCAGTCTCACAGCATGAGCTGACCATAAACCCTGAAGCCGAATCGGTGAAGCAGCCGCCGCGACGCATGAGGCCAGAGCTCATCACTCAAATATGCAAGGAAGTTGACAAGCTCATTGACGTGGGTTTCGTCGAAGAAAATCAATATACCACGTGGCTAGCCAATATTGTGCCCGTGAAGAAGAAGAATGGACAGATTCGGATATGTGTTGACTTTCGAGATCTGAATAAAGCCTGCCCAAAAGATGACTTCCCAGTGCCGATAATGGAGGTCATGATAGATGCAACAACCGGTCATGAGGCCCTATCATGCATGGATGGGTCATCCGGCTACAACCAGATATGGATCGGGGAACATGACCGGGTCCACACCGCCTTCCGAACCCCCAAGGGCATTTATCATTATAAGAGGATGCCGTTCGGGTTAAAGAATGCCAGTGCAACTTATCAGTGGGCGATGACTAGAATATTTGATAAGTTGCTCTACCATATGGTCGAGTGCTACATAGACGACCTGGTTGTCAAGACCAGAAAGAAAGAAGACCATCTGCAAGACCTCTGAGTTATTTTCTAGAGGCTGAGGCAGTATGAATTGAAGATCAAGCCTATGAAGTGTGCGTTCGGAGTTTCGAGTGGAAAGTTCTTGGGTTTCATTTTCAGATATTGGGGAATTGAGATAGATCCCGCAAAGATCAAGGCGATCCAGGAGCTACCTTCACCAAGGAACCTCTCGGAGCTGAGATCTCTTCAAGGCCGCCTGGCGTACATCCGACGGTTTATATCCAACTTGTCAGGGCGATGCCACCCCTTCCATAAACTAATGATGAAAGATGTTCCCTTCTACTGGGACGAAGAATGTCAGACAGCCTTTGACAAGCTGAAGGATTATCTGAAGACTTCTCCAGTGCTGGGTGTGCCGGTGAAGGGACAGCCGCTCATCCTCTACATAGCAGCCACGTATAACTCCCTGCGGGCAATGCTAACCTAGAATAATGAAGAAGGAAAGAATCAAGCCCTCTATTACCTCAGTCGAATAATGGTCAGAACTGAGCAGAGGTACACCTACATCGAGAAGATCTGCCTGGCACTAGTCTTCGCGGTCAAAAAGCTCCGACACTATATGTGTGGAACGCACTAAATTTCGTTGGACGAAAATATCGTGGTATCGATGGTTATATCGATTCGGGATCATCTGTCCCACCGGGCGTGCCAGCTTGTGGAACGCACTAAATTTTGGGTGTGAAGGTATCGAGATATTGGTGGTCTTTTTATCGGTTTATCTAGTGCGAGGGCATGCCAGTCACCTAGGTGACAATGTGTTCGGGCTTCAAGACTGGAGTGGTCCGAAGCCCGGGGTGCGCTCCATCTGACTGATCAGATGATTGTGGATATCGGGTCGGGACTGGAGACCCGTCGCTCCATAAAGGCCGCGACGTTAATTACATCCCCTCGGAGAGGGGAAGACCTCTGATTAATCACCAAGAAAAGGGGCCAAATGACCTAAAGATCGTTTTTCATTAAAGCATGCGAGTTGGGTTGACATGATTTAAACCCTCCGCATCGGTATGCAAAATGGTGTTCAAAACCATACAAATACTTGCTGCGAGTGCGGCGAATTTAATGAAAGTGCGGGATTAGATCCCGGTATATATACATCAGCCACTAACGGAGAATCCAGTATTCGGTCGGGAGTTCATAATTGAAGCATCGGGGATAACAACAAAGACATTTGGATATCTGCCGTAGGTACGGCACGTTTCATATGGGTGCGGGATCAGATCCCGGAAGAAGTGGGTCAAGTTGATGAACTATCGGTCCAAGAGGTGCACGGATCATGACCATGTTGGGGATCCCGAGGTCCACGTCCGATACCATGGGGCATCATTGCATAGTCCGGGGGAGCGGATCATTGCATAGTCCGGGGGAGCGGGTTGTTAAGTGTAAAGCCAAAACTCGACAATGTGCGCCCTCGCACGCGGATTGACCTGCGCGGTCAGGTCGTGGGGGTCAAGGGGGCAACGCCCCTTGCGGGGGTTTCCGGGGGTAGCGCCCCCGGAACAAAATTTGGATTATAGTGGAGGGGAGACCTTTGATCAGTTTTCTATTAACTTGAATTGCATGTTTTCTTTTATTTTCTTGATCACCTTCTTTCTTCCAGGCACGCCGGATTGAGGAAGCAAAGGGGATGGGGGCGTCGGTTTAAGTGTATTAAGAGGGGCGCGCCGGTTAAGGATGTTAAGGGGGGGCGCGCCGGTTCAAGATGTTAAGGGGGGGCGCGCCGGTTCTATGGCAAGAAGGAAGGGGTTCCAAGGACGCGCCGGAATAGGCAATGAACAGTATAGCGCGCCGGTTTAATGGGATAATGCAAGGGGGCGCGCCGGATAGCTGCAAGGAAAATGAAATGGGTTTTGAGTGTGGGGTTAAACCGGCGCGGGGGGGTACCGCGCCGGATTAATCCACGTCGGATTAGGGGGCGCCGGATTAAGCATTGTATAGCTTCTTTCAACCCGTTTGTGCTCTGTTTCTTCTTTCCTTCAACTGCAAGTTGATTTATTGATTGGTTTGTTCATCTTATTGATGGATTACGTCTGTGGAAAGGAGGTTTAAGCATTTTAATTGTTTACTCAGGTGGATTATCGTGATGATTCGAGTGTTTTATTAGAACAGTTTGCTGTGCAGGAACTTGGAAGTTTAGTTTGTCTCAGTGGTTTAGTGTGTTTGTCTGTCTGTTCTTACGCATTCTCTGTTCTTACATGTTCTTCCTCTGGCAAAATTTGGGCAGCACCTCCCCCGGACTGACGATTGCCAGAGAAAATAGAGGAACACCAAGTGGATTGCTCCAGGGTGAACCTCAAAATGTAGACCTCACGCGGTCCGGTAACCCAAGTGTGAGTGTGGAAAAGCTCGAGGACTAGCCTTCAAGAGCTCTCACGACTCACGGGTAATGATCCCTCGAAGGGGAACAAGTGGGGAGGGAGATCAAAAAGCACTGGAGACCAAGTAGGAAGGGGGGGGCTACAGCCTGAACGTATTCCGAAGGGGGAGAAGAAGATGCAACATATCAGAAAAAGAGGATCTCTCGAAGGATCGTTTTCATTTCACCACGAGGGGGGGGTGCAAATACATGGGCTCTTCATGCATCTAAAGAAAAGAACCGAAGGGAAGAATACATCGGAGGAAAGAAAAAGAAACAAAGGGGAGAGGAGAGCTATATCTCCCTCACCTCACTCTCTGCTCTCTCCTTCTCTTTTCTCACTTCACTTCGCTCTCACAGGAACACTGGCTTCGGGCTTCAAGGAGTTTCTCCCCCTCCAACCTTCCAACCGATTTAAGCTTTGCCTGGGCGCTCCTTTTATAGGGGCCGGAGGCCCTGTTTTGGAGGGATGCCCTCTGGATTCTTCTTCCTCCCGTTGGTTCCTTGTTTCCCGCAACCACCACTGCTACTACTGATGTTGGTGACGTTGCCCTGCTGCTGCTGTCGACGTTACCTCCGCCGAGGCTCTAGTGTGACCGGGAGGGGGGCAGAGGCATGGCCTCCTCCTCCGCTGGCACATCCACCGCGAGCCACGTTGCTATCATCATTTGCCGGAGGATGGGTGGTCGATCGACGGAATGAGCGTTCGGCGGGATGGGGCTCGAGAACTTCCATTCACGGCATATGCACGGTTGCCCGCCGGATCGAAGGGGAGCTTTAACCATTTTAGGCTTGTTCGTCATCATGCCGTTCCCAGGAAACAGGGGACCGTATTGATGACGGGACGGGTTGGTTGCGGCGCCGGATAAAGGCTTCAGAGAATAGATTGATTTTAAACTAAGCACGCCGTATTAGCACTCCAAAATGGGCGCGCCGGTTTAGTGCATTCAAAGGGGTGGCCCTTCAACGGGAGCATGCCGTTTTAACATAAAGCAAGGGAGTTCATGGGGCGCGCCGGAATAGCATCTTGTAAAGGGCGCGCCGATTTAAGGCCCCCTTAGGGGCGCGCCGGTTTAAGGCTATGCCATTCCGGTTTAAGGCTATGCCACGCCAGTTTAAAGCTATGCCACGCCGGTTTAAGCGTCAAAGGGCTCCCCCCCAGCTTAGTGGCGATTCGGACAGATGCTTGCCCTCCTGTGTTCCTTTAGTTGTGAGCCTCCGAGTCTCGATTCAGGGCTTTGAGTGATTTCCGGTGTATGCCGAGCAGGCGTTCAGACTCCTGAGTTTCTTTGATTCGACCTTCGGCATTGCCGACTTGGGAGCCGTGGCTAGCTCTTCAACCCGAGGGGCTTCTTTGTTGGGTGGCGGAGCACCGGGTAGGTATTCGTCCTTCTTGGAGGGGGCACAGGGTTTATTCAGCCTTTTCGTCTTCGACTCGCTCTCGAGTGCTGAGACGTGCATGTCGTATGATCATCATCATTTTTTGACGTCCACAATATGCCATCGCATGAAGTTAAGCTGATTTCCAAGGAGGATCCGCTTAAATACATCATGTCCCAACCGGCCCTCAAAGGCCGTTTAGGCAAATGGGCGGTGATTCTTATGGAGTATGATATCTCCTATGTACCGCAAAAGGCCGTCAAGGGACAAGCTATTGCAAATGGGCGTCTATTGCAGACTTCTTTGCTGAGCATCCAGTACCTGAAGACTGCCCCCTGGAACCGGAGCTTCCTGAAGATGAAACCTTAGAGGTCAGCCAGGTGCAGCTTTATCTATGGCAGTTGTATTTTGACGGCGCTTCCAGAATTGACACCTCAGCAACTAGATCAGCCAGAGTCCGGGCGGGGGCAGGCGTAGTCTTGTAATCTCCAGAAGGAGAAGTCATACATACATCCTATTCAATAAACAAGCCTTGCACAAACCATGAAGCAGAATATGAAGCCCTCATAATCGGGTTACAGATCACTCTGTCCATGGGGATTCAAATGCTAGAAGCATTCGGGGACTCCATGCTAGTTATAAAACAGTTGGAAGGGGAGTTCGATGTGCGGAAGCAAGAACTCATTCCTTATTACCATCTGGCTCACCGCCTAATGACAAGATTCTATTTCATTAGCATCAAGCACGTCAGCCGAGGACATAATGCTCAAGCTGACGCCCTCGCAAAGCTAGCCAACTCTTTGGCACTCTCGCCTGATACAAGCCTGAATATAACAGTAATCAATCGGCGGCAGGTCCCCAGTGTGACAGAAGCTTTAGCCGATGAACAAGCAAATGAAGTGGCGGCTGTAGAAGGAATCCAGCAGTCCGATTGGCGGGAGCATCTCCTGCATTGGTTTCAGCACCAGCAACTCCCGAAAGAGAAAGGATGGAGAATGAAGCTCCTTAGAGTCAAGGACTCTTATGAGATGAGGAATGGAACGTTGTTTCGGATAATGGCAGATGCCCAAAAGAAGATCTTACTTCGTTGCTTATCCCCAGGGGAAGCCGGGCAGGTTATGCACAAAGTCCATGATGGGTCAGCCGGGGCACACCAGGTCGGTCTGAAAATGAAAATTGAAATAAAGAAACTGGGCTACTATTGGCCCTCTATGTTTGACGATTGCTGCAAGTTTGCCAAAGCCTGTCAGAGGTGTCAAGAACATGCCACTGTGTCAAGAAGGCCACCTGTGCCACTGCATCCTACCATCCTAAGCTAGCCGTTTGCTTAATGGGGTACGGACGTGGTAGGGCCACTACCAGCATCTTCATCAGGATGCAAATATATCTTAGCAGCTATAGACTACTTCTCCAGATGGGCAGAGGCAGTAGCATTGAGAGAAGTAACGGGAGAACTAGTCGCCAGATTCTTCTGACAAAATATAATATTCCGATATGGAGTACCCAGCCGAATCATCTCTGACAACGGTAATCACTTCAAGAATTAGAAGGTGTACCGACTAGCCGACAAATACAAGATTGATTGGAGGGCATCATCGCCCTACTACCCTCAAGCCAACGGACTTGCAGAAGTCTTCAACAAGACACTATGCACTCTGCTAGCAAAGACTGTCAAGGCTAACAAAAGAGATTGTGAAGAAAAGATGTACGAAGCACTCTGGGCTTACCGTACAGTCTATAAAACCCCGGCTGGCTGCTCACCTTACTCCCTGGTGCATGGGTCGGAGGCTGTGGTGCCAATCGAATTAGAGGTCCCCTCAATGCGGATCGCCATCCAGCATGGATTGGTAAGCAGCGAGCAGACCAACATAGAAAGAAGACTGGAGGAGCTCACCGAGCATGAAGGAAAGCGTCTCCGTGCGCAACAAAATATCCAACTCTACCAAGCCCGCATGGCCCGTGCTTTCAATAAGCTGGTCAAAGGACGGGAATTCAAGAAGGGTGACCTGGTAATGGTTAAAAGAAGAGAAGTGATGGCCTCCAACCCCAAAGGGAAGTTGGTTGAAAATTGGGTTGGACCATATGTCGTCTGCCAACTATATGAAGGAGGTGCGTACGTCCTTGTAGATCACAAAGGAGTTGTCCAGTTCTCTCCCCTTAATGGAAAACATATGAAGCTATATCACACAGTTCAACCGGCATTCCCAGAATGAGCTATACCTACCCTTGGTCTAACGGCATTCCGCCCTAACCGAGCTCTTTCCACCTTAGTCTAGCGACACTCTGCCCTAGCTAAGTTCCACATACCTTGGTCTAGTGGCAATCCGCCCTAGCTAAGTTCCACATACCTTGGTCTAGTGGCACTCCGCCCTAGCTAAGTTCTACCTACCTTAGTCTAGTGGCACTCCGCCCTAGCTAAGTTCCACATACCTTAGTCTAGTGGCACGACGCCCTAGCTAAGTTCTACCTACCTTAGTCTAGTGGCACTCTGCCCTAGCTAAGTTCCACATACCTTGGTCTAGTGGCACTCTGCCTTAGTTAAGATTTACCTACCTTAGTCTAGTGGCACCCCGCCCTAGCTAAGTTCTACCCACCTTGGTCTAGTGGCATTCCGCCCTGACTGAGCTCTATCTGCCTTAGTCTAGTGACACTCTGCCCTAGCTAAGTTTTACCTACCTTAGTCTAGTGGCACCCCGCCCTAGTTAAGTTCTACCCACCTTGGTCTAGTGGCATTCCGCCCTGACCGAGCTCTATCTGCTTTAGTCTAGGGGCACTCTGCCCTAGCTAAGTTTTACCTACCTTAGTCTAGTGGCACTCTGCCTTAGCTAAGTTTTATCTACCTTAGTCTAGTGGCACCCCGCCCTAGCTAAGTTCTACCCACCTTGGTCTAGTGGCATTCCGCCCTGACCGAGCTCTATCTGCTTTAGTCTAGGGGCACTCTGCCCTAGCTAAGTTTTACCTACCTTAGTCTAGTGGCACTCTGCCTTAGCTAAGTTTTATCTACCTTAGTCTAGTGGCACCCCGCCCTAGCTAAGTTCTACCCACCTTGGTCTAGTGGCATTCCGCCCTGACCGAGCTCTATCTGCCTTAGTCTAGTGACACTCTACCCTAGCTAAGTTTTACCTACCTTAGTCTAGTGGCACTCTGCCTTAGCTAAGTTTTACCAACCTTAGTCTAGTGGCACCCCGCCCTAGCTAAGTTCTACCCACCTTGGTCTAGTGGCATTCCGTCCTGACCGAGCTCTATCTGCCTTAGTCTAGTGGCACTCTGCCCTAGATAAGTTTTACCTACCTTAGTCTAGTGGCCCTCTGCCCTGGCTAAGTTTTACCTACCTTAGTCTAGTGGCACCCCACCCTAGCTAAGTTCTACCTACCTTAGTCTAGTGGCACTCCGCCCTGGCCGAGCTCTATCCACCTTGGCCTAGTGGCACTCCGTCCTGGTCGAGCTCTAATATATATATATATATATATGTATAATGACATATAAAAAATAGCATTGCCATTGCGGGCCTTTCGCCCGAATCAGCACAAAATCTGCCCTTTGCATTAGCATTACCTTCTTGCTAACGAATAAACCCTTTTCTCGGCGCAAGACTTCGTGTCCTAGTCGACCCTTCTACAGCATTTCCATTGCGGGCCTTCCACCCGAATCGGCACAAAACCTGCCCTTTGCGTTAGCATTACCTTCTTGCTAATGAATGAACCCTCTTTCTCGACGCAAGACTTCGTGTCCTAGCCGACCCTTCTACAACATTGCCATTACGTGCCCTATGCCCGAATAGACATGGAGTCCATCCTTTGCGTTAGCATCACCTTCTTGCCGACGAATAAACCCTCTCTCTCGACGCAAGACTTCGTGTCCTAGCCGACCCTCTCAACGTCCTCCTGTTATATGAATCAAAAAAAAAAAAAAAAAAGAAGAAAAGAAAGATGGGGCTTAAAATAGAGGTGCCCCGCCAGCCTTGTTCCTACATTAGGGCAAGGGCAAAAATGGCTCTAACCCAGCTGTAGCGAAAACCCGAAAGGGCGTCGCAGGCAAAATCGGGTACCCGCCACGTGAAAACCCGAAAGGGCGCGTGGGTAAAATCAAGAGGGGGATGACTTTGGCGAAAACCCGAAAGGCCGCTTAAGTCAGTAATGTGGTAATTTAAGCTCCTCCACCCCATCCCGATGAAACTCCGAGAAGGGCGATCACCTTGGACCCTATTGAAGGTCTTTTCATCAATATCCTTGCGACACTTGTCATCATCGGCAAGATCGGTCAACCTACTTCTGACCCTTGTCACCATCGGTAAGATTGGCCAGCGTCCTTGGGACCCTTGTCATCATCGGAAAGATCGGTCGACCTACTTCTGACCCTTGTCACCATCGGCAAGATCGGTCAGCCTCCTTGCGACCCTTGTCACCATCGGCAAGATCGGTCGGCCTCCTTGCGACCCTTGTCATCATCGGCAAGATCGGTCGACCTACCTCTGACCCTTGTCACCATCGGCAAGATCGGTCAGCCTCCTTGCGACCCTTGTCATCATCGGGAAGATCAGTCAGCCTCTTGCGACCTTTGTCACCATTGGCAAGATCGGTCAGCCTCCTTGCGACCCTTGTCATCATCGACAAGATCGGTCGACCTACTTCTGAACATTGTCACCATCGACAAGATCGGTGAGCCTCCTTGTGACCCTTGTCATCATCGGCAAGATCGATCAACCTACTTCTGATCCTTGTCACCATCGGTAAGATCGGTCAGCTTCCTTGCGACCCTTGTCATCATCGACAAGATCGGTCGACCTACTTCTGACCCTTGTCACCATCGGCAAGATCGGTCAGCCTCCTTGCGACCCTTGTCATCATCGGCAAGATCGGCCAACCTAGTTCTGACCCTTGTCACCATTGGCAAGATCGGTCAGCTTCCTTGCGACCCTTGGCATCATCGCCAAGATCGGTCAACCTACTTCTGACCCTTGTCACCATCGGCAAGATCGGTCAGCCTCCATGCGACCCTTGTCATTATCGGCAAGATCGGTCAACCTACTTCTGACCCTTGTCACCATCGGCAAGATCGGTCAGCCTCCTTACGACCCTTGTCATCATCGGCAAGATCGGTCGACCTACTTCTGACCCTTGTCACCACCGGCAAGATCGGTCAGCCTCCTTGCGACCCTTGTCACCATCGGCAAGATCGGTCAGCCTCCTTACGACCCTTGTCATCATCGGCAAGATCGGTCGACCTACTTCTGACCCTTGTCACCATCGGCAAGATCAGTCAGCCTCCTTGCGACCCTTGTCACCATCGGCAAGATCAGTCAGCCTCTTTGCGACCCTTGTCATCATCGGCAAGATCGGTCGACCGACTTCTGACCCGTGTCACCATCGGCACGATCGGTCACCTCCTTGCGACCATTGTCACCATCAGTAAGATCGGTCAGCCTCCTTGCGACCCTTGTCATCATCGACAAGATCGGTCAACTTCCTTGCGACCCTTGTCATCATCGGCAAGATCGGTCAACCTCTTTGCGACCCTTGTCATCATCGGCAAGATCGGTCAACTTCCTTACTACCCTTGTCATCATCGGCAAGATCGGCCAGCCTCCTTACGACCCTTGTCACCATCGGCAAGATCGGTCAACCTCCTTGCGACCCTTGTCATCATCGGCAAGATCAGTCGACTTCCTTGCAACCCTTGCCATCATCGGCAAGGTCGGCCAGCATCTCCTCAAGCCCGGCTTGGCCCCAAGAATTGAGTTCGAAAAATGATGAGAATAAAAAAAATGAGAGAAAAAAATGATGAATAAAAAAAATCAGGCTTAAAATAGAGGTGCCTTGCCAGTCTTGATCCTATACCAGGACAAGGGCAAAAATGGCTCTAACCCAGCTGTGGTGAAGACCCGAAAGGGCACCACTGGTAAAATCGGGTACCCCGCCACGTAAAAATCCGAAAGGGCGCGTGGGCAAAAGCAAGAGGGGGCTGGCTCCAGCGAAAACTCGAAAGGGCACTTGGGTCAGTAATGTGGTTACTATAACATGAAAACATATGCCATACCTCCTACTGACACTTCCATCGGTTGTCCCACCAGTAATAAAGCCTATCCAGAATAGACCTTTCTTTCGTTCTAATGAAACTTATCAATTCCCTTTCATTGGTATAAACCCAACGTCAATGATGAAACCCACTGTCGGTCCTAAGGCATCATAGCCCAAGCCGATAATGAAGCCCACCCAGAGTAGGCCCTTTGTCTACTTTGATGAAACTCGCCCACTTCATACTATCCTAAGTCCCACCGACGATAAAACCTTCCATCGGTCACAAGGCATCATCGCCTGGATCGATAATGAAACCTACCTGGAGTAGAAATTTCGTCTACCCTGATGCACACCCATTTCCTTGCATCGGCACAAACCCAATGCCGATGGTAAAGCTTTTTATGATCATACGGCACTTCACCTTGGTCAATGCTAGAACCTGTCTGAGGTGGATCTTCCATCCATTTCAATGAGACATGTGAACCCTTCATACACTTACGTCAACCGGCAGTCGTGCTCTCGGCACTTCTAGCCAATGGGACTTACATTTGTACCAATTTGGCAACCTCTAGAACCCCGGTACACGGTGAGCGAGGCCCCCATCCTTTCCTTGAAAGGGTGGACGCTCTCCTACAGTACAGACACGGGTATGCTTCCATACAGGGCACCAAATGAAAAGAGGTGCCGAGACCAGTGTTGCGTAGATATGAATCCCACGTCGGTTGTATGCCGCGCCGAGATGAACGTGCTGAGACCGTCAACCACGCCGGCTTGTTCACCCTGGGATGCTGTAACCAAGAAATTAAACCTAAAAGGCTGGTGTCTGTCCGAACGTGCTTACGAAGTACTGGGATTATACAAACAGAATGAAGATTCCAAGCTATGAAATGCACTATGAATAGGAGCAGGCCTGAAGAGAAGTACAGGGTATGATGCAATGTACACCCGCAGGTCCCGTGTCACTCATTCTTCGCTTACACCACCCGCGGGTGGGGGGCATTTGTTGACACCTAAAATATGAAGGCTGAAGCCAAAGCAAGCTCAGGGCTCTGAAGACCAATCAAGGGTGCGGCTCCTGTGCCATCCCTGGAAATTCTGAGAATCAGAATAGAAGAGATCCACTACCCATAACACTCCGATCGGCTGAAGCCATCTCTGGCTAGGCCGCTGCCCAGCACGGCTATCATTCAGATAGTCAGGCTGATAAAAACTATGACAAACTCCAGGCAATCATCTGCCTGCCGAAGAGGATCCTCGGACAATTCTGATGCTCATGAAATGGGATTTTTTTTTAACTCAAGTAAATACTTGCAAGGTGGTAGAGGGGGGATGGGGTTCTTCCCTTCATTTCGGAAGAAGATGAACACACTACCCCGGCCGTCAGGCAAGCGTTTTCATTAAGGAAAGCAGTAAAAGAGAAGGGGTACATGGGGAGGGGGGGGAACGTTGCCCGAAGGGGGGCAGGATGAGAACAAGGCCGAAAGGCCCACAAAAGAAAGAGACCAGAAAAGGCCAAGACATAGGCTAGGCGCAGAACCCAGGGACCCACAGCACAAGTAAAGTTCAAATCCCCAACAAGATAGAATCTTCATCGAAAGCCCCTTCAGAGTCGGATGGGGACGAAGAATGGATTCCGCACCGACGGTCCGGAGATCCTGGCCAATCAAGACGGTCAAGGTCCGAACCATCGTGATCGGGGTCCTCGGAGACGGAAGAGTGGACTGGCGGGGGGGGCGCCGCCAAGGCCGACTGGAGCCGAAGAGAGCGACGGGTAGGAGGAGGATCCTCATCAAAAATGCACTGCCGATCGCGGGAAGAGGAAGTGGAGTTGGAGCGCCGGTAGGAACGCCGGGACGGACCGGCCTCTGTCCTCGACCCCACCCGCGAACGGTCCATGACAGGGTGGCCCACGAAAGCCGCATGAGCCGCTGCAAAGTCACTGAACCCCGACGCCGGCTCAAGCCCGGGGAAGGAGAGAACATGTATGAGCTGAGGGAGCTTGATACCATAACCAAGAATCGAGGGTGGCGCGGCGTCGGCGGTACCCAACGGAACTGGGGGCGGAGTAGAGTCAACAATCGAACCAGGCGGCTCCCGGTTGATTTTCTTCCTCAGAGCTTGGGCAAAGGAGAGACGGGGGATGGCGTTGGAGTAGAGGAAGGTGGCACCGGCTTAGCAACCCCACCCGCCAAGGTGGGGTGCTGCGGCCCTGGGGACCAAGCCACAGCAGCGGCATTGAGACCAGGAGGAGCCAAAGAGGACCCGCCTTGGGGCTGAGCATCCGGCGCCCGGAGGCCAGGGGCCACCGTAGCAGCAGATGAGGCGGTCGGCAAGAGGACAGCCTCCGACGAGGCAGCGCATGGAGGTGGAGCATCCTCCCCACGGACAGAAGCCTGAGTAGCAGGGGGTGAGACCTTGCTGGAGGAGGCGCAGAAGGAGTGGCATGAAGCGAACTGGTCCCCACGGAGGCAAGGCCACTAGAGGTTGAAAGGGGTAAGCCCAGATGACCTAGACGCCCACCCGCTTCTAAGCTCGGACCAAAAGCAGCCACAGGTCGGAGAACCACCGTGGATGATGGTGGGCCACCTGTAAGGTCTAAGCCGAAGGAGGGCGGCTGTAAACCTTCGACACCAACAGCTTGAGCGGAAGTCGGGGGGGCAGACGACGGGCCTGCAGGAAGCTGAGTGGTGGCGAGGGGAGTAGCATGATCGGCAGGGGTCCCAAGCCCCTTGGCGCCAGCTGCGCGTGTGCCCACTCCGTCAGCCTGGAGGTAGGGGACCGCAGGGGGCAGTTCCAAGGTAGGGAGCCAGGGGCAGCATCAGCAAAGACCGCGCTCGGATGGAGGACAACAGGAGAGGAGTCGACACCTAGAAGATGGGTATAGGCCTCCACACTGACAGAGGCGCCAACCGGGGGCAGCAACATCGTAGAAACAACTGGCCGGGGGGAAGATAGATGCAGCTCTGGAGTGCCAGCGGGAGGGGCTTCAGAAGGCAATGCCACGACAGCGGCTGTGAAGGAGGGCGATGCAGCGAGCTTGGCCAAGGGGTACAAAAGCTCGGAAGCCGCAGTAGGAACATGCAAGGAGAGAACCCTTGAAACGGATAGCAAGGGGGGGAGCAATCGAGGCCGCCGCTGGCAAGGGGGCAAGAACACCTTGCATGCCGACCGTCCCAGGCTCGACACCAAGACCCGCAGTGAGAATGGAGGAAGGGAGCACCCCTGAGAGAGGCAGGCATGCAGGCGCAATAACCGTTACTCCAGAGATGGCAGCAAGAGGAGGTGCCAAACACCGAGGGGTGGTGGCTGGACAGCAGAGGTGGACGCAGGCGGAGGATCTTGAGTGGAGGGTGCCGGCCCCACAGCAGGCAGCCATTTGCACAAAGGGGCTTCATGGCCCAGGTGTCGGCACCCCGAACAGAAGTGGGGAAAGCCTGGATAGACCAGAGGCTGCCAGAAGTGCTAATTGCCAGCCTTGATCCACACCCGAGGGGGGGTTTCTTTGACACGTCCATATGAACACACATACGGGCAACAGCTGAACGAGTCAAGCAGGGCAAATCCTCATCAACCTTCAGGGGGGTGCCAAGATTTTCGGCAATAGAGAAGAGCATGGGCTCGTTGTAAAAGTTCACCGGGAGGTTGGGCATCTCAACCCAAACCGGCACGACCGGCGAGTCTTCCTCGGAGGAGAACCGGATGCACCACTGAAAGAAGTGAAACGGCCTGCCCTTGACGAACAAGGTATCCTTGAGCAGGACTAGCAGGAAATCTTCTCTGTTCTGGAAACGAAGGAGGAGATGACGGTTGTCCAGGGCGCTGAGGAAAAAGTCCACTCGGAAGTGAAAGCGTTGTGCCAGGTGAGCCCGAATATCTTGGAAGGGGGGGTGCCCCATAGGTGTCCGGGCAACCACCGTGAACTCCTGAGGCCGGCAGGAGATCTGGATCTCATCCAGGGAGAAGATGACAGCAGGTTCCCCAGAATCGGTGAAGGCGGGGGCGTGAATGGACAAAGGGAGAGAGGGGGGGGGGGTTAAAGGACTAGAGAACAACCTGGGCAAAGGATGAGGAAGCCGTGGCTGGAGATGACTGAGGGAATAGGCCAGGCGCCTACCGGGCACCTCCGCCGCCAGCAGAGGGGACCGCACGGTTGGTAGCACCCCAGGGAGGAGAGGGGGTGGCCCTAGGACGCGCTCCACGAACCTACCGGTGCAGCCCGAAGCCAGAAGACACCACGCCAGCGGGCTGAGATGGGAAGTCTGCAGGCAGAATCGAGGAAACACGGGCGAGAAGGGTAGGACAGAGTCGCCTCAGAGCGAAGAGGAAGCCACAGGAGCCGACAAGGGAAGAGGGCCAGGGGCTAACACTACAGCACCAAAGGAAAGGGCCTTGGCCGAAGAAGAGCCTGGCAGGGGCTCCGTCGTGGCATCCAGGCCTCCACGAACGCTTCTCGAAGCCGACGCGAAGGCACCATCGGAAGCAGTGCCAGAGGATGAGGGGGCCGGCAAGGGCTTGGCCGAGGTAGGAAGGCCACTAAGAGCGAATCCTGAAGCCGACGGGCGATCGCCAACCGGAGAATAGCCTGTTGGGTTAGATGGACGCAGTCTATCTCCACTGAGTGTGGATCTAGAGGGGGGTGAATAGATCAACTTGCCTAATTTAAAACTACTGTAAGTTCTAAAGCGGAATTTAGGCAAACATCAGTTAAGCTAAAGAAAGAATGCTAAGCAAAGGGTCGACCCATGAAAGCCATTCACCATATATATATATCGAAAGCTAGACATGAGCATGAGCGATGAAACTAAATAAGCTAAGCAAGAATTCCCATCGCACACAGATCAAACAAAAACACAAACACACTGCACACACAATTTTTAGGTGGTTCGGTCAACGACCTACGTCCACCCCACACTCAACCGAGTATGGCTTCCTGTTGCGCAACACAGCTTGCGCCTGCTGGGCTTTACAGCTTGGCCAAACAATCCGCTGATACACAGCTTCGCTGGGCACTACAGCTTGCCGACCAGAGGATCTGATCCTCTGCAACCGCTGGGGAAATACAGCTTAACCCGTCCAGTGGAGACTACCACTGCAAGACCGCTGACACATAGCTTGAGGAATTAATATTCGGAAATGATAGACAGAATCAAAACGAAAAAGGAAAACCCAAAAGTAATGTAGCTCTAAAGAGCAAAGCTCAGCTCTGGTTTTGAACCACAAGACTGAGATACAAACTCTCTCACTCTCACTCTCAATCAGCTCTCTATCTCTTCTTCTCTCATTTTCTTCTTCTTCTCTATTTCTTCTTCTTCTCTGTATCTTTTCTCTTAGTGGATCGAAGGAGCCTTGCTGCTTTGGCTGTATAGACTTTCTATCCTTCTCTTCGATCTCCCTTCTTCTGTGGAAGAAGGCATGTATATATACCACCAGCAGCAGCAGCAGCAGGCGTGTGCTCTCCATGTTTCCCGCCAAAGCATTTGGACCACGTGGCAGCTTCCAATGGAGTGTCAGAACACGTGTCCTCATCTGGATACCTTGTTCTTCTCGGATCATGAGCCAGGTATCTCGAATCACATGCCCTTCATTTGTCTCTGCATTCCCTGTCAGATAGACAAGAACATATTCAGTTTAACTGTAAACCCTGTACAGGCTTTGCAACCATGAGTGCAATGCAAAGTATGCACAACGTAGTGTATAGACTCAATGATCGTAAAGGCTTCATGAGAAGGAAAGCAGTGTATAGACTTAGTAAATATAAAGGCTTCATAAGAAGGAAAACCAGTGTACAGACTTGCCCAAAGTATAGACTTTATATGAAGAGGCAACGGCTGTACATACTTCCTATATGAAGCAGCCACTGTACATACTCAAGGTGAAGACCGATGCCAATGTATAGACTTTACTGAAGACAACGGACTCGAGTGCAGTGTACAGACTTGACTATGCTCACCCAATACCAATGTATATACTTGATGCTCAAAGAGTGGCTGTACAGACTTGATAACGATGCAGAACGAACGGATGTACATACTTCATGTGAAAGCCCAATGTACAGACTTTGAAGAACAAGCAGCTACAGTCCAATGTGTGGACTTGTCGTTCACTGGTGAGTGTACAAACTTCGAATGAAACACCAATGTGTAGACTTACCACTGACCATTGTGTAGACTTGAAGAAGTGAGACGATGGCTAAGACACTGTACAATCGGATGTATAGACTTTACTTAACACAGTCCGATGTACAGACTTGGAATTTCAACTGATGGGTGTATAGACTTGACCAAACAGTCCAGTGAATAGACTTGAATAGTTGAGGCCAGTGCACAGACTTGCCACCGACCAATGTGTAGACTCGATCAGCATAAGGCACAGTATAGACATAAACTCTGCACATCGAATGTATAGACTTCAAGTGTGAAGACCATTGTATAGACTTTGGATTCGAAGACCAATGTGCAGACTTTGGATTTGAAGACCAATGTGCAGATTTCAAGTTTCACTGTGGATGTACAGACTTTAGGAAATCAAGCGATGTGTAGACTTGAAGCTCCACGATGGATGTATAGACTTCAGATATCATTGTGGATGTATAGACTTCAGATATCACTGTGGATGTATAGACTTTAGGAAATCAAGCGATGTGTAGACTTCAAAGAAGTTGGCGATTCAATGTACAGACTTGATGAAGCGAAGCCAATGTACAGACTTGAGTGTAGCTAAAGCCTTGATCGTAGGAATAGGCTGGAGTGTATAGACTTCAGGCTTCAGAAACGAGTGTACAGACTTCACTTAAGAAACGTAGGGAAAGACTCCAATGTATAGACTTTGCCTTGAACGAAAGTCAGTGAAGAATGAATAGACTTTCACGATGTGTAGACTTTCGATACGTGAAAGCTACAGTGAAGGAATGTACACACTTGACAAATTCAAAGGCGAATCGAGTGTACAAACTCTGAGTCCAAACCCAACGGCTGTACAGACTTAGAATGTGAAGACGGATGTACAGACTTCATTAATCATAGCATGAATGAGACGCTGTACAGACTTAGCCTAAGACATGCATGAACTGACGCTGTATAGACTCAATCTAGACAAGTCTGCTAAAGGAGTCGACCCATCAGAGGATGCGTCGACCCATGACAGTGAGAAATGCAAACAGCAGTGTATGAAATGCAAAGAACACATAGTAAATCTGATAGAGCAATTTCATCAAAGCAAGAGCAGTTGCCAATCAATCAAAACAATGGTGTTGCCAATGAAATAAAGCAAGTGTCAACATCATCAACATAGAGGGGTCACAACAATCTCCCCCTTTTTGATGATGGCAACCCCATATGAAGTAGAATAACAACATCCTGACATATAGGTATATGTTTGATGAAAGACATGATGAGTTATGCTGATTGACATGCAGATGCTATGAATGCATGCAACTCACTGCCTCATACTCTCCCTTATCATTATGCATATACACTCCCACTCCCCCTTGGAATGAATTCAGAATTCAGACAGATATGTATTCTCCCCTAGACATCCCCCTAGACAATATTCTCCCCCTTTGCCATCAACAAAGAGGAGGGAAAATTAAATAGAATGGAAGGATCAAGAGAAGAACTGACTGGCATTCTGAACAGGTAGTTCATAATAAGCATTCTAAAGCATAGAGTCTTCAGTCATATGAAATTAGAAACTGCTGTCAGAAAGAGTTCTGGTTTAAGGATGATAAAATTTGGAGTTCATGCACTACAAGCAATAGATAAGTTCACTGTGCATGATAAAACAATAAACCAGAATCACATTTGCATGAAAGATTTAATTTCATAATATCTTACTTTCATAGTCTCATAAAAAATATTGAGAGAAACCAAGTCATGTATTGAAACTAAACAAATTGACACTCATGAACTTTTCTTTTGAAGGAGCAGCATTATCAATATTAGACCATTTAGAGCATTCAGGTACCATAAGTCTTTCTGCGTAAGGGTATACGTTTATCAGACGCCAAAACCCCTAGATACTCAACAAGATGGACCATTCTGCCTATGATCAAATTTAGCAGAACTGAGTTACACCTTTTTGTGTGAGGGTACACGTTTATCAGACACCAGTTACCCCCAGGTACTCAGTGAAACCATCCTGCTGTTTTGAACATTTTATACAGAGATAGCTGATACACTTCATGACATGAGTGTTGTCCACTTCTGTGATGGATCACTCAGTTTCTCAGTGATTTACCAGTCATTGCTCTGCCAATATTAATTTTCAATGATTTTCAATATTTTTCAATATCTTTCTTAGCTGTCCTTTTTATGTTTCAGAATGACTTGTTTAAAAACAATACACATACTTAACCTCTCTAACATGATTTCAGATGAGTTTTCAGATTTCAGATATGATTAGCTCTGTCTGACATGAAATAAGAAAGAGGTTGAGAGTTTTATCAATTTTCAACTTACTTATATACTGATTGCAATCTTTAAACTCCAACCATTATAAGATTTAAACTATTACATCAGTCTTTGAACAATTCAAATTCTTATAAATGAAGAAGTCCATTTTCTACTGCTTAGAAATCAGAACTGACCAACAGATTGCCATAATGTCAGAGACAAGTATTCAGAGTTAAAGGTTGAATGACTTCAAGAAAGTTGAAACCACTCTAATTTCTAGCAATACTCCCCCTGTCTATATGCATGCAATTTGCTAATGAAAGGCAAGAATTAATTGAGAGAGAGCTTATGCATAGGTCATGAATGAATGATATGCAAAGACATGCAAATACTCGACAAGCTCCCCCTGAATATATGCAATGTTTTCTTTGAACACTGAACAAAGTATTTTGAAATTCATGCTCATTCAGACTCCCCTATCAATCAATATAACCCATGGTACTAGGCGGAGAACCTGGTCTCAAGGACCATCTCACACATAGTAAGAACCTCCAGACAGATTTCCATGCCCTTTAGTAGCCTACTATTTAATATACCACGGTTATGTAGAGAAATGCAATGCAGGACAGTTCTACATGCATGTTCAGTAATGATTATGAGTCTGTTTCAATATTCACATCCACATGAATTATCCAAGCAATCAAATGCAAGTCCACATTAGAAATTTTATTCACAGCAGTTAAACAATCATTCATCATGCTGAAATTTACATAAGCCAAGTTCTCTTCTAAGAAACTTAAATTTTTCATTCCCAAGAGGCTTAGTAAAAATATCAGTAATTTGTTTTTCAGTTTCTATGAAATTCATTTCAATCTCATTTTTATTTACAGCATCTCTAAGAAAATGATGTTTTATCTCTATATGCTTAGTCCTAGAATGGTGAACAAGATTTTTAGCAAGGCATATAGCACTAGTATTATCACATAAAAGTGGAATGCATCCCAGATTTATCTGATAATCAGCCAGTTGGTGCTTAATCCAAAGTACTTGGGCTGCACAATTACATGCTGCAACATACTCAGCTTCAGCTGTGGATAATGCTACAGTGTGTTGCTTCTTAGATGCCCAAGACACTAGACAGCCACCAAGGAATTGACAATAGCCACAGGTGCTTTTTCTATCTACTCGACACCCAGCATAGTCTGCATCAGTGTAGGCTAGAAGCTCTAACTCACACTTAGCAGGATACCAGAGACCTAGTTCTTGGGTGCCTAGTAAATACCTAAAAATCCTTTTCACAGCTTTAAAGTGAGTTTCTTTAGGACTGGCCTGAAATCTAGAGCATAAACACACAGCAAATTGTATATCAGGCCTAGATGCTGTAAGATAGAGAAGAGATCCGATCATACCTCTGTATAGCCTTTGGTCCACATGTTTACCTTTAGAATCTTCATCCAAACTGGTTGAGGTACACATTGGAGTAGCTATTTCCTTGAGGTTGTCCATTTTATACTTCTTCAATAAGTTCTTTACATATTTGGACTGAGAGATGAAGGTGCCATCTTCTGTTTGTGTAACTTGCAGTCCAAGAAATAGTTTGAGCTCACCCATTGAGCTCATTTCAAATTCATCAGTCATTATTTGAGAGAATTCCTCACACAATTTGGGGTTAGTTAACCCAAACACAATGTCATCCACATAAATCTGAATGATAAGAATATCTGGATGGCTTACCTTGGTAAATAATGTTTGATCAACTATACCTCTTGTGAAGTTCTTATCGGTGAGAAATTTGCTCAACCTGTCATACCAAGCTCTAGGAGCTTGCTTTAAACCATAGAGAGCTTTATTGAGATTGTAAACATGATTAGGGAAATCTAAACATTCAAACTCAGGAGGCTGTCTCACATATACATCCTCATTAATTTCCCCATTTAGAAAAGCAGATTTCACATCCATATGCTGAAGATTTATTCCTAGGGAACATGCATAAGCCAATAAAATTCTTATTGCTTCTAACCTAGCTACAGGGGCAAAAGACTCTTCAAAGTCTATTCCAAATTCCTGATTGTACCCCTGAGCTACAAGTCTGGCTTTATTTTTAGTAACATTCCCTGCTTCATCAGTTTTGTTTCTAAATACCCATTTAGTCCCTATGACTGTTTCATGATCAGGAGGTGGAACCAAAAATCACACCTTATTCCTGTCAAATTGATTGAGCTCCTCATGCATGGCATTAATCCAATGCACATCTTGGAGAGCACAGTCAATGGACTTGGGTTCTGTGTTTGATACAAAAGCATAAGCATTCAGTTCATGTTGAATTCTTAAGTGGCCTCTAGTCCTAGGAGGGTCATGCAGATTTCCAATAACATTATCTACAGGATGATCCTTGAGATATCTAATATTTGTAATTGGACTATCATGAACTTGATTTACCTCCCCCTGAACTGTAAGCTCCTCTTCATTAAGCTCTTTATATCCTTCTTCATCCTCGGATTTGTCTGCAGGATCTCCTTCCTTCAGAATTTCACCATTGTTTTCATTCCTGCATTGACCAACATTAGAATTTACCAAGGATTCATCAAAAACTATGTGTGGAGATTCTTCAACAGTCTTAGAGTTCATATTGTACACTCTGTATGCTCGGGTGTTCTCAGAATAGCTAAGAAAAATTCCTGGTTCTCCTTTAGGTTCAAATTTATCAAGGTCCTTCTTATCATTTATGTGAATGAAACATTTACAACCAAAGACCTTGAAGTGAGCAATAGAAGGTTTCTTAACTTTTAAGATCTCATATGGTGTTTGCTGGGTAGAAGATCTTACCATGACTTTGTTAATTACATAACAGGCAGTGTTCACTGCTTCAGCCCAAAATTTCCTTGGTAGACCACCTTCGACAAGGAGTGTACGACCCATTTCCACTAGGGTTCTGTTCCATCTCTCCACAACTCCATTCTGCTCAGGTGTCCTTGGTGAGGAGTACCTGTGGTTGATTCCATTTGACCTGCAGAATTCATCAAATTGTGAGTTTTCAAACTCACCTCCATGATCAGACAAAATGTTTTCAATTTTCTGATTTGTTTTATCATAAAACTCTTGAAATTCAGAGAAAGCATCACTCTTATTAGATAAGAAATAAACCCAAGTATACCTTGAAAAGTCATCTACCATGACAAACCCATACCTCCTCCCTGATAGGCTGACAGATCTAGTTGGCCCAAAAAGGTCCATATGTATCAGCTCATAGGGTTTGGAAGATAGATTTTCAGTTCTAGACTTAAATGACTTTATAGTTATCTTTGATTGAGTGCATGCATCACAGATTTTATTTTCTTTCTTGAATGAGACTTCAGGAAGCCCTCTAACCATGCCATGCTTATTTAATTTGTGCAAAACAGTGTAGCTAGCATGACCTAACCTACGATGCCATAAAAATGCTATGTCTTCTCTACTGGCAGTAAGGCAAAGGTTAGTGTGTTGAATTTCATCTAAATTTATCATGTAAGTATTATTTATTCTTTTTCCAGAAAATTTGACAATATCAGAATCAGGTTCAAAAACCTTGCAGTATTGAGAATTAAATAAAACATTGTAACCTTTATCACATAACTGGCTGATGCTAAGTAGATTATAGGCTAACCCTTCAACCAGCATAACATCATCAATGTAGCAGGTAGAACACTTACCTACCCTACCTGATCCGATAATCCTACCCTTTGTGTTGCTTCCAAAGATGACAAGGCCTTCTACTTTCTCAGTCAGCATGCAAAATTTGGCCTTATCTCCTGTCATATGCCTGGAGCAGCCGCTATGCATGTACCACAAGTTATTCTTGGCTGCCAGGCATACCTGCATACACAATTAGGTAGAGAAGTTTAGAACCCAAGACTGATTGGGCTCCAATGTAAATGAACTAGAAGCAAAGCAGGAAAGTAGATGTTTCGGAATCCACATTTGTTTAAATGAACTTTGTTCAGTGGATCCTACAGATTTTCTTCTGTTGTTGTTCCTTTTCTTTTTATTGTTCTTTTTCTTATTGGCAGCAGCATGATTATTGACAGTATTGTTATTTCTGTTCCAGTGCCTTGGCCAGGGTGTGTTCACAAAATTTTGGCCATAGTAGTTCCTGGGCTGGCTATGGAAATATTGATTTCTAGATGTCCAGTAACCATACCCATTGACCAAATTTCTACTGTAAGGTCTTTGATATTGAGCACCCTGGTGTGCAAGACCTGTAAACCTACCCTGAGTTCTAGACCAATCTGACCTATTGAAGTAGGTTGGCTGTGCATTGTAGTGGGTCTGAGCTCTGGGTTGATAAAAATAATTGGGTTGACTCCTAGCAGCACTCTGTCTCCCCTGTACTTTGGACCCTGCTGACCTATACATAGGTTTGTATTGGATCTTCTTCAGAGGTGGAGTTGATGGTGGAGACTTGGTTACCTTGACCTGGGGTTTACTGGACTATGTAGGTTGACCCCTAACCTGAGTCTGAGCCCTAGGATTCTGCTTGGATGTGCTGGCTCTACTAGGCTCATTAACCTTTCGTTTGCCCTTCTCCTCAGCACTGGGCTTTTTCAAATTAGCAGTTTTGTTCATCAAATTTGTTGAGTTCATGCTAATTAGAGGTCCCTTTTCCTTTTGAGCAACAAATGAAATTATTCTCATCCCAAATATTTTTGTTGCACTAGAACTAAATCCTAGGCCCTCTTTTCTGAAATTAACCTTTGACCCTAACAAAGCATTTAAGTTATCTGTTCCTTGGGTCATTTTCTCAATGGTTTTCATTTTATCCTCATTATCTTTCTGAAGTTCATTAATAGACTTTTTCAGCTCATTGTTGACATTGAGGACAGCTTCATATTTTTTCGAGATGATTTTTACTTCACGTTCACATTTTTGAATCTTCAGCTTCCATTCATCAATTTCATTTTCAAGCCTTCGATTCTCTTCCCTAGAAACCTTTAACTCAATTTTGATGTTCTCTACTTCAGAGCATGTGAGTTTCAGTTTATCATTTTCAGATTCCAAACATGCAATTTTATCAGATAGAGTTTTATCATTTTGCATGGAATTGATTTTTCTTCTAAGATGCCTATTCTCTTTTCCAATATCATCAGCTCTATCAGCTGTGTCATGATAAGCATCTACCCAATCAGCAATTGTGAAGTTTTCAAATCTAGTTATTACCTCATCTGTGTCTTCCTCTCTATCTTCGGAGCTTGTTGCCATAAGGCAAATGGGCTGTTCAGATTCGGCTTCACTATCGGAGCTGCTGCTGAAAGAGCCTTCATCTTCATCACTCCATGTGCTGATCATAGCTCTTCCCTTTTTGGTTTTCTTCTTTGACCTGTCCTTATGTTTCTGATTGTCTGGACAGTCAGCTTTCAGATGCCCTGGTTTCTTGCATTGATAACAGACATTAGCTTCATTTTTCTTTACAGATTTAGATTTATACCTTTTATCCTTTCGGCCACCATTGTATTTCTTCTGGCCGAACCGTCCTGCTCCCTTTCTGAGAAATCGCCTGAACTCTCTAGTCATCATGGCTATCTCAGATCGAGTCACATCTTCTTCTTCATTTAGGCTCTCCTCTGATGATGAAGAGCTGCTGGAGCTGGATTTTGTTGATTTACTGGAACTAGCCTTCAGTGCTATCGGCTTCTTCTTCCTCTCGGCTTCATCTGTCCTTGGCATGTTTATCTCATATGCCATTAGTGAGCCAATCAGCTCATCAACTTTAGTATTACGCAAGTCCCTTGACTCCTCCATCACTGTTGCTTTGGTGTGCCAAATGGGAGTCAGGGAGCGCAAAATTTTCCTCACTACATCATACTCTATCTGAGGTTTCCCAAAACCTCTGAGGCCATTGGTTATGACAGTCAGCCGAGCGTACATTTCACTGATGGACTCATTTTGCTTCATCTTGAAGGCTTCATACTCAGATATAAGAAGATTGGCCTTCTGCTCTCTTACTTGAGATGTACCTTCATGAATTACTTCCAGCGCATCCCACATCTCCTTAGCTGATTTGCAAGCAGATACACGGGAGAATTCTGTAGGATGCAGAGCGCACTGGATAGCATTTATAGCACTCCAATTCAGCGTGGACCTTCTGATCTCCTCCTTGGTCCATACATCTTCATTCGGGGACAGCTCATAAGGTCCCTTGCTGACAATCTTCCAAATCTCATAATCCTTAGCCCTGAGGAACACTTGCATACGGTTCTTCCAGTATGCATAGTTTGATCCATCAAAGAATGGGGGCTTCGTTGTTGAGTGACCTTCGACAATCATCCCTCGAGCATCCATCTCTGCCTATTCTCTTCGGGCGATGAGTCCCTGCAGAAGAGTTAGGCTCTGATACCAAGTGTTGGGTTAGATGGACGCAGTCTATCTCCACTGAGTGTGGATCTAGAGGGGCGTGAATAGATCAACTTGCCTAATTTAAAACTACTGTAAGTTCTACAACAGAATTTAGGCAAACATCTGTTAAGCTAAAGGAAGAATGCTAAGCAAAGGGTCGACCCATGAAAGCCATTCACCATATCTATATATCGAAAGCTAGACATGAGCATGAGCGATGAAACCAAATAAGCTAAGCAAGAATTCCCATCGCACACAGATCAAACAAAAACGCAAACACACTGCACACACAATTTTTAGGTGGTTCGGTCAACGACCTACGTCCACCCCACACTCAACCGAGTATGGCTTCCTGCTGCGCAACACAGCTTGCGTCCGCTGGGCTTTACAGCTTGGCTAAACAATCCGCTGATACACAGCTTCGCTGGGCACTACAGCTTGCCGACCAGAGGATCTGATCCTCTGCAATTGCTGGGGAAATACAGCTTAACCCGTCCAGTGGAGACTACCACTGTAAGACAGCTGACACACAGCTTGAGGAAATAATATTTGAAAATGATAGATAGAATCAAAACGAAAAAGGAAAACCCAAAAGCAATGTAGCTCTAAAGAGCAAAGCTCAGCTCTGGTTTTGAACCACGAGATTGAGATACAAACTCTCTCACTCTCACTCTCAATCAGCTCTATATCTCTTCTTCTCTCGTTTTCTTCTTCTTCTCTATTTCTTCTTCTTCTCTGTATCTTTTCTCTTAGTGGATCGAAGGAGCCTTACTGCTTTGGCTGTATAGACTTTCTATCCTTCTCTTCGATCTCCCTTCTTCTGTGGAAGAAGGCATGTATATATACCAGCAGCAGCAGCAGGCGTGTGCTCTCCACGTTTCCCGCCAAAGCATTTGGACCACGTGGTAGCATCCAATGGAGTGTCAGAACACGTGTCCTCATCTAGATACCTTGTTCTTCTCAGATCACGAGCCAGGTATCTCGGATCACGTGCCCTTCATTTCTCTGCATTCCCTATCAGACAGACAAGAACATATTCAGTTTAACTGTAAACCCTGTACAGGCTTTGCAACCACGAGTGCAATGCAAAGTATGCACAACGCAGTGTATAGACTCAATGATCGTAAAGGCTTCATGAGAAGGAAAGAAGTGTATAGACTTAGTAAATATAAAGGCTTCATAAGAAGGAAAACCAGTGTACAGACTTGCCCAAAGTATAGACTTTATATGAAGAGGCAACGGCTGTACATACTTCCTATATGAAGCAGCCAATGTACATACTCAAGGTGAAGACCGATGCCAATGTATAGACTTTACTGAAGACAACGGACTCAAGTGCAGTGTACAGACTTGACTATGCTCACCCAATACTAATGTATATACTTGATGCTTAAAGAGTGGCTGTGCAGACTTGATAACGATGCAGAACGAACGGATGTACATACTTCATGTGAAAGCCCAATGTACAGACTTTGAAGAACAAGCAGCTACAGTCCAATGTGTGGACTTGTCGTTCACTGGTGAGCGTACAGACTTCGAATGAAACACCAATGTGTAGACTTACCACCGACCATTGTGTAGACTTGAAGAAGTGAGACGATGGCTAAGACACTGTACAATCGGATGTATAGACTTTACTTAACACAGTCCGATGTACAGACTTGGAATTTCAACTGATGGGTGTATAGACTTGACCAAACAGTCCAGTGAATAGACTTGAATAGTTGAGGCCAGTGCACAGACTTGCCACCGACCAATGTGTAGACTCGATCAGCATAAGGCACAGTATAGACATCAACTCTGCACATCGAATGTATAGACTTCAAGTGTGAAGACCATTGTATAGACTTTGGATTCGAAGACCAATGTGCAGACTTTGGATTTGAAGACCAATGTGCAGACTTCAAGTTTCACTGTGGATGTACAGACTTTAGGAAATCAAGCGATGTGTAGACTTGAAGCTCCACGATGGATGTATAGACTTCAGATATCACTGTGGATGTATAGACTTCAGATATCACTGTGGATGTATAGACTTCAGGAAATCAAGCGATGTGTAGACTTCAAAGAAGTTGGCGATTCAATGTACAGACTTGATGAAGCGAAGCCAATGTACAGACTTGAGTGTAGCTAAAGCCTTGATCGTAGGAATAGGCTGGAGTGTATAGACTTCAGGCTTCAGAAACGAGTGTACAGACTTCACTTAAGAAACGTAGGGAAAGACTCCAATGTATAGACTTTGCCTTGAACGAAAGTCAGTGAAGAATGAATAGACTTTCACGATGTGTAGACTTTCGATACGTGAAAGCTACAGTGAAGGAATGTACACACTTGACCAATTCAAAGGTGAATCGAGTGTACAGACTCTGAGTCCAAACCCAACGGCTGTACAGACTTAGAATGTGAAGACTGATGTACAGACTTCATTAATCAAAGCATGAATGAGACGTTATACAGACTTAGCCTAAGACATGCATGAACTGAAGCTGTATAGACTCAATCTAGACAAGTCTGCTAAAGGAGTCGACCCATCAGAGGATGCGTCGACCCATGATAGTGAGAAATGCAAACAGCAGTGTATGAAATGCAAAGAACACATAGTCAATCTGATAGAGTAATTTCATCAAAGCAAGAGCAGTTGTCAATCAATCAAAACAATGGTGTTGCCAATGAAATAAAGTAAGTGTCAACATCATCAACATAGAGGGGTCACAACATAGCCGAAAGCACCAAGACACATAGCACCGTTTCTTGGTTGTGTCCCATCGAGGGATGAGTATGTGGCAGGTAAAGGGGCATCCAGAAAGGTCGAGGCCACGACGTCAGGCAACAAACGGGGGCAGTCAACGCCTTGGGAAGCCGCAGCGGAGAGTCCCGCCAATGGTGGCGTGCACGAGTGGAGAGCGTAGCCAATGTTTGGTGTTGCTGTTGGCTGATGCTTGGAGAGCGTAGCCAATGTTTGGGTTTGTTCTTCCCTACTTCTTCTTACTAGTTCCTTTAATTTCGAGGATGAAATTCTTGTAAGAGGGGGAGGACTGTAAGACCCTGAGTCTTCCAGATCTTTATCGGGAAGTTTCGGATCGCTTTTGTGGGTCCTGAGTTGTGTTTTACGATCCACGTGAGTTTTTCTCTCGTACAAGTTACGGAACCCAGTGGAGAGTTTATTATTCAATTCATCGACTCGAGGACGCTACAGTTGCGTTGCGTTCCTTCCGAGGATCGTTTAGACTATTTTTTCATATTTTTCTGAATTAGTGCATTTTCGGACCAAAAATCAGAATTTACGACAATTAGGAAATTCCTAATTTCTTTTTCTTTTTAACCCTTTCTCTCTCCTCTCTCACCCTCACGATCTCTCACTCTCTCCCTCGTCGTTCTCTCTCTTCTTGCCCTCTTTGCTCCGACAGCAGACGGAGGAGGTCCGGGGATGAGGTGGCGACGGCGTGGAGCTGCTGTGGAACGTGCTGGCGTGATGGATGGAGCGTGGGATTGGTGCGATCCCATTCGGTGGATTTGAAGCCGACGGTTGAGCTCGTGCAATGGTTTTTGGTGCGGTTTACTCGCTTCGACGCTCTAGAACTTCGGTGGAGGTGGGGAGATGGACGCCCTACTCTTCTTCTATGTTCCTCCGTGATTTCACGCTATTCGGTGTGAGAACGAGCGGGTTCTACCTTGGTTTGGGTGAAGCATGCTTTGGGGGGTGTGAGACAGGTTTGCCTCTTTCGGTGAAGATTTTTAGCCTAATTAGTCTTATTACTTTCCCTGGCATGTTAGCATTCCATTCCCGCTGGTTTTATCGTAATTGGTTGTCATTTGGGACCGGTGTGAGCCCGAGAACCCATGTGACTCAATTAGGGTCGATTCGGTAGAATCGCCCGTTTCCATTGTTATGGATGTCAAATGGATCCCTTCCGGTCTGAGGAAGGTTTGTATCGCATCTAGGGTTGTTTCCCCGTCGTTTAGAAGCGATTGGGGCATGGAACGGCCGAAATCGGCCCTTCCCCTATTTTACCCGCCGTAGCGCCTTAGCGATCCATTCAGTGACCGCAAGGGTTCTTCTAGCGGCTGTTGACACCTAAAATATAAAGGCTGAAGCCAAAGCAAGCTCAGGGCTCTGAAGACCAATCAATGGTGCGGCTCCTGTGCCATCCCTAGAAATTCTGAGAATCAGAATAGAAGAGATCCACTACCCCTAACACTCCGATCGGCTGAAGCCATCTCTGGCTAGGCCGTTGCCCAGCACGGCTATCATTCAGATAGTCAGTCTGATAAAAACTATGACAAACTCCCGACAATCATCTGCCTACCGAAGAAGATCCTCGGACAATTCTAATGCTCATGAAATGGGATTCACATTGCCTCACACATGTTCGTGAATGCAAGGTGTTAAGCAAGCCTCGGGTATAACAAATATCTACTCTAAGAAGCCCACCAGACAGATGAAGAAAGCCCATTAGATGAAGCCCTGGCTGGCACCGATACAACAAGTAGATGGGCCCAAGCCCAACACAGGGTGAGCGCGCCGAGATGCTGCATGACAAGCGCGGTGAGTAGCTCATGCCGGTGGAAGAGGGCCATCCCTCTATAAAAGCTACTGCCTTCGACAAGCGCAAAGAGAGAGAGAACAACAGAGGAGTTCAAAAAAAGAGAAGAAAATAGAAGAGAGGAGAAGGGTAATCGAAGAAGAAGAGGTCACCGAAAGAAGGAGAGTTTGAGAGCCCGCTAAGAGGTCTGAAGAGAAAAAGAGTCGCAGAAGCCCGGGGAGGAAGATTCAAGGTGGGGTAGTCTGCCAAATGCCCTAAGGGGCTATATTATCCCCTTCCCCATATTCTATTTGAATCTATTTTCCTTTCTTTTGGTCTGCTTCCGAATGATGTTATTTCAGTGGCATCAAATGCCAGCATAACTCTGTGTCAAGGGGCATCGTCTGTATTTAGACTTTCTTTTAGTCTGATTCTCCCTTCTGTACTAAATGTATATGTGTTCTCCATAATAAAAGGAAGTATGAGGCTCTAGAGTTATCTCTCTTCCTCTTTGCCTCGCTGAAATCTACTGTAGTCGACCGTAGGCGTGAATGGATTTGGTTCTACTGTGTGCTTGCCCCTCAGATTAAACGGGTGATTTCTGCTGCATCATTTTTTTTTATAGTTTCAACCCCGCAATAGCGATGAGAGCCTAAGACAGTCCATCTCATGGCTTCTCACTAGTGAAGATGGCGAGGGATATGTTTGCATAAAAGTCTACATGAGGCGATCAATGCCCTGGCTCTCAATGAGGCTCTAGAGTGAAAACTTCCCTTTCTTCGGGATGATTTCCTTCCTCTCAGGCCACCTAGAAACCCCGTGAACAGAACCTCTCAAAGCCTTAGGTAGAACACCTTAAAATCCCTGAATAGAACACCCTTGAATCCTCAAAGAAGTCTCTAAAATCCTCAGCTCATCACCCCCCTTAAAACTCTCAGAAACCCTGATCCTCGAAGCCTCCCGGTGCGGCCCTCTCTCGGCGCGAGTCCCACGCCGAGTGGGTTTTTCCCATCCCGTCGAGACCTCCACACCGTTCCTATTGTGCCGCAGTCAGCCACGCCGAAACTCTTCAGCACCGATGCCCTTAGGAGCCTCCGAGCCCTGTAATCCTCAACATGAAGCTCTATCATCCAGGGGAGGAACAACGGTCTTCTACTCAAGCCCATGGGAGCTAAATCAATGGGGTTAACCCCCCTACATTCTGTAACCCCGTTGGCCAAAGGAGTTCTGCCACTGCATGCTCTCCTATGGCCTCTGCAAGGGGATATTAATAAATACCATGATGAGTGGACATTGTCCCATCAGATTGTGATCCTTTTGGATCTCGGGCTACGCCCATTTTTTCTTTGGCTTCCATCTCGGCACTTCGTGGATGGATGACCTATACTCTCCTATTGGCACAGTCCAAAACAAGGGGAGATGCTGCCAAAATTCATTCACGGTCTTTATCGTATCGTGTGATGTTTTCATTAAACCAATGAATTAACCCCCATTGGGTGTGGCAAAGGCCCGGAGAAAGACTATCTTGTGGCTCTTTGTTCACTGAAAGAAGGGGATATAATCATGACGATCACATGGTCTCCCTAGACCTTATGTGGATGAGTTTACCCCCACCTTTCAGCTTACCTGAACATCACCGTTGATGAGCCCATGAAACCCTTACTAAACATAAGAGATCCCCCCAATAGGATACATCAAAACCCATAATCTGACAAAGCCCTCAAAGCACCTAAAACCTAAAGAAATCCTTCTTATCGGCACCATATATCCTCCCGACGCAGCCCCCTCTCGGCGCGAGTTCCGCGCCAGGTGATGGGCGCGCCGGGACAGTGGTCGCGCTGGGCACACACGGCGCCGATACCCCTTATGCTCACTACCACGCCGAGGCATACCGCGCCGAGGTCCCATCGCACCGGTTTGCCTTCACGTCGATCCCTATTCACACCGGTTCATCTTAACACCAACTACCATTCAAACACCCAACTTCCCAACAACCTTAATGAGCCTTAAACTCAATCTAAACCCAATGTTGTAACCTCATCAGCCTCCCTGCCAACCTGCATCATATCATGGGGAATCATGCTTCTCTACCCAAGTGTAAGGAAGCAAAATCAACGGGGTTTTACCCCCCTCACATTATACCGTTAGACTGCAATATTTTCTGCTAACCCTACTGACCTTTGGAGTCCTGCCACTACATGTCCTCCAATGGTTTTTTAAGGGGATATCAACAAATACCATGATAGTGGACATTGTCCCGTCACACTTAGATCCTCCTGGATCTCGGGCTACGCCCATCCTTCCTTTGGCTTCCATCTCGACACTCCGTGGATGGATGACCTATATTCCCACTTGGCATAGACCAAGATAAGGGAATGTGCTGTCGGATTTATTCCGCATATTATTATCATATCTTGCATCGCATGATTATTCACACGCATTTCACATCCTGCGAATGAAGTCAGCATCGTAGTCTTATCTTGTCTTGCCCCTAGGGCATCCTCTCTTAACAATTAATCAAGGGTTGTCCTCTTTCTTAGAGGACGTAATTAACGTCATAACCTTCATGGTATGACGTACTCTGAGTCCCGACACGAACATCATAATCGACTAACTGAGTCAGATCGAGCGCATAATAGATTGTCACTCCGGTGACTGGCACGCCCAATAAAAATAACTAATAAATAAATAAATCCATACAAATAAATAATTATAAATCAAGATAAAAGATCATGTTCCACAGTGGCCCAGTGTGTGACCGCTAGGTTGCGTTGGGCGTCGAGTTGGTTCTATGTCGGTTCAGGTCTTCGCAGTCATGCGATAGACCGTTTCTTCTGGATCGCGGTCGAGTGGATGACCGCTAATCTCTGTCAGAGGTCGTACGATAGACCGCCAAGGGGGTTGTGTAAGTCGGTTTGGCCAAGCGGCCTTACGATAGACTGCTAGGCTAGCTGTGGCGGTTCATAGTTAGACCGCTAGGCATCATTTATGTCGGTTCGAGGTTTTTAACTTGGTTGGGCTAGCTGTCCTAGCCTTGACCGCTTAGTGGCTTTGGCGGTTCAGTATATGACCGCTAGGGTCTGTTTGATCGGTTAAGTCAATTTCACAGTAGGGGGTTTAACTGGGTCTAGCGGCCAGGTCCTAGACCGCTACCTCCTTCTGGCGGCCCAGCGATAGACCGTTTTCCCCTACATGGTTTTAGAGTTTTGTTCGCTCGAGTCTCTGAGTGTGGCGGTCATTCCCATGTCTCTTTCACTCGAATGGCGACTCTTGGGTGGACTATGTATGGCTTTGGGCGGCCCTTGGGTGACCGTCATTTGCCTGTCTGTATCCTTTGTGTGTGAATAGCAGCTCTTCGACTGACTGCTTGGTTTACCTAGCAGTCAGGCATGTGGCCGTTTATTCCCTAGAGTGATGTTTTCCTATTGTTTGGCCTCCATTTGTTTTGGCTTGCTCTTGTGGTTTGCCCGTCTTTCCTTGGATGTCTTGGACGTCCTATGACCCTGATGACCATGTTGAGAGGTGGCCGAGGAGTGCCATTATATCGAGTAGTATTCCGTGATGTTTTAGAGTCATCATTGGTTTCTGGACAACCTGGTGTGACCCAGTGGTTGACATGTAACCTTGTGACATCTCGTCAGTCCTGTATGAATCGAGACATGATTTTGGATGCCTTGAGGTGCTATCTTACCTCGATTTACGTGTCCATGTGTTTTGAGAGTCTTTGTGATTCCTCAGGTCTCCGTAATTCATGTTATATGGACGTGTGGATCCGGCTGTCCAGTGCCGTTTCCTTTATATGTGTTTTACCGTGATTGGCTTAGGGACTAGGCTTATTGGAGGCTTATTACCGCTATGTGCGACGATCTTGACCCCGAGTCTTGTGACTCAAGGATCGTTGTGTTGGCAGGTCTAGTTGTCTGTCCTGAGTCCGGTGGTAGTTTGGTATGCTACCCTGTGTCTGGTGCTTCGTAGTACGTGCGACAGTGCATGCGTAGCCTATCTGTACTTCAGCACTAGTGTTTTAGAGTCGTTGTGTCTAGTGAGCCTCCACTAGTCGTAGCCCAACGACACGTTCCAGTGTTGGCCCACCTAGGAGTGGTCGCGGGGTAGTTCCCGACAGACGGTTTTTAAGGTAGTTTCTGTGGGCCCCCTTGCCTTGCAGTAGCGTCCTACTGGGGGGGAAAGCTAGCTAGAGGCCTGGCTCAAGGCATTGGGCTTGTGTGTGCACACGTGGTCAGGGGCGGTTGGACGAGCGCCGACGGGCGTGACCCTAACTAGTCACTCGTTACTGTTGTTCCTTGTACTCGGTTCTGTTACGTGTCTCGTTGGCCGTGATCTAGGCTTGTACAGATACTTGTGACGCAGTGTAAGACGTCAGTGGATGCATCTGGCTGTTCTTCTAGTAAGGAGGTGCACTTGTCACTTGATGCATGACTCTCGTGCATATTATCGTGTGACTTGTGCTTCGTGACTGGTTCTCATCATGTTTGACGTGACTTGTCGGGTGGTATGTTCTTGACTTCTCCTGCAGTCCAGTCTTGTGTAGCGTACACGATGATCTAGTTGTGTATGTCTGTGTCTTTGACTGTGTACGTCTTTTATAGGGCTTTTTCCTGTTTTGGTAGGCTTCAGATATGGAGCTTGTGCTTTGTCGATGGATAGGTAACGCCTAACTTTGTGACATCAGGGTTCGCCTTTCTGTTGCCGTTTGGAGTAGCTTAGGGAGCCGTGGTTCGATCGGCAGCCGTGTTTCTGGTTAGTACGACTTTACTTATTCTTTAGTTGTTCTTCCTCTTGCTTACTCCTGCTTTTACAGCTTTACTGTTGTAGTTACTGCTGCTCTTTCCTGCTGTACTGTTTAGCCCTGTTGTTTAACGTGTTATTGCGTTATTTGCAGTGGGGATTTGCGTGACCCCTACTGAGCCAGTGACACGAGGCTCACCCCTACTTTTTAGGTGTAGACTTCTTCTACCTCGTGATTCGTGACGTGATGCGTCAGTTCAAAGTTGCTAGCATTGCCAGCATTCTCTACATCGGACCTCCCCCGATTTCAGTGTACGTTTTCCTTTTTGTTGGACTATACTTGTCTTTATTTGGACTAGACTCTGTTAATTTAAATTGTTAAATTGAAAAAGTAATTTTATTTCTGCTACTTTAGCAAACCTGATCAATGAAATATTAATTGCTTACTGCTTTATCTGGGACTTCAATGTACCACACTCACTCATTTTATCCCTTCGAAGCTTTACCGCTCTTGGGAGGCCTCGCAAGATCCAAGTGTTATCGGGTTTACTCGGTATCTGGAGCCTAGGTCGTCACATCTAGTGACCTTTCAGGATTAACTAGCATGAGTATTGAAGCCAAACAAGCTGGAATTGTGAGAACTTACTTGATCATGCACCTCTAATTTTCACAGTGGCCGAACTGACAATCAAGTTCAACTAACACCTTTTTATGTGAGGAATCACATTTGTTAGATGCAAATGCCCCAGTTACTCAGTGCAGTTAACTGTCATGCCTCATTTTGATCAGAGATAGCTTGTTACTTCATGCCTGACCCTTGATCACTTCATTGGTGAAGGGTACAGTTTCTCAGCGGATAAAAGCCATTGCTCTGTGAGTTCCTTCTTGCTCATTTTTTTTAAAATACTTCAACCAGATCAGAGTTAGTCAAGACATTACCTTTTGACCCGAACCACCTCACATCTTAGGTGAAGTGCATCTGGTTACTCAATAAGCCCTAACCATTGCTCTACAATGAGTGCTTTGGGTAAATCTCACTTGATACGGTCATTTGATCACAATACTCAATAAGAAGTACATCAACAAAAATTGTCAATGAAAATGCATAAGCAGACCATGGAACATTAGAGCTTATAACATGAAGAGCATCAACAAAAGTAAGCCTATGGAGTCCCTCCTCCAAGTTGCCAGTTTTCAGTCTTCAAGAAGTTGTTAACTTAATGACTCAATTCATTTAAACAACCATGATAAAAGGAGATTCAAGAGATTGCTTTCAGAGAAGTCAGTCAATAAAAATAGTCTTAGAAAGGAATCTCCCCTTGAAGCATTCCACAAGGAAGTGAAGAGTTGACAAATGAATAGGACACATCCCCCCTCAGCAATTGCTAGGAATGGAATGACTGAGTGTATGCACAAATAGTGTGTGGCAATGAGAAAAGACTCGGAGTTAAGGTATGAAGATGAGATTGCAGCGCACAGGAAAAGAAGAAGTTGTGCGTCGACCTATCTTTGACAGTGCGTCGACGCAGAACTGTCTCACAGAACTCAAGATTTGGGCGATTTGAACTGTGGCGTCAACGCAGTCTTATCAGTGCATCGACGCATTGGAGCCAGAAAAATGAAAGGCTTCTAATGTATCAGAATGAGCTACGAACCTGTTTTAAGAAAATTCTATCAACTCCCCCTCAATCCATGGACACTAAGTTGCAATATGGGAGGACTCTTGGCACTTGGCCGAGTATCTTCTCTCGCATAGTGAATGCTCCCAGACAGACTATGCCTGCCCTTTCACCCGTCACCATTTTATATACCATTGAGTCATGCAATTAGATGAAACAACCTACAACTTATGAACCATACAACCAATCAGTCATGCATGATGGACTCCCCTTGACCATAGTAACCAGTGAACCCTTGGACTTAGATGAGCAACGGCATGTAAATGTAATCAAGTGGGAGGTCTACATAGACCCAATTCTCTCCTTAAAGTTGAAAATCTATCATTGCTCAGAGGTTTAGTAAAAATATCCACAATTTGCTTCTCAGTTTCAATGAATTGGAATTCAAAATTCTTTTTGCTTACTTCATATCGAAGGAAATGATGCCTTATTTCAATGTGTTTTGTGCGGGAATGCTGGATGGGGTTCTTAGCTAAATTAATGGCACTTGTGTTATCACACAATATGGGTGTGCATCCAAGATCTACTCCGTAGTCTTGAAGTTGATGCTTTATCCACAGCACTTGGGTCCCACAGCTACCTGCTGCTACATATTTCGCTTTAGAAGTAGATAGGGCCACCGAGTGCTGCTTCTTGGAAGCCCAAGAGACTAGGCACCCACCCAAATATTGGCAATACCTAATAGTGCTTGTTCTATCAAGTTTACACATAGCATAGTCAGCATTAATATATGAAATTAATTCAAAACAACATGATGTTGGATACCACAACCCTAAGTCATGTGTGCTAGCAATGTATCTTAAGATCCTTTTTACAGAAATCAAGTGAGATTCTTTCGGATTGACTTGAAATCGAGCACACATGAACACACTGAATTTTATATCAGGCCTAGAAGTAGTGAGATATAAAATGGATCCGATGATACCTCGATATGTCTTAGGACCTACAGATTTACTGTTCCCATCTGCATCTAGAGATGTGTTTGTTCCCATGGGCATGGATATGTGTTTGGCATCCTTCATTCTAAATCTCTTCAGGACCTCCAATGTATACTTGGACTGATTTACGAAGAAACCTTCTTTAGTTTGTGTGACCTGCAATCCAAGGAAAAATTGGAGTTCTCCCATGAGGCTCATTTCAAATTCCTTTGTCATAAGTTCAACAAATTGCTTGCACATTTTAGAATCAGTTGAACCAAACACTATATCATCTACATATACCTGGACAATGATGATGTGGCCATTTATTACCTTTGTGAAGAGTGTTTGCTCAATTTTACCTCTGTGTAGCCTTTCCCGATCAGATGTGCACTCAGTCTGTCATACCAGGCCCGTGGAGCATGCTTTAGCCCATACAGTGCCTTGTTCAATTTGTAAACATGGTTAGGCAAATCAATCTGTTCAAAACCAGGGGGCTATTCTACAAATACCTCCTCTTTTATCAGGCCATTCAGAAAAGCACTCTTGACATCCATTTGTTGTAGTTTAATGCCTAGGGAGCATGCAAAGGCTAACAATATTATGATGGAATCTAGTCTTGCTACAGAGGCATATGATTCTTCAAAATCAATTCCAATGTCTTGATTATATCCCTTGGCTATCAACCTAGCCTTGTTTCTAGTGATAGCCCCATTTTCATTTAGCTTGTTTTTAAAAACCCATCTAGTCCCAATAACATGCTGGTCGGTGGGTCTGGGAACTAGATTCTAAACCTGATTTCTTTCAAATTGACTAAGTTCTTCATACATGGCATTAATCCAATTTTCATCTTGTAAGGCATCTTCAATGCTTTTGGTTCCAAATTGAGAAACTAATGCAACGAGGTCTTCATTATGCACATCTTTATGAAATGACCTGGTAGTAGGGGGATCATGATTGTTTCCCAAGATGTTTTAGACATGATGATCTTTTAATGGTTGAATGTTTGTAGAGGACTCACTGGGCAGAACCGAGTGTGCAGGGATTTCGGTCGACCGACCTGTCTCTAGCTCTATGGGCCATTGTTGACTGCCTTCTCCCTGTTCTTCTTTATGCTCCAAAAATCTTCCGTCATCATCCTCTTTTTCCCTGTCAATAGCACATTTATCTGAATCATTAGATATTTCAGCAAACACAACATGTGGAGTTTCCTCCATAGTTTGACATTGAGAACCATATATGCCCTTGATGTTTCAGCATAACCCAAGAATACTCCAATATCACTCTTGGCTTCAAATTTGTCCAAATCCGATTTGTCATTGTTTTGCACATAGCATTTTGATCCAAATGCTCTAAAGTAAGCTAAGTTGGGTTTCTTACCGTTCAGCATCTCATAAGGAGTTTTCTTACTTTTTAGCCTTGCCATGGCCCTTTTGATTATGTAGCAAGCTGTATTTGCTACTTCAACCCTGAATTTTCTTGGGAGCTTGCTCTCAATCAATATGGTCTGGGCAATTTTCACAATTGTTCAATTTCTTCTCTCCACAATGTCATTTTACTCTGGGGTCCTGGGAGAAGAAAACCTATGTGTTAGACCTTCCTGATTACATAGTTTTAAAAAAGATGAATTTTTGAACTCGCCTCCATGGTCGGACAGATTGGTAGAAATTCTAAACTTACCTTCTTGTTTCACTTTTCTGAATAATTTCTGAAATTCATGAAATGCATCATTCTTATTAGCAAGGAAGAAAATCCATGTGAAACGAGAGAAATCATCAACTATCACATATCCAAACATTTTCCCATTTAGGCTGGTTGTTATGGTTGGATCGAACAGGTCCATGTGCAGAAATTCAAAGGGCATGGACGACAAGGACTCACTTCTAGATTTAAAGATTCTTCGAGTTTGCCTACCTGTGAGCGACGTCACGCGGTTCGGAGAAGAGCGGGGAAGAGGAAGAAGCGGAGAGCGCGCGGGCTCCTCTTTTTTGTTTGTTTTGTTTGCTGCAACACAGAAATGAGAGGAAAGAGAGAAGGGGCCACCACGGGAGATTGCTCCGGCGGGGCGAGCGGGACAAGTATGATATAGCAAAATATGGGGATTAAACGGCCATAGCGGGAAGTGACTCGCCGCGACCTCGGGGGGACGGGAATGATGCAAAAATTAAATAACAAGAATTGAAACGGCCATTGGGGAAGTTACTCGCCGCGGCCTCGAGAATATGAACAGAATATAACAGAATATAGAGAAAATATGAGAACAGAAATTTAAACGGCCATTGGGGAAGTGACTCGCCGCGGCCTCGATGATATGAGCAGAATATAACAGAATATAAAGAAAATATAAGAACGGAAATTTAAACGGCCATTGGGGATGTGACTCGCCGCGGCCTCGATGATATAAGCAGAATATAACAAAGCATAAAGAGATCGTAGGAATAGAAAATTAAACGGCCATTGGGGAAGTGACTCGCCGCGGCCTCGATGATATAAACAGAATATATAACAAAATATAAAGAGAATATAGGAAACAGAAATTTAAACGGCCATTGGGGAAGTGACTCGCCGCGGCCTCGATGATAAGATGTGATCGCCAGGGGCCAAAAGACCCCAAAATAAGAAGGTGATCGCGCCTACCTCAAAAGCGGGAGATGGCGGGTTGCTTCTTCCTCTCCTTCCGGCCGGCCGACGGAGAGGGCTTTCCTCGGGTACCCTTGCAAGACAACGACAAATAAATGACAAGTGGATTAGAAAGATGGAGGTGTAGTATTCGAATCCTTGCGATAAAAATAACGAAATGATGGCAAGACACACACCTGGTTGGTGTTATCTTTTAAACCCCTCTCGGACTCGAGTAGGAGGAAAATGAGATGATGGATGTAAGAAGTATAAGAGAAGAGGCCCCCTTATGAAGGGGGATAGATGATGCAATATGATGAATGTAAAGGACTATGGAGAAAAAGGGGAAGAAAAGGCTTATTGGATGAGCCGAGGGTGAAATCCGGCGGAGCTCCGGCAGCGTGGGGACGACGTGGAAGCGCGGTGGATGAAGACGACCTTCCTCTCGCGAGCGTGAGCACCCGAGAAGCCGGCAGAACCTCCACCTACAAAAGAACCCACGGGTTAGAAAAATGACTCCGTAGCCTCTGGGCTCCGGCAGCCTATCGGATCACTGCTTAGCTCCCCCAGAACTGAGGGGGTGGGCCTCTATTTATAGAGCTCCGGAAGGTGGAGGCGTCCAGGACCCTGGACACCTCCATCAGGGCCGAAATAATATTATATTCTATTTTTATTGATTTTTTTAGAATACTTTTATGGGGGCGTCCAGGGTCCCGGACGCCTCTAACAGGTCCACCGAAAACCGACGACGGCCGCACGCGGTTTGGCACAACGCGTGGTTTTGTGAGCGGCGCCTCGTGATTCAGAAATGGGCGCGTCCAGTTAGCTGGACGTCTCTAAATTTGGCTTTTCACACACGACAGACCGTCGTTCGGTGGCCGGCGCCCGTGAGTGAGTTGATGGAGGCGTCCAGGGGCCTGGACGCCTCCAAAAGTTTATTATTTTTTATTTTGCTTTTGTCTTTTATACAAGGGCTGGCATTTTAATAATTTTTTATTTATTTTTATGGAGGCGTCCAGGATCGTGGACGCCTCCATGTATTTTTTATTTATTTTATTTTTTTATGCCAACTGGCATTTTATAAATATTTATTATTATTAGTTTTTATGGAGGCGTCCAGGGTCCTGGACGCCTCCATTAATATACATTTATTTTTATTTATTTTTGGGCCCTGAAAAAAAATAATAAAATAATAAAATAAATTAAAAAGATGGGGGCGTCCAGGGGCCTGGACGCCCCCATTAAGACCCACGCGGGTCCTCAAATCAGGCGTCGGCGGCCGCCCGGCAGAGCCCCTTCTTGATTCCGGAACCTCTTGATGCGTTCGACTGGTGTTGATGCCGTCCGAATGCCGTGACGAGACGATTCCGGATGCCGAAAAGGGCGGAAGAAGACTCAAGAAAAGGAAGCACTCAAGTGATTCAAAACGCGTAAGCCGTCGCGGGACGTTGTATAGTAATATGAGACTTTCTCAGGAGACGTCAGGAATGGCGTGTCTACAGCTGCCCCACCTTGGCGTCTGCTTTGCAAGGGAGCGATACGTAGTGGAATGGTATCGAAGTGGAGTGAAATGGAGTGGGAGCGGACTGATAAGTTGATGCCAAGGTGTGATGAGATACGCTTGTGACGTTACTGTTTGGAATCTTTTCTGAAATTTTAATGAGGCGACCTTGAAGGAGGTCTTTCAAATATTGACGATTGCTTGGACGGAGATCAAATAAGGGAGGGTGAGATGTGCACTCAGGCACGAAACAAAAGAAGACCAACTTCTCGGTGTGGAAGTACCTGGGTCATAAACCGGAGGTTTCACCTTTGGGGAGCGGTTACCAGCCAATGTGGAAGTGCTGCGGCCAAGGTGGGTCAAAAAGGTAAAGGAATATCTGAGGGTCTGTCCAAACAAGGGTCTCCTTTGGAAGAGCAGCGTAGGGCTGTCTCAAAGAAACTCAGTATTTCATTCAGAGTGGAATATCTCATATTTGTAGGAATTGAAACACAACGGCTTTCACAATCGAATCGCTTGAATGATCTTCCGCAATAAATCAAAGTCCTATATGAATGCATGCTGGGTTTAAAGAAAAATTCAAAACAAACTAAAATAGAAAATAGCCAAGGATAATATTGTCAACTTGTGAAGAACGGGTCAGGATACCGACCCGGTGAGCTGATACTGGGCTGGGGCCCGTTTATCCGCGTACCAACTCACTGAATGGAACCGTCGTCCCCATGCTACCACAAATTAACGGCCTATCCGTATAACCCAAACTCTTCCGGGATCATCACCGTTTTTGTTGAAGGGGAACTCAAATCCCAGATTCGTTCGGGCCGCAAGGTCCTTGGCATGTTCTAGTAGCGTAGGTATCATATACTATGATGCATGACATGGTGGGACCAACCAATGAAAGGTGGGACAGGAGATAGGACAAAGACGTCCGTTAGTAAAACCTGCACAGATTAGCAAAGGTTAACAACATCAAAAGGTAGCAGAATCGCACCACAGTTCAAAGGAGATCCAGACAAAATCTTGACAATGACCACTGATGTGACATGTTCTGTCCTGTAGCACCCTTCCCTTCCTATAAGAACTCCCCTTAGGCTAGTTCATTCAAATGCACCAAGGTGGGTTTTGGAAGCTCGGGAGAGGAAGGAGAGGAGAATCTAGAGATCTTCAGGATGGAAGGAGAGTCTTCCCGTGTTATGAAGAGGAGCAAGCCTAGCAGCGAGATTAGGCGACTTTCCGACCTCGAGGGTCATCTGAGTGGGACGATCATGTCGCATATGGTAGGCTGACTCTTTTCAAATTTCTGCATGTGAACCTTCTTCTTACTTCCTTCATTTCTTCTTTTTTACAGCCATATCCACTCTTCCCAGGCCCGAGGAAGTTTTCCAAGCTGCCATGGCTTTCAAAGCTGACTTCCAATATCTCCATTGGCATGAGGGCCATACTCTCGAAGTGGCATCTGCAGGGGCTCCTTATTCACGCCAAGCATTACGAGAAGATTCGTATGGACTGGGCGGCTATGGGCGCGCTAGTGGAGGTCTGGCATCCCCAGACCCACACTTTTATCTTCCCGACCTTCGAGGTGACCATCCTCCTCGAGGAGGTGGAACTTCTGCTTGGTTTGAAGAAATTCAAGAGCGACGGGAAGGTGAAGGCTATGCGGATGCTGACACGGGGTACTTCTGAAAGCGTCCTTGGAAGCTTCATGCCGCCCGACGCAGCTAGAAAGGTCCGTACTCAGAAGGGGATCGATCTCCAAAAGCTTGCGGAGTGGGTCATGAACGCCCTGAGAGGGTCACCAGACGATGACTATTTGGAGGGAATCATGAAGGGGTTCACCATTTGTCTGGCGGGTGCTCTCTTGTTCCCTTATACCGACAACATGGTGGAGGAAGACCAACTGGGTGCTATCTGCGGGATCTGGCGTGGAAAGAGGGTGGGACCCGCCGTCCTTGCCTATCTTTACAGCGGCCTTACCGCCTCGAGCATGGGTAAGCCTCCATTTGGTTGTGCACTTGTCTTGAATTGCTGGCTGGATTTGCATTTCAAATTCA